>OX345691.1:5025000-7525000 GCA_947044815.1 Apomyelois bistriatella
AAAATTTATAGAAAGTCACCTGGTGCTAATCTGCCTTATTATTTTGGGTTCCGTAGTCAACAAGGAACCCTTATAGTTGCGTCATGTTCGTCTGTTCTTTAATTTCTCTATAGCGAGTGTAGTACACGTTAGGTCATGGCTAATTTGCATTCGTTTTCACTTTTCTCCGGAGCGCTGTATTAGGCTGTGCCCGTATGGTCTCGTCACGCGATCGGCTGAGGTAACCTGAGGTTGACTTGCTGCTTGTGAGCTATTTACACTAATAAAAAACTATACTAATAGTACTTAGTCTTCATGAATTCGCTGTTAGTTACCGAAGTAAACAATAGAACCCATGCGACCATCAGCAATCGCTTGGGTGATGAGGGATACACTGAAATAAATAGACCATGAAATCGTTAAGAACGAGCAGAAGAGTATAATAACCAGTCGTATGATCTTAGGTCTAGTAACAGACCACTCCTGTCTATAGGTGTTGTGAGACGACTAAGGGATTAAGAGACCTCAATTAACTTGCACTACCGATAATAACATTACCAAGGAGGATATTCAGGCAAGCGATCATAAAAATAATTTCAAATCTTCTTCATAGAGGGAAATCAATAAGACACCCTTTGTTTGTAATAACGATAATGTACTAAAAATGAATACAAAAGCTTGGAGATGAACCAAACGGATATCTTGTCTCGAGGTCCTTGGACTCCGAAGCCATACTGCTTACATACAACAACTACATACAACTAAGATAACGTTCGGATGATAAGTCTTCTACTCTTACTCATAAATTGACTTAGGTCTCTGCTCGCATTAGTATCTACTAGTATTTCCTTCTTAGTTCTTACCCTTACTCGAAAGTTATGCTGTCATCAGCCGGTCGCTGAAATAACTAGATTTTAGTTCCGATATGTCATTTACAACATGCATGCGTGTAAGGGTAGTATTTTCTAAACACGACGGAAACACATACCGAGTGCAAATTCTTGAGTATTATATGATAGACACTTATTTGCTTATTTCATGGCCAAATCGCTGTAAGGCGGTAAACCGCGTTATGTTATGTGGTATTGTGTATTTACATTTTAATATTTATGGCCGCAGTATAACTGTTTTATACTCGAGTATTAGTTAAGTTGCTATTAAAGTAGTACTAGTAAACAAACATAGCCACAATATAACGTTGCTGTAAGACTTAAGCTTTGTCTTTGAAGATGCTTTTTAATATAAGCCACTAAAACGCATGTCTTAGGGTTGTTTTTCCCTAACTACTTATCTACTACTTAAGATTAATATGTGGTTGGCAATGTAGGTGATGCAATTACATTCGTTTTTATGTTTATCATTTAGTTTTAAGAAGATTTTTGTATTGTATCACTGTTCGCTAATCCTAATAAATAAATTTAGGAGTACCCGAAATCGGCGAGCGTGTATGAAGAGAGTGATGAGTGTGGAGGAGGCGAGAGAGGTATGTAAGGATCGTAGCCAATGGAAATCTTTAGTCTCTGCCTACCCCTACGGGAGACAGGCGTGATGATATGTATGTATGTATGTAATAAATTAAAAAAAAAAAAAAAGAATATAAAATTCGGCATTAAATTTATGACTGCCTGTTTGCCTGATGACAAAACTCCTTGTTGGTCACTACTCTAGTCTAAAACTAGTCGGGCTCAGGGATATGTCTAATATTGTATCCATAGCTCTATTTATTTTCCTAAGGAGAGAATGCTTTTAGCATTAAGTCCGCTAAATGTGAAAGTATTTTTATTTGTAATAGAATAAAGTCGTATAAATCAATATCTTCCTATAGGATCATGCAAACGCATAATTTTAAAATAAATTACAAATATAGCTGAGCTCTGCCTTGTTCTAAGTGAGAGAACGTGTATTTTTGTCCCTGTACATTATAATTTGTAATTCAATTTTATAATCACACTCTAGCCACTCTATCACTCAACCCACCGCATAACCTAATTAAGTCATGTATTTTATCTACCTACCTAATTTTGTTTATTAAATTGAAAGTTATAATTTGTTCTCATCATATTCCTACACATCGCCATTACTAAAAACAAAAATAGGCGTGACATACAGGAAGTGAAGAGAAGTAAAAAAAGTATTTTTTTTTTGTCGCAGCTAAAGACGCATGGCGCGTGCATTGCCATCAGTTCGTAGAAAAAAAATAAAAAGGGGAACATGTAAATAAATATAACGCGTGCTATTTGTGGCGGAGACGCGCGTGCGCGACGACGCGTCGCTCAAAGAGTGTCAGCAGTACAGATGACACAGCTTTTTAAATCATATGGGTATAATTACCTATAGAGGATGATTGGATAATAAATATTAAAATCATAGATAAAAAAAAACAATTTGCGTCTGACACCGCGCGCGATTCGAAATTCTTTGATTTAAATAAATAAGTATTTGATGACCAAGGAGGCGATGGCGTACGATCTATAGATTTATGTGACGACCAACTTCCTAAACAAATGGATATAATATTGCACTAGAGACGAGTGGAGATAAAAATATTGGATTGTGAAATAGATAATTATAATTCCGAACCTAAAAAGTGACTTCTTTACCTTCGCTCTCCGTCCGACCTGTCTTGTTCAAGGCTGTGCAAAACTCACGAATACTAAAAGATAGAGACTTCATAACAAAAAATAAATAAATAATAATTGAACACTGCACAGTAGAGTATCAGAAGGAGTCGCATGATTGGGCAAAAGAAGTGTGTAAATACTGATCTTTAATTCTGATCTACCTAATTCAATGTAGAGTCATCAGAATTGGAATAAATATCATGTTATATCTGCGAGTTTCACAAACATGTAAGCTTTTTATAATAACATAAATTCGCAGAAAATCTCCTTGTAAAATATGACTACTAATTAAAAAAGACGAATGTTAGTAATTTTAGTTGTATATCAATGAAAACCTATTTACACAATAAAACAGTTATTAAAATACTGTAGTGTAGTCTGAAGTAATTATTTCATCTTTGATTATTAGCTGTCCTTGTCAGCGCCCTGCAGCTCGCCGCCCAATGTGCATTCCGCCCAACCCATCAACAACTAAGGTTACAAATAATCACCAAAATTTTAACAGATGACTTCCTGTTTTCCTTATGCTAACAAAAATATTAGATCGTTTAATTAAAATATTAAATCGTTAATACAATCGTTAAAACAATAGACAATTGACGTTAATAATATTATTAAATACGTAGGTACGCATATTATCATTATTATAAACTGTTTTCCAAATAGAATTGACAAGGCCACATCATAATAGCGAGTCAGGACAGGAGCGGGACAAACAGGATCAGAGTGACCAGATTTAGGAGCGTGAGGGCGTCGAGAGCCGCGCGGGGCTGGCGGCGAGGCGCCTCTCACCGGCAGGCGCCGCCGCCGCGCACCGCGCCGCAGTCCGAGACACGAGCCGCCGCCGGCCTGTTGTCCGCCCCCCGTGCGCCATCCCGCATTGTGTCACGCGATCGCCGCCTTTGTTTACAGTCGAAAGCGCGCTCCCACTGCAGACCAGCTGTTTACTGTGCTTTACCTCCTCTAGGCGTATTTCTGTGTCATTCAGTTATCAGTGCCAAAACAGCAGTGATTTTGTGTTATCAGCTGTGAGTGTAAATGGAGTATACGGCTTGCCCCTGAAGCGGCCGGCGCGGTGCGCGCGTCTCCGCGGAGTTCTGGTGTGAGCGCCTCGGCTATGGCGGCCACCGCTCGCCGAGAGATCGACACCGGCGAGGAAGACATCGCCGCCATCGCCAAACAGATATCGGATCATGCTGAAGCCATTTACCAGACCTGGAAAGCTCGTGGTTTGGCACCCACAGAGATTTTATCATGTAGACCTGCTCCAGGAATAAAACTGGCGGAAAGTTTGCGAACAAAGCCTAAACCAGAGCCCAAACCAGACATAAAGCAAAGACCTGAAATCAGGCGAGAGCATCGAGCAGAAATAGTTAGGGAACAAAGACCAGAAGTCAAAAGAGAACAAAGACCGGAGCCTCGCCGCGAGGTTCGGTCTGAGCCAGAGGGAGAGACAATAGAAGTCATATTACCTCCAGATCTTGTTCCACAAAGGAATGGAACTGATGGTGCAGGAGGAGGACCGAGGCGTCCGGATCCTGCAGCAATGCGTCTGGAAGTGGCTCGTGAAGAAGAGCGACTTTTGCGGGCATTGCGTACAGGAGGCGTAGTAGCAGAAAGATCAGCTGAAAGGCCTGATGTTGTACCACCAATATCCCTCGTAGACTATGCTAAAAGTAGATATCAAGACCGGCTTGATACAGGAGCAAGAAAGCCGTCAACCGGTGCAAGTGGTGAAAGGAGAGCTTCACTTGGCTCTCATGTCACTGAAGCTAGATCTAAATTTGAGGCAAGAGCTCGTCGTGCCTCGAGTGCTGGTACCGGTGAGACTGCCACAACAGCTGGAGGGGCCACACCAGTACGGCCCTTCCTAACTCGTGGTTCAGTTGCTGAAAGAGTTCTTATGTTTGAACGATGCCCTAGTGAAGCTACTCTTGAGCTTGCCAAAAGAAAATCTCCTGCTGCTACAACGTGGCGAGGACCGCATGACGTCATCAATAGAGCACAGGTGAGAATAGAAACGTAGTTTGTTTATATATATATTTTGAAATGTTTTTTTATTTCAGCTGATTAATACTACGCATATATATTTGGATGAAAGCACCTGTCTGGCTGAGCTAACAGGTACATGGGCTCTACAAACAGTAATTATTCGTCGGTTGTTCGTCTGCGACAGACAGTTACATACACGTACTTTATATATAGATGAAGCTATACCGCAGAGGTGTCTGTATAGCATTATGCACATTAGGTATGGACCGCACCGCTACATGATTCAAGTAGTTCGTCGTGACATCAGCAACAGTTACGTCGTTTACAAACACAATATTTAGACACGTTTCTCGTCCGGATTTTCCCCATAGAACCAAGACTGATTTCGCGAATGTTTATAAAGAATGAAAATGTGTGAACTGTAAATTTGTTGAATCACCTTTTCAATAATTATACGAACAGCTGTTTTCATAATTAATAAAAATAGATCCGTAAATTCACTTGGGTCTAAATTACTAATTATTACAAGTAAATCCTTATTTAGAAACACCTTCTTGGAAGTATTATTTTCAAGAGGTAAATTCGAGTAAGCAATTTAACTAATAACAATGAAATATAATACGATACTGCTGATCGAAATCGAATCATAATAATGAGACTTATTTGATCAGAAGATGAGTCCAATGAACCATTTAGTGCGGCGCTATTCAATCATGCGCAGCGAAGATCTTGTTAGTATGATGTACGCTGCTCTCAGTTAGTTGCATTTTTGTCATATTGCCAATTTGTTTCGCGATGTACACTGCTCATGAAGTTAGATCACAACTTATAGTCAGCTGAACATTGACCGGAGAATCTCTCAGGTTACACTACACATCAACTTTCATGAACAACTTTCCCAGCAGCCCGCGTTGCTAGAAGAATTTTATTATCTTCCTGTGTCATAGTTCAAGTTCGTTTTACAATACATCATTACTTCACAGCCACGTGATTGTAGTTTTCAGGAGAAAATATATTTTAGATAATTATTTTGCTTCGCCGAATAGTCAAGGTCATGTTCAGGCGACAATATGCCAACATACTATTGGTCGTACGTACTCTACCTATGCTGATTATACGAATTTGCTACTTGGCGTGCTAATAACTGTATATCCTTTATATACATCCTTTTTTTTAACCGAATTTTGTCGCCAATCAAGATTTTGTAAGATAAGATGTACATACACCTAGTATGATATGCCCATTGATTATAAGAAGTCTGTTTTTTTTTATAATGACTATTAGGATTATTATCCTTAATTTCAGTACTTATCAAAGTTAGATTTCGTATAACAGTATGTTTTACACGTATAGAATCACAATCTGAAATAATCAGGCAACGACTACTCAAGAATTCATATCACGGAAGGTGCAGGTACCGCTTGTGTACAAAATTATTACTGTACATTGCCGAAAGTACTCTATTCATATTGGGAACCAAATTCAAATTGTTATTAATGTTAATGGGACAAATAATACATGTGTCGTTACAAATAATTGAAAAAAAAAAACAGGTCTTTCTTTTTCGGTATATCGTCGAGAGAAACTATCTACTTAGATTCCAACGTCGCCGACTTGTGTTTATGTCACTTCTTTTAATATTTACAAAAATTTAATAATTGTTTTATATTACCTATTTTAAATGTGATTCAATACGTGCTGTCATATTTTGTACATCAATTTCAAATGTTGGAGATTGTTCACCTCGTCGAGCGTATCTACTACGGGCACAGAAAAAAATAGTGTTCCAAATTTAACCCGTCGGAACTGCGGGAATGGCTTGGCTAACGCCCAGAAGAGCCGAGTATAGCCGACTGTAGATCGAATGCACCCGAAGATTGCCGAAGTGATGTAGAAAGCTCACTGAGATCTATTTTGAAAGGGAAATAGGCAATTATGAGAAAACTATGCCATACTAAAATAATGGTCTAGTCGGAATTTTCTCTTATCTTGGGAATGAATATGTTTGTTTTCTGATAACAGTAAAAATAAAATAAGTAGAAAAGAAAAAAAATGAAAATGCCTATCTAATTAACTTTATTATTAAATTAAATGTCAGGAATATCAGGAAGTCGGTCATGTATCGAAAGTCATTCAAACAGGAAGAGATTATTAAAAAAATGTTACATATTATGAAAGTGTCGACAAAAATCATTCGTGCAGTCATCACTGTTAATTGAATCGTGAAGTCTTACGTAATTGTAATCAGAAATGAGACCAGTCAGTGTGCCGTGAGAAACATACCAATAACCACATCTGTAATGCTTACTAAAGTTCTATCGGTATAGGTACCTGAAACCATGACACTGCATACTGAAAATGATAATGATTGATCCGTAGAGCATATTCGGTTCAGTGATGGTTATTGATGAAACGAAACAAACTGTCAGTAGCGTAGCACACGAAAATCTATGGTATTTAATTTGCTTATAGAAAAGAGAAATGATAACCTTGTGGAATGTAGAAAGTGTAGCTTTAGGCACTTTTTAGGATTCTTAAAATAAAAGGTAAAATCTTTTACAGATTAGATCCATGAGAAGACAGACCGCATCTTCTTCTTCTCAGCATATTAGAATCTACTGCTGGATATACCTCTATCATGGCCTTCCACGCCATTCTGCTCTTATTGCGGTGGTTCTGATCCAGGACGTACCTAGTAACAATACAAGAAATGTCTATATAGATTTATATGTTTACCCCTTAAGGTTAAGCTTTTAAATTGCTTAACCTTGAAGCAAATAGAAATATATTTCTTTACAATTTCATTCCCTCGTTTGCAGACAGAAAATGTAGTAAGCAAATAAATAAACTTTGTTCAAGAGCAGCGATAGAAACTTGTCAGACCGAAGCGATAACTAGTAATAAAAGTTGATTTCAAGTAGTTAGCACAAGGACCAAGGCCTCGCGTCGCATGTCCGCACGCGATGTAGGCCTACCTAGAGGAAACCATAAGCTGAGTGTTACAACAAATTCTGACTAATATACGGTGTAAACTAACGTAAAGAAAGAGGTTGATGGGTGAAGCTTGATACTACCAATTGACATGTAGCGCTGCTCCAAACTAAAGCTGAAATTATCGCATCTTCTAATGTTTTTTAAGCTTCCACAATACTTTGAGTAGTTTTTAAAGCTACGAGTAAAGATTATTATTATAATAGTAAACAAAATTAAAAATAAGATCAGGAACAAACTATTCACTGCTTTCACAATCAAAGGTATATATAGGCTGCTCTTGTAATTTGCCAATAATTTGATTTTGACACTGAGTAACTTGATTAATGAAAATTTCGAACTGAAATATTAAGAATAGAATAGAACAATATTATATTTATGAATTAGGGGTGAGGCTTATTATTGAAACAGTTTAATGGAACAGGTTTCTAATTGGAACAACTCGAAACTGGTGTCTAAGAAACAGTTTCAGTTCAATCTCGTTTTTTTACACTTCTCCTGAAAGCAGAAAGGCTATGAAACAAATTAGGTGATGAAAAACGATTTGTATGGATGAATATAAATAAATGTTTGTAAAATTTGTACAACTATTTATATGTAGATCTTCGTCATTTTTCATTTAAGCATTGAACCAGAATTTATAAGACCCAAAAATTATGGTCTTTCCTGGTAAATGGAAACAGAGGACGATCTTAAAGAACTACCGGTCAACTGGAACCTTAATAATAAAGGTTGTATTAAATGTGTAGCAGAATATTGAGCTGATTCAATATTGTACAGTTAACAAGGTTTCCGACACCAGTTCGCGTTCAAAGTATAGCCTATTGTACTTCAACAAGATCAGATCTTTTATAGAAATTTATCTTATATTGTTTTAATGTTTTAGATGTCAAGAGATGACCGATAATAATGTAGTATTCGGTCTAATGTCCTTTTTGGGAATGATAACATTTGTCCTGATCATACCAGCTGATCTCCACACGTCAACGACAAAGCCGTTAAGTCATAATTAACTTTCCAGAGGAGAAAGTTAATTTGTACCGTCTAAACCTGATATCATAGAGATTTTATGATAAGCTGTTACGTGTTCGGTAGCGGCGAGTTACGTATGATGTGGCTGCTATTATACCATAACAAATATATGATTTATGGACCATCAAATATTAAGACAAACAAGGTAATGCGTGAACGAACATCTACGCTACAAGAATTTGTGTTTGGAATTCGAAGGCAGTTTAGAATTTGAAATTTCAAAGACGACATTCTATTATTTTTCATACCCCCGAAAGGTAAAAAGAATCACATAATATTAAAGTAAATATTAAAGTAGAAATAACACATTTAGTAGCAGTAATAAGTATTTTTTATCTAACTAGCTTATGTATGGGGTCCTAAATTAAAAGAAGGACGTCGAACCTTGTTCGGGTTTCTTTCTTTGTACTTAAATTATCTAAGATAAGTAGCTACTATCATAAATTAAAAAAAAACAGCTTATTTTACACAAATACATAATGCATTACAGCTGGGCCTGTATATGTCTGCAAAGTCATTTTTAGTCTATAACTTGTCAAACAGATAACGAGTTACGTTAATTCTGGGACAGATAACATATTACTACTACACATACACTACGGTGTAATTGGGTCAATGACCGATAACGTAGCATTATCAGTGATTAGTAATTGTCTCCAAAAATAATAACCCATCGTTATCTGTTGTTTAATAAAACCATCATGAATGGGAGGAAATTTTGCTTTTTAACCGACTTTAAAAAAGATGGAGGTTCTCAATTAGTCGGGAATTTATTTAATGTATGTTATTATGTTCTGTATGGTTTGTCCTTAATTAATTATTGATTTTAAAAATCCCACTTATAAAATTGACAGAATTTGAAGTTTGATGCTAAATAAAATATACCATAGGAGAAACAGAAAACCAGAAAAATGAAAATACATAATATATGGGTGTGTGTATGTGGAGCGCAAAAAATATGAATGAATGAATGTACAATTATTTATTCAAGTTTCCATGACTAATATTTAAGTAAAAACTTATGCTATGTTAGTTATTTTTTTTCTATTGATTTATGTTGTGATCCGATAATAATACGTTATGTTGTGTATTCCCAAATCAGCTCACGAGTAGGTTGGGTAAAATTTTACATACATTTAATACATCTGATAAGTGTAAGTGATTTGACGGAGTATGTAAAGCTCTGTAGAAGTTTAAAGTCGCTTTCACTTTTACCCGTCTCGCGATGCGAGCTTTTAACTTGTATAAGCGCCTTGTAGAAGTCATTAGCCCCGTCACGCTTCAAGCTACTTAAATTTTTACAAATTAAATATCTATTTCTATGGAAAAATTATTTTCTATAAGTATCTATTTCTTGAGTGGATACGCTTAGTTCAGAATAATGTCTAAATGCCTTCGATCGTTTATGCAAAGTTTAAAAAAAAATATAGAATTTCTAGCAAAAGATCTCCTTGCCGTCCTTGACGAAAATGGTTTGATGACATAAAGGATTGGACCGGACTTGGATACAACCAACTTGGATACAATCCTCGACGAAAATAGCGGCCCATAGCCGCGAGGGTCTCCGTATGCTGATTCGAAGATGGCACCCCATGATGATAATGATGCTAAGTTTTGTATCTTTTCTATTGACGAAGGTCGTCTGACCATCTATTTGGTGGGTGTACCATGCTAAGTTTGCCGTGACTGTGAGTTCTGTGACCCTTTCCAGCCTATATATATTTTATTTAGGTAGTGAAGTTTTTTAAACTAAATCTTTTCAGCTTAGTCTGTCGTTCTAGAGCACATAAATTATAGTTGGCTTACGCATTCGACCTACTTACACGGCCAACTGTTTCAAAGAACAACCAGACGCACATACAGGAATGAGTCAACGTCAACGACACACAATATTTTGCCGGAGTTTGGCTGCTGACTATAAATATTCGTCAATAGTACACAGTAGGTAGAATGAATATACAATGTCAACCCTAATATTCATCATCATTATAAGATGTATATTAAGACTTAAAATTTTCTTAAGTTTCTCAATTCTAATTTAAAGTTAAGTAAATGAAATTTAAAAAATATGACGTAGAGCAAGTGTTGACACTAAAGTTTTAAGCAAGGATTTGAATTTATTTGATAATTAGATAGCATAAATAATGGAAGGATGATATCTAAGATCCAACGATCTGTTTCCAAGATCTTCAATGATAAATTAGTCCAAACCTGTATCAACTGTCCATATAGGTATCAACTAATTAAACTAAACAACATCATAAGACAATGGATAAATATACATTCCACGTTAGGTATATTAAATGGGTGGGGCTTATGACGTTACAACTAAGTAAAGATTATGCGTAAAAGTGACATAGCACGAAGATTAAAAACAATATCTCTGTAGTTTCCTGTACATCAGAGAAAATACAAAAAGTGCTATATAAGGTGGACACAAATCAACTGCAAATATTTTAAGGGCAGATACAGACCACTATACTGAACAACTTTTCCAAATAAACTTATATCGAAATACGAAATTTTATTTTTCACTCTCCATACTAAACTAGATTACCTGATTCTCAATTTGTATGTGAGGTCAAAAAAATTTTTTCGTATTTCGGCATAAGTTTATTTGGAAAGTTGTTCAGTTGGCTCAGTCGCAAAATGTTCAGTTTAGTGGTCTGAATCTGCCCTTAAAATATTTGCAGTTGATTTAAATTCACCTTATATATAAAATGTGATAGCTCAAAAATATTTTCTCCGTCACCATGACCATTCATAAAATCGTCAGATGGTATAAAAATCGACAGAAAATATGCCGACTCTTCAATTTTCCAATGGATCCTTTTCTTTCGCAGTTTTTGCTTTTGCTCGCAAAATCGTGATGAAACCTGCGGGGGCAATATTGAGGTCATTTTTTACACTTTACGTGACCTTGTATCGTATGTAATGTAGGCTTGTGGGCTATTAAATTCAACATTGTCGTTACGTCAACGTTCATGGATACTTTTAAGTGCACATTGTGATTTTATTTGACATTTCATTTTGTGTTTTGTAACACTTTCATTGTGTAATACTTTATTTACAGAATATACATGCAAAACCTGGCCTCTAGAATCAATTTTTACCATGAATACATTCCAATAGTACTTCTGGATTAAATGGCGCACAAACAAGTCTGTCTAAATAATAATAATAACTTTATTTCGAGCAACAAGACTCATATACATTTTGTTAGTAAACAAGGAAACTTATAATATTCTAAAGCAGCGATAGTAAAATATGAACATCGATAGTGAAACAAATACTTATCTTTGTAATATTTATATGGTCTAGTTTGATTTATTCTCTAATGAAGGTATGATCAGGAATGGTTAAAATTTTCAATAATGGGGACTTAGTTCTTTTATACACATCCTATACTATTAAACGAGCAATATTTGTATGTATGTATATTTATATATATATTTGTCTCGCGTTTTCGAAAACGGCTCAAACGATTTCTTTGAAATTTTAAACATAGGTTCTTATAAAGTAAAAAAATTAATCTAGCCAGGTTTCATGTCGGGGAAAATTCGTTTTTCCCATATTTTCCAGAAAAAAGATTTTCCGCATGAAATTGTAGTTATAGTACAATAATTTCGGCGTCGGCCGGTCTGCTTCGATAGCCCAGTGGTTAAGACATCTACTTTGTACTCTGGTGGTTCCAGGTTCAAATCCCAACTAAAGAACGGTTTTTTTTCTTAGGTTTTTTTTTTTGTTTCGGAGTATAAAAGTATTGAATCAGTATAAATTGCGCATATATTATTTTAAAATGGCTTGAAAGAATTATTAATTCGGTTATAACGTATTAAAATATTTTTCTAAGAAACATTATAGATTCAAATCACAAGTCATCCAAGTATCACCATTTTCTCAGGATTCCGTCATCAGAACCTGTTGAAACTAATATGGGACCAACTAGACGGTCCAACCTTTCAGACAAAAAAAATAATTTTAAATCGGTTCACGCGTCTTTGAGAAATCGAGTAATAAACATAAAAAAAAAGATTCCGATGAATTGATAACCTCCTCCTTTTATGAAGTCGGTTAAAAATTGAATGATAAATTCTACCACTGACCCAAAGGAAATACTTACCAATCCACGGAGTAAATAGTGTACCCAGTGTACCTACCAATTCAAATAGGACTGTGCCCTTAGCATGAGTTTTTCTTAACGCAGACGCTAGCGACTGCGTTAGCGATTAATTATGGCAAACCTGTACAGCGCCTCTGGCGGATAGTAAGGCAACTAAGAAATTCCATACAAAATCCTAACGCAGTCGCTAGCATCTGCGTTAAGGAAAACTCATACAAGGGGCACTGAAACGTGGAAAGTGCTTAAAAACTAACAACGGTTGACGCTAGATGACGGTAATCTATTTACTGAAAAAGTACAACGCGCTATCGTTGTGTTTTCACAAAAAGTGATTCTGTTTTACATATATACCACCACTAGCTGTTTCCCACAGCTCCATCTGCGACTAAAAGTAACTTATGTTCGACCCCGGGTCTTCAACTAAATCCATACCAAATTTCATCAAAATCCGTCCAGCCGTTTGGCTATGAAAGAGCAACAGACAGACAGAGACTTTCGCATTTATAATATTAATATGGATGCATACCATAACTACCGAGCAGAGCTCGGTCGCCCAGGTACTAAATATAAATTAAATAGAAAACATAATGTATACATATATCAAAATTTAAATGATTAATTTATGTTTGTCTTTGGAATGCGTCTCCAGCTGCCTCCAGTTTTCACGAAAACAAGTTAATACTGTTACGAGATAATAAAATTTTCATTAATATTTATCAAATTAATTTTGCTCTACAAGATCAAAATAAAAAGGTTCACAGATAGGTACTTTGATTTTATTCTTTCACTTAAAATGCAAATGTATGACAAACTGAGAAAAAAATAATTTCCATCCTAAAGAAAAAAAGAATGCTTTATGTCTGAATTTTTAAAAAGAATACAAATTACTCATGGTTTCACTTTTGAATCCTGTACTAGTGGACTATGTTACATAAGTAAATTTTCTGTTTATCTAAATGAGATGAAAAAGTTGACATATTTGATGCTACCTACTATAATACAGTAGTCTACATACATCTAATTGAGGTAGCTAATTGTACCGAAAGTTCGATAATTATTTACGAAAATCCATAATCGTTTCCTAATTAAAGGTTCCTCTTTAAAATGTTGGACCCGAATAATTAATCAGTTCTGTGGTTGGACCTGATAATGTAACTGTTGTAACAAACGTTGTAGTAATGCAACTAAGTGTACTTTTTTAAACCTTAGTTATTTTATGTCTCAGCTACAGGTGATTGATATCGCACGACATAAAGGCCCCTGTACACAAAGAGCACGCTCAGTTCCTCCATTTCCTATTATCCGATTCGAACATCGGCCTCCCACCTGCTCACGTCACATTAACCGGGCATTTCCCTGGACATTTGCCCAGAATACTGACAATATGGCGTCGTCATTTATCAATCATGTACTCCTACCCATATACTTATATTTTTGGGATCAATAACTGCCCCGTTTATATGTATTATTTTGTCAGGAATGGTTAAAGTGAAGAAAATTATTTATATTTAGGTACATATTTTTTACAGGCAACATGCCCAAAGTAAATTTATATCTGACTTCAGTATTTAAGCGAGTATAGCTGTGTGGTTTCTGGTTTGAGAATAGACCACTTATGGACTTCTCCTAAATTTGGTAAAAAGTGACGTCTTATATGACTTGCGCCTCTGTCCGTCAGGTGGCTGATTTCACCAAGAATGACATTCCATTCCTAAGTAGAGTTGAACCCAAAAAAAAGCCAATTCTTATATTAATTATGACCACAAGGAGGAAAAAACTTTAGGAAGACATTATACCGGTCTCCGGGTTCGGAAACAACATGGCTTGAGATGCAACCGGAATATAGCTGAGATGATGATAGGTGTATAATAAGCTTAAGTCTGATCACACACTGTGTATAAGGGTCTATAGCAGAGCCACGTAACTGTGTGCTTAAATGATTTGTAAAATTAGTAGTATTAACGACGGACCAAAATAGCCTTTTCCGCGACGCAAATACTAGTACCCTGTCGAATAATTGCAAGGTCGTGTCGATAACTTGATAAATATAATAATTTGTTATTTACTGACCTGACATATGGCGTATAAAATAAAACAGAAGATACGCATATTTTTTTTAATTACTTTAAAAAAACTGTTATTGGAGATTAAACTTTAAAGAGTCCCCAAAATGACAAGAGTAAAAATTGACTCGGAGAGAAAAGTTAGACCCGAAAAGTGATTAGAGGAGGATGTAGGGGATCGGTTGCAATGATAAACTGACAAATAGTGTATTTCGTAATTCTTAATTTATTTGGTATTCAGAAGTGTTTGTTTTAAAGGAATTGATAAACGACTGCAATTTGGAATGGCAATAGATCTAAATTTTAGAATTGTAAATACTGTAAAGGAAAATAAAAAGATTTGGAATTGAATTAAGTTAAAGGTTAGATAAAGTAAAGCAGGACAAAATAGCGAACAATCAATCTGCGCAATACAAGTAACTATAAGAATTCGCATATTCTTGAAAATAAACGCATTTTGCTAACATTTGAATGGGTATCACATCATGCCGTAAATTACTTTCTTCTAGAAATTGAGTTAAATATATATTGGCAGGCTTTTCATTGAAACACTATCACCACGGTCGAAAGCGACCACTAAGTCTAGTATGCAATCGCGTACATGGCTGCCATACTCAAATCTTGCATTTGATTGACTGAATTTGCGCGTAATATTTTTTTTTAAATGGGTGTTACTTTCGGTAGCGAAGAGGTAAATTTTGTAGGGTTTTAAAATCATTTCCCCTAATCATTAAAAATTAACAAACGTTTGTTAATCCCAGTTTCACTATAATGTGATTTGTCTTGTTCTTGCACGTCAAATAACGATAAGTGAGAAAAGGACAAACACTTAAAAATGGTTTTAGCAAACACATGTAGATTTAATCATAGATTATAGAATAGGGTTTTATATGTACTACATATTGCTTCGGAACCTAAATGAAAACAAAAGCTTCCTAACTTGATAAGTTATCCCACTATAAACAGCATATCAAAATCAAATCCTTTCTTTATTAATAAAAGGAAGGTTACAATGTAAATAAATGTAAATCTTTATTTTCAGGCAATTGCTTACTAGACTCTGGCTATTACACAGCGCGCGCGTTGATCAATATTTATCGCTACGCCTGCTTATTATGTGCATAAATGCATGCACTGCACCGTGTCTTTTCATCAGAGTTCCGCATAATGCGCGTTTATGTGGCGTTATCTTTTATATTCAGAAGAAAAATATATTAAGGCATTATTGGTTTTATAAACTACCTAATATCTATGTCCATCTAGAATAATGTACCTTTTAATTTTTATAAATGTTAGTGGCATATTTTCTTACTTTTTATCTATAATCAAAATTCTTATATACTAGTCATTCTAATGTAACAGGTTACTTCAAATAATAAACAAATATGACCACTTCTTTTCATACCACAAATATAAATTACAACATTAATGATCAGTGAGTGTGTGTGTGACTTATAAGAATATAAAATTTAGACGTAAAATTTATAACTTCATTAAAATTTAATGAAAAGCTCTACTAATAGAACAAAACAACAATTTTGTTATCTACTCTTGCAGTAAGATTTACTTTCGTTGACTAGGTGGTACTTACGAGTAAGAAATTGCAAACGTTTAAACTATGACGGATATCTACTTACAACATGGTCACATATATAAGCTTATAAATAGGCTTCTTAGATTTATTGCTATCTGCGGAATATATCTAATATACTACAACAACATTTGGCGTCTTGCTTGTTTTGGCGTTCTGAATACTACATGTAATATATTACCTAGCCTAGTTGATAACAAAGAACAATGACCCTGTATTCTAGACGCGTTAATCTAAAAAATAAACAAACAATCTCAACAGGGAATAAGAAGAACACTAACATGTTTATAGAGAAAATGCAAAATAGAAATTCAAATTATTTCGAATACTTGAATATACCGTTTAGAAATGACGTGAAATTATTTAATTTGTAATTCAAATAGCGAATGTTAGAGCACGAGATGTTATTACCATTATTATGTTGGTATTATGGCTATCTAACCGGATGTGCCACTCTTGGTTGGCAATTAGAACGTTTTGATTCAAATCATTAGACATATGTAATGTATTTCTTTAATTATATTTTTCTTGTTTTGGTATCTTTGATATCAATTGACCGGTTTTTAAACGTCTTGTTAATATCTATTTAGATTTAAATTAAGATAATTTGTACCTTTTATAAAATAGTTTGTAAAAATCAGTGACGTAATCAACATCAAATGCTATATGCTTTATGGGAATCTGTGATGGGAATGATTTTATTTTATTATAAGTACAGTAAGTACATATTGATTGACGTGTTTGACAAATACTCGTATGAACCTTTTGGAATAAAATTTCTATAACTGATGGTCGAAATACACACACACCCACAATACTTATATATTCCTTAATAACATTAGGTAGGTATATAGGTACCATGATAACAGTATTGGTAGTATAACTATTGCCTCAGTGATCCAGATTCTGGTAAAAAAGCAGACATTTATATTTTTATTAAAAAAGTCATGAATCTATGCAAATAAAATGTGAGCAGTAACGCCTAACACATAAATAATTTATGCACCACACCACACATACGTTTCATCGATAATCGGAGGAGGAAAAGCGAATACGATTGCCGTTGCTCAAGATCCGTAAATGTCTAAAGATAATGTTCTCAGGATGCGCAATTATACTTAGTGATTGTTTTCCGGGCAAAATTCTTATGTTTAATTGTTTTTCTATAATTACTTTTAGGCTGTGTGCACATTAGGCTAAAAGTATTAAGCTGACTGACCCTTACTGAGAAACGAATTAGTAAATTAAAGTCGCATGAATAAGAATCACACAAGCCATACACTAAACTAACTAAACTAAACTAATTTATATCAGAAAAAAGTGACCACATAACTCTGCAATATGTTACCAAACCTTTTGTCTTTTTTTTGTAAATTTTGTTAAACCAAGTAAACTTCAATAGTATCGTGTCAATCTTTAATTATTTCTCAAACAGCCGAAGAAGTTAGGTAAGTGAAATATTTTTTTCAGGAAATATTAAAATTTTGCGAAGCAAGCATAATAATTATAAAATTCAATAACAACCTTACTTTCAGAAAAACATAAACCGATATTTCAGAGGTCGGGCCTCCAAGGCAAGGGCGGGAAAATAAAATGTTTGAGCAGCTGATACTGTCAAGATACGAATCTATCGGCATGACATTGAATAGTAACATCATTAATTTCATATCAATAGGAAATGAAAAGAAAGAAAATTTACACAGCACGCAATAAATTTAAAGTCACCATCGTATATTTATTTACACATATACATATATGTATATTTCTACAACATAAATATTATATAATACTTATTTTTACGATTTCAAGTCTAGAACATACTTTTGACTTATTAGGCTATTCTACAAAGTACGTAGTAGATAAACAAATTTCCATAAACAAATGACTTTCGTTAATGGAATGCAGTAATTCTATATCTCATAGACAACTATTAACATCAGGCAACGTTAAATTAGCTGTTACATAATTGTTACCGCCATTTACATATTAAACTGTATTCTTTGTAATTTTAAATTAATGTTCACTTCATAATCACTCTCCGTGCTTGATACACATTAATTTCTTAACGTTTTAATAATAAATACTTCATTAACGTTGGGTTTATTGACTTGGTTATAATGGAGGGTTATATTTTTAAAGAAAGGGTTTGCACTGGCCATAGCTCCATTCAAGTAGCTGCCCGGAGCTTCACTTCCGTGAGAATTTCGAACTTTTCTTAGATGACCAAATTCATTCTCATTGGTTAAATTAATTGGTATCTTTGAATTAATTGCAACAAAAATGACAAAATTTAAATGTAAAAATACATCAGTTTGTAAGCGGTTGTTTTTAATTTAAACGTATGTTGTGGAACTCGGGTTTATATTAAATAGTTTTCGAGACATCGTGTACTACATGAGCGATGTCTTTTTTTGCTTTTAAAATATCATTAATTATAAATAGATTAGCTGTTGTCAGCAGTTTACTTATTTTATTCTCATCCTATCCAGAAGGCAATTCTTATCTTATCACTTCGAAACTCAACAACTTTTTTCTTCGGAAACGTGAGGTAAGTAAAAGATAAACAGAGTCCCTTTCTCTTTTATAATAATAGTATGAATCTCAAGAGGAAAAACAGTGTTTCCTTATAAGTATTTACTATTGGCGGTTAAAATGAATTAATTTATAATTAAACCTTTAACAGCGGATAAACCGCAGACCACAAAAACAGCTTGTGGGAGTTGTGGGTGAGCAATCATTCAAACTCTAATTCATCGATATTCAATATCATTGTCGGCACTTGTAATTCATTAATTAGAATTAGTTTATTTTCCTGTTTGTGAAATAGTTTTTTATTAATAGTTTCGAAATAAATCAGATTGACAATTTAATACTCGTGAATAAATATTATAAGAATTTACAGTTACTCGTATAAGTGGTGATACCTATTCATAATCTGTTCTGTTCTGTTTCTGTTCTGTTCCCGCCCAGCCAGCGGTTAAGCTGCAAGAGTGCAGAGCTGAGTTCCAGTTCGAAGGGACGCATCCGCACGATCATCGAGTCCGAGTGGGTACGGGGTGGTACTGGCTCTTCCTCATCATGTACGGCTTCGTCAGTCCGCCCTGAAGCTAGCTAGCTCAGACTCGAGGAACCGGTTGGGAACGTAGATACGGACGGATGTGTGGGTGGTGCAGCCAGGGAATTTCGGAGTGACGGGAAATTTGAACCAGCCGAGTACTCGCGTCAAACCAGTGTTTGGGATATAGATACTATACTTGATGTGTAATATATACTTGGGGAAGGGATATGCTGCAATAAAGTTGATGCTGGGACGTGACCTTCCAGGCCTTTGTTATGTCCTCTTCTTGCTGCTTTCCTAATGGCACTGCGGGCTTTCCTCCTTGTTCTTCTTCTATAATGCTCAGGTGCTAGTCGCCTTCAGTCTATTTCTCGCTCTGGTGTCAGTGCTGTAGACATCTTTCTGTTGTAATCCGTATTTCTCAGGTGCAAGTCGCCTTCAGTCTATTTCTCGCTCTAGTGTCAGTGCTGTAGACATCTTCCTGTTGTAATCCGTATTTCTCAGGTGCAAGTCGCCTTCAGTCTGTTTCTCGCTCTGGTGTCAGTGCTGTAGACATCTTTCTGTTGTAATCCGTGTTTCTCAGGTGCTAGTCGCCTTCAGTCTGTTTCTCGCTCTGGTGTCAGTGCTGTAGACATCTTTCTGTTGTATTCCGTGTTTCTCAGGTGCTAGTCGCCTTCAGTCTGTTTCTCGCTCTGGTGTCAGTGCTGCAGACATCATTCTGTTGTAATCCGTGTTTCTCAGGTGCTAGTCACCTTCAGTCTGTTTCTCGCTCTGGTGTCAGTGCTGTAGACATCATTCTGTTGTAATCCGTGCTTCTCAGGTGCTAGTCGCCTTCAGTCTGTTTCTCGCTCTGGTGTCAGTGCTGTAGACATCTTTCTGTTGTATTCCGTGTTTCTCAGGTGCTAGTCGCCTTCAGTCTGTTTCTCGCTCTGGTGTCAGTGCTGCAGACATCATTCTGTTGTAGTCCGTGTTTCTCAGGTGCTAGTCACCTTCAGTCTGTTTCTCGCTCTGGTGTCAGTGCTGTAGACATCATTCTGTTGTAATCCGTGTTTCTCAGGTGCTAGTCGCCTTCAGTCTGTTTCTCGCTCTGGTGCCAGTGCTGTAGGCATCATTCTGTTGTAATCCGTGCTTCTCAGGTGCTAGTCGCCTTCAGTCTGTTTCTCGCTCTGGTGTCAGTGCTGTAGACATCATTCTGTTGTAATCCGTGTTTCTCAGGTGCTAGTCGCCTTCAGTCTGTTTCTCGCTCTGGTGTCAGTGCTGTAGACATCATTCTGTTGTAATCCGTGTTTCTCAGGTGCTAGTCGCCTTCAGTCTGTTTCTCGCTCTGGTGTCAGTGCTGTAGACATCATTCTGTTGTAATCCGTGCTTCTCAGGTGCTAGTCGCCTTCAGTCTGTTTCTCGCTCTGGTGTCAGTGCTGTAGACATCATTCTGTTGTAATCCGTGTTTCTCAGGTGCTAGTCGCCTTCAGTCTTTTTCTCGCTCTGGTGTCAGTGCTGTAGACATCATTCTGTTGTAATCCGTGTTTCTCAGGTGCTAGTCGCCTTCAGTCTGTTTCTCGCTCTGGTGTCAGTGCTGTAGACATCTTTCTGTTGTATTCCGTGTTTCTCAGGTGCTAGTCGCCTTCAGTCTGTTTCTCGCTCTGGTGTCAGTGCTGCAGACATCATTCTGTTGTAATCCGTGTTTCTCAGGTGCTAGTCACCTTCAGTCTGTTTCTCGCTCTGGTGTCAGTGCTGTAGACATCATTCTGTTGTAATCCGTGTTTCTCAGGTGCTAGTCGCCTTCAGTCTGTTTCTCGCTCTGGTGCCAGTGCTGTAGGCATCATTCTGTTGTAATCCGTGCTTCTCAGGTGCTAGTCGCCTTCAGTCTGTTTCTCGCTCTGGTGTCAGTGCTGTAGACATCATTCTGTTGTAATCCGTGTTTCTCAGGTGCTAGTCGCCTTCAGTCTTTTTCTCGCTCTGGTGTCAGTGCTGTAGACATCATTCTGTTGTAATCCGTGTTTCTCAGGTGCTAGTCGCCTTCAGTCTGTTTCTCGCTCTGGTGTCAGTGCTGTAGACATCATTCTGTTGTAATCCGTGCTTCTCAGGTGCTAGTCGCCTTCAGTCTGTTTCTCGCTCTGGTGTCAGTGCTGTAGACATCATTCTGTTGTAATCCGTGTTTCTCAGGTGCTAGTCGCCTTCAGTCTTTTTCTCGCTCTGGTGTCAGTGCTGTAGACATCATTCTGTTGTAATCCGTGTTTCTCAGGTGCTAGTCACCTTCAGTCTGTTTCTCGCTCTGGTGTCAGTGCTGTAGACATCTTTCTGTTGTACTCCGTGTTCTCAGGTGCTAGTCGCCGTTTTTGTGCGATTTAGTAACAAACATCAAAACATACAAAATCACGCATTTATAACATTAGTAGGATAGTAGGAAGTATAGCAGAATAGGATTATTATTATTGTTGGAATGTTATATACCTTTGCTGGTTTAAGAGCGGATAAAAATTAAAAATAAATAAAAAACATGGAATCTATATATATATGTCTGTCTACCCCATAAGGGATAAAACGCGATTGGTATGTATATAAATTATACAATAAGTTAGTACTATCTTGGCCTAGTTATCTTCTATGTAAGCCACTTTAAATATAACTCAGCATGGTGTTTACTTTTAGGCACCTAAATCTGTAACCTGGATTCAAGCACAAAACTTCTAAAATATTAATATATGGCAACCAATATTAGTTCTATTAGCTTCTAATTTTATAACTCGGTACGTTAACAAAATAAATAATCTAACATTCACTGGTCATCAAATGTATCTAATTATATCATCTTACCTAGGAACTTACTTAATTTGCTTGCGCTCGTGCGCATTTCCTATTGTGGATTCGCAGGAATTTGTAAGTGATTTTCATGCGGAGTGCCTTATTTGTCTTGCTGAGACCTTTTTTTTTTTTTTAAAGATTTTCGAAGTTGGATCACTTTGTTTTTGAGGCTGATGTCATCCGGGGATGTTGACCTAAGAAATAGCGCCTTTTGTAAGTTAGCAAGCGCTATTCTGCTCTGTCTTGATTTAGCAATAGATTTTTGAAGTACCCCATGTGCAGATTCTTTTAATATATTATTTAGATAGTTCCATTGAGTTTCTATGTTATTTTCAAGATTCTTATATGATTCTGATTGGTCCTCTTTGTGTAATTGTAGTTTTTTTTTTCTAATTGTATCCTGATAGGTTCTCTCTGTTTCTACGCTCTGTAGTAATTCGTAGTTATATTTTCTATAATTGAATGATAATTCCTGGCTCTGTCGATTCTGAGCAGGCGTTGTCAGTGCTCCATCTTTTCTGGTTGTTTTTTCAAAGGTTGAATTGCGTATTGTCCCCCACACCATTTTGTGATCTGTTTTCACTGTTGGGCTTGTTTCCCCTAAGATGTTGTGAAAAAATACTGAGTTCTTATTGCTAGTAATTATATGGTCCACTTGCAATTCCATGCCCCTCGCGGCCCATGTAGTCTTGCAGGAGAATCTTCCCCGGGTGCTGCTAATTTTCAGATTATGCTGCTGTATCATGTTTAGCAAATAGTGTCCGTTTAGGTTGGACTTATCATGATAAATATTTTTTCCGATTAAGTTTTGAACGCTCTTGTTCCTATCTTCTTTACCAATATGAGCATTAAAGTCTCCCATAATAATAAGGTGAGCGTTGGTCGGAGATTTATTGATAATGCTTTGTATGTGTCCAAATCGTGACACTGAGCTTGAGATGTGACATGTGATAATTAAGAGTAGAATCGGGCTTGTAAAGCCGGATACTT
Source organism: Apomyelois bistriatella (assembly GCA_947044815.1). Lineage (NCBI taxonomy): Eukaryota > Metazoa > Arthropoda > Insecta > Lepidoptera > Pyralidae > Apomyelois > Apomyelois bistriatella. The sequence continues at coordinate 5,048,243 of OX345691.1, forward strand.
TTATTTTTACGAGAGAGCCGAGTACATCTCGGCTTTCACGGTATACTTGAGTGACCTCGCAGTCCACCCCCTTGTCGATTAGTAGGGCTATGCCTCTTTTTTCCTTTTCACTGGTCCCTCCGCATAGGATCCAGTTGTAGTTTTTTGTCTTTAGTTCTCCGTTCGTGAGGTGCGTCTCTTGAAGCCCAGCAATGGTTATGCTGCGGTCTGATAGCTCCTTGTCGATATTCGCTTTATCTTTTGGATGTGCGCAGCCTCTTACATTCCATGTAGCGATGGCTATTGTTTCACAAGGTCTTACTGGTCGGCAAGTTGATGATGGGGCGGTACGTCGCCTTTTGGGGCAGATCTCATTTGAGTGAGTGCTTTCATCACTGCTTGGTATTGTGTTTTGTGTTTGGGACGTGGAAGATGTGCTGGGTGCTTTATTTTTTGTGTCGTGGAGGTCCCGGGGACTGTTTAGGTATTGGAGGTCACCCGTCTCTTCCGGTATTGAGAAGTCCACTATGCTGTCATAGTGGCTTTCTTCGAAGTAAAAATGCAAATTTGTCACTGCATCAACAGACGGACTGTAGATAACCGGGTTCATGTTTGGTCCGAATATGTGCACATTTGCTGTGTAAACCTCGCAGGCTGCGATTATTACATCCTCGCCTCCCCAAACTCCCGCAGTAAATTGTTCATCGATGTATTTATCAATGAGGTCGTTATTTGAGATCTTGTTGTTATCGTTGGTCAGCTCCATGACGTTGTTTAGAAGGGCTAGATGTAAACGGGGAGAGTATTTATTGTGTTGAATGTATGTTGCGAGGTCCTTTCTGACCATGTGGTGATCGAATGTTAGTCCGAAAACCTTGTTAATTTGGTCGGCTATTGCACGAAAAAGGCAATTGCCGTCCCTTACCATTTGGCGGACAATTATTTCTTTTGTCGGGTGTTGGGCCATTATGTGCAGGCCAGCTAATACTGCTGTTTTACTGTGGGAAGATATTTTAAACAAGTTTATTTTAAATGTTTAGTAATTTTTAATTGTTTTACCATAGGGTTTTGCTGTCGAATGTTTTATTGGGGTCCCTGGGAGCAAAGGATCTTTTATTGTGATATTTCCTTTTTGGTTGCGCAAAGTCCAACCACTTTGTGAAGGAAGCCAGATGTTTTACGGTTTTGTTTAGGTGACATTTAATTTTGAGACGCTTTCTCTTGGAGCTAAAGGCTTGTGATGTTGCGTAATATTTTAAACTTTTTTTTATATTTTTATTTTTTTTTGGTGTTTTGTATTTGCTTTGTGTAATTCTGTAAAAGAATTCTCGGTATTCCTAATCTGGGCGGAGATGGATATTTATTTATTTCTTAGATAATAGTTCCTAATTAGTGTTTTGTGAAAGCTTGATTTTCCTTTTTTTTCCAATTACTGCTTCAAATATAGGCTAAAACTTAGTCCCCGATGCCTATAGTTCTCAAGAACTTGTGTTCCTAGATTTGGTTTATATTTTGATTTATCAGTACTGTATTCGTGTGTGTTGTTTCGTTTGAGTTTCGAATGACTTAATAGTATGAGAAATTTGCTGCCTTTTAATTGGAGTAGGTAGGAAGTTTGTTGGTAGGCAAAAATTATTGAAGAGTAAATATGTGAAACTATGTGGGTGCAATCCGCCTGGGTTTACTCAGGATTGTACTGGTTGGGGCTTAATCAGTGGTCTACAAGCGGACCTCTGGCATTAATTGGTTTGTGCTTACACGGCTGTAATTTTAGTTTTCCCGGGTATTAACGAGTTTTAGTTTGTTATGGTACGTTTGCTACTATGCTCGGTTTTTAAGGGATTATAGGAATCGGTCCAAATTATAAATCAGTATAATTGTAAGGTACTGTTCTACAAATATAGGTGGATTGGGGGTTGTGTTAAGCACAGTATGATATTAAATTAGATGAATAATTATGTTAAGTAGTTAAATATAAGGGTGGGTTTACGATTTTGAATTATTTTGATGTCGTATACACCGGATAAAAGGTTTTTGGTGGGGCAGATAGTTTTATTGATGGGATACGTTTTAAGGACCCTTAGATGGGGACATTGAGTATTAATTATCCCAGGACCCCCAACATGCGTGGAAATTTGGAATACAATTACTATTTAAAAATAAGGGCGTAATCGCTGAACAGATTAATTAATAAAGGTTGCTTTTAAGGCCTCAGATTAAATTAAAGGTTGTTACAGATAGGTAGCGGTGTATAAAGACCTCGTAATTTGTTTTTAGTTTTTAATTTCATTATTTCAGTAATAAACTATTATTGTTGGGATGGTTATGCATATATGTCAGTTAGCTTGTCGTGCATCTAAATTTCGAAGGAAAAGGATGCCGTACTAAAAAGAATTGGGGTTCAATTATAGGTCCTGGTCTGTTGTACACCTATAAACTATAAAAGGAATGGCCTCACCAAATTCAGCTCTCTCGAGTTGGTCTGCTTCAGTCTCCAACTGTAGGCTCGCTGAGGTATCACTTTTTATTCACTTTTAATTTAATTTACTGTCTATATAAGAGAAAGAAAGTGCTATCTCAGATTGCGACACGGCTGAGAACGTAGCAGATGACGGATTACAACCCCGGCTGCGCGGGCGCGGAGACAAAGAAAGGGTCTATGGTAATAAAAATTGTAGACCGCTCTGTGCACGTCCGCACGAGACCAAGGTCCGAACCGAACTCCAAGTGGTGATACCTATTCATAATTATATGAAACTAGCTTTGGCCCGCGGCTTCGCCCGTGATTTCCTACGGGAACAGTGCTTTTTCCGGAATGAAAGGTAGACTATGTCCATCTCAATACTTCTAAATATTTGTGTTTGCGAAATTTCAGGAAGATTTGTTCAGTAAATAGAGCGTGTAAGCGTAACAAACAAAAGAACAAACTCACTTTCGAATTTGTAATATTAGTTAGGATTGAATGTTAATTAATTATGCAAGTTACCAGATGTTGATCGATACATTAAGACATTGATAGGAAAATGAGCGTAAATGTGTAGGTTAAGCATAGTGGGTCACGTAAAATGTGTACTACCTTAGGTGTGTGTAAAAGTAAATTGGTATAATTTCCTATGTGGTCCAAGGTACATCCTCACATCACAACCCCTCCAACAAACAAACGTCATAGCACTTGGGTTAGGCTTACTCTATTGCTATATAATAAACTTCCGGAATACATAAAAAATGCCACTAACGAAAATAGTTTTATTAAACAAACTAAGCAACTTCTTCTCTCTAAATGTTATTATACTGTTTCAGAGTACCTGAATGATAAAAATATATAAAAACTCATTAGGTTAAGTTGTAACCGAATAATAAATAAAAAACAACAACAATAGGTAAATAAAAAATATGCAAATAAAGGAAAAGCAGATAAATTATAATAAATAATAACAATAATAAATAAATAAAAAGTTGCATAAAGAAGTATTATTTTAGGATTAAATAAAATTATAGCTAGTTCCTCCTCTCTACTTTGCAGTGCCCAACAGGGTCCTTGAAGGAGTAAAGAATACATTATATCTGTAATATTGTATAATCTGCATGTAATTTAAGGTGCAATAAAGTATTGAGTATTGAGTATTGAGTACTCTTTATTCTGTAAGTGTAAGTACACGCAGCTGCCAAGTTTAGTATACACCCATGCTAAACATTAATATATGGTAAAATGTGTACTAAACTTTAAAAGTGACTGTACCACATGTAGTAAAATTTTATTCCCTGTTGCTCGCTTCTGTCTCAATGAAAACTGTGAACTCTGGGTGCACAGTTTGAATTGAAGCCAACACTTTATTGGCATAGTTATTACGACAATTAGGTCACTAGTATCTAGTATCACGTATTTTTGCATTCCAACGAAAATATACTAGTTGAACACCATTTCCTACGACTTAGTGTTTGTGGCGTTAGGCCTTAGCTCTATCTTCATTATTGTGCTAATTACTAATAGAGATCTTCTTATATCGTGTTAATGGCTAAAACCTTTATAATTTTGGCCTAGTAAGATGCAAAATCACAGCCTAGCCAGGTCACTATTAGAGGAGTTGAATTTCATTAAGTATTTACTTCCAAATCCAACACAAATCGTAATGCGAATACAGTTTAGAAGTATCTATACTGACCACCAAATGCCAAATAACACACCTTTCGCCGGACAATAATATACGAAAGAAAACAAATCCACATATAAATATTATATTACCATAGATAAAAAAAAAATGTCTTCCGCGCGCGATTCCAAATTCTTTATAGTTAACTAATGCTTATACCTAATATTTCATCCACATGCCACTCGATGCCACTTAACATTCCATTTGAATAGAGAACAATAGGCCGGTATGACCATAGACTACAGAATATTCCCCAGGTACGTTCATTCACTCACGCAATGCAACTGAATGCTAATGTTACAACCGGACTTTCCATGGAAGTCGTTATTTAGGGCGTGCGAAACTGTGCTGGTTAAAACAATGGGAAAGTGTTTTGATAGGTTAAGGTTAGTATGTAAACGTATATAAACGTATCTTTTGCCGAACTTCGCTTTTGTGGGAATTCGGGATGAAAGTATCTATTTTAATCCGGGTTATACTTTACTCCGTGTATTGTATGTATTGTATTAAATTTCAGCCCTTCCAATATTTAATTGAAACATGAGACACAAAGATAAAAAAAATTGCCTGCAGGGACCGCGGAACCTTAGAATTTTTCGTTCTTTGCATTTGGTTTTCTTTTTTTTACTGCATATTGCCAACCGTTAACAATAAGCATGAATGGAATCAAATGTTTTGTTTTATTATTCTATTCATTCATTATACTATTTTATATGATACACTTCTGAATCCATAAACAATACATACCAAAATTAAATTATATAATCAAATAAATCTATACATAAACCAATATATAAAGATGTTTTTTAATGATAATATACTTACTCGTACATGTTAGACAGATTTACATTCGCAACGCAAAAATGATGATATGTCTCTGAAAGTAATATTTATACCCCATTATTACTCGTAATATTCATTAGTTAACTTAACATACCTCAATATTAATTAACAATCTACGTTATTAACTGACCAACAAAGTTATATTTGTATTTGAATATAAATTTTAGTAGAGAAGTACAGATTTGACAATGTATATTATATTTGGCTGATTTAATTTTGAAAGTTCTTCGTACAATATGGACATAAACCCACGCTCTAATCATAACATATAAGTACGTGACGAGTCAAGTCAAGGCACTCTCGAATAGCAAGCATACAAATATGACATACTCATCTAAAATCTTGCATAATAAGCTCTATCTTGTTTAAAATAAACCGGTCAAGTGCGAGTTGAACTCGCGTGGAGAGGGTTCCATTCAATGCCAATGTCAGTTTTTATATTCAATTGTGGTATGTTAATGTGAATTTTGAATCTAAGTACTTCTTTGGATGAACAGACAGATGCACGAGTGATAATATAAGGGTTTCGCTTTTTCATTTTTGTACAGAGCCCTAAAAATCAGGGTCAGTTATCACTCGATGTGTAACTTTGGTGGACTCATAAAATAAAAAGTTCTGAAATCGTTATAAGCACAAAGTATATCTATTTCATATACTTTAACTCATCTGACCACATTAAAAGTAAAACTATTTGGAATCATGGCTCTAATATCTATCGCGGACTTTTGATACTAATTATCTCCTCTAGACAAAATTCAGACAGATCGATTTAGTCAAATAATTTCGAATCGCGCGGGGTCAGGCAAATATTTTTTTATCTATGGATTTAGTATTCCTTTTGTGGGAGTAGGATTGTTGTTGTTACGTTCGTTGAAAGGTTGGTCTCCGGAAAATTCAGATTAGAAAATACTATAGGTACACGAGTAATCGTTTAGTGTAGAGCTTTCGTTTTGTTATTTTGAGATAAGAAACACGAACAAACTTTGGTTGCTAATATATTTTAGTAAGTTTTTCATATTTCCACAATGAAATAGAAAGTTGTTAGACGAACTCTTAAAATTAAAATAAGGTAGGTACTTAAGTCGTTAAGAATATAAAGTTTGAGCTCAGAATTATTAAATTCTTCTGAAACGACCTCTTCTAACAATCTTTAGATGTCCGGTGAGATAATATTATACTCCTTGGTGAGATAAAATTAAAACAATTCAAAATTGTTTGTCATTTCATTTGTCTTTGTGGCCAAAGTAAAAAAGATTCAACGTTATTTTTAAAAAGAGTGTTCGGTTATTTAAATAGAGAATAGACGTTTTTCTTTTCTTTTCTCAAGAACTACTATAGAGATAGAGTATAGAAAATCAACTCAATTGTAGCGATAGAGAACCAAGTAAGTTTTGAAAAAGATAATAACAAGAAATAAATATAGATACTTATCTATGTATATGTACAATAGAGTTTAATTTATCAAATAACAATTACGTTATATTAATAAGAAAGTATTTACTACCTGAAGGTGTTACAGACTCAGACAGTTTCTGCCTAGGGGGATATAAAAATGTACGCGTATAAATAAATTGCGACAACGAATCCCTCCCTGAGGCGTTTATATTCTATTCGGAATCTATCGATTTTGGCTTTTATTTTTGTCGATAACAATTTGCGGAGTTCAATTTGGATAGACCATTTTCCAGGTGAGGTGATCAATGTAAAGAGGATTTATTATTTAACTATAAACATGCCTATATGTTACAGAAGCGAAAGATTTTGTGATTGTAATATAGAATTGAAAGGTTTGTCTCACGCAGTTCCTAATTTTATGGATAGATATTTGTTACGTTTCGTATATTAGCTGAAAAAAAAATTTACTAATCTTCTTTAAATTTAGAGTTTTTCAAGTTTTTCAAAATTTGTAACATATTTATTTAAAAAGAAGAATTGGAAAAGCATAGACCGAAAAAAAGTTTCACGGCTGGTGAATCTCTTTTGTGCTGCAAAGCAGCTGCTAAATTTGGGATAGCATTTAAGTGAAAAATCTTTTGGTAAGAAGGGGAATGGTAGTCGTCAATTTTAGGTGGACCATAGCCGACAGTGCACCACCAACGGCAAGAATAAGTGCCCGTGGGGTAAGCAAGTGGACAAGACCGCTCACCAGTCTATATGAAATTTTACACGGACAAAATCACAGAATCCTTTACAGGGTAGACAGAGAGCGTCATGTTATTAAATCTAGAAGCATCCTTTATCTGAACATATAAATAACCACTAATTGTCCTATAACAATGTCGGATATCAGACAGATTGGCATAAAGCACGCATGGTGCAGGAAACCGGTTGGGACGCTTGAATGGACAGCGTGGGTGCCACGGTCGATCGACGCTGCATGCTGATGAGGTACGTTTCACCACGACTCGGAGACTGGGAGGAAATTACAACTAATTACAATGGTTTTGTCATTTCATCTCTAGCTCCTGTGTGGTGAGATAGCGATTCGCTTTTACAGATTCATGGCAGCAATCCTGACGACTTTAATATAATACAGAGTCTAGAAGCAAAAGAGCATGGAGCCCCAGAAAGTAGTGGCTCTGAACCCTGAAGCGGAGGTCATTCTGTATTTAAAATTTTATTTCTGTATACTTTTGGGTTTCCAAACAGAAGAAAACACGAATCCAAGTCATGATCTAATTTTAAAAATGTAGATATAATATGTTCCTTTCCGCCTTACTTTTTTTAAATGTTAAAGCTTATTATAACAGACAGGCTTTTAATATGGACTTGTGATAGAGCCCTATACATACAGCGTCATAAATTTTTAATTTAATCTTTTCGTCCTGAAATACATATTCTTAATTACAACCATGCAAATTTTAAATTACCAAGGTTGAATGGTTAGATTGAGATTAGCTGTCCTGTCAAAATGGGACGGAGGGTTGACGCACGTCACAAACAAACTTTTGCAAGGACGGGTTATTGCCACAGCTGTGAATCCCAAGTACCAACTTTGATATTGCTTCGTACAGGTCATTTACAATGGATGACAAATTAAAGGACCCATTTGTTCAAGTGATAAATACCGCTGCCTTGGAAGTTAATTACTAAAGATATGCTTGGATTTTTATACTTAGCCATCTCAAATATTAACACCACAGTATTATTAAAATTAAATTAAATATCATTTATTTCAGATGACACAGATCCATACAATTGACATTAATACTACATGGTAAAGGTGTTTTCTCATATGTATTACAACTCTCACGCTTGACTAAATATTTACCCATAGAGCTCTACATTGCCATGTTAGGAGTTTATACTTGGAATTGTTAATCGAAATGTTTTAATACTAGCTTTCACCCGCGACTCCGCCCGCGTGAATTTCCCTCGGAAACAGTGCTTTTTCCCGGGATTAAAGTTACCCTATGTCCTACTCAATACTCCTAGCTATATATGTATGCAAAATTTCATTATGATTGGTGCAGTATATAGTGCTTGAAGAGGTAACAAACAAATATATAAACTTACTTTCGCATTATTGATATTAGTTGGGATTATATAAAGGACAGTTGCAACATTAGGATCGACTTTAAAAGCACAATCTCCTCAACCGATTTAGATTCAGTTACATTGGGTTTCGATACGAATATATTGAGTGAAATAGAGAAGGTACATTGGCAAGCGTAGGCTAATGCTGACGGCTTACTTGGCATGTTAAGGCTATATGTGCAGCTGCCTCGCGCCTTTCAATTTTATTTTAGCTAGACCCGTCTCTTTTATCACAGAGTTTTGCATATATTGTATCTTTATTTTGCCTCAAGTATTGCAACAATAGCTCATTGTCTGCTAAAATAATATAAAACTTACATTTAATTTGTATTTTTTGATTTTGTTCAATAAAGGTTTTGCTGGAAAGAGGTATAAATTATTTGAGAACTCTGTTCGTTTCGTGCAACATCAATAGAGGAGATGGAAGGAACCATTCTTGTGGCAAAAATCACATAAACTGTATTTAATATTAATACCTATAAACTACACACTGGATTTACTTTTTAATACCTATAACATACCTAATAATAGTATACCTAAATGTTGTATTGCTCATGTTAACATTTTAAAAAAACTAGGATCTCCGGTCGTTCGGTTGGTCGACTCCCAGGTATTGATTTACTTTATCTTATCTTTTGTTAATCAATTACCATAAATACCTGTGTCGTTTTTTTAGACATAATTATTACAAAACGCAATTTTCGTAAACACCAGTGGTTTTTTATTAGCTCCCCTCATTATACGTGCTAGCCAAAGACCCCGCGCTATAATACCAAGATGCTTAATAAACTGGACGTGTTCTCTTAAGTTGACAAAACAATCGGTTGCGAAACTTAAATGCCCATGTAAAGCATCGCCATTAGTGTGGGCTTGAGACTAACGCAGTAACCAGCCACGACTGGTGAATATTGATTATTATTCATTTATATCATTAGATAGATATACTCTTTATTGTACCACTCATAAAAATAGACATTAAATTTAAAATATGTGTACAAAGGCGGCTTTATTTCTAATGCCATTTTTTCATCCAACCTTAGGGTGATTAGGTATGCTGGTAGCCAAAGATTATTTGTTTACCATAAATGTATTACCTAGATCAAATTATAAGATAACAGATTCCTTAGTCTATCATGTGTTATGTTTTTAACGTTATGATTGACAGTCACTCTTATTTTTTCATTACCACAAAGACCTGTTTTTATTGTATGATTTATCTCAGTATATTCTTCTTCTTCTTCTTCGCGAGTTGTCTCTGGCAAGTTATATTTATAATGATTACCAGGAAGTATATTAAGAGTTGTCTAACGATTTGCGAGCCTAAGTTTTCAAAGTTAAATGTCTTTCCTACTTCTCAACCTGCTTTCACTTCTCCACTGCCTCACAATGATTTATCTCAGATAAAATAATAATATAGAAACAATTCTAACGCCAAAGCAATTCAATGTCAACACTTAGAATGCGGTAAACAGCAGGCGGCGCAGGCGCAGGTACTCGGTGCAGTTGTGCAAGTGGTGCGCCCACGTCCCGCCTACAATCACTTGCATCACAACGTTCTCTGTGGCAAACTAGGTAAGGTCAACAAAGTATGGACGATTTTATTCTTCCGGGAATTACTAGTTCTTAAAAATTGATAATCAATGGCTTCGGGGTCCGAAAAATGGTGATGTTTTATATTTTCCACTTGTTCATTCGTTTGTTTTCCGAGCTTCTTTTTTTTAATTTTGTATTTACGTGTATTTTTGGCACTGTTTGGTACCGAATAAAATAATGTGTATGTCATGTGTTTTGTGTGTTGTCCCCTGACACCGACTTTTTGATAGATTAGGTATGCTCGTATATTTCTGTTATTTTCAGTTTTTCCACAAACAAGAGATGTTGTCGTAAACACCATCTTACTCGATACTAGCCATGTAAGTATATTTATGAGTGTTTTAAAATCTGCTTTGATCAGTTCACACACACAAATTTTATTTATTATAATTTATCGAGAAGTATGATTTAAGTGAATTCAATAACTTCAATTAATAATCATCAGTAACATTTCGCAACTTTGATTAAATGCATGAAGCATAATCACGCTCAATCAGACAGATCCGCAGCTTGCGAACTATGCCTTGATACCACCGTCATCTCATCCTTAAATAGAATTGACGTTTCCTTCATTGAATGCTAAATAGTTGCAACTGATATTAATAGATCGTTTAACAAAACTTAAAGTATTATAGGAATAGTACCTATAATTTTATAATGATTAAAAGATTCTAAGAGGCAATTTTATAAAGCATGTAATGCATATTCTCGCAACATTTTGATCAAGAAGTTAAATTTACATACTTGGTTGATGCTGATCAATATACCAATCATCATTGTAGTATCATTGCGCAATAGCATATTTTTCTGTCCAATCAGATCCGATCTGAAATAAAACTAACCGTTTGTCAAGCTAATATTTGCGGATGTGACCTTTACCGATGTCATCATTAAGTACACGTATACCGGTACCTACATAAAGTACCTACGTCTATAGTTCATGGAAACATTGATCTACCTGATTGATGTCAATCGTGGCAAATGTCACGACGACGCTCTTGCGAAATTCGCCCAGCAAAAGGAATTGTCGAACACTGCGGCAAGGTCTGTCTTTTCTTTTTTGGAATCCAGAGAGCTATGCTGTTTATAAGTCAAAGATGTTTAGTACGGTAACTAATGGCAACAGTTTTAAAAACCCCTTGATACCAGGGTGTACAGGGTCAATTGACCTTATAATATATACTATATGAATCATGAGTTACATAATTTATTTACGAGTATAGCCTATGTAATGCATGTAGAGGTATTTATTTGTGTTCTGATCCACAAGGTTAGAGCTAAATGTGGAATGTTTGTAGATTCATTTATTAATTTTTGTTGATCGCATATATAATTTGCCCTTAGAACACTTTATATGACCTTTATAATGTCCTGTAAAAGGAAAACCTGTGCCAAATTTTGTTTACGCATTAGCTTATTACTTAGGTATTTATAGCCTTTGGAAGTTACTGCGTTGGACTATGCGTACTAAGTTTGTATGCCTACTCCTATATATATATATATATATATCCAAATTTTCAATATTCAAAAGTCAATACTTGTAATATTTTTAAGAAAATTTCATGTAATAAAACAAAATAATCTAAGAGGTGATTGCTAAAAGCAAAAGTTTAAAGATCCCCGGAATTTAAAGCGTAAGCTGTATAAAGTACATAGTATTATTAGCTATGAAATCAACAACACCTTAATAGCTTATTCCTCTCTCCTTGTCGTTCGTATTATCCACTGGACCACCGATGCTAGATACTCTTACAATTTAATATCATATCCTATTTACTCCAATCTATTTTGATTCAACTGACCCCTCTTCACCCAAATTACGTCACAGAGATTACCCCACATGCAGTTTACAATCCTCTCCTTACAAAGAGCAAGCCGTAATCGGTATCGTTATAGGCAATGAATGGAACGGCCACATAAATTCGTGGGAGTGAAAGACTACTCCGCAGTCGCCTGGGTGATACGGGCGCAAATTAAAGAGGCTGACAGATGGGAACGCTTTGGGAAAAATGAAAAGCTAGGTAAGTACTTTCCTTATGACAACCTAAAAGAGATTGCAATAGGGACATTGTACATGTTGACACAGACAGTAATACCATGTATGTATTTTATATGTTCCATGTTGATTTTATTTAGGTTCTTACTTCCATCAAAGTTCACCATCGCTGTATGCATATTGTCCATCAATATATACCTAGTAGTCTTCCTTTCATTTGTGTTAGTGGAAAATACTGGTATCAGATTTTTCAAGCGCCTAACTAAAGGCTCCTTAATAAACTTAACAACTGAAATCGTGTTAGTGTCTTCTGAAGCATTGACGAGCTCTTGTTCAAAATATAGAGGTGTTCATGTAAATTTTCTTAGATTTAACTTGAGTTCCAAATATTACTCTTGAACCATATTTTTCAAAAGACAAAGATTTTTAATAGAAAATATGTACTAAACAAGCACTAATTTATTTCCTTAGGAATTAAAAGCTTCCTAGCAGTGATTTGTTACAACGAGGACCTTTCTGTGGTTCAATAGTTTATGGTACGGGCGAGCATTAATGAAGATTTATTTCGTAGATTGTGGCCATGCGGCGTGAACGCTCCGTCCCATTTCGGGAATTTTGCTGGTGTCTTTAAGCCGCGTACTCGCAAACTGTAGGTATTATTAATTTCTTAATCCTACAAAAATCTGCAACCAGCTACGACACAATCAGGGGCCCGATTCTCGCGCAATCAAAGTTCACTTCACCGATTTTCTCATTTTTTTTTTCAAATGGTTATCATGGTTTCTGCTTTTTCAAAAAACTACAATTGAAAAAGTTCAATCGAACGCATCGATCGATCGAAACTTTCCGATTAAGTATTGGCTAAAACTCATCGAAAAAAATTGGAGAAAATTGGTGAAGTGAACTTCGATTGCGTGAGAATTGGGCCCCAGACTTAAATGGTTGCAATTTTTGTACCTTCGCCATACGTCTGCAGAGAACACAGATATTTTAACAGAGATACTATATAATCGTCATACCAAAGAGTTGTCGATCATTGAACAATAGTACGAATCCGATTGTATTTCACCATGACCATTGTACTGGGATCAGCGTGGGCGAGTGGAATTGTATGAATTCGTTTTATTGGATTTATTGGCGCCAACATTAAATTGTCGGCAATACCTACTTTTTTCATTGGGCTTTTAGATTCAAGATACTTATTTGCTTTTTATTTGGTATCTTGAACTTATTATTTTGTACTAGTTAAAAATAAAAAAAAGATTTGTCGTAGTTATAAGAGATGGCGGCATTGAGGAAAGTTAAGGATATCTACGAAACAAATATGAGTATCAAATCGATTAAATTTTGATTACGCTTCCCCTGAGAAATTCCAACGAGGGAAGCTCGATCATCCAATACTACTTACTTAGATCGTGATTTAAAATTACAATAGCCAAATAAGCGTATTATATTAAAACAATCAATGAGATAATGCAGAGACAAAATGTGAAAGTGTGATCATATTGTATTTTAATATTGGCAGTTTGCCATCAGATGATCACTATAACGCAGAAAGAAAAACTTGCATAGATTTGGCACAGTTTCTGGAAAGTTGTGAATCAACAATGAATCGAAGAATCACTGGCGAAAAAATACACTTCAGTATTTTTCTACAATGAATATACCAAACAGAAACAAAAGTCCAAAAGTTCGCTAATCACATTTAATTTTTCTTTTACCAGAGCAAAATAGTCTTTTTGGAGAAAACGTTTTTAACGAGTTGGGAATATTAACAAGATGACGAGAAGCAAAATTAAAATGATATACTTACATACACTTAATAGTTGTTCGGATTGTCATGGACCTAATAATATCTAAGTGAAACCTAAAATGTGCCAGACAGATTATCAACTTTAATTAGATTTGTTTTTACGAAGCGGTCTCAGGCATTTAAATCAACTACTTACGAACTTGAAATTACATGTTATCACCAAAGTACGATTTTTATATTGGGGACTTCATGCGTAGAACCAATGGCAAAAATACGTATTCACTTGAAACGGTGTGGCAAACTTGAAAATTGTCTTTTAAATTAGTTCTGAAATTAGGTGCCTCTAACTTTACCTCCGTTTTTTTATTTTGCTCTATCAATCAAAGCCTCAACGCTTAAAATTCACAGAGAAAAGAGATTTGAACAAAGACTCTTACTGGAATTTATTTTAAAATTTGGCATAACTTATATAACCTCAATTTATAACACACTAGCGACCCGCCCCAGCTACGCATGGACATAAAAACCTTCCTCTTGAATCATTCTACCTATTTAAAAAAACCGCGTCAAAATCTGTTGCGTAGTTTTAAAGACTTAAGCATACAAAGGGGCATAGGGACAGAGAAATCGACTTTGTTTTATACTATGAAGTGATAGTGAAGTAAGTAAGTATTTTTTTCATATTTGTGCCATTGTATTTTTAACAAAGCCTTGAACGCAACCACTGAAGCGCACAGGATGAGAAGATGGTGTCATTCTTCCGCTAATGCCTCGCCCAACTCCCAATTTAGATGTTATCTTCAATTGAGATTTATGAAGCAGCTTGCATAGACAATATTCGTATTTATTTGTGACTGCACCCATAGACGATTTAAATTATATTAATATAATAAAGCTGAAGAGTTTGTTTGTTTGTTTGAACGCTTATAATTTGAAAACCCGCGTATGTAACCAAAGTTTTGTAACCAGTTACATAAAAACTAGTGGTTCGATTTGCAAAATTCTTTTTGTATATGAAAGCCTGATTCTTGAGGAAGGTTGTAGGCTATGTTATAGGCTTATAGTACATACTAATCGCGAGTAAAACCGCAGGGAACAGCTAGTTGTTTATAATATTAGGTATTTTCATTTAAATAATTTAATTTAAAATATGATCATTAACCATTTTGACATTTTGTCCACCAATATTAATACAGAATAGTTTTAAATGTCAGCCAATTTTTATAGTTAACATAAATGTTGATTATATAAAAATAATTTACTAAAAATAGGTATATATATAAAGTATTTTTTTTTTTGTATTAACGCAATCCTTCTACATTATTATTCAGATAGTCGAACGGATGAATAAATCTAATTCGTCGTCTATCCTGTATACTTTATCTCCTAAATGTCACAAACATTAGTTAGATAACATCATAATAAATATGTTCATTCATACTGTGACAACACAATGTGGATTGTAAATTAATTTTGCCTTTAAATTGCAAGGTTAGATAACGTTTCAAAGTCGAACATGAGTCTGTCGCTCTCGCTGCGTGTGCGCAGGCGTTTACGGAATTTTTAACAATTTAGTAGGTAATGAAAAAAATGAGACAGCTGTAGGCCCACCTTATGATAAATGGTCAACGTGACGGAGAAACAAATAAGTAAAGTTTCATCATTAACTGAGCTAGCTAGCTACATCATACGCCTTACAGCCCAGGGTACACTTTAATCCTGGTCCTAGATTTTGTGGTACTGGTTATCACAATGACCGCTGCCGTCTTAATTTCGTTATATTTTCTTACAGGAATGTCAAATCATTAGATACATGATCTACGGTGTGTGGCCAACACTAGATTTTTCAGGCCACCCAAAGGCAACTAGAATAGAATGACTACCATCTGAACTAACGCCTTTAAATGACTTTTGAAGCTCTAGATTTATTTGCGTATCTTAATTAATATCATTTCTGTCTTTAGTGATGTTAACGTGTTTGTGTATGGGCTGTCTTTAAGGATAGTATAAACTAAGAATGGCCGTTTCTTCATAGCAGGACTCCTGCTACTCCTCCTGGCGGATTAGCAAATGAACCCGCCATTCGCCTCTCAGATCGTCCCTTGACAGCCTTGAATTGCAATATTGTATGGACTAAATTAGATTCATCTGGAAGAATATAATAGCCAATAAAATTTGGGAGTCGTGACCTTCTGCTAAAAGGATAATGACTATATCTGAAGAATATTATTTGTGTAGGTTCTCGTAAAGGAAGAAAATATTTTATAATAAGGCTATTCTCTGGTACAATTTATATACGGTCAAATATACATTGTACATCAATACATTAATAGGAATAATGTTTGAATATAAAAATAAATCTTCGAAATCTTTTTATAGAGCTATCTATTTATCGAGCTATACTTTGAGAGATTTATTTATTAAGTATCTAGATTTCAGGTAAGAACAGATTCTCTAAATTATCATATGACTTGATGATTGAATTTTCCAGTTTTCCTTGTAGTAAAATATCATAAAAGAAAATTTAAATTCAACATTACTTAGCAAGTAATACAAGGTATTATCACCTTACTCTGAGACACTGCTAAGTTGCACTTACAACACGATCCTAATTTGTTAAGCAGCTTGGTCAGTGCAGGGTTTCAGTTCTTCAGGTCTTGAACCTGTAATATCCATTCACTTGTAAGGTATCAAAAAGTTAAGTGTTATGAAAACTTGTACTTGGGCCTGATGAATTAAAGAATGACTTTGATCATCAGTGGTCACCGAGAGCTAAACAAAGGTAAATGTCAAGAATGCACCAATCACACAAAATTTTCATAAAAGTCACACAATTTTCTTTCTTTTAAAGACCCAACATCTCTGCTAATGAAAATTTTAAAAAATGTCGAAGGTCCAAGCTTACTGTGAATTAAGTAGCCGATGCTATTATTTTCTAGAAGATCATTTCAAATTTTTACTTGATTAGGTAACGTTAAAAAAATTGAGGATAAAGCAATTTAAACTATATTGCATCCTAAACACGTGTACCTATTTCTTACTTTTCTAACTATTTCTGCTTGAACACTACTAGGCAGTATATAGGTATAGTCGGGGGCAGATAAGCTGACCGTCACTATCTCAGGTACGGTAGGGGGGGGGGGTCACTTTTACCTGCCTTCGACTGTACGTCGCATGAAAATCCTTACTTGAAAGTATGTGAAAACAGGTACTTAGATTTGTTTCTCTTTCATGATACAAAAGAAAAGAGTAACTGTTGTCTTGTCACTAACGGGAGTCCTATTCGTCATGATGATCCATCATATATTAATAGAAGATTAATAGGACCACTTGGACAACTCAGCCTATGATATAACTAAGCTAGACGCGGTGTGACATTCATCCCGCTAATTAAAACGAGTTCTCAATGAGTCGTCCACAGAGTAATTACGCAGAAAAACAACGTGGTACTAGAACCGGTTGAGCGGGTGCAGCGGAGACGACCTTGCGCACGCGCCGGATTACATCATGTCAGCGACGAATCAAATTAAAAACAGAACAGAATTATGAGCAAAACTTTATATTACATGATATTAAGCTAAATACATAAGATTTACTGCTAGTTTCCATGTAAAAAGGATCACGGAGTGGAGGTCAGACGAAAATTGCTCCATGGTAACCAGTGCCACCAAAATAAAAGCGTGCTCTGTATAAGCCTAAAGGATAAGCTAAAGATGCAACTAGGAAACACGCTCGGATGAAGAAGAATGAAACTTACGAAATAAATACATACTAAGGGACTCGAAATAAATACGGGTACATACTGCGGACATGTTGCACATTTCCAATACGGAGAGTTATTAGAATTTCTAACACGTTACTTTCTTTACAAGAGTGATAAATGTAACAAAAGTGAATCTGAAGGATAGTAGTAAGAGGAATCTATAGTCTCTACCACGTCTCTACTAACACCTTTGCTGATGTACTTATACTAGTGAGTAGGCAATCAGGCATACGTCCTAGTGATGCCTCAACACCAAGAGTGTCACGAGCGCGTTGCGGTCCCTGGATTTAATCAAATACTTTTTTATTACAAAAAACGGAGCCACGTAAACCACCTGTCTTATTAATAAAATAAAGGGTTTATTTTAGCTCCGGTGATTTGCTTGATCAGAGGTGGCAATTCTCTATATAATAATCACTTTGTAGCGATATGCTTCGATGAGTGAGCCCTACCCGTCTGACACGGCTACCGGTACAATGCCTGATAAATTGCTACATCTAATTTTCAACCCAATTGTATACCAATGTCTGTAATTTTGCGTAATATAGAGCTATATTTCCTAAAATTGAATATGAGCATTCATTAATTGGAGACAGAGTAATTCTAAATCTACGGGAGGCAGTATGGCGATAATGTTTGAATTATAGAGAAGATAGCGCTTCCTTAACTGAAGGCTGCTCTATATTATCTGCATGTGTGAAAATAGCAATTTAACGTGCTAGTTTATTTTAAAAGGGCTTACTCTCTTCTATTATAAAATCTCTTTTCTTTGGTTTTCCAATATTACTCGGCCGCAAAATGTTTCATTTCAAGTCTCGAGAGTATTTTACTATTTTAAGTCAGTACAATAGAATTGCTAGGGTATACAAAACTTAAACAGAAATTCTTATGTTTATTGATTCATCAAAACTTTTATACATATTAAGTACGGTATCATAACAATAGCACATTCATCATGTCATATCATAACACAAGAATGCACGCGACACAATACTGTTTGCAGCAAACAATCTTGTAAACAAACGTGCAGTTGCAAATATCGTGGGAATTGGGCGGTTACTAAGCGGTTTTCAG
The DNA here is from genome assembly GCA_947044815.1 of Apomyelois bistriatella. NCBI lineage: Eukaryota > Metazoa > Arthropoda > Insecta > Lepidoptera > Pyralidae > Apomyelois > Apomyelois bistriatella. Next base: position 5,066,932 of record OX345691.1, read on the forward strand.
GTTTTACTCGTTACCGCAAAAATCGGTTAACCGCATCGGAATTCGTTGCGTGGTTTGAATGAAGTTTGCATTAGCATACGAATAGGAAAGCGACTATTTAGTTTTTAACTAGTATGTGTACCATATGGATTTTGTTTAAGTGTAAATTCAAATGTCCGGTTAATATCTGCATCGCTTGTGGAGACTGCATACATTTTTTCACAATGAAAAAAATAAAATGAAACATATTTACCTAACATCAACAAAGATTATGCATTTCCATGTTTCTTTACTACTTTCATGTTAGTTCTTTACTGTTATTATAATTAAGGAAAACTGGATTACACAAAAGCAAGCCTCTAACTGCGGCTAATTTAATAATCGCTTCGTGAGACCTAAGCCTTATTTTACTTTACTGGTTGATAGTGCATTCAAGCGACCTCGGCTTTCACTGCAAACACCTTTGTAAACAGGAACAGGTTGCTCTGAACACTTTCATTTATAACAGCACTAGCTGTTCCTTGCGGCTTCGCCCCGCGTGGGACTCGGTTATATCGCGCCCAAAAGTAGCCTATGTTTGACCTCAGGTCGTTAACATCCCTACCAAATTTCATCACAATCGGTCCAGCAGTTTAGCCGTGAAGAGGTGACAGACAGACAGAGAGACAGATAGACTTTCGCATTTATAATATTAGTATGGAAGTATGGATGGATATGGATATGGATGTTTCACTACAGCTTCATCTTTGGATCATTATCATTTTGTTTGTTGATTAGTCTAACTTTGAATGGGATACAAAGCTCGACGAGAATACGGCTCAACTTAAGATTTTTTTTATATGCCGCGATTACCCATATAGAGCTTTAAAACGAACAAACCGCAATTTAATTTAATTTTTCTTCCTTGACAATACTGCGTAATTATCACAACTTAATTATTAAGTTATTATACTTGGAACAATATCTCGTAGAGCAAGAATTTATTTCGTGGTCTTTGTTCTATCAAAATTAATAATTATTATATTTATTATTAACTAGTGGAAGCAAAAGGGTAAAATAAATAGATACGTCTTTATTTTTCTAAATTTTTATTTAAATAAATACTTATCGATTTAACAATCGTAAATTTTGTGATGTAGGTATTTTTTATTTTACCAATGTAAAGGTTATAAATTTAAAATATACTTTTAAGACATGACTTAAAAAAATATGTTTTATACTTATTCTTAGATTAAAGCGCGATCTCTATTTTATAAAGGCATATTTTCTTTAAATTCAATCAACAATCTAACTAGGTTGTTAATGAATTTTGAATTCACAGACAACATGTTTTGAATATAATTTCACACTAATAAACCAAAAATAACTATTTCCCAACAAAATTAGTCAAACTTAAAATTAAAGAACATAACATCGAGTGAATGTAGTCTAGAATTTTCTATTGCTTTAGACAAAAATGAAGATATCATGAGATTCTCATTATCGTGGTAGTCAGGAAATTCTATAACTGATTTTGAAGGAGATGAATCGTGTTTTAATTCAGGGAAAGTGTATGGATCGATTTTGATGTGTGAAATTTTCTTATTGTATTTCTTATTATTACTGTAAGGAGCTGGCCTTGAGTTATTTAATTCCGTCATTAATGAAGATTTTGTTATTTCTTCTTTTTTATCGAATGTACTCAAATTCTCATCTAAAATTTTGTTGCTTTCATTTGTATCCTTAAACGGAAAATATATGAAATTGTCGTTTTCGTCACCTAAATCATAGTTTAAACTTATTTCTGAGAAGGACATTTCAGATGATGGTATTTCAGGTGATAATATTATATCGTTTACCTCATAAAGTATTATTGGGTTTAAAGCGTTTTTGGATATAGTTTCAGTTGAATCACTTAAAAATTGTCTTTCATCTTTTAAGTCATAGATGATATCTGGCGATACTGTTGTATAGACAGAGTAATCATCTTCTTGAATTTTTTTATCAGAGGTATTATACTCGTTTTCATTTATATCATCAAAATTAGTTGTAAGATTTTCATCGTCTAAAATATTATTTTCTTGTGTTGTGTCATCGATTAAAAAATACGAAATATCATTTTTATTGCTACTTCTTTTGTAGTCTACTGACGTAGAACAAGAAGACTTTTTATCATTTAATTTTTCAACACACGACTGCACACTATTTTTTATTAAGTTTATTTTGTCTTCGTCGGGTTCAAAATTATTTGAATGTACTAATTCTAATTGCCTTTTATTTGAGAGTTTCATTAAATTTTCGGCCTCTAAAAATTTTTGTGTTATAATATCATGAAAAAACATGTCGGTATGCATATCGGTGGTTGTTGGTCCTAAAAGATCATTATTGAATCGGTCAATGTTAGAAGTTTGTGATGGTGTTGTTGACAATAAGTCATCAAGAGCAAAAAGCTCGTCGGTGGATTTCACTGCATCAGTTGAAGTAATTTTGTTTCTAACTGAGCTTGTTACAGTAGTTGGAAACTCATCAGTAACAGGATAAATATCTTTGAGATAAGCATCATCACTGATAGGAGCTGGAAGAATATCTGGTGTTTGAACAATACTACTGAGAGCGATTTTAAGGGCATCATAAGCGGGAAGAACATTAGTGACGGAAACGCTTTTGTCAAGGAACGAAAAGTTTGTAGGATCAATTTCATCTTCAGATACATCAGCGGGGCTAAAAGGTGTTGGAATTATTTCTTTAGTTGATAAATCACTTGTTTGCTGGACTCGAAAAATCTCAATTGCAGACAAATTATCTATTTCTGAACCAGTCTTACTGATATGTTTAGGTATAGATTGTATAGGTGATAGATTACGGAAATAAGAAACGTCAGCAGTAGAATCCGCGTTATCAGTAGGCGCTGGAAGGATATCGGTCACAGGAATACTATCATTGGAAGATAGGAGAATAATATCTGGATCTGGAATAACATTAGATTTTTCAACAATATAATTGGTACGATCAATACTGTCTTCTGCAATAGTTTGTGTTCCAAGAAGAGTATTATTTGCAGACATAACGTTAGTATTAGGTTCTGGAATGAATTCAGTTATAGAAAGAGCATAAACCGTGGGAACGATGCTACTGACTGATTCTGGAATAATTTCAGCTGCATAAGAGTCGTCACTTGTAGGTACAGAGTCACTGTCAGGGTCTGGAATGATTTCTGTTACTAAAAAATCATCAGTTATAGAAACAACACTATTGACAGGTTCTGAAACAATTTTAGTTGCGGAAGAATTATCAATTGTGGGATCAAGGCTACCAACAGGTTCTGGAACAGCTTCAGCTGCAGTAAGAATATTACTTGTAGTATTAACACTACTTACAGGTTCTTGAATGGTTCCAGTTTCAGCGGCATCACTAGTAGGAATAACGGTACTGACAGACTCTGAAATTATTTGAGAAGCAATAGGAACATCACTTGCAGGATAAACGCTACTAACTGGTTCTGGGATGATTTCGGTTGTAGTATGAGCATTACTTTCAGTAATAATGCTAGTGGCAGGTTCTGGGATGATTTCAGTTAGAGTAAGAGCATTATTTGTAGGAACAAAGCTTGTGACGGGTTGCGATATGATTTCAGCTCTAGAGGGGTCATCATTTAGAGAAACATCGCTATTGAAACTTTCTGGAATGTTTTTAGTTGCAGAAGAATCTTCAGTTACTAAAGAATCTGTGCTTATAGAAACTAGACTATTGATAGGCTCTAAAATAATTTTAGTAGCAAAAGAATAATTATTTGTAGATATAACGCTATTGATAGGTTCTGGAATGATTTCAGTAGTAAAAGATTCATCATTTATAGGATTAAGACTACTAACAGGTTCAGAATTGATTTGAGTAACTAAAGAATCAACATTTGTAGAAAAAATGCTACTAACAGGTTCTGATATAATTTCAGTTTCAGAAGAAACATTACCAATAGGAACAGCACTACTGATTGGTTCCGATTTGATTTCATTTGCAATAGAATCTTCACTTGTATGACCAAGACTACTAACAGATTCTAGAATGGTTTCAATTTCAGTAGGAGCATCACTTGTAGGAACAATGCTTCTGACCGGTTCTGAAATATTTTCAGTTTCAAAAGAACAATTAGATATATTGCTACGTAAAAGTGCTGGAATGGTTTCAGTCCCAGAAAAAGCATCTTTTGTAGACTCGACGCTACTTACAGTCTCGGAAATGATTTCAGCTACAAAAAGAGCGTCATTTTTAGGTTCACCACCATTCACAGGTCCTGCAATCACTTCAATTTCATTACTTGTAAGATTAACGATACTGATGGGCTCTGTTATGATATCACTAGCAGTAGCGATACCACTTGCAGTAGCGATACCTCTTGTAGGACCAAAAACTTCTAGAGCTAGAGCATGTGTAGAAGGAACTTCATTGACTAATGCTAGTTGATTATCAGCAGGAACAGTATTACTGGTGGTATTTTGATCAGCTTCAGCAACATCGCTGTTAGTTTGTTGATTAATTTCAGTATTAGGTATACATTTTCTGGTAGATACAGAACAATCATTTTCATAAACATTGCTATCAGGGCTATTCACTGCAACAGAATTTGCAGTTATAGTGTTAATTGGTGACTGGACATTTTCAGGAAGGCAACAATCGCATGGTTCAGATGTTAAATTACCAATTTTGTCTGTATTCAATAATGATGAAGAGCAAACCTTAGTATTCCGACATTTTTCAATCGTTTCTTTAGGCATTGTACTATAAGAATTGCTTTCTTTGTGCAATGTGTTAGTTAAAGTATACAGTAGATCACTTGTGTTATCTTTTTTGTTATTTACATTAAACGGTTGATTATTCCAGAACTTGGGTGTCCACGTCTCTGATACAAAAACAGGATATTCAACTTCTGGGAATGTCCCGATATCCTTAAAGCAAAATGCATCAAAATCAGTAGATGTAGGCGAGACTTCAGAGGCTCCTTTCTTGAAACGATTAATTTGTTTTGGTTTAAACTGCTGCTTAAGATTCTGCAATATTGGTGGTAAATATGTTTTTGGTGATACATTAAGGTCTGGAACTTGTTTGTTGTCTTTAAAATATGATTCTTCGTACTTGGCAGGAGTTTTTGTTGTTTCAGGGAAATTTAATATTTGGGGTGAATTATTCCTTAGCGCATGACGAGGTCGATATTTTAAGCGCTTTGCTCTTTTAAGCTTACTCAATGGGACTGCTACTCGTCTTGGTGCCTCACAAACTTCTTTCTGCTTTAAACTGGCCAAGTATTTGGTTAGTGACGATTTGTCAAAATTTCTAGGCAAACATTGTATACACGTTATCTGAAATATAAAATTATTAAGTAATATAATAATGTTTGTTTTAAATTATTTTAAATGTTAGCTTTAAGTAATGTTGACATACTCGGACACCTAGGAGATGTTCAGAAATGTAAATATTTATATCAGAAGTAAGATCAGAACCACCTGGCAATAGATGTCGCTAAATAATTTTGACTTACTGGTTAATTTGACTATGAAGTCAAAAAAATAATGAATATATAGTATGAGTAAAAATCACACAATTTTTAGCTAGTACAAATCAGATAGAATCATGGATATAATAACACAAATAAAGCCTATGCCAGTCAAAGGAGAAGAAGATTGGTCAAGTCATTAGCCATTTTCACATTTTTGAGCCAGCATCACAAAAACAAAACAAAATCGGTAACATATTAGAATCATTGATTCTTCTATTCTCTTTTAAATGTTTTGTGATTTTAATTTCACTTTTTTTTTCGCCCTTATTTCAGTATTATTTCTTATACAGTTTCAGTATACTTATTTCTAGTAACTAGTCGACGTCAGGTATATTAAATACTAGCTGACCCGGCGAACTTCGTACCGCCTTTCTTAATATTTTTTTCCGTAAGAACCTTGTACAGAGTATTAGAAAACTACAAAAAAAAATCAGCCAAATCGGTCAAGCCGTTTTCATGATATATCGTGACAACGGAAAACGAGTTTAATTTTTATATATATATAGATAATCATAAGCTTTCCACGGTTATTTTTACGTTAGCCTTCATTTATTACAATTTTTGTTTTTAAAAGTTGGCAACTCCTATGCAGGTTTAATTTCGAATGAGATTGTAAGGCATCGAAAAATAGGTACGATGTATTTGAGGCATGTTATTGTGTAATTATATAAATTTTAAAATGTAAAGACTTACCTGTATTGATATAACAAGTATAAAGAGCAAAACCAACTTTTCGTGGGCACCCATTCTGTTGTAAACCATGCGCTAAAGTTTTCTATTATTTATATGAGTTTATTGCATTGGATCGATAACATACTATATTATATTCATATATTTTTTGTATTTTATCTAATCGATACGTTGTTTGATGTCTGTTTATGTAATATTCTTCTTATTGTGTTACATAACAAATTACTTTTAGTCAACATATCATAGTTGATAAATGTTGGCAAATGGTAAAAAATAATACGAAAAGATATTATACGTTTATCTTATGTGTTTGTGTCTTCATACATAAAACTAACTACTTATTTTACACTTACTTGCCATTCATTCCCAAGATCAGTATTACTTTAAAATTGAATATTATTGGTTTTAATACTGGTTCATAATCAATTATATCATTATCACTACATAGTATAAAACAAAGTCGTTTTCTCTGGCCCTATATATCCATATGAATACTTAAATCTTTAAAACTACGCAACGGATTCTGATTCGTTTTTTAATAGATAGAGTGATTCAAGAGGAAGGTTTTTATGCCCATGCGAAGCCGGGGCGGGTCGCTAGTTGTTATATATACTAACTACTTGTAATAAATAATCTTCATTTTTTGTTTCAGGTAAATTTTTAAGCAGCTGAAGTAGATAAATGCCAACACCTAGCTATAATATTGTTTCAAACAAATCGTTATATGGTAAGTGGTTACCATCTAATACGGACAGAACATATTTGACAAATTCCTCAGAGGAATATTTATTCAAGTATTTTAAGTTAAGGAAAGATTTTGAAAGTGGGTAGTGTTAAGTAATACTTAGTTTAAATTAAAGTTTATTAACAATTCTTGTAAAATAAAAAAAACTGTCAAATAGACAATATCATACAATACATTAATAAATAAATACAATCTATTAACTAGAATCTTATAATTCTTCTTATAATCTGACCATTGGCTGTTACCACATTTACTATATCGGTAACAAAATTCAAACTATTTTCACTCACTTTCCAGAATATCTGAAATATTTTCATTAGTTGTCATATTTTTTAAAACATCAATGACTTCTCTAAATTCATTGTCTTTATGTGGCAATATTATATTTTGAGATGTATTTCTTTTTTCATCAATTTCAATATCACTGCTTTTAGCGTGTTCAATTTCAAAATAAGATAAATTAATATTTTGTTTGATACCATAATTCGTGTCAGACGTTGGAAAAGTTTCATTTAAGCAATTATCGTTTACATCACAAGTTTCTACAGATGCAGTGGACTCTGAAAGATCATCATGATTTTCCGTATTGTTTTCATTATCGCTTGATTGTTTTGTAGCAGAATTGTTTACATTTTTCAAATTTTCTCCTGACTTTAAATAATTGGTTCTAGGTTTCTTTATATTATCTTTCACAACATGCATTGCTATTTGTTTTTTCTTGACATCGTTTGAGTTTTCCGTTACGCTTTTTAAATTATTTTGAACTTCCGGTGCAAAAACGTTGTAAATAGAATCAGTTTCTTTATAAAAGAATGGTTTATGAACTTCTAAAACATTTTTAGGGTATTCCACTTCAGGAAAATATGGGTTTAGAGCTGATTGGTATTGACTAGTTTCTGGGTGGCTTCTGTGTGAAAACTTTTGATGCATATCAAGATTCTCAGTGCTACATTGACAACTCTAAAAAAAGCAAACAAACAAACTTATGTCTATGTCATTAATACTCGTAAGACAATATTACCAGAATTAATTAAAAAACAATTTTTTGCTAAAAAACATTTGGAAATTAAATTATTAGTAAAAGCTTACCATAAATAATAATGCTATATTAAATAAATGTGTATGCATTTTAATAAAGTATATTTTTTAATTATTTTAACAGAATTCGTCAACTGTATACGTTTGTATTCAAATAATATCTAGGTTAAAGTTTAAAATTTTAATTTATATGTAAGTGTGACACAAACATTATAATATTGACCAATATAAAATACGATTATTTTGATTTTTATTGCTTAGTTTATTGTCTTATTATCAAGTAATTTTTATCGGTTTATAGTAAAAAGATAACGCACGTTAATTATTTGAGCTATTGGTATTATTCTGTTTTTTTATTGTAGAGGATGATTGAAATTAATATAAATCCTGACCACATCCTGACCCTAGTGATATAATCACAGTGCAATAGATTATGATACACTCGTAAAAAATTGAGTTTGTATTAAAACAATTGGAAATAATTCCAAAAAAATATATAATATATAACATAGTTAAATATTTTTAGGTATTTATCAAAAAAGTAGATAAGTCTCAGTAAGTTAAACGTAGACTAAACCTTGGAAAAATTAATTTAACAAATAAAGTAGCTAAAAAATCTTCATCATTTGCTTCTGGCTCGATAGAATATAATATTTAAATAAATAATCAAATGTTTTCGAAAACTATCATGAATTCCAATTACTTACTCCCCTATACTCTAGAGATTTTCATCGGATATGGAATCAAAAATAAACACGCATAAAGGACTCTACGTGTCTCTATTTTGAGAAAGTTGATGTCATGTGGTGCTCCAGCAAAACCCTTTCTCTGTTGTATTAATAGAAGATATATACAGATTTCAACAGAAGGAAGTAGAATTATAGTCAAAAATAATTAAATCATATTATATGAGGGATAAAAATATACCATGATGTCGTAAAGACCCCGGGCGATATGAGTTCAGTGAAACTATAAAATCAGTGAGACTATTTTTTTATATCACTTTCTTTTGCATTGTTACAGCTGAAAAACTCCTCATATGCAATTATTATACTGTGAATTTATTTCGAACAGGTACATTTCTAAATAGGAGCTCGATAGCCTAGCTTTGTAACGGGTCATTTTCGGCCAGGTTTGGATTGGTCGCCATTAGTGGCATTTCTATCTTGAGCTCCTCCGTGCTTCGGAAGGCACGTTAAGCCGTTGGTCTCGGCTGTTATCGGTAGATGACAGTCGTTAGGCTGTGTCAGATGCCTTTAGGCAGCCTGAAAAATCTGACAGTGTTGGCCACTAACACTCCTGGGTCATGTTCCTGTTGATCTGGTTTCCCTGTAAAAATGGTTATGGAGGTCAGGCGGCAGTCGCTCTATTGTAATAACCAGTTCCGCCAAATCAGGACCATGATTAACAGCGTACCCTGGGCTCTGAAGCGTAAGCTGAAGATGTAACCGGGAAACACGCTCGGACGAAGAGGTACATTTTTAATTAGATGTAGCCCTTAGATCATAATGTAGCCTAACTGCCTTTAATTTAACGGATCTTGACATTCAAGATGCTCTCTCTAATTTTATCTCATCACGGAATTTCTATTTAGCTTACTGAATATGGTACTTGTGGCTTTTAATGCATCAGAAAACCGTAGGGTCTTTCGAATGTAAGTAGTTATAGGCAACACAATTCCTTTTCGAAGCATGCTCTCGAAACGCTTACCATCAGCACAGAATATACTTACCACTTTATTTTCATTTAATAAAATTATTATTGGTTCTCCTGTAATCACTCACTAGCAATGGAGTATCTATTTTTTGTATTTAGATTTCAAACATTTAGGCTCAGTAGTTCCGGATATTTATGGGGGGAATAGAAGATTTTCGTCTTCTTTCATTAATAAAATCAAAACTATTAAATTACGAGCCCATTCATTTGATGTATTTTTTTCCGAAAAATTACCCTTTAAAAAATTGTTTAGGTATTTACTTTGTATATCTGTGTTTTGGTCATAGCTAAACCATCCTACCAAATTTCACCTTAATTGCAGATTCTGATCAAATGGGCTGTGACAGATGGACAGACAAACAGTGACAACAACTATTCTATATCTTATCATTACCCATTAGTATGATGCTGTGATCGTGCAAGCTATATATGGTGTAAAATTATAAAAAATGTAGGGCTCTTTTTGTGTTCTCATTGGTTTCTGTGTTGTGTGATTGGTACTTCCCATTAACAATGCGGGCATAGTCGCGTATAACAGCTAGTTAAAGAATAAAATGGATCTCTATTAAATACTTCTTAGCATTCAGTCCATCTGTTGGTCTGTATCTGATAAACCGTAATAATAAGACAGATATTTCTCTTGCAACAACAAAACAATTGGACAAAATGCTGTACTGGCCACTAACATAGAATAGTTTTTTTTTAAATATATATATAGCCAACTTGTTGCCTATGATCTACTGCGAGAAGGTTTTTTAAAATAATATTTCAAATTGGTTTTAATTCACTAATTTATTTATCAAATAACATAATATTTCATTGTAAAAAATAATGAACATTAGTTTTCTTTATTTAAAAAATGAATTATAGAGAATAACAGAAAAGAAATAAATGTTATTACAATATGAAGTGAATTTTAGCACCGGCCACATCCTCCGCCGCAGCCCCCTCCGCAACCACCGCCGCACCCGCCTCCCAGTCCTCCTCCACGACCCACGAGTGACAGCAGCAGGATTGGTAGAAGAATGTCATCGTCGAAGCCTCTGTTCCCAACACTATTGCAGCCGCCGAAACCAAAACCTCCACCATATCCTGGGTAACCACCGAAATACTGGCACTGTACCCAGTGGCACTGAAAAACAAATTAAATATAAACAAACAAGAATGTCTTCTTTTTTTTTTTTCAATTAGGTATTATGAAAATGTCAAAACCCTGGCTGGCAAACAAAAGTCATTCTTATTTCATGAATGATATAAAATTCTGAACTCAGTTAGTCGTACCCAAGTTTTTTCTTTTTTTAAATATAATTGAAGAATAAAAATCTGTTTAATTAAAAAAATACGTACCTGTAATATGAGCATTACAGCTACGAATGCTACGAATTTAGCGGAAGTCATTTTGTTTTCTTTTCGAAAAACTACCTTTTCGTTACTTATATACCAGCCGATGAATATATGGAATATCAACAGGTCTATTGGCAATAGATATAGTGCATTTTGTAATATGTAGGTATTTGTGTCAACGATGGCACGTAGGGCATGCGTTTTATCATTTTTATGATTGTACATTACAAGTTTTTATATTTTAGTAATAGTAGTCAAAGGTTATCTATTTTTATAGATAAATTACTCATAGCTATAGTTAGTTACATTATAGATTTAGGAATCTTCAACTGAGAACGGTGTTTCCACAAATCCAACGAGAGCAGAGATCATTGGAGATTCCATTTTTTTAATTTTCTATTTCATATCCATACTTCCATACAAATAAATGCGAAAATTCTGTGTGTGATAAATGTCTTAATAAATGTGTATTCTATTCTGTCTGTCATTACGCTTTCACGGCTTTACCGCTGGATCGATTTTGATGTAATTTGCAATGGATATAGTGAGGGATAACGGGTCAAACATATTGTACTATTGGGTGCAATAACCGGAGCCAGTATTACATAAAATCTAACTGTTGCCTGCGCTGCAGCTATACCTAGTATTAAGATGAGTTTTTTGAAGATTTCAATATAATCTACTTAAACTTTTATATTGATATTTAGTTTATTTTACGCAGTATTTACTTAGAAACACCTGCACAAATATGTAGAGCATATACGTACGGAATGACTCATTGAATTGACTTAAATTACTAGTCATCTTATTATTCATAAAATATTAAACGTTTATGAAACCTATTAGATGTTATAAATATGTTTTGCCTTGTTTTCTTAAATTAATACTGAAAAAGATATATCAGGACTAAACGAAAAAGGAAGATAAATTTCCCGTTCTTGCAGAGCGAAGCCTTTTAATGTAAAACAGCTTAGGTCATGACTGATAAACTGCTATAATCAGACAGATAAAGATAAAGGCATACTTTAACTAAAGTAAAGGTACCTACTACTAGTGGTTCTGTGAAAAGTAGACCTCGCGACTCTCCCATGTTTAACTCCCTTTTCCTTTTTGTCATAACTATATATTTGTCATTCTATTAACTCTTTTTCCTCGTCTATTCTCAAAAGAAGGACTTTCTTTCATAGTTACTACCTATTCTAGTCACGACAAACGACACCAAAGCGCGTTTTGCAAAAAAATAATCTTGCGGCCAGTGACATAAGGAATATAACGCTATAGCAAACTTCTCCCCTTTTTACCGCCATTTTCCCCCAATCAAAATTAGCTCTCGATTAATTTTTTTTAAATAATATAAATCAAGGAATACGCTAAGTTTCATGAGGATCCGTTAGTTAACAACGTTACGGAAAACTTCCCCCTTTTGTCTTCATTTTCCCCCTAAATAAAAAAAGCTCTTCATTTCCCCCCTAAACAAAAAGAGAAATGCTACCTCCCGGAACAAACAGACAGACATCCGGACTTCTTTAGACATTCTTTTTTAGAGCATTTTGTATTTATGCCACAATGTCTTAAATTCACTGCATCGAGACAATTAAGGCCTCGAATCCCCTGAGACTAACCTATAGCCATAATCGTTGTAACTGACAAAATAAACACAAATATTGTGTTGGTCGTCGCTTGCACCTATTTTACCTTTATATTGTCTGACTGGGGATCGAACCCGGGACCTTCGTTATAGCAGCTTGGCATGATGACCACTAGGCCACAGCGGTCAAGATCAATAATGATTTAATTATAAAGCATACATAACGTACAACTATACAGTTTTTTAATAATAAGTTAAATAATTAAATAAGTTTTTTATTTAGTACTAGCTTTTGTCTGCAGCTTCGCCTGCGTGAATTTCCCACGGGAAAAGCACTGGTTTAAAGCAAGCGAAATTAGCGCGTTGTTGGAATTCGTAGCCGTTAGTGGCATTTCTATCTTGAGCTCCTCTAGCCGTTGATTCCGATTGTTATCGATAGATGGTAGTCGTTAGGCTATGTCCTCTACCAGTGTTGCCCTTTACCAGGATCTTATTCCTATTGGTCTGGTTTTTATGTAAAAAGGGTCACGGAGGTCAGACGGCAGTTGCTCCATTATTACTGTCTGTCAAATCAGGACTGTGGTTAAAAGTGTACCCTAGGCTCTAAAGCGTATGCGGAAGATGCAACCAGGAAACTCGCTCGGACGAACAAGATCGAATACAGCATTCTGTAATCTGTGGTAATATACATGTCTATCTTACAAACTTCCGCATTTACAATTATCATCGTTATATTATTTTTAGCCACATAAATCGTCTACCGGTCTATAAATCGCAGATTGAGAATTTGACTGACTGCGTAAAAAGTTTCAACTTTTTTTTTAAGAATACTTTTTAGATTTTTTCTGTTAGAATACGAATAATTAAGGAACCATATAAAGTCACTTTTTTATTTATAGTATAAAGAAGTGTAACAAAAAGAAAACAAAAACAATTCATAACACTTTACTTATTAACATACTTATTGCACAATCCTATAACAAAAACGTGAAATATAACAATAACGTAAATCAACCAGATGTTTCAATAACAATGTGTGTTCGATAAACTTTCTTATTGCCGCAACTCGAATTGCACACTTCTTCCTCGTCGCTGTAATCCTCGTTATCGTCGTCCTTATCAGGTTTTGGGCAACTAATGGTGATCGTGTTGCCAGCTGCATGTACTGTTGCACTGCTTTGTTGATCATCAAGTTCAACAGTACTTCTATTCTTTGGCTTAGTATAACTTCTCGACTGCTTTCCCGAATTAGAACTTTCTTTTCCCCGACGATTTCCTGAAACCTGTGTATTACTTGTGTTTTGACTCTTTCGTGAGTTTTGTTTATTTGAATTGGCTTTTTTATTAGTATTACCTCTCCTCTTTGATCTGCCTCTTTTTCGATTCTTTCCGAAACTTGGACCAGAATTAGAACCAAATTTGTTTCCAGCAGACCAACCATCTTCATCCCAATTTTCACTACTAAACATATCAGGCCAGGAATAGTCACCATCACCCATATAAGGTACAGGAATAGGTACAGGATAGGGTATGTATACTGGATCGTTGCCTTGACTACCGATCCATAAGGAAAGAAAATCAAGCATATTAAAATTGTTCTCATTGTTACCATTATTATTATTGTTATTTTCATTTAATTTGATAACTGTTGGTGAAGGATAGGGATAATAAGGGTTTGTAGATGGGTTCGGGTATGATGTGTAAGGTGAAATCGGTGGAGATGGTTGGTAATTATTGAATGGACCTCCGTTACTGTTAAAGAAAGGCTCACGAAAGTCCCTGCCCCATTCACTCAATGCAAAATCTAGCTGTGAAAAATTAAATAATGTTTTAGAAATAAAATAAAATAAATAAATTCATTAACTGTACATAAAGCAAATTTGATAATAAAATTGTTTATTTTATTAATTAAATAAATATATTTTATTAGAATGTATAGTTATTGATCTAGGAAACTAATATAGATAGAACTTTTTTTAGCAAAGGCTTAAAAAAAATGCTATGATCTAAGCGCTGCTGTATCAGATGATATAAATGAGTCTTGACAGAAATAAGATAAAATAAAGGAAGGTTTTACCTGAATAAGAATAACTGATAAAACTGCGATAGAGAACTGCCTATTTGGCATTTTCCTCTGTCATACCACACCGGGATTTTATTGTGAACTTTTTATTTGTGAAATATTTTTATCAGATCTTGTAAAATGTACGCCTCGTTTCGAAACATCTTCATGTCCGCCTACAAACACGTGCGTAGGCAAATGGCCAGAAAACCTATAACTTACGCATTATAATACCTTTTCTTATCATCAAGTATTGTTTCAATCATTTAAATACATTAAAACACGTTATTATGTCACAGTTATTTCTTTATTACTAACTGATTCTTAGAATACTTATTACAATTCAAGCATTATACTAATAACAATGTGCACACATATTTTTATAATAGTGCCAAAATTTATTTTAACAACAAGATCCTCCGGATTCTGCTTTAATGATGAGTAACACCTCATTAGAGTCTTTTCCGGGGCATGATATAATTGCTGGGTTTTGATAACTGGAGACTACTACATTATCGTTGGAACAACCACAGGAAGAACTGGTTCCTGTGGGCTTAGGTGCGTTGCCTGGGATACTCGGAGTAGAGCTGGTGGCACTAGAAACTGACACACTACTAGCACTGCTTCCGCTACTGCTACTACCTCCGTTTTTACTGCTTGCTTTAGCAGTACTGCTTGCCGTAGCCGTGCTACTTGCTGAAGTACTTGGTGATGATGATGATGATATATCAATCGGCACTAAGTATCCTGCTGGTCCACTACACCCTATATTACAACCCCCACTGCATCCCCCATTACATCCTCCATTACATCCCCCATTACATCCTCCGTCACATCCCCCATTACATCCTCCATTACATCCCCCATAATATCCTCCTCCACAACCGCAATTGCCGCCACAGGAACCACCACATCCGCCATCACACCCGCCACAGCCATCGATGTAATCATAACCTCCGCATCTACCACGTCGGCCCCCTAACCCACCATTTCTCAAAGCAAACAGAAGAACGAAGAAGCTAAGAAAATCTCCACCTCTGTTCGAGTATCCGTCATTAGCTATGATTATCTGAGGAAGAGGAGGTGGGAAATTTGGGAAACCACCAAAGCTTGGAGGGAAGTTAGGCAAAGATGGTGGAAATTGTGAGAAATTCGGAAAACCTGGTGGATAATTAGGAACACTCGGGGGGAAGCAAGGGGCATTTGAAGACATGGTGGTTTCAGGTGGCAAAATTGGTTTAATGATAGCCGGCACTGTGATTTGCCCAATCAAAGGTGTTGGCGCTCCGATGGGCTCACCCCACGTCTGGAAGCCCTATAAAAATTAAATGCAATTATTATCGATAGATTTATTTTTGTGAAATTTACTGGCAAATGTTAAGAAATAACTAAGTACCTTTAGGATAAGAAAAAGGGTCGACAGTAACGTCAGCCATCGAGAACCCATATTGCACGTTTGTTAGTCAATTTAATAGGTTTCTTTATATATTACGGATTACAAAACTCGGTCATTGGGTTATGATGAAATTAGGTCATATATTAACATGGGCACGTAGGAAAATATTTGTTCATATGAAGGCCAAGAACTTTATCAGAAATCTTTCTATAGCTATAT
The DNA here is from genome assembly GCA_947044815.1 of Apomyelois bistriatella. Lineage (NCBI taxonomy): Eukaryota > Metazoa > Arthropoda > Insecta > Lepidoptera > Pyralidae > Apomyelois > Apomyelois bistriatella. The sequence goes on from OX345691.1 coordinate 5,083,239, forward strand.
GAAGCTTTACAATGTACTTAATATGCGAAAGGTAGATATCTTAAACTTCCATTATTTGATAAAAATATTTTTATAATATACTAGCGACCCGCCTCGGCTTCGCATGGACATAAAAACCTTCCTCTTGAATCACTTTATCTATTAAAAAAACCGCATCAAAATCCGTTGCGTAGTTTTAAAGATTTAAGCATACAATAGGACATAGAGACAGATAAAGCGACTTTGTATTATACTATGTAGTGACAGTGATAGTGATAGACATCTAGGTTACATTCATATAAGTATTAATATCTGCACTTGTGAATATAAAATATTTCCCTTGGCCACATTATGAAAATACTAAGTAAAAGTACTGCAATGCTTTGATAACTTATAATCATGTAGTTAGCAGTGTCGCAACATATGCTATACGTTAAATATTTGATGTTACTAATGCATTTGGATTTTAATGACTTCAAAATAAGTCTCGTTACGAAAGTTAGAACGTTAGAAAATATTCTATTTTTTAGTCCATTGATCTCCGAGGGCAGAAAGATCGATTACCAGTTAGGTCAACTAAATTTTTCACAAGATTTAAAACTCAATCTCAATACATCAATCAATCAATACATTTCAGTAAAAATGTTTACTTTTCACTCAAAATCCTTTTTTAGACTGAGTTTAGCTAATATAGATTATTGATAGGAATAAGACACTGTCCACAAAAATGGATGACACAGGATGGTGCTTATGTACTTTCCGATCACACTTTTCAGTTATAAAAACTTAGTAAATAGTTAATGCTTTTATATTTATGTATATTTTAATTAGCTGTTGCCCTCGGCTCCGCCCGCTTGAGACTCGTTTATATTGTAAAAGTAGCCTATGTTTGACCCCTGGTAATAACTATATCCATACCAAATTTCATCTAAATTGGTTCAGCGGTTTAGCCGTGACAGCATAACAGAAAGACAGACAAACAGATATACAGACAGACAAACTTTCGCATTTAAAATATTTGTGTGGATAGTTTATTAGTATTTATGTTGAAGATCTTCGATATTTATACCTAAGTACCTATATAAAATGCAAATTAGAAGGAACGAATTTTGCTAACGCGTCATTTTTATATTTCTTATAGTTTAGCTAGACCATTGAATCTACATCAGGTGTGCAAGAACTTAGATTTTTATGCCCCAAACGAAAATGCTCATCAGACTGAACAACTTTTGTTAAGGCAGCGTTTCTATACTTCTTAAAGTTAAGCTGGACCATTACGGTTCTGCATCAAGTGTTCCACTTTTCAAAATTAATTATCACTAAATAGTATAAACCAAAGTCGCTTTCTCTGTTCCTATGTCCCTTTGTATGCTTAAATCTTAAAAATTACGCAACGGATTTTAATGCGGTTTTTTTAATAGATAGTGTTTCAAGAGGAAGGTTTTTATGCCCATGCGAAGCCGGGGCGGGTCGCTAGTACCCTATATGTTGTCCAGGCTTAAAAGCTATATACCAACAAAAAAAGTTTCTTTAGTGTTTCACGTCATCCATATTTTCGAAGATTAGCATGTACAAACAGTCACACAAACAAACATGCATTTTGTTACAATTCTTACTCTATTACTGTTTCTCTATCGCCTAAAATTATTTTTCTGTAAAATCTCCAATGTTTAGACACATTGAAAAAAAACAGTCTCAGTTATCTTATTGAACCTGTTTAAACGATTATAAAATAAAACCAGTTAATCCATTTAAAGACTATGGGATAAGGGAAAGAATATGATAAATAAACATTCCAAGGGTTGAATTAATGGGACTGATTTAATAACAGACATTTCTACTCCAAATAAATTGAAAATGAAATAAAATTGTTATAAAGTTCAATCTCGTAACAATTTTAAGTGCAGATAAAAAAGCTTTTAGGGAAATAATATAGAGTTTCTTAATGTTCTATACAGACATTAAAAACACCGAGTGTGCAAGTTGGATTTGCACACTGAGGGTTCCTTGTCACCACACCATACTTAAAGACTTTCTTACTAGGTTTATTTAAGATTTGGACTTATCATGGTTTCTTTTTACATTTACACCAATAAAGTGATAGTTTTTAAATTATGTATCAAATTTGGTAGATTCTGCCTATAGTTATAGTTTGTCTTTGGAGCTAAGTGTTTGACGACTCTAACTTAATCTATAATATGTAGATTGTAGGCAGTATAGTGGGTTACACTTGGTCCCTGGGGCCCTTGAGCAATGGGCCTCTTCTAAGATATTTCGAAGAGGCTTATTGATGTAACGGGAGAGCATTCGTTTGGATATTCAATGAGGAAATGCTGCCAGCGTCTTTGGTATAATGCCGCAGGGACCATTTTTATATAAGTTAGTTTATTTAACTATACTAGCTTTCGCCCCCGGCTTCGCCCGCATGAATTTCCCGCGGGAACAGTGCTTTTCCCGGGATAAAAGGTACCCTTTGTTCTTCTCAATACTCCTAGCCATGTGAATGCGAAATTTCAGGAAGATCTTGGTTAGTAGATAGGGCGTGAAGAGGTAACAAATAAAGAAACAAATATACAAACTCACTTTCGCATTTATAATATTCGTTAATTATTTATTTCTTGTAGATTATAATCGTAGGATATGTAAAGTGTAAGTAGTGTCAACTGTTGCCTTAATACGCTCAGCGGCAAAGGCTTTCTCTTTACCAACGCTGGGAGGAACTATTTCTATTTATGTTGACTATGGTCAACATAAATAGAAATAGTACAGATTACAGAATACTATAGATGTTCAATCACATAGAAAGAACACGCGGAATGTACCGATAGTGAATTCTTCATAAAAAGTACACTATCGATACCACGAGACACTGTATCTAAATCCAATAACTTTTTAAATAAAATAAAAAACATTACATCAGTTTATAGTATAACTTAGTAAGTAAAATAAAATAAAACCATAATTTATTTTTAATACTCCTTTACTTTTAAATATACATACGTATATTAGATATTTAAAATAATATATTTAGTTTGAAACAAAACATAAAAAACACGTTACACAGTTGCAATTATTGGGATGGGGTAAGTATTGCATCCTCCATTGCCACTGCATCCCCCATTGCATCCACCGGAACTTCCCCCACAACCGCCACCGCAACCGCCACCGCAACCACCTCCGCAACCACCTCCGCAACCACCTCCGCAACCACCTCCGCAACCGCCTCCACAACCTCCTCCGCAACCACCTCCGCAACCTCCACCGCAACCGCCTCCGCAACCACCTCCGCGGTTGTCCAGAAGAAGCAGAAGTAATATGGGAAGGATGCTGTTGAGACCGTTACCACCATCGCCATTGTCAACAATTATTGGGTATTGTTGGTACGGAGAGAATTGCCCGCCATAATTCTGGCTAAGAGGTGAGCCAAACTGAGCATAGACGTATGCCTGGAGAAATAAATTGCAATAATATTAACTTAATTATTCTTATAGATTTTATTATTAAATATGAAGATTACGGGATCTAGGAGTAGAGGAAGACAAAAAAAGAGATGAATGGATTGTGTGAGGGAGAATATGACCAGGAGGGGTGTGACGCAGGAAGAAACTTCTTTTTGGGTATTAGCTTCAACTCTACTTATTACAAACAAACAAACATTTAAATTATAATAAATATAAAAGTATAAAAGTGAGTGCTCCACAGAAAGCATACCACTTTACTCTTACTCTTACACCTTTGGCGTTATACTTTTCAAAACGCACGTACACAAATATCAGTAAATAAAATTAAAAATCTTACATTCAAAGAACTAAGGAGAACTATACACGATATCCAGGTAAAAGAATTCATTTTCTGACAACAGGACAAACAAGTCTATTAACTTCTAAAGTATAACTCGCATTAGGCAAAAAAATTGAAACATAGTAACTTTTATACTATTACTAAATCACAGTTATTAGGAGTTTTGAAACATTTACACAAACTTTGATTAGAACTATTTCCAACCAACTATTGTTTATTAAATTCTTTACTATCAAAGTTTGAATTTATTTCGTTGTTTAAAAAATTGTATTGTCATGAGTAATTTACGTGTTTTACAAAATGTTAGGGCGCCGCCATACTCAGTCGTTTAGTCTAGTAGGTACAATGAGTTTACATAGATAGGTATGTATAAGAGTAACTTTACTTGCTTAGTTTCTCTTATTACTCCTTACTTATATCAATGTGGCCCACTGTACACATCTGATGATCCAATTCGATAATATTCGTACATAATTTCCATGTGTGCCATGTATTAACATCTAATAGCTTTATGCTTGTTGCATCCCAAGTAGTGTGACCTCGGAGTTTAGTATCCGCTAAAATACGTTACTTTTTTCTCTCTCATGAAGTACACACCTATTATATTTTTAATTTTCGGCGTTGCACTGACTAGGTTCAACTCTACATGTGAAGGTTTCTTGGTGAAATCCGCCACCAGTTGCCACAGTGGTACAAAAAATTTAGACCTCTATTATTCCCTTAATCGACACTTACGACACTCACAGAAAAAGAGGGGTAGTCTACTCTTAAACTAGAGACCTAGAAGATACGTGTTCCTAATAGTACCTATCAAACCTTACTACTTACTGATGGATTGATTGTATGGAAGAAGACCTCCGAAAATGTGTTGATTCGCCAACTGGCGAAGGGAGGCTCGTAATCACGTCAATTGTGGAAATTAATGGAAGAACCAATACCCACAAAGGGTTGTACCGCCGACGGAAGAAGAAAACTATGTACTGAACTTAATTAAAAATAATTTATTAATTAACTACAATTTGTTTCTACCTATTTAATATATTAAAGTTCCGACAACATATTTAGCTGATGAGAGCTCTGCGTCGGACTACCAAGTCATCCCAACCTAGTTAGAAGTTTGTAAGGATTATTGTATGTAGGCACAGTTAATTGAACTTCGAGTAACACTCATTAGCACTAGTAGTTATAGTTTACCATTGCAAGCAGGATTAAATTCTGAGTTTTGAATAAGATCTAAATCTGATTGAATATTTGTATCGATAAAGAATCTCTTTGTGCTACTTGATAATCTATTTGCATGTCATTTTAGATTTATAACCGTTTCCTAATATTATTTCTTTTTTTGTGACTTTGTTACAATATAACAGTTAATAGGCTTGGCTTTTCTATGAAAAATATTTAACATAAGTTTAAAAATTAGGTATAAAAATAAAGTACAAACCTTAAAATCTAATAAATAAATATAAAAAATATTTTATTATTAACAATAACAATATATCACTGATTTTAAATAAATTAAATATTATTCTTCGTCTTCATAGTTATCCGAATCTTGATCTGATTCGTATTCACTGCTCTCAGTATTATTTATTGTATTTTCTTTTATTGACTTAATCATCTTGACTTCAGGAATATTGGTTTCTGGACTCTCTGTAGTTTCTTCAATCTCTTCGATATTATTCGAGGGTCCGGACGTCGTTGTTTCTTGACTGTAATTGTTTTGATTAGCATATCCACTGAATATTTGTGGCTCTTGTTTGTTGTTCATGCAGCCGCAGTGATGGCATGTGCATCCATTGTTTTTCTCTTTCAACAAATTGAATATGAGTGGAAGCAATGCTTGTAAGTTAGACGATTTTGAACCAGTTTTAGAAAGGGCTGCACCCAAAATAGAATTACTATTTAATAGAGAATTAGATGGAAATTGAGTTGGTGCAGAATCGGCGATCAACGAAGATAAAAGTGATAGCTTATTTGGATCTAAATCTGATGACGGTGGAATTTGATCAAAATAACCTTGGGGTTGCATCGACTTTATTATAGTTACTTGGTTCGGTAATCCTGGATTAGGAATATTAGGCTGTACTACATTTACTGTTCTTTGATTCTGAATAGGCAAAGCCACAAGAGCATACTGTTGGTTATTTATATTACCTAGATCCGACACTGGTGTGAAAGACGCAGCTGGATTTAATAATTGTTGATTAGTTGGAAAACCCATAGGTACTGATTGTGTTGTTGGATTGAAGGAGTATGACAATGAAGGAGATATTGGTGGTATCACACCGGCATCTGGAAATTGTTGAGGCATTTGAGGAGGGACCCCCGAAAATTGAGTATTCAACATAGGTGAAGAAGCCAAGGACATATCTGGAATCTGATTATTAGCCAGTTGTAAAGCAGCTAAGTTAGGAGATATGTTGGGATGAAAATTGTTAGACTGAAAACCAAGTTGTTGATTTGGGTTCTGCTGTAGTTGTTGCAAATTACTAGATTGTTGAAAATTTAGTTGCTGTAAATTTCCTGGCTGTTGTAGATTCAGTTGATTTCCCGGTTGTTGTAGATTCATTTGATTAACGTTTGTTGGTACATTCATCTGTGGCAAGTTCCCTTGAGGAAAATTTATTCCAAGTTGATAGTTCGACGCTTGTTGTAAATTGGCTGCCTGTTGTAAGTTGAACTGTTGTTTTAGTGCTGCTTGTTGTAAATTCAACTGCTGCTGTTGTAAATTAAGTGATGATTGTAAATTCCCACATAATTGCCCTTTTAATAATTTTTGATGTATTGGGCATTTAGACTGTTGATTCAAGTTGTTTGGTAACGGTGATCCAAGTGGTGTATTGTTGTTGGCTTGATTGAGTATTCCATTTTGTTGTCCACTGCTTCCCTGGAAAAAATAAAACATTTTCTTTCAAATCTATTCCGGATTTAATTTGTGACTATACCTTAGGGATTTTAAGTACTATACTATGAACACAGTTTTTGGTTACGGAATACAAATTTAATAAAAATACGATCTCCAGACAAAAAAATAGAATTTCTAGTCCAGGTAACCATAGACTTAGATTAAAGTATATTTATTAATTTACGTATTTTCTTACTTTCTATCTTACATTTCCGCAGAAGTACAGGATATTGCTTATTTAGATGGGACAGAATAATTTAAAAATCAACATGAGTCATGGTATAAAGCACAAAAAATTTCTTCAAGGCAATATTTGGTTGGATGATGATTATCGAATTTTCACAACTGTATTTAAAATAACTAAACTGAACAAACCTTAAGATAAATTATTGATAATATTAAACTTAAATGTGTAACTGACGGCCATGCCATCTTGAAAACTTGTAATAAGCCACTAGCTCTCTCTTAAATACAATAAAATATTTTTATCAGAAGATCTTACATCAATTCTTGATAATCGATTCATCTTTTGATCACGATTCTTATCTTTCGCTAAAAGCAATTATGTCACGTTTCTCACTTATCAAATACTATCGATTGCTTGATTATCATGTCGGCAATTTGTAAATATTAATGAAAATAGCAGTGAATTTCATAATATTTAAAGATTTAAATTATAAACTCTTCAAAAACAAAATGGTACTATCACCACATATCGCATATATACAATTATTTAATAACTTTGTTTTCTATTTCAGGTACTTAGCTGCGTTTGATAATAAAGGTCATCAAAGTGTAATTTGAAAAAACAAAAAAGTTTGACACAAAAATATTGGTATGTTTGATACAATGAGTCAAATATATAGGCCAACCTTCTGTTCATATTATAACTAGAATCTCTTCTTACAATTCATTGAATTAATTTGGTACAAGATGACAAGATTTATAGAGTAGAAACGCCCATTTTCCCAAAAGGAGTGACAATTCGGAGACTTGACAATGAGGTTTCACCAAAAAAGTGGTTTATTGTTCAAAAAACAATATCTGTAGGTGGTTTTCGTCTCAATGAGTCGATTTGTATTGCCGACGCGAGTGTATCAAGCCGTATTTTCGTAAAACTGATAATTTTCCAATAATTTATGTTTTCTGCAATACCTTTATGGATAGCGAATGTTAATGTAACTTTTTTTACACACAATGGGTCGTCTTGTAAGCACTGTAATAAATATCTTTTTCGTCATCATGATTTAAAAATAATATAGAACGCATAAATCCTTCGGTGGCTCAATACGCGTTGGAAACCCATATAGTCAAAGAATAACGAAATCGCGGTCCCATCCAAATTTTTTTTGAATCTGAGAGAAATGTTTATTTGAAAACAGATACCATTCTTTATTTTACCATGAGGGCGACATATCTTTCGTTTTAGCTACAGCACAGAAATTAAATGAATAGGAAGATAATCATGTTAATATTGTTTTGTATTACAATAAGTAGGTAGGTAGGTAGTAATGGTTACTAACGAAACTTCAATGATTCAATAGGGTATAAATAAAATGAATTGCATAAAGTCGCTATACATACAATTTGTGCTAATATAAATAGAACAGCATTTCCTGATTGAATTGTTGTAAACTTATAGGTACTCATAGCTATAGATTGTTATTTAGTATCAAGTCAAAGCGTAGACAGACATTCTTTCTGTAAATACGTGATGTTTATTTCTATGAGTTTCAGTTGGGGTGTATTTTAAGAATCATCCATGCTTTAAAGGAAATGTACTTCCGGCGAGAAATTTCTTTTTTGACTACTAAATGGGTTTACTTTGTACAACATATTGTTTGAGTTGACATCCCTCACAATATACCTATTAGTAGACATCTATCTATACTAATATAAAAAAGCTAGAGTTTGTTTGTTTGTTTGAGCGCTTATCACTTGAAAACTACTGGTCGGGTTTGTAAAATTCTTTTTGTATATGAAAGCTTGATTTTTGGGGAAGGTATAGTACATACACATTTATGGCTAGTGAAACCGCGGGGAACAGCTTATAATAAATATATATTATAATAAACACAGTCATCAACTCCTAAAGTTCTATACAGTTTCAAGCTAATATTAGCAAATAGATATTTTTCTGTCATCAGACACATCGACAACCCAAAATTTATTATGCTTATTCATATACGTATAATAAATTTATGCTTACACTCACTATTGTTAAAGCCGCTTCGCCGATATTCCTAGAGGATATCGCCGTTTTTTTTTTTACAAAAATTTTGCATATCTTCACAAATCAACACTGATAATTGTTGACACAACCCGATAATGTTTATTGAGCGAAGGAAGCGAGTGTTTGTTGTTAATAACTTTGTTGTTGCCGATTTAGATACCGTATTCAATGAAAATTACATCTTTAATTTCAAGAGAATAAGTGCCTTTTTGATATCATTAATTTGTTACAATTTGTTTTTATTTGTGTTATTTTTTAATTAGATTTCTTTGCACTCTACCTAAACTATATTTTAGTGCATAGATATTACTGTTACCTTGATTAACTTAATTCGTAACAAATACATCCATTTATTCATTATTTCCGTTGGCTCTCAGAATACAGGCACAATATAATAAAAACTATTGTTGTGTGACAAAACAATCTGAAACATTAAAAAAGGAACTCTCCCAATCGGACAGACATAAAAAATACAACCGAATTGAGAACATTTCTCTTCATTTGAAAAAGGCGGTCTTATGCCACAAAGGCATAGTAAAAGAGATAATTATTTTTATCATTAACCAGTATTACTGGTGTCGGGAGATCAAAAGACGACACCGTCGCTAATTGACGCGACCTTTGTATTTTTGGTCCAGTTGTACACTTACAGGCGCCGACAAGTTAATTAATGACCAGTGCTCTTCAAACTTAACATGCAATCATTTGTTATCAGTTCGAAGAGCGAGTCCATTGTTTTGTATTTATAATTAAAGAGATAGCAACAGACAGAGCTCTGAATGATTTTTTACGAATATAACACTAAACCGATTCCGATATCCGATTGATTTCGATTTTGTATGATCCATAATTGTCTTTGTGTTTTTTCCATTAAATCTTTTTAACTGCAATACAGTATTTTGTCTATAATTTGTTGCATTTTCCAAAAAAATATAAATTACGGTTAGTTTGTCTCGGGATCCACTTTAGGTCATCGGGCCATCGCAGTAAATAGGTAAAATAGAGCAAATCGCTATAAAGATTTTGTTCAAATTATTTCTAAGTTTGTGTAAAGTTTCAGGCACAAACGTAATTTTTGAAATTGTCAAAAATACTACCTTAGAGGTTGAGATTTGAAAAGCACTTAGGCACCGAGATTAGATAGATAGAGTCGATGTCATTAAAACCTAAACAGGTTTCGAATCCTAGCAAATACTAAGTTAGCTCCAAACGGAGTAAGTATTTGCTAAGATTCGAATGCTAAGATTTCTACGGAAGAAGGCTTCAAACAAAAGATAATGGATAAGAAAATTTAGGAACCACTGTAGGGTCCAGCTGCGTTGTGAATACTGGGGCAAGCATGTGGTAATGGGAGGTAATGAATCGGGTGTGAGTGCGCTTGCGCAACACTTGTATTGCGCATTAACAATCTTGATCCCATCCTCGGAGATGGCTGGGATTCTTTATTTTTTAAACAAGCTTGATTTTAGTTTTATCTGATTTGATATTGGGTGTCGCGGACGAGCGACTACGTCATCGCTAGAGGCAATTCAGTTTACCCAGTTTAAATCCATTTTGCTGTGAACTCTTTTCAACATCTGCAGGATAAATTGTGGATAAATTAAAAAAAAAAACTTTTAAATTTGAAAAAGTTTCCTTAAAATGTTTATTCATATTTCTAAAACCGGATGAATGCAATTCTTCTTTCTTTTCTTCCTGGGCACTACAAACCTTTATGGGTCTTGGTCTTGACCTCCTCCACAATCTTCTTCCATTTCGCTCGATCTCTTGCTTCCAGTCTCCAAGATGTTTTCTTACCCAACCTCTTCAGGTCCTCTTCTAGACAGTCCAAAGATGACAATGAAATATTATTAGCTAATTATAGGGAGTCACTAAGCTGATCAAATCATAGAGCATATAGATTTTCAAAAAAATTATCTTATTAAAGAAATAGCCGATAGTAGCTGTAGTCGTAAGGCAGTTTAAAACACCAGAGCGTACAGGGTCGATTGATCTTGCAACCCACTAGATAATACTAGCAAACTAGTGCTTTGAACTCACGACAGTCTCATTTAATTAAACGTAAACAGTTTAGTCAGTTATTCCGACGAATCTAATCTAACGTTGCTCAATGCAGTATTGGAGTTGCACCGGGGCGTCGCCCCGTGCATCCGATTACATACCTGCATAGTAGAATATAGCTATCGCGAGTACGCGTCTTATCTGCAGTGTATACAAGGCCTAAGTAATGTTTCAACAGCCTTTTTTAACGTTTTAAGAAAGTACTTACCTAAGTAAAATAAAACATTCCTACGAATTTAAACTCCTCTGTTTTTGTGAAGTCGGTTAAAAAGAGTTGTCAGCTAAAGCGAGTTTAATAAACAGTGATATTAAATAAAACTATATATACGATCGAGTTACGAGATCGATACGAGTATTGAGCAGGTATTAATTTTTGACAATCATTAAGATAATGTGTCTTGATAAAAGAAATCTAAAAGAATGTATGTATTTTTTTCTGGTCGGCCACCATGGACTTGCCAGAGACAACATAGTTAAAAACACAGATTAAAAAAAATTTGCTCGACCGCGCGCGATTTACAATCTATGAGAGACACTTCTTTTTTTTTGATGTGGATATAATCCACAATATGGCAACCAAACATATAGCTTATTTTTGCCAGTATCAAGTTTTAGATAAATGTTCTTCATTTTGTCGAGTCACAGTCAAGTCAAGTCAGTAGTCATGTCTAGTCAAGTTAGTCAAGGGCTAAGTGAAGCGGTGGAAGTTTCACTAAGCTTTACCTTGGGAGATTTTGGTGACCACGTCTTCTTAAAAACTTAATCAAATTAAAAATCTACAAAAATCATAGACACGTTTTTTAAGCAAGTATTTATATTTTGTGTAGATGTACTCACCATTATATGAAAATACTTATCGATAATGATATAGCCATTAATTGTATCAAACTTAACAAGTATTACAAAGACATTCTATAACAGAACAGAAGCCCTTATTCGTGAACATAAGATGATTGTTTACAAAGTAACAGCCAGTTTGCCTCTAGGAAGCAATTAATTGTAAATATCCATCATTGTATGTAAACAAAGACGTGTTTGACATCTCAATCGGTAAACATTGTCTAGGTATTTTCTCATAATCAACATGGAATTTAATTTCAAACGCAAAAGTTTATAAGAGCAATTATTTCTTACTATACTGAACTACTTTAATTTTTAGGGTTCCTTACTTACCTCAAAAGCAAAAACGGTACCCTTATAAGTTAGATCACTTTTTGTCCTTCTGTTTGCCTGTCGGTCTGTCTGTCTGTCTGTCTATCAATTTTTTTTTCTGAGGATTTTTAGCTTTAATTCACAACTTTACTTGTTACGCTATTGTATGCGGAATTTATAGCAAATTGGTTCAGTAGATACCTAAAGCGTGAAAAGCTAAAAACAAACAAACGTTCCCATATAAAATATAAGTTAGAATTAGAATAGAAAAAAAAAGAATATAATCAAAGGGATTAGAATTAAGATTTGACAAAATATATTGTAAAAGCAAGTCAATAATATTATATCCTAACCCTGTTCTCCTCTCGATATTACAAATTCACAACGTTTCGAACAATTACAAATTCAGCCCTCAATCGAATCTAATTGACACAGAGAGAAGGCACGAGATGAAGACAGATTTCTCGCTTGTGATTTTTCTTTATATATGTTTGTTCGTTTGTAATATGTTTATTATATGAAAGAAACTAATATGTAAAGAACTATAAAATAGCAAACACAATTTTACATACAACTTTAGTCTCTAAGAAACCAGAGATTAGGTACATTTCCATTGGTATGTAAAAAAGCGATGTGAAGAGCTGCATACTTGCAGCTCTTCACTCTACACATCGCTTTTTTAATTCACAAAACGAGAGTTACGTCGAAACGCGTGCATCCACCAAAGTCTGTCACGCACTTTGCATGTCCAAAAGTTTTCCTTTTTACCTAATAATATATAAATATTCTCTACCCGTCTTTCTAGCGTCTGTTAATATCATTCATGTCATTTTAAACATGAACGTATGTACCTACCAAGTTTATGCCAAAATAATTTTTCAGCTTACTGCACGTGTTAACTGTTCATAAAGGCCAAACAAACTGTGTATAACCTTGAACCTGTGTAGACAGACATTATCGACAGCCATATTTCTTGCATTTTAATTAAACTGAGGTGTTTTGTTCATGTATTAAATATTAGCTGTTGCCCGCGGCTCCGCCCGCGTGCGCCTCGGTTATATCGCACCCGAAAGTAGGCTATGTTTGACTCCTAGTGCATACTTATGTCCATACCAAATTTCATCACAATCGGTCCAGAAGTTTAGCCGTGAAGAGTGACAGACAGACAGAGAGACTTACGTATTTATAATATTAGTATGGATTTTTTAAAGCAACGAACAAACTTTTCTATCCTTCGATCGAAATTATTTGATGCCCGTCGCAGATTTTGTAAATAATATAAAAAAGAAATTGCAATTTCAAAGCAATATTTATTTTTTTCAAAAATAATAATAATTTTAATAATTAATTATAATTGGTATAGTCGGTTTAGTTTTCTTAGCAAATGTGGCACCTCGAGCATGCACTATCTAACCACATTCAAATGCATACTACTAATTTATATTATAATCTATTCTGCTTTGTGGACCAGCTGTAAAAATCTTTGAAAACACGAGGGTAAAATCCGCTTCGAAATAATTCCCAAAACCCGTTTTTGGGAATTATTTCGAAGCAAAAGAAAATGAAGCAAAAGAAGAAAGAGACAAACAAGTATTTCGTCTCTACATTGCTTAGTATTTTTAATCTGAAAATGCTGATCACAAACGTAAACCTTATTAAAATGGTATTTGGGTCCTGTAAAAATTAAACTAGGTAACTACTTATTGCAATATTTACAATAAGTACATATTTATTTTATGTAATATATGAGGTTGTATAAGTAGTTTTGTAGTATGTATTTACTATGAAAGTGAACAAAAAACTTAATTGCCAAACCATTTATTACATTGTTACAAAAAAAAAACGAAGTTTTATTACCAACGTTTAAATTTCAGTCTTTCTGTAGATCTTTTACTGTGTCATACTTGGTAATGTCCCGGAAATTAATTCTATTTCAAGCAGGAAGGAAACTACCGTGTATTGACTAGAAGCAGAAACAATAGTGTTTATGTCACCCTGTGGTGTTAACCAAACCTAGTGTAGGCGAGAGAAAGGTCACACCTGACGCAGTGATAGATACTTACTTTGAAATCCTTATTTGGTTGGGTATGAATGAATAAAATTGAAAGTTCCAGCCTATGATATATATATTATGAGTATATTTATTTTTATTTATGTATTTATAATGCGCCAACGCCTTTTACTTATAATTTTCCATCCACCTAAAAGTTGACTGAGTTGAGATTGCTTTAGCGATAAGTCCGCCTTTGCGCCTCATTCTTTTAAGTTAAGCTGTTTTATGTACTTAATTTTATTATTTTGTGGTGCAATAAAGAGTATTTGTATTGTATGATACTGGTTTATATATGTGCATACTACAAGATTATAAACCAAATTACGAATTGCGTAGCAAGCTCCTTCTAACGCTTTGCAGTTAATTAATTCAGCCTATATTCATCATCATCAGCCTATATTTCCACGGGCTAAGCTAATTTGACCGGATCCCAGAGTCATCTCAATTTTCGCTAGCATTTTTTTCATACATCTTCTTTTATCTCTAACTTTTCAAAGTCTTACTATTTTTTTTTGTAATCATATATCTTCTTAAGTTATCCCACTCAATATAACAAATTTCAAAGATACGGGCTTATCACATTTAGGCTCATTGTAATGCTAAATGCTCTTAACTTCAAGTGCATGTAAAATAGCTCATATCATTTAAATGACGGCTCTTCCTCAAAAATCAAGTTACAGCCAAAAGTTTGTTCAGGCAGCGAGATGCAATTTTCTACAACTTTAATATTACCACAACTTAAATGAAACCTTAAAGCTATGCACATAAAGCTGAATATTGCATATGGGAGAGCATTGCAGCCGTTGCACCGCCCTTGGCCTAGCTGAAGTGCCCACACGCCCTCAAAGCAGCGAATTAAATATTAAATTTCATTACGTCGTTTCAACAGAATTCACACGTGGTATGTAGAGTACTGTGGTGACATGTATAATTTAGGTGTGGACTGGACATTAAATACGTCACCACCTAACCGTATTTTCTCTTGTAAAATAATGTGACGTGAAATGGAGGTACTGTGTTTCTAGTCTTGTTGATATTCAAATAAACAATTGGTAGTGTTTTTTTTATCGTTTTGTTGAATATATATGTATGTATATCTGCTATAGTTTTACCAAGCAAGTAATAATATAATAGGCTTCAAATAAGGGCGTGAATCTTGGTGCCTGCACGAGTCGATAGGCTGACCCCTTTAATCAGGTAGCCACAAAGCCTTGCTTGCAATTTGCAATCAAAAGGATAAAAATACCTGATTCATATTTATAATATTTTAAAATAGTTTTAAGTAGAAACGCACTAACATATCACTTGCTTATACACATTGTTTTTTTTATTATTGTAAAAATACTATGAAACCATATTCAGATCATAACGGTTTTATTAATAATCCGAGGGTACATAATCGCATTATTAAAATCAAATCATTTATTCACATAACTGCAAGTGAGTTGCTGTAACTGTTTACAGCTTGAAACATTTTTAAATACGATTTACAAATGAAAGGTCATAAAGATATATTTCATCAAATTAAATTAAGAACATTGCTTTGCAGCCTCCTTTAAAAAAATTGAAATAACATTCCATTTAATCTGTGGAAATGTACGGACGGATTTTCTTCATTGATATCCATACAGCCATGATAGAGCCTTTTGCAGACGGTTGCAGCCAAGATGGCGGCCGATCAATGGTCACCATGGCGACGCGTCGGGATCGCCCAGCTGTCCTGAAAATTGCTGAAAGCAAAACACCATAGGGTCCGCCTATGCATGTACGAAAGAGATGATATAGATTTGTCTCAAAATAATAACCTAAGGACAAAGAATTTGTTCCACGGTTTGTACCTATGGTTTACATAGAGTATGAAAAATATATCGCACCTTTAGAATTATAGAGACCTAATCCAAAATTTTAAGATTTTGACTTTCAGTCATAGTATGACTTAAAATTAACATATCTATCGACTCTTAGGTATTAATAACTAGATATTTCTTAGGATACTCGTATAGTAAAATACTTATTTTAGTATTAGATTAGGAATGCAGTGCACAATTATAAAGTAAAATAAATCTTTAAAATTAAACCCATAGAAAATAAGAATAATTTCCCATTCGTATGCTATTTCCACTTCGCAAAGGAAACGGAAAATTATTTCCTCAAAATGATATTGTAACAAATTGGAAAATTATTCCGCTGGTGCGGACTTGCGGAGTATACCGAGTTTTGGCGCGAACGGTGTTTCGTTACGTAAAGAAGTTTGGTTTATTTTAATGACTAGCGACCCGCCCCGGCTTCGCATGGGCATAAAACCTTCCTATTGAATCACTCTATCTATTAAAAAAACCGCATCAAAATCCGTTGTGTAGATTTAAGCATACAAAGGGACATAGGGACAGAGAAAGCGACTTTGTTTTATACTATGTAGTGATTCGACACCATGGTGAATAATAATCGTCAAAATTAAATATTATTATTATACAATAACGTATATATAAATAACTATTTATAGGAAAGAAATCTCTCTGTTGGTGAAAACGTGATTTTCGTGGTGTTTCCATGTTTTTACAAATTCCATAAAGGCTGCAAGAAAGTTTCACTAAGTCGATAATGGATTTCACTTAGATAAGCATAGCTTCTTTGGCATGATAGAACTGACTAAGCAAAATCTGATAATAACTTCGGGTGACTCTCTGTATTATGAAAGCGAAATGTACATTTACTAAATGTAGTTAACTTTAGTTTGTAGACCTGTGGGTCTAAAATCGCCACTTTAGCAGTTTATCTAATGGAATTCATATTACGAATTCCTTAGCTATTCTTTAGCAATTCCTATTTCTATCAATTTTTTTGAAAAGGAATTACAAAGTTTAGTTGGCCAGTTTACAAAAAATATAAGAATTGCTAAGGAATTCGTAATATGAATCCCATTAGATGAATTGCTAAAGTGGCGATTTTAGACCCACTATTTTTATTTGTTGACCTGTTGTTGCTTGTTAATCTGGCAGGTAAAATTCAAATTGGATTTCAGCTAAGAAACATTTTTTTAAATGCAGCTGAGCTGCTAGCGACCTTTTTTTCTGCGGATAATAAAATACTCTAAAAAACTTGTGTCCAAAGTCCGAAAACAAATTATAAAATAATTTCCATCAATGAGAAAGGTCGCCGTCGGGTCGCAGCCCTTCGTGCAAGTGTTTTTGATTACTTTTTTCACTCTGTCATTACGTGTCATTACAAAGGGTCAAGGTCCATTGAAGGAGATTCGAAAACATATTTCATCTGTCTCGGTATTCTCCGCCCTAGTCGTTATTAAAAAGGTCAGATAACTGCTGATATATGCCTTGATAAGTAAGGTTCGATGATGTTCATAAATCTTTTAAAATTATTTTTTAACCTTTCAGCCAAGTAATAGACACTAATGCCCGAATACTCAAACGCCACTCAATATTGAGATCTGGATCAAGCTGTCACTGTCATATCGTTCCCATCAGGTAGGCCGTATGCCTGTTTGCCTATTTAATGGTATAATAAGAGTAAAAAAATAGAAAATCAACCTTTTGATTCCATGTTATCTCAGAGCTCTGCAAAGTAGATCACAATAATTATAACTTACTATGTACAAGTTGCAACTTGCCGATTAGTTTAATGATCAATGAACTCAGTGTCCCCAATTCAACTGCAAGGTTACAGCACCTTGTGTGGGCGCTAGCTCTTACCATACAACAACAAAAAAAATGTGCTTGAATTTACAAACATTTAGCTTGTAAATAAATAATAATAAATTGCATTATTAAACAAATTACACACATTGGGCTAACTCCAAAGAAAATTCGATACTTGTTTTTTTATTCTAACGCAACTATACTATATTTTAAAATAATAATACCATCCAAATAAACATCTAAGATCCAGGTGAATCTGTAAAGATCATTTTCATGTTGGCCTGACTACAAATCGAAGCCGGGACCTGTGGATTAAATTTTTGATAATTAATTTTAACCATCATATAATTTAATCGGTGTTATAATTAGAATTAGAGGTTATATAAAAATAGCTTATAAAACTTTTTTACATTATGGAATAAATATTACAATATTTATATATGAAATACGGCTGTTTGTCACAAAATTGCCAGCCAAAGTCAAATTTAAACAAAAACAAATTCTTAATACTAGAAATGTTCTTTGATAAATATTGTATATATTTTATCCATATATAATAATAATATCAATAAAAATTTAAGTATGTAACTACTAATCGTGTTTTTCCTTCGAGCGAAGAATAATAGTCGCCATAAATGGTTTGTTGGCAATAAAAATATAAGACGATCTGAGCTATAAATCTATTTTATCATACTGGAAACATTATATTATCAAGCAAGAACTATTCGCACGAATTTCAGATATAGGTGAGACACATTCATTTTTAGCAGCAGTTGAATAATGATCTTAAATATGGGCACTAATGGGCAGATATTACAATACCAGACTATAACAACTAGGTTCTTTTTTGTTTCGATTATCTATGTATTAGTAATAATGTTAATAAATAATAATGTAGTAATATTGGCATATACAGCGAAATAGTTTCATCTATAACATTTCACAATAAACTAAGTAACAGATGCGCGACTCAAATTAGTCGAGCGATGGTAGGTACGAATTAACGTGGTTGTTATATCCAATTGCGATTCGCAACTGCACAACGTTAGTACTATAATAAATTCTGTGACTGCCGCAGTATTAATAATTAACTACATTTCCGACAAAGTAACACAGCATTTGCGACGTTTTGTATCTTATTTCGTCACTATCTAGACCCCAATCGTCAGCTACGATCGTCGACCTATTTGATAAAGCAGCTTTCATCTACGGCCGTAATGTGCTATCTTGACAGATCGCTCTAAATTTAATATTGACTTATTACCCTTATAACACTGAGTATAAATCTCTGTCGGCCATCCCCGTTTCCCGATTTGGTGTGGTGCGAGTGCGCAGACATGCGCGTGCGACTATTTATACCACGTGGTCGGAGCGACGCTCGTGCCCGCAACTATCCCGTTCATTATAAATATAGACCAAGGGAATCCATTGCGAATTGTACGATGCTGAACAATATTTATGATGCTAAAATATGAGTCAGTATACAGTGGGCTGCAATAGCTGATCGGGCAGAAAAGTTCTGGATTTTCGTTCCCATATGGCAAGCAAAGGCCTTTCTCGCGGCTTTTAGGCGATGGCTTTATTCTATCTATTAACATTTAAGTCCAGCTCATGGATTGTACTAAAACGGATGGTAAATAAATGATATAATGAATATCTCTATGTAAGTAGGCCGCATTGATCCGCGTCTAAAATAACTCTCCTAGTTTCGATAGAAGTTGAATCAAACCTTTATAACTGTTACGTAGGTAATCCTCGAATAATCCTACAACCCATTTTACCCGACAAAGGTTTTGTTGCGGAACTCCCGAATTATTCTAATTTCACTGGCTTTCATCTAGCGCGTGGATGTCAGTACAAAGTTGGGTTTACGTAGGCAGCTTTTGATAGGTATCCCTACCTTCAATAACAAAATTTTAGGTTGCTTTATTTATGCTATTACTAGCTGTTCCCCGCGGCTTCGCCCCGCGTGGGACTCGGTTATATCGCGCCCAAAAGTATGTTTAGCCTATGTTTGACCTCAGGTCGTTAACTACATCCCTACCAAATTTCATCACAATCGGTCCAGCAGTTTAGCCGTGAAGAGGTGATAGACAGACAGACTTTCGCATTTATAATATTAGTATGGAGTATGGAAGAATAGATGAGCGAGCACCTATAGGCGTCTTTTAAGATGATACCTCGGTGAACACTAGCGCCACCATCATTTAAAAATCATTATTCACTCAAAATAAAAGTTATCGAAAATCCGTGTTATGTAATAAAGGTTCTGGATCTGAAGTTAATTTTAAACATTAAATTATAGTTTCATATAGTTACAAATTGCAATATTACTAAAAATCGGCCACTTTTAGCAGTCACCGAGGTCTCGTCTTAATGACCAAGCTATAATTTAAAGCTAAAGAACTTTTTTTTACTTATCTCTATGATCATGTCGGCCAGATATAGATAGAAAACATATTTTTTTTCTATCTAGGTACCTATACGAGTTCTAAATAAAGGATACAAAGTCTTGTGTTAAACTGTTCTAAAGCCCGCTAGTTGTTTATAAATGTGATCCAATTATATTAGTTTGGGAATTTCACATGATGAATATGAGGTTCTAAACTTAGACTAGAACAGCTGGTGAGCAAAGTTCCGCCCTACACTCGCTACAAATTATTATTGTTAATCATCGTTAATTTCCATACCAAAATGATAAGTTCAGACGCCTAATGAACTCTCTCTGACTTTGAACTAAGAATATTGTTTTACAAAATCAAAAAATAATCAGCGAATATGATATAAAACAATCGCCAATCAATCAATTACTTTAGATATCAATCAATCACACACATGCTCATGACCTGCCTTTACCTTAAAAATTTTAACATTATGTATTGTAAGTAATCCATAACGTCATTTAAAATCATTTGTTCGCGATCAAGACGGAACGAACAAGAGAAGTAATGATTTATAATTTAATCTTGCTTGGTCATAAAGATGTTATTCGGGCACGGCGTGGGCGCAGATGGTCATTTGTTTCATTTTTAGTTCTAAAACCTTGTGCAGAATAATGTAAACCGACATTTTGAGAAATGGAAATTATAACTTATGATTAAATAGATACTTGCACAGTTAAAATAAAATCCTAAATAATAACTAGGCAGTTTGACAAAGTCGCGGCACTGTTCTTCATCCGACACGTTTCGAATCGGTCAGATTGGAGATCCAAGATCCGGAGGCCTATTCGTGAACTTATTGCGACTGTTATGATGATACCTTACCCTTTTCTTCTCGTTTCCTCTCTTGGGTCTGCTGGAAGAGATTTCTTTAAAAATAAGCAGCACCCTTGTACCAATGTTCCATACTCTATGTTATTTTCTTTTGTAAATTTTTCTGTGTACATGAATTTAAATATAAATAAATGGATTTGAAAAAAGTGTCCAACAGGCTGTATAATATAATACCTACATAATAAACCTATATATATATGTGATAGGTAGGTATGCCTATATGATTTACATTTTTGAAAATTTTAATATTTCGTTGTACTTTCACGTCTTTGATATTTTCGATACCAGCTACGGAACCCTACTAAATCTATGATGGGTAATCGATCATCACTGCCAATTACCGATTAGGAATGTTATGTTGGTACCTGCCAATATTCTTTATTACGAGCTCTCCCAGCGCCAACTACACTCATTTATCTTCACTGGTATTATGGACAGGTGGGTATGATTTATCAGACACTTTCTTTTGTTCAGATTTCGCAGTTGTTCAGAAAAGTTGATTCATTTATCTAAAGGTTAACTTGCTTACATGTTTTGTCTTATAAGATCAAATTCTCTTACATGACATGAGTTTTCCCGATCGTTGAATTGTATGTACTTATTTTTTTAACTAGTGGAAAAGGCCTTCGCCTACCACCCAGCCTTGAGCGAGAAGTTGGGTGGTTATGTGGGGCATGATCCTACCAAAAACTACTCGGTGTCAAACGCCTACCGCTTTTTGACAGGACTACCTATGTGATTCTTTACGCTCCATAGTCCCAGCGCGGCGGCCGTTACCTCGGCGGCCTAACTTCCAAGACCGGTCAAAATCCCCTAATGCTTATTTTCTAAAAATAAGGTACTTAAGGCATTATCACTACACAGTATAAAACAAAGTCGCTTTCTCTGTCCCTATGTCCATTTGTATGCTTAAATCTTTAAAACTACGCAACGGATTTTGATGCGGTTTTTTTTAATAGATAGAGTGATTCAAGAGGAAGGTTTTTATGCCATGCGAAGCCGGGGCGGGTCGCTAGTAATATTTAAAGCAGAAATTAAACTATCTTTATGATGAGAGAGAGAGATTGTACTACATTATTAACCGAAAAACTGAGCACATACAAAATCAGCGTTTGCGGGCTACGGAAACCGCTAACCATCAGATAGTGTGCTTGTTTGTCGGCCTCATTGTACTAAATAACTAATTGCGATCTAATTGGATAACAAATCCAATATTTGCGGATTAACTCGTCACGTTTCATGTGTGGTTAGGAATTTCAAATAACCGCAACAACTGTAAATTTACTATCAATTTGTCGGCATGTTTTCTGCTGCGAGCCTGTTGAGGATAGATGCTATCTTATGAATTTGTAAAAAAAAAATAAGGCAAAAGAAAACGGCTTTAAATATTGAAAAAAAAGTTCATGCTCGTAATTGACGACGTCCGGGGCGTAATGGTTAACATGCCTGACCGCTACTCAGGAGGCCCCGGGTTCGATCCCCGGTCAGGTCGAGATGAAAAATCATCTTTCTCTGATTGACCTGGGTCTTGGATGTTTATCTATATATGTATTTGTTATAAAATATAGTATCGTTGAGTTAGTATCCCATAACACAAGTCTCGAACTTACTTTGGGGCTAGCTCAATCTGAGGATTTGTCCCTATATACTAAAAAAAAAAAATTGCAAAAGGGTTAAACCTATTAAAAATGAAGTGTTTGCATCCCAAGAATTCTCTAATAAATATCATGGCTATAGATACAGGTACATATCAGTGCAATACTTACTCGTAGATCCTCTCCCAGAAGTCGTATGGCTACGTGTGTAACTGGTCTAGAATTAATACAATAGACACAAAGCGTGAAAAATGAGGGAGGTGTACAAAAGACTGACATTGTTTGATTGAGACGTCGCCCACGCGCGTTCAGATTCTGTACTTTGTTGTCGCCGTCACGCTGTTTTACAATCTATAGTAAAATGTCTAACCATTTGGACTTTATTATACTTTTATGAAGTTACAGTATGAATTATGGGACCAAGAATTTATAACGAAGAATATAGAATTCATTTATTTATTGATACAATTTTTCAATAGCCATAATTGTCCCACTGCTGGGCAAATGCCTTCCCTCTTGTCTTTCACGCGTCTAATATGAATTTAAGTTAATTCATACTTAATAACAAACACAACTTACTAATCAATGTTATACTTGATACAAGTGTTAAATAGTCTAGTTATTAACCAACGCTATATTTAATTTTATTACAAGTATTACTGTAGAGCAAATGTCTCAACGTGGTCACAACCTAGAAACTACGAATCTACTCTACCGCCGCCGGAGCCATAAAATTTTTCGCACAATGTATTTTTCCACATTAAGTGTAATGACCACATAATTTACAACGCCACGTCAACTTTGATAATCATGTAATCAGAACAAAAGTTCTTACGAATGCCTAAGTACATAACGACTTTGCCCATTACAGCCGCTGTAGCTTATGAATATTTTGCCCGTTCCAACTCGGTAGGTAGCAGCATTTGTTCAACGCCTGGTACTTGCCTGTTAGTAGGTATTAGTTCAACAAGATTTTTTTTTCATTCATTAACAAGTTAGCTACTTAGCCCGGCATAACATGGGTTTAAATTTTACGTAGAAGCATAGAAGCATTAGAAGAAAGGTGTAAACCGCGTTAAAATCCGTTGTGAGGCTTGGAAGTAGTTAGAGTACGGTTGCGGATAGCGACTAATATAATATATGCTACAGATATAATTTATTATATGTATTGATACTTAAAGTACCTATGAAGAGACGAAAAATTGTATCACGTCGGAATTTCTGAGTGGATAATTAATCGAAAGCAAAGAAAATATACACTACATCGAAAGGCCACTCATTATGTATTAACCACGAAATCTCAAACACTACTGGATGTTTGAATCTGAAATTTTGTAAATAATTTGATTATAGATAAAAGACGGAACGGGAAAGGAAGCGGAGCCCCGGGTGTTAGCTAGTATTTTACAAAGTCATAGGTAATTAATGGTAATATTTTTGAACAATCAGTATTCTAGGTGCAGTGAATAAGTAGAAAATTATTTCTTTTCAATCCTTATCAAGCTCTAAGTGGTTTTGCTTGATCGGAATACCTCCATTCATTTTTTAAACAACATAAGATTAGGTGATTTCTGCACAAAATGTGATGAGGATTATGCCTATGCCTAGTATTTACTGTGCCATGAACATATCTAAAAAAAACAATATAACAATCCAACTTTATTGCTTCTGAAGAACCAAATTAAGGTCTTCACCAAAATTTGTAATGAAGGGTCAATGGTAACTCTGGCAAAGATTTCCACTCCCTATGCCAAGTTTCACACCTCTTATCTAAAAAAAACTGGCCAAGTGCGAGTCGAAATTGCATGCAAATTATTTTGAACCGTCGTACTAGATTTATCTCTACATTCTTCCATCTGTGTATCTACCTTATTAACGTTTATTGTATGTCTTTTCCCTTTATTGTGATTTTACATTTATTTTGTCATTAGGTTAGATAGAGATGGCTATATCAGCTTATTCAACCTAGAACCAGATTGTTCATTTGTTCAATCCAGATGCCAGATGTACAAGGATTAGAATGATTGCCTCCATTTAATAATTTCGTTTACTCATCTCTTTATTGCACCAAAACATATGTAAACCAATACATGATAAATATTTTGTTGGTTATCTTGGTTATCCTCAGCTGCGGACCCAGAGATCCGCTTTGCTGCTGAATTCAGAAATATAGTTTCACGTGTTAATCTCAACTGCATGCAGATAAAATGGTTCATGACAGACAGATGATGGATGAAAAGCGGAAGCGTAGTAAATATTCCCCTTGTCACCCTCTAGATACGGAACTCTAAAACGACTAATAACCTCCAACTTCAGTAGTACACTGAACTGCTGATTAAAACAGGCTCGCTAACGAACACGTGGATGCTAAAAACAGTGTGTGTGACGTGCACAAATTTATAGGCCAAGGAGAGTCCAAATCGGCCCTGCCAATATCTGATAGATGTAACTTCTCCGATCGGAATGCGATCTCTGGCGGTCCCTATAGTTACGGTCTATTTGTAAAACAGAATGGAAAACATCGGAATTTAAAAAAACTGGAAAAATAAATGAAGGTCGTATCTGAGCCTATGTAGAGTTCCATATACTATCCATTACCTAAAATGGAGTTGGTAGAGATAGTTATAGTAGTAGAGTAGGAGAATATCAGATTTCACTGCGTAAAGTTTACGAATACTGAATAGTAGATTGTATCAAGGACAAAGAAGAACAAGGGAGCAAAATAATATTTTTACGGCGAGGGCGATTTTTGAACCCAAAACGGAGTGAAGGATTCTTTCCTTTTTTAGAATCCTGAACGGAGAGAGGGATTCAAAGTACATCGCCCGAGCCAAAAATATGTTTGCGCCCGAATGATACACTCTACTTTTCATCACGCTCTATGAGAAAAAACAAAACACGTACATTGGGTATTGTTTGCGTTAATTTTTTTTAATTCATCCGATGATTGCGTTTTATCTTACCAGCAGTGTTTTATTTTTCATAATATGTGCACTCGGCATGACCGTATTGTTTTGTTCCAAATTTGAAACTCATTATTGCCCGCTAAAAACCCTATTGGAAAAGACTTACTTTGCTCCCTCTTTTGGGGCAGCAAAGTTAAACA
This sequence comes from Apomyelois bistriatella, assembly GCA_947044815.1. Classification (NCBI taxonomy): domain Eukaryota; kingdom Metazoa; phylum Arthropoda; class Insecta; order Lepidoptera; family Pyralidae; genus Apomyelois; species Apomyelois bistriatella. Next base: position 5,109,052 of record OX345691.1, read on the forward strand.
TTTCGAATAGAAGGGATGAAAATTCAATTATACTCATACATATCAAAAATTTAAGAGATTGATAGTGGAGTCGCTTCCAGGTGCTTCTATCTTCCGCTACCCTTTTCGTCCTCTTGATTTATAACACGATTCTCACCATACTCTTATGCATTCCTGTTTATAAACATAAGTTACATTATCTGGCAAATCAAGTAATTCTTTTCGTGAATTAATAATAGTACTGCGCGGGGACAAGATAGTCTCCACATGTTGCGTGCGCCGTGCATTTCTGTCTCATAGAATATTTCTACATTTTCTATGCTCCACTACGTAATACATAGTTGAAAGTGAGACATCCGGATTTATTTATAAGTTTTTTACTACTATTAATAAATAGGAAATCCGGAAGGTCCGTTACGCGCTATTGGACAATTTCGCATTGAAAATAATTTTCTTGTTAAGTAAGCAATTAGATATATGATTTATTACCTTAAACATATTTTTCTTACAATTTTATCTATGGCTGGGGCCAGATTTGAAAAATACCAACAATTGTACCAGCGATAAATCACTTAAATTGCCTCTCACCTGCGATGCTAGAATGGTATAATACGTTACATTATATAAATGTACTGGAAACGACGGGTATAGAGGCCATATAGGGGTCGAATAAATAAATTGCAAAAGATATTTTTTTATTTGTATTATAAAATCTAATTGATGGGTTGATTAAAATGAACTAAAAGAATGAATGTATATTGTATATTTACAGATAAGTGTTTATTTTGCCATCTCATAACGATCACATATTTATTTAATAGATTGAGGTTCAAAAATATTTGCAAATTACCATGTTTGTTTTGATAAGTGCGATCATCATCTACGATTGTGCAAAATTAATTTGACCTTGTGTATACCTCACACGTTGAATTCTTACATAATTATGGAGATATACCAGAACAATCAGTTTGATTACTTCCTTGTCACATCGTGTCATTATCTAAGCTACATACATATTTACATAAGCTATAATAAAGACAAAGTTATTAAATAGAAGTAACAAAGGGAATGTGAGCGTTCACTTGGACATATCTATTGATATCAAATATTAATAGTTATATTAATACAAGCTCACATCGTCAATGCAATATATATTTTTTTAATAAACGAAACCATGCTTTATTTTATCATTTATAAATATTAATGTTCTTTTTCAGAATTATGCAGCTTCAACGCCTCCAAAGCCGTCATCGGCGCCCGCGCACACAACGTTGCAGCGCACGGTACGGGGCGCCGCAAACAGCGGGGCGCCCGCGCGGGTCATCCCTAGGTTCCACTTCCCCAAGGGCCGGCCCCCACCCGGCCATCAGCAGGACCACGCGGTGCATAAAGTGCAGTCTGCCTTCGCCACATTTCCTAATAGTCAGGTCAGTTCTCTCTCATACCGACATTCATATTTTTGTAGGGTTCTGACATGGTTGAACTGAACACAATATTCAAAACTTAATTTATACAAACAAAAACATTACGTTGATAATTTTATTTATTTTTTTTTAATCCGTATATATCTTTATTTATAAAAATTAATGTTCCCATTGGTAGCTTTTCGTAGCAATCGTAGCCAAAGTTCGTAGCGTCTGTTCCTTGCGTCTCGCAATTTTTTTATAGATAATTCATTTATTTATTCAAAATGTACTAATGCTGGGCTTAATGCCATATGGCACACAGATATCGTACTTAGCGAGGGGTTACTAAATTACTTACTGGCATTATGGGCGTGACCTATTTATACAACTAGGTATAAAGCTACAGTTATATATTCACTTTTTAAGTAGGTACGATATTTAATTACTGAAATATGTATGTTTATGATGAAATTTATGCACTTATTAAGAAGAAAATCCAGCTTCGTAATGGAACTGTTTTATTCCCATGTCGAATCCATCAGCTACAAAATGGTCTTATGGAATAGATATGAGTTTTAAATAGAAGAGTATTGACATCAGGAAGGCGGCCGATCATAAAAAAATGCTGAATCTATTATATAAATTAATAATTAAAACATTTTATTTTTACTTATTTTTACAATGGTTTTAAAAAATAAATAAATTTTGTCTTTTGCAAAATAAATAACTAGTTTAAAACTAGTTAATTATTTTAACTAATTAACTAGTTTAAAACTAGTTAATCAGTTTAACTTAATAACTTATTAGTTATAACCCAATTATTGTTGAATATTAACTTAAGTTTATTTATACGAATTTGGCACCAATTAAAATGGGATCTAAACTAGCCTTTCCAAATCACCAAAACAGTTTTACAAAATTATTTGGTTTTAAGTATAAAAAAATCAATTAAAGCCCGACTGAATCCCGAATAAAAAACAATGGCAGATCGAAGGGACGACTGGGATCGCGCCGGTCCCTGTTTCAATAACTCCCTTCGAAAACACTGAAATAGTTTGGGCGACGTCCAAATCTAGTCAGACTGTCGTATTTATTAAATCGGAGAATCAAGGTCTGGTCCTACGTAAGTTCAAGTCAAAATACGCTTTCTTTTAATTTCATTCATTTATTTCAAATAAATTATATTTTTTAACGATCTTTCTTGAAGTAAACTCGATTCAACTACATAATGTTATATTACAAAGTATACTAATAAATTATCTATAGCTTATATTGAAAAAAATAGGTAAAAATGATTAGAGATACCTGTTGATATCTGCCAACCCAATAGCTACGCCAGGAAAATAATAGCTTCATATTATCAACCGGAATTGTTTAACTACTACAATGTACTTTTAACTACTGCAACTAAACAATGTTTGAGTAATAGCCTCATTTTACATAATTATAGCATATCCAGAATTTGTTTAGCCAATCCATTTAAAATATTTAAAAGAAATACTTACTTTGATTTTTAAATACTTTTTATCCATTTAATAGACGGGTGAAGGTCCCTTTTAGTTCTGCTTCTCTACTAGTAAAGAAAGACACAAGAAAAAGCATCGGTTAAATTTAAACCTCGGATACAACATTATGCCACCAAAATATCGCAAAAATCATTTCGATTTAAATAAAGAATTTGGAATCGCGCGCAATTTTTTTTTTAATCTATGTTTTTATATATAAATGTTTTCTTTGACGTCAAGCAAATATATTTTTCATGAAACAATGGGATCAACGTTCATTGTAACTCGATTAGCAAAATATTACAAAAAATCGTTTAGTATTATAATAAATAATCAATCTTTTCAGTATTCAATGGCCTTTGAACTATATTCAAAATGAAATCATTAATACGAGTACACATCAGCTGGGTCCCAAATAGAATTTGATAAAAAAATATGGAGGATTGGTAGAGCTCATGATATACCTACAAAATTTGCCTTGAACGTAATAGTTGTCCATAGAAATATCTTTTCACCGTACATTAAAATATAATATATACATTAAAATATATTAGACTTAGCGGCTAATATATTATAATATCTTTTTGTCTTTTTGTTGGAAATAGATCGGTTTGTTGGTTATATCATTAATAAGATACAATCTCGTTATGTGTGGATGACCAGAATGGTACAGTGGGCCACATATGAAAGTATACTAGATAAGGTGGAAGCGTAACTAAGTTACTCAAAACACAAAATTAAATACTTCTTCTTTTTAACCGACTTCAAAAAAAGGAAGAGGTTATCAATTCGTCGGAATGTTTTTTTTTTCTTTCATCATAGTGTTTTACCGGTTGCTTCGGAGCCCATGGTCCGCTTTCGTACTTTTTGCAATACAACACAAACTATTTATTTTCTTTGACGCAAATACCTTGAATATGTTAACGATTATACTGAATGTTATATATTGTGTCTATTTAATACATTCTTTATTAAAATTATTCGGTCAATGACTGTCTGCCTCACTGTCTAAGTTGTCTGATCTAATATTGTGTATACTAAAACTTCACAGGTTTCGGCATCCTTTATTGTGTGTATACTGCCAAATATAATTTCAGAGGAAAATCTGCATATTTTAAAATTGTCTAATAATAACAAGTGCGTATTTAAAAATATTGCATTGTCATTTAAATCTCATATGTAAGTAAAATTTAGAGAAACCTTATAGACTACGTATATTCAGTTGTGAAAATCATAAAAAGAAATAAAATGTAATTTTCTATATAAATGTTTTAAGATTACAATACAACGTTTAGAAATATCACTACTGAAATGATATGCTGAATTTTTTTTAGTTCGGAGATGATTTTATTCGTTTCCAAATATCGGTTAATTAATAATTTTAAATTTATTCCGCATATGTTCTTAATAATTGATATACGATTATATGAAATAATTCGGTTAATAGACGGGTTTATTCTATCAAAGTCTTACCTAAGCTCACTAAACCAGACTAAATGTCGGTCCAACGGTAATCCTTGTAGATTCATAGAGGGATTTTTGATAACTTGTGTTTTCAGTAAGTAATTATTTTTAAAGGAGGGTGGCGCTAGTGTTCACCGAGGTATCACCATAATAATAATCATAGAACATGCCGTACTTTTTTGTACTAAGATTGTCTAAATGTAACTCAACTATTTCTGCCGCTAATCATCTATTGCATACCGGTTAGAATGGAGAAGGTAGTAAAGATACTCTGCCGACAGACGTGGCGCAAATGGCCTCCTCAACTTGTCACGTTGCATGACGTTCGTCGCTAACTTTTCTACTCTTTTAAAAAGATAAAATTCCTTTTCTACTGAAATTGTAAATTCCCATACAAACATTGACCTGCCCATTGTCCCCAGCATTTCCAAACTGTTTTTTAACGGCTAAAGTCAAGCTTATCCTCGCAGCAACCGAGCGGGCTGGCATCGGTCCAAATCGGCCGTAACATGGCAACATGCCTCTGTGTTGTTATTCTGGTACTATACTTGCAACAAATAACTACATCGACTGCAATGCTTGACAGTAAGACGGTGTACATCTTTGTCCTATTTATGGGCTGGATTTGCTTCTTCGTGTCCTGTTTTGCTCTTTTATCAGTTTAGCAAAATTACAAAGCCAATTCGTTTTGAAGCACTCTTTTAAAGGTCATCCAGATATTCATAAGGGAATTGAGAAAAACCATATTTTTGTTGTTATTTGCAACTGCACCCTGAACAATTTTATTCGTAATTTACTATTTCTGTTCGTATTTACAGGGAAGTGTTAAATAGAATCCTGGATTTCTCAGTTTCTTTTTATTAAAATTGTTACTGAAACTAATTTCAGTATTAAGTCAGTATTCAATATTTAGTACTTTTAAAACTATTATTGAAATCATAAATTCATATAAAATAGAATTGGATTAGACAGAGATGCCGATGTACGAGGGTCAAATAAAAATGTTGATACATAATCTTGAATCTTAAGTTGGAGACAAAAAAGTCAATCCCAGGAGACTTGAATTGTAATTGGACATTGCTTTATCCGGTCAGTACGTATTACCAATTACAAATTTAATACCGCGCACTCAGAATCGAGGCCTATTTAATCCCCAGTTGAACCGCGCGATAATTTTCATGAATTCAAATCGAGTTGCTAAATTCGGCTTACGGCAAGCAGGGTGCTTATGTACTTTGGACAGTACCTAGTGTATTGTTGCTAAATTAAATATCATATTACAGGCGAGTATATACATAATATTGTATTATCCCTCATTTGTCTCTCAACAATTTGGATATTTTTTATTTATTAAAAAACTCAAGATTTTATTTCTTAATTTTATTTCTCATCATATCGGATGTTTTATAGTCATTTCAAGCTCTTGTTTGTATCAGACTCTACCTCCGCTTACAACTCACTTCATAAGCAAAATAATCAACCTGAATGATGTATCTACTAAAGCTAAATATGACCAAATTCTCGAAAAATTAGAATTATAACAGAATATTGAGTATGACCTCGTCAAGAGCGTCAAGAGCTGAGTTCACTGAGCATTTCAAAATGGCGCCAACACTGGCACGACCAATGCAAATCTGTCTTCTAATGGATGTTGAAATTCACTTTCGTTTGATTTATTGTTGTTGTGATTGGCTGTTGATGAGTTTTACGAGTGATTTTATGATCGGACATAAACAGTGATAGTCATATAATTTTACTCTCATTGTCTTAGTCACGCTCACAAATGTGGTGGATTACGTATACTATACACAGAACTACAACTATATTTTTCAAAAATATATATATATTAATGCCAATGTCCGTTCTATTGTTAAGCTGAGGGAATTGATATTTAATTTAAAAAATAGCAATTAAGGTCCCTTAGTCCCATTTTGTAGCTAGATTTCGTAGCTGGATTTATCTATCTGTATAGTATTATAGGTATGTACTAGTCCCATTCAAAAGTCATCCAATTAAGTTATAAGGATCTTTCTCTATACAGGCCCATTATTTACTGCCTCTCAAACCAATACAATGCTGAACGAAATACGTGAAAGTGAGCTATTGATGGAGGCTACCTAAGTGCAAAGGTCTAACTTTGGTAGAGGCAAGTACAGGCATAAACACTTGTAAAAATATTGTCTCACGGCACTGCGTTATTTTTAGATTGTTTGTAGGTACCTATCTATTGTAAGGTTTCTTTCGGCTGTGTCTGTCGGTCTGTGGGTCATGTGGAGGACGTGGGATTCTTCTCACAGTGTTGCAATGCAACATGTAAAAAAAAGTACAGTTGCTTTCAGAAGTCTGGGTCTGTGTTTCTTTTTAGTCTGAATTTCAAAGTAGTATTCCTTTTATGGAATAACTATCATTTCAAATAATAAAGTCGCGTCTTACCTCATTACAATTCCCAAGAGTAAAATGGGTAATTGTTTTTTTTTTTTTTTGATGAAATTTATAAATGATTTAAATTTTAATTTTTACTCAATTTATAATTAAGTAATTATTTAAGAGTGAATAAAGATAACTAAGGTAAAAAAGCTATAAATACCATTCCAATACTTTCAGGGCCACTTCAATACACTCAATATGCTCCTAGTATTAGCTCCTAGACGTCCATAGAGTACTTATAGTAATCACTTTTCATCAGACCAATTTTTTACTTAATAGTTTTAAAAACCCAACCCTTCCCATGCGTCTCTACTATTTTAGAAGGACGTGTTTGTTATTAAAAGTTTTGTTCATTTGGAATCTAACCTTTGTCTTGTCTAATACCTTTATGTCATGACTGTACAAGTGCACACCACACGAACCATTGTAAAGCTAAGAATAATCAGGAACAGGTAATAAGTTCATTCATACTACAATTACTAGGTACTTAGATCGTCATTTTGATATGAAACCAACACGTCGAAGTACAAAAGATATAATTATGACTGTCTCGCAGCTCACCGGATGTTATTTAATGTTTAGAATTATTACGTGACTTTTAGCGCGATTAAAGCTGGAAGTCCTTACACCATCTTAATAAGAAATCGCCATTGTTTACATCAGCTTTTTAATCTGCTTGACTATAATACTGCACAAAAGTCTAGTGAAGTTTATACATCCCAAATAATATTATAAATGCGAAAGTGAGTTTAATTGTTTGTTTATTACGTTTTCAAGCCCTATCTACTGAACCATTCTTATTGAAATGCACGCGTTTGCATACACATAGTCAGAAGTATTAAAAAGGACATAGGGTACCTTTATTTTATTTTTTTTAGCTATCTGACCGGGAAATGCACGCGGGCGAAACCACGAACAAAAGCTATTATTACTTTTATATACTAATATTAAAGTAGTATAGTATAGCAAAAACTATTTAATGTTGTTAAACCAATTTTTGTTGTTTTACTTGCAACCTATAAAAAATAACACACAGATTTTTCAATAACTATTATTTCAATACTCACTAAAAGTTGAATCCTTAAATTCTGTAAAATTTTGTCCCGAGATTGTTAAGCCTAATGAAACGTCAAAGTCTCTTTGAGCTGTCTATCACTTCGCCAGTCGACTTAGCCAGTTGTTATTCGAATTGAAAGCGAAAGCTGATTTGATCAGCAGACTTTATTAGGTATACAATTTACATTTAACATGGCGAACACACTATTGTATAAGACGAAAACTCACCCAGTAACTAAACCTTAATTTGGCATAAACTCCTCTTTCATAACCAAAACCAACCAATTCTAATTATACCTACATATTTAATTATACCTACATATTTATGTCGTTATTATCTAAATGATTCGATAGATAAATGGAATTATCGCATAACGATAAATCATTAAAAAAATCTCAGATCACTAATTGAAATGGTTAATTATGCAGGTTCGTGCTTGATTATGGTGTATAAAAAAACTATGCTACAGCTCTGCGTTATTGTTGCAGTTGGATGTAAAAAAGTAAATACTGGCCACTTATAACAAAGTATCTTTAAAAAAAATGGTTTAGAATATTGGCGCGCAAAACAAGAGCATGTTTTTCAAATAAGTTCATTGTTTTTTACAAATGTAAAATAAAACAAAATAACTCAATAGTTATTAATATATATGTAATATGTTTAGTGCAACCAGTAAATATAGTTCAGTAATCAATTTGAAGTGCATATACTGTTTTATTGGTAATTTCCCTTCTTATACAAATTTTAAAAGTTCTTTAACAATCTTTCATTGGTGCAATCCTAAATTTAATGATTTTGGCTTTCGTAATGTACTAATCTCCAATTATACTTATTGATTCTATATACAATAAGTTTTCGCGAACGCAAATGGCCTGAGGCTCGGCCATCAAGACTCACCCGTGGCTCGCGACCCCTTTCCTGTATCCAGGTCAATCGCATGTTGCCAAGCCTTTGAAGCCCTAATCTTAGACTATATTGATGAAAAAGAGGTCACTATTTAGATTAATGATAAAAACTTTAGGTATGTACCTAAACATTTCATCACAAATCTAAATGAAAAACAAATGAATTGCCACTAAATATAGATTTAAAAAACAATTGCCTGGCGCGCGATTCCAAATTATTTGCTACTAAACCATGAAACTATATTTTTTTTAATAAAAAAAGTATAAACTACATGCAAGAAACAAAGCAATTTAACGAAAACCAGATCAAAACTGGTCTATATCTAGAAACAAGGTATGTCCATATTATGTTCTTTATCTCTTACACAAGGTCTCTACGGTTCCATCTACTGTATTTTTCTTTAGTATAGGCTAATTTGATTATTTACAAATTATTATTAATCTGTAACCTAATGACCTATGGAACGATGTATGGAACATTCATCATTTCTCAATATGATTACATCGTTATGTATTTATCTTCATGTTCCTTCCTTTCCGGTAACTTTATGTTGCGTCTCATCAAAAGGTAAATCACTCCAAAATTTTATCTTATCAACTAATCATCCTCTATTTTCCTATCATGTCCAACCTACATATCCATTTTTTCTGGGTCAGTTCCTACTTGAGGCCAAGTGTTGCATTAGCATTAAGTATCTTTAATATCTTGATTGGATTGAAGCAGTATCAAGGCTGATAGTTCGCTAATCTTTTTTATTTTACTTAGCCAATGCAGTCATTTTTTCTGACCTAGTTCACTGATCAGGGGGTTGGTGAAGGTCACAGTTTCACTTTTTTTATAAAAACTATTCTGGCTATATTTTGCTTGGATTTGAAGCCTTTAAGGTAAACTAATACAGGCTTGTATTTATATTATTTACCTGTGAATGAAGGACTAGAAGCCGTACGTTTTCTAAGTACCAAACTAATTATTGCTACTGCGATAGTTCCCATTGGTAGCACTGTCTTTATTTTAAATCATATAACATTATTTCTCATGAATCTGTATTAAAAGCGAAAGTTTATCATCAAAAAACAAACTCGACTTTACAGTACATGTAAAGTGATTATTTGTTTGTATTTTTCAAATTATGCAATTTAGTAGGCAAACAGGCATACGATCCACCTGATAGTAAGCGGTTACCGTAGCCCATGGACGCCTGCAACACCAGGAGTGTAACGTACACATTCGCATATATTTAATTATAGATGCAGAAAAAATAAAAATAAAAGTTTTAATTTAATATTATATTTTATCTTTTTTATCAACCGAAGATTAACGTCAATGAACAAAAATGTCTGTCTGCTCCGGTTGTTATTTAGTTCAAATCACTGTACCAACACATCCGCCTACTTTAAACTGCAATCTGTCTCCAGCAACACGAGATCTCTATCCATTGCCGTTTCGGCTCCGAATATAAACCCTGGAAATCTTATTGAGCGAGTAATGGTGCAGCAATCAATGTTTAAAACATGAATAGTGATGATAGTAGTAAGGGTTGTTGCGCTTTACTGAACTGAGTCGGTAACAAAATGCCGCATTATGTAGCTATCGACCTGTAGGTTGTTTAATATCCCAAGCTATTAGTTTTATTGAACTTTTATTTTACGGCGAGATTGGCAAAAATGTCTTGTACAATAGGTAATTTATTGGTGGTTAATCTGATGCGATGATTTCGTTTCGAATCAAGAAGAACTTAAGTTAAATATATAGATTTATAGTAAAGAACTAGCAGCCTCCGGGTTACTATCTGCGCCCCGGGGCTGTACTACTATTTGAGTAGGAAATTTAGGGTTCGTCATCATACAATTTAAGGGCTAGGTAATCTCTAATTTTGTACGCTTTGTATACTTATAATTTTTGTAAGATTTTTATTGCTAATTAGAATACAAAAGACATCAACGCGTTTTAAAGTTTTATGATTGCAATCAAAATATAATAATAATAATTTAAGTTGTATTATTATAAAATTAAGTGAAGGAATAAGTTTTTTTGTAAAAAGATTTTAACATGAATATCATATCGACTTATGTAAGATACTCGTTACCCTGCTTAGTCTAATGAGTACAATGTAAAAAAAAGTTTATAAAACAATAAAAAAACCAACTTCCTAAACGATCTACAAAGGCGGGGTGTTTGACCCTTTTATCCACAGAGAATTAAAGCATCGCGTGCGTACACTACAAAACTACATTGCATAATACTACTACTGTCAAGAATAATTTGTCAGTCAAGTCGGGAGGCCATGGGCACAGGGCGTCGCATCGCAGCTCAGCTATAAATAGGGCTGACCTACTTACGCCGGTCGATGACCTCTTATGGGACAGGAAAGAGTCCCGTAATTCCCGGATCGTTTAGGGTTTGTGCCATGGTGTAACTGTAAACGGTAGAGTTTTCCAATATCGGCCTCGATTTCATAGACATAAGATCTTATTATGATTTTTATTTTTTTGTTTTTGGTATCATATTTTGCACCAATCAAAGCTATAGGGATTGTTATCAGTATTAATATTACAGTTTAAGATATACACGTTTATTTATATTTATATAACAATGGGGTATCAGTAGCAAATATCACATGATAAAATTTTCTTTCTACTCATGTGCTTCTGCCACCAATATGCTCATGCAAGTTACTGTGCCTACTAATAAACTAACTACTGCCGGCAATAAATGATAACAAAAAAAGGTCTAAAACAAAATTCAGACATTTGAAAAACAACATAGCTTTAGGAAAGAGTATCCTGATGTCCCGGCCGCGATTTTATATTTTTATTGAAAACAGCAATTGTAATTCAAAAGGATTGCTCGAAATTAGAAAAATATACCGACACATTTTACCTGCTATACTGTTTCGTATTTTAGAATAGAATCGTGCGTGACGTTAGTCTTCGTGTCTTATACCGGAAATCAGCTATGGTCAGGTCGTTGTCCACACGTGACCAGTAAAATTATCACAATTAAATAAGTCACTAGTTAAATTGGATACCCGGGTTATCGCAAAGCACAACATTGAAATCCGTTTTGGTTTATCCTTATTAATCAGTCTTAAAGTGGATGGACGGACAATAAACAAAAAGAGTTTTGTATCTTGCAGTAAAGTTTTAAAATTAAAGATTTGGGGCTGACTTAGTATTGTCATTAAATGTAATGTGTTTCTAAGCTAAATGTAGACAAATATTTCTTTTTTTAAATCCATGATATTCCTTACACCTTAGAACTGTAAACAGTAACTTTGTATAAACTACCGGACACGCTTCAAAGTTATTAAAACTTGAACCGAATTAATTAATACGCTGCATAAAAGATAATCGTAAGTATTAATTGACATTCCATTTCATTAATTATAATAAAATGTTGTAATATGTAGGTACTTTCATCAAATAAAATAGAACAGCTTTCATAAAATTTCACATCTTTCATCTTTTCCGAGTTTGACAGCGGTAGATAAGAAGCCTTCATTTGCTTTTTATTTCTGAGGAGTTTGCCTAGCCCTTGATAGCTTAAATATTAAGAGCCCGGAAGAATAAGCCGCTGGCAAATAAGTATTTTTTTAAGCCTGGTTATCGAAACCGAACTTACCTACTTAGACATTTTAAACAAAGGAATTAGGTGAAAGATTTCCCTTAGTCCCATTTCGTAGCCAGATTTCGTAGCTGGCTTCGTGTGGTTAGCTAAATACCGTCATGATATCTGACAAAGTCAGCTAAGCTTTACCTCATGGTTTCATTGGCCCGTGGTGTGTATACACTTATAGTAGCCTACAACCTTCCACAAGAATCAAACTATATGTAGAAAGAATTTGTCAAATCAGATCAGTGTTCACGTTTTAAGCGTTCAAACAAACAAACTCGATTTACTGTATTGGTATTAGTATAGTACCTAGTATTAAATTACAGACTCTATTATTTTAAACCTGAACAAATAGCTATGCCACGTTAATCTAACGGAAACAATATCTTGACCGACATCAAATCGCCGGCTGAATACAAAGACCATGTGTTTCGTTGCACAACCGCGCTTAAATGGTTTATGGGCGGATATGACCCGCTTGGACATTGGCGACATACCGGCTCTCGAATTATAGTCCCTCTCCTAGTTATAAATTATTTCTGTATAACAGAAGTGGACATACAAATCAAAAGTAGCGGCTTTCGTCTAAATATTTGGGCGAAATAAAAATATATGCTATGCTAGTCCTTCTTTTTTGGTCTTAGATTCGATTCGATAGGTTACCCATTTACTTACTATTATTTATGATTAGCCATTTTTTCTAATACTTGGTACAAAAACGTGGATAAATTTACAAGATGAAACAGCTTCCCAGCGGTCGTTGTTTGATTCTTTTATTTTTGTTTGTAAGTATTTTTATTCTTCTTCTCAACGAATCGATACTCAATTTAAACGTTATTAAGGGCTCAAAATTAGGCCACCTGTAAAGATTTTATAGATTTTTAGATCTTCCAGCGTACAGGTCTCAAGCCACGCAGATTTCCAATTTAGTGCATTAAGAATTGCACCTATTGTATTGACACGCCCGTGTCTAAGATCTTCTCGTTCTTTGTGGTTCACAACTAATAATTAAGGTAAATGTTATAGGTATATTCATGAAAGTCATTTTGTCTGCAGGTTCCTCGTGAGAGTTTCAAGCACATAGTGAAGGCATGCGAATGCCCGCTTTATTGGAAGATGCCGCTGTTCCTCACCACGCAGCAGAGTCTGCATGCGCCAGTAGACGGTCACAAGTTCATTGACTTCTGGAGAGAGTAAGTACCTAGCTTGGAACAAATACTTTGTAGGCCTAACAGTTGAAAGCTTTGATGTCTGAGGCCAAGATCCTCTTTGGGTCGCTGAGCTATCACAGTAAGTAAATAAATAGGTAGGTTTACGACCAACTGGGAGATGGAGGTAGCCAAGTAAGTACTAGTCAATGAAGCAAATGACTAACTAACTCGAGAAAGAGAAGAATTAATACTTAGTAAGCAAACAAGCCCAAATTTACCCGTTATCACCTAGCAGACTACCGCTGATATGTAAGCCTATAACAGAAGAATTTCCAACACTGAAGAAAAATATCGTTTTCTCATTTTCAGAATGACTTCCCAATGCCACGACCAGGCGTCTCGGTTCGTGTACATCCTGACCCGAGGGAAAAGCAACACCCTCGCTCAGGAGGACTTCGTGCCGCTGGTGCAGGACGTAGTGGACACTCATCCAGGGCTCTCCTTTCTTAAGGAGGCCACCGAATTCCATTCAAGATATGTGCATACTGTGAGTTGGGTTTAATTTTGTTTTCAACTTTTGTTCCATGGAAGCAGGATTGAATTTTCAGGATAAAATTATTAGTGTCAATAATCTTTTTGTTATGTGTATCTTTCAACCCATTAACAGTGAGTGTAAAGAAATAACAAATATTTATATTAATACATACATACATTTACATACGTACATACATATAAAATCCAAATCCCATGTCTTATACGGGGTAGACAGAGCCTAGGGCCATAAGACCTTAGGCGACGTTTAGCATGATGGTAGATGAAACAGGAAATCCATAGTGCTGGGTTGCTAGCCTCATCGCCTATGTCATGATTCTCCCATTCGCCGATATGTTTATATTTCCTTACATATTTCAACGTTCATAAATAAAAACAAGTTTTCTTACATAATTTATTAAAAAGCACTAAATCTGCTAGACAAGCATACGATCCCGTAATGGAAATGTTGGATAATGAAATAATTAATCGCGTACTATCCATTAGAACGTCACTGATACACGGGTATCATATGCTGTTTCTGACCCATTAGGGATATTAGCAAAGAAGGAATTCCCTATTTTAATGTCATCTAAATTGTCAGTTGGTTAAACAAGGACAATGAATTGGAGGATAGGGAAATTATTTTCAGAGCACAGCACTCACCTATTATAGCTAATTACAAACGCCGTCAGTTTAGATTAGGCACGAAATATTGACGGGTAAGGGACAAGTCGAACGAATTCAATTTTCACAGTTCAAATACGAGCGAATTGTCCCCTAACCCGTCAGTTTTCCGTGCGAGTAATCGGCCATTCTCAATTTTGGCATTCTTAGTCTAATTACCAACCCTTTTAATTTCTTGAACTTATTCATGAAATATGACTGTAGAGAGAATGAATATGAATCAATTGTGAATTTAATCGTATTGGCATTTATATAGCTTATGTAGTATCCAAGTTATCGGTATCTAAAATATTTGATGGTTGTGACAATTAGAAATTATAATTTTACCTTGTCCCGGTAATTAGAAACTTGATTTTTTTCCAAATAAGTATATTGAATAATGACTGCTTATGTATTTAAAGAAGATATTTACATATTATATATTAATTTTGTTAAGAAACTACCATATAAAACGCAACAATTCAACATTATAATCAGTTTATTATTGTTTGAGTTTGCTTAAATCTAACGGAAATAACAGCTGTTTTGGTTTTTAATTGACGGTGGCGCTAGTGTTCACCGAGGTATCACCTTAAATAACAGCTGTTATATACTTTTTTTTAACAACAGCAGCGATGGCAGTTAGAAAAGTTGTGGCAATTAGCGTCGTGGCTCTTAGAGAGAAACATAATTTTCCAAAAAAAAAAGCTACTTAATAAACATAATTCTCATAAAGACACATCATAATCCATAGAGCCCAGAAATCTGCGTTATTTTCAATAAACAAGAATAAGTTAACAATAACTCATAAGTTTTTAATCAAGGCTACATGAATTTGAAAAATCGAAAACCAAAGTCATGGCAATTAGATACTTAGATGTCTAATTGGCGATTACTCGACACAGCGCACAATCACACTCGTCGAGTACCTCGACAACACGGACGGCTCGGGACCTGTGCTATAGTGATGTGCCAGAGATTCTTATTTAGGGATGTGCGCCCTCGATTGCAAGTGGTTTTGGCAATTATTGTCCAAGGTAGGACACGTCTTCATTTGATAATTTTGACAAAGAAAGTACTAGTAACTTTTTATATTTTTGATATGTTGTTGAATATATATTCCTTAATCAAAAAACCATCTAAAATAACTAAAACTCTTTCTCTAAATTAGTATTAGACAAGTTTCTAAACTGGGAGAGCGCGTGGACGCGTCGTGGAAATTTAAGAACAATGTTTTGAAAAAATAATTCTGTTATACTATGCAATATAGAGATATATTTTAAAGTGCAACACATAGAAATAGTTGTTAGCTATTTTACAGAAAAAAAACAGCACGTAATATTATCTTGTTTACATGAAAATTTTACACTGGACGCTCTAAATTAAGCCTGAGAATGGCCGTAATGTTTTCTTTTAATTACAAAAATACTACCAAAAGTGTAATTTAAAAAAAAAATATGAGCATCTTATGAAATCATAACCAACGTGGCCTGCGTTTATTATATCGTGGCCTGCTTTTTTATATTTATATTTTTATTTATTTATATTAAATCCTCTTTCAGGTGATCGCTAGGATATTTTATTGTGTAAATCGATCGTGGTCCGGTAGGATATCGATTCCGGAACTGAGAAGATCGAATCTACTTCAAGTCATCCAATTGCTGGAAGATGAGGAGGATATCAACCAAGTTACACAATATTTTAGGTAAGTGAACTGATTTATAGTTGTCTTCAAAAATAAACTATAACTTTAGATATTGTTTTTTTTTTGGTTTACGAAATCTTAGTTGTGCTATGGATTTTGATCTTAGTTCCTTGAAATAGTAGCGAGCTCAATAATAGACCATATCTGCACTTCATATCCTGTGGGATCGTAATCGATTGACCAGGATCCTGGACATTTAGAACATTTAAAAAAAATGACCAAACTGGTTCCATATATATGTACTAGTAAATAATGAAAAAATCATCAAACCCAATTGTTGAAATGCGCACAGTCGCAAAATAAGTACATAAAAAAAAAACATGAAGCACTTTACGTAACTCGATAGCGTTAGACATATCACTTTAAACTCAGTGCAATGAACTTTTAATTGGTAGTATCGGTTACTGCCGTATGGGAACTTGGTATAAATTGATTGGGCACTCTATCACTGTTGAGCTCGGTAGCCGGACATAAGCGCTGGTCACACTGCAAGCTAAGTTTCACTATATCCGCTATATAAAAAGTTGTGCCGAAGCTTTTTTTAAAACATATTATAATGGATTTGCTTATTAAAATATTTAATTTCGACGTTTAATATCACAAATATGCCTCTACATTTCAGATCCTTCGGCTTCGAAAAAATGAATTTTCAAAAATTTGGACTAAACTATATTTTTATTTTGTCCTACTCCTATGTTATGTTTTATCTTTAATTATCCTTGAGGGTCATACCTAAAGATTCAATTTCAAAAGTATTGAAACCCAATTTTATAGACCACGACTGCTCGTGTTTATTACGTTCATGTGTTTATGGTATCGTTTTCAAATTTATATCGGTGATACACGTCTTTTGTTTCAGTTATGAACACTTCTACGTAATTTACTGTAAGTTCTGGGAGCTGGACAGAGACCACGACTTGTTCATAGACAAACATGATCTCGCCAGACATAATGATCATGGTAAGAACATAGATTAAGAAAATAAAGCGTGATTGCATGTAAAAAGTACACTCTTATTATTACATAGGAAACCCATAAAATCGAATACAATCTTTTTCTAAGGATGATGGCTGGAAAAACAGCGAAAACCAAGATAAAAACATCCAGTAGGTATAGGTATTATTTTGTATTAATACGCAACACGTGGGTAACAGGTAAAAGCCCTCAAAGCGATGAAAATAAGCTACAGGCACAAATAAAATAGCAAAACAGACCTAAAACCGCAGATAGACAAAGTTTATTTACCTTTGAATATTTTGCCTGTGTATTAACCATTTTACGACAACTTACGACTAATGTCTTCCAAACCGCAAAAATACCTTTAAAAACTCATATATTGCAAATATTTGCCTTCTAACCACTAAATGTTGTATGTAAACTTGTATGTTTTCATACGATTTCTTTGGTAGTCAAACATGGCTCGAGAAAAAAGAGCGCGCAAACCGTAGCCCACAAATTAAAAAAATGCCTGTACTGTAGATAAGAGTTGTAATTCTAGGCCGTGGTGTCTACGCTCGTGAACCCTTGCTTCCTTGATGGTATCAACGCGTTAACAAATCGTATTTACTACCTTATTACATGTGTTGTCGGGATCATCATCATTAATGCGTATGCGCCATTGGTCTTGCGTAGATCAGATGTTTAAATTCAAATTCCTCAGCCAGTTGACAGCGGCAGGCGTGAGATTGTGAAGCTCTTTCATTCCACCTGAAAAACGGCGAAGTGGTCTTTCGTTTACCACATGGGATAGAATCAAAATCTTCATTCTATTACTAGCTGGAGGGTTACTACCGTCTCTTAAAACCATACAAGAACGAGTGAGTAAGTGAGACAGCGCAATACATGATGTAAGGAGGCATCCCGCTCACTCAATCGTTTTTCCATGATTTTTAGAGGTGATAGTAAACCCCTGGTGGCCTACTATCATCTCTAAAAACCATGCAAGTTCCAGTGAGTAAGGAGGATGTCGCCTTACATCACGTAGCGCGCTATCCCGCTTACTCACTGGAACTTGCATGGTTTTTGATGATAGTATGCCACCTGTTATTTAAAGGCATTTATAATTTTCCAGCATTATCGAGCCGAATGATCGAGCGGGTGCTATCAGGCTGCGTGACCCGCGGCAACCAGAACAGACTGACGCCGGACGGCGAGCCGCGGATGTCTTACACGGAGTTCGTGTGGTTCCTGCTGGCGGAGGAGGACAAGACTCATCCCACGGCCATCGAATACTGGTTCAGGTAACGGGACATCATCATCATACATACATACATACATATAATCAAGTCTTTATCCCATACGGGGTAGACAGAGCCTAGAGCTATATAACCTTAGGCCACGTTTAGCATAATGGTAGTTGAAACATCATAATCATTTCAATGTATACTCGTAATCCAACTAATATTATAAATGAGAAAGTGAGTTTGTTTATTTGTAACGCTTTCACGCCCTATCTACTGAACCAATCTTCCTGAAATTTCGCATGCACTTAGTTAGAAGTATTGAGAAGGACATAGGGTACTTTTCATCCCGGAGGGAAATTCACGCGGGTAAAAGCTAGTTGATCATAATATGCAGCAAGCGATTATATAATCTTTTAGACTATTAGAAGTATAGGTTGAGGCAACCAGAATCCACCAACCAGCACCGCCGAAAGAATTTGCACCTAAATAAATGCAAGCATGACAAAATTTAATAACTGCTTAAAAGTTGTCAAAAAGAGATCTTAGCTTCAATCTCTTCCAGGCAACGTATGTGCTATGAGAAAAATAATATATACGGACAAATTACACAGATTGAGCTTGCCCCAAAGTAAGTTCGAGACTTGTGTTATGGGATAGTAACTCAACGATACTATATTTTACAACAAATACATATTATATAGATAAACATCCAAGACCCAGGCCAATCATTAAAATACCATTTTTTCATCTTGACCAGACCGGGGATCGAACCCGGAACCTCTTGAGTAGCGGACAGGCATGTTAACCATTACGCCGTGGATGTCGTCAACTACGAAGTTAAAAGTTTTTGACTGGAAATGTTGTATCCTAAAGAAAACAAACTTGGATTAAATTTGTGACGTCATCGCTTGAAGTTATGAAAGCAAGTGGCTCCGCTAACTTGTGGCATGCACAAACTCACTTAAACTTTGATGCAATTTTGTCACGACACGGTACTCGTAGTTTCCAATTTACTATTAGGTATTTATGTAGTACAGTACCTGCTCTTTATTAGTTAGGTTACATTAATAACACACTTGAAATTTTGTTAGTTTGTTGTTATATTTAACTGATTTTCTAACCAAGTATTAATAGTAAGCAGATTTATTAATATTGTCAAGGGGAAGTCTCTGTAAAATGAGTTTGTTTGTAGGGAATAATCTTCGTAACTACATGGTAACTAATAAACCGATTTCAAAAATTCTTTCTGCATATGATAACCTAATTCTTAGGGAAAGTTAGGTATAGTACTTATATGCCATGAGCGATTCTAACATCGGGAAACAGATAGTAATAACGGAACATGCTCATAGTTACAACATTACCTACATTTTTACAACATGATTGTAAATATAAATTACTAGCTGTTCCCCGCGGCTGCGCCCGCGTGGGACTCGGTTATATCGCGCCCAAAAGTAGCCTATGTTTGACCTCAGGTCGTTAACTACATCCCTACCAAATTTCATCACAATCGGTCCAGCAGTTTAGCCGTGAAGAGGTGACAGACAGACAGACAGACTTTCGCATTTATAATATTAGTATGGATATGGATTTTAGTCTTTTTTTCAGACCACAAACATGTTGTGTGTAAGCTGTAAGTACAGTGGGCTGCAGAGAAATCTGACCCCCATGCCACAAGCATCGCTATTGAAAGGGGGTCAGATTTCTCGGCAGCCGACCATCAATAAGTCAGTTAACTCAAGACAGTTTTGTAAGTAAAGATTATAAAATTCCAGATGTATGGACGTGGATGGCGACGGGTATATCTCAATGTACGAGCTGGAGTATTTCTATGAGGAGCAGATGCAGAGAATGGAGGCTATCGGAATCGAAACGCTGCCTTTTAACGACTGCCTGTGCCAGGTACAGTAACACCCCCGCCCCCCCATGTTACTAAGCGACGGCAATGTGCACGTAACACTCCAGGTGTTGCAGGCGTCCCTACGGTGACCACACTCCGTCTCAGACTATTGACAAGAAATCATTTTTAACCCCTGACGCAAAAAGAGGGGTGTTATAAGTTTGCCGTGTTTGTCTGTCTGTCGGTCTGTCTGTCTGTCTCTGTCATCATAGCTCTCGAACGGATGAAGCGATTTCAATTTAGTTCTTTTTTGTACTAAAGGTGATATACGGGCGAGTGTTCTGACATTTTTGATGAAAATCGTTTGAACCGTTTAGAAGTTGTGGGGGTGAAAGTGGGGAAGAATAACTGAATGTCTGCAAAATATACTTGAGTGGGGTCTCAAATGAAAGCGCATCACTTGCAAATAACAAAATAATATGTTTAATGAAAATCAGTTGAGCTGTTACAAAGCTCTGTGGGTGAGTGGGGAAAATACCAAATGCCTGCAAATAATATATGGGGGGAAAATCAGTCGACCGTCACCACTAAAAAGAAAGTGTCATGGGTTTTTTTTTAATTTTAAATTAATTTGAAACTTTGAAAATAAATAATTTATTTCAGTTTATTGATGTAATTTTAAATTTAATGTTATTTTGTACTATGTAAAGAAGATATAATGGAAAGAAACATATAACTGTCTAGATGCTGGACATGGTCCACCCAGCAGAAGACGGCAAGATCACCCTGACGGACCTGAGGCGCTGCAAGCTGACGCCGATCTTCTTCGACACGTTCTTCAACCTCGAGAAATACCTGGACCACGAACAGCGGGACCCCTTCGCTACACAAAGAGACTCCGACTGCGAGGTTCGTATCACCACAGATTACAGAATCCATACTTCCATACTAATATTATAAATGCGAAAGTCTGTCTGTCTGTCTGTCACCTCTTCACGACTAATCTGCTGGACCGATTGTGATGAAATTTGGTAGGGATGTAGTTAACGACCCGAGGTCAAACATAGGCTACTTTTGGGCGCGATATAACCGAGTACCACGCGGGGCGAAGCCGCGGGGAACAACTAGTATATAATAAAACTGAAGTTTGTTTGTTTGAACCCTTATAACTTGAAAACTACTTGGTCGGATTTGCAATATTCTCTTTTTATATGAAAGCCTGATTCTTGAGGAAGGTTAAAGACTGTACATACACACTAATAGCGAGTGAAACCGCGGGGAACAGCTAGTAATAGATAAAAGATAAAAGAAACGCTTCGATTTTTGGTTTACTAATAGTCTCGCCATACTGACATATAATCATCACTATCACACATACACATCACGATAGAAACATATATCGATAACTTGAGGCACTGTGATTTACTGTGAAAATTTATTAATTAAAGCACTAAATCAGTTTGTGGTAGGATAACGATACTTAAAAAAATCTGTGATTTACTAAAAACCGTAACCGGTAAACTGAACCACGGAGGCAGTAAACTCATTTGACTCGCCGGTTTTTTCAAATGATAATTATTCCGCTATCCGGTTTTTTGTAAGTCTAACATTTCTGAAATAGCACTTCAAAGCCTACTGCTTCGAAAGACACGATAAGGATAATTTTTGACCTGGAATTTTTTTATGATTCCCTCACTCATCATTTTCCGAGCGAGTTTCCTTCTCCTATTGAATCATAGGCGCCCATAGTAAACACTTTCCATCAGATGGTTCATTCGCCTATTTGCCTTTACAAATTATTTTTAAAATTATCTCATGTAAAATTTAAAAGATAAAATTCATATTATAATTGTTTATTATCAATTTACAGATGTCCGAATGGGACAGATTTGCAGCTGAAGAATACGAACTGTTGGTCGCTGAGGAAGGCGGCAGCGACGCTCAGGACCAAATGTAAGATCTTCCAAATAAAAATAACATATTTTTTGTACTCTAGAATGTTCAATGCCTTAGAGCATAAAGCGAGCAACTATAGAGCGTGCAACGGCATTATTTTATACGGTGAAATTAAAACTGCTAGTATTTTTTAAAGGCGCACAATCAAAAGCACAGAAATTGGGTAACGTTATATTATGTGTATATTTTTTATGTAACATTTTTAAATGAGTTTGGTACATAGAATATAAAGAAGGTACTTAACACGTCATTTACAATTTATATTACCGTTACGTCGCGTGCTACCTTTACGTCAGCGACGAATCAAATCGTTTTTGATTCGTCGCTGTCATAAAGAAAAACTTGATTGCACCATAAAGAATATGCGATATTTTTTAAATATAAAAAAAAGATTTTTTTTTTATTTGGTTTAACCTGCCTTAAATTATTAAAATTGCGCGTACTCTATAGATGCTACCTCTGAGGCAAACAACAAATAACACTTTAACGATTTTATTTCTCGCAAACAGGGAATTGTATAGGATAATGAAAGAGTCCGAGAGAAAGCAGTGCGTCGGTCGGTTCGTAGAACTGTGTCGTACTAACGGCCTCAAAATCAACGGATTCAGATTATACAAATAATTATTTAAAAAAATAATGTGGTAATTATTCAATTGAATGCATTGAGCCCTGTAATCCAGCACTAGATAGAGCATTTTGCCGCATCTTGCGACGCACTGGGCGGATCTAGAGTCTGCACATCCGTGTTGAGTTAACAATAGGACATGTAATGAACACTGTAAGATATGTTCTGAATGCAATCACACATAACCCGCCTCCTAGGAGAACGATGGAATTAAGTGATTTAAAGGATTGCACAATATCCCAGTTCTATTCCTTAAGCTGTTTTTATCATCCATCACAGTACTCATCTTTCATTTTTGTTCCATTATTGTTTTTATAGTAGGTGGATATTTTTTTAATAATGTTGTAATTTACGACAAGTTTTCCTACGTTCTTATATCCATACATAAGAACGTAGGAAAACTTGTCGTTGTAATTACCATTAATTATCATTCCTAAAGCTAAAGCCAAAACTAGTTCACTTAAACAAAATATATTATTAATATTAGTATGTATAAATTCACAATGTCTTAATTTTTTTGTTTAATTTATAGTAACAAAAACTGAGCCTTGAGATAGACAACAAGAAATAGCACTTTTTTTTAATTGATTTATTAATTCAATATAAAATACATCATCATTAATTATGATGCCGAGGCACACACTAGGTTTCATGTTCCCATCTTATTGCGCAATCTCTATAAGAAACATTCACTCAATTTAATTGAACTTCTAGGGGGCGGACAACCTGACATTATAGAAATATTAGGTTCCTTTATAACATAACTTCATTTTAACACATCATCAATATAATTTAGTTTCTACATTTAGTTTATTTTGGTTTTTATATGTATCTTATTTATTTATATGTATTTTTGTTCATATGTATTAAAATTTCTTTCATCAGGGAGGATGACAGAACTGGCTATGATAGGGTAAGAATGTGTTGGTGAATTGCAGTGTACGTATTGTTTTGCACTGAACTATTAAAGATATGCTTGAGAATTAAGCTTGGACGAACTCGAATCGTGTTCACGAATCGAATAATTTGCATTTGCTCATCGATTGTCGCTTATAAGTGTGAATTGCACCTTTAATGGTGATGACGCGAGTGAATTCAGCAATGCTCACAGGAATGAATATAAACAACCAAGAAGGATCAGTCTGGGTGGTATCTATAGATATCATTTTAAATCAAACTAATTAAGTAATGAAGGTAGAGGCTCTCTAGAAGGTTCATTTCAGAACAGTACCTACTTATGCGCAAAGTTACGTACATAAACACTGTGACATACCTACCTACATTTTTTTTCTATGTAGTTTATTAAAAATATTTTCTTAACTAGGTATTTATTTGTTTTTTTTATATATATTTCAAAAATTAGAGAGAGACCGTTTAAGTACCAAAATATTCACGAACATAAGGCGTTTATTACATCACGTCAATTAAAAATTAGGAACTAAGACTTCCTAAATTATTGTCTGATACTAAGGGCTGAACGCAAAGCGTCTTTGGTTGTGGCGAAGCAAAAAAACCGGCTTTAAATAAATATAAGGCATGAGACAGCCTAACGACTGACATAAAGCGATAACAGCTAGGACCAATGGTTTCATTTACCTTCGAAGCACGACGAAATTTTTCTTGCTGGGATGTGGTTCATCGTCTGGCTAGGCGCACTTGGATTTTATCAGTACCACCATAAGACACTAAATATGTACTTATCTAAATATTTATTCAGAACCCTAAAAAATGAGAGAAGTATCATTATAATTCTGATTGTTTGTATTCTATTTCTGTGCCTCCTATCCTCGAGTCCATTGCCAATCTTGCTTGCAGGTCTTTGTCTGCCTTACTGATGAAATTTTATCCTGTACATATCTTTACTCTTTGTTTCGACGAACGATTCTCAGCTTTTGTTTGTTAATAATGATCCATCGGCATCAGGCATGAAGCAACACTAACAGCGATGATCTTGATTCACTTGCATTCAGTACGTATACATCGGATCTGAAGATCGTCATCGGCCTTGTATACATAAAATACATGTGAAAATAGAGAATCGTTTTCTTTAAGTTTAGGCTTTTTGTTACCAAGTTCTACATTCTAAAATCCCTAATTCTTTTTTGGTACTACAATTTTTTTAAACGCAATAAAACGGAATGGTAGTATCAATTTCTTCCTCCAATCCAATTCTGCATTTTCACACTGGACGCTGTTTCTATGAAAATTTACTCAGGTCATTGATGTAATATTTTTGGTACTTGATTGAACTGTCCACTTTTAATGAAAAATTTTTACGTGTGAAACTTTGTACTAGTATTAACTTTTTTCTAATTTTTCAGCTCATACGATGAGACCGATGAAGGTCTATCCCCTAACTTGGATGACTACACCAACACTGAAGTTGTTGAAGATTCCAGTGTGGAGGAGTCTACTCTAAGCGAGAGCGGCTCTTTGTGGCGTCCAGAGACTACTAGTGCTGGCTTTGTCAACCTAAGCTCTATATACTCCATTGGCGCCAACGATAGATGGGCCAACCAACCAAATAAAAATGGCTTCCCCGAGAAGAAACTCCCCGAAAAACCTGTCCCACCCGAAAAACCCGTCAGTCTAATGATGGTCAACGGTAAAATGGACAACAGATACTCAGGCTTCGGCAACAACAGCTTCCTATACTCCCATTTATTATCTGGTGGCGCCCGAGCTAAAGATCCCCCTTCGTACACGGCAGCGACGAGTGGGGTACTTTTCGAAAAAGATAAAGTGACGTCACCTAAATCCCCAATAACCAGTCCTGTAAATGGGGTCAATAAAATTTCTGATAATTACGAGAGAGCGGTCGCTGAAAGACTTAGTCCGCAAAGGGATACTGCTAGAAATCGCAGCAGTCTATTTAGCAAAGTCAATACCGGCGTCGTCTCCAGCAAAATTAAAAAGAATGTTCGAAATGACGAAGATGACGAAGACTATGCGCGTGACAGTGACGAGTGCTCCATATAGGTACCTATAAGTTTCTCAGTGAACACCAAAGATAATGTGCAATTCTAAAGCCGTAGGTACTTTTTAATAACCAAATAACACTTGTTGTGTTTGAACAGAGAAATATTTTTTCAGCGTATCCTAGTGGTTGATACGTGCCTTGTGACAGTGTAGAAGTAGACGGTCCGAGTGAATTTAGCGAAGTGACTTCGGAAGACATTACTAGACTAGTTACAGCATTTCATTAGTGTAGTATTTATGAATTATGAAATTTTACCAGTGTTCTTTTAATGACTATTTACGTGTCAAAATCTAAGCATATCATACAGGTGGCTTACCACCATTTCTTAAAACCATGCAAGATCCAGTGAGTAAGGGAGATGCCGCCTTACATCATGTATAGCGCTGTCTCGCTTACTCACTGGATCTTGCATGGTTTTAAGAGACGGTAGTAACCCCCCAGATCTTTTTACGTTTGCAAGGAAACATTGTATATTGCAACTTGCTTTTATGCAATTTGGATACATCTTCATCCGTCATCATAGAAATCATTCATATCATCGCTCCCTCCAGTCAACATTAATTTAGCGTAAAATATTTTGATATCTAATGCAACTCTTAAGTCTTCTTCATTTGTAGCTTATGTTGACGATTAGGAGTTGTATAAACCAGGGCAAGATTGTGATCACAAAGTTCATTTATACCCTCAAAAATATTATTTTGAATCTCAAATAACTAGGTAATCAAATACTTCGAGCTAGATTTGTATCGCGTTTTTTTTCTCGCCATTCTCTATCAGTCATAGAATCCGCACAACGTCAGATTCCCATGGAAAAATAGTTTTAATTTATTTAAGTATAAAACTATTATTTTATTATTTATCATTTGAACAAATGTAGGTATGTATTAAATCAAAAATTACTTAGTTTATGTTCATTAATTTGTCTGGAAATACAAAGATTTGCATCAACTAGGTGTAGTATTTTCTTTGAGTAGGTATCCAGAGTATTTTGCATTATTTGACTGACATATGCTTTTAATTGAGCTCCATAGTTATAAATGACATAAACACAAAACACATTTATATGAGTACGTAAGAATAAGAGAAATAAGTAGATACCTAATAATCGTAACCGAAAATGTCATTAACTAATAATCGTCCATATATTGCTTTATTTATTTAGTTTTAACGAGACAAATCATATGATAAACACGCACAGACTAATTTAGAATAGCTAATCATGTATCAAGTATTTTTGATAACGGAGCGACGGATATTTTGTAAAGGCCTTTGGAACCACATGTTGGTAAAAAAGAGTAGTGTCAAATTAACGTTATTGTGTACGAGATATTAGGTAAAAGTAAGTAACGTAATATATTCGAGAACAATTTTTATCTCTATTTCTGCTGCAGGAAGATCTTAATTTGGGTCTCGTAAATATATCTATTTCTGCTACATACATGACTTAATAAAATGATGGAAATACCAAACTTGTAAAAAATTTAAAGAATAAAATTGTGAAACTTGGAAAACCTTTTTCCTTCGAAAATTCACACAATACCTAGGTTTTTGCGGCCTATGCTGGGTCAAAATTAATTATAAATCAATTCAAACCAATACCTAACTAATTTAATCACTATACATAGAAACAACATAGTACTGAATGTGTAACCATGTACTAGACACAATTTGTCTAAATTCAGCCTTACATTTCCAGAGTGACGTCATACCTACCGATTTTTATTCACGGAAACTTCGGTACAAGTCGCTCTACAATTTTAACTGCATTCGTAAAACACAATTGATGTGTTTTCATGATCAGTCACATCACACAATGTGTGACGTCATGTGTCATTAAAATAACATCTCCCTTAGATATCATTTTATTAATAATAGGTAGTTTTTGGCCTAGGGACCCACTTGCATAGTAATAAATTAGTGAAAACAGCTGTATAATAAAGCTTATAGATAATGCTAGGTAGATCTTACATTTTACTCTAGTCTGCGGGTGCTGGAGCCAGGTCTGACAGCTGCAAAAGTTTCTACAAACATCAAATGATGTTATTACAGCAGAACAGAGAAATGGTTGTAAGTTGTAATCAAATACTTTATACTTAACGCCTAAAGCATTATAGGTATATGAGTTAGGTATTTTCTGCTGTTATCTCGCAATTCTGCGATCTTTCATTGTGGGTTTTATAATGATGTTATGAAAGATTAAATCAATTTGCTTTGTATAGTTTTTAAAACTTAATTATATGATGTACCTATTAACTGTAACGTACATTTAAAAATTAAATTCTGTGCCTCGACATGGTTTCAACATAAAAAAAAAAACCTAATAATTACCTACCTACTTTTAAATTTATTCATATTTATACTTCCTTCTTACTAATATTACTAGTCATTTTCACTGTCTTAAATTTCTTTATTTACAAGCCTCAACCGAACTATTTTACCAAGTATTAACCAAAACAATTGTTCACATTTAAATAAATTTTATTAATATGTTGTAAACTGTTATCTTAGTATAATTTTATTAAAATTTATGGTATGTTTTAAATACCTACCAATTTGAGCTTAGCTATTTAAAAGTTGAATAATTTAGTCCTAATTTAGATTTAGGTCTGTATTATTTAAGTTACCGAACAATATGGCGATAACTTAATTGTATTAAGTATTGACTTGATTTTCATTTATTCATGTTACTTGCAGTTAAAAGTTTTATTGTTAAACTTCGCAATTTAAATACGTTACTACGTATTAGTATATTTGATTGTCTCTATAAAGGAGGGATTAATAGGGACTTTGGTACTAGTAGATATTTTTAGACTTCGATCATATACTAAGTAGATCCCATACAAAGTCAAACAGGAAATCCTTCAAAAAATTCTTGTTATTATATTTTTTCATTCCTGTGTACCATTGTTTGCACAAATTTTTGTATTGGATGTCTATTTGGACGCAAAAGATTACAAGTCAAACATTTCTGCGCTGCGACACGATCACTGACGGCGCAGACTGAGGCGAGTGAGAGTGAAACATGTCAATATCGTGATGTTGACATCATTTAGTGGCTTTACTTTCGTGCATCTATCATATGGTCGAAGAACCTATAATATACAACGGTTATTGTAGGTAACTACCTAGGTACTGAATACCTACGCATGTTTTTGCTGTAAAGACCAATCAATTGATAATTAATACCTACTTTTGTAATTATTGGCTATTGTAATTGAAGCTTCCAGAGAAAACCCCAAGCCATTAAGAAAATAGTGCCATTAATACGTAACTTTGTGGGAGGTTATTGATATGGCAGAAAAATATTTTTATCTCTAATGTTTATATAATAAGGGTTGTTATCCCCTATAGCGGTCACAGTTAAGGAGTTTGCATTTGTAAAAAGGTTTTATTTATTGTAAGAACACGAATTTTGACTATTGAGTAAAACAAGCCTAATAATGTCATAGACATATGAACTTTTGTCTAAACACGCGGTTCTGTATAACTAGGTACATTTTATTATACCTATCATTTTATTTAATACCTAATGTTACTGGATAGTGTCACTTTTTGGTATTGTGTAGCAAAGATACCAGGTTTTTATCAGTCGGTAATCATAAACGAATTTAATGAGTGTTTTAGTTACAACAAAAATTATATACACCAGTCTTAGACGGTCAATAACCATTTAAATGTTGATAGTTCAATAGGAAATACATACAAACCCGTAAATTTAAGATTTTTTACACGAAATAGTAACGATATTAGTGGTGTGTTGAAGTGTGACGGTGACAGACCTATTGTTAAGTATCCTAATAAAGTACACTATGTATTTAAACTGAGATGTTTTTATTTAGATCCCTTAGATGGTTTATCATTCATTCCTACCTAAATACGTCATGCTCCCTGGATGGACCTCGTAAGATTTTATAAAAATAAATACCTATAGGCACCACACTAAATGAAACAATATCTGTAAAGTCTACAAAATGCTAATTTAAAAAAAAAGTTCCATATTTTCCTTTCCTCATAATTCATATTTAAATATTGTTTGCAATAGTTAGGTATAAATAGGAATATGTGCATGCTGGGGAACTGTGATCTTCTTTCTGGGCAGACTTGCCGTGAATTTTTTTTTTACTTAAGACGAGACCATCGTGAACACTAGCGCCACCATCAACTAAAAATAATTAATTATTTACTGAAAACACAAGTTATCAAAACAGATCTGAAGTTAATTTTAAACATATAAAATTATTAAATAAATTCTATTCCCTATAGTTACAACTTACAATATTGCTTAAAACGACCACTTTTAGCAGTTTTGCAATTTGTAACTATATGGAACTATTATTTAATTATTTAATGTGATTAAAATTAACTTCAGATCCAGAACCTTAATTACCTCTACATAACACGGATTTTTGATAACTTGTGTTTTCAGTGAATAATGATTTTTAATTGATGGTAGCGCTAGTGTTCACTGAGGTATCACCTTATTAACACGTTTTATGTGCAAATATAGATAAGTAGGTATACCATATACCATTAAATAAGTCTAAAATAATTTTAAATTCACTTTATGTTAGTAATCTCATTTATTTTTAGTTATTAAATTAAATAAAATATTAAGTTTAATTTAATAGGAAAGTACATATGTAGCGCCCGATGTTAATAAGTTAGCAAATGGGCCGTCCACACTCACCGTCACTTTTGGTAGATGGTGACATTTGTGACGTAGTCATAGAATTAGTAATAGTGTTACGTAGTACTATTACTAATTCTGTGATAGTATATTGATTACATACTCTTTGTAGTGCGCGGCCATCACAAACTAAATAGAGATACTACGTATCGGCGGCCATATCTGGATAGCTGGATCTCCATCGGTGGCATTTTCAATTTGAACCCCAACGTGCTTCGGAACCGGAAGGCACGTTAAGCCGTTTGACACAGCTGTCTTTAGGCTGGTGGCTCGGTGGCTTACTATTTACTATACTATCATCTCTAAGAACCACAGACCACAGCTAAAACGAACGATGCAAGAACGGTTGAGTATCTAAGTAATAATCTTCTAATTTAAATCAAGAATTTTGCAATGACTTACTGATTTCCAAACAAATCATCGCAAAATTCTTGATTTAAAATAAAAAAATTAATATGATTTGTTTGGAAATCAGTCGATTCAATTCACTTTTCGAGTTATCAATTTGTTTGATGGAAAACCATCATGCGTGCATAAGCGTCTAATTTGTGCCTTAAAACCATTCATGATCCAGTGAGTGAGCGAGACAGCGCAATACATGATGTGGCGAGATCTCCCTTAGGCGGTCCCTAGACAGACCTACAATAACATTGCAACATTGCACAATACATTTTATTGTACAATAAGATTGAAAGGCGCTTTGAATGCAAACGATCAATAAAATTGCACAATAATACAAAATGTATTTTTTCGCGCAATGTTTTCATGTTCTTCATTTTGTCGAGTCACAGTCAATACAAGTCAGTAGTCAAGTCTAGTCAAGTTAGTCAAGGGCTAAGTGAAGCGGTAGAAGTTTCACTTAGCTTTATCTTGGGAGATTTTGGTGACAAGGATTAAAGTCACTTAAACGAAATTGTACAACTTCCCAACACTCACGCTTGTTAACGAACATTTAGCGAATAATAATCCACCTTTATTATGCACAAATACTCGAAAAAACAAATGTTAGAAAATAAATACCATGACGATAACTGAGCGACTTTAGCTTGGCGCCAAAACTCCGTTTTCATGTTTACATCGTTCTTGCATGGTCACGCTGTACATCCGGTCTGGATGTCGATATCGATAAATCAATATTTTTACTTGTGGTTGGCATTTCTTCATTTCCATTTGACATAAGATATACGTAGTATCCATAGACCTATTAAATGTATGGACGGGAAATACCTACAAAAAAAACGTGCATACCTACAACCAAAGTGTAATATAAAATGGAGTCGTATATAGGGATGCCCAAAAAAACGTCGATATATCGCTATCGAGATATCGAGACACTGACTATAGTTCCGTAAACAACTTACAACCATTTTGATTGATAAAAATTGTTAATTTCATAAAAGTAGATACTCAAAAACTAAAAACATTCCCCTTCTCTATATTTATATTGTTACTAGCTGTTCCCCGCGGCTTCGCCCCTCGTGGGACTCGGTTATATCGCGCCCAAAAGTAGCCTATGTTTTACCTCAGGTCTTTAACTACATCCCTACCAAATTTCATCACAATCGGTCCAGCAGTTTAGCCGTGAAGAGGTGACAGACAGACAGATAGACAGACAGACAGATAGACAGACAGACAGACAGACTTTCGCATTTATAATATTAGTATGGATTGCTTTGTCAAATAAAATCTAGGGGGTTAAATAACATCTCTTAAAACCATGCAAGAACGATTGAGTAAGCGCGATATCGCTATACATCATGTACTGCGCCATCTCGCTTACTCACTCGTTTTAAGGTGGTGTTTAGAGATAATATTAAACACCGGACATTGTGAGAAGAAACGTTTTAATTTTAAGATACACCTGTCACTTTCTTAAAATATTTTCGGGAAGTTAGTTAATAGTTTTAGCGAGTTATTTTACCCCGTCATGTCCCGGTGTCAAAATTACATACACAACGGGTAAGATACAGTTATCTTGGCACGGACTTCAGGAGATCAGTAGGAGGTATCTAGTCAAATTAACAGATAATCTGCAGGTGCTACAGTTATAATAATAATCATTTATTTCAAGTAACAACATTAATACAAAATAAAATAAGTAATGCCTATAAATAAAAAAACTAATGCCATATTAATGCTTTACGAATAGCCATCTCATCTATAACTAAGGCGCAAACCAGTGGATAAGGACTTTGCTCAGCTTTTCTTTTTAAAGTATCAAATGCTTCTTGAGTAAAGCCTGGTTCCGCATTAACATTTTGGTACCACTTGCTTAGAGTGCGGACGTGAGGTAAACACGTATTATATTTTTGCCTAACGAAGTTATACGCTTTTGGTGAAAAAAAATGAAGTGTAAGAGTAAACTTCCTTATCTCTTCAGAATATTTCCTCTCTAAAGGCAATCCTCTTGACTTTGCAATTTGCCTTTTCAGGAAATTTTTGGGACCTGCACATTCTTCTAGTAAAAGCGCTTCTTCATTATTTACTAGTTTTACTTTTTCTAGCTCTTGAATAATGTCAGTCAAAACATCTACTTTTTCATTAAGCCGTTTGATTATTTTTCTTTGTTCGGAACAATTTTTTTTCAACGCATCCATTTTTTCTTGAGTTTTTGCACTTTCGGTTTGAATCTGAAAAAGAAAAATATCATTAAAGTTTCTAGGTTATAGATGGGTACATAGATGTACCTAAAACCTTATAAGGTACTTTTCATTCATTCTATATCTATCTATACTTCCATATTCATACTAATTCATAGTAATATTATAAATGCGAAAGTCTGCCTGTCCGTCTATCTGTGACAGTGTAACAGATATGTTACGCTTTCACAGCTGGATTGATTTTGATGTAATTTGGTATGGATATAGTTATACCCAAGGTCCAACACAGGCTACTTATTGCACAGCTAGAAGATAATATTTTAGCAATTAGCAACATACCGAAAAAGTACTTGGCAATAGCAGTGTTCGACCTGAAAGTAAAATATTATTCATAACTATTCCCGTTGTAATTTAATTAAACTAATAGGTAATAAAAATTCAAAAATAACTTACCAAAGAAGGCAGCGGTTTTAAAATTGTGTCTTGAACTGGAACCTTAATCTGAAAAAGTACAAAATTGTTTATATTTAAATAGCCTTTATTAAATTAAAAATTGAGTTTAAAATATTTAAAATCTAATCTTACTGGGACATCAGGGTATTTAATTGCAGCGACTTCGGCGGGAGTAGAAACTTTCAACTGAAAAAAATCAAGTATAAAGTATTTAATTTTATTCATTTCTTCAATAATTATGTTACAAATACTGTATTTAATAAGTATTGTAAACGGAAATAACAAAATGGTAGAATTAATTATAATTTAAAAATTATGCTTTCTTAGTTTCATTAGATGAACTACATTAAACATTGGTGAGCCGGATATGTAAGATATGGATGGATAAAGAAATATATTCTATTTGATGATGTATTTTATTTATATACCTGCTAAACATTCAAACAAGGCATTTTTGGCCAAAGAATAAATTATTAATACGTTAATTAATAAATTATGAATTACGTACTGCAAGAGATGGTGAAGGCATTGCTCCATCACGTAATCTTATTACGTCCAGGGTTTTATTGAAGCAAGCTTCTTCAAAATGTAGGGAACAGACGAATATTTTTTTAATATTTGGGTTAATATTTTCCGTCCCTATTATATCAAGCCATTTCTTTTTCATTGCTTCATTACTAGGTAACCTATAATAATATAAAAAAAAAAAAATTAGACCTTGTATAAATTAGAGCAATCAATGTCAATTCTTATTTATTACACTCTTTGGTCTCTCCGAAGTTATAAGTTTGCACAATACAAAACATTATTTTATGTATTGTTTATCGATATCAGCTGTGCTTAATTACACATCACTACGTTTATGCAGTTTGTATGTACCTAAACCTTTCTTATGAAAACAAACAAGAAACCAACCTGGAAACATATGATGAACTAAAACATGTATTCTATAATATTAAATACGACTACTAGTAACATAACATTTAAACAGATTGACGAAATAATAAAAATAAACCACAAAAACAGGCAACTTACTTGTGCAATGTGAGTTGAGGGCGATTTCTATTTTTTCTCGCACTGCACCACTTTATACAACACTTTGTCATAATGTATAATAGATATGTGGGTCCAAGTGTTCAAAAATAGTTTGTTATCTAAACAAAACACGACCAATCGCTAAATTTCACTTTCGAGAAACATTCGTTTGACAGCATATGTACCAAAGACTAGTGTGAAATAAAATGGCGGAGAAGGCACGCGCGGCCAAATTCATGACGTCATGCCAAACTATAGCCAGAAACTAGAAAACATTAAATATATCCATCTCATTCTTCAAACGGCAATATCAATTTGATAAAATGAGACAAACATATATTTTATATTGTTATGTCGAAAATCATAACATTTATATAATCTATTGTAGCTATAGAACAATAGTTCTTGTCCATACATTTAGTAGGTCTATGGTAGTATCTCTATTTAGTTTGTGATAAGATAGACAGATGACAACCGTATATGTCAAATAAAATCAAAACAAATCAATGCCATCATCATGGTTGTTGAGGGTAGGATCTTCAGGATTTCGAACAGTTACTACAATTTTAAAAGCTCTGGTCACTTCAAGAATGCCTTTTTATGCTGTAGCCAAGGGTCGCACACCTGGAATTTTTATGACATGGCCTGACTGTGAAGCCCAAGTGAAAGGTTTTCCTGGAGCCCGCTATAAAAAGTTTGATACCGCAGCTGGTGCTCAAAACTTTATAGAAACTGAAGGTGGTGTCGGTGGCAGTGGCAGCAATTCTACAACAAAAGGTAAAAAAAAATCGAATGCATATCCTCCGGTTCCGGAAGCGACTACTACCAATAACTTAAATTCGCTGAAACGGCCCTTTTCTTCGTCGGCTTTCTTGCAGAACTCTGAACAAAGTAAAACTTCTAATAAATCTGGTAAGAAAAAGGCAAAGAAGGATTCCACGGACGAAGAATCGGACACATTTACGGACGATGATTTAAACACAATTTTAGTGAAACAGTTAGACGACGTCGAAAAACGGCTAAAGGGTTTTGAAAAAGGTGTGGACAAGATCATAAAAAAAAGTCAAGCTTCCAGCCGCAAAACCATTTTAATAGAACCACCGAGATCTGATAGAAGTAAAAGTGGTAATCAGGAGTTCGATATGGATAGAAACGGTTATGCTCAAGTTTATACTGATGGGGCGTGCTCTTCCAATGGCCGTGATGGCGCCCGCGCAGGTATTGGCGTCTACTGGGGGCCTGATCATCCTTTGAATGTCAGTGAGCCGGTATCAGGCCGTGCTACCAACAATTGTGGGGAAATTCAAGCTGCCACAAAAGCTATGCAGCAGGCTGCAGATAATGGTTTAACAAAGTTAACTATAAATACAGACTCCAAGTTTCTGATTGATTCAGCAACAAAATGGATGCCAGGTGAGTGATTTCTACCTCCTTCTTTACATACAGGAAGATGCAGATAACAAATAGTAATGGTATGCCTGGCTATTTACAGCAGAAACAAGAAAACACTTAATAGTTTTTTAATAATGTAAGAACTTGCTAAGCATAGACAGCATCTTTTGCAACAAGTCTTTGTTACATCCCATACAAGTCATTGTCATGGGAGTGTGTTTCTTAAAGTCTGGTGCACTTTAGTGTTAATTTATTTTATTTATTTAACATCATTAAATACAAAAATGTAAATGGCAGACTTAAAACCATAGGCTTTTTCTACCAGTCAACCAACCAGTGGTGCAGAGAAGAACATCTTCTGAATCAAAAAAAAAAAAAGATAGTGTTGATCCTCAATTTGGTATCAGGCCGCTCTGTAGCCCTTTTTGCAGGGCTACTAGACAATAAAAAGGCACATGAGCTGGATGTGTTATGTTAGTGGCCATGACTACTCAGTTTTTACTGCCTAGGGGTATATGACATGGCCTAACAACTGTCATCTAGCGATAATGGTCAGGAGTCCTACCAGAAGGCATATTAAGCTTTTGGTCTTGACTTAGGATCAAAAGCTTAATATGCTTTAAAGTTAGAAATGCCGCTATTGACAACCAATCCAAGTAAGCCTGATCTTGCTGTCACTTGACGCCATGCATGATCATTACAAACACACATGCCCCACTTAACTAGACTATTGAGCTACTCATCACATTCTTCATATTTACGCATCCCACTTCAGTACCTTTCATATAAATATAGGTAGTCCACTTGGTCCCATACACAATCTCTGTGGTGTAATGGTTAACATGCCTGTCTGCTACTCAAGAGAAAAATGATCTTTTTCTAGTTGGCCTAGGTCTTGGATGTTTATCTATATGATTTATTTGTTATATAATATAGTATTGCTGAGTCAGTATCCCATAACACAAGTCTTAAACTTACCTTTGGGCTAGCTGAATCTGTGTGATTTGTCCCTAATTTATTTATAGTAGTACTGAACTTGTCTCTATAATCTTATTGTGAAATGGCCCTACTGAACCCTGTTGTCAACGGCTAATATATACAATTTAAACAATAAATATTTTAAATAGGTTGGAAGCAAAATGGCTGGCAACTGAAGTCTGGCGGGCCAGTGAAGAATCAAAGTGATTTCAAAGAGTTGGATCATGCTCAGAGAAATCTAGATGTCAAGTGGAATTATGTTGAGGCTCATCGCGGGGTCCATGGCAACGAGATGGCTGACCGGCTGGCTAAGGAAGGCGCCTCAAGGTACCAGGGCTCTAGACATGGAAATAACTCAAGATATGGTAATCATTCCTCATATGATGATTACTAATTTTTTTTCTTTATTTTTAAAATAAAGTTTTTTATTAAGTCCAAACAGACTGCACTGTTCAGAGTATTTAGAATAAGCATTTTTTTATTATTTTCAATAAAAGTTTGTAATTAATCCTTTGTTGAAGGCGCCTCCACCAGGGCAACTCAGAAAACCTTTTTTTATCAAAATAAAGTTCTTTATATAGCCCATACTAGGGATTGCAATCCCGCACTGTTTCCAATCCCGCGGGATTTTTGCTGGATTGACTTCGTAACAGCGGGATCCTGCGGGATCCCGCGTAGTTTATAGCTTTTTTATGGAATTCAAAATAATAAACTTTATTATGGTTATACTCAACTTTTTATTAAAAATACAAAAATCAACAACGCCTTACTTACTAATAATTGGCTAATTATTTCACCAGTTTGGCTACTTATTTATTAATAAAAGGTCGAGTCTAGAAACATAAAAAAAATATCAATATTTGGTAGAACTTTGTAGGTACTTTTGTACTATACTAGTTAACTAAAAATATCAATTCTAATCTTATCTGAGGTAATAGTCATAATCAGTCTTTTGTATTCACAAAGAGTATCATATGAATTTAGTTTACTAATAGTCTTTTAATTTTTCTTACTAAATAATTAATCGTAACGTTAAAAATATGAAATAATTAAATAATCAGTCACAAATATGAAATAATCAAATAATCAGTCACTTCTCTTTTTGAAAATATGATCTTAAAAAACAAATGGCATCAATGGTTTTATCTCCCAACCTACTTCTTATAGAACTACATATGTAGCCAGCGGCCGAAAAGGCTCTTTCTGCCTCTACGCTTGTTGGCTTGATAGTTAATAAATAGTCGTGCAACAAAATCAAATATTTTCCTTTCACTCCATCGGTTTCAAATGCTGCCATTTCTTTCTTTAATATTTTATCAAAGTTTTTCTCTTTTGTAGTTTCTGTCTGTTTAGTGTAACCTTCACTGTCTTGTTTTAGCTGCATTTCTAATTCCTCTTGTAAAGTTAAATTATTTTCCAGAGATTGTTGGCTATTATCTGCATCTACGTCTATGTCATCTACAAGTTCTATGTTCTCAGCATCGTCTTTAATGACTCTGCATAAAATGTTTTTCATTTCTTGCCGTAACTTATTCTTTTTTGGCATTACAAATGTAGGACTGATGCTTGCGGATTCGCATTGCTGATCCGCAAGATATTGCGGGATCCCGCAGAGCCTAAAATTGAGCTGGATTCCGCTGGATCGCGGGATCCCACTTTGCTGGATTGCAATCCCTAGCCCATACAGACTTATGTTCAAAGGGTTTTTTTTTATTTTCAAAAGTTTATAATAACTATTTGTTCAAGCTGTTAGCCTTGATCAACCAATTCTTTATTGTTATGTTAGTAGTATATTGCTTGGAAACAAGATGCCAACAAGCATTGTCTACAATTTGTTTAGAGATGTGCCAAATATTTTTTTTAGTTATTGAAAATTTGTTGTATTGTACATGATAACCAAATTGTTACCTCAAATTAGCTTTTAAATTACTTTATCTCCAGACTAATTTAATTGCATATATTTAGTTTTTGCTTTGCACATTGATGATATTTCATTTTGCATACCCTTATTAGTTCTGGTTTATCTATAATTTAGTCTTGGATAGTTAATCATTCAACATACATTGTAAGAACCTTAAACGAGAATGGGAAATCAATAATTGCATTTTATATATTTCCATTAGAATTGTATAATACTTATATTTAACCAATATTAACACCTGCAGTATCTTTATTGTTTGTGAGATCAAATAGTAAAGGATGCTGGATAAATAAGATAAAATAATAAAAGGACAACATCGAAAGATTTGAAACTATTGATGATTGTATTACTGCAGCCAAATGTTAATCTTGAACAGTATGCAAATGATTAATTAGTACTCAATGGGCTATTTATGTGACTAAAATTTTTTATATTCTTTTTTTTTGTTGTAAAAATGAGGTCAAAATGTAGTTTTTACCTCTATAGAGATTTCTCTGTTCCACCCAGAAGTTATTTCAATTTCTGCTACAAATATTCAATCTGAATCAAAACTATTTTTTTTTTGTATTGATTGTCATGTGTTCCTATTTTTTTTTCTTTTTCCTCTGTTGATCATTTATTTATAGGTGAACGTTTCAGTTTTTATTAGATATAAGATTTTGTTAATTCAGCTTGATATAAGACATACTTAATTGTATTGTTAGTAATGTCAATGTACATTAAAACTTGAATATTTTTCTATTAAACTTTTTCTATTTCTTAAAGTGAAAGGTAAAAATTCAAACAATCATTAGTTTCTGCATAATCTTTATTGAAACTAAAATTCGCACATTACGTACTAGCAGGCAATTACAATGGTAAAACAATATTTACACAATAACATACTGCACTCACATTACATTCTCACATTAGTATGAGTAGGACAGATAAAAAAAAAACAAAAGTGACCGTTTTTTACTTACATTGCACAAGTCATGTCACACCAATTAGTTAGACAATAAATCACAAATATGCATGGCTACGGCCAACACTGTAGAATTATTACTTGTTACACTATATCTATTAATATTTTTATGGTAGGTACTCAGTTAATACCTAAACTTATATAGCAGTCTTAACATTACAGCAGCTAGTTACAATGAACTTGAAATATAAAATATAGGTATCTCCTATTGGTGAAACTTTTATGATTTCAAAGATTGTCAAGACCTATATTAAAATGGTTTTGTACTTGAAAATTAATAAAAATTTTGGATTTTTTTCTATAAAGAAAATTGCGATCTAGGTATAATTGTTTCAAATATCAAATACTACTTTGTAACTGATAAGTATTATAACTAAAATAATGACAATATTCAAAACGTAAGCGACGCTTACGATTATTTTATTGAGAACAAAAATTCCCTCCAAACTATAATTTAAAATATACAATATTTACAACACAAATAAGAATTTAAAAATATTGATCATGTAAGTTTTATTTTATGCAACAAATACCAGAACTGTCTCTTGCCATGATTGATTTGAATATCATTTTAAAAGCTTTTAACGCCAAGGCTCCGGATCGCGTGTCTCCTTCATAGAAACTCAAACGACTCCGGAATCTGTGTATGGCGGCTTTTAGGGACAGGTGACGAAGTATAAAAAGTGAAATATTGAGTTTTTTTTTTTTAATTATGATGTACCTAATATGAACTCGAACAAAACCTCGTCTCAGTGAGCTTATCCCGACCGCTCACATCATAACTACCTAACCTTTTGTAGTGAATATGGAAGATTGCCAGACCACCAATAAATTAACACCGACTATAAGATACATCTTCTAATATACAATGACATAGTTAAGGCCTGTGATTTCGCCACACTGGCAGTGACTGGCAAATTTCATACATGCAATAAAATTCCATTTCGATTTTAGTCACCAACGCCTTTGTTGAGCAGTTTTCAAAATTTTGTTTTATGTACACTTAAAATTAGTTACAAGTAAGAAAGTCTTGTCACAATTAAATGCTCTATTTACATGCTAAATTATTTAAATTTTCGGATGACTCTTAGCACAATGAGCTACAGAAAATACCAGTATTTATATTTATACTGATTTTTTTTAAATTAAAAATGAGGGAAATGTTTTTAACAAAATTATGCCTAATTAATTATTATGTCATGATAGGACTTTATCAAACTTTTCAACTAAAACTTGAGCTCATATGAAACAAAGAAAATGAGCATTAACAAAAACAAAATGTTAAATATTTTTTACTTCTCTTCAAACTCATACAGTCTATTAGCCTATTAAAAGTTTATATAAAACGCTATCGCGTTTTATATAAACGCTATCGCGTTTTATATAAACGCTATCGCGTTTTATATAAACTTGATGTATCTATCTTATCACAATACGAAAATATAAAATTGCTTCATTTTGTGTCTATACTTGCGTATCACTTGATAATATTGAACGTGTAATATGGCCAAAGGTTGAAAATAAGAATGAACGAGGCCGAATCCATTCAATAGTTATGACGATCAGCCACAGAAACAGATATACAAACAGGAAATGGATAACGTTCAACAATATACAAAACAAGATTTTCCAAAACAGTCTTGCTCTAATTCAAGCTCGCCAATCACAATTCCAGTAATCAGAAGTTCTCAGAAGACGCTAATGAGTATCACATTAAATTTATGTGTAATATTGTATCGTGGGGCCTCTCCGAGGTTGCGTCACAATAGATGAGTTTGAAGCGCCAGCGCCTACGATCAGATATCCGCCAGATGTCACCACTTTGTTGTTGGAGTTATCTTCGCTGTTCTTCATCTGGAATATAAAATTGGTATATAAAGTTCAATCAGTCTGGTGGTATTGTAGAACTTCGACTTCTTCAGAACTATTTGCTACGAAATTAGGTTAGAAACAACTTGTTTTTTTAGTACCGTAGAAAAATAAACTTAAGAAGAATTTAGAAAAATCTGTAACCTTAGTAAGAAATTTAATAAATGCAGACGCTAGCGACTGCGTTAGGGATTTTGTATGGAATTTCATAGTTGCCTTGCTATCTGCCAGGAGCGCTGTACGGTTTGTCATACAATATCGCTAAAAATAACAATCCCACTGATTGGGATTTAGCGTTGGGTATTTCACACAATTTCTGGCATAATTCTGATAATTCACCTGTGTCAGAGTGGGGATTGTTATTTTTTAAAATCAATCAACAAATCCCAAACAGTGGAGCTTGTTATTTAAAAAAAATAATAAAAATCCCCACTGGTTGGGATTTGTCGGTGAGCATAAATATAATTCACCTGTGTATTGAGGAGGACCGGTGACACCTGCGTGTGAGCACTGCTGACGGGAGGCTTGTATGTTCCCACGCATTTCAGCGTTTGGTTGCCGCGACCGTCCTCCATTACGCTCACTGCGCGAAAAATTACGTTTTATGTACAATCAAGAAGAAAAGTAAAGCGTAATCATAGCAAGAGCGAAATGTGTGTAATGTGCATTTTGATAAATTTGCATCTAAATCATTTGAGAGTTTCAGAAGTTGGCGGATAAACAGACAAACACAGGGAGCAGATAAACAAACGCTGGTAGCGACTTTCCTTTATTGACGTGTTCGTAAAAATCATGTCAAGCGACGATAAGTGCGGCCTGATTTGGATTGGTTGTCATTAGTGGTTTGAATTGAATGTTAGGTAATGTAGGAAGGCACGTTAAGCCGTTTAGTCCTGGCTGTATATCGCTCTATGGTTGTGGCTTGTGGCTGTATAAGATAGCCTTTAGGCAGCCTGAAAAATCTGGCAGTGTTGGCCACTAATATTCTGGATAACGATCCTATTGGCTTGGTTTCTTTGTAAAAAAGTTATTCAGGTCGCTTCATTGTAATAACCAGTGTCGCCATTTTAGAACCAGGAGTAAAGCGCCTCTAGGATAAGCCTCTTGAAGTGAAATCTCATCATGTAATTGCTCATACTTAATTCTGCCGCCAAAAACGAGTGCTTGCATTGTTTTGTTCCGGTTACAAGGGTGAGAGAGGCACTCGTGAAATCACTAGGTACTGTGGCAAAATACACTAAACGACGCGTTCGCAGCACGCTAATGACACCTTCCAAGAGTCAAGAGCTTATATCTAGCTAAGGCTACGTTGACCGCGTACCCACTTGCAGGCCGTTTTCGAATGCTTTACTTACTTTACTAACGTAATCGTACGTAACGTACAAAAATAAGTGGAGACACGCTTGAATAAAGAAGTGATGTATTAATAGAGCTAAAATTTTTACTATTTATTCAAATTGGAGCAAAGCAGTTAAGCAAGCTACAAGCGGATATAATCATAAGATCAGGCATAAAAAATAAGCGTTGGTATTGGCAGTTGACATCTACTACTAAAACTCATTTAACATTAATTACTTCGTATAATTAGCTGTGAACCTGTGTGGTACAGGAGGGTTACCATGATCTTTCTTAGCAGGCCCGAAATGAGAGAGTCGTTTTGGGCCTATTAAGATAAATAAATGGTGGTTGTCGTTAAAGTAACCACGTCAAGAGGTCGAGAGGCGGTTCCAAAGAACTCTAACACCAGGCTGTGTATGGTCGACTGTCACCTTCAGGAAATGATGATGATGTTACCCCCACTGGACTTCCTTTTAAGAAAGCAAATAGTCAAAAACACTTCAAATATACTCTACCATGCTTATTTCAAGCCACTAACTTATAATGGAGTCCTGTTGTTGCGGTCGCTTCGCCATACTCGCCGCGGTCAGTTTAGGCGTGTTTTTCTGCAAAGCCAATATACACCGTTGCTATGTAGTATACCAGATTTGAATAAGTAATAAACTTTCGAAAAGATCCAAGGACTGTATATAAGATTTAGAACTCATCCACGCGTAGTAAATCGTAATATTATAAATGCGAAAGTCTGGCTGTCTATTTACTTTCTCACGGCTAAACCGATGCTGAT
Organism: Apomyelois bistriatella; assembly: GCA_947044815.1. Lineage (NCBI taxonomy): Eukaryota > Metazoa > Arthropoda > Insecta > Lepidoptera > Pyralidae > Apomyelois > Apomyelois bistriatella. The sequence goes on from OX345691.1 coordinate 5,153,069, forward strand.
TTTTTTTTAAATTGTTATGGATATACTTAGGACCAGGGGTAAAACAGCCTACTTTTGGGCGCGATATAACCAGAGTTCCACGGAGGCGGAGCCGCGGGCAACAACTAGTCAGTAAACAATTGACTAGTCCAAAAATATGATAGTGGTTTTTAAGTGTTTTTTCGATAAAAAAGACCATTTCAGAAGTACAATTTGAAAGAAAAAAATATATATAAATTGTAAATATTTTTTTATTTAAAGTTAAGAGATGATATATACAGCGAAACGTCACTCTGCGTTGAAACAAAGTATTTAGGTTAATTTTTACTGGAATCAAAATATGACAATGACAGATTATGACGATTTGATTGGCTTGTGCTTGCAATACTTCCAAGCAAAGAGTATATAATCCCTATGAACAAAATTGAGAAAGCCGCTTACGTCACACGTAACCGGCTTGTACAATTTATTTGACCTTGTAGTAAATTTTTGAAAATGAACCTCATTAGGTTTTTTGCAATTACTATATAATAAACTATACTTTTTCCAACATAATCATGCTTTTGTCTCGCTCACGTCTGGTATATGGTATACTATAACACTTTAACAATAAAATGTATTACAACTCACTGGGAGATTCTCGGGCTGAGGTTGTAGTCTTTCAGGCGGTGAGCTGATTGCGTTGTCGCCACTCGCGCCGCCATCCTGATACAAAAATATATGTTGGTGGGTATTGTCTTCACCTTAGAAACTCGAAGCACTTAACAGCTTGCAAAGGCGTGTTAACCATTTTTCATATAACTATGCCATCGATCAAATAAAGTACTTAATATTTTATCGATTACTAGCGACCCGCCCCGGCTTCGCATGGGCATAAAACCCTTCCTCTTGAATCACTCTCATCAACCGCATCAAAATCCGTTGCGTAGTTTTAAAGATACATAGGGATATAGGGACAGAGAAAGCGACTTTGTTTTATATTATGTAGTGACTATGCCATGCCAATAATATATACTTTTATACTAATAATATAATTTAAGCTAAAATTTTGTTTGTTTAAACGCTCATAATTTAAGAATTACTAATCAGATTTTAAATATTCTTTCTGCATATGAAAGCCTGATTCTTGGAGGTTACAGGCAGTACAAACACAAAAAAGAGCGGGTAAAAACGCGAAAAAGAACTAGTATACAATAAAAATAGTAAAAGGGTGCCACTTTTTTCAATAGAAATATCTTCCAATTCACCATTTTACAAGTATATTTGAAGTAATCTATACTAATATAATAAAGCTGAAGAGTTTGTTTGTTTGAACGCTTATAACTTGTAAACTACTGGTCGGATTTTTAAAATTCTTTATGTATATGAAAGCCTGATTCTTGGGGAAGGTTATAGGCTATAATACATACGCACTAATGGCGAGTGAAACCACGGGGAACAGCTAGTAATTCATAATTACCTGCATTCTCTTCTGCGTGCAAACAGCGAAATGCTGGGCCCAGTGTGCCCTTTGGCACGGGTAGTCGCAGTACGACGTGTTCCAACAGCAGTAGAACTGGGCCTCTTGACTGCAGTTAGCACACCTGCACACAATATAATACATTACAAAAGTATAATCAGCTGCAGAGTTCGGCGAGCTGAAAATTTAATGTAGAAGTTCAGGAGTGCTATTTTTGAGAAGTATGACTCACCCAAAACCGGTGAGACGAATGATTATCGTTCGAGTCACCGCTTATGTCGCATGAAAATCATTCGAAAACGAACGATAATCATTCGACTCACCGATTTGGCTATGTCATACTTTTCAAAAATAGCACTCCAGGTGCCTTACTACCATCTATCAAAACCATGCAATAACGAGTGAGTAAGCGAGACAGTGCAATACATAATGTAAGGCGACATCTCCCTTACTCAATCGTTCTTGCATGGTTTTAAGAGATGGTGGTAAGCCACCAGATATTATATGTAATATAACTAAGATGGCGCAGTGAATCAAAATGTGTCTTTGGTACCTGTTAAAAGGAAATGTATAATAATAAGATTTATTTCTCTCTGAAACTTACGATAGGTTTTCTTGTGGCATGAGAGGCTTTACAAATGTATACTTTTTAAAATATATGTCTGAAGATCTGTCGAAATGAAAACCCAAAAATTTTAACAACAATTTGATAACAACCAGAATCTGTTTGTTCCAGTAAAATATACAAACATGAATTATACAATAGGCAGTTTTATCGCTTTTGGAAATATCTTGCAGTCAAACTAAATAAAGAAGTTATCGTTGACAAAAATAGGTGGTGCAGAAAATCAATCTATCACAGACAGACAAACACAGTGCACCTTCAATTTATACTATGTAATAGATATAGATATGTCTTACCACTGTTTCGCTTTGGTGGCGCTGATTGCGGCTTCCAATTCAGTCTGTGCCGCTCGCCGCATCTCTGCAACGAGGCGCGTTCGTTCCTTCTCGAACGACGAACGCATCTCGGCCACTGTTAGCTCTGTAATGAATGAATGAATGAATGAGTTTATTTAATTAAGAAACAGAGACTCATTATGTTAGTAAAACTTATGTCTAAAGTTAGTATAAAACAACGTAAGCAAATTATTTATTAAAAAGGCAATTCCTGTACCATCCCAGCTATGGCACAGCAATGGTTAACATGGAGGCTGTCCAGTCTTCTCGCGATCATATTCAGGATGCTGTTACCGCACCCCCGCACCCTGCACACCAGAGACGCGCATCTCTTCCGCATATTCCTTCCGTAATGGAGAGGTCAAAGGGCCTTTTATAGGGTTACTGTATGTGTACAAATGACATCATTTTAGCAGTAGACATTGCAGTACAAGATTTATATTCGAGTATACGCCAGAAACCCTTTTCTTTTCGTTTCCTCTCATGGGTCAGAAAAGATTCCTTTAGAAATAAACAGCACCTCGTTCTAATGTTCTCTTGTCTATGTTATATTCTGAATGTGTTTTTCTTAAAGGCATCCCAAAAGATTTCCAGTATGACTGGCTGGAAGAGGCCTGCATCCAGCGCAAGGAATGATAACAATATAAAAATTACATAAACATTGAAACAAATAATTTAGTTGCTCCGAAATCAGACTTTAAATGCAACCAGGGAAATGCCGGGATGATAAAGAACCTTCTAGAAATATGTCAAGTTCTTACCGTGGTTATGGTTGATTTCATCGATCTCCTGTTGATGTCGCCACCGCAACTGTTCGAGCTGTAGTTTGAGTGATGTTACTTGTGTATCTGGCTCGTCTAATTGTTCTAGAGAATCTTCTAGTAGGGTTCGGAAGAAATCCGCAAACTGCAAATAAAACCAATAATAAAATATACCAGACTGTATCGTCGAATGACTAAAGGATTTTGATGCATGCATTTGCCCCAGTTGTAGTTAAAACTATATTACAGACGTATTTTTTACCTTGACAGCGTTTTGGTTCAGTTTGGCGGTGAGCGGGCCGGCCTTTGAAGGCACTGGCACGTTTCCGATGGCTGTGCGCGCATCCAGTGGGTCTAAAACTGCTGGCACTCGACCCAGCTGTGATAAAACCTATATTACATATAGTTTACCTTGACAGCATTTTGGTCAAGTTTGGTGGTAAGCGGGCCGGCCGTGGAAGGCACTGCAAGTTGCCGATGGGTGTGCGCATCCAATGGGTTTAGAAGCGCTGACTTTTACTTCAGCTGTAGTAACACATATAGACTAGTTCACCTTGACAGCATTCTGGTTGAGTTTGGCGGTTAGCGGGCCTGCCGTGGAAGACACTGGCACGTGTTCGATGGGTATGCACGCGTCCAATGGGTTGAGAAGCGCTGACTTTTACTTCAGCTGTAGTGAAACGTATAATACAGACTAGTTTACCTTGACAGCATTCTGGTTGAGTTTAGCGGTTAGCGGGCCTGCCGTAGAAGGCACTGGCACGTTTCCGATGGGTGTGCGCGCGTCCAATGGGTTTAGAAGCGCTGGCCTTTGCTGCAGCCGCGGCGGCTAAGAAAAAAAATATTTCAGTCAATATAAGCGTTTTCTGTTGTTAAGGTTGGCCCCGCTTAAGGATAACCAATTTCTGTAATGTGGTATGGGCAGTCTATTAAAGAAAGGTTTATTAAAGAAAACTATTTACATGGCGCCACTATCTCAGCACTTATTGACACAACTATATTCATTCAGATTACTTAAAGTGATACTTAAAATAATTATTCACTGAAAAGACAAGTTATCAAAAATCCGTGCTATTTAACCCAGATTGTCTGATAATAAAGATGATTCAGTGCTTCGGAAGTCACGTTAAGCCGTTGGTCCCGGCTGCCATCTGGTGGTCGTTTTGAGGAACCAAGGCAGAGGCCGAGAGGCGGTTTCCGAAGAAGCGACACCAGGGTGTGCATGGTCGATCGACCATGTCATTTACACGACATTATGATGATGAGAAAAATATAAAATGCCCAACTTACCTCCCCTGGATTAGAACCGGTATCGTTCAGTCTATTAGCAGCGGGCGTTATAGGTGGCGCCACCATCGCGGCCGCTATCGGCACAGTCCCAGTCATGCCCGTCACGTTGCTCGTCATGTTGGCAATACCGGCCACATCAGTCACGTTGGTCATGTTGGGAAGACCGGTCACGTTTGACACGTTGGCAATGTTCATGTTGTTTATGGTGGTAATGCCGGACGCGTTTGGTAAACGTTCGGGGGTTCCATTTAACATTGGCGGTGAGTTGTTCTGTAAGTAAAAGTAATATTAATTTGGTGTTTCGCGAAGTTCGTATTTCGAATTTACGAAGAAGTATTTGGAATTTGCCGAGTTGGTATTTTCCGTTTGTGGTTTAAACGTTGAAATGGGAAATGGAAATACAGTGTTTTGCAACTACAATTTCTTGTGTTCGGAGACAAATATACGCCTGACTTATTTATAATGTCCTGTTGGTATTTTATGAGTATAGAGCCATAAATAGGATGTAAAAATGGTTTTACTAATGCACCATATGTTTAACAAGCATTAGTTATAAAACTTCTTTCTACTTACATCAATGCCTCCAACAGACATAACTGGTTGTAGTGCCAATGTCCACTGTCCATTGACCGACGTTATAAGTGGGACTGTATGCACCGTAGCCTGACCTACAGTAGGCCCGGACTGAATGGCCGAACTTGTCGATATTGTGGGACTCGACATCGATGACATGGCGACCAGTGGCGGCGTTGACTTTAGTAAATTGAGAGCTGCAAAACAAAATGGCAGTTTTTAAAATGTGTAGGACAAGATTTGTCAGACATAAAATTAGTCTTTGTTAAGTTTAATTGGGCTCTTACAAAGACTTGATAGCATAACACATCTAAACATACTGTTTTTTTCTAAGTTTTGTCACTAACATAATAAAATTGAGAAAGAAAGCGCTAATTTAGTAAGTTTGTGTGTAGAAACTTTGTAGACTTAAATACAAGTTTAAAAAAAGTTCTAACAATATTTAAACAATATATTTCACACAACAGGTGTGGCCCGTTAATCGAAACGCTATTTTACTAGTTTATCTTAACTTTAAAAACAGGTGTATAACTTACTAGATGTAGTAACACTAGGGGCAGGCGGTCTTATCACAGGCGTAACACTTGGAGCGGACACGGAAACTGGAGCTCCTGGCTTCGCAGGCCTTTGCGGGCCCGGGGTTGTCGCCGGTTGGATCGGGATGTACACCATCGAATTCTTCCCATTCAACTCCGAACGACCTTCTACAGGCCTCGGCGGCTGAGGGAAAGTCTTCTTAGCCCTCGGTCGCACTTCCACCACCTTCCCACGCTTAACGTTAGGCAGCGGACTCACCACCAACTTATTTATCCTCACTTCCCTCAAATTAGACGTCACAGGATTCACCGGCCTCAATTGGAACGCATTCATCACTTCCATCTTCTCAATTTGGCGATCGGAATCGTCTAAATCGATCGGTTCGGCTTTTATTTCGACTTCGACGTCCTTATTGACCGCGTTCATGGGAGGTGACGTCATGCGGGCGAATGCTCTCACTCCCACTTTTCCGACTAACGACTGCTGATTTGTATCACTTCTTAGTTTCTGCAATTTATTTACAGCATCTTTCATATTGTTGACGTTATCTGTACTTGTTGGCGTGAAGATACTCGAATTTGAATTAGCTTCGATTGTAACTTCTATGGACTTATTAGATGTTGCAGGTTTTGTAGTAGTCGTTTTGGTATTTTGAGCAGTAGTTGATAGACTTCTTACACTGCTGATAGTGGGTAGACCTGTGACATCATTTTCGCCATCTTTGCTTCTTCGTGCCAGTACTGCCAAACTTGTATCATCATCAAACTGAATTCTATTTTTCATACTCTTTTCTGAGCTTTGTTTTGATTGTTTATCTGTAGATGACGACTTTTCTTCTTCTTTGTTTTTATTACTATCTGTATTTTTCGTAGAGGTGTCAATGATTTTATCATTCTTCTTTTCAACCTTATCCTTCCCTGGAGTTGCATTACTACTGTTCAATGACTTGTTTCTTGAGTTTCTACGTTTCTGTTTCTTATCATCCTTGCTACCACTTTTTTCAGTTGAAGACCTCTTATTACCAATAGCGGTTTTCTTTGCCACCAATCTTATTTTTGGCGTGCTTGATCTGATCGCCGCTCTGTTTCCTTTGGGAGTTGTGATTATTTTTATTGGAGCTACTTTAAGAGCTTTATGTTTTTCTGTTGGAGTTGATATTGGAGTTACTTTTTCTTTTACTTTAGGCGTGCTTTCTGTTTTTTCTGTCTTTTTTGTTTCAACCGCTTTCATTTCGACATCTTTGCTACTACTGGGTTCTGTGTCAGTCTTATCATTAGGTTTTTCTTTGTCTTCAATCTTCCTCTTTTTTTCTTTGACGCTGGCATCCATTATAGTTATGACAGCTTCTTCCAGTTGAGAATGCCGTCGCTTTCTTGAAGTCTCGTTATCTTTGGCTGGCATTTTAGTATGAGATACGTCGACATCCATTGATTTATCTCTGTAATGAAAAGTGTGTAAGCAATAATCAGGAAAATATCACTGTAAAATTTCTGGCACAGTAATCAGTATAGTTATAACCGTGACTTACGTCTCACCACCCAAGCGGTCGATGCTGGCCGGTAACGTTACGGGTTCTATTGTTCCCTTTAATAGCTAAGGGATATATTTAATTCACTGCAGTGTAACCGCTCTGTCTACGTAAACCTTTTCTACCCTCAACCGTCACGATCCAGGTTCTTTAAGACTATAATTCTAACATAATTTTCAGCCGTAGGCTGTCCACTGCTGGACATATTTTAAACACTTACTCTTGTTTTACTCAGTTTGCATTTTATAATCTTAAGAATACAATTTCGGATAGTCAGTACAATATACATAAGATAGTTTATTGTTATTGTTGAGATAAAATAATTAAGAACTAAACCTTAATTATCGAATGAAAATGCTTACTTATCAACAGAAGAATCCTCCTCCCTCGGTATTTCAGCTCCATCTGCCATTTTACGAGTAGATACTGTTGATGTTTCCTCTCCTTCGCTCGTGTCACTATAATAAACATAACAACATATTAATTGTTTTTAAAGGAATACTAGCGACCCGCCCCGGCTTCGCATGGGCATTAAAAACCTTCCTCTTAAATCACTCTATCTATAAAAAAAATGCATCAAAATCCGTTTCGTAGTTTTAAAGATTTAAGCATACAAAGGGACATAGGGACAGAGAAAGCGACTTTGTTTTATACTACGAGGGTGGTTTGAAAAGTTCTCGGCCTAACCTAGATTTGAGGGTAGAATAAAAATAAGAATATACTCATTCGATAGATTGATTCTTTATTTACACTTGTGTTAAATTTCATTGTGATAGGTTGTGTGATTATTTTTTTACGATTTTTTGTTTGAGCTAATCTGTCTCTCTACCGGAAAAATGGAAAAAACCGAAGTAAGAGCCGTGATTAAGTATTTCGTCAAAAAAAAATTACACCTAGCCAAATTAAGGAAGACATGGATAACACTTTAGGTGAATTTGCGCCTTCGTATTCGACGATAAAAAAGTGGGCAGCTTTATTTAAACAGACAGAGAAAGCGTCGAAGATGACCCTAGGAGCGGAAGGCCTTCAACGTCCACCACGCCAGAAATGATCGATAAAATCCATAAAATGGTTCTAGACGACCGCAGATTAAAAGTGCGTGATATAAGTGACACTATATAGATCTCAACCGAGCGGGTATTTAATATTTTAACCAATGAACTTGGAATGCAAAAGGTTTCGGCAAGATGGGTGCCGCGTTTGCTGACCGCCGAACAAAAACTCAACAGTTGAAATTTCAAGAGAGATTCTGGCCTTGTTTAGGTCAAATACCGCCGATTTTTTGAGAAGATTTGTTACCACTGATGAAACTTGAATACATCATTATATTCCTGAAACAAAAGAACAATCAAAACAGTGGAAACATAGAGGTTCTCCGCCTCCAAAGAAGGCCAAGGCGATAAAGTCTGCAGGAAAAGTGATGGCATCCGTGTTTTTGGATTACAAGGGAATAATTTTTATTGACTACCTTCCGAAAGGACAACTTATTACAGGCTCATACTATGCTAACCTGTTGGATAAATTAGCAGAAAAAATCCGTGAAAAACGCCCGGGATTGGCGAAAAAAAAACCTTTTTCATCAGGATAATGCACCAGTGCACAAGACAGTTGTTGCAATGGCTAAACTCCATGAACTGCGTTTTGGAGTATTGAACCATTCCCCCTATTCACCGGATTTAGCACCATCGGACTATTATCTGTTCCCTAATTTGAAAAAAACACCTGGCTGGAAAGAAATTTTCCACAAATGAAGAGGTCATAGCTGAGGCAGAAAGTTTTTTCGACGAGTTGGAAGAATCGGCCTATAAGAGTGGCATAGAAGCCCTAGAATATAGATTAAATAAGTGTATTGAGACAAGAGGGGATTATGTAGAAAAATAAAAATATTTTTTTGTTTATTTATCTTTGTTTTCTTAGACGGGCCGAGAATTTTTCAAACCACCCTCGTATGTAGTAATAATCCTACTGGTATCTTAAACAATAACAGACTACAGAAAAATATACTAGTACAATTGTTCAATTCCATACAAAAAAAACGCGCCGACTTGTAGTAAGCTATTGTGTACAGAATCATGTCAACGCCATCTATCGATCACTTGGAAGACTGTCTTTCTTAATTTCATGACATAATAAATATAGCACTGAATCAGCCTATGGTAGTAAATATTAAATTATTTTATTTAGAAATGTCATTTTATAATTTATTTAGATATTCATTACGCCATAAATAACAATAATATTACTAAATTGAAGCAATTCGATTCTTGTATCGCCATGTATTGGCATAAAAGAAAAACAATAACTATTTCTTAGGTCTAGAAATCCATGACATTACACTTACCCATCATGGCCTTCCTTGGAGCTTTTTGAGTTCAATCTGCTCGAATTCAGCCTGCTTTTAGTGTTGTTTAGACCGGGCGAGGAATTCTGTGCCTTTTCTTTGACAGCTGTACGAACTTCCCCCTCGAAAGACGGAATCTGAAATATTTTTTAAATAATACAGAGAAGTCTTTGTCACTTTCTTCTTCTATCCTGGATTTCAATTAAAACTAGAAACACACTGGCTACCTCTCCGACGTCTGCTGAATAGGCTAATAACTAAATAGGCAAATAGCACTATATAAGTCTTAATTCAGCTTCAGTAATGCACCATCTATACGATATTGTTGCCCGCGTGAATTTCCTTCGGGAACAGTGCTTTTTCCTAAAATGAAGGCACATGAAAACCCTATGTCCTTCTTAATACTCCTAGCTATGTGTATGCGAAATTTCAGGAAGATTGGTTCAGTAGATAGGGCCTGAACAAACAAACAAACAAATATACAAACTCGCTTTCGTATTTATAATATTAGTTGGGATACACCCAAAAGAAAATTATTGGAGTGAGTTGAAACTCATAATACTACTACTAGATTAAAGACGAGACTTTGGTGATCACTAGCGTCACCATCATTTAAAAATCATTATTCACTGAAAACACAAGTTATCATAAAACTTAATTACATAAGACGGATTTCTGATAACTTGTGTTTTCAGTGCATAATGATTTTTAAATGATGGTGGCGCTAGTGTTCACCGACTATCACTTTAACTTACCATCATTTTGATTTGCTCTGTTTGCTTGGACGGGTCGAACTGCGTTTTGAATGGAGGGTACACGAACTTGCCGTATTTGCGGGATATATTACGGATATGCTGTTCGGCTTCCTGAAAAACATATATCATGCCTCAATAATAGTTTTGAGTTTAGTCAATCATCCTCCAATAAGGTCAAAAAGAGTTAAGGCGACGCTTTACCGAAACTAGCCGATCATATCTTCTTTTTATGTAAATCTGTCAACCCTAAGGTTGACTGAAAGATATTGCTTTAGCGATAAGTCCACCTTTGTGTCTCTAGTTTTAAGTAAAGCTGTTTTATTCTTTTGTGGTACAATAGTCTTTGCTTCGAAGCCCGGTGTCCATTTTTTTTGTAAACCAAGCGTCCGTCCCGCCCCTGAAGGCCGCGCTGATTCCTAGTTAATTCTTAACACCTTGAGATGACACTTGCGAATTGCCAACAGGCGGGCTCGTCATTTAGAGGGATATCTTTATCCCTCTAAGTGACGAAAAACTAACAACTTATATTTCTATTATAATGTGTGATAAACTTAAGTAATGTAGAAGGCAATTAAAGGTTTATCTACATTGGTTCTGAAGACCCTAACAGGTCTCTCTCAGAGTTCAGGAAACACACATGCACGAGGGACACACGTGATAAGACAGATATGCGTTCTTATATTATTGTGCAGTAAACAAGTTTACACACATACACTACTTACACACACACTCAATACAATAGTCATTATTGCACCACAAAACAATTAAACACACAGGGAAATAAATAATGGTAAGTTAGTTATGTTGTAAGCAAGTATACCTGCATGCTGTCCAATATATCTTGCCGCTTGGTCCTGAAGTTGTTAGGGTCTTTCTCGGAATACAGGAAGCAGTCTCGGGCGAGCACCCACGCGCGGTCGTGGGCTCCAAAGAACCTCACGTCGACGAGGCCGGAGTTGTTTACCGACATGCCCTTCGCCGGCCAGTATGGGAAACCTATCGAAATTAATCATTAGTTTCTGTTATGTATGTACCTACCTACATCCATACTAATATTATAAATGCGAAAGTCTGTCTGTCTGTCACGTCTTCACGGCTAAACTGCTGGACTGATTGTGATGAAATTTGGTAGGGATGTAGTTAACGACCTGAGGTCAAACATAGGCTACTTTTGGGCGCGATATAACCGAGTCCCACGCGGGGCGAAGCCGCGGGGAACAGCTAGTAGTTAATATTTAGTATGAAGGTAGTTATAAGTTGCTTTGTTCGGCGTCCAATAAATGCTCCGTGATAATAGACACGCCTTTTATTTAGCAGTTTCATCATTATTTTCCGACATATTTTCATATATGATCGAAAATAGCATTAAAGATTGTTGTGAAATTTGATGGCAATGACTCGCTGCCAGGGTGACGTTGACTCTTCTTGGACTTTGCCACCAGTTGGAGAGGTACAGCAGCCACATAAAAAATATACTAGAATACTTTTTATGTGTCCCGCTGTACCTAGGTGTAATCTGATCTTTGTGGATTATTAGAAGAGGGCATACAACGTTGAAAATTATAATGGTTTGGCCACTGATCTGTGGGACATTATCTATTTTGGGATCCCGTTTTTACCCTTTGGATACAGAGCCCTAAAAATGAAAGCTACAGAAGATTTAAAACCTATTATGATATATGTTTTTCTATTATATTATATACACATATCACAATAGGTTTTAAATTTATGCCAACCGGTTTTTGAGGTACTATCAACCCTTAAGCCATAAATTGCTACTACATTATCGCGAAATGCAGTTCTAACACAATTTTACCTTTTAGTTTAGCCCAGAGCAGTACATGAGGCGTGGTACACACGTCAGTGAACCAAGTGGGCCTTCGCGCATGTGCCGCCTTATAGCATTCAGGACACGCCTGAATTTCGCCCATTTCCGCACGGCATGACCGTACCAATGCGCGGGCGCCGCCCGTCAACTTCGATTGTACTGTGGATAACACATCTAAAATAAACTAAATTATTAAATCACAAATAACAAAAAAAGATACTATGGACCTACTTAATTTTATGATTATTCCTGTACCCATGATTGTAAGTGTAAAATCTAGCACCCAAAAGGCATTTGACCTAGCCTTAAAACTGCCATCATGCGCTAACAGTTTTTTGTCCCACTGCTGGGCAAAAGCCTCCCCTTTTTATTCCGTGCATCCCTGTTTGGATCGTTAAGGTCTTCGAAAAAGATTGGTAAGAAGTAGCTAACACATTTAATATAAATAATTGAATAATTTCATATTTTATTGTGAAAAAGTAAAACACACTCTTTCATGTACTTTCCCTTCTTTTCTTTAATACATTGTAATAAATAAATACATTCACTAGACAAAATACATATATTGTGTTTAAAATAAATAGAAATATAAACTTTCAGCCTAATTTATTTGCAAAACAAAATAAAGAAATCAAGCAAAATCGACCCTTACTTGTGTTAAAAATAATGCTATTATGAAGTATCCATTGCGCGTCCGCAAGGAACGCTTCAGTGCTTCCGTACAGTCCCGCGGCAATGTTCTCTTTCATCAGGGATAGATCCATCGGGTGTACCACGTACTTATCATAGTCGGGGAAAGCAGTGCGATCGACAGCTTGCATGAACGGCTCAACCTGAAATAAATTAATACATTCATTTGCTAATTATTACAGATGGGAAAGTTTGAATGAAATTATCCTAACTAATATTATTAATGCGAAAGTGAGTTTATTTGTCACGCTTTCACGCTCTATCTTCTGCACCAATCTTCCTGAAATTTCGCATACACATAGATAGAAGTATTAAGAAGGACAAAGGTTACCTTTCGTCCCGGGAAAAAGCACTGTTCCTGTGGGTAATTCGGGCGAAACCGCGGGCGAAAGCTTTTATTAAATAGGACATACGCTACTCTAAATCGCGATATAAAGGAGTACTACGCGACGGCGACGAATTTTACACTTATAAATAAATTAATTTATCAACTTTGAAATGCATAAAGTTTTGTTAAAAAACTGCTATTACGAGTGTCCGTAGAAGTATAAATTGACAAAAAGGATGTAAGTAGAGATGACCATAGGCGGACCGACTATTAAGAGTTTTTCCCGATGGCTATTTCCCCATAGCCATTAGCTCGACGGTCCGAATTGCCGAGATTCCATATCATCGATGTATCACAATTTCGATTAGCCATTAGTTCAATCGGGTACTCGTACATGACATTTGAAATCGGTATGTATTTTTGTCATAACTACATTTTTAACAAGCCTGTGGTATTATTCATTTACGGTGTCAGCTATCTCAAAAATCCATTGTTAATATTATAAAACACAAAAAACTCAGATTATCAGTCTGATTTTGAGCGCCTAATCATAACTTAACACATTTCACCAATTTGAGTTTAGTAAGTAATAAACGCCTTCCATGCTGGTCTGGGAGAAAAAATAAAACATAGAATGAATCAACTGCTTTTCTTCCTGCGCAATCTGTAAAAGTCGACTAAGGGAATCGGCAAATGGGGGAATCGTGACATGGCGATGCGGCTAGCAACCCATCACTATTGATTATTCCATTTTTAACTATCATGCTAAACGTGGTCTAAGGTCATGCTGGTCTGGGAGAAAAAATAAAACATAGAATGAATCAACTGCTTTTCTTCCTGCGCAATCTGTAAAAGTCGACTAAGGGAATCGGCAAATGGGGGAATCGTGACATGGCGATGCGGCTAGCAACCCATCACTATTGATTATTCCATTTTTAACTATCATGCTAAACGTGGTCTAAGGTCTTATGGCCCTACGCTCGTCTTTACTAGAGGTGAGACATACTAGGTAAAACGCAGACTGAGTCTTGCGAGTACGCGTCCAGAAAAAGACTAGATCCAAAGACTAGGTCCACGAGTATTTACGAGTACGCGACTCAATGGACTCATTGCGTAACCAAATGATTCCCGTAAATGCGCGTCTTGCGTATATGGACATTATGGACTAGTTTTACAAGTATTGAGTCTTCACACTTCGTATATTTTTATCAAATTTTTTTAATATCGACTAAAAACTTCCCTTCATACTTTATATAGGCTTAGGACTGTCAGCAATTTTTATTAAAATTTCAATTAAAAAGTGTATTTAAGTAAAATATATGTTTATGAAATAGCTGGCGTATTTAGAAGTTTTCAATCGATTTTATATACATTGATTATTATTATTTAAATTTTTTTTATATACAAAGTGATTCTTAATCTTTTTTTTATTTAATTTTTTGTTTTCGTTTTTTTTTTTTTCAATACTTTTATACATACTTACTTTCATAATGAACTTTCGGCGAAAGCTAACAACTAACCACTGTTTGTTTTAAAAATTGCAAATTGTAAGTAAACAACAAGTATCATTATCACACCATCAAATATGCTACCAAAAAAATGACCTTATTGTGTTTCAAATCAAATCAAATCAAATCAAAATCTTTATTTGCATGAATGTATGTACAAAATGATGTTGTAACAATAGAATGTGCGAATACATTCTACCTTAGTAAGGCGTGCAAATCTATCATGTCTAAAAAATACTCAATTATACATAATTTAAAACAAAATGTCAAATTTAAAAATAAAAAAAAGATAATATACCTAAGTCAAAATAATAAAGTTGCAATGAGTCCAATAAAAATATAATAATCTGAGTAGTCATATTGTGTCAGTAAAATAAATTTGACAAAATGGGGTCTGAATATAAAAATGATTATAAAACTAAATTGTATCTTGTAAATATTCTTCAATTGTATAATAACATTTTTCTATTAATAGTGATCGTAATTTTTCTTTAAATGCTTTATATCTTAACTCTTTCATACTGTCAGGTAATTTGTTATATAATTTCGGTCCCAAAACATATATTGTCCTACTATACGACGCAAGATTAGATTCATTTTGAGGAAGTATTTGTACCTTATTTCTTGTTGGTCTTGGTCGTCTATTAACAATTTGCTTAAAACTACTTATATTTAGCCTCACATACAAGCATGCCTCAAAAATGAACAATGAGGGTAAAGTCAATAAGTTCAATTTTCTAAAATACTGTACACAACTATCTCTTTGTTTACCTCCAAACATGGCTCGGATACTTTTTTTTGTGCCCTAAATAGCGGTAGAATGTGTATCATTGCATTGTTTGTAATAAAAGTGTTATTTGAACAAACAATAACTCGCCGAAATACATCGCTCGGCGGCTCGGTGCGGCAGCGGGCGAGTCTGGCGATCCCGAAGTTTCCCGACGACGTCTTCCGAATAGTCCCGAACGCTCGCATCCTAGTTTTTGAGTTGCGCGGACCGGTGAAGTCGCCGTACTCGTAAATACTCGATACGCTAAAAGACTCGCATGCGGGAACGCGTACTTACGCGTCCAAGCCAAAACCTATTCCAAAAACCTGTTCCAGTAAATACGTCTCACCTCTAGTCTTTACCCCGTACGGGAAAAACACGTGATTATATGTATGTCGTAATGTATGTATGTAAGAAATAAATTGGAATTCTGTTAATGATATACTTAGGCTTAATTATTGCCACAACGACGCCACGGTCCACGCGGAAAAGAGCTAGTATATTCATACTTCTTCATAACTATCATTATAACAATCGGATTTAAAATAATCGTTTCAAAGATATAAAAATTCTTAAGACGTGAATTTTTTAAAAGAATATCAACAAAGAAATCGAAGAATATTAAGCATAGAATGAACCCGAAAACGACATCACCAACAGCCAAAATGATCAAAATGCTCACATGTAAACTTAATACATACATACTAACGCAACGTGTTTATTATTAGTCTAGAGGGAGATAGTCAGGCGTGGGTATCGATTAGAGCGAGACAGGTGATGTTACGCGTCACGCGTCGGGTCTGCTTCGTCGTAGATATCTACAAGGTCATTTCTCTGTAGCCCGACCCGGCCGCGGTATACGTTCCACTATACGATGCCCCGCGTTTGCAATCAGCACTCGCAAAATCAGTGAAAGTACATGTTTCATGACAACAATATATATTCAATTCAAACATTTTGATTCAAGTAGACTTACCTTACTTTTTTAAAAACAAAGAAAAGTCTGTCACATGTATTTTAGATTGTATTTTTATTAGTAAACAACTAGTCAAAATGTAATGTATTATTCAAAGCATTTACATTTTTTCAATATTATTTGTATTTGAAATATTATAAATATTATAGATTCAATCATTCTTTTTATTTATAAAAAAACATGCTCGTTGGCGTCGCCCTCATCCGCCATTTTGTGTTGCAGAATCATGAGAATAAATTTCATCTAGATAGATATTGTTTTATTAGATGTTGAGCATACTTTGATAGACAATAAAATACATGCAGGTATTTATAAAAAGATTATTTTTTTTTGTAAAATAATTATTACTATATTAAAAACTTATAAAAAAGAAAAAAAAAATGTTTCAATTTATCATCAAAGATTTGCTACCAAATAGGTAGGTACCTAATCATACCAAATACTGTTGAATGCTCATGTGTATTTGTGGCATGTGAATAGGTTATAATGAAGTAGAATATGTATGATATAGACGAAAATTACCCCATTGAGATCCATCATTCTCTGCAGAGCATATTTGAGTAATTCACACAGCACACCCAGGGATATTTTCTTCATAGCTGGCGATCTGCAAGACAAGCAAACATATTTATTTAGCATTGCAAATAATTCATAACATAGGTATATGTCATATTAAAAACCTAGTACTGCTAATATTAATATTGCGAAATAGTAACTTTTACAATTCTTAAACCTAGTTTCTAAATTATGCAACCTCAATATTGTCACTGACAAACATGCTCATACAATTTTGGCTGATGTTTCTACTATCAATTCATCATTAATGCATTTTACAAGGGCATTGTTCATCAATAAATGAGATATTTAAGTTGACCTTGTTACATATAGGATATGAAAATGATTTCTTTTTACGAGTATAGTAAAAAACATTTATAAATTCTCCTGATATATCTATCTATAATAATTTCTCTGGAACTACTGAGGATTTAAGAAATTCTTTTGCATTTTCATGGAATCCCTAAGGAAATTTAAAGACTACATATAACAAACTCATCATGGACAGGTGACAGGATGCATAATTTGTTACATGTAAAATTTTTAAATAATATAACTGTTCTTGAAATTATAAAGAACTTACCTTGTCTCCGAGCTCTCGGCATGCAAAATAGACATGCACTCAGGGCACACCCAGTTCTTTTCGGTATTTATTTTACTTCTCTCTGCACCAGACAGACACTTAAAATGAAAGGTCCTCGGGCACACGGTGCAGTGCATCGGAGGATGAGTTTTCTCATTAACTGGCTGCTCCACTGCCCAGTGGCATCTCCAACAGTAAGGGTCTGCCCTTAGCTTATTAGGTTTGTCTGGAGTCTGTCATGATATGAAACAAATTCGAGTAAGTCACATTTCACTAATTAAATAGAAATATGATATACAGTTATACATGTACCATTTCTAGAAGCATTAAATATTTCAATCTTGAGTAGGAGATGAAAAAAGTATTTGTGATTTCATTGTACTTCAAAAATAGGATTGACAACATTGATAAAATTACATTGGATTGAACAAATGAAGTTCTACCCACCAGTTAAAGATTATAAAAGATGTCTGTGACAAAACTATTTGCATAACAAAAAAATTGACATTTTACTTTTAAAAATGTAAGAACATGAACTGAATGTCAAATATGAATTTAAAAAAATTATGTGACTTCAATAAATACTCACATCAGCCACTTTTTTCTTTTTAGGAGTACTGTAAGTTAGAGCAACTTCAGTTGGTGGTTGCACTTTGCTCTGCACATCTTCCATCTCCTCATCAGTGCCATCATCCGAGTCTTTTTGGACTTTGGTCACAGAGTTGAGAAAATTTTTCACTTTATTCACAAACTCTGGATTTTGAGACCGCATGGATCTCTTGACAGCAGTCTTATCAGATTTTTCACTACAATTACTCTTTTGAGAATTAGTGCTGATTCTTCTGTTACCCTGTATTTTGTCGGCTTCAAGAGAAGTATTTAGCGGGTTGGAGGAATCTAGCGCTGTTCTAGATTTTCTAGTCTTGCTTGTCAGCTGTGTACATTCACTTATTATTTTTGATTCTTTAGCAGATTTGATAAGCGATTTGAGTTCTCTGCTAATACTTTTATTGTGGTCTTTTTCTGTAGAATCTAAACTGTCCAACTGTGAGTCATTAGACACATCCTTCTCAACAACAATTTCTATGGGAACAGAAATATTGTTAGAGGTTATACTAGCATCACCTTCCTCATGATTACCATTTATGTTTCCTTTTTCTGTTGTTGCTTCTTTTATTGGTGTTTTTGAAGACTCCATTGACAACTCCTTAGTAGGGGTTTTTAGCACAGATGTCTGAATTTCTTCCTTATCTTTGACAGAGGTCTTCTGTGGAGTTTTGAGACTTTCCACCTGTTCTTTCACTGGCATTTTAACAGGAGTTTTCTGAACATTAGATTGATCTTTAATGGGAGTACTTTGAGTTAATGTTAGTGAATCTTTTACAGTTGTTTCAGCATTTATTTTTGTAGGAGATTTGTCTTTTGAAGGAGATATTTCAGCAGACTTCTGCTGCTCCACTGGTACATTGGTAGTTTTTCTGATGGTTATTTCAACATCCACCTCTTTCTGGGGAGATGTTTTTGTATTTACTACATTGCTTTTGTTGGGAGACTTTTGATCTCCAATTTTACTGGATGAATCAACTGTTTCTTCCGAATGTACTAAATTAGTTGACTGTGATACCTGTTTTGTCAGATTTGCTACTTTGTTAAGTTGATCTAATGTTAAGTTTGGATTAGTGCGTTTTAGGACTATCTTTTGAATAACAGGTGACTTATTTGGGATTTTAGCAGGCAAAGGTATGGTTTCCTTATGTGGTGACAATTGTGTCTTTTGTAATTTACTAGGAGAGCTGTTCTCACTCACAGGCTCAGGTTTCTCGTCACCTTTAGGCTGTGAGTCCAAATGTTCTTCATCTATTTTTTCAACTATCAACACAACATTGCCATTAGAACCTGTCACCTCCTGCATCTCCGGGACATCTTCTGTAGTGGACGACACGTCTGTCTCCATGTGGGGATCTGAAGTCTCGTCCATCACCTGCGATTGGATACCTGGTATTTTTAGTCTGACCTTTGACGAACCAAAATTACATTTTATGAATAAGTAAATATCACACTAACAATAGACTTGTAATGATGACAGTAACCGGTCATTTGCCCAAGCTATGAAACCCAACCAGCTACTTACGTACCATTATACAGCCATACAAAATACATTCATGGGGCTCACCTCACGCTCACGATGATCGCACTTTTGAATAAAAACTCACTGTAGAATTACCCAACAGGTATACTATACATCTATTTCGTGATTAAGCATTTAAATTGTACAGTTTACGTTAAATATTCACAGAATTTCTTAGAAAATAATCAACGAAACGGAAGAAACCAACATCGCCATCGCACTTGCAACAAACTTCAGTTCGTGAAGTTAAACAACGAATGAAATTAATAATAAAAAATAGCAAACTTGGAAAGACTCACTTTACATGTATCGCTGTTTCTTTTCGTATTGCGTCAAAAAGATATTGCTATCACATCTTTAAGGGGAAAGTTGTTGAAAAGTTGAAACATCAAATCAACAGCTCTCTCTTTCTCCCCGTAGACGAGTGAAGTTTGTTCAAATCCTATAAAATGTTGCTGTTTTAAAAACTTCTATTGTCTTCAATATATACTTGAATTTTATAATAGTAATTTATTGCTAAGCAATTCAAATCAATGTTTTAGTTTAATTATTATTAAAGTTTTAATTTTTAGGTATAGTTGATAGTTAAGTTATGTTCTTATGCTTAGCCATATTTGTCAAGGCGAGGGCAAGGCAAGGCAGGCACATCTCTTGTCAATATTGACTTGACGGCACTTGTCGTCGTATTGTCAATGTCAATATTATGATGTCGATGTCAGTCAGTCAGTTGATATTTAAGTGATGTTTGGATAAAGAATGTTGTTGAAATTTTTCTCAACAAAATGGAATTCATCGAGTTAATATTGATAAACAAGTTAGATGGTGTTATATTGAAATATCCGCATCATGAAAATGTGGACGGGACAGTGTGCATAACCGGGCATCATCTTATTTTGAGTTCCAGAAAAGAAGGCGTTCGCGAGTTATGGGTAATGTATATTTTCAAATTTAAATTCAATAAAAATGTGTTTCATGAGGAGCTTGACGGTTAAACTTGATAATTTATCAGCTGCTCATTACAAAACTCGTCTATGTTTTTATCGAAAAATAATTTTAGACACAAAAATGTGCTGCCACTCTTTAGACATATTCTTTCTAATTTGTGACCACTAGTGTCACCTTATGAGTAGAATGGCATGACTAATTTAGGGATTTTAAATGGTTGTTGTGGTTACCATTCAGGGACCCTAAATGGTTGTTGTTAAATTATTGAATAATCTGATATCAATCAATGTTGGTACTACCTATGAAAAAGGAGGAAGAAAAACCGGCTAGGTACGACTAAAACACTATTTGTTAAAATGTGGCCCAAATAATTAGCCACTTTATTTCATACTAGCTGACCCGGCGAACTCCGTGCCGCATGAATGCACTTTTCTCACCTTTTAAGCCAAATCGGCCCAGCCTATCTCGAGTTTTAACCAGACTAATGAACAGCAATTGATTTTTATGTATATATATAGATTCCTAATTTACATATTTTTTTTCAGCTTCTTCACAAGAATATAGACAGCATAGAAAAAAAAGAAAATAAACCAAGTAGTGGTATCATGCAGGGAGGATCACTATTCCTCAAATGCAAGGATCTAAGAATATTTCAGCTAGACATTGCTACAACAACAGAATTAAACCTTATGGCACAAACATTAGAGAACCTCTCAAATCTACAGGACCCTGGACTTTTCTATCCATTCTTCTATAGACACATGCATCCCATTGTAGAAAATGGATATACACTATACAGGTAAAATTCATTTTGTGTATTCAGTTTGTCTAAGTACCCATGTTTTACAAAAATAAATGAATTATGAATTATAAAGATGCTGGGAAAGCAACAAGCTGAAGAATAATGTGGAATTTTGCTGACATTAACACAGTGAAGATAATAATTGAACTGCTACTTATTGTTATTCTATTTACTGTCAGCAAAAGTGTAAATCAAACTCACACATGCATGCAAACATTGGAATCAACTTATTGGCCCAGAATGACTAACAATGATGCTGGGCACTATAAGAAATGAAAGAAAAAAGTAAAAACTGGAAGCAAAATAGTACTAGCAACTCATGTCCTCACATTCAAGTTGTTGGGCTTGCGGCATAATCAAACCTGCTTGCATATGATGCCAGCATTGTGTGGAAGTCTCTAGAAATATATTTGCCGCCTCTGTCATCTCATTGTTATTTAGCACACAAAAACTTATCCCCTATAAAACTATATACTATTATTTAAAAAATATACTATTGTAGTCCTATACATATTAATCTATTTACCCTATGATAGGTTCCTATACAAGATTAAATGTTTTGTGCTTTACATGTTACGAAGCTCAACTAATAGTTTATTTCTTTGTTTAGCATAGAGGGTGAATTCACCAAAGTACTGGCCACTGAAGAATGGAGAGTGTCTCGCATCAACCAGAAATACACTGTGTGCTCAAGTTACGGGAAAGCTGTGATCGTGCCTAAGAGTGTTGATGATAGCACCCTCACCATTGCAGCCAGCTTCAGACAGGGCGGGCGGTTCCCTGTGCTATCTTACAGGCATAATAATGGGGTATGATTAATTTCAAGTAGTTTACAACCAACTAGCTATTTGATTGTCAAACTACCTCGCATGGATGACGTAATAGACTACTAAAGGATTTTTTTGCATTTCCTTCTGAATATCCTGGCTTTTTGCCAATTTCATGCTTGTCAAAATACCAGAAATAATCAAATATGCTTTTACAGATTTTGATATCAGCATAAAATCAAAATATTGTGTTTCTGTGCAACATACCTTCCTCACCGTTTACTTAGAAAGGTAGAAGTAAACTGAAACGGCCAGAATCGGAGCTGATCCACTAAACTTTTTTATTATAGGCGGTACTAATGCGAGCAGGGCAACCGCTGTACGGCCCTAAACACCGACGATGCCGTGCCGACGAAGCGATCCTCAACACTGTAGTGGCGGTCGGAACAAAAGGGGTCATTTACGACCTAAGGAGCTCTAATTCTATATCCCAGCAGCAGAATAAAGGTGGTAATGTATCTTTTTGCATTTTGTAACATCGAATTTTTTTTAAAACATGACAAAGTTTATATCTGGGTTCTCTAATACTTAATATAATAAAGCTGTTGTTTTAATTTCTTTTACTCTGTACCTAACTACTAAACAGATAACAAAAAACACATTTTACGTATGATAGCCTTGTTTTTGCATAATACATATGAAATTCATCACAAAATAGGACTTTGAACCCAATATATTATGAGTTATTCTTAGTATATTCGTGCCTATAGTTATTTTTGTTTCTTAGCATTAAAATAAAAAGTCTCTTTTGGTTTTTTTTATATATTGGGCGAAGTTTCCTTTTCATAAATAAAACAAAAAAATTAAAATAGAAACCATTCCGACGAATTAAAAACCTCCTTTTTTTGAAGTAGGTTAAAAAGTTGGATCTAGTTACAAGGATTAAGATTTTCTATCAAAAATCTAATACAAACTAAGTCAAAAATATATAAAGAATGTACCTTAACCTCGCCAATCTCCTGATTCCAGTGTATTTTTTTCCAGGTGGTGGAACAGAAAGCAGCTCAAATTACTCCCAATGGAAAATATACAACAGATCTATGGACGACGTCGACAACCAACATCAACTGTTAGATAGCTATTCCAAACTGATTGAAGGTATAATTATGTTAAACTACCCTACAAAATCTTCAGCTCCATAAAAAAAAAACACTATTTTTTTAATAGCCTTCATTGTCCCACTGCTGGGCAAACGCCTCTCAATGTTTTTTTAATAGAGGATGTTATTTATTACTGCATAGTGTCGCTCTTTCATATTTTTGCAACACATTTGGCAAACCTACTTCTAATAATAAAAAGAAGAGTTTGTCAATTAGCCTGTCCATTAATTTAAAAAAAAATCCAAAAAATTTAAACTAAAAAATTTTAAAATTAAAGTATATACTTTGAAATTAATACTCAATTTTATATCGAAATCGGTTTAGTAGTATGATTTTTAAATTTAAATAACTGGAATGGAATAACATAATCTTTGGCAACGAAATTTAGTATTTTTCGCTCTCCTGTGTCTTCTTTTAAACATTTACAAATGAGTCCCGGTAAATTGATAGAAGTCACTGTTTTTTCGAAGAAAACACTACTACGGCTTGGCAAACGATCCAACAGTTTGATGGTAAACGATAACAGCATATAAAAACTGGCATTATCAGTAGTCTTAGGCTCCACAGTGCCTCACGTAATTAAAAAAAATGTTGTAATTTTTTAATATCTCTCCAGCATGTAATGATAAAGAGATATCAAGTGACAAATGGATATCTAAGATGGAATCCTGTGGATGGCCCGAGAGCGTCAGGAATTCCTTACATACTGCCTGCATCGTAGCCCAGCATATACACCAGGTAATGTTCCGTCACTTTTCACAGCTAGTACCGATGTTCAATCCCATACAAATCTATATCTATACTAATATTGTAAAGCTGAAGAGTAACTTTTGTTTGAACGCTTATAACTTTAGAACTACTGGTCGGATTTGAAAAATTCTTTATGCATGTCATAACCTGCTTGAGCTATAAGATCACTTTGTTTTCTGTCTGTCTGTCAACCTTTTTTCTGAGGAATGCATGAATATATTACGTTGAAATTAATAACATATACCTAGGCCTACCTTCGTCCTTTTCTGCAGCTGAAAGACATACTTAATAAGATGTCATACTTAATAAGACCCGTAGATCGACCGCCTATCTCGATTCTCTCCTCTCGTAATGGCTACTTGTATCGCTATCGCCACATTTCGCTTCGCCTAACACACAAAACGCTTTAAAAAATTTTTTTTTTGTTTACATTGTCGATTGCTTTGTCACTAACAAAAAAAATTTTAGCGTTTTGTGTGTTAGGCGAAGCGAAATGTGGCGATAGAGATACAAGTAGCCATTACGAGAATCGAGATAGGCGGTCGACCTACCGAAGGTTAAACTGTGTTTCGAATCCGTTTGCCAATATACTACTAGCATCCTAAACAACATGTTTGATTTGCAGAAAGCGGAACCGGTTCTTGTCCACGGCACTCGTGGTGAAGACGCAACGTTGCTCGTGTGTTCGTTGGTGCAAATTATATTGAATCCAGACTGCAGGACTATCAGAGGGTAAGTATAAAGAAATACACCATTCACATTAACTCATTCGAGCGTGTTTCTTAGTAGTTACATTCACAGCTTACACTTCAGTTTGAAAAAGAACACACAAACCTAACATTTTTTAAAGATTCATTCATTTATATCGTGTAGGTGTCACGGTCAATCGACCATGAACACTCTGGTGTAAGAGTTCTTCAGAACTCGAATCGGCCTCTTAACGACTACCAGATGGCAGCCGGGATCAACGGCTTGACGTGCCTTCCGAAGCACGGACTCATTTTTATTTTCAGACAGTCAGGTGAAGAAATCAGTCGACCCTCGCTATTGAAAACAAAATGTGTCGTGGGTTTCTTTTAAATTTGAAATTTAATTTTTATTATTTATTCTCTAGTCTTCAAGCGCTAATAGAGCGGGAATGGCTCCAAGCGGGCCATCCGTTCGGTTCCCGTCACCGCTGCGGGCCGTATTCCCAATCGCAACCTCGCGCCGCACCCACCTTCACGTTGTTCCTGGACTGCATCAGGCAATTCCTGGAGCAGTTCCCTTGCAGCTTTGAATATCGCCAGTCTTACCTCATCACGCTCTTTGAGCACTCTTATGCTAGTCAATTTGGTAAGTAAAATCTCAAGATCACGAAATTCTATAATACAGGTGCAGGGTAAACGCCGTTATCATTAATTAAAACAGTTGATAGACAACTATATAATAAAAATATCTGATCAAATAAAAAATGTAAAATCCAATTAGTTTAATAATAATAATTAAAATGAAATTATTCCCAGAAAGATCGTTAAAATATATTCACCCTGCTATTCCAATACGCGCGGCTGCGTATAGGGCTAGACCTATGTACCTATGCGTACTTGTTATTATTGGTACGGTTAAGGTGGCTGTAAGTTTTCGAGGACGTGGATTTTTTATCAATTTACTAAAAAAAATATGTTTTTATTTTATACTTATTTTTGAGTATATTCATGAAACTGAACGGGGAATAGGATAACGATGTTTACCCTGCCACCCTGTAGTATGTTCAATCGCCATATAGAAACATCACGACAGCAACCATATAAAGCAAGAAAAAGATCAAAATTTTCTTACTAATGGGTACTCAATGCTTATAAGTATGTGAACGATTAAAAATTCAAGAGATTACGTATTAGCACACTGAATTCATATGCATACATGAGATCAATTAATCAATTTATTGTATTTAGTGGAGGAAAGCAGACCCTGCGCTCCGAAGCATCCAGCGAAGGACGCAAACGAGAAAGAGAAATCTTAGATGAGAGAGAGAAAGAGTGCTTATACGGTATACAATGGCGAGAATAAGTGGAGTTTCACGCGAGCGAAGCCGCGGGCAAACGGGCTAGTGTTTTATATTCATTTTATGCGGTTATGTGTTTGTATGCTGTTTATAAACTCTGGCACCAAGTATATAGTTGAACGACCTTGCAGCCCACTCTATGAGAGAGATCATGTTATGTCAGTAGAGGATATATTTTTATTTAGGAAACAATCAATATATCCTTATACATATTTATAGTAAACTAGCTGTTGTCCGCGGCTCCGCCCGCGTGCGCCTCGGTTATATCGCGCCCAAGTAGGCTAAGTTTGACTCCTAGTGCATAACTATATCCATACAAAATTTCATCACAATCAGTCCAGCAGTTTAGCTGTGAAGAGGTGACAGACAGACAGACTTTCGCATTTATAATATTAGTATATTAGTATGGATATATGCTAGTACATAAATCAATTAAGTTGCCACTATTACATTATTCAGATATTTGAGCAAGTAATAGGAAAATTTAAAAGCGTAAACAAATAAACATTCAGTAAAAAAAAAAACAAGTAAACAAGCTAAAACAAAACAAAACTATAAAGTACAAGTAAAGTGTCATTCATCATTTACAGGAACGTTCCTATGCGACAACGACCAAGAGCGGGAATCACGTGGCGTTTACGAACAAACGACGAGCACGTGGTCGTGGCTGAATCAGCCCGATGAATTGCCGTCCTACATCAACCCGCTGTATGACCCCACGCCCAGCGTCATCTGGCCTTCTGTCGCTCCCATGAGCTACGTCATATGGGAAGGTGAGACGAATAAACTGGTCTAGATTTAAAATAGAGTAGTTACTATGATTTTATGTTTAGTTTTAACGTGTTTTATGTTTTTTTTAATTATTTTTTTTAGAAATTAACTTTTACTAAATTGATATTTTTAATCCTTGTTGCGCCACCTATTAGCAAGAAAAATAACAAAATCTTTTTCTTAGGTAAAAGGAGCACTCATTTATTTATTTACTAGCTTGCGCCCGTAGATTCGTCCGCGTGAATTTCCCTCGGGAACGGTGTTTTTCGCCGGGATGAAAGGTATCCTATGTCCTTCTCAATACTTCTAACTATGTGTATGCAAAATTTCAGGAAGATTGGTTTAGTAAATAGAGCGTGAATTGTTAATGTTTGTGTGCCTTGGATCTTAACTAAATTGATATTTTTAATCCTTGTTGCGCCACCTATTAGCAAGAAAAATAACTAAATCTTTTTCTGGCTGCCTCGCTTCTGTAGCGCATCAGGGATGTTTGCAAGCTCACACGCGGACGGGTTTCACGCAACAATGCGCAAGCGCGCCGCGTCCCTGGTGTGCAGGGTGCACTTGCCTCGGGCGACTTAATTAATATCAGTGTGTTACGGGGTCAATTGTTACCTGAAACAAATGGATTTTATTTATTGCAGAGCTGTACTTACGATGGCTAGTCGAACAGCACACAGAACAACGCGAAGAACAGTACAAACTGATACGTACACGAGAACAACAGTTGCGGTCGCAAGCGCAGCACCTCCGACGGGAATTGTTCGACATCGCGCACCAGTACTACAGCGACGGCAAGACTGAAGTAAGTAGTAAGTAGCACAGACGGAAGCCTAGATCGCCGAGGAGGCATCGAATCAGGTACGGCCTTGTATTAGGCGATGTCTACGGTTTGGAAATTTCATAGATCTTCGGCACCAAAATGTTTAGAACAATCAAGTTTGAATATAGTTGATTGAATCAAATCACTGAATTATTAAAAATGAATTTATTAGTGCGAGAGCACCACACACGTATTGAATAGCAGCGGAAGAAGGAAGAGTGTTGCCGCTTACGCTGCTATAAAATTATGTTTTTATAAACTGTGTTGCCAACATATTACGACCCGCAGCGGTGAGGGACCGATGAAGAAGATTTATTAGACTAGGGGGTTACTACCGTCTCTTAAAACCATGCAAGACATCCAGTGTAAGGCGACATCTCCCTCACTCAATCGTTCTTGCATGGTTTTAAAAGATGGTAAGCCTATAGGATTCGTTTAATTTAGAATAGAAATAGGTGTAATGAAAACTGAAATCACCACTACCGTATATACAGTCGGGGTCAGATTACTCAGGTACTGTAGGTCAGTTTATCTGCCCCCGGCTGTACAATGCCAGCCGGTAGTCTTAAAACAAAATGGCAGCTTCCTGATTTTATAAATGCGAAAATGAGTTTGTTATCTCTTTACACACTATCTTCTGAACCAATCTTCCTGAGATTTTGCATACACATAGCTAGGAGTATTAAGAAGGACATAGGCTACCTTTCATCCTGGGAAAAAGCACTGCTCCCGAGGGAAATTCACGCGGGCGAAGCTGCGAGCAAAACCTAGTACTGTATAAGTTCCTAAGGCAAGCTCATTGCGCGGGTCGCGTTACCAATTGTTATGGTTCCGCTCTTCTTAATGGGGTTTTTCTACTAGTCAGTCTTTCGATTAAATTTCTCTTTAACGAACCATTTTGCATATAAACTAAGGTCTTCGACTCTTCGACCAGTGTGTGATAACAGTGATGACATTGGGTCCGAAACGTGGGCCCTTACTAAAGACCTCATAAGAAAGCTCAAGGTCGCCCAAGGAGCTATGAACCCGAATCAGAAATGAGGAAATTCGTAGGAGAACAAAGATTGCGCATTAGCTCTTTGAAATGGCAGTGAGCGGCGAGGCTGAAATGATGAAAATGATGGTTGTATATATAAAATGTTATATCTCTACTTGCTGGGGCTCCGCTTCCGTGGGAATTCTGGGATAAAATATAGCCTTTATGTTGTTCCAGGGTCTAAGCAATCTCCATTCCGAATTTCAGCCAAATCGGTTCAGCCTTTTTCAGTGAAAGAGTAACAAACATCCATACAAACTTTTGCGTTTATAATATTGGTAGAATAGGATGGCATAATTACAAGAATACTTATAAATACCTTAGTAATTTGTACCAAGCTACTTTGGGTGCTAGCCGGCACTACTAATTGCATGATCCAACTGCGGTGCTTCCAGACAACCTAGTGTGGTACTAAAGTGAATTGTACTAATGTTTACAGTACCCCTTGTATGAGATTTTATAAACGCAGACGCTAGCGACTGCTTAGCGATTTTGTATGACAAACCTGTACAGCGCCCCTGGCGGATGGTAAGGTAACTAAGAAATGTCATAAACAATCCTACCACAGTCGCTATAGTGTCTGCGTTTATGAAATCTCATGCTAGAGGTGTTCTATATTTATCCTATATATGTTTTTCCGTGTACTTATATGAATTTAGTAAATAACTTTATCTTCCGCTAAGTTACACCTGAATCAATTAACTATATAAGTATTCGTTTACGAAATAATATATATTTCGCATTTATATACCCATATCAAAGTAATGACCGTATAACTACACAATATGAATAATAGCTTAGCTCATTATATACCTACATTAAAAAATATATAATAACAGAAATAAAAATTACAGTAAAGTTAATCTAATAACATATAATTTTATGTCAATTTACATTTAATATTAGGTATATTTTCGATCGATGCCCAATATATAAAATAAATGTAACGATGTATCTTAAAATTTGAATATTTTTACACAAAATGATTTGCCTAAGCAAAACCACTAGTGGTGGAAAAGGTGCTTTGCTAATAACGATCAATATAAACTCGTGGAGTATACTCTAAAGCTTTAATACTGAAATATAATTACATAATGACTATTAAACTGCATCGCTGCCATGCCATAAAGGGATCACATTAATGTTTACCCAACATTTGTAACGATAATAAGGTATATTATGGCGCTGAATATCAAAGGCTTTAATTAATCCAATTATTTATCCTAAGCTTCTTTTTATAAATATCGTTAAACTCTTATATAAATTAGGTACTAAAATATTTATTAATTCTAAAAATTATATTGCATGTAAGTAAATTTCTAATGGAAAATGACATAGTTTATGTGTACGGTAATATATTAGAATTTAAGCTTTATGTATAGGTATAACTGATATATTTAATTCCTATTTTGAAAATATTGTTAATTGTTCATTTATTACACCAACATTATATTTATTATACACCAATTATATAGGTGCCTAAGAAAGGGGTTAAAAGACTGTATCTTATACTTCAGATCCGATGTGTCTAGATTTAAGTGATCTTTTTTTGGTGAAACATAGCTCTCTAGCTAGATTGTACTATTTAGAAAATTTCATGTGACAAAAAAATAAAACATTGCTTAAGTCAAACCAAAAAGAAAAACGTTAAATTTCTTTAAGTATACATTGTAATCGATCTACATACTTTGCTTGAACAATATCTAAGTTCCTAACATCGCCAATAGACCGCCCCGGAACCCCCGCTAATTTGCAATATTATTACGCGGGAAACTTATATTTTGTAATGGCTCTCACAATCATTAAATCTTTTTATGGTTTTGCTCTATAAAGTATCCTAACAGTTATGGCTCATAATATAACTGTTGTTTTTCATAAACGTAAGTATTCATAATTAATTTTAACTATCGTGTTTCATTATAAGATTTAAAGGACCAGCAGTGGACTCCTATGAAGTTCTAGGAACTTGGGTTCGGGATTTGCTGAAGATGCAACCAGAAAATCGCTAAAATGAGAGAGATTAGTGTATTTTATTGAAAAGTACGTGCGTTCGTTTGAATGCCCTTATCTGGAACTACTGGTTGGATTTTAAAATATTTTTTTGCATTTGCCATAATACTTTTATAATTTGTATTAGAATAATTATTTGTTAACTTGAAAATAAATAAATAAGAATTATATGAAAAAATATTAAGTTATAAAGTTAGCCCAAGAATAATGAGTAAGTCTAAAGTATCCTATCTAAATAATTTATCATGATTTAAATAGTTTCATTTATGTGTTTTCGTACTTATTTACTTAGGTTTTTTATATGCTTTTAAATTTATTTAATTGAGAATTATGTGCAAATCATAGTTATAATTTAATGATCTCGTTCTAGCAATGGACACGACTATATCGGTCATAAGTTTCTATTAAACGACCTAATTAATTATATATTTATTTAATGTTTGTATTTTTCCAAGAAATTTTAGTCTCCGGTTTTTTATTGAAATGTAAATAAGAGTGTATTATGTATTATTTTCGAGTGTGATACAGTTATAGTATAGCTTTATTATTTTAACAACTATTATAGTCTTACATATGACAAAAGACATATAAGTATTTAATCAAAAATATATTTTGAATAGAATTTTCGATTTGAATCGTTATCGAGCATAAATTATTATTAATTGTATTTATTAAGAGTAATTATTAACAATAGACAATAGATAGATATATTTATTTTATCATCTACCGCTTACTAAGCGAGCTTTTCGCAATAAAATCAATGAATTTCTTAACGCACGAGACTGCTTTATACTCTATGGCCAATATGACAATAGAGTACAATAAACGAATATTAGAAGCGATTAGATATAAATCGCTCTTCTCTCAAGTGGCAACCAGTTACGTACTTAGCTGCGAAGTTCTGGAGGCCTAAAATGTTGCCTTACATCATTTATTGGGCCATTTTGCTTACTAATTCCTTTTTGAATCTTTAAAATCCTTTATACACACCTGCTAAAATTAAAACTAATAACAACATTTAAAGGTCAGTTTAGCTTAGCTTTGGTTACTAACGCCATTGCAATTTGAGGGTTAAAGCCCTAAACTCGCGTTTCGTGCTACTCAATGTGCCTAATTACTGCTACGAATGAATTTATAACGATTGTTTTACTATAACGACCTACATACATTCCTACTGGTGTTATTTATCCAATGTACCTATATAAATGTAACTTATTTATAAAGTAATTAATTAATTTTAGTCACTATTCGTATTTTATGATTTGATAATAAAATATATAAACGTCAATTTGAAATAAGAATGAATTTGTTAGTTAGTCAATTAAATATTGCAGCAACATAATATTTCTTTTATTTCAACATGTTTTCTTAACACTTTTTTTATAATATATAGGTATACTAGCTGTTCCCCGCGGCTTCGCCCCGCGTGGGGCTCGGTTATATCACGCCCAAAAGAAGCCTATGTTTGACCTCAGGTCGTTAACTACATCCCTACCAAATTTCATCACAATCGGTCCAGCAGTTTAGCCGTGAAGAGGTGACAGACAGACAGACAGACTTTCGCATTTATAATATTAGTATGGATATGGATATATTTCTACTGGACAATTTGAAAAAGGCCATTTCACAACTAACGTTGATTGGGGATCGGTCCCAAAAACTAGATTAACGGGGTAACGCATTAAGGTTCACGTCATGGAGGCCGTGTAAATATATTTATTAAAGTGAAGATCAGATGAAGAAGAAAATCGTCAAAATCAAAAAATATATCCATATTTCCCTATAATGAGTTAGAACGAAATCAAGATTATGAATAATGTTTTCTAGGTCTTTTAGTAGATATGTTTTTTTCTAAATAAAACATCGGCATATAAAGGTGTACGCATAACCACACGTCTCCGAACATGCGCTATTTCGAAGGATGTCTATTGTTCTGTACATATTATTATGTTAAACTATATCCCGTATGCGCAGAGGGTGCCTAGGTGCTATGCGGTCTGCCGACAATGGCTTGATGGAAGATAGCGCGTGCCGTATGTATGGTCATTTGAATATAAGGCTGGTTTCACATAAGTATACCTGTGCATGCGCGCGAAATATATCGAATATATAAGTAAGTATAGTTGAACAAAGTTATCTTAGTCGTGGGTGGCGCCACAATCTGTGTTTATTACACAAACCTATATGAATCCCTATGAAGCTTTCGTAGTTCAGTTTTTAGCCACCAGAATAAAAAACAATGCGCCAGTATAGTGCTGCTACTAGTGGCACAGAATAAATAATAGGTAGGAGTTATGAGATTGCTAAAAAACGGACTCGCGCTCTTAGGGTACCACCGAATAATACTGAAAGATTTACCAGGTTATTTTAATATTTATACAGTGTTCATAGGTTTTCCTCCATTTATTGCTCGTGGCGTCTAATTAGTTTTTTTTTTAATTTTATTTTATTTATTTCTCTAAACTCATTTTCTTACTTTATTTGAGACTAGCGACCCGCCCTGGCTTCGCATAGGCATAAAGACCTTCCTCTTGAAGCACTATCTATTAAAAAAAACCGCATCAAAATCCGTTGCGTAGCTTTAAAGATTTAAGCATACAAAGGGACATAGGGACAGAGAAAGCTACTTTGTTTTATACTATGTAGTGATGATTATTTTGAATTTATAAAAGGTCATTCATGTCGTGTAGGTGTCACGGTCAATCGAGTGGTGTTAGAGTTCTTCGAAACCGCCTCTCGGCCTCTCTGATGTGGTTCCTTTAACGACTACCAGATGGCAGCCGGGACCAACGGCTTAACATGCTTTCCGAAGCACGGAATCATCTTTATTTTCAGACAATTAGGTGACTCAAGCCTGCAATGTTCTAACCGAACTGGAAACAACTAGACAAAGTATGGTTCCTGTGGGAATCGAACCCTCGACCCCTGGGTCTACAGGCAAACGTCTTGACCACGGGACCACGGAGGCAGTTATAAAAGGTAATATTACCCTTTTCTAGCATTTTTACCTCAAACATAAATTCTACATTTGATTATGTTTTAGTGGTTGATAATATTTGAATAGATAGCTTAACATATAATTTGACAGTTTTATTACCTGTAGTACAGGAAATCGGGAACAAAAAATAATACAATGTGTTCTCTACGCATTCCTCGTCATTGTATTCCATGGAAACAATTTTATCACGCCACGTTGTTATGTTTTAATACCTTCCCCGCAAATAGGTGTAGTGGTGGGATGCGAAGCGCGGGCATAATGATGCGGTTGTGGCACAAAGTAGTTAGACACAGAAATAAAGCTTTCTGGTACCCTCTATGTAGCTTACTCAAAGTTATATAGTAAAAAAAAGTTGAGCTGAAGAAGAGTTGAGAAAGAAAAATTGATTGACGAATATGTTCCACGTATAGACCACTATGATTGCGAATAAATGTAATTAACCGTGCAGTATAACAAAAAAAGAACCAAGAGAAAACCGATTTTCTCGACTCTCCGTATCCGCGCTTTCGTACGAGTACGCCATTTCACCCCATTAGAGACAATTTCAGGAGTAACCCCATCGTCTTTATATCATTTTTATTGTGTTCGATCAAGTTTTAAAATTTGTTCTTCCGTGGCCTAGTTATAGTTAACGAGTCTGCCCGCTACTCGAGGGTTCGATCCCCGGTCGGGTCAAGATGAGAAATGCTATTTTTCTGATTGGCCTGAGTCTTAGATATCTATATTTGTATTTGACCGTCAAAGAAAATATACACTACGCAAAGTATCGTTCAGTTAATATCTCATAACACAAGTCTCGAACCTACTTCAGGGCCACTCAAACGGTGTGATTAAAATAAAATTCGCGTAGGCGTCCTCGCCTTTTAAAACCATTAGTGTAACTGCGAGTCAATTTGATTATACATCAGATTTACTTCTGTACGTTACTTTACACCTGTTTGAGCTGGAGTCGTTCACCCCGCGTATACTACCACTTTCGGTTTGTATTAAAGCGAAGCCTTCCTATTGTGGATTTATTACTACTTACATTACATACTATGTAGTGCCTGCGTAGATTGTATCCTCATTTCCTTCGTTGATATAACATCAATGATGTTTGTTTATTCTTAGATGAGAAAATAACCTGTTCTTTTAAAGAACGTTATTATGTAGATAATTATATCATATCCATAGAGATTAATTAATTATTGGGGACACCTAAGGTTAAAAAAAACATCTCTTCATCGAGTGAGATATAAAAAATTATAATAAAAATAATTTAAAAATATTTTTGAAGAAAATTTTTACTTATTTTAAAAGTCATTAACGCATCAGTTAAATTTTTTATTTTTTCTCAACAACACTGCCTGTTTAATGTTTATTAACTGAACACGCACAATCTATTGTGTTTATGTCAAGTTTACATAACTGTTAAAGAAATCCCTCCAGCGGAATGAAATCGTTGCAAAATACTACGATATCGTTCACGCCTACAGCAGGCACGAACTGGATAGTAGAATTGCCTTCTTGGGAAGCATTGTTGTGCTGGTTGGCGGGGTCAAAGTTCGAGGAACCATCTACCTTCAGATGGTATTGCCAACTGTACGTGTAAATATTTACTAGAAAATCTAGCTTTGTAAGTTTCAAACCATCAAATTCAAATTGTTTATTTTCAATAAAGGATATTCTTATCACTTATTGACGTCAATTATTACTGTTTTAAGTTTACCACCACTTTCAAAGCGCAAGTGGAGAAGAAGCGGCGCCACAAACTCCACTGCAGCATTTTCTCCAAAGACGTCGAGAACCATTTGTTCTAGCTCTAGTCTATGAATTATTCTGTGCTCTAGTCCTTTAAGGTAGTATATCCGGATTATTTACACACATGTGCTTAATCTTAGCCTTTGATAGATAAGTATATAGCTGCGGAAGATTTTAGGAGGTCGATAGCCGAACGCTATTGTCAAGTTAGACTGGTCTCCACTAGTAACTAGTCTTGGGCTCCTCCGTACTTCGTTAAGCAGCTGGTATTGCTCGCTATCGCTAGATGGCAGTAGGATAGTGTGTCAGATGCTTTTTGCAGCCTGAAATCACTGACAGTGTTGTCCACTAACATATCCCGACCTTTTGCTTGTAGGGTTACGGAAGTAAGACGGTAGTCGCTCCATTTTCAAAATCAGTATTACAAAATCTAAGACCATGGTTAAAGCGTACAGTGGGCTCTGATGCGCCGACGCGATTGCCGCGTTTTACCTTTTTCTGATATTTAGCAATACTTCGGCACGGTTTTCATCATTTGAAATGTGAATGTAATCTTATTTGATACTAAATATGTTGACAAAATGACAACAAACCAGTCATCATTTATTAGGGCGCAGGCAGTCTACTGCTGCTTTGAGGCCTACCCCAAGGATTTTCGGAATGACCGATTGTAGGCGGCCTGTATCCCCTACTTGCTTACGACTACGACCTTCCTCAGGCAATTTGATCTGACTTGGTAATGGTCACATTATACACAATTAAACGAACCGAAAACCGCAAAAAAGACGCATAAAAAAGTCCTTTTTGTATTATTGTATCCAAAATCTCATTAATAAACCAACAAGGAGCGCGACTCTACACCGTTCATAAATAAAGTTTGGCTAGTACCTACTATAGCTACATTAAAATTATATAAAATGGTCTTGTATGATTGCTGTAATTTTGATTCATGGATGTTTTCGGTCAGAAATAGTTCTATTATTCATTGTGATTGTCAGTGGCTCACACGAGTCATTAGGGTGCTCTGGTGTAGCCTCAAAATAATAACACTACAGAGTTGAAACTTAATGATAAGTTTGTTTGTTTGTCCGCTATGTCTCTACCTTGTCTCTACATGAAAGCTAGCCTGAATGTGGGTTTCTTATGCAGTCATTCCGAGACACCATACAATCCTCGCATCATTTTTGATCTCTGTGATATACAACTCGCTTGTGCCGCTCTTAGTTTCTGAGTTTCACGTACATAGAAAAATATTTGTTCATTATTTTTCGGGACTAAAACATTGTAGGCTTCATGACTACTTTCAATCAGGGCGTCGATTCTGCTAACGTTAAGTCACAATCGTGTCAAAATAGTGTTTCAATGGAAGTGCTTTTTTACACACTAGTTACAAGAAATGTATATTTTTTTATATCACTGCTGGTGGTCAGTGGTGGGACGCAAGCCGTATTGCGTAGCAGTCAATCAGTCAGTAAATGATTGTGCCTGTTTTATAATCTGCACCTAGAGATACAATAAAAATGCTAGGTTTGAAGTGGGACTCTGTTTGTGCTTATTGACATGATAAAATCTTTCTTTTGAAACTCTCTTGACCTTCTTTCTACAATGATCCTTACGTTCTATTTATATTTTAGTTAATTGTATTGTGGAGGTAGATTCCTGCCCAGCACTTTGTTTGATGACCACAACGAATTAACTACTGAACACAATACCCAGCTGTTGAATATTCAAAAAGTTTTCTATGTCGGTACTTTAAGCTGTTTCACGTAAATCATGATAACAGTACCTAGGCTTTTTAATAGCAGGATAGTAGTTACAAGTTAAGTAATTTATACTTAATAAATATCTAAATATAAAAAATTCCATTAGTCGAAAAAAGGAAGTCTTGGTCACTGGATTAGGTAATTAGAAGTAGTGATTAGTTCTAATCACAGCCACAGAATAAACCTTTTTTCATCTTAGCGCTTACCCAGTTGCATCTTCAGCATGTTGCTTCGGAGCCCAGGGTCCACACATCTATCCTCTAGATGTAGATAATATCTACAAAAATACCATGGCTAAAACGCACCAATCATATAAAAATACATAATACTTTATCTAAAACTAGCGAACCGCCCCGGCTTCGCATGGGCATAAAAACCTTCCTCCTGAACCACTCTTTTAAAAAAACCACATCAAAATCCGTTGCGTCGTTTTAAAGATTTAAGCATACAAAAGGGACATAGGGAAAGAGAAAGCGACTTTGTTTTATACTATGAAGTGAAGTACACCATGTACTTATCAATAATAAAAAAGTACCCAAGATATATTTATAACATTAACAGTTTTGTACTGGTTTTTTACACTCTGTTTAACAAAATAGTTAATTCCGTTTGCATATACAGTAATTACGAGACTAACACAATGGTGGCCATTTGTATTACAATTTCGCAATATTGTATTGTTGGCGAAAACAATGTAAGTCGCAGACATTTCACCATTATAAATAACTAGTGATCTGCCCAGGATTCGTAATAGTTAAAAATAAATAAGTATGTAAACCTTTGAAAAGAATATTTCTACATACATTATGAAGGAAACTGCATCGATTTTCGTCACGTGTTTTTTATATTTACTTATATAAAAATAGAATTTATATATATTTCAATTCATACTAAGTATGTAAAATTTTTTATGATCATTTTCTCCCTTATATGATGGATGGACTAAGCTCGTACTTACTAATAACTAAATTAATTAATGACAAGGTAGAAAAAAAAAAAAAAAATGCTTGCTGATTTTCCGAGTGGGTTGCTTGGTAAATCGTTCCTTCGCGCCTTGGTGTCGTCAGTATTGCAAAATCCTTAAAAATAGGCATCCGGTACCAAGCCCTTACCGGGCCTTGCGAACTTTCCGATCATAAAATTAAGTGATTTGAGCAGTTAAAACTCAACTGATGCCGCCTCATGTCTACTGGCTTTAGTGTCCGAGGCTTTGCTAAACAGGGATTTCCACTAATGTTATCAAAACGATACACCTTACGAGTCTATAGTTACATCCCCACTTACTGTAATTGTAATATAACTTAAATTTCAATGTATATAACTTAAATTTCAATTTGAAATTTAAGTATATGAGATATAGTTATAGTTATTTTATTATTAACTAAATTGAGGAGGCTTATGTTATGCAGTGGACGAAATAGGTAAGGTGAAACAGAAGAAGAAGACGGTCCGTCTCTTACACTCTCTAATACATTTAATTCTATATTCTTTATAACAATATTATGATTACGTCTACCACCGCAACCTGAACCTACAGGTTCCTGTACTGTATATAGTGTCTGGTTCCACCCACTCTCGGTGGTCCAATTCACCAAGATTTATTAAGACGAGGTCTATAAAGTTCAGAATGAAACCAACAACCAACGATCTGTAGCAAGCAAAAACGTTGCTAATGGATGAGAGGCCTTATGACGGACGGCAAAAAGTTGTTTACTATGCCGCGGACGAACTTATTAAATAGGTACCTTCAGTAACCGTCAGTACTGAGTTATCTGATGTCATCTAAAATGTACTTGGTTATAGTAAAATTGTTTTGAAAAATATTTTATACTCTCAAATCTCAAAGCAATTTATCTAAAACTAACGACCCGCCCCGGCTTCGCATGGCCATAAAAACCTTCCTCTTGAATCTATTAAAAAAACCGCATCACAATCCGTTGCGTAGTTTTAAAGATTTAAGCATACATCCCTATGTATATATATATCCCTATATAGGGACAAAGAAAGCGACTTTATTTAAATTATTTATACTATGTAGGTAGTGTACTATGTAGTAGTCTTTAGGGAAAAATTACAGCTGAGATATTGTTCCAAAATTTCCTAGCCTAGATCAACAAAATATCCATCTTCTGAATATTATAACTTCCGCATTCGTGTTCGTCATAAACAGTACTAGAGATAACACTAAACCCTGCGGGGCACCTGTGTATGCCCATGTTAAAGGAACAGCTACCGTCAATCAACTGCTATTCTGATGCTTGCTTTCGATAGAAAGCTTTGAATTACTTGTGTCTATCGGGAAGGTGGCATGGTGGCGACTTGCAGGCTTGAAAACTGCTGTGTGCTAACCATTCAAACGCCTTCGTCAGTTCTAACTGGATTTAATAACTCGTTCCCGATTGCATCCCGAATTTCTAATGTATATCTGCTAATACTCAAATGTCTAATGAAATGCAGCAGTTGAAAGATTTGTATCGTTTCATTTAGTAAAGTAGAGGGTAAATAATATAAGTTATATGTTACTAGCGACCCGCCCGGCTTCGCATGGGTGGAATATTATGGGTTTTGCTTACATAAAGACCTTCCTCTTATAACTCTATTAAAAAAACCGCATCAAAATACGTTTCGTAGTTTCGAAGATTTAAATGCTTAAATCTTATGTAGCTATATATAATCACATAGGGGCAGACAGCGGAAAGCTACTTTGTTTTATACTATATAAAGATAAAGATGTATTATGTTAGCTTTTGCCCGAATTTTAGCTTGGCTGGGAGTTTCGGATATACTATAGGTCAGTGACGTGCACAGAGTTTTTCCCCAGGGTAGGCAAAATAAAATCGGCCAAACACGAGTCTAGTTTTAGAACCAAGAGTTTCTTTAAAACAGCAATAGAAAATCTACCTACCTACTTAGACTGCAGAAATCTCTAAATATATAAATAGTTATTACAGCTTACGAGAGAGACAGCACGCAAGGACGGTCCGCACAAATTATTTGTATTCATGTAATGAAATTAAACTAAATATCCCTAAAGTACCTAGTTTCCTATGCATGTATCAATTAATTAATGTATTAAATATCTTCTTCAGCTTACCGCTTGTTTGTACCCAATCGGGAATTTAGGTAAGAACTTCAGCTGATCAAATCCAGGTCAAACTTGTCCCAATTCCCAATGCTTGCACATAATACCTACACTACGTTAATTACGTTAAACTAAACTAATTGTTAACATTTACAATTATTGTTATAATCACTTTTCACTTGTAACTTTTGTAATGTTTCAAAGCTCACAAATCAAGTAGAAGCACTGATTCATCTGTTTAGATCTGTTTAGTTATAAACATATTGTGACTGTGATGATAGTTGTAAGGTGAATAAATAAATAAATATTTTAAAGCCTACTTTCTGAATAACCTTATTAAAATCACATAAAAATACAATGATGGGTTTGTTTGTAAACAACTAAAATGGCGGAGTGCCGCGCCAGCAGCGCCAGTTGCATAGAATTTTATGGATGCATTCATGAAATACAATCAGTGAAGAACTTTTTGATATATGAAAATAAATTAAATATATAAAATCTTCATAAAAAAAATAAAGTACGCAATCCAACAGCATTCGAAAATTAATTTATTTCAAACCAAATTACTTATTAATCATGTTTAGCCTAATTCGCATTTTATTTGTTGGGAACACATCGAAAAGACCTCGTCTTATTCTACGTAAAACGGCCAATCAAAAATTACTTTGCATAACAACTACATGCTCGCAGCGCCTGTCTGTGCACAGACTCGATATGCACACAATAGACAATGTTTGCTGTCTATGTGTGTAAATTAAGACGAGGACTTGGATTGCCTTGCCCGTCGGTCGGTCGCATCGCGATCGTGTATTTGGTTTCTTTGCGCGTCTGATAGCAGCAGTGCGCGAAAATGTATTGTAATGTTTGTTAGAGTTAAAATTGAAATGCGCGTGGGGCGCGTGTTTATAAATTATTGTTTAAATGAAAATAAAATGTATGTATGTAAGAAAGCCCAGGGTAGGCAACGTCTTAATGTCTTTATGGGATGCACGTCACTGCTATAGGTCATACA
The DNA here is from genome assembly GCA_947044815.1 of Apomyelois bistriatella. Classification (NCBI taxonomy): domain Eukaryota; kingdom Metazoa; phylum Arthropoda; class Insecta; order Lepidoptera; family Pyralidae; genus Apomyelois; species Apomyelois bistriatella. Next base: position 5,194,323 of record OX345691.1, read on the forward strand.
TTTGTTCTGTTTAACCGTTAGATCGTTAACAAATATCAGATATCTATTAATCTTCCCGAACTTTCGCTGTTTATGTTATAATACATTATTATTACTATTTAATCGAAAATCAGTTAAATTTATATGACATTTATTTATTAGAATCAACGTTGAAGAACTCGTGGATCAAATTAAACTTACCTAACTACATAATATTATAAAATTTAATTGGGTGATCCCGCGATTAGACGGCGCCTCTCTGTGACCAGTTCCGATACTACCGCTAAAGATAGTTACACACATGCCTATATTTCAAAGAGAGCTAGCCTAGCTTAAACTAACTCTGGTCTTAGTTTGGCATACTGCAAAAAAGTTATACTAATTAACTATAATAAAGTTTTAAGTTTTCTGTTAAAGTATATTTTATGTTAGTAAAAAAATCATTTATTTCAAGAAATATACATAGTAATTGCATGCATTAATACGCTTTTATTACTTACTAGCTGTTGCCCGCGGCTCCGCCCGCGTGTAGGTCACTTTTCGCGAAACCTGTGGAAACTACAACTATCCAGACCTATAGTTAATTCTATTGTATCCTTTTCCCGTGCCAATTTTATAAAGCCATTACATTGCTACGATATCGTTAAATATTAGGGCCACTTCTTTCTCAAATACCGTTTTTAAAATCAATAGGAATCAGTATTAAACAGTCGTAAAATTCTGAAAAAAATATATGTTTTTAGTTGAGGATCTAGCAGAGTGAAATTCGCTTACAGTACCAGTAACAATATCAGACAAAATTCGCTCGATAGAAAAATCAAAGTTGTCTACTTTGGAAGTTTATTTTCAATACTATGCCTAAAATAATGAACTTATTGTCCTGCTTTTATGTTATAGCCTTTAGATAAAGTATTTATATAGTGAAAATCGCTGAAGTAGATTTAGTAGTGTTATTTTCCCAAATATGATGTCTAAATGCCTACAAAATGAGTGAGCGCCGCGACTACGCGGCTTACGGACAACGGACAACGGACCTTCAGAAGAAGGAGCTCTTAACATTCATCTATCAATCTTTGTCTCTAAAAGAGTAGACGCAGCCTATTACAGAGTCATTAGGACCTAAAATCCACTCCCAAAGTTTTAGTGGGCGTGTAAAGTGGAGAAAATCTCAATAAATAGTGATAAGTCAGATAAATTCGTCCTTACGACACGACCGTATGTTCCGTGAAACACTGATTTGATTATTTTTTAAACCAAAGCCAACCCAAACCAACCAATCAATTCAAATAGCTTACAATACAACACAACAAACGACCGATAAACAAACCAACCAATAGTACTAAATCAACAACCAAATTTTTTTTAAATGAGGAAAAATTTCAATCTGCTATTAAAATAAAGTCAGCGCCATCTATTGGTATTTTATGTAACTAAATCATACGCCCACAAACATTCAATGTGTTATTTTATTAAAATTTAATAGAGACTGCAGTGTGTTTCTGTCTTTATTGATATAAGTAGAAATTTTAGCTTTATCTAAATTAAATACGTTTATGTAAATCGCATTCAACTGTTTAAAAGTTTTGAAGCAGTGCTTGTAGTAAACTTTAAATGACCATAACTTCTATTTCCCTTAACCGATTTTGATGAAACAAAGATTTTACAACGCTCCTAATTATATGTAATTCACCTGTGAAAACAAAAATTGTTTTTTTGGTTTTTATTACTCTTCTTTAATTGCCCCGTAGAGGTTTTTTAGAAAAATATTTAATGTACAGACACTCGATTTTTACTGACTTATTATATGTATAGATAGATAAGTACAAAATACTTTTATATTAACGGAGTTAACGCTAAGAGCTTTCTCTAAGTAAGAAAATAATTCTAGAAAACAAATAAAAAACGAAAACAGAAAATTATTGTTTATGGCAGGATTCGATCCAGCTACTTTCTAGAAACATTTCTTTACTAAAATATTTAAAAAAATAGACTTCTAAAAAATTAATACAATACAAAAAAAGGGTAAAAACAAAAGAAGTAATGTCTAGCAGGATTTGAACCCTCTACTTAAAGAAATGATCCGCGACCTCTACCGATAGGCCAACATGCTTTGCTTGTTACTGCCGAAATTTCAAATGGGTTTTGTCTATAGGTACGCAACTTGCAGTGTTTGAAGTAAATTTTCAATCGACCATAACTTCTTTTTCCCTTAACCGATTTTGACGAAACAAAGTTTTGACAACGCTCCTAATTATATGTAATCCAACTGTGAAAACCGCGTTTAAATCCGTTGAGTATTTCCGAAGTTATAACGTACCAGACAGACATACATACATACATACAGACAGACAAAAATTCCAAAAACTGTCTTTTTGGTTTCTGTTACTCTTTTTTAATCGCAATCTATCAGTTTTTTTGAAAAATATCAAATGTACAGACACTCGGATTTTAGTGTCTTATTATATGTATTGATTTATGGCTTACTGATACAGGCCCAATATAAGATTTTTTTTTAATAAATTATCTTGAAATTTAAAATAGTTTTCGTAGGCCAAACCTACATGATAAATGTCTGTCCTTAGCCCAACGATCATTAGAATCGATTAACACGTTTTCATATGAATACATCGACGATCGGCGACCTCGAGCGCCGACAAATCACTCTGAGGCTTTAATTAATCGGTAATTGAAAGCATGCTCACAATTTCTATGTAATTTGAGACCATAAATTATGGTAGGTAGGCATTTTTCCTCGGCTAGTTAACACTTGATATGGTAAACACAGTCACAAGTTCTTATACTGATCTTGCCACAGAATAAATGATAAAATGTAGTACGATCGGACTAAAATTATACTTAGATTATATCGATCTTTCATTTTATGTATGATTTAAATGATTACAGATTAATTTCAATAATTTAATTAATTTTGAAATCTTAGATAAAAATGGCAATGGACTAAGTATACAACAAAAAAAAAACTACATAAGTATTAAACAGAACTTATATACCTACGGTCACATTCAAATCTTGCTTTTTATAATATCATGCGAATCCTGAAAATAGAGCTTATTTTACTTTTTAATTACCTAACTAAAAACATATTTTGAACAAACTATAGCTAATTATCAAAATAATGACCATATCGTATAAGCTAAAGCTCAGGTAACCTTTATCCCCGACATAATATTTCGTCGAGTTTCATTCGAGATCCGGACAAGTGATTATTATTATGAATTATTACTTGTTGTTGTCATGGTAGCGGCCAGTTAAAAGAATGAGATCTAAAAATACCCGGCTAGCAACAAACCAGATTTATTGGTCCGACCCACAGCGCCGCAACGCAATACTTAACTTTATGACTTAACTACTCGAATTACAGTGCAATTTTGAGTAAATGTTTTATGGATCTCGTCGAAACCGATCCTGATAGTGGTCTTAACTGACATTCAATATAATGGTACAAGCGTAAATGTAGTACCTACATAATAGTTGGGACAAGCTGGGGACCTATCTGCATGGTATCTTTGTTGTCTCATTACAACGGGTAAGGAGTTACATTGAAGTACTTAACCACACTTTAATTTAATTCGAAAGAAAATTTTGTGCTAAGCTTTTAGCGTTGTTAAGCAAACGATAAGCAAAAGCTAAAGAAGTTAAAGGTTTTAGAAGAAATGGTTACTCATACTTTTATACATAGAATACTAATCCATATCTTCTATATATTATTATTATAATATAATTATAATATTATTATTAGTTACACTATTTAAAGCTCAATAACGGCTTTACTGATTTTCGCTGAAAGTTGGTGGGGAAGTAGCTTAGAACCAAGAGAAGGACATAGGGTTTCATCCCGGGAAAATGTTCCCGAGGGATTAATATGTATATTTAATAGTTAATAGTGATATAAAGCAGTTTATACTATGTCTCAATGCTTGCGCGGTTGTAATAAACTCCTTTCTTCCATGTAAATTCGCATGGTTAAGTTTTATTCCCATGATCGATTGTAAAACCATTTCGGCGTGCTAAGTTTTATTAAAGCTAAAATACGGCAAAGGCGCGTTGCGCGTTTCCTACATATAGGGATACTATCTGTATGTCTCAGTTACTCTATAAATCCAAAGCATCGATGTTAATTTTGACAAATACAATATCATAATATAGTAACTGGCAGTCCTCGCTGCAACTTTATGGAACAAACTCCCATTGGAGGTCAAGACGTCGTCCTCACTATACTCCTTCAAATTTAGGGTTAGGGAATACTTCGAGCGTTCGGACTTGAGTTGATTTATAGTATAGGTTAAGTAACTTTTGGGTTGTAATTAGTTGTTTAATTTCATATATGTGTATTCTTTGTGATGTACCCTCTTCAATGCCCATGTACTCTTTTTCCTTTATTATACAGGTTGACTGGAAGAGATCCCTGTTCTGTTAGGGATAAGTCCGCCTTTTGTTGTGTTCTATGTTGTATCATCAATGTTCTTTCTGTACAATATAGTTTTTACGTACATACATATCTAAGTATATAATCTATTCTGTATCTACATAATCTGAGATGTATTTTTCACATTCAAATTTTAAGTAAGTTTACTCGAGTGGACTCGGAAAGCAGCTGGAATTATTATAAAAGCTTTAAACAAACACTCGATGAAATAAAATAGTCTTGTCCATACTAATATTATAAATGCGAAAGTCTGTCTGTCTGTCTGTCTGTCACCTCTTCACGGCTAAACTGCTGGACCGATTGTGATGAAATTTGGTAGAGAAGTAGTTAAAGACCTGAGGTCAAACATAGGCTACTTTTGGGCGCGATATAACCGAGTCCCACGCGGGGCGAAGCCGCGGGGAACAGCTAGTATTAAATATAAATATAAGCAAAAAATACTTTATCTATCGAATTATGCAGGTGTAAAGATGCAATAAGTATAAAAATAATGTTGTTAATCGTGTTAATCAAAGGTGGGCCATGCTATCGACCACCACGCTCGCTTCTCAAGTTCCCTGGTCTTCTCAGAAAACTCGCCTTCATTACAAAATTAAGTCAGGTGTTGAAACCTTCGCCAGCAAGCCACTTTATATTTTAGTCACAGAAAGTGTGGTACTGGTTTCTGAAATTATGGAGGAGATTTTAAGTAGAAAACCACAATGGTTGTTGCTTTATTTCACGGTTGGTAACATTCAAAATATTGAACGGAAAAAATGCGGAATTCAATTGAAATACTAATACTATTGATGCGCATCATTTGCTAGTAGCTCCATCTGCTTTATATTTTTATCTTTTGTACTTGTCCAAGGTGCTCAATTTCATCAAAATCTATTCAGGAGTTTAGACGTAAAAAACTAAGAAATAAGATTTCACTTTCCAAAAAACAGACTCTTTAAATATTTTTACTCTGTGCGAGCTGATGATTACCTAATACTGTAAGGCCTAGGGCGGCCTTCTTGTCCTTCACTGCTGTATATGTGGGTGAAATTAGAGAATTCAAAACATGTATAAAATATACCGTACCGGTTTTCTCTCTAATTCTTTCGCTGTGACGGCTGTCAGACTTTGGAATAAGCTTCCAGAATCCATCAGAACAGCCTCCAGCCGCGCTAACTTCAAATGGCTTGCCTACAGGTTCTTACTATCACAGAACGTCACAGTTTAAGAGGCAAAATTAGGTAATAATTACGGGTACATTTTGAGTTGCTGCTTTAATCTCGTAAATATTTTTCTGTCATATATATGTATATGTATATTGTTATTTATGTATTTATATATCTAGGTATATATGTATGTAAGTTTATGTAAATTTATATTACTATTATATTAAACCCACATTACGATCTCTGCTTGACCCAAAGGTTGACTGTTAGATAATGCTTTTAGCATTAAGTTCGCCTATTGTGCTATACAACTGTATTCTGTACAATAAAGTTTAAATAAATAAATAAATAAATAATAAAATACTCATAATTTAAATGCATCTAATGAGGTTAAGGATACATAGCGTGCCAAAGAAATAAACATACAAACAAACAAAGAAATAAACATACAGCAGGCAAATAGGTGCAGCAATTAGGTAGGTAATAAAAAATAGGTTCTTAGATGGTAACTTTCTGTAAATTGTAAAAGAAAGTTTGTTTGTTCGTTTGTTGGTATTATGTTAAAAATCACGTAGTATTTTTTTCTGCGCATGTTGTTCATTTTCTACTTCTATTATAGGTTAAGATAAGACCATGGACACGACCTGGTAAATACACGATAGCATGCTGTTTTCTAAGGTTGAATGTAGGCTAATAATATAGTTTTCAATTTGCTTACATCCTTACCTAAGTTACTTAACCAGCTAGTTACTGACAATATATCCTACACTTCTACATTTCGTAGTCGCAGCTAACTTCACCGTAGAGTACCTATATCCTTCAGCCTCCTCCATTTCTCATGTTCTAGGCAATGAGAATCCAGTTGCTGCCCGCTATCTCCTTAAAACTTACAAAATGACTACTTTTTTCTGAATACTGATATTGAAATAGATAAAACATTTAATTCATTAAACAGTGCAACAAGCAATAAAGTTCAAAGCCGGTCAAATGCGATGAGATCATTCGTGGTTCACAAAAACTACTTACATTCTCTATTTCAAACCAGATTTCAAAAACAAATTGTTGTTGGAGCTCGCTTTTGTTAACCGACATCAATAAACTATGACGTTCATTATTTGATGCGAACATAAGTCTGTGTAGTATATATATAAGGTGAATTTAAATTTTCCAAATAAACTTATATGGAAAAATTATATTTTTCGATATAAGTTTATTTGGAAAAGTTGTTCAGTATGGTGGTCTGTATCTGCCCTTAAAATATTTGCAGTTGATTTGTTTCAACCTTATATAGTGATTGCTTGTTTGCTTTCTCGCTTTTACCTAACTAGATAATATTAGCTCCACAGAAATCTTAATATTAAGATTCTAATATCATAATTTTATATCACTAATTCAGCTAGAACAAAATGAGTCGAAAAATTTACAAGTTGTTACGACAAAGTTCAACATTTAATTTAAATCCGACTATATTTAAGAGTTGTTTTTAGACAATCAATGACAAAATGGTTCTAAAAATGTTCCACTAGTTATCAACTACGGACGTTAAGAATGACGTCAAAACTGGTTAGGCTAAAAAACCCATAAACAGATTAATAACAATTTCCATGACTATTGTGGGCATGGATTCTAAGAATAATGTACGTAGATACACTGCCTAAAGAACCCATAAATAATTTTATATCCATCAAAAAGGCTTGCGTGACAGGAGATCCAAAGCCGTCGGACGACTAGTGGCTTCAGAAATTCGAGCCCATCCAGCTACGTAGCGTTCATTCGATTCGTATTAACGCTCAAGTAATGTAACAAATAAAGGGAGGTCGTTGCCCCATCTCAAGACGCAACGCCTGATCCTCGCACAAAAGAAATAGTTAATATTAGAGCTCGCTCCTCCACGAGTGTCATTAGCAGCGTACAAAGCTTCAGAACCATTCCACGCTCTTACTATTTGTCAGAAGCAAAAAGTGCCTTGTCCACAATAATTACGGGACTGGCTTTGGAGAGCGCTCATAATTCGTCATGTTCTGGTCCGCCGCACCGTTTCTGAACGCATCCATAATTTGACGTTTCCCGCCAGCGGTCACGATGGAGCGCGGGAAAGTGTCGCGTTTTGGTGGAAATTCTCCGGATTGCGAGGTTGCGGTCAAAACACACAAAAGGTGTAGAAATGGCCCTGGAAATATTTCGTAAATGCGTTCAATTGTCTTCCGCATTTCATTCTTTTTGAGGTTTAAATTACAACTAGATTTTTATCCTGGTCTAGTATCTAATAGGTTCTAATCATATCACATTCAAGTTTATTTTATTAATTAATCACACCAATCTCACTCAATCGGAATACTTTTTCTTATTTATTATTTGATAATTAGAAAAAAATCTCAAATACCTTTGTAAGAGCCTGCTGAAACAATTGAAAACAAAAAAATATAAGAATACATTCTCTAATTTTTTTTTTCATTATGTCATAATATATTGCTATAAATAAGCTACTCTCGTACATTCGCAAATGTACAGTCAAAGCTCAAAGCTAATACAAACTAGCCTTCAGCGTGTCTCTATATGCGCTGATAATAGTAGCGAAATTGCAATGGAGAGGAGTAGTGAACATAATGTTGATTGTACCCCAACCCCAATAAAATTGATGGAGTTGTTTCGATTCATGGCTGCGGAGTAGAACCAATCGGTCGCAGCTCCGTTCGGTAGCGAGCCGTGAAGTTCGATGATACTCCATCCAATCAACCGTCTTGTTGACCATTTTATTGATTTATTTTACAGCGACATGAATATGTACTGTTTTTCTTTCTTCATTGAGCGATTTTCTGGATGATCCTCGACATGTCGCTACGGAGCCCAGGGTCCGCTTTCCTACTTTTTCTTCTCCACTTCGCACGGTCTACCGGCATCATTGATTGTGAAACCATTTGTAAGAATATTTACTGACACGATATGCATATTTTAGTTAATTATGTTCTTAAAAACAGTGGTAGCATGTTTTAAATTTGTTTCGTATAGTTTCTTAGTCAACCAACCTCCTCGTTTTAAAGTTGGTTACAAAGCAATGCTCGATATTAGAAAAAAGCCCCCATTTTTTATTTAAAGATATTCTTTAACTGGTTACCTTATTTTTTAACGCTGCCTATCTAAATACCGTTGGTAACAAACAGGAAAAACATTTAAAAATACCAATGCTTTGTACAACGACCGGTGTCGAGATATGAGCAGACAATGGTGTCGAAACAAATTCAGTACGTTTGGACGAACTACGGTTATTGTACTATAAAAAGTTGTTTGTCCAATCTAGTCTAAAGACGAGTAATGGTATTGGTCCATCACAATCCATCATCCATCAATCTTACAGAGTCATACATTTCACTCGCCATAGAATGTGGATGAAACGTTAAAAATATTAGTTTTATACTAAGAGACATACCATAATTAAAGCTTTTAGCCAATATTTTTAGTACCGGTTCCGCGACGTTTGTAATCCAATCTAGCAAATTAAATTTGACCTACATCGGGAGCAATCTGTCAGCTCAATAGCCGTTTGTAAATTAAATTAACATTTCAACCTTTGGGTGCCAAACCCACTCAAAAATACAACAAACACAACAAAATAGGTCTTTCAATTTATCAATTTCTTAAGTCATAATTAAGAATCATTCGATCAAATAAAAAACACAACAAGATGTCTGTTGTACCCACGCAGAGTAGATGTCAGCGTACTAGTAGAGTATATTATATAATAGCGGTTATATTTATGACCGGTCGCCTGCTTGAGGTCAACCTCTTTATATTTTCTTTGATATATCAAAATATCTGTCACAAGTCAAATAGACAATAAAAACCTCTGTTAGACCCGGTTTACCTAAAGATCTATACAAAAATAAGAGGTCTCCTCTCCGCTTGGTCCATTTCCACCGAAGCTATAAGCTGAGAGATGTGGAAATAACGAAATCTGATTGGTTATTCAAAACACATCTCTTCTTCTCTCCGCTTTGGTAGAAACAGGATCTTAATCGTCTCTTACGATATCCACGGAAAGAGGGGTTAGTCGATCATACGGTTAAAAAATAAATGATTAAAATATGTAGCTTTCAGGGCAAATAAATTCCTCTGATTCACATGACATTTATTCTATCAGACCCCAATCAAAACAATTTACCTTAAATACGATGAATTACATAATACGTAACTATTATACACCAAAACGTGGGTCTAATTGAGCATAATTTAATTGGCATTAATTAATTAAAAGAAAAGACATCAACGCGTTCGAATTGAAAAATTTGTTTACATAAAAACTTAATTTGAAAATTATGATAATTTGAACGAGTTAATCTATATAATAATAAATTCAATGATGCCTTACTTATAGAAATACGAAATAGCTGCGTGCATGAGGCCATCCTAATGACATACTCTTTCTTATCTAGTCACTTGTTTTTACCAAAATTTTCGCTTCAGTTATCTTTTGGTAAATCCACTGTTATATTTTAGTCTAGATTTGGGTACGTAGGTATTTCTTCAGTTTTAATTTTCTAAACACTGTATAGAATTCTAAAAGTGTATTCAACCTGCGAAACACATTCCAAGCAATTTTTTGTTTACTTGCAGAAAAAAAGTAAATTAATGTCGCATTTTAACGTTTGCTGCCAAACTTAGCAATACCGTTATTAACGATAATAACAAGGCAAACGTTTCGTGTGAAAATCTAGAGCGATGGGGGTACCTTAATGGGACAATATTAGGGGGTGATAACAGCTATGTCGAGCCCGCAGACAAGACACGTGACGTCACGTGTCACATGCGGGTACGCAATCATATCATATCTATTTTGTATGTGGCTATTAGTTGTGATTCGATGTAACTTGATTTACTTTTGATTAAGAATTTAGTTATTCGGATTATTTGGAAGTCTTATTTAAATTCTAAAAAAGAATGCCTTGGGAATCTTGATTCTTTAGTCCATTTCCATATCTTCTTTTTCTTCCGTGACTTAATATTGTTCCTTTACTTGGGGTCGACCCCCCTTTTCGACGTTTTAACGTTTGTGTTAGAGCTGTTACAGAACTTCACGTGATTTTGCCTTTAAAGAAAAGCACTACAGAATTATGAGCTCTGTTCTCTGCTCAGCTCTGATACAAAATCATAGCGTTTTCCCGGTATAGCGTCCCAAATCGTATATCTTCAAAGCCCGGGGCACGTTTACGATGTCTTTTTATTTTTATCTTGTTACATGGAGGGCTTGAGGTACTTAAGACATAAAAATAAGATTTGGTATTATTTTTCTGACTGGTCGCCTGCCTGACGTTAACCGCTCTTAAACAATACAGTCGGTTTAAACAAAGTAGCACAGTACTGTATATATTCATACCTACTTATGTCATAACTTAAATAAATATATAAGCATAATGTGTCTACGTCATTGTATGTTCAAAGTTTATTTTTATAGTATAGCACACAAGCTTAAATAATGGTTGTGCTATATTTGTATTATACTGACAAGTATTTATAATCATATATTTACTAGCAGACTCGTTCTTGTGAAAATGTCGGGTAATCGGGTCTTAGCTGACATCTCCTAACTATAAACTACCTATAGTTATTTTTATTTATTTTAGTAAGTATTATTAACTAAAACTTTGGTGTTTCTTTTTTTAATTTTTATCGTATATTTTGACACCTTTGCACATTATCTATTTGTAATTAAGGTTGACTGGCAGAGAATGCTTATAGCATTAAGTTTACCTATTGTAGCTCTTGGATCAATAACGTTTCAAATAAATAAATAAAATATAGTACTTACAAAATTTTGATTTCAAAGACCAAGTACTTTTTGAGATTTTGTGTTTTCTTTATCTAAATATCTATCGCTTTTAATATCAAGATTAAATTAAACTATTACAGACTGCTGAAATGCGTTATTAACCTAACTGACAGGAAATACTAGGAAATAGAACGGGTAGGTACTAGGTAATATATAAGTATATTATATCTGGTGAAAATAGTTTCCAAAATTCTTAAAGTGGTAAGGATTTTGAAACTGTTAAAGAAACTAATGAACAAACACACATTTAGCACGTTCAAACGTCTAAATAAATGTTAACAGAGTCATTAACCCATAGTTGCGAATTAGATCTCTGAAGATTTAACGAAGTAATAGATACAGCAGTAAGGTCTAGTTTTGAAATCATACTTAAGTAAAACAATTGACTTAGTAATTTCTTAGGTTAAATAGAGCCACGGATTTGCCAAAGTAACATTGCTTCTCAATTCGTTAGCAATTTCTAAGAACACCAAAACACTAACTTTAAAAAAAAGTCTAAACGTGATGCTCACCATGAAGCCATTTGTTCATGTGTTTAATTTTGCACTGTATTCCCATATTCTAAAATTAAAGTAACTAAGTGTTAGTAAAGAGTTAAAAGAGATCAATTAAAAACTCTAAGTCTAGCTAGGTAGGTCTATAGTGGCTGTTATATATACTTGTACTGGTGTTAGCATAACAGTTTATTAACTACACAACATTTTTAAAGGTTTATTTTTGTACATTTTCTAAAGTTCAAAGTCGATCGCGATTATAAGTGTGATGGTGGAGTAACAGGTGAATAAACTTCCAAATGCTGACTATCAAACTATCAGAACACCAACGGCGTCAATATCATACGTCATTGACGTTCTGAGGACGGAGCAATTACGTCAATAAGTTTGATTAGTCCAATACTGTTTACTTGAGTCCTACAACTGCTTATACTCGTAAAAAGTGATTTATGTGCGCTTTTGTACGAAGCATCATTGTATAAGCCAACCACAATGGTAGGTCTATAGAGTTGCCTCAAGGTTAAGTGTTTGGACTTGGTTTAATGAAGTTGTAGGCTGACAAAGCGGGGTCTGGCTTGAGTGGTCGTTCCGTGGAGTCGTGGAGCACAAGGCAAATAGACGAAGACGTACTGTGTTATCCGCACGTGGTGAGGAGAGTGGTACTGAGGGATGGCGAACCGGTTTCGTAGTAGTCGTGTAGGGCACTAGCCGTAGTAACGAACGTTTTATCGAGCCTATCCTCATTGAATAGGATTTAAATAACAAAAAGTTAGTGTGACAAATGTTTTGAAGTAATAGGTAATATATTTTATTGGATTTTGTAAAGGTTTTCGATTACAATTTGCCTGTTGTGATGATTCGTTGATTGTTTTATTAAGTGAAATCTATTTGGTAATTATCTTAATGTTCGCCTTCGTCTTTTTACTGTATGTGTAAACATTTGTTTAAACATAACTTACACTGCTATTATAAAACAGTAACTTCCATACCTTGCAAAGATTTCAGACGACTTGTTTTCAACCAATTTGGGTCTAGAATGAGAATAAAATAAGTTTACATAAATCGTTGCTTGTATTAGAAATGCGTAGATCCTACATAATATTCGGTTTATCCGAAACGAAGTCGAAAGAACAGAGAGAATCACTTTGGTTGCGCGTCCACAAACAAAGGAACCGGGCAGGAATCTGTCAAGTCACGCCGGCACGTTGCGCCCCCACTACTACGACTAGCAGACCAGTAACAACCGAAAACTAATCGAAAACACCCGGAACTAATCTTTCTGTAATTATAAAAAAATGTGGACACCATCAAATTCCTTGGCTTCGGTGCGCAATTGAGAAATTGAAAATTGATAGAATACGTATGATACGGATAGGTTACTACATAATCAATAGGCGTTCAAAAGTGGCTATAGAAGCGTGTTGATAGCTAGATTGTACTTCAAAATGATATCAAAAGTCCGTTAGAGTTTCACACGCGACGATCCGAGAATACCGAATCTACACCCGGATCTTTCGCGCGCTTTTTTCGCGCGCTTGACCAGTCCATACTATCAAAACTTGTAATTAAGTTGCTGATTGTCGTCATTAAGCAGAAACACATATTTGTCATTTTGAATAATGTATGTTCATAAGCGGATGTGATCTAACTATAATAACACTCCTGATATATTTTTACAGACAAGTTACTTAAGTACTTATTTTTGTTCATTCCGAAATTAGGAATAGTTTTCCATTTATTAAGTTTATTTATTAGGTGCCTAACATAAACTAACCTATCAAGTTTACTTTCCACATTATTTTAATTTCACAATTTAATTTTCTTTGGTATATCTCATATCAGTTTTTTTCATATCAAACTGTCATTGTTGGCCGCTATTATAGTTTTCCCACTCAAGTTTTAAGACGACTACAAGTATATACCAAAAGTGGCAAACATAGTTTAAAAACTCGTTCTATAAAACAAAACATTTTAATAGTTACTTTACCACGTCTAGTACTAAATCTAATATAAAAATACTAGTCGTGCTCTTGCTATAAGTAATAATTCATCATAGCACATTGTCGAACCCGTTTGATGCGTGTGAACGCAGCAGGTATCGACCGGGCCCGCAGCATCGCACCCCTAGCCGCAACTCATTTATATCAGTGCTGGTAATTGAACAAAAAAAAGTTTAATTTTTCTCTTTATTACAGCTATCATAAATAAATTGAAGTGCTCTTTAATAATTTTACTTTCATAAAATTTTCACAATTTTTTATTTATTTATTTGTTTCATGTTCATTTTTAAATTGAAAACTTGCATTAGAATATATTGGCAGAAGTTATTATGATGTAAATATTATAAATCATATATTTTTCATTGAATAATATCAGATACATTTATAAATGTAACTAAAACCACCCAAAAAGGTAGAATGTAGCGTTCGTCTATGTATTATTATGCAATTTATGCAATTATATTATTTATGCAATAAATATGTTTTGGTTTCTAAATAGATACTTACTACTTAATTCGTATGTATTGATAAGTAGTATTTTTTTTATTTAAACTAGCTCACTTAAATACTACGGTGGGAGACAAAGGTCAAAAAACCGGTCAAGTACGAGTTGAACTCGCGTGGAGAGGGTTCCGTACAATGCCAATATTAGTTTTTATATTCAATTGTGGAATTTAACTACTACTATCGCTATCTAGTGGTGTTTTAGTAAACTATTTTAAGATTCATCTGTTTTGGTCTAGTAGGTTCGGAGAAAATTGGCTGTGACAGACGGACGGACGGACAGACGCACGAGTGATCCTATAAGGGTTCCGTTTTTATATTTTTGTACGGAACCCTAAAAAGTATGAGTAGAATACTAAAATTACAAATAGCAACAAAGAGATGCTTGTATGTCGATGTGTAAATAAAAAGTGCAACTATTTAGCAACAACTAAGTCTATATATTAACTAACTTTCGCCCGCATGAATTTCCCGCGGGAACAGTGCTTTTACCCAGAATGAAAGGTACCCTATGTTCTTCTCAATACTCTTACCTATCTGTATGCGAAATTTCAGGAAAATTGGTTCAATAGATAAGGCGTGAAGAGGTAACAAACAAACAAATATACAAACTCATATTAGCTTTTATAATATTAATTGGGATTATACTTCACACGCGCTTCTATTGTACACTAGCGCTACATTCTTTTACAATTTTTGGGTTCTTTAAATACCTTCTTATATGAGTCAGCAATAATGACGTTGAGATTTAAATTGCTATGTAATTGTTTCTCTACATATATCCATATGGCATGTCAGTGATGTGTGTGTGTGTAGGTGTAACTGTACAGACAAGAGACATTTATCAAAAGAATGAATTCAATGGCCCTAAAACATTTCACTTAAATTATCCCCCATCTAGATTATTAAAATAATACATCTTACTAATTATTTTTCTTCTTTTCGAGACGAAATGGCTGTGGTAAACATAAATACTTATATATTTTAAATATGTTTCGACCAGTACATAAACAAGTACATAAATAGTAAGTTTATCAAAAATAAATTACTTGACTAGCCGATGTGATTGTTTGTTCGATCATACTAAGCTCTAAAACTTAAACAATTGGACCAACTTGTTTTTGATTATGTAGATAGGTTATGGTGCATACCAAGGGTGGGTAATACCGCGGAGTACACCTAGTCTCTTATATCAAAGTCCTAACATACTGGCAGACCAATGAACAACATCATAAATCCGGTTTAGAAACTTGAAATTCCGAGGGTGTATTTGTTTTGATCTTTGATTATGTAGAGGAATTTTAAAAACGGAATACTGTGTGAAATTTTTTATTTATAAATTTGATATTCGTTTAAAATGAATCGTTGATTTTTAAATTGATAAAGAAAAAAAAGAAATGTTTTTTACAGTTAATATTTCACACGATTTTTTTTACGTCACGATATTTCACATACGCATGTGTGTGTACAGCGAGTCTAACGACCGAGGCTCATTATGTGTCGTTTTTACGTTAAATTAGCCGTACTCGTAACGTTAAATACGTGTTACCATACCAGTTCCTGGTACTAGAACCGGCCCGCGACCTGCTATAAATTACGCGGTGAAGTAGCATGAACATATATTTGATGCTGTTAAAAATTAATGATAAAGATATCTTTATTATAATAGATGTTTATGAATCTGAAGAGATTAGGTGAAATTATGAACTTGAGGATATGGCACAGTAGACCATTTTGTTCTCCACAAAATGAATATTTATTGATTCTTATTGTAAACATGGTACTATCTAGTATTGTAACTGAGTAGTATTGTATCCTTATTGTAACAGGAGCCAACGATATCCAGGAGAAGAAATATCTACTATTAGTTAGAAGACATATTTGTTTTTGTAAATAATATGCAAATAATCTTCGGATGCATAGGTTTTATCAATTAGTAAACTTTAATACATAACTACACTAGCGACCCGCCCCGGCTTCGCATGGGCATACAAACCTTCCTCTTGAATCACTCTATCTATTTAAAAAAACCGCATCAAAATCCGTTGCGTAGTTTTAAAGATTTAAGCATACATAGGGATATAAGGACAGAAAAAGCGACTTTGTTTTATAATATGTAGTGATGTAGTGATAAACTTTCATACGATTTTTATAAGAGAACTCAGCTGAGTTAAACAAAATCGAGGCAGGTAACGTAAAGCTGTGCTTAGTCGCCTTATTTTGTTAAAGATAGCCATTACACTTTCTGAACCAATTACAGAGAGCTTTTTCCACAAATTGAGACTTGATAGTCTTCTTAGAAAATAAATCATTCTGAGTGGATGTAGGAAACTTAAATAACAGTTTCTTGCGTGCAAGCTATCTATCTTGCGGCGCCGGCCGGATGCAAAACAGCCAGATATGTGAGAGGCCGGTTTTTGCAATCCCCTCCACAATTTCCTGCCATCGATATAGACCGCTCTAATCTCATTTAAATATTTATGTTTGATGGGATTATCTTGCTGAAGGGTAATAGAAGTAAAGAAGAGTTTCGAGTGTGATCACAGAATTTGGAAATTCTGTAAATAGAAATTTAACAAGAATTGGCATAACGCACGAAAACCGTGTCGCTTGTTTGGCTTGCAAGCCATCGTTTCACACAGAAAAATGAGCGGGCAACTTTATTGAGTCATTTATTGCCACTGTTATTGGTCGATAATATAAGGTGGCTTTGTTGTAAACTGCGTAATACTTTTCTAATAAGGTGTGGTTAACATGGGTTTACATGTATTAATTAAAGATAAGATGGGAGAGAATACGCTGCCGCCGCACTGATCCAGGAACTGAATCCGCGTCAAAACATTTCTGTTCGGATAGTTCTCTGTTCTGTGAGTGTGAAGGTAAATGCTCAAAAAGTTAAGTTTATATGTAACTTGGTGAACAAGAATCGGAATATGTATACTCTTCTCGGTCTTCGGCGGTCTATGTAGTACCTACTCTAGTTTTGTTATATTTAAAAAGTCCATTCGTTGTGGCAAATTATTTTATAGACCTATTAGGTATTAGGCGAAGTTCATCAAAAAGCAACTGACAACCTACACTAGGTACAGAATAGATCTGCATGGAAGAAAGTAACTGCAAATTAGGTTAATGGTGGTCTGTGGTCACGGCCCTCAGCTATGAAGAAAACTTTTTATCAGTAAACCTCCCACTCCGACAGAAGTCTACTTAGTTCTATAAATTATATGTATATAGAAGGGGTTTGGGTTATGCAGTTTAACGTTTGGAAATCGGTGAAAAAGACGTCAATTTAAAACGCCATGAAAAACTTAAATTTTATTTTATTAATCGTGACACTCAAATTATAATATACATATATACCTATATAATATAAATACTATTACCGCCATTGTCTTCTTATTTTAATAATGTTCCTTTTACTATGTATTTTAAAGCAATAAAGATATTACAAACAAACTATACTTAGCCCTATCCTCATTCACTGTGATAAATATACAGCAAGTAAGACGGGTGCATATTAACACGATAATCCGAAAGTTTACTGATTTATGAATCACGTAAAACTTCTATATGTTTGTAGTAAGTATCAAAATTGTTGTTTCCCAAATAAAAACAAATAAATAAAAAAGTTCCTAATTGACTAATTTGACGAAAATGGATGTACTCGTGTAATGTCATACATACTACTTCCATGCATTGAAAACTTGGGTACTTATCTGATTTACGGTTTACGTAAGCCCTTTACACCCTATAAATGCATAGAAAGTTCCATGAAATACGTAGAACAGCAGCGAAATAAACCCATTGTTTCAGTTCAAACGTTTTGTTCCGTTATTCAATAAAAGTTTATTCACTTCGAGGCTTTACGACTGCGATGTGGGATAAACAGGCTAAGTACTTTACATTACACAGTTTTGCTTAGAAAATAAAAAATATATTCGGAATCTAATGGTCTAATGGAGCGTAATGCCCTCCCAAATTTTGAAGGTATTCGTTCGGTTACGGCAAGATACTAATTCGTCAAGGTGTTGCTGGCAAGTTGCTTCTAAACTCTAAGAGCCGGGGATACCGAGGGGTGTGGAGGGCCGGTGCGGGGGAGGGCGAAAGGGGTGAGTGAACGCGGCTCCATTACGTGCCTCCGGACGTAATATCGAGTGTACCGTCATAGTAAATCGGCCGGAACCAGTGTTTCAGTGCTGACTCTATGCGGGGTATAGACAAAGCCTCCGACAGCTACGCTTTTCAATGCCTCTCGATGGACTTTTATCGTAAATTAGATTAGATAAAGCAGGCTACATATAATCGTTTTCTAATCGTGATTAAGCTTTATATATTTTAGAAAGAATTGGAGGCTTTTGTAATAGTTGTATGGCAGTAAATCTAAATATTTCATCAATTTAAATCATAATTATTAAATTTATCTTTCATATTGACCTTATTAAGTTCTACTAATTCTTTACGCCTAATTACTTAAAACTTTTCAATTTTTATACTTATTTCATTCCGCACACGAATTAAACCTCGATTCCTGCTTATCGGTAAAAGACAAAATTATCTGTCTCTCTCTTTATTTAGAAAATGCATGAAAAAAGAAAGTAGAATTAGTTCAAAACAAGTTGATTTACCCAGAAATGAGTGTGAAGCCTTACAAATTCGCCGTAGCGAGGCTCTGCGTGACTCACGGAGAGAGAGCGTTGAACCTCGCGTCCGCCCGCCATCTTGCTAGGTTGCGCGAGCGCAGCCCTCCTGCATCCCTTAAATCAGATCAAATAAACAAATAAAATATTGAAATATAAAAGACCAAACAAACACGCCCCTATTTAGATTCAAGATTCGTTATTTGTGTTTGTCATTGATGATTATGTATTTTTAGTGCTAGCTTATATTATACTAGCGACCCGCCCCGGCTTTGCACGGCTATAAAAACCTCCGTCTGAAATCACTCTAGCTATTTTAAAAAAACAGCGTTAATGTCCGTTGAGTAGTTTCAAAGATCTAAGCATAATTAGGGACAGACAGCGGGAAGCAACTTTGTTATATACTATGTAAAGATAAAGATAGATAAGTACCAACTTACTTAAACACTTAAAACTTACATTTTAAAGAGCTGAAATATGAAAACGGACAGGGAAACCTAACAAACAACAATCTATACAAAAACAATGTTATAACTCGATTTTTAGATATCTAACCAGGTGAGGTAAATATAATACAACATATAGATACGAAACAATAGCACTTATGTGCTTCAATTTAAGCAGCAGAGTCGTCGGTAGGTACCATTTTGTGGTTTAACAATTTTATCGTGCCGTAAAATGCCGCAGTCATTGGCGTGAAACAATTTTGTAAATACTGCCTCCAACCAACCATTGTTATCATTAGCTTGGCCATTTAGCTAAGGCTTAAGGTGAAAAATGTATTAATTGTTCACACAGATTGTTCATTACTTTTCTATATTATACGATAATTCTTGTTTTAATGAAACGGCGAAGCAGCATATTTTGACTAAGGTAGAGTTTGCTTAGGGAATTAAACCAAACAGTTTGTGAAGTTGGCCTTGTACCTACATGAGATCTGATTTTGTGACATATAGCTTGTTCTATTTAGATCTTTCCTACAAGTATATACGCATATAGCATTCTATTATAGGTACATGCCTATCTACACTAACAAGAATAGCTTGTTTGTAATCAATCAAGTGTTAATTGTGCGTAACTATATATTTTCATAATAATAGTAAATCGAGTGAACATATACGTTATTTCAAAACCATTATCGTATCATAAAGTATATGTACAACAACACAATGAATGAGAATTGAATTCATAATAGAAGCCAGCACTTAACTGTCAAAGTGAGAGAAATGTTCACACGCACTGAGCATTCCTGCTGTGTTGCCGACGTCGCCATCACCTCTTATAAGGTTCAGATGATACGAACTACTTTTCTGCACGCAACCAACCATGGCAAGTAATTACATGACCTTATGTGCCGTACTTAGTGTTCTTTTTGGTAAATCTGCTGAGAATCTCTATGGTAGTCATCATCATAATCACCATCTCTAGGTCGGTATATATGCCAGAGTTAATTTTGATATTTGTTTAATTTTTTTCATATATGTAAGTCTTAGATCATTTAGTAAGTATATACCTATCTAGTTTTTTTTCTATCTATCGAAGCCCAGACTTATAAGAACTTCAAGTAAATCTAGTATAAAGAAATCACTAAATGATATTCAATATGTTGGTCCAGTAGTTCAAAGCGATATATTACCGATTAATATCGATAATTTACGTAGTAATCTGCGTTTTCATGATTATAGGTATGTACTTACTGCAGACACAGAAAAAAATGTACCGTCAAATATAAATTGATTAAATACAGCGTCATTTGCAGTTAATTTTGTGGCGGGATAGTAAAGACCGCAATCTTGTAGTTAAACACTATAACATAATTATGGCACAGCATCTGCTCCACAAGTCTGTATCCTAGGGTTGGCTGGAAGAAATTGCAATAGCGGTAACCCTGCTTCTGTACACAACTGCACATAAAGTGTATAATAAATCTATCTAGGAAGCAATGTAGATAAGAGCCCATGATTTTAAATCTAAGACCGTCATCAGATGTAGTTTAGCATATCAGATATTTAGCTATAAATTTTGATTACCAAACCAATCCGTGCGTAGATAACGAGTGATTCGTTTTGGCAGTTACTACATTTTGATAAATTCCAAAGCATCACGTTTTGTATTTAGCTTACTATGACGCCTTAAGAAAAATTTTACCACCATTTTTTACTAACAACTTTGTTATTTTTAATCTGTAACACAAAAGTTAAAATTCGATTTTCAGACGCCTCAAAAATATTTATTTGCTTAATTTTAGAAGTTTTTACATAATATTCCGTCAATTTAGCTAAATTATTACTGATTAATGATAAAACTATCTAAACAACCCAAATATCGTTACAGAAATTCTATGACGAGTACAAAACGGACCTACATTATTTCAACATTTAACATTGAAAAATTTAATTTGACATTAGTAGGTATAGTTATAGTTTTCTATTACTATACTAGCTATCTTAGTACAGCTACGAGTATATTTCTTGGGGATCCAGTTTCCGTTTCACGTCGCACAGTGTTCGGACACCCAACATTTTCAAAGGTGAGGCAATGTTTTTGCGTGCCGAAGTACTCTCTTCCTGGATTGGGTTACTCTTTCATGTACAAGGGCTACTGGAAAATCTTAACCTTAAACTTAAGCTTTAACTAGTAAGTATACTTTTCTACATTTGATGTGCCTTTCTTCCTCTCAATCCGAACCTCAAAGAGGAAGAAAACCATCGACAGATCCTCATCCATCTGGGTCCCATCAACCATGTTACTGGAGCCGCAAAGCAATTTTATAGCAAGGTAAATTTGGTTCCGAATAGTACCTACTATCATAATTTCAGTTATCCTGATTTCTCCATAAATTTACACTAAGTACGACCAACCGGTCTCCATCTTGCACCATGCTACGAACAAGACATCTAGTATAATTTATAAGTATAATGTGTGAAAATATCAATTCGTTTCTCATGTGTTACTTTTCGCGACACATTATATTACCAACAGCAACTTTAAAGCAAATTACAGTTCTTCAAACAAAATGAAGTACTTTTGTACTGCCATAAAATTGAACTTTCTGTTAAGTTGTAACTTTATGGTTTACTCTTCCTGCACAGATCGCCATTTCGTGTAATCTCTTGTTATGGTAAATGGCGCTAACCTCGAGAGTTGATTTATGTCTTCATAATGCATAACCGTTTTCCATTCTGCTCATAAATTGGCTCCTCCTCGAGACAGGTCACTTGAAGTGTTATTTCAATTTATGTACAAACTTCTTGAAGACGTATACAATTTCTCGTAATTTAAGGCATCCAATCGAGGTACTTAGGTGTTAATAATGAACACACTATTAAAATTTGGCCTGTATTTTAAATCACAGCCTGTCGATTCTATTAATTTCAAACAACAACTCGCTTCTCACGTCGCTATCACTCACACTTCGCTTAAGGTTCAAAATGACAAAAGTGAGCTTCGAAGGGACGGGGAAATCACCTTACAGAATGCTATGTCCAATCTAGTTCATCTCGCTGACACGCTCGCAAGGCTAGTATAGATTCGAATTATCAACCGAATTTTTAGAATGCCAATAATGAAACTCACAGCGGATTCAGATTCGAAGTTTAAAATTTCAACATATATGTACAGTGGGCCACTTAGAAGAAGATACAGCCTTAGATGTAAATGTATAAGGGTGAAGTGATACACTTTTATTATTTTATGTGGTACACAAAAAGCGACCGCGATAGTGTGCCGCACACTATCGCGGTCGCTTTTGTGTCTGTTGTATGCCATTCATTCGAATAACTTGTTGATTAAGTTGTCAGTTGTCATCATGATTATGTATACCTTATACTTGATTCAAATACTAACCTTAAACCTATTTCACAAATATTAGAGCACACAAGTGATTGGCTAGTTGAGTTAAATGGAGCCATTTGTAATCTGTTCGGCATTACTTGCATAAATCACCCGTAGTCGATTAACTGTTAAAATAACTCAGTATACAAACTCGCAACAATCTATCGCCCTTCGAATAAAGATATCTGATAATATTCGCTTTGACTGTATTACTTTATCATGAATAGTATCCACGAATATGAACTTTTGATATACCTAATAGGGCTTCAGAACACGTTCTTCATGAGTTGGAGCTCTGTTAAGCAACGATTTCAAATTCGAGTACATAGTGATGATTCTATAAGGCATAAAGACTACTCGACGTATACAGTTTTTATGCTTTTCTACTAAAAACAATCATTTGAAGCACAGCGCGAAGATATACGTAGCGCTTACGCAAGACAAGGTTGCTTACTACCGTCTCTTAAAACTATGCAAGGTGCAGTGAGTGAGGGAGATGTCGCCTGACATCATGTATGGCACTGTCTTACTCACTGGATCTTGCATGGTTTAAAGAGATGGTAGTAATCCCCAAGTTCGTAATAATTCTGCGAAACCTCGGTATGTTTCGCAGTTTCGCTCTATTCGTAGCGATGAGCATTAGAGCAAAAGTAAAGTCAGAAAAATACTAAAGCGATTGTTTGTCTTAGTTGTTCTTCCGCCTTTATCTTAGACATTTTAGTAAGTATACAGGAATGTTTTCGGTGCAAATTTTGTGTTTGATCATGAATGGGTTATGCGTGCATCTACATAATATATGATAGAAGGATAAAAAGTTAGCAGTGCTCTAGTGACACCCATAACTGTATCAGTGACTGCGTGCCTTCATCTTTCGAAGGCCGTATGCTTGACTAAAATAAGCGTATAAAAACCTTGGTGAAATCTAATTATTTTGTGCATATATATACATATTTTTAAAGTAATTTTTAACAATGTCATCACCTGTTAAAAAGGGTCATTCATCTTTCATTCATTCAAAAAATTTAAATCTTCATACAAATAACATTCCATATCTGCCTCCCAGAAAACAATCATTAAAATAAATACAAAAGCATTTCAAATAAATGTCTCGCTGTAATAATATCAATTTGTCAACTCTGAATAATACTCTCTTCGTTTGAATTCTCTGGGATATTGTGCTTATTGTGGTGTGGGTAATTGTTCCCATGGTGGTCTTTCCCTTATGGACGGGTAAGCACCTCTAATGACGGCAGAGCGTCAGTGTTGGTCATTTCTGTGTCTGGCATTATATCATCAGAATTCGGCCCCGCGTGGTATTTCTACGAATAAAGTAATTAAGGATGCTTGTATGAAACGTGTTGGGCAATCATATTCTTTAACATATCACATTGACATTTTATTGTGAAGAAATTGTAGAGCTAGCATTTTCTGAAGACATTGTGAATAAGAACGTCAGTTAGCAATGTTTCGTAATATTGTTTGTTATTGCAATTAGTTAACGTTTTAATTGAATGTAATACATGAATATTGCTTAGAATATTTTCTCCAATTGTCCAGTTCCCAGTCAGCAGATTTTTATTAGGTATAGCTAGATAAAGTATTTAGCTATTAGCACTCTGCTTACAATATAACTCTGTTCAATTTACTTTTTTATTAATATAATAAGTATGGGGCGACAAAAAAAGTGTAAATGATATATATGCTCCATTTCCAAAAATAGGTCAGTATTTAAGTATATTAAATCATATAGAATCAAAAAAAAATGAGTGAGTACTAAGGCAGCTAGAAATTCAATGGTTCAGTTTCATATAGTTACGGACCTTCCTATGCAGTCGGTGATCTGGCACTACATACTTACTAGTTAATTCAACGTTTAGAAATCGATTAAGCTTATAATAGCATAATAAACGTTTTCATTTTCAATAAGATGAATGAAAGTGAATGACGAACGACGATAATTTGTGATATGACCGCGAGCAAACTGACGGGTTAAGACGACAAATTCCAAGGAATACGACCATTGATTTCATAAACTCAGTATGTTTACAATCAATGATTTATTCCTTAAGGAAATTATGAAATTATTAGAGGCTCTAGGTGTTTTAGTTATAAGGAGAGTACCTATGCCATGATACTCCTCAACGCCTTGTTTGCTCATTCGCCAAACGTGGACATTTTTTATGATAAACTCAAAACCTTTATTTTTTCATGTATAATGTATATGTCTCATAAACCTGTGTAAATTGCCCTAGCTTATAGCACATATTGGGAAACTGTAAGTGCTATCAGTGCCTTTAATCAATAAATAAATAAATATACCTAATTTCTGACAAAAAACATTACAAGAGAGAAAAGAATCAAAACGGCACGGAAACCTAGTTACTACACACTTCATCGTTACAAAGTAAAGTTTATGCATATGTATGTACAATAAGTAAGAAAAAATAGCCACAACTATTGCACTTACAACATCGCAGTCTCTCATCCAGGCTGCCATTTCCTAAATCTATAACTTCTAATCTATGTTTATGTTAACATTTGTAATAATCCCTGATTCCTTTCAACTTGGTGGTACATCGATGTAATGAAGCAGTTCCCATCGCTTCCCTGGAACTGCTAATGATGCCCTGAGAACGAGTGTTCCTCGATATTCCGCATGTCGCTACCGGGTGCTCTCGGAAACTATTTCTCACAAAATAGGGAAAGTATGGAATTCCAACTTGAATACGCTACTACTGACAATACACAGGTGGCTTACTATCATCTCTTAAAACCATCCAAAAACAAAGTGTATATAATAATATACACTTAATTACTGACAAGTGGATTAATAAAAAAATCCCTTAGATAAGGTACGATATTATCAATATTATACATTTATTTTATACAATATTGTTCATGCATTTCATTTGGTGTTCGCTTTTTATTATATTCAATAGGACTTGTTACCAACAAACAAATTTTAAATTCGGTAAATTTTCATTCTGTACAGTCTATATTTTTGTCATCGGTCCTAACTTGTAGCAAAAACTAGTGACGAGTCACGCTCCGTTTGGCAAGGGTTTGGTCTTAGAACAAGAGTAATACTTTGACTTTGAACTTGTATTATCTATTTATATTCTCACTCGCACTTTAATTCAGATGTATTTTAGAAAAGGAAAATGTAGTATTTTTCTTCTATACCTGAGGAAAATCGACCCCAAGTATGATTCGTTCCTCTACTACTAATCGTGTTACTGGATCCTTGGTTAGATCTGTCAGGTTTGGCGTAAAAAGGTCAAAATATACATGAAAGAAGAGACTATCTTTTTAATTTTATACTAATACGATAGTTTATCTAACATCCTTTATTGCATAAATAGTTAACGTAATGTTAACATTTATTAAAAACAAAATCATGCGTAAAAGGCAACCTCTCGGGAAAATTCAACATCTTTAGAACAAAAGTTTCTGTTTTCAAGAAACGCATAAAAGATTATTACCTTTCTTTAGCATAATAAATGTATATTTAGTCTAAGTAAGTATATTTGTATTTATATGGTATATATATTTATTTAAGTATGTATGTACTTATGTATGTATGTTTATTATATTATAATATTCTAGTACACGCCTGTTACCCTTTTCTTCTCGTTTCCTCTCTTGGGTCTGCTGGAAGAGATTTCTTTAGAAATAAGCAGCACCCTTGTACTAATGTTCTTTATTCTATGTTCTTTTCTTTTGTATATTTTTCTGTGTACATGAATTTGGAAATAAATAAATAAATAAATAAAGAGAGGTTTAGAAGGAGAAGGACCTTTGCCCAGTTAAGATTTGTTTTCAGATAATTCTACTAAAATTACCTGGGCCTATTATCATACGTTCAGGGGGTCTAAAAACGCCACTTTGAGCAATTCATCAATCGAATTCATATTATGAATTTCTTAGCAATTCTGTAGCAATTCCTCTATTTTTTTGTAAAATGGCCAATTAAACTTTGCTCTTCTCCTTAAAAAAAATTGAAAGAAATAGGAATTGCTAAAGAATTGCTAAGGAATTCGTAATATGAATTCGATTCTATGAATTGCTCAAAGTGGCGTTTTTAGACCCACAGTGCTAAAAGTCAGACTTGTGAATAGATGTTGTTGTTGTCATAATATTCTTTAAGCACAATTTTATAGATTTTTGACTAAATTTGATTTGAATTTTGTAGCAATATACAGATCAACCTTTTAAATCTCAAACTACGGTATTTAATAGCTGCTCTTGTCAAATTAAACATCTTCTAAACCTACATAATATAAATTGAAGTTGCACTGAGTGTGTCTGTCTGTTCGAGCAAAACTTAAAATAAAAACTAACAAAGGGATTTTCATGCGGTTTTCACTTATAAAAAACTAGCTGTTCCCCGCGGCTTCGCCCCGAGTGGAACTCGGTTATATCGCGCCCAAAAGGAGCCTATGTTTGACCTCAGGTCGTTAACTACATCCCTACCAAATTTCATCACAATCGGTCCAGCAGTTTAGCCGTGAAGAGGTGACAGACTTTCGCATTTATAATATTAGTATGGATTTAGTGATTCCCAGGGAAGCTTTTAGGTATATAATAGATATAGGGTTACGTACGCAGGCAAAATCGCGGGCGACCGCTAATCAATACCTGTAATCTTAACCTATTCGTACCAAGTTTTCCTCATTACACGCAAATCGCATGACTTCTCGTGTGCGGTAACGTAACCGTAACGTAAGTACGTTCGGATTAATAAGCCGGTACTGTCAAGGTTGACTATCAATATACAATAGCCATGTCATTTCATGTCACATTGTACAAATAAGAACAATTTTCACGCGAATATAACATAGTTCATTATGAATTTTAAGAATTTTACATTTTACGAATCAAGTCCTTGATTTTGACGTGACAACGTCTTAAATTAGGTTGCGGCTGGGAGTCACTTATGAAAAAGTGTAACGCTCGGTAACGTTACGATGCGCTCACAATGAGAGCGAGTGAGAGGCACGCGTCCCCTAAGAGCGAGAGAGACAGACTCAAAGTCGTTGTCACGTAAAACTTTCGCCCGTATACCGACTTTACAGGCAACCAATTTTTTTGACGTGACAACGTCTTAAATTAGGTTGCGGCTGGGAGTCACTTATGAAAAAGTGTAACGCTCGGTAACGTTACGATGAGTCACCGAACGAGAGAGAGGCCCGCCGAATGCCTTGCGTCTCTCTCCCACTCAACTATGATCGGTCTGCCGCGCGCGGTCTGCCGCGCGCGGCAGATTATATTCATATCAATAAATATTCTACCGAGAAAAAGACGTTGTCACGTAAAATCTTCGCCCGTAAAACCGACTTTACAGGCAACCATTTTTTTAATTATTTGGGTATTTATTAGGCAGTAATGCATGGATATGTTGCGTATCACTGGTCATCAATCAAACATTGCAAAAGTGAGAAGTAAATGCCCGTAATGGACGATCTTGAATTGGTTCAGAGGGAAGGAGGTGGTGCGACCACCACGAAAGCCGTCTTTATAGATAAAACAATCAAACTCGTCATCTTGTAAATGTTAAATCGACAAAAATATTATGCCGTCCAGGCAATGTGCTTGAATGTTAACCTTATTTTAAAGCCAGCAATGCATTTGCTGACACTGCAGGTGTCCCAATGAATCACAGCCAGCACCTGACTCACTGGATGCCGACATTACCGATGCTCGAAACACATGAGTAAAAAAGGAGCAGAGAGAACGCTCTATAAAACGATCGGTTGGTGCACGCACTCACGCAACACGCTAACCACCCCTCTCATCCCGTTGGTGTAGTATGTAAGAAAACGGAAAAATGCCGAATAATAAATACTTTAAGAGGGGAAATAATAAAACACCGCGATTCTTCTGGACCCCGGGATTCATTTTTTCTTAGAATGCAACCGGTTAGATGACGATGATGGATTACGAAATGTATTGAACACGTGCTCAAAAGTTCGAGTAATAGTCAAAAACTAGTGTCTCGCTCCAGACTCGACAAACCCAACTAATAACATCGCGCCTGAGTTCCTCACATAATGTGTGTGTTATACTTAAATATACTGATCTCGGTGCAGTCGGTAATATACACTTGTATATTTTTTCTCTGTTCCAGTATCTACTTATGTGGCTCGAGTATTTCGTTGTAACAAATGCAGGCACTGCAAAAAATTCCTTTGAGGTTGCAAATCTCCCATACCGAGCTCTGCTTTTATATGGTTTTATCTTGGATTTTATTTGCCATTTGAGTTGAAGTGTAAATTATGTAGAATATTATATTATGTTTATTTTATATACCTTATATTTAAAATTAGTGCGTTTATAGTGTGGACGTACCTATAAGTAAATCACAGTTACCTATTTCCTAGCCTAAAAATATATTTCCACATTTGAAATAGAGCAACGCGGTCTACGCAGACCTCCGCGTCACGCGCCTGGCCGCAACGTCTAATAAATCTGCAGCCTATGTGTATGAACACAACAGTATAATAATATTTTGTCACGTCAATCAACGGTATTTATTACACCTCAATTGTACAGGTAAATTAAAACAACGTAGCTACAATAATTTGTTACTAGTTTCAATTGTACGAATGCTCTTTGTACTGCAGTTGCGTAACAGACCTGCAATCAGGCAGTTTTGCGGGCGCGTGTAACCTAATGAACTTGGTTAATAGATATGTATCATCTGCATTTTAATTTCGACTGTAGTATTCAGTAGTTTGTAGTATTCAATTCCTGACGTCGACACTCCTTGGTAAAAATCTCAATCTGTTAGTATCTAATGCTGTAACTGAAATTATTATTATTAGTATCCATACTAATATTATAAATGCGAAAGTCTGTCTGTCTGTCTGTCTGTCACCTCTTCACGGCTAAACTGCTGGACCGATTGTGATGAAATTTGGTAGGGATGTAATTAACGACCTGAGGTCAAACATAGGCTACTTTTGGGCGCGATATAACCGAGTCCCACGCGGGGCGAAGCCGCGGGGAACAGCTAGAATAATATATTCTGTTGGAACTCACCACCTTATTTATAGAGGAAGAAGCTATGACCTTCGGTCTATTCTATAATCGCCTTTTATACGACATGGAAAGGACGTTTAAATATATTTTTTTACAAAGGTTATAAAATTAATTTTTAATTGCCATAGAAAAGATATCAACGCGCTTTGATTTTCACAAGTACCTAACTAATCATTAGTAATTAATTACCTTGATCCAAGTTTCACATTGGAGAAAATGTTAATAAATACAGTAATACCAAAATATGTGCCTTGTAAGTTTGTATTTATTAGAAACTAATCATCAAAACCTATTTAGGTAAGTATTTTATTCCAGACGGACAAAAGGATATAATATACCAAAACTACGCGAGCGAATCTGTTTCGGCAAAATGATCAATTTGACAAAAAAATTATAACAACTGACAATTTCCATTTACACACATAAAATAATATCTGAGTGTTGTTACACCTAACTCCTTATTATAGACACTAAAGATATTCCTCATAGTAAATTTTGCCAAACTGTAACGTAATGTAAATGATAAGCAATATTAACTATACTCGAGAAATAAAAAAAACTCTACGCTTCACCACTAAATATCTAATAACAACTAACTATAAACGTCACCAGGTAAAATATAGTCGCTTCACTTCGGCAGAGTACGGGGCAACTACGGAAGGCAGAAGTACGTAACTTAAAATAATGAGATTAAAGAAGGGAAACTCTTACAAGAGACTTGCCCGGGGGGTAGCCGGTATGACTACGAGTCCTTTAGTTCTCCATCTCCATACATTAATAATCCACTTGTTAACCAGTGAATAAAATCACAACAAATGTCGCTCATAGACTTGCATCAGCTAAACGATGGGAGTTTTCGGCAGGCAAATCCCAATACGGGTAGATAAGTTAAATTACAGGATTTTTTTATACTATTAAGTAGGCAAACAGGCATACGGCCCACCTGATGGGAAGCGGTAACCGCAGCCTATGAGACGCCTGCAATACCAGGATGAGGCTAGTATAACACCTTTATCTCTAATTTAATTGAAACTTATGATGCAATCACAGTATAATTAGGTGATTCAAGCTTGAATTGAGATATACAAACTGGAAAAATTAAAAAAATATATATTAAAGAATGCGAATCAAGCTATCCAGAACCATGGCGTGTAATCCTTCATAGAAACACAAACAATACAAAATGCACGCCTTCGTCGCTGGCTTTTTTGTGTGTGGCAGCTTTGAGACGAGACCTTGGCCTTGCCACCATCATTTAAAAATCATTATTCACTGAAAACACAAGTTATCAAATCACCTGTTATGTAATTAAGGTTCTGGATCTGAAGTTAATTTTAATCATATTAAATTATAGTTCCATAAAGTTAAAAATTGCAAAACTGCAAAAGTGGCCGTTTTAAGCAATATTTCAAACAGAACCTTAATTACATAAAACGGATTTTGATAACTTGTGTTTTCAGTGTATAATTTTTTTTAAATGATTGTGGCGCTAGTGATCACTGAGGTATCACCTTAAAGTATGCTTTCTATGGGAATCGAGCTCACGACCTCCGGTTCTTCAGGCAAATGCCTTCACGAAAGAGGCAATTATATAATACTGATTTCTTAAATCATTATTGTTTCAAAAGCCACACGCATACATAAACAATTGACGGACTAAATGCTAAAAGCATTTTCTACCACATCAACCATAAGTTATCTATGTAAGTAGTTTGTTTGTTTCTGTTCTGTACTAATGTTATTTTGTGATGTACCTACGCAGGCTGATCTCCGAAAGCGGTCGACGGCCGCGTGGCCTTGCCCTTCACGGCCACGCCGATTCGAGTCATTCCTCATACGCGGACAGATGAGTCGCTAGGTCGCTACATAATATTTAGTTGTTACAGCAGAACTCATAAGGAAATGTTCACACTGCTTCTTTTGAAACAATTTTAAATATTGAGAATGTTCACGTACCTAACACCAAACATGCTAAAGAATTAATTGATTCTTACATAAACACATACTATTTATGTTTTTATCCCTTACGGGGTAGGGACCTACCAGACAGACCAATATGTCGTCTTAGCATGTAAGTAGTGGGCTTTTGAAATATAACGAAATATAGGTATCCAAAATGGTTTCAATCAAAGCTTGCAAATATATCGGCGGACATAGCATAGATACAATTAAAGTATTGAAAGATAAGAATATTATGTACGATCAGGTATTTTACGCTATACTGTCAAAGTAACATCATTGGTACCTATTGGAAGGTAATTTGGGTAATTAGAATCTTTTATTGAGTTTTCTACAGCTCCAATTGATTCTGCATCTTAATATAAAATCTAGTTTCGGTAAAGAAAACGCTTCGAGAAGGATGATTTTAATTATGGAGGCAAATTCCCCACGGCACTATAAGATACGCATACATTTCTTATAATTGAAGTCAAGTTAGAAGTATTTTCTATTTTAGACGTTTTAGACTTATGAAAACATTTCAGTCTAAAGTGTCTCATTTGTATGGGGCGTTGACTTTGCTCAAACATCTGTAAAATACTTAGCCATGTCTGCCATTTGAATATCAAGATAGTCTAATGACTAAATAATTAGTGTGCAACAAGTTCGAACTTGATGGAGAAAATTTAAATTCCCATAATATTTAAAGCCAGCGAAGCGATGTGATGATTTACATGTGTACCCCACATTTTATTTACGAGTATCTATGCGGTACTGTTAAATTCAAATGTAAATATGTAAATGCCTATTCTCTGCATATTTACTTTGTGTTAGCTACAATCGCGAGGGGAATTTTGAGTAAGTATTTAGAAACATTTTTTCGGTTTTACCAGACAATGTAGATTGTATTTTATTTTTGTACAATTAAAGGTATATTCAGGATTTAAATAAACAAAGAAACCCACTTAAGTATGAAGAAAATACAGTCCATACTTTGGCCCTGAACTTCTTTCGTTGCGAAGACTGTTTTGGAGAACAGACATTGTAGATTAAACGCTCGATCATAATATTAATAAATTGTGAAAGAATGAAAAATTAAGATCTTGTTACCCGGGGATTAAAGCAGCCTTTGTCTTTTCCCAAGTAATTTTTTATCTCACTACATAAAACTTCAAAATATATCTATTAATGTAGCGTGAAAAGTTACATAGTGAATTTTCCATAGCAATACAGACGCGGGACACGACTTCAATTTACTTATACCTACTATGGTTAAATGTATTAGTATTTAAAAAAATATGTCTATATCAAAGCTTTTCAATTATCTTTTGAATGATTTAAGGATGGATTCTTACGTAATTTTTTAAATGTCCTCATTTCAGTCACCACGAAATAGGTAATGATATCACTACTTACTTAACATCAAGCTTGGAACCAAAAATAAAATAGAGACCCCCAAATATTTTTGTAATTACTTTTATGTAGAATGGTTACGACCTAAATAAAAACATCTAGGTAATATAGGTACAAAATCCATTAATAAATGACATATATAATTATGATTGAACACAGCAACAAACCCGCGCCACTGGTACTCGCCGACGCGTATATGGAAACCCTTCCAGTATACAGAACTCCAATACTTCTGAGATGCGGGAGCCTTTACTAGATTGAACGGGGCAATTTTAGAGATAAAATGCTACCCTGCTTTTAGTTCTGTAATGCGGGAGGCTTTATCGACGCAATATTAGCGTTATGGATAGAAATTCCTACCACTAGTTACTCAGGTTAGCCTAACTTGTTTTTAATTCTGTAATGCGGGAGGCACATACAATGGTAACGTTAATGATGTGAATTCCTACCTAAGCTCGGTAAGGACTTTAGTATAGGTAAACGGGTGAAGAAGTATATATAAATACACAGATTAATGGCTCGTTTACACGCATTAAGTGGTTGAGTTAATTTTAACCAAATTTTAACTTAATAGTTGCGTGTTAACGATCACTTAATGGTTCTAAGTCATAAGTAGCTAGTAGCGAGCCATAAGGAACAATGATAAATATCATATAGATAGGTACTATAGTAAAAAATAAAAATAATTTGAGTTGCATAAAATTATGCAACTCAAATTATGCATAAGTTTATATTTAATAACTTTTTAAAAACAAAACAAGGCTATCGAGCATTTGGCACATTTTTGTTTATGTTTTTAATCAGCTTTAAAATTGTTCCAGTCTTTCTTTTCTACAAGACATAACTAATTTTCTTCAATAATCAGTCTCAAACACAATGCACTCACAACAGTATGCGAATTAACAATAGTTTTCTATAATTAACACAATAATTACGCTAAATATAATTAAAAATGTGCAAGCAATTGTTTGCGTGACAAATTGATAACAGTGCCCCTATGGAATTTCTTAGTTGCCTTACTATCCGCCAGAGGCGCTGTACAGGTTTGCCATACTAAATCGCTAACGCAGTCGCTAGCGTCTGCGTTAAGAAAAACTCATACTAGGGGCACATAACTAATTTGAATAAAAACAAACAACACGCGCGCGAGCATGATATCGCTCTCTCTCGGCACTTGCGATCTGAGATCGGGGAGCGTAGCGCAGAAATTCCTCCCGCGCGTCAGATCGCACCTAACCAAAGAACCTACTTTATGCTTTCTAGGGATCTGAGTAGTGGAAGTATTTTTAATTCGAAGTCTTGAATACTACAACAGAAATAATACCTGAACCCAGATCGGTTGCAACTCTGAATAGTGGAATGGTTTAAGGAGACTTTTTGTGTATTCATTCTAGTAAACCATCCCGCATCTCAGAAATACGGGAGTTCTGAATACTGGAAGGGTTTCCATATACGCCTCGCCGACTTCTTGTCACAAGATTACATACCCGTAATGTTTTCTAGATATTACCGGCAATGACAGTACGCTCGCTAGAGAAATGATTGAAAATTCACTTCCAAGAAGCGTGAAATGAGACTTGAGAGGGTGCAGTTTCCGAATAATGATGGTACAGACGTACAACTTGCCTAAATTGTGTTTCACACTGGTTGTCAAGTGTAACTCTTCGATGCTGGGAACTGAATTTGCTTAGTTAGGTACACTCTTGTTTAGTCAGGTCTGTATACTCGTATATTCTCTCGAGCAGTATCAGGTATTTAAGTAAGTATCACATTCATATTTTTTTAAATTAAATTATATATTTTTAATTCTTTAGCCTAACGACTGTCTTGTGGCGACAACAGCTAGGACCAACGACTTAACTTGCCTTTAGACGCAGTAATAATTACCTTTATCAATTCTGTCTAATTCTGTGTTCTTTATATTCTATGGCGCCGGCCGCCGCTGGCGCGCATTCCTTCTAACCACAACTGGTGTTTACCACGCTGCCTCCACTCCGGTTGCTTTCCTGTACTTACTCTGGGAATGTGGATACGGCTTTATATTATGTTGCTATGACATCGCAATTATAACAAGTAAGTATTATTGCTAACTTTGAAAATAAACAAGAAACAATAATATCGAAATCCTTGAAGATGATGTAAAAGGTCTCTACAAATAGAAGGCCGCTGCTTATTTCTTAAGATTCCTATATATATATATCTTAAAAAATAAGCAGCGGCCTTGTATTTTTATACTTCTCCACTTGCGCTTTGCAAATTCAAATTCAAAGTAATTAATGACTGTTTATGCTATTGTGTGTTTGTCTCTTGCTTTTTAACATGCTTAACATCTAAACTAAACAGATTTTGATAATATTATTTAAAGAAACAGAATGGGCCTTATGCAATGCAATAAAAGGGCATCCCTTCGTCAAGAGATAAAGTAAGTAATAAGTTTGTAAACAAAATTTCATTTTTGTAACAAAAATTAAATGTACTTAGTTACGTGCTAACTGTAACAGCTGTGAAGAGGTTCCTCGTTAGAAGACTATTTCGGGTGCACTTATCATAATAATACATTATCATCGTAACTCAAGCAACGTGTAATATTTTCTCCTGTAGGGTAAGACTATTAGTAATAGTGCAAAATTTTGCAAAATTTGATTACATACACCGCGAGAAAGGCTCTGTTGGCACAACAAAAGCTCTTATGGCGCACCGAATTTCACAATTTACAATGTAATATGAACAGTCGCACAGGAAGCCCTTTGCTTCAATTAACTAGCAAATAGATTGGTATAATTACCGTCACGCAGTGGGTACGGTTCCGAGGAAAGGAGATCTGTCCCACGAATGTGACTGATGGGTTCACACGCAGTCTCGTTTAATTGCCCTGCCTCGGTTAATCATCGGCTTAATAAAACAAAAATGAATACTTATTATACCGAAATATGTTCCACCAGGTTTTTGAATATGTGCTTATAAATACTATTCTTACTTCCTGCATAATCCTTTTTAGCTATTTACCTGGTCTTTTGCCAGCTGTAGTCATTTACTTGCGAGTCCTGGGACCGTTAAAAAGCGATGTGTTAATTTTGTCTCCTTTATTACTTACCAGAATTTATCATAATTTTTTCATGGCCCATTATGAATGGTATTGTTTGTCAAGTTCCCTACTACAAAGATCAAATAAATTAAGATATGTGTTGAAAAAGAAAGATACAAATAAATAATTAAATTTCCAATCCTAGTGGTCTATTCAAGGCGGTCACCACACGGCCACATGTAGTTTCATAGGATACAAAGTCCACCCGCTAAAGTCACAGTAAGCCCATTCTCCGATTCTAAGAAACGACCGCCTCATTACTTTGACGGATAACCAGGTATTACGTCGTTTACTAAAATTATTAAGCTATCATGAATCTACAGCGTAAAAAGCAAAGTTGGAACGTCAATGACTCATAACATGAATATAAGCGACATTTTTGGTCGTGCAACTTACTTATTTCAATTTATTACACTTTTAAAGTATCTTCTTTCACTCTAAGTAGATATCACATAACTGACCCACCCTGGCTTTTGCACCAATGATGAGTATGCTCGCATGAGCTCAAGACGATGGTCACGTATCGCAAAGTAAAACGGCAGCAAAATAAAAGAGCATCGCCCAATCAAACGAACGCAGCGGTGATAATCTTCTTTTCGAGTCATAATTGCTATATGGACTCTATATTGATTTAGCCCAGTACTTGGCCACCTCCACCGCCCGGTCGTTTACCTCGTTCATGTCTCTCATTGTACAGGAGACAGGGCGGCGATGATAATAAAGACATATAATCCCTTAGCTCCCGCTGCGGATAGGTATCTACCTACAATCTAAAATATGAAAAATAAAATAAAAGTGAGATGCGTTATATCAACGAACACCCCTAATTCTAATAAGCGAACAGAGTAAAAAAAATAATACCTATTGCGCTTATACCTAACAAATTTGTACTAATTCTGATATAAATTATGCCTTTAGAAAAAAATAACGAAGTGGTGCGTTTCGATAAATCGGTGGAAGGCGTAACCCTGGGGGCCCGCTGGAAGTCAATGGAACCGTGGACAGGCGACACGCACAATGCTCCGCAAATTGTCACTGGCTGGCTTGTTACGCAACGATAGAATTGTCGCTTACGTAAAACATACTTGGGGCGAATAACATTTCATGCAATTTGACGAGAAAGCATAACGATGGTTTCGAGGGAAACTGATGTTGGAAATCGTGATTGTCGAGTACTTACATGGTTCAATTGGAATGGCCGGTGCTTTTGATATAAAATTACCAATAATTTGTCAACAAAAGAGGCCTTGGTACGCTATCGCCGAATGACAGTCGTTAGGGTGCGCATTTTGGAGTAATTTGGAGCTTGAGCATGAGTGCATCAACTATCCTATTATCATCCCAGCATTCTTCCGGTTAATGGTTTATACTAATTACTTAATTAAACTATACGGAAAATAAGAAAAAATATGTTGCTAACGAAAAACATTTTTTTACCATTGAAGAACACGTTAGAAGAATAAGCACCAACCTCGAGAGCGGCAGTCAATATAATTTTTTTAATCTTTGATGTTTGAGGAAGTTTCTTTTGGCGATAAAAAATACATCTTATCCCAAAAAGTAACTGAGTTAAGTAGGTACTTTAATTCCTTAAAATCATTGTAGGCGTTATTTTGCTGGAGTTTCACGCGTGTGCCAGTTGGCTGTCCAAGCAAGCTGAGATAACCCGATAAGCCAAGGATCTCCGAGTTGGTCCGCTCACCAATTAATCTGCTCAATTGGGTATCTAGAGCAGACTGCAGAACCTATCGGCCTCCCACTGCTTCGTTAACCCGTTTGAATTCCACTTTTGGACGATATTGTTGTCTTGTTATTTGTAGCGTAGGTATAATAATTCGTATGTATAAGTAAAGAAAACACTAAACCTAAGCACATTCTGCTAATAGGTATACTCGTACTATGCAAAGGTTTTAGTGTGCGGTTTATGAGCTCTGACGGAATATGGCTACAGCTTAGGATGTAACCCACCGCAAATTAGCTTTACCTATAGCCCAATGATCTAGCACAAGTCTCAAGATCTGGCACAAGTCTTTCCGAACCACCGGTAACATTGGGGCAGTAACATTGATAGTTTAAATGTGTCTTTGTTACTCCTGCATTGCATAACTATTTATAATGATAAATTATTTTCTTTTATCTATTCTTAGGAAGATCAGCTAATTCCCTTTGACTAGGGAATAAATAATCAAAACTAATTCCACACATAATTAATTTTCTTAATAAAAATTAATATGTGTATGCTGTTGTGCATGTGTTGTATGTAGGCTAAATAAACAAATTCATTTTTCATTCCATAGAAATATTTCCTTTTTCTTCAGCCTCTTCGTGTTGGTCTTGGCTGCTGGTTTCAATTATACAGCTACTTACAGATGCATGTTGTCTGAAAAAGAAAATTCAGCCGCGAAACTATGATGAGAGAGAGGAACTATACTTAAAATAATTTATCTGGCAACATTCTATAACTTCATTATAAAGTGCAACGGTGACACAATCACAACACAAGTTGTCGGCAATCGTGACTGGCGCAGAATTGCAAGGAGTACCTGAGGCCCGAGCTTCGCTGCGCAGGCGCACGCGGCCGCGCCGTAATGACAGCACCGACCCAACCGCCATTAGCTCTCATTACCCACCAGTCACGTACAGCAGGCAGAAATGGATTTGTCTTTGCAAAAATAATGATTGTAGATTGCAGACCGCCTTCAAAGAAAATTGGATTCGAACGCGCGTAAACAGGATTGAGGTACAGGGTTGGCAAAGTACTGCCCTTGAAAATGCCATTGCACTCCATCTTCGCGGCTTTCAGTATCAGTTTTTAGGTCACAACTATGCGCCTACGTTCGTAATTGCGCTCGCATATCTCTCAGCAATTACATCGAATCGAAGCGGTCCTCATCCTCAGTACAAAGTAAGGAGGTAAGGAAAGATTGCTCCGATTGGTAAGTATAAAGTCCCTGAACTCAACAACTTTTCAACTGACTTTCAAAACGGAGGTTTTCAATTCGGCTGAATATTTTTTTTTAAATGTTTGTTAACTCAAATCTCCGTATTTTTTTTAGTTTAAATGGATAGTTTTAATTTGGTCCTATAGAAAGTTTATCAAAATCGGCGCAGTAGTTTGGTTTTAAAATCGGGGTAGTTTAAGAACCATATCAGGTGCAGGAATTACATTTCTAGTCCATGAGAGTCCATGTCTTTATTCAGTTTAACCATATGTGTACTTGCCTTACATGTTCAATAATAAATAATTTAAACAATTAAGTTCTGGTATATTTCATGACGTTCCTATAATGTTGTGATGTATTGATATGAAAGAGAAATCTGTCTGACACAAGCATGTTTGCTTAATAGGCAATTCCTAAGTAAGCCACTTGGTAGTGAAAGAAATAAACAAATTTTTAATTTTTGTCATTTTCAAAATCAAAATAACCGGAATACGAAAATCTTAAGTCAAATAAAATAAGCATTATTTTATTTTTCGTATGTTTACAAGTTGCTTGTTTGATAATGAAGTAATTTACAAGGTCAATCGACCCTGCATGCCCCGGTATTAGCTTTTTAGAACCCCCTCACGGCCGCTGTAACGGTTTATTCTTGACGCTCGGTGTCCCTTGGTATTAACCCTTAGTTAACAAGCTCAGTTGACCCTGCACACTATGGTGTCAGAAAGTCAATCGAAGGTCGATTGACCATTCTGTATGCCTTGGTATCATTGTTTCAAATATGGGGCACTTCCTCGGTTATCGTTTATTTGAAGTCTATTAGAGTACTAGGTCAATTCACCGTTCACACCGGTTTTTGTTTTTTGGGAAAAAGTCATTACATATGCGGGGGCTTAGCTAAAGTCGCAATCGCAAAACGTTAACGAGGTACTTATGACAAGAACAAAATTATGGGATTGACATAAGATTGACCACGTGCTTTACCGCAGCTTATGTCAATGTCGCAGTACGATAGATAAAGCCGTGATATAGTCATATCCCTAGGGATATAATTATATACCGTAACATAGATATACGAAAGAGATTAATTACTATCTTACTAGGAATATAATTAAAATACGGTTGCAATCTAGTAATATGTTTATCTGACTAAACTAATCTAGTCAGATGGTTATAAATCTGCCAGAGAGCCAAAGAAAACAATACTATTATATTGTTTTTTATTTTTATTACAAAATTAAGGTACAATACTTTTTCCGATACTACGCTTGCCGGTGCGTGGTCGCCATACGAGAACTTTTCTGCCCCATCGGCCATCAGTTCGTCGCGCTATGTGCCCCGCCCACTGCCACTTCAAAGAGCTAATCCGCTATGTCTATGTCAGCAACTTTGTTCTCTTACGGATCTCATTTGTGATTCGGTCTCGTAGGGAAACACCGAGCATACCTCTCCATGGCTATTTGGGCGACCTTGAGCTTTCTTATGAGGCCTATAGTAATGGACCACGTTTCGAACTCATATGTCATCACTGGTAAAAGACACTGGTCGAAGCCTTAGTTTTAAGGAACTGATTATGGTATTTTGGACGAGAAGACATTGCGGAGCTTCCCGAACGCTGCGCAGCCGAGTCGGCTTCGACGAGAGACCTCATCATAATTCATAATTCATTTATTTTATGTCAGACATGGGTACATTTAAGGGTGTTAGTATTAAATTAGTTACTGTGCGCCATGCTGCGCCGTCAGGCATACAAAATTGGTATTAATTTTATAAAAAAATGGTATACTAGTAAATAACATTCATGCAATTCATGTCAATTAAATTATCGAATTAAGTTAATTATCATAATGTCAGTCATTTCAAATTTACATTATTTCCATTTAAATTTAATTACATTAAGATATTGCATTAAAAAGATGTCAATTAAATCAATCCTTGAAGCTGGAGCTATCAGCGTGGATCAACTGACCCAAGTAGATATATTGGTCCACAACTTCAAGGGTGCAGGTCCCAACAGAAACCGGCGACGGTGTAACATGGGCATTAAACATTAACAAAAAGTACTTACAGGCGCGTTTTTTAGTAGAACACTGTGTACTTATTAGATTTTTACAAAAACATTTTAAATAACTTTGGCCACTAAATGGCAATATTTTTTGGCATATATCTCTAAGCAACACCTCTTCATTTGGTATAGGATCATTCAAAGTATTGTTTGCGAGCTGTATTAATAAATAAATAAATTGTATTGCATTAAGCTGCATTGTAATTAATCTTTCAGAATACCAACTGAAGTTACAATTTTACTAAACTAAATCCAGTAATATAAGCATATCACTAAACTAGAACCGTATTATAATTATGTTCCTAGTAAGAAAGTAATGAATTGCTTTCGTATAACTATGTTACGGCATATAATCATATAACTAGGGTTATAACTATATTAAGTACGGCTTTATCTATCATACTGCGACATCAATACCATACATTTGTTCTTGACGACATACGTTAGCGTTTTGAAATTGTGCCTTGGCTAAGCCCCCAGGTTCGGGTCCCCTATGCCAGGTTCATCTTCTTGGTCGGTCACTCAATGCTGAGCATCGTGACCACATTGTGTTTCCAGAGTGCGCGATCGGCAGTACTACGGACCGCAATATATATGCAGCCTCTAGAAGCTCACCTCACGCTGTCTATCTATCTCACTGAAGGCTTTCTTTTGGCGCATTTTCCCTCTATTCTGCTCAGTATTATAAGTATTTCCAGACAATGCCTAGGTAGCCGAAAAAACATAGGGCCCTTTCCTGGTAGTACAAAGAAAGATGTTTTATGATGCTGAATACCGCAAGCATAGAATAGTTTGTTCTCATGACATGCGTGCGTTAATTTTGGGTTTTAAAAATACCGGTTTCCGTGCCTGCATTAAGGTTACATTTACATGAGTGTGTATTAAGTACATCGAGAGTTAGTACCTAGTTGAATTCCTACCAGCTGCTATCTCTAGACCAAGTCCGCCAAGTTAAGGCTCCAGACACTTTTAAAAATCTGACACCAAAGTTGGCCACTGTCTCACACACATGTCACACGAGACTCAAAAGAAAGGCATGGAATTGCCTATTTT
Organism: Apomyelois bistriatella; assembly: GCA_947044815.1. Taxonomy (NCBI): domain Eukaryota; kingdom Metazoa; phylum Arthropoda; class Insecta; order Lepidoptera; family Pyralidae; genus Apomyelois; species Apomyelois bistriatella. Next base: position 5,236,721 of record OX345691.1, read on the forward strand.
TATTTTCAATCCTTGGTAGGTACTTATCTAAAACATAAATTAACTACTTATTTATATAAATTAATTTGTGTGTTCCGATTTGAATTGAAATCTCCTTACCTGCTTTACTTAAGTTTACTTTTATGTATTCTGTGATCTGTGACTGGCAAATGACTACCTAACCTATAGATATAGCCCTTTCCGATTTATGGAAAACTAGCTTTCGCCCGCTGGTTCGCCCGCATGTATTTTCCTCGGGAACAGTGTTTTTTCCCGGGATGAAACCCTATTTCCTTCTCAATACTCCTAGCTATGTGTATGCGGAATTTCAGGAAGATTGGTTCAGAAGATAGGGCGTGAAGAGGTAACAAACAAATATACACTCACTTTCGCATTTATAATATTAGTTGGATTACAATTGCTAATCCTTTTGGGCGAAAAATACTCTTGCATGTTGGTTGAGAAACAAATGATTTTACCAAGGCTCTTCTTGTTTTATTTCTCGAGGTAGGTATTATAAGGTACTAAGTACTATGAAGATACCAAATATTAAATCATTTAATACTTTAAAAAAAACCTACTGGTTTAAAATATTTAACATACAATAACGTTGTATAGAGACTCTTTCCTGTAACCAAGTTAACTGACCTCACGACTTTGTATGGGCGGACGAATATTACCTGTTTTCGAGCCATATAATGAAGCTACTATGTCTAGTCTAGTCTATGTACAATGAAATATCCACCCATATAAGTCTAGTGTTATTTGGATTTTAACTTAGTAAATCTTCCTAACAACATTTGGACTCATAACTAATATATAAAACTTTATTGCAAATGACGAAATACTGCATTGAAAAAGAATGCTGATAAAACGAAATAAAGCTCTGAGTAGCAAAACCATTGTTCTGTGATCATACTGAACCAAATTTAAGTTTTAGCTTGATGGGAAAAAACACGAAGGCGAAACCAAATGAAATTAAGGTAAGCACAGAGATAAAGAGCATATAAAATAGAATGTAAAAATAAGAGTAGGTACCTATATAACCTAAAACGGAAAAGTATTAGGTTGTTACCTACAAATCAATAATAATAAAACATTCTCCTGTCATTATAATTATGTATCACGCCACGAAAGCAGATTTAATAAAATTTTACATAATAATAATTGTCCATGTCCTTAATGTCGTTTTTAGTCAGGCTTTTCGCATTCAAATTGAAAAATACACATCGAAAATCATAATATCAGGTTTAACCAATGATATATTAATATATCATTGAGGTTATCACTAATTATAAAATTTTTGAATTTCCGTGTTGAAGCTATAAGCTATTCCAAAAGAATTTGTACTGTCAATGCTAGTACAAATGCGTAAGCGTGTCTATCTGTTCGTTTCCTTTTCACGCCAAACCTAACTTTTTTTAAATATACGTTTACGTTGGTAGTTAACATACGGCCTGATAGACGCGCGGTCACCGTAGCCTCTTGGCGCTGCCGCAAGAGATCTTGAAGGTATGAGCTGATTTAGATGTTGGTACAACGATTGATTAGACCTGGGAAGGAAATATCAGGAGTTGCTTGCAGGTAACAATGGTAAAATACATATATACCTATGCAATAAATAATTAACAAACAATCAAATAGACCATATAGACAGTACTTACTATGAAACTTTACTTCTGTACCATAGATGTGTTTTTACATAAGTATAGGTAAGTAACTCTGAGTAAGTAGAATGTTGTAACATCGTTGTAACTTGTAAATACAAACCACATGATTCATGTTTTATTGCGCATTACAAGAAATAGGTTTTGCTAGGCAAGCTTTAATTTGACTTCATTTGACGAAATTAGTGTCAGAATTTGTGTTTTTGATATAGGTATATATAATACTGGCTGTTCCCCGCGACTTCGCCCCGCGTGGGACTCGGTTATATCGCGCCCAAAAGTAGCCTATGTTTGACCTCAGGTCGTTAACTACATCCCTGCCAAATTTCATCACAATCGGTCCAGCAGTTTAGCCGTGAAGAGTGACAGACAGACAGACAGATAGACAGACTTTCGCATTTATAATATTAGTATGAACTATGATACTGCCACCACACTTGGCTATTTGTATACGAATATTTGCCTTTTTGACCATGTGTTTGGTATATTTGCCAAAACTTTTGCGTTATTTGCCGCAGTTTGCCTACTTTGCCTATTCATCAAATATTAGGTTTTAGATCTAGTATCACAGTTGTTACTTATTTACTATTTGGGTGAATCAACTATTCCTTGCACGGATTCAATTTTTTTTTTCAAAAAATAAAGTTAATGTTTTTATAAAATTACTTAATGATTCTATTAAAGCAACTATTAAATTTTGTTATAGCAGATTCAGCACCGAAATATTTTTAATATTTCAATACTTTATACACACAAATAATAAAACGGAGCTTGATCAGATTCCCCTGGGTAACAATTTTATATGTGCTTTTTAAGCATATAAAACTACACATAATAGGAAAATCAATATTTATATTAAAGAACCAAATGTTAATAAACTATAAATGCTTTGACAAAAAGCTGTAAAAACTAACATTAATTATTTTCTTAATGCTATTGTGTCTCTTGGGTCACTTTTATTAAAAATCAAACCGATATTTCTCCATAATTTTGATTTGGGTAAATTAAAATAAAACATACAATCTCTGCGCTAACTGGTGCTAACTAAATAATATATTTGTTTTAAAATATTTATTTATTTAAAAAAGATTAATTATAAAAAGAAGAAAATTCTAAGAGGATGTGAGGGACAAAACCGTTAGCCCAGAGACATTTTCAGTGACTCAAGAGACATAATCAAACTTTTTCATCATTTACAATTAATATATCATAACCGGTCTTGATTAGAGATCATATTTAAATCTTGAAAGTAAAAAATTCTGCAAAAAAAATAATAAACAACGGAAATCCGTGTAAGAAAGTTGTTAGCAAAGTAATTTTTGGTAAAGAAATTCGAAATACTGTTGTCCTCGTTTTATATATGTTTTAGGTTCAGGAAGATTGTAATGTCTGCATAGTCGATATCAGATATATCATTTTGATCGAGGCGATATACTCTTTTACCTTTGATACAACGTAAAAATTTGACTTTTAGTTCTCCATCGTCATGTAGATCATTGACAACACAAACATACTTAAAAACCTTCCCTTTCGTGGCAGGCACATTTATAAGAAAATAATCACCACGCAGAAATGCCCTATTTCTTTATCACATGAGCTATGAGCTAAACCATAAGGATTTGGGGCATCTTTATCGTATTCGTCATCTGAACCTTCCCTAAATGATACTATTCCAGTTCTTCTGACGAGGATGGCATAAGTCAGACATTTCAATTTCTTCCAACGGTGACTTCTGAGATGTTTCAAAACAACTAAATGGTAGATAGATCCTCATCAGAGTTTGAAAAAGCCAGTCCAGATTCTACATCCGCTTGAGTTTGGGACACGCTGCTTACTTCGTGAGTAGATTTATCTCCAGTGTAATTGTCTTCATTGATACTTTTGTTCATGGAAGTGTTACCTTCTTCACAAACAGCAGCGACTGTATCAACAGAGTTTGACGTTATGTCAAATTGAGGTTCAACTGGACGATATATTTTTGGAGATAGACAGTCACAGTTTCCTCTCTTATAGACACAACTTAAATATCTGTATTTTATTTTTCCTCGAACTGTCGTAAATATTTGGTGAACATTTTTTGTGCCTACAAGAGTTGAAATTTTCTTTGGGAGGTCTATCTCAGGTTTATTCTTTTTTACCTGTATTCTCTGCTTTTTATACCTTCATTACTGCTATTTCAATATTTTATTTTCTTCTGGTCTCTTCCTATTTTCTTCTAACCCTGTTATGCTTTATTAGATTCATATTTAGGAGCTGGCGGGGCTATATCGTCTCTAGCAAAATTAACATCTTCAATATCGCTTTCATTGAGAGGCGCTATTAAAGGAGAGCTAGGTGGTGTGATACCAAGGATACGGTTTAAGTTTTCCTTTCGCTGCCTTAACTGTTTCTTTCGCATCCCATATATTATATTTTTCTTTTGCTGACAAATCTTTTACCAGTCTTTTCTTTTTGTGATAGTCCTCTCGTTTCTTCTTTTTATACTCTTCATACTTCTCAAAATTAAGTTTTAATTTTTCTTTGAGCATGGCCGCTGAAAGAGCAGATAAATAGCGTCACCAAAGCCAATACTAAAAGCATTATATTAGTAAGAAAACGTGACAATCGAGCAGAACTAAGGTTAAAATGGCGCAATTAGCTTGTTAATTTTCTCATCTCCCAGTTAGCATGAAATTTGAAGCGTTACTATCCTTTAAATTTGATAATAAATACAGAAAGTCTCTTGACTAACGAAAATTGTCTCTTGAGTCACGTAAAAATGTGACTCAGTGGAACTGTGACCCAAGAGAAATTTGATGGTTAAATACCTTTTTATGTTAGAAATAAATAAAAATGTGTTAATTCGACTGCACCCAAAGCATTTCAGACTTTATTCCTAAATAAATACAACACATATACCGTAAATAGGTCAAATATTTACCGAAATTCGATGTCACCCAGCGGAGCCTCAGTAAAAACACGCTGCCTCACTCAGGGTTACGGAAGAAATGGCTGGGCAACCGGACCTTTCTCAGCGGCATGCAGACGATCAGATGATTCGTAGAACAAAGCGCATTGGTCACACCATTTATAGGCTATCTCTGTTGTTTTAACTAGTACGTTATATGGCGTGAGTAAGCAGACAACAGTTTTATTGTATCTTCAGGGACAAAGTTATTAAAGTCGCGTGAATATACTAAAATGATTTCTAATCAGCTGTAATTAGAGTATTAGGAAGGGTAATGTGTCCTAGTATTTGATTTCCATTTTTAATTCCTGCTCGCCAAGTAATATTAAGGCGTAAAACTGTAATTTTGTTGACTAGTGCATACAAGGGACATCGTAAATTTGTATGGCAGTACAATTTCTTCTACTGGGTCACACTACTTTTTTCGTAATAATAGAAGTAAGTTTTTATTGATTTATATTTAGATGTTTTGGAGATAATTCTGATTAATAAAGTAAACTTACAAACATAGTGTGCTCCTAATAGTTTATTCTAAATTTCGTGTTGATTGTAAAGGACACGTTCTGGCAAAGAAAAGTTGATTCACCCATTTACATTATGCAAGCAAATTTTATTTAAGTATATTTATTAGCACTGGATGCGTCAAGCGCGACAAAGAGCCAATGTGCAAGACAATATACAACAATCAATGGTCATTACCAGCTCAATCATATGAAATGCCCTCCCAGCCCTCACGTAAGTATAAATAATACCATGTAAATCGCAATGTACTGGAGATTTAATCATTTTGAGTTGAAAGAAAGAAAATTTACGCGCAAAAAGGTTGAAATACAGTCCTGTATTTGACAATATGACTCAATATTTGAGTTACTTACCTACATGATTGTATTTGGCAGGAGAGGGAGATGATATTGCTATACTATCGATATAAGAATTGTTTTTCGAATAAAAAAACATAACCGACTCCAAATAATGCTAAAGTTATCATAATCATTATCATTTCAGCCGCAGTCCACTGCTGGACATAGGCCTCCCCCAAGGATTTCCAAAATGACCGGTTGTTGGAAGCGGCCTGCATCCAGCGCCTGCCTGCGACCTTCTTCAGGTCATCTGACCATCTGGTCGCTGGGTGTCTGATGCTGCGCTTACCGGTGCGTGGTCGCCATTTGAGAACCTTTCTGTATTGCCTAAAATCTTGCATCTGTTTTTCTCTTTTAAGCAGAATATGCCTCCATATCTCGAAGTATGGTTGAAGAACGATACCTGCCAAATGGGATGTCAGGGATGTGGATTATAGTAATATACAGTGTAGGTACCACAAAAGGTAGGTGAGTGCATAATAGTAAGTAGGATCTCTAAGAATACATGGTGTAGTGCGTAAAAATATTTAAATATTTTAATTTTAAGCGTAGTAAATCTTTGAAACTACGCAACGGGTTTTGATGCAGTTTTTTTAAAGATGAGTGATTCAAGAGGAAGGTTTTGATGTCCATGCGAAGCAGGGGCGGGTCGCTAGTATTGTGTTATTTATCTAGCTAGTTTATAAAAACTACTAAAGTACTTAATAACATTTAAATATTTCACGGAAACGTAAATTGTGAAATTCCATTCTCTAAGGATTATTAACTCCAGCGTTTCTCGGCTTATGCGATGATGCGATCCGATGCAATATAACCGGCTTTAAAGTGTGGTAATGTAGGTACAATAAGATGCACATTGTTGCAATGTTACCAATTACCATCACTTCATAAACACAACGCGCAGCGTAGGGTTGCCACAAACTTTTGTCTTAAAGCTTAGCCGACGTGTATTTGATGACTCAATATCCCTGGGAACTAGAATTGAAATGATGATGAATGTAGATTTTAACATTTAAGAACGGTCAATTAAGTATAAAGATAATAACTAAGTACATACGTGCCTAACTATCTTTATTTGCTATGAATGATCACAGTTTAAATGTATTTACATTTAGGTATCTAGTGTAGTTACAGATCAGACTTATATTTTATAATCTGTAGATCAGATAAAAACGTCAATCAAAATCTCGTTAAGTCTTATTGGGCAACCCTGGGTAAGTCCAGTAGCGGGTAAGGCATCGACCTCAACCATTTCACACATAAATCTTGGTAGGTAGTGGCACAAAATAAAAGTGTCACAGAATGACCTATACACATTTGGTAAATCCATACTAATCCATACTTCCATACTAATATTATAAATGCGAAAGTCTGTCTGTCTGTCTGTCTGTCTGTCTGTCTGTCACCTCTTCACGGCTAAACTGCTTTACCGATTGTGATGAAATTTGGTAGGGATGTAGTTAACGACCTGAGGTCAAACATAAGCTACTTTTGGACGCGATATAACCGAGTCCCACGCGGGGCGAAGCCGCGGGGAACAGCTAGTATACATATAGATAGCAATAGTATACATATTTCACCGGTATGAAATATTCCAGGAGACTGGTTAGTCTCCTGTAAATATTTATATCTAGTAAGTATAGCAGTTCTCTTTGTGGTTACAAAGAGAACTGCTATACTTACTAGATGAGGCTTAGTTTTGTAAGAAATAAAAATCAGTACCTACGAGATACTTATATTGTGAACTTATATTTAAAATCTTGTATACTTACTAGTATTTACTAGTATAATATTTTTTTTCATAATATGATCATTAGGTAAGTATTTACTTACCTAATGATCATATTATGAAAAAAAATATTGCACATATAAACCAAAAAAAAAAACACGAAGCTACAAAAGGCAGGCTTATTCCACATAGAAATCTCTTCCAGTCAATAGTCTTGTAAGTACCTAAGTACTTGTATTCTTAAAGCATAAATTAATTATCCGTCTGTGTTCTCCTTATTTCGCGTCTCTGCATTGCCGGTGCGGTGAGTTGTGTTCGGTAACAAATTACAACGTACAAGTTGAGGGGCCGTTATTACAACTAATTGGCGACAATCAGCCGCTACTGCTTTCAGAATATTCTCGACTCTGTTTCTCCGCCTTACGAGTAGTAGGTAGGGTACTCGTACAGTCGAAGTCAAAAATAAGAAGGGTCCTGCTGGCCGTCATAGACGAAGGCGCATCCGCAGCCAATTTAAAATAGTAATCTGTGGCCGACTGTACCAAATTAAAATGAATTTCTTCGTATAAATTCATGAATCACATTATTGCGCAACGGTGTTGAAATGCAAAGCCTATCGAATTTTCATAAAAATATAAATATCGTCGAATCCATGACTTTTTCATGTAATAAATTCTTGTATCGTCAATTAGACGCCAGTCGCTGACCTTGCTGTAATTGGTTGCAGTATTTTGACTCGTCATACAACATCAAATATCAATTTACTGCTTGGCTTGGCTCAGCAACAAACGTATATTGAACTTTATAAAATAGACACCATAAGATACGCATGACAAAAAATGAATAACTAGAACAGACAAGCGTGTAACCCCTCGGTTACCGGTGCAAATGAGTGAGCATGAGCACAGTACCTTATAAGAGCTAAACAAAGAAACTTTCATTAGGTCGAATGCCTCGACCCTCGCAGTTCACACGCCCTCCGAGCAACGCGGAAGTTTACTTACACGAGAAAAATGGCGGCGAATGTGCGCACACAATAACTTTACCTGCATGGGAAGGTAACACCAGTTATTCATTGATTTAGCAAATACGCTTAAATTATCCGTGTACAACGACACCGAGATTCCTTATCATCGCACGCGCACCCTACCTATAAGATAAGCAAAAAGAAACGACAAGTCGCAACGTTACCTTTATTATATTTTACAAAGAGCTTGGTTCAACTCACGAATGTTTTCCATCAGATAGTATTCAGATAATGATCTGGAAACATCAGGATGCGACAGAACAGACTATACATTCATTTGAATGGAGCCACGTATCAGGCGGACTAGCTAGCTGTAAAAATTAAAGACCTTACAGATGTACATAAGTGCGGTTTATAGCTTGCCTTAGTTATCTAGCAGTACGTTAGCAATATTATTATTCTGTGCTTGCAGTATGTAACTATAGTTGTTAAATATATTTTTTTTAATAATAATATATGCTCTTGCAGTTGTTAATTATTGTTTTCTGAATTGTTAAACTTAAATTCTCATTGTGTATTTTTAGTTTCGATCAAATATATAGCATACAAGCTTACAACCACTTACAACAGTTATTTACACTGGTATGAAGGCAGAGGTGTCCTTCTACATTCTCGTCATATTATAACTCCGCAAGCATATAAGTAGGAAGGTACGTACTACTTATTGTAGTGCTTTTGCATATGTATTCTATGTACTTTTGTCAGGGATTTCAGTTTTGTGTAAAATCTACTAAACTAGTCACTACTTGATAAGATGCAACTTTATTCAGTCGAAAAATGTAAAACGCAGACATAGATTTTGAGAATATGTAAATATTTGAGGAAAATCGGAGACTGAAAATGTATACAGAGGTCAGATGTGTTTACTATGGAATGATATCATGTTTTAGGGAATCGCCGAATTTAGGTCAAGAGCGAGCATTTTCCTGTCTCTGTGAATATGTAATCTATTGTATTGACGTGTAAAAATTATTATGAATAAATGAGTATTAAGAGTATTATGTAGGTAACTAAAAAGTGACTTGTTCGGATATGTTAATAAAATTAAATGTTTGTTTTGCGAAAACGCTCTGGCCCGGAGCTGTGAGTCTCTCTCTGTCTTATCTTAGCGCTTTTCTGGTTGTCTCAGCCGACTGCTTCGGAGCCCAGGGTCCGCTTTTCTGCTGTTACCGACCGTGAGTATTTTGCAATAAAAAATATGTGTTAAAATAAAAATAAACAATGAATTTCAATAAATTTCCTGTCACAATAGAGGAACGAAAGTAAAACCAACTCATTACAATTATTACAATCGTAGAAACTAATGTTCTTCACGCTTCTAGATTCTATCAAGTCGTAACCCGTAACCCCTTCTAGATTCTATCAAGTCGTAAGCCGTAAAACGTTTGTTTTATTACACATTAAAATTAAAAATTAAACGGTAATTACTTTTTTTATTATTAGCGCATAAGATCAAGCACCAGAAAATGTATACGAGGAATGTGTAATCTTATATCAATTTGTTAGAGCAAGCGTTTAAGCATGTTAAGTGCTGAAGAAGACATTGCATTTAGATAAATATTATGCCTTATTTTTATGAGTGTAGCCGCTATTTTTATTGATCAAATGAGGGTAGATACTCGTATGATATAAGAACAGAATAGGTTGTGAATCTTAAAACACACAGCATCAAAATGCTAGGTGGGGAGACCTTTGCTTGCTTAGGTTATAAAAAAATATCAAAATATATGGGGAAAAGCACAGGGAAAAGAATGACAAAAGGAAATATAAAAAAAAAATGTATATAAATTTCCCTGTACCTCAATTTTTAATTTATCCTAAACAATTTGCTATTTAAGCTAAATATTAAGTCGTAAGGTCCACTGATAGCTCCATTTAAAACTATGACAATGTTAAAATTAGGAAAGTAGCTACAACTTTTATTCAAATCAGGGCCGACACGGAGCCTATACTACGAGTATTGTGGCCGGAGAATCGTTGGGGCAAAGGCGTACTACGTAATTATTTTTTTGTAAAGACCTTTTCTTTCTACCTGGGTACCTGCCCCAGTAAACCCACTACCCGGAACTCTATTAAGTAGATTCACGAAGCATAAAAAAAGCCGAGAAATAACACAGCGTTGTCTTTCTGATGGACGGAGTGTAATTTACGAAAGCCTTTTGTCGAATTGCTCCGGGCCAGTGGTCTTTACCTGAAAATTGCCGATGCATTTTACTACGAACTGGAGCATTCAAAAGCATGATATTTATTACTGGTTTTGTTGTAACGGCCTTATGGATGTATTAGCATTTATTATTTGAATTTTTAGTTAGCATAGCAACAAGGATTTTTAGGGTTAGGCAAAAGTGAAGGTTAGGCCTAAGATGTCGTCTAGATAATGTTATCCAGTCATATATGGTTTCTTAATCGAAGGGTTTCTTAAATTTCATATCAAAATCAGTTTTAAATTCCAAATAACTCCTATTGTCATCCGACACTCGTGTTTCGACTTTCTTCACCCAGGTTAACATAGTACCTACTCGTGAACCCATGTTGTTCCTGTTCATTATAAAACAATTTTGAATGACTCATCGTTGTTTTAACAGAAGGGTATTTCGATATTCATCTTCTAGAGCATTCTGCCTTTCTTTTCATTGCTTGCGAGCGAAATTCTTTAAAAAATCATACTGGACAAAGTACAGGACCTTTGAGCTTTTAGTCACGGCTCATAGCGATCTGAAATGTGATGAGCTGATGATATAACACCGTGCTTCACAGAGCAGCAATCACAAACAATAGCTTATTAGTCATTCTACACCAATTCATGCCGGGAAACCACACCGGAAAATAATTCAGCTCTTTCGATAAGGAAAACAACTGTTTTTTTAATGTTTATGTAAAATTATGTTCTGTAATTTGATTATTATTTTAATGGTTGTGATTTACTTGCATAATGAAGTTCAAGTTTTGATAACTGTGAATTAACACGATTAAAGTAGGTATTTTAAAGATTTACATTCACAATTTTTTGACTTCGTGTAAGATAATCTTATTTTTCTTTAGTTATTTAGTCTTACTTTCATTTCGCATTTTCATCATTCATAAGTTCATAAGTATCTTTCAACGAAATATTTTTTTATTCGATTCAGCCGACGCTTGTTTCTTGAACTTGGATATATTTGTATCATACTTTACATACATCTACTTATTTAGTTTTTGCAAAATTATGCATACATTTTTGTTATAAACCAAGACTTGAAGTTATATTAAAGTTTACTCTGAAAACATTATCGCCATACGACTGTTTGATAAAACAAAAGAGTGCATTACGCAAGTGTTGCAGCTCGGTGCAAAACTGGCTAGGTAACGAACGACAAAGTTTATAATTAACAACGTGATGCAAAAACATCGGCGTAACTTGACGATATACATCAGAGCAAAGACGGGGGAAAGGTTGTCGGCCCCGGCCCGTGACGTCACCGCACTGACCACTAGCAAGGGACCGCCACAATGGCCTTTCTCAGAAGGAGCAGATGCGCCTGCGCCGCTATCTGCCGCTCCTTTCCCCTCGCCCCGCCGACTCCCCGGACGAATATTTGGGAATGCGGCGATAATCTTAACAACCAAAGCGTTCTTGTGACTTGAAACCGTGACTCGTCAGCGAAAAAAACCTCGCTTTTACCTTCAGAAATGATGAAAAACATCCGCAAAAACTCACTCTGAATAAGCAATAGCTAAACGGCGCGAAGTGTATCTAAATGACATTTTTTGGTTTGCTCGGCTCCGGCAGGTAGACGCTCGGCCGGTACCTGCCGCGCTAACGTATCATTACCGTCGTAATGACACCGTGGTAATCACCGGTCTCGAGCCGCCGCGCCCCGCATCCGCCGCTGTCCCACGCCGCCGACGAACCACGCAACTTCCATGGATGAGTGTGGATCTAGTCATGATGTGAAAAAACATGCACTAAACCTCCACTCATCGAAAGAAATTGACCTTTCGCTCCGGCGCCGCCTCGCTAGCACTGCACGCACTTATCGTTCGCGATGTCGCGTCATAGCACCGAACCGTTCACGAGCACGTTGCCGTGTTTTTTAAACAATCAGACTGAATGCGGGCGCGCGGAGCGACGAACCGCGCGCTATGCCCGCTCACTACGAAATAAACGGTCGAGATTTGAAATCAGGGAAAGACGCTGCGCGTGCGGCGGCGCGGGGCGCGGGCGGGGACACCGACCAATGACAGCGCAGCGCGCGCAAACCGTGACGTGGAGGGGAGCGCGCGCTCACGCTCCAACCAAGAAAGATATTATCTTTTCTATATGAACGTTATTTTCTTTCGCTCCTACTCGCCCGACCGTCCGTTCAACCGACAGCGGAAGTGAAATGAACGCGCGCGTAAACTGCAGACATGGCGTTACTACTTGTCAGTTACTATACATGAACACAAAGAACAAAATGCAAATGAGATTCAATATACATTCATAACAAGAGTTTAATGATAAAAAAGAACATGAACATATCTCACTCATGCAGCATTAGAATTACAAAACTGTATTACTGTAAATCAATCACATATAACCACCATGATATTTAACACAGTAAAATTTTATCAGGCACACAATGAAAATAGTCAGTTATTTTAGAACAAATGTCAATCCTATTGAATCGTGAAATGTCAAAGGTCGCAAAAACATTTTTACTTATCCATTCCTTCAAATTCCAGCCAGAAAAGGAGCGTATTTTTTTCTGTATCATCATCATATGCACTAATTGCATATTATCTGTCGTACAAGGAATTAAAATTGTTATTACGATTTTTAGTATTTTCATTGCGCCGTATCTCGATGTCAAAATGGCTGTAAATGCAATGCAAAATTCATTGGCTACTTTTAAAGATCCATGGAATATTTATTCTCTTATTTATTTTCAAGTTCTTAGTTCCTCTCATGAACATATGGAATATTGAATGGGTCCAGCCCTAATGCTTTCATTTAAGAAAATTATGTGCCTTTTCTCCAGAATGATGGTGCATCAATAACTATATTTTTGCTAATGAATTTTAACTTCACTCAGTGTTTTGTTATACTTTCGCTTGAAAGTGCTCATCATTATAATGTATCCATCGTTTTGACTATATAAATAACTGTCAACTAACTTATTATACAAGTCATGATTTTGACTATAATTGCATTCTGTTTTTCATGATATCATCAATGAATATAATTCTGTCTGATTTCCTTTTTCATTTATTTTCCTGTAAATTTATGTAAAAGCAGGTGTATAAGTCATGATTACAACCATTTTTGTGGTCTTTTGACATATTTCATAGTTTATAAGAACTTCAATGGTAATGAAATACTTTTATACCATAAGTCCCATCAAGAGTTGTTTTGTTATAAGCCTGCAGTGTACAGTTAGGAAAAAAACATTTTTATTGGAACGACGTTTCTTTTAGCACGCGTGCGACGGGGTACCCCAAAAATTGTGCCCTGTTTAATTTTTGCGTTAAACCTCGTTTAACTCGTTGCTCCACTGTCGCTCACTTCACTTAATTAACCTTCATCGACCAACACTATAATCAAACAGCACAGGCATAAGGAAATCGTTCCTCACGCGTGTCCGAGTACATGCTCGTTTTTTTTTTATTTATTTACTTTTTTTCAACATACTTCTATCATTACAGTCACTATCAATTCAAAAGAAAACTTTAAAATTCGTTTTTGCGCTCTTTGACATACGAAATAGTTAATTAGAACTTGTTGAACTTGATAAGAGCTTCTATAATCTGTTTGTGTACCTTATTCATAATAAAAAACAATGGTAATAAAATATTTTTATGCCACAATTCACATCAAGGATTGTTATTAGCCATGATTATAGTGCATCCGAGATCGGTAAGCTGCATGACCTCAGCGCCGCCATCTAGTAGCCGATGCGAGCAAACTGCCAGTTTCTCGCTGATGGCGCACTTCTGCTTGTTAGTGAGGTGGCCGGCGGTGATGACGGTCGCGCTCAGCTGCTCCAGGAGTTGAGATGCGGAGTATGCTTCCATTAGAAAACTATAGAAAGAAATGAAAATATCTTTTTAAATAACAACTGTTTCATAGTTAATAACATATTACTTCTTGGCCGGGGTCTAAAGCTTAGAATGCAAACTGCCACACTAGAAATTACACGCGCGCGGTGCCGAACTTTAAAGAAATCCTCAGGCCCTTTTTTGTCGCCACAAATTTTTGTTATTATTTTTTTAAATGCGTTTTATTTAAATTATAGATTAAAATTATATGATTGGACCATGGGGACAGGCAAGTGCGATCGTTAGCACTGCTGCGTCGACGTGATGGAACTCGACATACTGAGAACAACCCAACTAAAACAGAGCTTGTAAATTTGTAACTTACTTTTCGACAAACTTCTCAAGTTCACTGTAGTTATTGACACTGAGATAATCATTCACCAGTCTCTCGGGAACCAAGCCAGTCACCTGTAAACAAATATTGTATTATCTTAGTTGTTTTTTTCCTAAATTGTTTTTGTGAAAAAAAAAACAGAAGTAATATAATAACGATCCATGTGTGATAGTAGCTTAAATACATGTCTATATACTCGTACTTGTAGTCGATTAATCAATATTTACATGAACAAGTAAAAAATATTTTTTTGATCTGTTAGGCATTATAAATATAAATAAATAAATAAATATATAGGGACAAGTCACACAGATCAAGTTAGCCCCAAAGTAAGTTCAAGACTTGTGTTATGGGATACCAACTCAACGATACTATATTTTATAACAAATACATATATAGATAATCATCCAAGACCCAGGCCAATCAGAAAAAGATCATTTTTCATCTTGACCTGACCGGGGATCGAACCCGGGACCTTCTGAGTAGCGGTCAGCCATGTTAACCATTACGCCACGGAGGTCGTCAATTATGTGTCAACCCTCCTCACAAGCAACTCCTCCTGTCATCCAATGTTTTTAACTGGGAATAAATCAGCCATTGTATTTTAGTTTTACCTTTATGCCCTTTTTATAATTATAAAGATATTAAAAACAAAATTTTTTTAGGACCATTCCAAAATTTTCAGTCATTCGGAGTTCAGTCGGAGGATGAACTATCAGTCTTAACCAGGTATTTATTTACTAGGTTATAGTCTATTATTTTTGGGTACGGTAATCATCTTCACAATAAAACGCTATAAGAGTTCATAAGAAGGCATCAAACCTCAATGAGCCCTTCATCAGTGATTTTGCCCAGTAGCCGCTGGCAGCACTGCAGTGCGGTCAACGCGCGACGCAAGTCCCCTTCACATGTGTCTACAGCTTTATGCAGCACCTCCCCTCCTCCCACATCAACACCTTCAGCTTCACAAACGTCACGTAACCTTATAAAAATATTTTTTTTTTTTTTTTCAACTTTTTTTCACAAAAATGTGTCACATGAGAACAGCAAAGAAACCACTTTGAAACTATTTAACTAAATGTGTGGTCACAAATTGAAACAAGCTCCCTGAACATGTTATGAATATACCTTCAGTCTATACTTTTGAGAACAAAGTGGACAAAAACAAATTCTCCAAACCAGAAGATGCATCAGCTTAAAGCTGCTAGTGTAATCTGCAATTCATACACATGTGATATCATGAGAGTATCACTTGCATGCTTCCTACTTATGGCTGTTCATGGAAATTTCAGACCAATATCAACATTTTATCAATAAAATTACTCATGCTATGGAGTTGTCATTTCAAATAAATTTCATTTATGTACTTTGGACAAAATGATGCAGATTAATTTAATTTATTTTGTAATTGTAGTAAATAAATAAAATTTTAAAATTAATTAATAATTTTTACATACCTTTTGATAACATTTTCCCTGGCCAATGGTTTAAATCTGAATTTGGAACACCTGCTAGTAATAGGTGGGATGATCCTTGAGACATAGTTACAGATGAGACAAAAGCGAGTAGTCCTCGTCTCACGCTCCATTGTCCGACGGAGGGCAGCTTGAGCTGCATTTGTCATGGAATCCGCCTCATCTAGGATCACCAGCTTATACGGGGGACATGGTCGGCCACTGAAATGAACATTTCCAAGGTTTAGATGCTGTTCAGTAATGGCACTGACATTTGCCAAATTGTTTTTGTGCTACTAATTTTAAATAAAAAGTTTTAGCTCTTTTTAAGTTATACAAATACGCTTGATAAGATTTTTTAGTATTTATTCTTAGCAGTGCAGTTTTGAAGCATGTCTATCTTGCATATATTGCATATTGAGATCTAATTTGTATGAATCCCTAAAGAGAGCACAAATTTTATTAAAATACTGTTCATGATAAAACTGTTAAGGGTATTATGATGGGTACTTTAAACAGTAGATAGGTCGTACTAACTATACCATATCTTCTTATATTATAAAATCAATTGATGTTTGTTAGTCTTACTTTAACTCAAGAATGGCTGGACTAATTTGGTTAATTATGGTCTTGAAATTTTTGTGGCAGTTCAGATGGCCTACTATCATCTCTAAAAACCATGAAAAATCCAGTGAGTAAGCGAGACAGCGCAATACATTATGTAAGGTGACATCTCCCTCACTCAATCATTCTTACATGGTTTTAAGAGACGGTGGTAAGCCAACAGAAAAGGTTTAAACAATGGTGGGAAAAAGTGCGTAAGTTATGTACTTACTCTGGCCTGGTACTGCTAACAGTCATTTGAGCAAAAGTCTTGACTTTATCTCTTACAACTTGTATTCCTCGTTCGTCTGAAGCGTTTAATTCTAAAACCCTATCTCTCGTAATATCACCAAAGAGCTGTCGTGCCGCGGCAAGGATGGCACTTGTTTTTCCTGTTCCCGGCGGCCCATAAAACAAAAGATGGGGTAAGTCGCCCCCAGACAAACACTCCCTAAGTACCTGGACTACTTCTCCTTGATCCACAATATCGTCAATAGTCTTCGGTCGACTGGAAATAATAATATTGATGAAACAATGCCGTAAATGTTAAAGGAATATAAATGTGAAGGATAAAATACACTACTTACTATTTTTCAACCCATGGTGCAGGCGGTTTCTTTCTGTTAGTGGTTTTCACTCCTGACGATGAAGGTTTGTCAGCAGCTGATATTTTACCAGTTTTAAGGAAAGCTTGCATATTATTTAATTGTTTTTTCACTTTTAAATACAAATGTGGTACCTACCTAAAGTATACTTTCAACCTTTTTCTTTTTGTAATCGCGTAAAATTCGTTTTAATTTCGTAAACCGCTAAATGCTACGAGCCGCCAAATAAAAAATACTGACTGGACTGACTTTGACATTGACAATGACAATCTATGCATCATCTGAAGTTTTTTTTATTCAGACTGACAGACTTTGTGGCCTACCACCACCATCATGCAAGATCCAGTGAGTAAACGAGACAGCGCAATACAGGACGTTAAGGCGACATCTCACTTACTCAATCATTCTTGCATGGTTTTAAGCTACATAACCCCCTTTGTCTTTTTTATTTTTACCCGACTACGGTGAAGCCAAAAGGAAGGGTAATGATTTTGGCAGAGATGTTATCTCGTTTACAAAATCCAGTATCTAATCCAAGGCCGTAACACATTCTTAAAAAGACAGATTTCGAATTTTTGACATTGACATAAGTTGACATAACAACACTTGCCCGAGCGAGCGCGGGATCTGAGAAGGAAGGAAAAGGAACCAGCGGAAAATAAAAATAATATAAAAAGAAAGACTTGCGTGGTACAAACGGCGATAATTGTATTGTACAAAATATAACAATAATTCTTTATTTAGTTTGTTCAAAATACAAACCTTTGTTTCTTTCACTGGTGTTAAATTAAAGTGCTTAAAAATGACTACGAGAACTAGAAAATCCAAAACTACGTCAGAAGTTGGTGTTTCGCCTAATAAATCCAATAATCGTATCGAGAATTCATGGGTTTTACTCTTAAAAAGTATGTAGGTATATTTCTCTCAGTTTTTTGTTCGATTATTGGTGTTCAGTAATTTTACAAATTTTCTTTAACTTGTTGCATTCCTTGTATTCTGCTGAAAAGGTAGGAGTAAGAGTAAGCTAACGGTTGAATAGATCAACCTGGGACCTGAGGGGTTACTACCATCTCTTAAAACCATGCAAGATCCAGTAAGTAACGGAGATGTCGCCTTACATCATGTATTGCGCTGTCTCGCTTACTGGAACTTGCATGGTTTTTAGAGATGATAGTAGGCCACCTGGATGTCGTAAAAGGCGACTGAGGGACTGACAGATTAGGTACTCTTTCTAATTGTATGCACCTCTGTCCCTCTGGTGGCGGATTTTACTATCAAAAGCAATCCCATGGACATTTGATGTTATAAATGCAGTATCAAAATAGCATAAAAACATTGCCTAATGTAAAAATACTAGTACCTCATCATTGCATGGGGTGCATCCCAAGTCTACTTTGGAGCCCGGTAAAATGCTGAAATGATGTGTTTGAAAGGTTTCATCATTTATTACAGAATCCATCAGAGATAACAGCAACTTTTCAATTGTGACACTGCCACACCCAGTGACTGGCAATCCGGCAAAATACTGTTTAGATGATGAACACAGAAAGATATACGAAGTGGTTACATTCAGTGAGCCCTATCGATCATGGTTGATTGGGGAGACAGTTAAATCAGATGGAAGCATATTGATGATGACACCAATCAATCCATTATTTTTGGGTATGTATCTAACATCATTTCAGTTTTGTCCATTTGCCAAATCTTTGATTTAACTTTCAACTCACCCTTTACATGGTTTTCACATACAAAAAAAACTTTCATGTGAATAGAATAGGATAGACATTTATTTATCTCACCTGACCTAGAAACCCTATGGACTAAACCATAACATGAGCCTCTTATACAATATAAATCTCTTTGTTATGTTTGTATTGGCTATTTAATGTTTTCGATTGGTTCCCAGATGGATATGTCACATAACGATATATTGTTTCTGGATTCTGTGAGCCAAAGGGTTAATATCCTAAAAAAATTCCATTTTGGACATTGTGACAAATAATAATCCCTTAAGGCTCATTTCATAATTCTGGTATAGATCTTTTAATTTTACTTTTTTTTATTTAGGTAGGTTTTATTCACATTTATTTAACCTACCCATAGTGTGTTTGTACTATACCATAATATAACCTTTCTCAAGAATCAGGCTATTATGCAGAAATAATTTTTGAAGTTGGTTTAGTATAGTTCCAAAGATCCTCCTTACAAACTTTAAACACTTTATAATATTAGTATACCTCTAGATACGTAGATTAGTATAGAAATCTCTATCAATGCTTACAATGTGTGTTTTATATTTTCAGTGTTACCTCGATTGAAAAAACAATGTAGTACCAGAGCAGTTCCTCTAGAAGACCTCTTATCAGAAAAAGGATATGACAAAATAATTGATTATGTGTTTAGTTTAGACTTGATTGGAGATTTAAAGGTAATCAAAATCTTTCAGTGTTAGTTTACTTGTAATATTAGCAATTTGATGACCTTTGAGGTGTTATCATGCTAGTTAGGGCAGCTATGTCTAAGATATACTTGGATTCTGGGTTTCCAAGCTATATATTATCCTATGACTATTCAAACATCTTTATTCTTTTGAGTTTTCCCATGAGGTGTGACTATCAAAACTATTATTGGGATTCAGTTTGATCTACAGCCAGTCTTGGATGTTTATATTAAAAACTGACATTGTGTCATATCTTTGTGGTTAAAAGACCCTTTTAAAAAGAAAGAATAGTTCAATAATGTACCTACTCCATGTACTGATTTCAGGGATCTGCAGATATGAAAGCATACAAATACAATGAGGAGAAAACACTTGCGTGGCTGGAATCACGAGTGCGTAAATTAAGTAAAGTTTTGAGAGAGAAAAAAATTCATGTTACTTCAGGGGCTGTATCAGCTACATTTGTAGCCAGTAATCTTACAAGTGATGCTGTAGATGAAGGTAAGTTGTTGTAATGAAATATATGTATACTCAATTACTCACACCCATATTTTCAAACGTTTCCTCATAGGTTGCCTCCACTCAACCTCATTCGAGGATGCCTCAAGGAAGTCCTCCAACTTTCCTTGAAAATGGTATTCTTAATTGTTTCCTTGAGCAAACTCCAGTGAGGATGAGTCAAGGAATGACGTCCCATTTCATTTCTGTATGTTGGTAAACCGCTTAACTTTTTGAGGTAAAGAGAGTTTTTGACAAAGTTTCTGTTTTAATTTTAGCTTACTGTCATAGATTTATTATAAAACAACAAAATACTTAATACACAAAGAACTTAGAACAGTGGGTACAAGTTTTTTTAAATCTGGTCCTCAATAAAAGCACCTAAGTTTCATTAAACGAAACGTTCGAGGCTTCCTTATATTTGACAGTTCGTTCCTCACCTCCATTGAGTAATTTCCTTAAGGTGAGGAAGCTTGTGTCAACTATGAATACCATTGAGGTCGAGTGAGGATGAGTCGAGTTTGAGTAAGCGTTTGAGAATATGGGTGTCAGTCTTTGATACTCATCAAGGGACTTTGCAATAGTGAATGCAACTGGGAATCTGATAAGACATAAAGATTTTTTTTTCTTTGGGAAAAATTGTTGAATCACACAAATCAGATCAACACTACCTAATAACTGATATAGATCAGCAGGCTGATTACATCACAGCTGTCTGTTTATAAATTATAAATAATTTCTCTGAATTTTCAGAATTTTATTTAAGGTATGCCCATGGAATGGTTTCTGAATATCTCCAAGAAGATCTCATCGAACTTCTAGAGAAACGATTTGATTTTAAACCTGAATTAATAGAAGCCATTGGAAAGAAGCGAAAATCGGAAGCAACTGATACAAATGAAGTAAACAAAAAACTGAAATGTGAAGCAGATATCAGTGAAGACATTGAAAATGCACTCAATAATTCTAACTCCAGTTTGAATGATGTCAAGAAACCAAAAACTTTGACTGCCAAAGAAAAGGCGAGGCAAAAGGCTGCCACTGGAACTAAAACCATATCATCATTTTTTACAAAAAAGTAATAATTCAAGTATATTTTTTTACAGTAACTTTCAGAATAAAGTAATTAATTAAGAAAATTTGACTTACTCATTTCTCACATGTCGCCTTACATCATGTATTGTGCTGTCCCGCTTACTCACTCGTTCTTGCATGATTTTAAGAGATGATAGTAGACCACCAGGTGTGGTGTCCAGCCTGAGTGCCAAGGTTCCCGAGCGTGCAGATGGTTAACCACCTGCACGCTGGGAACCTGTGCGAAGAAAGAGAAGAACCAATCCAACAGTATAGATTAGGGCTTAAAAATATTCCCGTGACTGTACTCAGTGTATTTGGAAATTCAGTTTTGTTAGATTCATGTACGCATAACTGGAAAAATACCCCTTTGAAATTAAAAGGCCGAGGTCGTCATGTATTGCACTGTCCCGCTTACTTGATCTTGCAAGGATTTAAGAGATGGTGGCCTACTACATAATGTATGGCGAGATCTCCCTCACTCAATCGTTCTTGGATGGTAAGAGATGATAGTAAGCCACAAGGGGTTATTACCGTTTCTTAAAACCATGCAAGATCCAGTGAGTAAGCGGGATACATGACGTAATGCGACATCTCCCTTACTCACTGGATTTTGCAAGGTTTTAAGAGATCGTAGTAACCCCTCTGGTACGGATTTTGTGCATGCATGCAAAAACAAATCATTTCGGATGTTTTTAAAAGCGGTATTTAACGTTTATTCACATCACTAGCAGGCAAAAGCAAAATCTATAGGCCGGCAACACTGTTGTGGCCGCCATTAGCAAACGTCCATCCGTTTCATTTCGGACAGCAGTGGTGATTTCTTTTTACGGACATTTTTTAATAATTTAGTGCATTTTGGACACTTTGGACTCTGTGTAGTGTAACTAATGTGATTTATTTTGATATTGTCGCTAAGAAAGACTTCAATAAGTGGTCAATATTCATAAAATCGCGGCCAATGTCAGCAGGCGTGTCAGATCAGGTATTTCTCATTTACGGCATTTTTAGCCTTTGAATACATTAAAATTAACCAATATTTAGTAGTTAATGAGTGTGTTTAATTTCTTGTTTCATGTGCCTGTGATGTGCAGCGGATGAAAGGGCAAGGGAACCAAGGTAAAGTGAAACCATTATGACGTTGCAAGGTGTTTTCTCCGTAGTAAACGCACCGGTCGGCTTTGTATCCGGTGCTTTTTGCTGCGAAGCCATTACCAATGTTACATTTTTAAGCTTTCCCTAGAATTCAATCATTGAAACCATACTTGTCCCATTTAGTGTTAGCGTTACGGTTTTTCATGCAATCATAATATCTGTAGATATGTAATCTTTCTAGAATAGGTAAAAAACAAAGTCTGCAGCTAATTTGCGCCCACTCATTCGTTGAAACATCTTAGTACTCCCACATAGAATTTATTAATCAATACATTCTACATTAGTACCTGCTTTTAAATCATGAAGGGACCATCTGCAGTGTCACAATGATTTAAAAATTGGTAAAATTTACCTAGAAAATTATGTACCTATCTATAAAAAAAATCACCCAAAAATAAAAGTACTGGAAGAAGAAAATATTGAAGAACAAGTAAAGAACCATCTGTGTTGCCTAATTAAATCATAAATAAATAGACTACATTTGGCTATGGGTAGGTAGGTATATTCCCTGAGTAATGTTGTATTTTGATAAGGACTAATTCTTAACTTCAATTTCGTGATAGTTCACAGTGCATGTACATGTTTTAAATTTGTTCAGTTAGTGATCGCCTATTCCAAAATGTGTCTTATACTTTACATTTAAATATATTGTAAATTAACTATTCAAAATGTTTTCCCTCATCTTCTTTATGTTATATGTGTATTTATTAATTTATGTAATTATTGACATTATATCTATTGCTGACATTTTGTTATCAAGAAATTTTAAAACAGATTAACTATAGTCTATTAGAAATTGCTGTAGTTCCTCATCAGCTGATTGTTAATTTGTTGTTTTTTAATTTAAACAAATGATAAACATGTTCTACAGCAGATACCTGCTTAGTTGTAAACTGTAATTTAAAGGATTTTTTACACTGACAATAAACAGGTAAATACCTACTTTTTTTACAAATTATATTTTAACATAAATTCTTTATGGACATAATACAGATGCTATTATGATTGCATGTACCTATAAGCTACAAACCAAATATATGGTTTGTTTGTTGTAGCTCTCCTATCTACATATGCTAATTGATTAAGTTATTGATTCTGTTTTCATGTCAGAAGCATTCTATGTATAGACTACTTTATTGGTTTGAGTTTAGTTCACATTGGATTAATATCATAGTCTTGTCAATATGTAGTCAACATATTTGTTTGTGTTGTGTTGTTGTTGTTCTTCCCAAAGACTGAAAAGTGGAGAAGAACTGATGATGCAACTAAGGCACACATTACATGCTCATGCACGCATGATGGTTTTCCATCAAACAAAGGGATGGTTCTCAAAAGGTGAATTGAATCGATTTCCAAACAAAAAATCCTAAATTTTTTAGTTTAAATCAAGAATTTTGCGATGATTTACGATGGAACAATTAAATCAACAGATTTCCAAACAAATCATCGCAAAATACTTGATATAAATTTAAAAAAATAAAATGTTTTGTTTGGAAATCAGTCGATTCAATTCACCTTTCGAGTACCATCCCTTTGTTTGATGGAAAACCATCATGCATGCATGAGCATGTAATGTGTGCCTAAGGATATCATTGAGATAAGAGAGCATTAGGTAAAAATGTTTAAGTTAGCTTGCACTTAGAAGATAGATTTATTTACATATAAAAGTTAAAACAGCCAAAAAAGAACATGAAATTTTAATTAAAAAATTACATGCTCAATCACTTGTTCGATTGTTTGTTGGTAACATGTAACTCTGGTGTCACTGTTCTTCAAAACCTCACATAACCATTGAAAAAAATAACGATTACTTTTGAAGCACCAAGTGACCTAATGGCTCCAGTGATATTTGGGGCTTAGTTTTCACCAATGTGTCAAAGAGATGTTGATAAAAACTGCTATAAAATGTAGAGCTTGATGTTTGATTTTCCTTGCATTCTTTTTTTTACTCATAAATGTTGTTTTCATGTAAGAAGTCATTCATATAGCACTTGTTCAAATACAATGACACCTGTTGAATATACATTTGAACTGTCTGCATTGTAATCACTATTTTATTCACACACTTTATACTCATTGCAGAGGACGAATTGGGAGCCAATTGCTGAAATTGTGTGCCTATAGAAATTGTTATATCTGTAAAATTGCTAAACCCTAATGTTGATTCATTCTTGTTAAAACTAATAAGGTGCTCTTATTTTTAGTAACTTATTGACCATAGAATAAGGTATTGTAATTTTAATATTATCTACATTATATAATGATGAATTAAAATTAAATGTTTAAACGAGTCACAAAATATATAATAGTAATAGTACAAAATAAAATACTTGAGTTTAAATATCATCACATCAATGTCGGTTAATTGACCGTATGAATTTTGTCTAGGGATTAAATTGTGAAGGAAAAAAAGCACCAAATACATAATAGTCCCAATTCAGTTAGTCATTCTTTTTCTCAACAACTTAGTCAACAACTTGACGACAGTGATAAGAATATCCTATATTGAAAATAATAAATTGGAATTTAAAAAAATTTTAATTTGCAATTTGAATTAATATTTTGGCACCCTTATTTCTAATATTATTAATTGGTTGATTGACTTCCATTATAGCAAATGCACCGAAAGAGCAACAGTTAGAGAGCGGCGGAGACGAGTTAGCCGAGGCGTCATGGCGTCATCAACAACCTTCCTATGCACCACCCATCTCGTCAGCGGCCGACCCCTACAGCGCGGCAGGTAGGTAGATATTATTTCATACTATTCCTTGCCAGGAATATGCAAGGTGAGGTGAGGTGACATCTTTTGAATGGTAAGCAATATTATAAAAAATCCTTTATTACGCAAATAATTATATAATGAAAACATTTATCATAAACTAAAAATCATGCGCAAAAGGCAAATTGGAATGTAAATTATTTGATTTATTTATTTTGCCGAACCTCACATATTTCTGGTGTTACATAAATTATAAGATGGTGAATTAATGGCACATGTAGATTACTTACAAGTTGTCGTTCATGGCTGGCATAAAAGAAAAAGTCATCCATTCATAAAAAATATTTTGATGAGACTGCAGTTTTTCAGCTCTGCAAGCTTGGTACATTATTCTAGTAACCATCATAATCAAAAACAAAGCTAAACTACGAGAGTTTACCATCGTAGTCACCAACCCATGGACGAAAAGAACAAGTACATAACAAAATAAGAATGAAATATATTTTTTTATACTACTTAATAGTTTCACAAGCGTAAGGCTAGATTATTTAGGGCCGCCTATAGATGCCTGCAACATTAGGAGGACTTGTTGAAAACGAAATAAGGCCACCATGTTATACATCAGGAGAGGTTAAGGCCAACAGTTCATTCTCATCTTAACATAGCCCAGTAGCATCATTAGCTGTATTGCTTCGATGCTCGGTGTCCCCTGCGGCGCCGCGCAAAGTTGACGGTCTATGAGTAAATACTTTTTATATTTATCTATAAAATATATGTAGGTTATTTAAAAGGAAATTAATATGGTATAGTTAATACATTAGAAAAAGTCATTTTTACCATCTGTGGTGTGCATCCATTGTTTCATCCCCAGTAATTCCCCAGAATAAAGAATTCACTAAAATAGAATCATTATATTAATTTCAGGTTATTACGGTACAACAACACTTCCTTATCAAGCTTTTGGAGTCGGGGATGGGACATGGTCCACCAATGGAACAGACCCGATGACTTTCCTCGGAGGATACAATCCTCACGATTCTTATGGAATGGATGGTAGCTAGTATTTATTCCAGTAACTAGAGGAATATTCTCACTCATTTACATATAACCACACATTTTTATCATTCTCTGAAATAATAAATTTAAATATTATAGTGAGTTGTGATAAAGTAATCACAATGTTACACTTTATGAAAAAGCATCTATTACATTTAAAACTATGCCTACCATCTAGTTTAGCACATCATGCATATTGTATTAGGTATAAATTTTGTGTAAACATTTTAGTTCGAATTTAACATTTCAGGTGTATTTGGGCCTTCAACAACACCATTCTCGACCGCTGCGTTTGGGCAGCCAGCTTCAACTTTTAACTATTTTCATGGCAATGGAGACTATTCTACTTGGGGTCAACTGGGTCGCGCCAAACAATACGATGACTACTACAGGACTGATGGGCTGTACGTGCCGGACGGAATCAAAGCCGTCGAGTCCGGAGTACAGGCACTATCGCTTGGAGCGGAGCACAAGATCGAAATGGAACGAGTGCCCGAGCTCAAGGAGGCGTCGGGCGGATCGCAGCCCAAAAAGATGACGTGGGCGTCCATCGCCAGCCAGCCGGCGAAACCCGCGCCTACCTCCCAGACCGGGGGATTGAAAAAGAAGGGGCCTGGAATGCCACCGCCACCGATCGTGCCGGGAAAGCATAACTTGGAAATTAATGCTTGGGACGCCGGGAAGAGCGCGCCCGTGGTGACTGCTCCGCCGCCGCCGATGCAGCCGCCGCCCGCTCCTCTGCCGGGGCCAGCCGCGCCCCCCGCATCCGCGCCCGCCCCGCTGCCGCGCGCGCCCCCGCCGCAGCACCAGCAGCCGCCGCCCTCGTGGACGCGCGCCCCGCCGCCGCACCAGCAGCACCAACAACAACACCAACAACATCAACACCAGCACCAGCAGCATCAGCCGCCCATGCAGCCGCCGCACCAGCCGCGCCCGCCCATGCCGGCCCCGCCCGCCGCCGTACCCCCACCTGCTACCCCGACCGGCCCGACTCCTCCCCATCCCGTTTTGGACGAGCTACGTGTAAAGAACGACTACAACCCCAAAGAATTTGATCTGACTGCGCCGAACGCCAGATTCTTTGTCATCAAATCGTACTCTGAAGATGATATTCATCGAAGCATCAAATACGAAATTTGGTGCAGCACTGAACATGGAAATAAGCGTCTCGATGCAGCATATCGCGAACGCGAAAGGGAGGGCGGCTCGGTCTATTTGTTATTCTCGGTGAACGGAAGTGGCCATTTCTGCGGTATGGCGCGCATGACTAGTGCAGTGGATTACAACTCTAACTCCTCTGTTTGGTCGCAGGATAAGTGGAAGGGACAATTCCGCGTAAGGTGGATTTATGTTAAGGACGTTCCGAATGTGGAACTTCGTCATATCAAATTAGAAAATAACGAGAATAAACCGGTGACGAACTCCCGTGATACTCAGGAGGTTCCGCACGCGAAAGGATTGCTAGTGTTACGCATTATACATAGTTACTGCCATTCGACGTCTATTTTCGATGATTTCATTCATTACGAGAGGCGTCAAGAGGAAGAGGATTCGCGAAAGGTGCCACATCACGTCAGTCAAGACAATAATCGTGAGAATCACGAAAATGGACGTGGGTATAGGCAGAATTATCGAGACCATCGTGATGGACGCGACGGGAGGGATCATCATCGCGAGGGACGTGAAGGTCGAGAGCCGAGAGACTACCGGGACTCGCGTGACGGTCGTGATTATCGGGACAACCGGGACATGCGTGACCCACGCGACGGTAGAGACCCACGTGACATGCGGGACCCGCGTGACTCTCGTGATTCTCGTGACAATCGCGATTCTCGTGACAATCGCGATCACCGTGATCATCGTGACCATCGCGATGACCGTGACGGCAGGGACAACAGAGATCACGGATATCGTGACCGTGATTCTAATTACAGACCTCATCATAAGGTTGGTATCTATATTCGAATTGTTGAAATTTGGAATGAATGAATCACAACCTAAATGTATTATTTCTTTTTTCAGGACAGAGATGGCTCACGTGGCCGTGGCCGCCTTCGCAATTGATTGGACGCTATCCTATGCGAGAGCGATCTGAGGACTGGCTTCTCCCCATAGACAACTTAGTACTCAAGTTATAATTGGTACCGTATACACAGCAGATGTACATAACATAACACATATGAGTTGCAGCATATGTGAATAGAAATGAAGCATTTGTCTTAGAGCAGTGAGACCGCTCGATGTTGCGTTTCAATCTGAACAATTTAAATGTAACATATTGTTTTTAAACAGTGCAATGCTCATGGAAAAAAAACTTTCAACAAATTAAAATGTGCTAAATATTTTGTACTGGAAAAACGTTTAATTAAACTAATGCATAGTGAACAGAACATTAATATCAACATTAACATGTGTCTATGTGTCACATGACGTTGAGTGGATTGTGGACTTTGTTTCAAATTTGTGGACTGAATCAATAAAATATAGTAATTTTTATAACTAGGAAATTCTGTGGTGAGAGGAGTTGATCCTTTTATTTGAGACTGGTTGGTGTTGAGGATACGGCCAATGTATAGTGCGCTGAATGAGTGTAGTGTTAAAAACGATACCACCATCATCAGTGTCTTGACATATGGAAATTTTAACAGATATGTCAGTGGTGATGAATTGTAACTTTTATATTACAAAAAACGAATGTAATCAAGAGGTGTGGACATTTTATATACATTTTTTTAATATCAATATTAAGGAAAGTTGTGTGTTCTCTCGTGGCATTTAGTTCCTATTACTTCATTTTTATTGCTCATGTTTTATTAATATTGACTTCATATTCTGATATGAAGTAAGTTTTAAACTTCTGTACCATATCTAAATCATTGTCTATAACTCGTTATTAATTGTATAGATTAAGGGAGGTAAAATTGTTATTGGCCAGCAGTGTTTTTACTCATGTACATAAATGATATGTATTTCAATGAGTCATATATATTTAAGTGCAACTAGTGTGACGAGAGAAATTTGACTATCAACTAATGGAAACATGTATTTGTTACTATCATGTATTGTCTCCCCACCTTAATTTTAAAGTGCCTTTTGATTTTTGTATCTTATTCACTCATGTTGATAGATCTAGTGCCACATAACTATTTTTATTTTTAAATAAATCATTTGTAGTTAGTAATATGCTGATGCATTCATTTATTTTGTTTTAATATGTTAGTTTTAACCTGATATTATTTTACATCATGGAAAATCGTTTAACAGATGGCAGTCAAGCTACAAAAATTGTCGTGTTTGAGGTACTTCTAAACTGAAGCTGGATTAAAGCCTGTCATAGAATTAAGCCAGTTTTATTTAGTAAATTCCCAAGCAAACGTCCAGAATTTCAGAATAAATATCCTAAAATGTCCAAGGTTTATCATAGTCTAGCTAATTAATCATACAAGACTAATCAAATTTTTCTATGAAAAATATCATCCCCATTTGTCAGATAAATTCATTACAAATACAAATTGATGTATAAAGTGATTTGTATGTGTAAGGATTTTTTTTTTTATCTAAACAGTAGTTTGTATATTAATGTTTTAAAACAAACAAATTGTTTAGTGTGTATCAGGAAACTTATTTCATAAAGCTTTTGGTAATAACTATATGAATTGAATTTTTTTTCTTTGTGATTTACACTAATAATTCTGAAGAATTTGTTTGAAGGCCTTGCTTATGATGATAGCCTTATTCTTGAGGTAGTTTATTTGATTAAGATATAATCATAGGCATATTGGCCATTCAATAAGTGATTAGTTCATATACATCACGAGCAGGTGAACTGCGCACCGCAAGACACAAAGTAATAGATATATGAAGCTATAAAACTAAACAGAAGTTAGGATTCCTAGTACTTTTCTACTCCTTTCAGAGTCCAATCGACTTAGTGGTAATATTCACCCACAAAAACTGTCTAAAGGATAGTTGATGCTGGAGGATCTGAATGTCGGTTGAAGCCATTCGACCGAATACAGAGACGAGCTGCAGTTGACGTTCATGATGATAACATGCGGTAATAGAGCCCTTAAGTTCTTTCAGTGAAGATTTGCCGGTAGACCCGGGCATCGTGGGTTCGATTCCCGCGGGAAGAGCATATTTTGTTTAGTTGTTTCCAGTTTTATTAGGATATTGCAGGCTTGAATCACCTGACTGTCTGATAATAAATATGATTTCATGCTTCGGAAGGCGCGTTAAGCCGTTGTTCCCGGCTGTCTATCTAATACAATCTATCTGGTAGTCGTAAAGAAATATAACTAACCTACCTAAGTATAGATTTATCCATAGCGTGGCTACACATGAGTCAGAAAATCAAATTTCGTGAATACTTCCCCCACGCCGCCGCCAGCCTAATATCAAAATCCACCAGAGTGGCTACTACCATCTCATTTAAAATCATCGTTAAAATCATGCAAAATCCAGTGAGTTAGCGAGTCAACGCAACATAGGAGGGTTACTACCATCTCTTAAAACCATGCAAGATCCAGTGAGTAAGGGGGATGTCGCCTTATATCATGTATTGCGCTGTCTCGCTTACTGGATCTTGCATGGATTTAAGAGACGGTAGTAAGTAACCCCCCATTGCTTTTATTTTCGATGAAAGCTGGCACTAAGCACTCCATCACGTCAACACTGTCATACTGACGGATTGAATGTTGTTATCACTGTTTGACGTTGGTTTGACGTTTTCTTTGCTTGGTTAGTTGTTTGTCTTTGTCGTGTCGCTGTCGCTGTCAGTCAGTGGATGTTTGGTTGTTGCTCGTGTGGTGCGTGCTCTATTTGTGCCCAATAATATTGTTTGAGAAGACGAGACGATTCGACGTTATATTTTAGTTATAATAAAAACTAAGATAATGAAACACAAATTAATATGTTCATAATAGGGAATGATAGTTATTTTATGCTCCTGTCTCCATTTGAGGAACTGTTATAGAAACTACATAAACAGTGAGTGTTCTGTGAAGGATATTTTTGTAAAAATGAGACATGCATTCATCCGAAATGCAAAAAAGTGTATCAGTGCAAGTAGATAGTGATTTCGCCTTGTTATTGCCCAGCGGCGCCTATGAAATAAAAAAGATGGAACCTAGATCTAAGCTTCGCAGGGTGATAATATTCTGTTTACTACTTTCACTGTTTGGGATGGTCGGTTTTGGATATTTCTGCCCAGATCAGGTGAGTAAACGTTTGTTATTTGGTTAATTTTACTTTATATAAGCACTAAAAGTGTAACAAGCGAACATAAATCAGTTAAAACAGATTTATACATGAAGGACTGATAGATAAGATTAGGTACCATGTAATTAGTATTCACAGACTAGCTTTTCAGCACAGTTTTATCTTTTAGCTAAGAGCCCCTTATCACAAATAAAACTGAAGTGCAATCTTAAGCACCTATAACCAACAAACACTGCAAGTAGATATTTATTTATTTACCAAAACATTATTGTTGGACAACTAAGTACTTGATATACTTCATCATCAAACTTGCTGTATACACATGTTATTATACACTTTTACATACATGTACTGAATCTAATACATTTTAATGTAGGTTTTGATTTGGATGGTTGGTATTTTTGCCTGTGAGTTCGGCAATTCTGTCACTATCTGAAAACAGGCATTTAACAATAACAACTAGCACCAACTGCTTAAAGTACCTTATGTAGATCTTAGATTTAGAATTGACACTTTTAAGCTATGGATAACCAAAGTAATTTGAATCTATATAGATCACCTCACATGCATCGTGCTAGACGAGGCCAAGAAAATTGACAAGACGTGAGCGAAACCAAATGTGAAGCCCAAGATAGGCCAATGTGGAGGGTCACTATAAATGCTATCTACCACGGATTGGGGGAGATACAACTATAATGGATTGTAGGAGATCCCTTTATGGGATAAGCCTGTCATTTTACTTTTTATTTTAATTTTATGCTTTGTATTCACATCTGTTTTAGTTCAATAAAGTTTTAACAATCAAACAGATCTATGTCATATAAATTATCTCGTGCTATTTATATAATACTAGCTGTTCCCCGCGGCTTCGCCCCGCGTGGGCATCGGTTATATCGCGCCCAAAAGTAGCCTATGTTTGACCTCAGGTCGTTAACTACATCCCTACCAAATTTCATCACAATCGGTCCAGCAGTTTAGTCGTGAAGAGGTGACAGACAGACAGACAGACAGACAGACAGACAGACAGACAGACAGAGACTTTCGCATTTATAATATTAGTATGGACTAGCGACCAGCCCCGGCTTTGCATGGGCATAAAAACCTTCCTCTTGAATTAATCTATCTATTAAAAAACCGCATCAAAACCCCTTGCATAGTTTTAAAGATTTAAGCATACATAGGGATATAGGGACAGAGAAAGCGACTTGTTTTATACTATGTAGTGATAATGAAAAACAAAAAAACATATCGCTTTTGTACATACTGATGCATAAGACTTTCTCAACATCATGTTTTACAGGTAGAAAATGCTCAAGGCTTTAAGTCCTCCATTTACAAATATTGTAATTAACTTTAATAAATAAAAACACCTTAACATGTCAACATGATATTATTAGTCTGTAAGTTATGTTATGCAAGTGTTGTACATGACTTCAACCAAGCAAGAGCCCTAATTGAAAGAGGGTGGTTGTTTTCTGTTTTATGCAGAAAATCTATTTGTGTGAAAATGAATTTTCACTGACATGGAACCTAGCTAGATTATCTTTTTGACTATGTAAAAACTTACGTTTAAAATTTTAAAGAAATCGTTAAAGCCGTTTTCGAGAACGCGCGTACAAATAAATTTATTGCTCGTTTAAAAGTATGGGATATACTATAGAGTAGGGTGTTAATGAACACTTTGAGTGCTCTCATCTAGGTAACGAGTTCGAACATAGACTCTTTTGGAAAACCACAGATTTTATGGTCAATTCATAGGGCAAGATTGTTGCTAACTTATTATGTTAGTAAGTAATATTTTGTGGCTTAGACAAAAATTTACAAGTATCTTAATCAAAATACCGAATTAACTTACGCATCGCTGAATAAGGTAATACAATTCGCCGGCCACAAAAAACGTAATCTTAGCTACCTACCTTATTGTATTCAAAATCGGGCAAAAATAAGAACGGCTGTCACCTTATAGAGACCCGCTCTGTACCAGTTCCTTATAGGAATTGTTTTCAAGATGGCGGGACATTGGCTGGCTACTGTGACGAACACAATCCTTGATATTTCTTGCGACCGTTTTATTATCCTCACGGAAAAGTTTGGGCCTATGTTTCTCTTGGGACTAAAGGAATGTTGGTCATGACGCGACCGTGTGGGTAATTGGGTATCAAGGAAGGACTCTCTAAAATACTTTCTCGACGATATTATTTCTAGCTTTTTATTTTGTTTTCAAATCCAACTAATTTTATAAATTCATCCCGGGATAAGCACTGTTCCTGGAATTTACGTGGGTGAAGCCGCGGGCGAAAGCTAGTAAATAAATAAATGGCTAATAAATTAATTTGCTAAAATAAATACTTATATGGACTACACTTTTAGTTCCCCGCGGTTTCACCCGTAGTATGTTTGCCTATTAGGTATAACCTTCCTTAAGAATCAGGATATCAAATGCAGAAAGAATTTTTCACTCTTCTGCTTTACTTATTGTATTAGTATAGATATATCTATATGGACTTTTACCTGAAATGCAGAAGATTAAGTAAGGTATTTCGTAAAACATTCAAAAATATCAAATAATAATTTAATTTCCAAATATTCTTAAACTTTACGCAATTTACGCATGCATATAAATTCAAAGCATTCTTAACAATTGTCTATTTGCTTTAAAAGTGAAAGTACTTAAACGAAAACTTTATTCGTGCTGAAGAAAAATATGCAACCTTCAGTCATAGAATTTTCACCTAAACTTTTAAAATATTCGTTAAACCTATCTTAATCTGTAGGACTTAGTTATTTTAACTCTGACTTATTGGTCGCCAACAAATAAAATTGCGGCAAGAAATTAAGTGAGTAAGTTAAAGTATCGCGTGTTAAATTCTTACCAATATTAAACTTTCTTTAAATGTCGGACTACTCAAACTGTACACGAATATTGGACGCACGTGATTTTATTCTTTAAGCCTTATTTTATACGATACGTGTACTAATATTATTAATTACTTACTTGGTATCATTCTTGCATTGATATACTGAATTTTAATCTACGCAAAAAATCCTACGCATTAAAATCATAATCCTCTTTTTTCAAAGTGGTTAAAATGTGGCCACATGTTTGACATTCACACCGCGACGGCACGACAAGGAAATTGCATCTCTTGCACGCGCATACGTCCCACGCTGCGATCATAAATTAAAGAGGCATAGAATTCTAACTTTGAAAATAATCATCATCTTATATTTTCCCGGTTGCGTCCCAATTCGTTTAGCTTTGGAATTTGGAGCTGGGGGTCTTGTTGTTTTCCATCCATTTGCCCCATCGGAGGGTACAATAGAACCCCTAAGTAACGTTAGACGGGTAACGCTTGGGTAGTGAGGCGTTACGACATAAGATTTGCCGCCTTCGTCGTCAACTCTCATTGGGAATGTTGTTGGAAGAGTGAAAAGAAAGAGAAGAGAATATTAAGAATGAAGACCTCTGTTTGATTCTTAAAGTTACCTTCTAGGCGAGGAGAGGTAGTGCTTTATTTTCAAGCGCGATTTAGTGTATGATTAAATCACGAGTGACTTTTCTGTCCCATGTCTTATTTTATTTTCCCACGATTTACAAAAGCATTATTTTTAGCATTACTTTTTAATACGCAGCTGCTTGTCTGGCGTCAATCCTCGCTATTGCTGATACGGAAACCGTCACGTATTGCAGAGAGTAATTTTAAATGAGTCCATTTCTCAAGTCGTAAACCGACCGTTTAAGTTATCCTTCTGTACCATTATAATTTGGCGCTAATGCCAACTGCCCACATATGGCCGAGCCCGCTTGTCTGCCCAGTATCGCACCAATGCGGGTAGAATCGATAATGTACAGGATAACACCTGGTTAGAAACGCCTACATACCTGTCTGGCTACTTGATATCAATCGGATCCTAAAGTGGTTAGCCTCGTTATCAAATGACCATCCTTGTAGAAAGAATAGAATAGAATAGAAAAACTATTTATTGCACCAAACAAATGTCTTCTATTTGACAGTTTTATACATCATCATTTCGTATTGACGGTTTTTGGAGGGAAAGTAAACTGTCGATATGTCGGCGCTGTATTTAATTTCCAAAACTTAGGTTTATTCGAGTATTTGTGCATAATATTGGTGGATTATTAATCGCAAAGTGTTCGTGAACAAGCGTGAGTGTTGGGAAGTGGTACAGTGTCGATTACGTGACTTTTTATCTTTGTCACCAAAATCTCCATGATATAGCTAAGTGAAATTTTTCCACCGCTTCACTTAGCCATCTGACTCTGACTAGACTTACTTACTTGACTGGACTTGATTACTGACTTGACTTTTTGACTCGACTGACTTAAGTAGGACTGAAGAAGATTAATAAATTCAAGATAGGCCTTAAAGGACTAGATTCCATGGCCGTAAAAACTATTCAAAAAAAAAAAAAAATCATTTCGTATTGCTGTAACACGGTCAATCGTCCGTGCACAGCTAACACCCTGCTCAGCACCCCTCACGCCCTTTGACGTGGATCCTTTAACAGACGGCAGCCGGGAGCAACGCCTTATCATCTTTATTATCAGGTAATCAGGTGATTTGTCTGCAATGCCCTAACTAACCAAACCAACCAATTTGCAATTTTTTGGGTTTCGAAAGTGTCAACATTTAGGGTAGATAACGAACGAGACGGATGACGGGTTGGCGGGATGTAGTATAGAGTTCTTATTCCTGTCGAGAAAAAATGGCTATAGACCGCACTATATTGATTTTGCCAAATATGTGCTTGGGCAATTCTATTGTCCGGTGATTCGCCATATTTGAATTGTCTATATTGCTATAGGCTATTGCGGAATGACCGGAAGACTGCCAAAAAATAAATTATAAGGAGAAAAAAAGAAGTGGTACACAAAACGCTCTTATCGTGGCAGACTTCTCTTGTTCTCTTGTCTTGTGTCACTTCGGTTTTAATGTTCCTTATATGATTTATATAAATTCCATTTGCGAAAGTGGTTGTTTTCGTTTTTTTTTTAGGTTTTTTTTTTCTCTATTGCTTTAGTTGGCGACAGTACTACAACTTCCCACGTATATTTTATCTGCAATTAAGTTCCATTCGCATTCTAATCGACGCCTCTACATCCTTGCTGACGTCCAGTTTTGCATAGTTTTATTACGTTAGTACTATTTAATATTCTGCGAGATTTATACTTGTTTATGAATACTACTTAAAAGTAGCTAGAGTACAGAGGAACTACTTTTAGAGATACAACAGTTCCATTCTAATATTTGCGAGAGTACAGAGAGAGACACGCAAAACCTGAGTCTTTTTATTTAGGGTTAGAGTGAATCAGCATGCTCTATCTTAGATCGCATGTGCACTAGACATCTGATGGGATGTATACATAATAAAAATAAAAAGTTACTCTATCAACATAAGAGTCAGGGTACAATGTACTTAAATTTTATTAACTATTGTAAGTCCCTTTGGCACAGGACATAGAATTACCAATCAATAATATGAAGACCTCTTTTACCTTTGTTCAAGAATAAATAATACCTATTTGAATTACAAGGCCTTATTTCTGAAATTGACACCAGAGTCGCATCGTATCGAAAAATATTGTTTGAAACAATATGGTTTCGAATTTATTAACTTCAGTCTTTTTTCCGTATAGACTCGTGTTATGCGATTATTGGCTACTATTAATTTACGATAAAAGACAAGGTACACCAATAATTCATAGCGAGCAACGTAAAACGTTGGCTGTTTATCATTACACTCTGACAGCAGGGATGGGAGATTAAGAAAATATTGCGAGGCGAGGGTCCCGCGCGGAAACGGTAAATATTAACTCCATAACGAAATAAAATAATAAGATTTATCGAGCCCGAAAAATATTTCGAATTTCGATCTGGAAAATCGAGTCGGAAATGACAAATTGGGTTTAGAAATGTAACATTAATTCGCTACTAGTTAATTTTTAACCGATTGCCAGTTCCCGACTCCGAGATTACCGCGTTCAAACAAACCCTTATGTAGTACAATAAAGATTGAATTGAATTATATATGAACATGTTTTAACGTGTTACCTCTTATCAGTCTTAATACTTTTATCAGATAAAAGTACAGTTAAGTGTGAGTAGTTATCGTGCAGAGTAGGGTTCCGTAGTAGTATAGTGATTCTTTAAAACCATTCGACAGGGAATTCAGGACTCTACTTGTATTGTTACAAGTACTCCTAAATTCCTTCTATGTTATTATCTATCAAATCATAATTTAGCCGAGCAAAACCTCTAGGTGTCGGGTCGGTCGACGGCTAAACTAATCAGGTCCCTGTTTGTAGGCTACGCTACAGAACTCTAAAAAAACTTACCTACGAGATATTTTTGAACCTACATAATTTATTGGTATACCTTATTCAAATATTAGTAGAGATGGCTTTTTTTTAATACATCACATATGTATTTTGTGTAATAAACGCAGTATTAATAATTTCAATCCATACCTAAAATAAAAACTGTTCAGAGCGACGAGCTACGACCTGACCAAAAAAGCTGAATATGAAATTGAATAAGAAAGTTGAGTTTAACCTGCTATAGAGTAAGAATTTAATTTGAATGTTTTAGTTTGTGTTTTCTAATTCGGTTATGAAAAACAGGCAGGAGCAATTTTGACTGTCTGTTTTAGCGAGTGTAGCTATATTGTAACTGTTGCTTGCTGCTATTCTACTCCTCACATCATTCATAATTTTTTCATGTTTTTTTAATATGAAAAATTATTATTATAAATGCTTTGTTACGCTTTCGCCCCTCTATCTTCTGAACCAATATTCTTGAAATTTTGCATGCATACATAGAAGTATTGAGAGGACATAGGGTACCTTTCATCCCGGGAAAAAGCACCGCTCCCGAGGAAATTCGCGCGGGCGAGGCCGCGGGCAAAAGCTAGTATCAAATATTTGTTATGATGTATGTTTGTTACTTCAAGCGGCTTGAAATGCAATCAAAATATCGCTTATGATCAAGAAATAAAAAAAAAAACGCGTGCGCATCATACTTTATCGGCTAATAACAACCCACGGGACGCAGGCTGTATGCTTGATTGCTAACAGGGCTCCTGGAATACCCACTCAACACGAGGTACATTACAGAAAAACATGCCCTTGGTGCAGGTAGACCATGAGTACCTACACCACTGGTAGGTACTATTATCTATTATGTGCAAATAATTTAATCTATGTTTCTGTGCCACCACGGGCCACGGGTAAGGAGCGACCTAATCGCATAAGATCTCTATTCTCTCAAAACCTTGCTCTAAGAAGTAAACCTTACTTTTTACGATTAATCGGCCCGTTTGCTTTGGAACACGCAATAATCGCATTTATTTTGTACTAAAATTGATTTAAACAAACCATGTTGAATATTCGCCCTTGACCTGTATTCGTTTCGTGAAACTCTACCTCCAACCTCAAATCAACAAAGCGCATATTTTAGCTAGACCTCAAATTATAAAAAATATATAACCCCTTTACATTTTTTATTTTATAAACTTTTTTACGAATCGGTTACAAAATGTACAAAGCATTTGTCTCATTTATTGTGTTTCTTTATACCTCCCAGATTACTCGGATATTGGATTAACAAGTCCAAGTTTTAATTTGAATAATTACGTTTAACTTGATATTTCAACACAAGATTAAAATTTCAGTTCAACATTACAAATTAGTTTCAAAGTTGTAAATTCAATGTCAAAGTATTAAATTTTCCACTAAATTAATTAAAGAACTTTGTAAAATCCTATAGCGAAGCGATGGAAACATTATCAATACATATAATAAGACACTAAAATGCGAGTGTCTGTACATTTAATATTTTTCAAAAAAACTAATTGAGTGCGATTAAAAAGGAGTAACAGAAACCAAAAAAACAGTTTTTGGAATTTTTGTCTGTCTGTATGTATGTATGTATGTCTGTCTGGTACGTTATAACTTCGAAAATACTCAACGGATTTAAACGCGGTTTTCACAGTTGGATTACATATGATTAGGAGCGTTGTCAAAACTTTGTTTCGTCAAAATCGGTTAAGGGAAAAAGAAGTTATGGTCGATTGAAAATTTACTTCAAACACTGCTTCTAAACTTTTAATGCGTTTACTTACGTTTAATTTAATTTAGATAAGGCTAGGATTTCTACTTTTTATTATCCATATCAATAAAGACGAAAACACGCACTGCACCTATTAATTTTAATAAAATAACACATTGAATTTGATCGTAAATTTAGTAACATAAAATCTCAATAGATGGCGCGAATTTGCGTACCTATAGACAAATCCCATTTGAAATTTCGCCAATCTCTAGCAACGTATGTTGGCCTATCGGTAGAGGTCGTAGATCATATTTTTAAGTCGAGGGTTCGAATCCTGCTATAGTTGACTTTTTTTTTACTTACTTTTTTTTTACTTACTTTCTTTTACTTGCTTTTTTTACTTACTTTTTTTTATTTACTTTTTTTTTCGTTTTGTATTAATTTTTAAGAATTTTTTAATACTTTAGTAAAGAAATGTTTCAAGAAAGTACCTGGATCGAATCCTGTCACAAACAATAATTTTATGATTTCGTGTTTTATTTGTTTTCTAGAATTATTTTCTTACTTTTTTTTATAATTTTGAAAAGAAATAAATAAATTCATTTGCAAATTTATTTCAGGATAAACGATATCGCAACCCCTTACAAATCATATCTAATAGTTTGTCATTGACGACATAGAAAAAGAAGATTAATCAAATGGTTGACTGGTAGAGAACGCTCTTAGCGTTAAGTCCGTTAATATATAAGTACTAGCTGTTCCCCGCGGCTCCGCCCCGCGTGGGAATCGGTTATATCGCGCCCAAAAGTTTATGTTTGACCTCAGGTCGTTAACTACATCCCTACCAAATTTCATCACAATCGGTCCAGCAGTTTAGCCGTGAAGAGATTACAGACAGACAGACTTTCGCATTTATAGTATTAGTATGGATATGGATTTTGTACTTATCTATCTATCTTTACATATAATCGGACAGTAAAAATTGAATGTCTGTACATTAAATATTTTTCTAAAAAACTGATACGGGGCGATTAAAGAAAGACGTGTAACAGAAACCAAAAAAAACAATTTTTGGAATTTTTGTCTGTCTGTCTTTCTGTATGTCTGGTACGTTATAACTTCAAAACTACTCAACAGATTCGAACGCGGTTTTCACAGGTGGATTACATATACGTTCAACAGTTTTGTCAAAACTTTGTTTCGTCAAAATCAGTTAAGGGAAAAAGAAGTTATGGTCAATTGAAGTTTACTTCTAGCACTGTTTCAAAACTTTTACAGAGTTGAATCCGGTTTACATAAACGTATTTAATATAGATAAAGCTACAATTTCTACTTTGTTTTATCGATATCAATGAAGACAAAAACACACTGCAGTCTCTATTAAATTTTAAAAAATTAACACATTGAATGTGTGTGGGCGTATAATTTAGTTACATAAAATATCAATAGATGGCGCTGAAGTTAATTTAATTATTTTTTTCTCATATGGTATTATAGCAGATTGAAATTTTTCCAGCAATTAATTCTAATTATTTAAAAAAAAATTTGGTTGTTTATTTAGTTCTATTGGTTGGTTTGTTTATCGGTCGTTTGTTGTATTGTATTGTAAGCTATTTGAATTGATTAGTTGGTTGGTTTGGCTTTGGTTTAAAAAATAATCAAACCAGCAAGTCAGTTCAGTTGTTGTTCGACGGAACATACGGTCGTGTCGTAAGGTCTAATTTAACTAACATAACACTATTTATTGAGTTAGGTTCTAATGACCCTGTAATAGGCTGCGTCTACTCTTTTAGAGAAAAAGATGTGATAGTATGAATGTTAATATTTTTAGTTTGATATCGTAGCAATGGCTAATGGCTTTATAAAATTGGCACGGGAATAGGATACTACTTATAGATTTAACTATAGGTCTGGATAGTTGTAGTTTCCACAGGTTAAGCGAAAAGCGAACTACACGCGGGCGGAGCCGCGGGCAACAGCTAGTACTTACTAACAGTAGAATGTTATTACTTTTGTATGAACGCTGAAAGTTTCAAAATGTACACTGTAATCCATATTAAACGAAAGTGTTTATATGAGCTACGGATAGGTTTAAATTATGAAACATGAAGCTTATTGGAATAAATAAGTTAATTATAGTGCAGAAGTGCATTTTTGTCGACTTGACTTTTCATTTCTGATATTTCTGCAGAACTGATATATAACAAGATAATAAAGATGAATAGTTTGTTTAAACGCCTTTACGTCTGGTCTCTGGAACTACAAAAGCAATAATTTTTTTTTTGTTACCTATTATTATCGACGCTGATAGGCTATCTGGTGCATATGTATAAAATATATCACGGGCGAGTGAACCGCGGGGCATAGCTAGTTTTTATGTAGTTAAGTGAGGCGGTGAGCGAGTTTCTGATAAAGTTTATCAAGTTTCGTGTAGTTATCCATTTCTCCAGCTGTTACGATCAATTTATTGTTTGGCAATCCATGTGCAATTAATAAATGCAAAATGTGTGTGCATCCAAAACAACATAGGTACAGTACTTGACTTTATTTTCGCTGTCCCATAAACTCCTTAGAAGTCCGTAATGCTCTATCACCACATAAGCTGGCCTTAACTGTGACTTGGATCATCGAGAAATTGATCGCATTATCATACATTACTACGAGTAGTTAATACGGTAAAAAGTAACATACCATCTTATTATTTTTGTAATTTTTTTTTTGCTAATCACACGGTTGTTGTTGGTCTGAATGATATAAGTGGAAATTCTATACTCTCCATATTTCATTCCTATGAGTTGAGTGTAATAATGCCAACCGCAGAAGCAGGATATTGACTTCGGTTTAATTAGTCCTGCGAGACAAGCCCTGTTTCGTAACCAA
This sequence comes from Apomyelois bistriatella, assembly GCA_947044815.1. Classification (NCBI taxonomy): domain Eukaryota; kingdom Metazoa; phylum Arthropoda; class Insecta; order Lepidoptera; family Pyralidae; genus Apomyelois; species Apomyelois bistriatella. The sequence goes on from OX345691.1 coordinate 5,279,097, forward strand.
GAATAGAGTGCAATAGACATAAGGGAATTCACGTTAATATACAGTGTTTCCCAAGAGTGAGCCGTGAAAAGCGATGGTGATGATCGATGACGGCCGTCATTTTTTTTCTAGTCTTAATAGCAGGGCCTGTTACCGTTACCAAATTAACACTAAGTAGCGGTAATTAACGTTAATTTCATTATGTATGTTTTCCGATACTTTTGTTCGTAAAATTTTTAATGTATTTTTTTTTGAATTGACGTTACCCCGAAACTATACCTTGTCAAGTAACGATACCTGTGTTTTTGGGAGATAACGATACTAGTTTTTTAACGTTAAAACAAGCCCTGCTTAGAAGACGTAAATTTGACATAACATTAGTGGCAGAACTATGTCTTAACGACCAATTCCATAAAATAAGGATTGTTCTTGTTTTGCTTTTCATTCTCTTACATACAAACAAAACATTTATAATAATTATCGCGGATCCAAGGAACATGACATAAAACAAAGAGCATTTCATGTTTGAAATACCTCTATTAAAAATCTTAGATATTAGCTTATTGTACCTACTTATAAAGTGCTTAAGTGTTCTGCGCCTTACACAACTCTGGCGCCAGATCATGTTCAATGTTCATATGATATCAATATCATGCATTAAGCACAGAATAGATAATAGTAGGTACTATACATTAAGTTCTTACTGCACAGGGTGCTTCGAATATGTGTAAGAAAACATGCGTTTCCTCTAAATTTAAAAACTACGTGTACGAGTATATATGAGCTCGTTAATTAAGAAGAAACATAGATCTTTATCAATCAAAATTATAATGATTGTGATAGTATGGTGGAATATGTCAATTCGTTTATTACATTTGGATATGACTGTACTTGTTCGATCATCAGTATTCAAGTCTCAATTAGCACGTAATTCGATAATCACTACTTCTGATGCATGAGCCAGCTGTCCCTGGAAATCGGATCGGCTGTAATTGGGCGCCATTGGATTAGTGCACATACCCCTTCATTGAAATTCCCCCCTCCGTTGGAAAGATAAATTGAATTTATCGGTTTCTGTAAAGGATTGATTCTATAAACGATGTGCCAATATTAGCAGTTCGGCAGTCCGAAAATGAATTAGATTGGAACAGTGATTGGTTTTCACAATACTAGGCAGATAAATCTATTTATTAATACCAAATAATAAAAAACTGAAAAGGAAATTCAATACTTAAACCTTTTTCTCTTAAATTTTTTGCTGCAAAATTATTTGGTCATTTGCCGTGTCAGCCACTTATTTTACATGATTTGTCAAAATTTGTACTGAGTCATTTTGTTTTTGATGCTGGATTAGGATTTATTTATGTAAATGATGCAAGAAAGAGTAAAGATATTAAATCATTCATAATATTTGAATTTAGATGACAAAAATGTAAAATACTCGCAAATGTTCAGCTAACAACATGAAATTACAGACAGACGTGTGAATTTACAGATAGATTCATAAAATACATAATTTAATATTTTAATAAATAATAAATAAATAAATATATAAGGACAAAGCACACAGATTGAGTTAGCCCCAAAGTAAGTTCGAGACTTGTGTGTGTTATGGGATACTAACTCAACGATACTATAATTTATAACAAATACATATATAGATAAACATCCAAGACCCAGGTCAATCAGAAAAAGATCATTTTTCATCTTGACCTGACCGAGGATCGAACCAGGGACCTCCTGAGTAGCGGTCAAGCATGTTAGCCATTACGCCACGGAGGTCGTCAAAAATTTTATTCATATAAAAGTTAAAAACTTGTTATCTTCTAGAGTACTCATATCAACGTGGCCACCTCACAGCGCCAAGTACCAACACGGTTGTAACTGTATGTTAATGACGAAGGGCGCCGCACTTTATTAGTCGGACAAACAAGCGGAGGCGCTTTATCTCGTCACCCTCTTAAAACCTCCGCCATCTCCACCTTCTCGCTAGGATTTTACATTACTTTTAAATTAAGAACACGTTCTAATTTCAAAAGTTTCAATTTGTAATGATTTAACATTTTACCTTTTTTATGTTTTACACTATTACTAATTCTGTGGTTTTACTTAGTTACTTACTTTTATCTTCCATGCTGGTCTGGGAGAAAAAGAAAAACATAGAATGTACCAGCTGCTTCTCTTCCCGCGCAAGCCGTAAAAGTCGTCTGAGGGAATCGCCGAATGGGGAAATCATGACATAGGCGATGCGGCTAGCAACCCATCACTATTGATTTCCTGTTTCAACTACCATAATGGTAGTAAACTTAAATAAACGTGGCCTAAGGTCTTATGGCCCTAGGCTCTGTCTACCCCGCATGGGATAAAGACGTGATTATATGTATGTATGTTTTACTTAGTAGTTTGGTTTAATTTAATAGGACGTATAGTCTACCTAATCAATATCTATCGTTAAAACATTTTTTTTTAAACCTGCGCGAGTATATAGACTCCAAGTTGGCAAAGGACATTTATCCAGAGTTTTGATCATTAATCTTTCGAAGAAGAGAATTCAAGATAGTTGTGCTCTAGGTTTAATGAAAGCGGTCTCGAGATTTTTCTTTTATTTTCATTTAACAAAGTCACTCTATCGGACAGTGATATTTAAATCTTCTAATAAACGAATGCTCTATTTGAAATTCAGATTTTCTCCCTCGGACCGAGGTTAATATTGAAAGCTATTGTCATAAGTCATCTGGATTTTCGAGACTGATTACTTCATAATAGGGCAGTAAGGAAGTGTCTATTTACCCCTCGGCGCATTTCGATTATGGTTTAAAAAACGCGGAGTACAGAAGGATACACTATGGAATTTTACGACACTGATGCCCATAAACTAAATTGATGGTTACACACGAATTACCTTTTCTGTAATTCGGCATCAGGCATCCTCTTTGCTTTTAGCTTTGCCTAATTGGTCGCTACAGCAATCGCTTTCAATTTCATGAGCTACCCAAACATAGCAATCTTTGATGCCTATTCGTAATATACATCCATTCACTGAAATCTGTCCATAAATTCCAATTAATCTGAGTGCATAGTAAGTTGTATGCTTACACTAACATGAAGTGTCGCGTCTGTTGTTTCTTTCATTTGACTATGGGGTCTTATTGGAGGGGTGGCTGCCAGGAGAACTTGCTATTGACAGTCTATGAGTCAACGCTTCACGAGGGTGCCATATATTTGTATATATTTGGGATGTGAATCACCCGCTCGGAAAGGGGATCTATTTTAAAATATTTTAGTAGCTGCAGACGTAGAGTAAAAGATGGCAATGAATTTAGGTCTGTTATCGATCTGAGATGAAACGGTGTTATCTTGAACAGTGGAAAGGTCGCGAGCGTGTCAAAAGACTTATTACGCTTATCGATTAGGCCTTCTGTTGTTTCTAATAGGAATGTAGAGGGGGACAATGGACAAACAGCACTTACGAGTGTTTTACGACTTGTTTGTGTGCCCTGACGACTAGTTGTTCCAGGTCTTCGGTAAATAATTTCGGGATAAAAATATCAAATTTTACGCAATAATTTTTTAGGATTTTTTGAAATTAATAATACTATAGATTATGCACTGCTGTGGTTCACGGTTATTTTATTATACGTCGATATTTGATGTGAGCATGCCACTAAATTGTCCAGGCAGAAATAGTGCTACTTGTTAATTCCATTACATCATCGTTTGTATTCCATGATCGCAATTTTTTGAAATGAAGCTTGTTATACGAAATCAGTTCAGTACTTCTATCTCTACCACAAGAAATTTTACAAACTTAGTTGATCGCTAGCGTCTGCTGTTAATTTTATATGGAACTTAATGGACTTTTCTATAAAATCTTAACGAAAGACAGACTTTAGCGACTGCGTTTGCAAAAATAATAGTAGAGGTTATAGGTCTTGTTCAGCTGGCAAAAAAATTGACCTGCCTGACTTGGATTCTCGGAGGTATTAAACTACTGCAGAGACATAAAATAAAACCGACAATTCTTTTCCAGGTGTGCGCGTTATCAGCTCGGGAACGGGTATCTGAATCCCTGGCTCTAACGTACGCTGAGGCCCCTGGTCGGCCGTTACCAGATGTGATTGCCCAACCAGGCCTGTCTTACGACGAGGTCCTGCACGACGACTTCAGATTCGACCTGAACGCTCACGATGTCATGGTATTCTTGCACATACAGAAGACTGGCGGAACGTCATTTGGGAAGCATTTGGTGATGGATTTGGATTTGAAGGTAAGTTCTACCCTGGCACATCTTTTGTATTGGCTTGCATGCCCACACATTCAGGAACTTGAACGAAGCCACTTACTAAGCTTTGTCAGTAGCGGAGATTTTTGCTCCAAAATAGGTACTTAATTTGCCAGAGTCGACTCGCTAAGCATAGGAAGATGGTATAATATTATTTAGCTTTAATTCTGTGTAAGTCAAACACGTTGTCATCGTAGCCTGTACCGTAGTCAGATTTTGGGATGCAACTCGCGCGTTGCCGACTTGTGTTCTACCATATTTTGCCAATATTTTTACTGGATTTCTCGCTGTTTCAACCGAAACCAAATTCAAGCACTTCAGTTTGGACTGTTGAGAGGTAGGAATAAGGGAGTTCATTGAATTTACTTTGAGTAAAAAATAATTGTTACTTAACATACACTTAATTCACAAGTTTACAAAAAAATCTTTAAAATTATCTCTTTTGAAGACGTTTATCTATGTGTCTCTACTCGTATGTTGCCTTATGTGTAGAATAGAATATGATTGATATAATTAATTTCAAGAAAGAAAGTAAACAAAATACAAAACAAAAATAACGAGATTACTGGATAACTGGAGTAGTAAGCTAAGGAAAGGAGCTCGTCCCATTACCGATAAACTCTCGTGTTTCAAGGCTCTAGTAGGTAAGTACCTAATTTTATCAATTTAACTCCGAGGCGAAACAAGATGACAGTAATAAAACCGGCATCAAAGGGCACAGAGAGTAAACAAAATGTATTAAACTTTGAATCATTACTTGAGACAATGAGTCCTTCAAACTTTTTTCATTTCCGGAAAAATCGTCCACGCTCGTATTTAATTTCGTTTAATTAATCCCCGTTTTACTGTAAGTATAGTTTAACGGTAAATATTGGCTGCGGTAGAATATTAATAACGAACGTTTAATTAGAATGACTGGAGATGTGACATGTATTTGAGATTGCAGACTACGTTTAATATTCTTGTATTAATACTCCATCTATGTAGTTTATGTTTTATATAAAGCATTCATATTATCTTTAGTAGATTATTCCTTAAGCTGCCATACTTTTTTTTAAATGTATCATGGGTCTCATAAAATCTTTTATTATAATAAATTCTGTCTTGAAATTATCTTTTTACTTTTAAGTTTAGTGCATTACATTTATATGTTTCTTTTATCTGAAAAAAGTAATTTGATATGTTGACTACAACTATAACTAAAGAAGTAACAGTGTACTATTTCATTTATTTATTACAACCTTATTTTTTCCCACTAGGTACTTAACATTGGGCCTCTTTTCATATATGCCAAATCGGTACACATATAAGGAGCTAACGTGTTGCCAAGCCGGGGTGACTGCCTGGATGTGCGAGCCTATGCGCTTACGCATGTTATGTCACGTACTTATAGTTTAATTGCCACTAGATTATCTCGTCTATACTTTGGAAGGCACGTTAAGACGTTGGCCTCGGAAGTTATCGCTAGAGGGCAGTCATTAGGTTAAGCTGCGAGTATACTATCCAGTTTAAATTATCTTCGCTAGTTTTGTCCACTGCATAGAGACACATTTTAAATAGTTGCTAATAATAACTACGTCATAAAAGTAAAAATTTTATCAAGAAAAATTAAATAAAAAGCTCTCTGAAATAGACTCACTTTTCTCATTAACCCTTCCCGTCTAGACGGCTTAAAGCGAAAAAACATACAAATCTCTTACTCGACTTGAATTTCTGACTTTCCGTGCAAAGTGTCGCCTTTGTTCCCCCGGCGTCGACCGAGATCAAAGGAGCCAAAAGACGAATCTCCTCTATCAATTTTAAACGTGAAAAATCTCCCTGAAAAATCTCATAGGGACGTGGTAGACAAGGCGTTCAGGTTAGAACCGAATGGTGTTTTCAATTATTATTTTTGACGCTTGACAAAATTTAAAGTTCAGTTCAAACTTTCTTAAACAGCGAAGGATATACTTACTAGTTGTATGTACTATACTAGCACTCTTTTAATAAGTAATGTAGTGTATTACAGGATATAGAATTTGAGTTTCCTTAAAATATACATATATGTATATAAAAAAAATGGTTTTGTTCAATTTAAAAACGCGAAGTCGCCTTATGTAATAAAATAAAGTCATATTTATACTTCGGTTATTCACGCCTTTCAATTCTTCTTCTTTTCGAGTCGTAATGGCTATATGGGCTCTATATTGACTTAGCCCAGTATTTGGCCACCTGCACCATCCGTTTACCTCGTTCAAATCCCTCATTGTGCAGGAGACGGGGCAGCTAGGGCACGACAGAAGGTGAGCCTTTCACTGAAACACGAGTACCAGGAATAATTTTTAACAAATAAAATTTACATGCAGGCCTCTTTTATTTAAAACTCCTTGAAGGGATGGAGAGGTGGCTATTAAAGTGTGCGCGTGATGTGACTTTGCACGATGAAGACGCTTAAACAAAAATGAACTGTCATGCCCGTTCGTATGGTGGCCTTTTAACCTTTATCGTCGTCATTTATTTTAATTACACAAATCAACAATTTTTGTGTGTGGTCTTTAGATTAATAGTAATCTCATGACATTTGCCTACAGTTTAGTTTACATAATGATCAACTGTAATGTGGTCCACAAGCGAGACAAATTAAAGTCATCTTCATAAATCAGAACAAGATTTTTTTTTTTCTATTGAATATTGTTAGATAAAACTATCACGAGTCGCACTTGGCCAATTTTTCCATCGTAACAACTATCTATTTTAAAAACTTGTTTAGTTTTTATTTTTAAGATTACTAAAGCTCAATGTTTTAAGTACGTTTTGACAAATTTACGAGTATCTTCCGTGATGGGTGATAAGGGGGGAACGGTAGCTTATTTTTTGTCCCCAATATATCACGGAGGTGGTATTTTATCATCTCAGCATGTATGCCCGGAACTGGGACGTCCTACTTTAATCGCTACATAATCTTATGCGGGATATACCGAAATAGACATTGAGGGCATACTGGCTACAGAAAATGAAAAATCGATTAAAATAAATAAGGCTTCAAATCTGAAAGATAAACGGAAGCCCTATAGGATCTCGTGTCGGCCTTTCTTGCTCATAACACAAAAACTTGGCGTTTTCCCGCTGGCATCTTCAGCTATATTATTGCTTTGAATGCCCTGGGCATTAGTCTGTTTATAATTTTTTCGGAAACCCTGATAAAAACTTGGAGTTCGCACCAAATAAGTAATGAGTGCTTTCATTTTAGCTGAATTTTAAATAATTATAAAAAGCAAATCTTACTTAGGTATGTTTTGTTTGTTTTTCATGTAATACGAGTACACCCAAGAGATACGATTGATGGAATACCTTTTGAGTCGATCCGACCTATGACACGAGCGTGTCCTCTTATTGGTTTAATTTAATTACAAGGGAGGTTTTTTCTACCACTCAACTAAGAACTCTTATGTAGATTTATCTACCTGATACCAATTTTTAATCTCATCTATCAAATGTACTGACGTCAGTTATTAGTTACAATATCAATACTGAGGCAGGTGATACTGTGTATGACCGTAGAGCCCATCATAAATTATTCATGTAATTTCCACAGAAGGCACAACCTAACATCATGGTGCATTAAACATAATAAAATAACCCATCCCAATAAGAGTTCCAATAACGTAACCTATTTAAATGCAAATACACATGTAATAACAGTTTTTACTTTATTTCCGGGCAAAAATACCTATGTATTTATGAGAAAAAGATTTTTTTTATCGTTCGTCATAATTTTCTATGGAAAAAGGGAGACTACGCAATCGGCGTATTTTCATACGGCACATGAGATTTTTATGCATTTATCGTTGGACTGCGGGAAAAATATTGCTTCCACTTTCATACATTATACTAACGTCCTCCAAAGTTCCGCATTCATATTATTATACTAACAACGGAATGTTTTTTAACAATTTACTTTTATGATATTCGTATTGCATGTGTTGATAAAGTTTTGAGTATTAAATTATGTTTTTTTAACATATATATGTATTTATATATTTAATTATGATAGGCAAACGTTTTTGTTTTTAACAGTCGTAGGACTAGGGCTAACATTTAAATTGCTGTTTTTATGGGGCGATGGTATACTGGCACTTATATATCGATAACTTGCTAATCTTGTTACCCTTTATACTAGGCAAGCAGATAATAACTTGAGATGTGCTAATGTTTTTAAAATAGTAATCCTTAACTAGGACTTCGTTATCAGCTCAGAACTACAGATTGATTGTTAGGTACCTAGTACGTATACATATTCTTATTTATTTATTTGTTTCTATAATTTTTTTTATTCTAATGCACTGATATAGATTTTCTATGTAAAGCCTTGTGTTTAACTTTGTACTCGTATAAACAAAATTACACAACATCATGGTCATGTATAAACATGAACATGGTAAAATATAATGTAAAACAAGCGTAATTGTATGTAGGTTGTTCCAGTTATACTACATAAATAAATAATAACATTTAAATATAAAAATAATACACCTACATTATTCCAAAAAAATAAATTGACAAATCTAGCGTAACATATACAAGCGGACCGACACTATCTAATTCAAAGTTCTACTTTATTGTAAAGATATAGGTTTCATTCACTGATGCGCAGACGCAGGTCGATGTTCGATGCATCGTCACGTACGCAGTGCAATGAGATCGGTCCGTTTATTCAGGCGGAATTCCTACTATCAACGAGCCCATTATTGATCTCATTAAAACGTACATTGTTCTAAATAATTAACATTTGTCGATATTTCGTAACATTCCTGGTGGTCCTCAATCATTTTTAATTAAAAATTTAAAACATTGTTTTAATGAACGGTCAAAAGATTACATTCATTCGAGTTCATATCGTTATCAGCCCAAACTCATATTGTTTTTTGTATGAGCTATTGCCCTTATCAGTCCTCACCCAGCCTTATTTTGGTGTTTTAAGATTTCGTATTTTTATCCCACTCAACAGAACCCAAGACTTTTACCTTTAACGTAACCTTGTCTTTTATAAAATCCACATATCGTTTATACTCGAAAAATATGAAGAAGGTAGGTAAGTACCTATGTTTTTTATACGTTAATAATAATAATAAATAAATAACCTAGGGTTTTCAATATATCCTTATGATAAGTACTGATATGCACCAATACTTTTTTGAAGTCTGTTAAAAAAGGTGAACGGATAACAAACTGAACACACGAAGCGTTATAAAAAGAAATATGATTGCGCGCAGGAAATTGCCTAACATATCGCACTCATCGCATTCTTGTTTACTTTACGGGAGAGCAGATTTATAATAATCCAGTGATTGGGAGATTGTGTGGGTCTGCGCAACATAAGTAGATAACGGAACAGAGAAAAGGCTTCATTCAACACACGTCACACACGCGCTGCTGAGAAAAGGTACGTCGCAGATGGAACGAGTAATTGAGATACAAAGACTTAAACCACCTGTAAACATATAAATTTATACTAATTTCATAATGCTGAAGAGTGTTTGTTTGAACGTTTAAGTATTTAACTTTAGAACTAATGGTAGGAGCCAAAAAGGTGGCCTGATTCTTGGAGAAGGTTATAGGCTATTGGCTAGTAACCACGAGCGAGTGAAACCGCGAGGAACGTCTCGTAACACAATATAAGTGTAACACTTTACATGGTTGACACGTACTATAATATAAGTGTAAACATAGTAAGAGCGGCCCATAAAGCAGTTGACGTTTACGTACGTTACATTTTGTTCTTTCTAATATAATAAATCTTATCAATTTTATTGACATACGGTAATAGATTGTACATGTTATAGTTTTTGAAACAGAAATCAGTTGTTAGTTTACTAACATATACGTGAAAACGCTTTCTTGCGCGTAAAGTGTGTGTCATTTGTGTGAGTATACCACCGATTTTTAGCGCAGTTGCATGAAGTTTTCTCTCAGTTCCGTTATCTATTCATGTGCCTGTGTTGAGCTTAGCAGTGGGTTTCGGAAGCTAGGAAAATACCGCCTTTGCAATCTGCGAAATGTAATTGACTTGATTTATTATCTACCTGTCAGTAGCGTATAACAGATTTATGTGCTTGCCAAACGTACGTTTCGTCGGGTTAGGGGACAAAAGACAATTGAATTCGGGAGAATTGTCCCTAACTTTAAGGAACACCTGAAGACTTACTCAAAATATTTCCCAAAACAAATAATAAAATTAAATGAATATTTCACACAAGAAAACCTGTGTAGAAATAAGGGATTTATGATGTTCCAAAACAGCCAGTTTGAGAAACTCTTTCTTTATAAACTTTGTATTTAATTTCCATGTATTTACACGTATATAAACAAAAAACCTGGATTTAGTTTTAGATATCGTGATTTCATCAAGATAATACAGAATAGATTATTAATGATAATCTCAAAATTGAAGAACACGAACAAAAATGACCAAATTAGATTTTCCTTTTCATTTATGAGAAAAAGTGATAAACTACTTTAATTGCAATGTTCATAAGGGCTTATTCTGATGTATTCTGTGCAAAGGTTTCGAACACGAGCAAATCTGGAACCTCTGGAATTATACACTGCTTGTATATTTAAAGGCACCAGTACAGTGCACACCCGGGGCGAACGAAACGGGGCCACGTTTTCAACCGCAATGTAAATATTTTAACGTTTGCTAGTTTAGCCCACACTGTATGCGGTTTCTGTCTAAACCTTCTTATACACCCAGTATATGGGTTGGTATTGTTTATTTACAAGCATTCCCCCGAGGCTTCGTTCCCTTAGGAATTTTACAATAAAGAATGAATTGTGTAATAAATTGACTACTTCTATGGAATGTTATGTAATACTATCCAAGGGCGATTTCCGGTTTTTTATTTAAAATCCTCATTATAGACTATCGGCTATTGTCTGCATTTTCAAAAAGTCACAGTTAGAGGTCAAGGCCGTATCCGTGTATCAAATTTCAGCAGATTCTTTTTAGCCATCAGTAAGCTGAAGAAGCAACAGTCATCCGAATATACTAGGATAACAAGACCTACTTTTTATTAGATTTTACTTAGGCTCTCTTCCAAAAATAATCATACCTACAGCTATGGGTTAGGCACAACCAAGACAGCAGTGGAAGCGAGTGCTAAGGAGAAACCCTGTCACAAGACCGCGGATGATGAAGAAAGATATGAATGTGGGACACAGAGAGAGAGAGAGAGGGGAGTCTAACATATTCCTAAATTGGCCGAATTTTGTTTACTCTCTTTGAGAATTCGAGCAAATCCTTTTGTCGTTTGTACTATCGTGTATTAACTAATTTTCGTCCCTTCCGAGTTGCGAGACGGACATATATAAGGCGGACCACAAAACCCAAATGTATTTATTTGTACCAAGGGAACGGTCGCAATATGACGCTGTTGGACATGCATGCATGAAGATTAAATTAGTTATGGATGTGACTTAATATTTATAAATTAATATTTTTACTTAAGTTACCGACTACCGAACCGACCTTAGTATTCTTTATACGAGTAATAACACCAGCTAATCACCATAGTCATTTTAGTCGCAGTCCACTACTGGAAATAGGCCTCCCCCAAGGATTTCCAGAATTACCGGTTGTAAGCGGCCTGCATCAAGCGCTTGCATACGACCTTCTTTAGCTTTTTGATGATTCGTCATAAAAATCAAGCCTACATAGTTGTCATTGACTCTGTTATTGCACCAAAAAAATCCTACATATCCATGTATAAGTCCATCTCTAAGATGACATATGTCCATATTTGATTATGCCCATATAAAATGCTCTACTTACTACACTAGTACTGGCGAACGTGTAAGTAAGTTTATGGCCATAAGGAGAGCGGTATAAACACGTCCATTGCTATCGTAGAGCCACTAAGATAATGACAATTAGGTTAATGGAACCATAAAACACGAGATGATGGATGATTTGTCCAATATATTTGAGAGATTGAGTAATTATCGCGGCTTGTAGGCGTGTCTGATAATTCATTACAGAGATGTCTTGATAATATAATACGAGTATGCATCGATCAGAACCGTTGTGCAGTTTATGCTAATGACGTTGACGACAAGGCCATAAAATTTGTATTATTTTTGTTTTCATAAGTATATAATATAGCCAGATCTTCTGAAAAAGTAACAGATTGTCAGAGATACTCTTACTATCCTCATTTAAAATATTTACTGGCAACACGCATCTACTTTGCGTGGTTGTTATTTTTCTTATGATGATGGTGATACTAGCATTAAAAAATCTTTGCTTATTGATATGGTGCTTATGTAAATAAGTATGGATGTTTTTGGAAAGAACGATAACTTCCAAGACAAGTTTCTATATGTTGGTTTGTAAACATTTTACAAATTACTAATAATAGAATGTTAGTTAATTGTGGCGTGTTTTCAAATCGCGTAAGCTTTGTTTGCGGTTAATCGCAAACTGGGTCATGTTATTCTTTCTTTACAAGTTTACTTTTGCGTGCGTAAAGAAAAACAAACTTGTTACAAGATAAACACTATGCGAGTCTTTGTTGTTATACGAGAAATACAAAGTTTGAAATTGTTGTCGCATTTAAGAAGCAGGAATCAGTTTTCTTTTTGGTATAGCTTATAAAAATAACACATAATCTGGTAGTATGTTCTAGTGTTAAAAGCGTCAAACGAACTTACTTCTTTATTGTTTTGACAAATAAAGATTTTTATTATTATATTATCTTCTTCTCGCTCTTATCTTAGTGATGTCTCAGTTGCATCATCAGCTGGTCGTTGCGGAGCTCTACCTCTAGATCGGCTTACAAACATACACTTCAGCTTTTATATTAAGTATAGGTATACTTGCCTGTAAGGTTTTGTATTATATATTTCAGTTTTATTAATTTATTCGAATATCTGGCGTGACATGAAATAACCATATCTACCGATTGATATTTTGTGAATTCGCGACAGACTGGGCCCGAGCCCAACCCAACAAATGATAAACGAATTCCGGCTGGAACCCTATTTTAAATGTGCATAACGTATTATAATACGCATTATTTTAAGTCTTTAAAAATCTTTTGTTTTTAGTCATATTGTATTGGATGTAATAATATGTTTTACTCGATCAGATATGCACAAACCACCACAGTATTATAATGATTTCTGCAACAGCTGCAATGCAACTAGAATTTGGAAATACAAGGTTTCCTCATTATGATTCAAGTGCTGTTGTTTGTTTCAGGTATATTTTTGGAATGTTTGGCAATGTAATTTAAAACAATACATTACTACTTATTAGGAAAATAAATAATTTATGGCATGATGTCGGTAACCCATTAAAGTAACTGAAAACCGACTTAACTTTGGGTCACAATCTTTTGTACACATAGTGAAAAGACTGTTATTTAATTATTATTATTTTCTTTTTTATGTAGTCAATGAGCAGCGATTGACCACGATTCCATCTGATGGTAAATGCAGATGTGGTCTAAGATAGAGCTCGCTGGTTATGGGGATTGGAGTGAATAGGCCTGTTTATCGTTTGAAACTTCATCCTATGGAATATGTCGGTTTATAAAACTCAAATATTCCCATCAAATATCTTTCGTAAAGTTTTAATTAATACCGGATATTACGGCTTTATAATGCCCGTCGTAATTAATTGTTTCAAAACAAATCAAATAATCGAAATATTTTAGTAAACTCCAAATATGGGCGCGTATTATATAGAAAAAGGATTTAATATATAAAGCTAAGTAAATAGTGAATAGTAATTAAAACTTAGCAGATTTACGCTTGAGTGAGAGCCCTTCAATATTTGATTGTTATGTGCCTAGTAACAAACAATATCAACATACATATTTGTAATCAAACGAGAGTGGAGAATTGAAAAGGGCTATAGATAGAGTGGTTATATTGAATGAATGTTAGGGATACAAAACTATAAGGGATGAGTGGAGAAGGAGGGAACAGGCCTTTGCCCAGCAGTGGGACACATTAAAAGTAGGCTAAAAAAATAAGACTCCGAAATTTTTTCGTCTTATCTAATGTTTTATACATTTTTATAACTAATATTTTATCTCGGCCGTTTTCTGTTTTCATCCTTAGCTAAGGAGACGTATTGTTTTCCCTTCACAGACATTTGAAAGGACGAGACAATTTTTTCAGTATTTCGCGAGTGCGCCAGTCCCACTTAATTGATTTTTTTTATTATGTTAGATTGTCTCGTTTTAACATAAACCAGTGATTAGATAAGGTTTAGGCTGTTTTATTAAAGTGTTAATTTATTTACGCTTATTCTTCATTACGCATTAGGTTATCGAGTTATCATGCTAAAAAACAACGATAATGAACTTCGCAAATAATTACAATTTCATAATTTTACGAAAACGTCGGAATGTAAGGTTTATTTATTATCGTTAAAATAATGTTATTTTTACCTGACTACTCGAAAGAGGGATATGTCGTGCGAGAGTATGTAAGTGTTCTATTATTTTATTTTTTAAACTTTTGAAACCGAAGCTGGTGGATGTTAAAATTATTTAACATATTTATGCAATAACTTGTCATTTTTTTAACAGTTATTTTAAACTAATATAAATGATTCTTTTACTTAGAGCACATAATACTTAATTTAGGTAGAATTAATTAAAATGTGCTCTAAGTAAACTATGTTGTGTATATATTTTGAATTACCTATGGTTTTTCGAATGACAATACAAAATCTTTATCACACCACAAAAAAAAATACATAAAACAGCTTTACTTAAAACAATGAGGCACAAAGGCGGACTTATTGCTAAAGCAATTTTCTGTCAGTCAACCTTAGGGTGGATGACTTGAGATGTTCAATGATGATTGTGTGTGCTACCTAGTGTTACCCGTTTTTTTTAGGTATGAAAAGTTTTTTTTAAAATGATATTTTTTTTAAATGTGTGATCATTCACACATTTACAAAAAAATTTCACCTGTGATCAGTCACACTTAACCGATATTTGTCTGGTTGCTGTATTTGCTGCTTGCCATATAGAGTTAAGTATTTTAACATACATTTTTTAACTATGTATAGGCTCAATTAGACGCAGTTTTTATCATTCCTTGGTATGTGTTTCCTTTTAAACTTGTTAGCCCCTTTCGTAATAAAGTTACACGAATAGAGTTTTTAATAGCTTAAATTTAAGATACCTACTACTTATTATAATATGTTTTCTAAGTTTTTTTTCCAATGGCAAGAAAACTGAGGTGACAATTGTAAATTGAAAAATTTTAGAAAATTTTATACTTACTGACTGCGCCGAGTACATCACCCGTGCATAGCCTTTTTATGCTAACAAACATGGGGCCTGATGGAAAGCAGTACAGTACCGCAGCCTAATGTACATCATACATTTATACTTTAGCCTGTTAATTTTCTTCACGCGAAGCATGCGTACTATTCCTTACGTCTTAATGTTTTTCACACTCGACGAGATAATTTGCTTTTACGACTTGTACACTACTGACGTTAATAGAGTTCCTGTTCGTTTTATAGGTGGAACTAATTGCTTCAATTGTGTATCGTTTTGTGATCACAAGAATAGTTAATACTACATATTTCTCTTATGCCATAAACCAATATTATACCAAAGTCACTAATAAAATATATCATCACTGGCGTCAACAAGTAGAGTCAGCTAACCGACGCCGACTGGTACAAGCTTTGTATAAATTATAAAAAAATTAATTTGAACCTTAATTACTAGTTACTAGCTGTGTTTTGCGTCTTCGCCTGCTTGTTTATTCCTAATTGTTTGTTACATATTCACATAGATAGAAGAAACAGAATATAGGAGTACAATGGCGGATACGAAAACATTGACTTGCGAAAGTTGTAACTTTTGAGAGTGAATATATTTTGTGAAGATACGATAGCGATTTCACCAGTAATTTCCGCGAATGCAAACATCCAAAGAGCGCTCGCCAATGGTGGAAATGAAAATCTCTGGCATTTTAAATCTTCTGGATTTATTGGCTAACATGATTTAGTACAGGACAATATTTTAGATTTTTAAACCTTTTGAATTCACTTTGAATTTTCTTTCACAGAGGCCGTGCAACTGTCAGCGGGCGCGAAAACGTTGCCATTGTTTTCGACCTCACAGCAACGAAATATGGCTCTTTTCGAGATACTCCACCGGCTGGAAGTGAGTACCCTTTGTTCAGCTAAATAAATTAAACCCCACATGGCCACAAAAAATACCTCAGTCACCACATTCCATTTTTCTATTTAGAGGTGTTTTTGTTGATGAAATTTTTAAGGCAAGCTGTGTAAACGCGGCAGGGCAGCACATGTTCCACCGATGCGACAAAGAGTTGAGCTGAGGTATTGTTAGGACAATAAAACGGCCCAGTAATTCCATAGCGCCAAATTTGAATGTGAATTATCATTGTTCTGGTGTGTTGGGTTGGGAGACCCGATTACATCAGCGGCGCCGACCCGCGCGGCCTTGGGTCTGTCATCGTCACCGGGAGCCTGATTCGGGCATGCAAATGTGCGGAGCTAAGTGCCATTTGATATACGAAACATGCCAAACACCTCTTCTGGGTATTGTCTGCCGCCCTTCGGGATTAGTCGAGTGATGGTTGGGGCGTGATCGGCATTAATTGAAAACGAATTTCGATTATTTTCGATATGATTCGTCTGCGGGTATCGTGCAGTGGTCGTGAGCAGATTTAATTATTTTACTATTATCTGAACAAATTGAACATAGATTCTTACGAATTGCCGATTAGCAAGTAACGCGGTTATTCTATCATTCCATAAATATAGTGTTTACGTATTTTTCTTAATCTTGATTTATAGCTGAATCTTTTTAATTTAACTCATGTTGAACGACCTCTATTCGACTCTAGAATTTTAATAAATGCGGACGAGCTGTATAAATCCATTAATTATATTCTTCCTGCGGTGGTGTCAAACGTTGAAGACTCCTGCTATTATTGCGACTGTAAAACAATTGTTTGACAGTAAAATAAAAATATAACAGAAGCATAACATCACTACATAGTATAAAACAAAGTCGCTTTCTCTGTCCCTATGTCCCTTTGTATGCTTAAATCTTTAAAACTACGCAACGGATTTTGATGCGTTTTTTTTAATAAGGTAGAGTAATTCAAGAGGTAGGTTTTTATACCCATGCGGCAGCCGGGGCGGGTCGCTAGTAATTTTATAACCTAAAAAGAAATGCTATTTGATTCGATGAGACCACAGATTACAGAATACTATACTAGCACAGGTATATTTATCAACCGCCATAGAAAGAAACGCGCCGATTTTTACTGTACTATTAGAGTCCTCCCCCTCATATTAACGCCATCTATCGATCACTTGAGACACTTTGATACTAAATCCGATAACTTATTAAACAAAGCACCAATTCAGTTTGTGGTTGAGGATGACAATACTTTAAAATATCGTGTTTTAATAATTCACACTCTTTTGATGAGATTAATAGCCGGTGTCTTAATTAGATAAATTTTTATAATCCTTATAGCGCCACCTACAAGAAAAAGAACTCTCTTTTTCTTAGGCAATGGAAGCATATGTTACTACTGACACAGCTGGTGCGTTACTATCATTTTATTCACAAAGTGTCAGTTCTGTTATAACTTTATTTTATCTTCAAATTGTTGATTACACAATACAATTTGACAATCTAAACCTCTCATTGATATGGATGGTTCGTAAGCCGTAAATTACTTACTCATTATGGCGATACACGTTACTGGCTTGTGGTCTGAGGAAGGTCAAATGAGTGTTCGTTTCAATTATATATAAATCTACTGTTTAAAACTCTATCATTGATACTCGTAAATGATTAACTTTAAATTTATGACTATGTAGGTTTGTTACTTATTTTTAGTTTTTTCTTCTCATATGTTTCTTACTCCTTTACCCTTTATCGGTTGGAGGAAGATTATGTACCTATAGAGGTATAATCTCGCCCAGGAGTTTATTTCCATTTTTTTTTTTTTGCATCTAGCTTTATCTCTCAACTTTCCCCCTGTTCGTTTCCATGTTTACTTGACGAATTACGTTATATGGCAATTAGCGATACCTCATACCACATAATTGCTCATCACTGGTTATTATTTTTTTACGGTATGTTTGGTTTTAATATACTTTATATACTTGCTCATATTTTTCCGTGAATTATCCAAATTAAATAATATATTTTTCCTGTCGGAGGGAGGAAGCATATTTTCAAGTCTCATTCTTCTTACGAGACCTAAAGTTTATTTCTTTGTAATAATTATAATATTAATATTATGACTAGGTTAAAATGTATCTTAAATAAAAAGTATTTAACCAAGTAGCCGCACAAATAGCATATGCATGGCATAATCAATCAAAATTCGTTGCGCAGAAAAGTAGTAGTATCGAGTAGACAAAGTAGGAAAGCGGACTCTAGGCTGCCAACCGAAAAGGTGCTTGTACTCGTAAGAAGATGAACCAAAATTCGTAATGATCCCTAATGGTAAGTGAGTAAGTACTTAGGTGTCTAGTAAAAGTTTTCTTGATATTACGTAAAATGCCTGGATTTTGATTTGGATATCTGTGTGAAGCGACTCAATGGAAGCCTAATGAAAAAGTTTGTTAGCCAGTTCAGGCATTTGTCTTTGAAAGTAAAGCCGAGTAGAATAAATAAAAGAAAAAGGCAATGAATGAATGCTCAAGTTTCGACGTAGGCGGATTTTTAGGATCAAAGCAGAAATCATTCAAATTGTCGTACAACTTCGTAAGTACGCCCTTTTTAGGGTTCAGTAGCCAAATAGTAAAAAAGGAACCCTTATATATTCGTCATGTCAGGCTGTCCGTATGTCATTTTATTTAATGTTATTTTCTTTATTCAAACTTTGTCCATTATTAATCGTTAATAATATTTTGTAGATATTTTCAATTCTTAGTTGAGGACGTACTTGTAGACACTTATAGAAAGATAATATCTGTTGATAGCCTTGATTATTGAAGGGATAAGTTGATGTCAAAGTCGAGAATGTACGTCAAGAGGAATTTAAGTACAAAGGGTCATCATTTTCAAGGCGAGACGGCCGCCCTTAGCTCGTTTAGTGCCCTCCAAACGATCCATTCAGCTATAACTCTCTTGAATATTTAATTTAATGTTCTGTGACATCACTTGTTATAATATTTAAGTAGATAATCATCGTAATCTTAAGTAACTATTTTGTAAGCGTTCTTTGAAAACACTATAGTTTTTTTGTACAACTTGGTTTGAAAACAAGGCCACATGGAATAAATAGTAAGCGGTTACAGGAGCTCAACTTGCGGACATTATGGCAAGACAATGTACCGTCTGTATTATATGTTTGAGGATAGTAAGTCTATGGAGTGCTAGCGAGACAGGAAAAGGGATTGAACATTCGGCTAAAAAAAATTGTTGCTATTTATGAACATAAATTTATTAAATTCAATAATGCTTGCTATGGTTTACTTATATTTATATTCCTTGCCTGCGACTTCGTACGCAAGAAGTTAAGAATCAAGTATCTTTTTATTTTTCTTGCAGTTTAGCTTCTATTGCTTTATATGAAGGCTCATAATGATTTTTTCTTTAATATTATTAACATTACTATAATTTTGTACATATTATGTAGAGATTTTATTCCCCTTAATATTATGCTGACTGTATGGTAATGTACCAGTATATATTAAAGAAGGTGAAGTAACTATTGTCAGCCCCTCCCATGGCGAACAAACATTTGTCAAAAATTGTTTGCATTGGACTGAAGTTGTGTGCGATGGTAAATGGGTGTTCCGTTTGTAGAGTGTTTATCACCAGTATTAACGAAAGGGAATCCACGCCGCATTATGTCAACGTAGTTGTTTTACGAGCTGATAAGAAATTTTCGATTTTGGTGGTGATGTTTTGTTTTGTTAAAATATTTGTTAATAAGAAAATGGGTATTAATACCCGTCGGAAATGAGTGGATTCCAACTCCTAATATAATGAAATGTAATAGGTCTTAATTTCCAAGGAAAATATGATATATTTTAAAGAATTTTGCCCAACACAACACCGCCGAGACAAAACTACTGAAGTTTGTCAGAAATTAATGATAGATGGATGATCATTTGGGTAGTAAGTATCTGTTTTATACAATTTGGTAGGCAATCTAGGACCGAGAACGTGGATTTGTTTTTGTAAAATTAATTCCAACCTATAAGTTAAACTGAAGAAAAATGACCAAGGATTTAGTTTTATAAATTACTAGCGACCCGCCCCGGCTTCGCATGGGCATAAAACCTTCCACTTGAATCACTCTATTTATTAAAAAAAACTGCATCAAAATCTTTTGCGTTGTTTTAAAGATTTAAGCATACAAAGGTATATATAGGGACAGAGAAAACGACTTTGTTTTATACTATGTAGTGATAGTGATAGTGACTATTACTTCTATGTAAATTGTGTTGCTGTAGAAAGAAATCTAGATTTCAAGAAAAATCATAGCATCAAAGAGATTAATTTAAATGGTAGCTAAAACTACAGCCAGTTTGGGATAAGCCGCTTACAGTTATTAGAACGGTTATTGTCAGACGGATTCCCACGGGAGATAAACAACGATAGTATCACCGGTTGTCTTGTAGCTATTAATTCACTTCACACTAGGACCTCCCAGGTCGCATCGCTGCTTGCCCTTTCTTTACACGTGAACCCTTTGTATTCTATTTAGCTATACAAGATTTGATAATATGCAGATATATTCTTATACTTTATTTATTTATTTTCTTAAAAAAATAACTTAGTTACACTTTACAGTAAAGAAAAAAATAAAATTAGAACCCTTAAGGTTTCAGGCGCAAAGGTGCCCGAGACGCTGGTAGTTTGCCACGTTGAATCGCAATGGCGATGAGTTGTACTTGACAGCAGTAGGCTAAGTATAGATGCTTAGGTATGCTCGGCGTATCCCAAACCGATTATAACATCGATTGTTATGGCTTTCATGAACTTAAGAAGCGGCCACCTAGGGTACCTAGGTATACCTGACGTCGATCCGTTTTGAAATGGAATTTTTGGTTGCATCTGCCGTCAGTACCTACTAAGTAATTGATGATTACATCAACAAGAAAAAAGTGAGTGCTTTATCAATCATCATCTTAAACCGGCTTACGGCTTAACATCTATCGTGCTGTCTATCTAATTAACACGATACAGCACGACACTGTTTTCATACCCGCTAAAGAAACTTATCGTCATATCAGGTGATCCATACTTTGTGGTCTATGCTATGAGGTCTAATAAATTCACTTTTATTAAATGCCCAGTGCTAACGTTAAAGGTAAAGAAGACCCTCCCTAAATGGCGAAGGGTCTATTAACCGGTGGGACTAGTGGGCGTTTTTCTTTCTTAATAAAGGATAAACGTCAGATTAAGATCCCGGCTTGTTTAACAAGATTTAAAGGCTGACCTGTTATGCACGCGGTAATTGATACAACGTATTTTATGTGTGTATAATCTGTCCCATTCATGTATATCGCTTCTGTATTACTTTATTTATGTTTTGCTGCTGTGTTGGCCTCATAATTCATGTATGAATTATTTCATATTGGAGACCGGCTTCAGCTTTTATGTTAAATATTGAATACCTTCGGTAAGCTAAGTTTGAAACATGTTTTGTTAATTTCGATCAACGTGGTGGTCTTTTTAGGGTTTCGTACAAAAAGTGGAAAAACGTGACTATACTTATATTACTATATCGTCCATCGTTTATTCCCAAAGATGAAAAAGAAAAGAAGTTTTCGCAGTCACTCTATATTAGCAGCGCTCATAACATCTTAATGAATGTTACTGGCACGCTTGTGACCTTGGGGGGTCTTTTACAGTACATGGTATTTTAACGTGCATTTGAAATTTGTCTTACAAAAATATCTTCGAAAGTCTTTTGACGTAAGTCAATTGTCCATCATGTCTATGGTCCATTTTTTTTTCCTGTTCAATTAACACTGTGTAAGAAGATGATATGTACGTACAAGTACATCTAAGTATTGTGGGCGAAAAGGCACGCTCCAAACTACAATTTACTAAGAGACTACGTGATAGATCTGTTAAGACAAAGCTTGTTAAAACTTGAATGCAACTGACAAATTGTGGCATACCAACTGGGAGCTTTAATGTTAGATATTGTTACTGTTTCAACTGTCTATGCAGGACTTAATCTAAATGGGAAGATGGTTAACTATCGTAAAAGTATATAGGGATACGAATTGGTGATGGATGAAAGAAAGATCGATATAAAGTTGTTGTCTGGGAGAGTCGTCAGAGTCGGCCTCGAAAGACATACTGGGATAAAATTGCTCTTCTTTTCTTGTATAAGAGAAATATTAGAGTTCCGAAATCGGCGAGGGCGTAGGCATGAGTGATAAATGTAGAGAAAGCGAGGGAGGTCTGTTAGGATGCTTACAAGTGGAAAACTTAAGTTTTTGCCTACCACGGCGTAATAAATGTATTGATACATAATAATGACAATTTGTTTTATCACTATCATTACATAGTATAAAACAAAGTCTTTTTTTCTGTCCCTTTGTGTGCTTAAATCTTTAAAACTACCCATCGGATTTTGATGCGGTTTTTTTTAATAGATAAAGTGATTCAAGAGGATGGTTTTTATGCCCATGCGAAGCCGGGGTTGGTCGCTAGTTTATAATACAACAATAAGCTGATTTAGTTTTTCAACATTGGTCATCTGCTGTATGCTCTTATACCCAGTGTAATACTAAACCTAGAATTATAACAATCGTGCCATGAAAATATAAACTTCAGGCATACAATATTTAATAATCAAGTTTTAAATTTTACGGAAGGCCGTAAAAATTTACTAACGTCGACCGCAATTCATATAGACATGCAAACTGAAATTTAAGAGAATTTCTGGTATGCATTGTTGTATAGAAAATACACCAAAAAAGAATTTTGCAAAGATTAGGAATAAATAAATCATGTTTAAACTTATTACAATATTTACCTTTATCATCAATGTTCTCTCCGTACAATAAAGTTTTTACATACATACCTTTTTTACCTTGGTTCCATACAACGCAATGAATTCAAAATTATTCCTTAAGATACTTTAAGGACAACAGAATACCACTTATTAAAGTAAGAATGAACATTTGAAAATTCTGTTCTTACGTTTCTCTTAATAAACTCTTTGATTTTGCATCGTGGGCGGAGTTGTAAGAAAACTAGTGTTTTGTTTTATTTAAATTGGTAGATCTAGCTGCAATAGGGTTGGGATAGTTTTGACAAGTTATCGATAATAATAGATAGCGTCGGACGGTCTTACGTGGTTATCGCGGTCATAATTTAGCTAGTGGATATCGTATATTCGCTACCCCTTTAAAACCACCATGGGACTTCTACATCATCCTGTAATTTGTTATCTATATCCATGAGTAATACAACTAATTCTAAATAAACAAAAATATTATATTCATAATTTTTCGAATAAAATATGGCTTATATCTTTATATTTAAATGATTTTATGACGATTCAAAAACAGCCCTTTTAAGGTTGATTTAAATCTAAGTTTTTTTTGTACGTGTGACTAGATTTATTAGGGTTTCCTGCATAAACATTATGAAAGAGAAGAGATCATTTTTCTAAAAGGCAACGAACAGTTTTATACTTAAGATTTTTCGATAAGGTTCACCATGAGAATTGGCACAATTGCATTAAATTCCTCGCTATCTTCTAATTCTAAAACAATCAATTGGAATTTTCCAGAACACAATCTACAGGATCGCATTATCCGTACCGTTTGTTTTCATTAAGCATTGCCAATCGAGAAGTTTCAAGACAAAACATAGCGCTTGTCAATTTGCTGAGTTAGTTCATGAAATTGCTTTGTTTTGTTAGTGTTATTACAAATCTATGAATAAACACTTCAGTTCATCAAGCAAAAACACAATAATTACATATAATAAAATGATATTATTATGAAAGACAAAAAACACAATTGGCTTTTAGCGTTTCAGTGATTGTAAAAAAAATATTGCGTTTTTTTATAGTCCTAATGTTATGTTGCCCGATTATGAAATGGCCCGGTGTCAACACGTCAATATCATTTGGGTCCTGAGACACTGGGCATAGTGGACGGGAGTTCAAAGCGGCTTCCACCTTACAGAATATGGTGGCCAACTCTTCAAACGTAAGAGTGGTCTCCCCCACTACTCGCCGTAAGTGTGTCTTGGCCGATTTGACCGCGGCCTCAAATATTCCGCCCCAGTGCGGACAGGCTGGTACCGAAAACCGCCATTCTATGCCCCGTTGGGCACAGCCCTGCCCAATTTGGTCACTGTGTTGTTCCAGGAACTCAGTGACGTCACGCAGATAGTTTGCAGCACCCCGATAGTTCGTTCCGTTGTCCGACCGAATCAAGGACGGCACTCCACGCCTTGAAACGAATCTATCCAGGGCCGCGACGAAGGCCTCGGTGGTCAATCCCGACACCACCTCCAAGTGCACCGCCTTGGTCGCGAGGCACACAAACACACACAAGTATGCCTTGGTCAATTTCCTGTTCTTGACCGCGGCTGACTTTATCAGAAAGGGTCCCGCAAAATCCGTGCCGACCCCGATCCACGGCCTCGTGTATTGTACCCGATCAGCCGGCAGATCACCCATCTGCGGCTGCATGGTAGATGCCTTTGTCCGGTAGCATGCTACACATTTGAATATAACGCTCCTGACTGCTCTCCTCGCGGACAGGATCCAAAATTCCCTTTGTAGAATTGCTAACATCGCACCTAGTCCAGCGTGCGCGTTGCTAACATGACGGTGTGTTATTATGAGCTCGACAAGGGCCCCGCCCTTGGGAAGTAGTAAGGGATGGCGTCTCCCGTAGGACAGGTCCGACTTCCGGAGTCTGCCCCCCACGCGGATTAGACCATCCTGATCAATAAATGGGTTCAATCTGGCGACAGCACCCTTCAACTTAGCGCGTCCCGAGTGCAAGGTTTGAAGCTCAGACTTGAACCTGTCCTCCTGGACTAGGCGAACCAGACGACGCATAGCAATGCGCCGATCCTCAGCGGTCGCTACCGGCGCGAGCCTCTTCTGCTGGGGATGGCGACAATTGTGGATGAACCGCAACATCCAGCTGGTGACACCCAACAGCTTGTCCAAGCTGCTGTAACGGCGCAGCAGCCAGTCAAGATCCAGCGCGGGTTGCGCCGTCACTGCGTGTACCAACACGCCTGGCAAATCCTCGACCAGGCCTGGCTCAGGTGCACTCGGCCAGGTCGACTCTGGTTCCAGCAACCACTCTGGTACCCACCAGAGATGATGACGTATGAGTTCGGGGGCGGTGCAGCCGCGTGAGGCACAATCAGCCGGATTGAGCTCACCGGGCACATGTCTCCAGATTACTGTAACGTCCAGGTCCTGTATCTGGGCCACCCGATTTGCCACAAACACCTCCAGAGTGTGTGGCGCCGCCCGTATCCATGCCAATGCCACTTGGCTATCCGACCACGCGTAGGTATCCCTGATGTCTACCGTGGCCGCCAGTTCTTTGCTCACGTGGCCGAGGAGTCGAGCCAACAAGTGAGCCCCGCATAACTCCAGTTTCGGGATTGTGAGTCTGGCCTTGATGGGAGCCACCTTGCTTTTAGCCAGTAGCAATCTGACCTGTACTCGGCCCTCCGAGTTTGAGGTCTTTAAGTACACGACTGCTGCAAACCCGCGCTCTGATGCGTCACAGAAGCCATGTAAGCTCGCACGGTACCTACCCGAGGGCAAAATGCACCTCGGCAGGGCCACCTGATTGAGCTCTCCCATCGTTGTGACCAGACCCAACCAGTCATCAAGCGGGCGGCCATCCAGCGGCTCGTCCCACGAGACACCCAATGTCCACAGTCTCTGTAGCAGGCATTTGACAGCAAACAGGACCGGGCAAATCCAGCCATTGGGGTCATACATCCTAGCCAGAGTAGACAGACATGTCCGTTTAGTCCAAACCTTCAGGGGATCCAATCCAACTCGGAAGGTGAAGATGTCTGCCACAGGTTTGTACTGAATCCCGAGTACAGCAACCATTTCAGGGTTTTCCTGATCCTCAAAGAGGTGCGGATTCTGTTGGTGATCATCCGGGATCCCTTCCAACAGACGTGGGTCATTCGACACCCACTTCCGCAACTCGTATCCTCCAGTGGCGAGGAGGGCGATGAGCTCGTCCCGCAGCCGGATCGCCTCCTCGATTGTAGCCCCGCCCGTGCACACGTCATCAACATACAAGTCACGTGACAGCACGGCGGCGGCACGTGGAAACCGGCTTCTCTCCTGCTCGGCCGATTCCAGAAGGGAGCGTATGGCGATGAACGGACTCGACTTTAATCCGTACGTGTTCGTGTTGAGCTCGTAAACGGTTACCGGATCATCTGGGCTCTCACGCCATAAGATGAGTTGAAACCTCCTGTCCTCAGGGTGGATCAACGTCTGACGGAACATCATCCGGATGTCTGTCCCAAATACCACCTGGTCCCTCCTGAAATTTAAAATTATGTCTACAATATCGCGCTGTAGTTTAGGCCCGGCGTGAAGACACTGATTTAGTGACACCCCAGTGGAGGACGGTGCCGAACCGTCGAACACTGTCCTCAGTTTACCTGACTGGGGCTTCAAGACCGCATGATGCGGCAAGAAGTAATGGTCGGTCGTGGTCCAGTCGACGTGAGCCGGAGACATATGTCCAAGAGCCTCATACTCCCGCATGAACTCCACGTATTTATTCCGAAATACGGGGTCGCGCTGCATGCGCCTTTCCATAGACAATAGCCGCTTCTCCGCCAAGACTCTGGACTGGCCCAATACCGGTGGGCAATCTATGAACGGTAGACGTGTCTGTATGCGTCCAGATGGCAGCCTAACCGTATGTGCCTGATAGAAGTTCTCGCACTCCACATGGTCAGGATCCAGCCGTGACACCATGGGAGGTTCCTCGACTTCCCAAAACTTTTGCATTACCCGTGCAATAGATACTCCTGTGAACGAATGAGCATCATCCGGCAGCTCGCCTGTGTAGACCGGTCCAAACACCGCGTGACCCAATGCCGTGGACACGGCCATGAGAGAACTCGATCCCAGTCGACGTATCTCACTCTTGAGTATCAAACCAAGCACGTCCGTACCCAAAATCATGTCCACTTGATCTGGGACGTGAAAATTGGGGTCTGCCAGTCTCAAGCCTGCTACGAGAGAGGTCACTCCAGCTGGCAATTCCGTAGAAGGGAGACGGCCCACGACGGTATCCAGCACCGTCGCCGAAGCCCAAATTCTCCATCTCGTATCCTTATCTGCGGAGAATGCGAAGTGTGTTCGTCCAGTAACACCTGGTACCTCACTACCTCCGACTCCGCTCATTCCCGTGACTACGGAGTGTCGGGGTAGGCCCAGTGTCTTAGCAACCCGAGTTGACACCAGTGTACCCTGGGTCCCTGTGTCCAAAAGGGCTCGTATCCGGACGTAGCCCTCCTGAGGGCACCAAATGCGGACCGCCGCAGTTGGCAACAGGACGGTAAGGAGTTCTGTTGCCTTATGGTGACTGTGGCAAGCTAGTCACGCGTTGTACTGGCCCGCGGGGGAGGGCGGCCCCGTCCAGTAGGGCGTGCGCAACATATAAGCACTTTGAGGCGGAGCATATCCCGCCGCCCTCCCGTACCGATGATACGGGGGGTGGTACTCCAGCCTCGGGTATTCGTGGAGCGGGGGCGAGAACCGGTTCGCCCTTGACTCCTGCACCGGCTCCCGTGCCGGTAATTGTGGCCTCTTCATAACCTGGGACTGCGGCGCCTGGGCCGCTGGAGTCCGGACTGCAGCCAATCCGGTGGCTGTCGTCGGCCCCTCCTGGTCGACCTGGGTTGGGGAGTTCACCCTGTCTGCGCACGCAGCACTTGGTGAACCTCGACCAAATGACCTACCACTTCCAGGTGGTGATGCTCTGGAGCCCCCGCCCGTTGGGCGCTCCACTCTCGGTGGGTAGCCGTCCCTTCGATTACACAGAAGGGTATGGTGTGGTCCTCCACACCTGGGGCACGCTGTGGCCCTGGGGCAGTCCCGGTACTGGTGACCCCCCAGACAGCCGTAGCAGCGTCTCCCTTCTCTCGCCCTCCGGCGGCGATGTCCTACGGACAGTTTGATGAATTGTGGGCAGTCGACCTCCCGATGGTTCTGCCCACATCCCAGACAGCCAGTGTCTGGTGCTCCAGTTGTCACCGCATAGGCCTGCGTCGGCCCTCTGCGCTGCTGAGGCCTTCCCGTTCCCGAGCCGGGCGGAGTGCGTTCCGGCGCAGTCCTCCGGATCGTTTCCACCGAGGTCTCCGCGACCCTGGCCTCCCACTCCAGGAACTGGAGGAGATCGTTGAAGGTGGGGAGGTCCCGACTCCCAGCCACTTGTTCCCGATCGAACCGGGCCCGCATCTCGGCTGGAATCTTATCCAGCACCAAGTGCAGGAGCAGATAGGACCACTGGTCCACTGGGAGGCCGAGCAGCCGCAACGTGTTGGTCGCGACCTTCACCGGAAGGAGTATCTGCGACCTCAGCTGCGAGCGGCTGGTCACCCTGGGTAGTGTCAGTAGCTGCCTGACATGCGCGTCTGCCAGTAGACGCGTGTTTTGGTACCGCGATTCCAGCAGCTCCATCGCGGTATCGTACTGGTCACCTTCAAGGGGCAGGTGCTGGATAAGCGCCTTCGCTTCACCACGCACCGCCGTCAACAAATAGGCCAACCGCTGGACCTTTGTGAGATCCTCCCGTTGTCCCACCAGGGAGGTGAACATATTCTTGAAGGCCACCCAGTCCTCCACCTTGCCGCTAAATTGCGGCAAGTCCAGTGTGGGGAGGCGGCCTGTAACCCCTTTTCCTGTGGGGGCCGCGGCTGTCGTGTGGGACGCCGACGTTCCTGATTCGGCCCTCCCGCTGTCCAGTTCCCCGACAGCCTGGATGACCTCGTTGTAGAGCTCCATGATCTGATCAAGGTCAGCAACAGCCTGATCTCTCCTCTTGGCCCCATCAGATCCAGATTCTGGGTCATCTGCATCCATCAACACGTGAAGGGCACCTTCGGCCCGAGCGAGGCGTTCCCGAGCCTCGCTGGCGCGCTGCCTGAGCGCGATCTCCCTGTCACCACGTCCTATCAGCGTCCTGACTGAGCTGAACCACCTCAGTTCAGACGAGATGAGGGTTGTTGGTTTCGCTGGTGCCATCTCGCTATGTCCAGCAGTGAGTCAAGTACCCAAATAACACAATAAGGAAACCAAAATAACAAAAAACAAAACAAATAAACAACGGCAGTGACAGAATCCAGCAAGTCACAAACCGGTACAATTATTTAAAATAAACCGAAAAAATAAATAAACAAAACAATATATTAATGCACTAACATTAAATATTACTTGACTCGGTTATCAACAAGTGAAACAAAATATCATGGTAAACCCGTATCGGACCGTACCGGATCCGTTCCGGTATCGATAAATCAGAATCAGAAATTGATGATGGTACAACCCTAGTGCATTCCGATGCACCGACCTACCTTCGCCAATTTTTTAATCTTTCACCCGCAAGATTATTTATCAAAAGTAGATTCCTAGATTTTACTACGGAAACTACGCTCTGCTACCAAATGTTTCAGCCAACTCTGCTACCAGAATGTTTAAATTTGACAGTGGAAGCGTGTATGATAGAAAAGTTAGTCTGAACACTAAAATAAACAAAAGAAAAGTACCTTACGCGCTTGGGCGTGACTTGCTTATTAATCCGAATTAATTAAACCCGTTTAAGCCCCTTCTCATGAGATTCCTACACATCCCCTATTAATTCGGTGTCGATACGGCGATATAATATATAGGGTATAAGATGGGTCTCCACACAGGTTATTTCACTACCGAGTGTTCAATTGTCAATATACTTTAAACTTTTATCCACTAGGCAACCGGGCCTCACTCACGATATCAATGCGCAATTATTCCCGAAGATTGAACGCAAATCGTATTAAAATAGTCTATCCAGAGACTTCACAATTAATAAACAAAAAAAGGAGAATGCATCTAACCGCGGCCGCGCGATAAAACAGACCTCTGCAGACTCGAACTGTCATGGCGTCAGGCGCGTCCAAACCACCTAGTGTTGTACCAAAACCGAAACTTGTCGACTATCGAGTCGAGTAAATTCAACGTGAATATATATTTGTCTGATGAATGTTTTATCCGAAACATCATATAAAATAAATATCGTAAATTCGATAAATTTTATTGAGTAAATGTTTAATCAAACTTATTGAATTTACGTATGGCATATGTATGCCAAGGAAATTAATTATAATTAATAGCTTGCATGGGTTTTGACAATGTATGTTTATTAGGACAGATGTTTTTTCTCCTTCACACTAACAAAAGAAATTGACTTATATTAAAACACAGGTATCCTATTACCCTACCCGTGTGCTTAAATTTCATATGACTATTTTTACCAAGATATCTACATTTATTTTATCGATTTTTTCTCTAATATACTTAATTGCTTTAAATAATACATAATTAATTCCAGATGAGTGGTTTTGTTGCGGTTGTAGGTTTATTGATAAAAGTTCGATGAAATGTTAAATTTTCATATAAATTATAACGTTATAGTAATCAGTTTTAAGTTTTGCTTTTGACATCTCAAAATCATTGGAAGAATCGCTTTGCATAAATATTTAATGCACAATGCGTCATTATTTCCACAATGTTTCATCTGAAATGCTCGGGACGCGGCACGCGTGTTGTATTATTCATTGCGATGTTTATTGAAATGTTGTCACGGACGAGGTGGAGGAATCGCGTTTTTTTAAGGTGTTCCGTATTCGAATGGGAAAAACGGACCATAATACTAAAGCTCAGCTGTCCATATATTCGTCCTCTTCGGTTTGTCACAAGGAATCTTACCGTACTTCGTAAGAGCGAAATTTTCAGCGAATGATAGCTGATTGATACAAAACGGGCGTGTGAAACAGCCGAGAACAGCTTGTAAATAAATAAAGTTAAAAATAGATGTTCAGACAGC
Organism: Apomyelois bistriatella; assembly: GCA_947044815.1. Taxonomy (NCBI): domain Eukaryota; kingdom Metazoa; phylum Arthropoda; class Insecta; order Lepidoptera; family Pyralidae; genus Apomyelois; species Apomyelois bistriatella. Next base: position 5,310,452 of record OX345691.1, read on the forward strand.
ACTTCAATATTGCTCAAATCAAATTATGTACTTTAAATTAAAAGTTTCAAAAAAGTTGCTTATACGGAATCCTTGTACGCTAATCCAACTCGCCCTTGACTGGCTTTTACTTATTCAATTTTATGAGGCGGTTTCACATGGTAGCTAAGAAGAAACACTTTTGTTGAGTTTTATTGTGTGACATCCAAAAATACTTATATTTTATGTAAACTTGCCAAATTAATTTTTAAAATTGTTGTGTTGATAGACATATATTATCTATGTTGTAATTGTATCAGATAAATGATTGTTTATTTATATTCGATGTCATATCAAGCTATTTATAAGTTTGTAGGCCTTGATAAGTATAATTAGAGTCAGGAAACCGGAGTGTTTACGATTCCGATAAAACATTAGAATCGATGAATTAACCGGTCGCTGACCTAACACATAAAGAGTACCCAGAATGGACACTCGCAACTCATAACTGTTATCGGCTGGTTGGTTTTTACATCATTCCTGGATCTGACGAATCAGTTGAACAAAACGGGCATAAAAATGTTCATTTCTTAGTTTTCCGTCGTCATGACACGTTACTTAATCTATGCTTGTGCTTTATTTTATATATTTATTAAACTTTATTGTTCCATTATATAACTACAAAATACTTATACAATCGGCGGACTTAACGCTATAAGTATTCTCTACTGTACTTTTTTTTTATATCTGACAAACAAAAAATAACAAATATTTTACATTATAGTATACCATAAAGCACTAATTTGAGGCGTATGAAGAATTATGTTATTGTAATATTTATTACTTTAAATTTTAAGTTTTATCAGTCGCCAGTGAAATGTTTCTCATCGTTATTTACTCATAAGGATTTCACACATTGACATTTGTTAATGAACGTAATCAACGGAAGCACCGCCTTATTGATTCACTGCTTCTAGTTCTTTTTTAATTTTGCAATATACTTATATTTATAAAGCTCTGTAGTAAAATGTTCTGCACCCTCTTTATTTTGTGCCTCTGTTCGTAATTCGTCGCCAAACGTAAGAAAAACGTAGTCAATTAATTAGTCGGTTTGCTACTGTTAATGGAGACACTTGGATTGTAAATGTTTCCTGTATTCGTTTTCTAATAAATATCTAAACGAATGCATTTTTAGTAGATAATTATATACATTTATCAAGAATTCAGTTAGGCTTGATCTTTACGTAATTCATATCCTGTTACATCATTAAAATTTATCGCTGACGGCAATAAGGCATGAAATATAGATGACGTTTGAAATCTTTAAATATTTGTCAACAATCTACAACTGAAATAGAAGGGAGATCATTGTTGCCGTTTGAAATAAATCACGTTAAGGATTATCTGTGTTATTTTTACTAGTCCATGTGGTTCCAATATGTCCCTTTGATAAATTATGTTTCAAAAGCCGACGACTTTACATCTGGTAGCTGGTGTCTGTCTCCCCCATCTTAACGAGGGTGTGACAATCACAAAACTTCATTTAGAATCTAATGTATTACACGACCTTCTATAACCCAATTTCAAAATTCTCTGTTTTCCTAACACGAACTAGATTGGAATAGTTCGCTAGTTTGTAAAATAGTTACCCGACTATACGGATTCCTTTATCTATGAAGTTCTGATGAATGAATGAGTGCTCTATTTAGAGCCACAGAATGCTCCAGATTGACATCGATAATGTTGTCTTTTTCTTTCCTTGGTGTGAGTTAGTAGTCAACAATATTGACCTATTTGTCAGACAGTTCACGGATATTCATCAGAAATTTCATAGTTATAAGAAATATAATATATTATTAAAAGACGTTGGATATTCGCAACAGACTGACTTTATTTCAAAAAGGAACCAAGGACATGACATTTCAAAGTTAGCCATAAACTTACTAGATGGCGTTAGTAGTAGCACAAACAAAATAGAAAAAGAAATTATTTTGATACATTTAACATCATACTAACACCCCCACTTATCAAAATAAGCCAAACACTATGCATTTACAAGACCCAGCATATTCATAAATTTGTAATGTTTTATATGACACAAGCCCTTAGTCAGGATGTCAGCAGGCATTTCTTCTGTAGGAATATATTTAACACTAATTATATTATCATTAATGACATTTCTTATAAAATGATAACGCACATCTATGTGTTTTGACCTGTTATGACACTGTTGACTAGAGGCCAATTTTATGGCACTTTGATTATCACAATGTAATTCAACTACAGATGTTTTTCCAGTAATCTCATGGATTAAATTTCTTAAATAAACAGCCTCTCTTGAAGCTTCAGACATAGCTGTGTACTCAGCTTCAGTACTAGACAGACTAACTGTTTGCTGTTTACGGCTTTGCCAGGAAACCGCTGACCCAGACATCATGAAACAAAATCCAGTGTAGGATTTTCTGTCCAAAGCGTCAGATGCCCAATCACTGTCTACAAAACCTAGTAAATCCATGTCATTACTGGTATACTTTAAACAATAATTCTTAGTACACTGTAAGTATCTCAATATTCGCTTTGCATAATTATAACAATTAACATTATAACAATTATTAAATTGGCTAAGATAGCTTACAGCATAAGCAATGTCTGGTCTTGTTAATACTGCCAGATACATTAAACTGCCTATGAGTTTTTGGTAAGGAACATTAGGTAAACACTGTGTAGATTTTTCTATATTCAATTTCGGTTCAATAGGAGTACTTTGAGGTTTACAATCAGACATCTGGAATTTTTCAATCAATTGTTCAATGTACTGTGTTTGATCAATAGTAATAATATTTTTATGTTCATTTACATGAATTCTCATTCCAAGATACTGTCTGACAGGACCCAAATCCTTTAACTTGAACTCTGATGCTAATATATTTTTCAATTTTGCTGTTTCTTTGTCATTATTTGAGAAAATCAAAAAATCATCTACATACAAACCAATAATTATTTTTAAATTACCCCTAGTTTTTGCAAACAAACATGGCTCATATTGACTGTTCTTAAAACCTAATTTACAAAGACAATCTTTTACTCGTTCATACCATGCTAGAGATGACTGCTTTAAACCGTAAATAGCACGTTTTAATCTTAACACATTTCCCCCACTTTTGTTTGCAAAACCTTCAGGTATAGACATGTATATTTTTTCTTTTAAAATACCATTTAGAAAGGCTGTAGTAACATCTAAATGTGTTATACTCATTTTCATTTTAACACTAAGAGCAAACAATAACCTCAGGGTAGAATGACGAATCACAGGTGCAAAAGTACGAGTATAATCCACACCGGGCTTTTGCGTAAAGCCTTTAGCTACAAGCCTAGCCCGATACCGCACATTATTGTCCACATCATACTTTTTTAAAAACACCCATCGACACTTCACTATAGACACATTACCAGGAATTTTGACAAGTTCCCACGCATCATTATCTTCAAATGACTGTAACTCTTCAGCCATGGCACGCCTCCACTGCTCCTTCTCAGGCCCCTCGAGAGCCTCTGAGATTGAGATCTCCTCAGATGCTGGAACAGTACTGGATATGCACAAGTTATTAAAGCCGTACCGCTCAGGTGGTTTCCTTTGGCGCTTTGTTTTCACATAAGGCTCCGGCTCTGGATCTGATGTTGTATGGACTTCCTGCATCTGCAACTCACTTGTTGGAGATTCATGGAGTGTATCTTCACCATCAGTGTATACTGAAGAATCTGAAGAGCTGTCACTTTGATCCTCGGCTTTTGTAACACAGGATGCCCCCACTGAATCACCGCTCTCCTTCTCAATACTGATCTCTGGTGTCTCCACAATATGCTGCTCTGTCTTTTCATCTGGTATCCATATAGCCTCATCGCTGGTTGCAATATCACCTATCTCTCCTTCCATCACAATGACATCCCTGCTGGTGATGATGGTGTTTTTGACAGGATTATACAACCTGTATCCTTTCACATCCTCTCCATATCCAACTAAGATGTGCTGTGTGGCCTTCTTATCCCACTTGAGACGCTTCTGTTTAGGGACATGTACCATCACCTTGCTTCCGAATAATCTGATGTGGCTGAGGTTAGGTTTTGACCCATGCCATAGCTCATAAGGTGTCTTTGGTACTCCTGATACTATGGACCTATTTTTCAAATAGACAGCTGTATTAGCAGCTTCTGCCCAGAATCTCTTGTCCAACTTTGCATCATATAATAAACATTTTCCTTTTTCAACTACAGTGCGATTAGCCCTCTCACACACTCCATTTTGCTCAGGTGTGTAACTATTTGTTTTCTGGTGAATTATACCGCATTGTTTTAAATAATTCTCAAAATCCCTACTGCAGTACTCAAGTCCATTATCAGTGTGAAGGATCTTTATTTTCTTACCTTGCTGGTTTTCTATCATAGACTTAAATTCCTTAAAGCGACTTAAGGCCTCATTTTTTTGTTTGAGAAAATAAATAAATGTCATACGACTATAATCATCAACAAATAACATGAAATATCTGCTGCCATATAATGAATTTACCTCCATTGGTCCACATAAATCACTGTGTATCCGATGACATGTCTCCGTACTTCGTTCACCAATGTGAGAGAATGGCAACCTCATCTGCTTCCCCTCACAACATGTGGTACACTCTGCCTTTGTTATGTCAAATGAACCTTCATATGACAGCCCATCTACGATGCCATTTCTCATTTTGTTCAGATCTTGACTGTTGATGTGAGCAAGCCTTCTGTGCCATAATCGTCCTGTAACTGCAGAAGCTGCCAACTTGTAACTTGGCAACTGTAGCCTCAACTTGTAAACACCATCAGTTAAATCTGCTATAGCAACTAAAGCATCACTTCTGTCATAAATATAACAATGTTTTTCTTCAAATACAACATTGTTTCCATTCTTGATGAGCTCGCTAACTGATAACAAGTTTGTTGTCAAACTAGGCACGCATAGCACATTCTTTACAGTTATGTGACATTCCAAATCAGAAATAATGTCCACATCTCCAGAACAATCAACTGATACCTTTGATTCGTTAGCAACAACGATTTCTGGTAAACACGGCGTTAAGTTCATGTTTTTAATCCAATCTTTGTTTACAGTCATATGCGCACTTGCACCACTGTCGACGTACCATTCTGTCTTGTTAAACTTTCCGTTTATAAAAACAACATTGAAAACGCATTTATTTGTGGTTTTCTTCAATAACGGGCACTGATTTCGATAATGTCCGCTGCCTTTACATTTATAACAAACTACTTCTTTTTCTTTTGTTGTTGAATCTTTATCTGTCACTGTCACAGGCTTCTTGTTTGACGAAAATGCACCGCCATTTTTCTTATACTTAAAATTTTTATTTTTTGCAACAAATGCAGCACCATTGACTTCAGACTCATTAGCAACTTCCATGTCAAGTAGCTTTGACTTAATGACATCAGCAGTTATCGAAATACCCGAATGTTCTATAGCCATTATCATGGGAGAATATCGATCGGACAAACCTGCTAATAATAATGATCCCACCCATTCATCGGTTATTGTAAATCCTGTGCCATTTAACCTTTGAGCTGTTTCAACCATTTGTGTGACATAGGTAGACATCGAGTCACAACTATCCAATCGTATGGAAATCAAATGTCGAAGCAAGGTTATTTTTCTTGAGAAACCGGAGTCGTCAAACATGGTTTTTAGCTTAGTCCATAATGCCGCTGAACTTTCCGTGTTTCTGATATGCACGTACAAAGCTGGATCTATAGTTAATATTAGCTTTGCCTTCGTTTTGGCATCTTCCGCTGGCTTGACTTCGAAATCGGCCGGTGGTTTGATGTATTTTTCCATTCCATCCAAGACCAGTAAGTTTTCAGCGGCAAAACACCACTCATCGTAATTCTCCCTGCCTTTCAACTTCAGCACACTAGCGATATAGTTCGAGTTCATGTTTCCGCGAATCAACAATCACAATTTATCTATTTTAAACTATAAAATAATTGATAAATATGGAAATAGCCCATAACCTATTAAAAGACGTTGGATATTCGCAACAGACTGACTTTATTTCAAAAAGGAACCAAGGACATGACATTTCAAAGTTAGCCATAAACTTACTAGATGGCGTTAGTAGTAGCACAAACAAAATAGAAAAAGAAATTATTTTGATACATTTAACATCATACTAACATATATCTTATAGGTAAGCTTCCATTATCGCATTTGCAGTAACTGTTATTATGTGGAAAGATTGTAGCCAAAATCCGACATGGTCGACGCGACGAGGCGCCATGTAAATAATGGCATCGTCGTTCTTGCTATCGACAGCAATAAACCCCTTTCAATTAACAATCGAATCGTCGACAGCGTCTCTGTAATTTCGCCGTTTGCGTTTAAATGTTGGATTTAATGACGTACGCGAGCCGTCCGGCCGGCCGCGTGGTCTGTTGTTGCTGACGGCTACAATAATAAATTAACAACAATTGCACTAATTGTGCAGCTAATGGCCCGCTCGTTGACGCATTGTCTACGTTGCTATCCGAACATTAATTATCCCTATCCGGAAATATTCGGCGTGAGAAAGATATTCTCCCGTAACTATCGTTCGTGTGTAGCAGTACTAAATATGTACCGGTATTTCTTTATTTAATTACGTGATATGAATCGCACCATGCGCTATTAGGGCACTTCCTTCCGAGGGTACAAATCAATGTTATATTGTAGACGTACCGTATCCCTCGTGGAAATAACTGATGTTTATATTCGCCGTTTAGAGTAGAGGGACGCGCCTGTGGCTGATACTGAAATTGCTTTCAGCGTATGTAGTTCGCGTGATGCGCGCCACCAATCTACTGCCGATATAAATCTACAAGCCCGCCGAGTTTGGAATAAATTGCGAACTATAAGGATCCATGCAATTTGCCCTCTGGCTCGGCTGCTCGTCTATCCTCTAGCTAGCCACGCGAATTCGACAATTTGTTACGTCAACTTGTCACGGTTTTTTCATGGGATCCATCATTTGTGACTTTTTCTTTGTCCTTTCAATAACTTTACCATAAGATAGGGGAATATTATCAAAACACGTGTAGTTAATTTATCTAGAGCTGCTACTGCAATCTTGTGCACTTAGCTGAACAACCACGTGTGCACACTCCAGTGCTAATCACATCATCTAATTACATTAACAATAGGTTAATTGTTGTTTACACTTGCATCGCAGGATACAATTATAATTAGAAATGTAGTTAGTTTATTTTTACTTTGGATAACTACTTATTGTGTACAGGTTTTCAAAGAGTGAAATTTCATATATCTATATACATATTTTGATTTGCAAATTCATAAGTTACTCTAATTTTTAGTGTTTTTTTCCCTCATCGGTACATATTGTAATTTTGATCGTTATTCTCACGAAAATGGGAATAATTTAAGTGTCTCTCGCCGAATCAGCTTTTGTCATTGTCTGGAACTCTTTATTCTTAAATGTTATTGCTTAACTTTACTAGAAAATGAAATTTGTCAAGTGGGTGGACTATTTGTGATTTATATACTAGCCAACCCCGTTTTATAGCTGCATTTAAGTTCTGTCTTTACTGCACAATGCGACATTGTATGCAAGTAAATGGGATAGTAAAGGATCTCCGGAGATACCACAGATGATGTCGTTATGGTTTTACATTTCCTCTTTAAAATGGCTCCATATTGTTTGCGATGATATAGCTATTTGATGCGGAGTATCAGTATATGAATCTTTGTGGCCAGTAAAGTTACCGGTTACCGGTTCCTATATTTGAGAAACGATCCGTGAAGAGCAAAGTGATAGGTCATCGTTAACAACGAATTTAAGGTGGTTGTTTGCTATTAGTGACATTTACAGATATATGTACTTTAGGTAATTAATTAAGCCGTAGTCTAGTGTCAAAGAAATATAGATATCTGCTTTGAAAATCTATCCAGCTAAAAAGTTCCTTAACACTGAACGCCACAATAGCAGACACAATAGTTTTTCAATTGTTTGTCGCCCTCCGGTGGGCCGCTGGGCGTTCGAGCTTTAAAGGAATCACAACTTTGTCTATCTAAATATCAAACGCTTGGCTCATTGACGAAAATTATTATAGAAGTCAGACATTGTGAGTTAAATTCATAATAGAACTGGTAAGAATCCTCATTTCCTAAAATATAAATTAGAATACAATAGTTATAATTTTATCCAAAGTACTTGGTAATACTATTTATATAGGGGATGCCAACGCGCCTCTTCCCTGAGGGACTCAGGGCAGTCGTGAAGCGACAAACGAGCTAAATAAATATATACTATTTTAGTTTATTATTAGTTAACACTAATAATAAACTAAAATAGTATATATTTATTTAGCTCGTTCAGCTTATTTATCAAAATCTGCTAGGGAAAGAATTTATAGTTCGTCTTATAAAATTTGTGCTCGTATAAATAGTCCATGTTTAGGGCAGAAAATCACTGGTAAACTAAAGTACTTGGTGCAGACATATCTTCGTGTCGTTTGTTGCAATAAAAGGATCAGAGTAATTTGTAACAAATAAAACTGCACGACAGCTTTGAACGTCTGCAGCTACTGATTCACCGATTAGGGCTTCCAATCAGTCTGATATTGTTGCAATTTGTATGAAAAACAGATAGTTCTGAAGCAAGTAGTTCAGTCTACTTGATTCATGGAGGGGAGATAACAACAACGGGGATTGGATAGGCACTGAAATAGTGACTAATTCGTTTAAAAATGAGCTATAAATAAGACATACAAAATAAACTGTCATTAAATTATAGTTTCATCTCGTAGGTTTCGTCTACTTTTTGTTAGCTGTTTAGTGTTCCGTATTGGGAGCCGTTTATGTCTATTCTCCTGCTGCTGTTGAAGTTTTTATTAAAAAGATTCAGCCGTCTCGAGTTAAGGTAACTATGGCATAAATAACTAAAAAGACATGCGGTATTTACACATACATTATGTCAAACCCAACTGACAAATTATTTGATTTCACAGTACGGGTTTTAAAAAGCTTCTGGTTCCCTAGTCGGCAAAATTTAATCTTGAAAATCCGTCGTTTGGACATAATAAGTGGTAATAATTTCTAAATGTTACATTACTTATATTATTACTAGCGACTCGCCCCGGCTTCGCATGCGCATAAAAACCTTTCTCTTGAATGACTCTTATCTATTTAAAAAAAAATGCATCAAAATCCGTGGTGTAGTTTTAAAGATTTAAGCATACAAAGGGACATAGGGACCGAGAAAGCGACTTTGTTTTATACTATGTAGTGATGTCTACTGAAGCTACTTTTTGTTCGTTCGTATCATCAATTCATAATGTACATTTTAAAATAAATGTTGAAAATGGATTGATGATGGTAATTCAAGAACATATTTCGGATTAAACTAGGATAGCTTGTTAATATATTTTTTATTTACAGCTCCGTATGGGGATGCCCTAGTCTTGATGAATTGCCCAGTCGGTCGTGAACCCAGGCTGCGGTTCATTGGAACATTCAATTATGTCGCTCATTGTTGCAATATCATCTAATATATTACACCAGAGCGCGCCTCTGCGCTGTAAATCAGGTTACTCTACATCTCAGCTCTACATGCTGTTGCACGCAACTTCATGCCATGATTTATTCCATATTTGAATTTAATTTATGCTCGAAATTACGTTACTTTTTTTTTTGTAATTACTTTTCCTAAACGTACACGTGTTAATAACATAATACTAAGAAAGGGTGCTACATTTTTATTCATGTGCCTTTAGAAAAAAGGGTAACGGAATATGTAGCATTGCAAGGATTTTAGAAAACCATGCATTTCACGAAACCACAGAAATGAAATATGCTAGTACCAGTAAGTACCTATATAATGTGAATTGAGAAGTTTGCCAAATATTACAAAGCATACTGCTAGTTTTTGATCCGTCTAAACTCACTTTAATTTTTTCCTAAAATATTTTCATCCATGTAAGTCCATCCAATAACTGTAGTGTTAGCCGCAGCAGCCGGATTCTCTTCTCCTGTGCCTGTGTAACCATATTCAATTATGTCTTTAATTAATTTAGTCAATAACCAGGATATCAAGGTTATTAATGATTCAAACAAGTCCTGATGTGTCCGGCGCTAGACGCATTATGAATTTTGCTGTTTTGTTAACACACGGTCGTATAGTCATGTTGAACGCGTCTGAGTCTATTGTTATTCGCTACTGTGCGGTTAATTAATTTGCTCATTTCCCACTCCGACTACGTTCCCGTACCCACCATCTGTCCGATCCAATATAACGCTCGGACGATTCAAGTAAATCAATTGGTTACGGACGTAACGGTACTCCGCTCGTGATTAAGGTATAATCGAAACATTCCCAAATTGTGACGGGATAATGTATCGATTCATTGATTTGATTGCCCTGTTTCAAATTTTTGTAGACTAATTTACGCATACACAAACAAATTAAGGTATTACAATCAGTCTTTTTTTTATCTAATCTAATGACTAAGATTTACTGGAATCACCGTTTTGTACGAATTAGTTGGTAGAATTGAAATTAAAGGTTGAATTTTAATTCATTTGTCAGAAATACTATTAATTATCATCCGCTGAAAATACTCAAATATATGCGTGCTAAAATTCGGGAAACATGTAATTAGTGTATATTTACTAAATTAAGAGAGGCGGTCACTTATACTGCTCAAGGGTAGACAATTAAAAAAAAGGGTTTTGTAATATGTTTCGGTAAAAGTAAATGTATGAGTGATATGAACAAGCCCAAAAGTTTGATATCATACCATAGATGTTAAAGCGACGTACAGTGATGTAATTGTTTTGGTTGGGCAGCCGGCTCCGCGGCATATGTTGCTGACACCCGCTAACGAATAGGGTTGCCGCTTCACGCCTCAATGCGCGCTGGATAAAACTGTCTCATCAATTTTTCTACTAATCAAAAGAAAGTTAGATTCAAGACTTACCGAATCTACGACTGATCTGCGGTCGTTGATTAGGACTTGGCGTTTAATGTCCATGAAATTATAAACTAGAAAATAAACTACGCCCTGCTTCAAGCCGACCATGTCTTTAACGGTGCAACGGCCGGATGGCCAGCAATAGGCAAAATCATTGTGACTAAAAATTGGACTAGTGTAATCCTAAACGAACGATACAATTCACTCGTAGTATCTGACTTCATTCCAAGCTCATTTCAGATGCTTCCCAGTGTATATAGAATAGATGACAACCCTAACAATTTTTGTGCTGGAGGTCCTTTATGTTTATTTTCCCTCGCAACAGTTGTGCTTTGGTTGATTTAAGTGCAAACGCAGGCTGGCCGCTGAGTGGCACGTGTCACTGATTCCCTTTCTGTCCAGTTTTATTTTCTCAATGAATAAGTATTTTATTTATACGAGACGTCACTAATGAGAACACTCGTAAATCGTATATTTGTTTATTTTGTAATCCCAGTGTCCCAGCACGAACTGAGTTTGTGACAAATAAAGATGACATTATTTGTGTGGGTGGAAAATTCAGCTAGTCCTGAAGTAACAAATAGGGGCAGCCTTTAGGTCTCCGGGGAGCCCGATAACGAGCAGCCTCGCGCCTGAACTAATGTCGTCGCTTTGCACGCGTCATCAGTGTCGCCACTGTCTCAACCCTCGCATAAGGATAAAATGAACCTACGAACACCCCCGTCGCTTGGGAGTGTCTGTAACGAGATTTGAGATAAAAACTCCTCTGGGAATAAGTTGTCAGTTTGTGAGCCAATTGTTCCAACTAATCGCCTTGATAGTTTTGTATAGCAGTATTGCACGAATTCAACGTAGCAGCTATAAAATATTGTAGGAAAAACCTCTTGCCGGCTTGGTAGAGAATATACTTTCATCGTTTTTACAATTTCGCCAAGTTAAAATACATAATTTGAGTGTAATGTTTCCGCCTGCACGAAACGGAAAACGTCTTTGTTTGGGCGCGGATGCTTATTACGACAGGTCCGGGAAAATCGTTCCTTCATGAATGCGCCGGACCGTACTTAAGTGGGGGTGGCCATTGTACAGCTCGTCCGCACCACCGTACAATGTAAACCACTTTTTGTTTTATTACAGCGATGTATCAACTTCGCCAACACGCGTTTATTTAATGGCATGCCCTAATCTGCGATTTTCGTCCGGAATCCGTTTTATCGTTACCTATTCATTATGTATGGAGTTGGCCCCGATGTTGAACTATCTATCTGTATGGATATGGATTATACGGACTTCCAATATATCTGGACTTTGTTGCTGAATGTTTTGACCTTTCGTTGTAATTGATCGCTCTTATTTGTTTCATAGATTGGACAGATCAAAGTTGCGCATTTCGAGAAGCGTTTTGCTTTAATTAGCAAATACGATTTTGCTGATGAATTGTTCAAAGTTTTGCTTTAGCTATTTTCACAACGAATTTGTTTATCTATTTGTGAAGCGAATTAATTAAAAGTTGTAACTATAGATAGCATGTAGACAATACGATTGGAAAACCAACATAATAATGGAAGTTGGAACTCGAAATAAGTAATTTCGTGATCCCATTGGAGCATTGTGCTTGTGTCCCGTACACAACAACATACCTATTTGACATTTTCGGAGTCCTTAGGGTGCCCCGAAATATATGGAATCGGAATGATGGAGGAGCATAAAATTAAATTGTTGTATCATGTCAATAGTAGTGAAAGCCCAGGCGATATATTGGATTTGTGTCAACAAATATGGAGCGCACTCGGCGGACACTTGGGGGTGGGCTGTGTAGGGGTGTCACCCGTTGAATCAGCGAAATAAAGGTTTCAAATATTTAACTTGCTTGACAGTGACTTGTGTCCATGTTTGCCTTTGTCCAATTCTATTTGTAGTACGAGGTAAAAATCATATGGGATTTGACCCTTTAGCAGTTCGTCCAAATTTCCTTAAACCGCGTTTCGTCATATTCGCAATCAGTGAAAACGTTTCATGTTGTTTAAGCAGTTAGGTAATAAAAGCGTGCTAGTTAAGTAGTTAGCTTAGCTCAGTCTTTAAAATAAGATATCTTCATACAATACCACATACACCACCGAGCTAAGCTACTACTAATACATCATTTAATATGTCCTTTTTTTTAAATAATGCTTATTAGATTAAACATTTATAGTTTTAATTTTGATAGTTCATATTGCTATATATTTTCTAATTGTAAGGATTATAATTTCCATACAGTATTAATTAATCCCTTAATTCTTAATATTAGCATACCCATAATACAATAACATCTTGATTCGATGATGAAACATCAATAATATACCGCAAGAGGCGCAACCCTATACCGGAAGTGCCGGAAGCGACCCCGCTCAAGACGCTCGGATAGATCGAAACATTCCGCTTGATTAATTTAAACCGTTCGGGAAACCCGGGAAACAGGACGGGCATCGGGAACTAAAGGCCAACTTAGGATCGCTCGAACGTAGGTGTCATAAAGTTTTGAATGGTTTCGAACGCGTTCTCACCCAATAGTGCCATTTTAGTATGTGATGCGATTTAATTAGATATAGTTGGGATCTTATGGTGTTGTTGATACGTTTCAAAAGATTTTTTTTTATATTAAAAGTCGTTATGTTGAATGGAAATGTTATGTGGATGTTGACATCTTACATAGTAACCACTTGTATATTTTAAAACCTTTGAACCCGCTATCCGCATGGATTATATATAATATCTTATGTTACTCTGGATATTCATTTAACTTTAATTGTACAAATTACAATACACAATAAATATAATACTTACATGTTTTTTATTCATTTGATTCACTGGTAGCAAAATCATCAAGCTTTGCAATTGTGTAATAAAGTTAAATAAATAAATACAAATGAATTTAAGTGTAAACAATTAAATCTTCATACTCATACATTTACATTTTTGATAAATTGCTTTCTTTAAAATTTCTACGAACAAATTTTATTTAGTCTATTGCAGATCATAGTCGTATGTAATTAAATCATCCAGATATGAGTCTATCTGTCTTACGAGTTATCTACTAACGTCTCGTTACATTTCGAGCAGTATGAACATAAACATTCACTTTGCACATGAATCAAACCGTACTGATGCGTAATGATACGTAGGCGTAGCGCTACCACCCATGATCAGTAGGAACCACAGACCACAGATAATATCCTCCATGCTAAGAACAATTATTAGCGATCGAGTGTAGCAATGCTTCCGAGTTTTATAGAAGTCTATTAAAAATAATGAAAAATTTCAGCTTCATTTATTTTTGTTATTCGTATTTGCTCATCATCACCTACACTCCTAGAGGAAAGATTTGTATTTTTGTGTGTATGTTTGTAATAAATAAACTCAAAAACTACTAGACCGATTTGTAAAATTCTTTTACTGTTGAAAGGCCACTATCCCCGAGTGACATAGGCAATGGAGTAGCCGGGGTGAACTGCTAGTCATAAATATAAGAGGCTCCTGTAGTTGGAGTTACTTCTATTTTGTGCATATGCATAGAGAGTTCCTTTATGTATTAATAAAATTTATTTGTTTTGTGTTTACTACATTTTATAAATGAATATTCTATAGAAATAATTTCATTTAAAATTGAAAAAAACATGAGTCTCTGATGCAAAAACTCTGAGTATTCAACTAAGATAACACTAGAGATGGATGAAGATTGATGAAACAAATCAATCAACAAATTATCAAAAGTAATTTTTTCCTTACTGAAGTCGTCTTTGGCGTAATTTCTAAGATTAAAAAAAATACGTACCGATATATATATATATGTTAGTCCCGATGATAATATAGCGATCAATCAACTCTGCCACACAAAATTTGCCAGTCCAACCCGCTAATCCTCACTCTTCGGACTTATACAATTTATTTTTTATTAACAATGGTCTTGGCAATCACTATATTACCAAATTAGCTACATCTCCGATATTCTGTATTTGTTTTTTTATTTTTTACATTAACTAATATACTATATAATAATACAGGTACAAATAATAAGTGCAAATCTGCAAAAAAGGGATTTTTGCAGATTTGCATTTTTCTATAATAATATTTATGTTATTTGAACAAACAGTTCAACAATATTATTTAATTATCGATATAGTAGTTACTTTACACCGTGGCCGCTACATGTCTACTTGTTTCTTACATATTCCTTAGGAATAAACAATCAAAATAGAACCTACATTAGCGTACAAATGTCGCATCAACATGAATATTAATTAAAATCCTGTATAATCCACATGGTCTTGTATAAATAGAATAATCTAATTAAGGCGTCCACTATCGTAGGTCCAAGGAGTTGGATGTTCAAACACTGTTTACCATAAACATGTCGTGTGGCAATTGAAATGTCTCTTTCCTATCTTCTGTACCTTATTTATTTAAGGAAAATAGCCACACAAAAAAAATAAAATAAACAAATTAAAACCAAATAAATTTTTTTACAATATTTATTTTTAATACAGGTTTTTAACAAACAATCCAAGGAATGTTCATCCAGTAGCATAAGAAACAGAGAGACAAAGAAGTAATAAATATATATAGAAAGAAATAGATAGAGAGAGCAGATCGACTGGTCAAATATTGTTCCCTTGTTTTGAAAAAAAAAAGTAAAGTAGAAAAGGAAATAAAGTTGAGAGAAGTAATTGCTATCTGCAGGGCCGACCGATAATGAAGTCCTCAGCTGGCTATTGTTACCTTATTTAAAACGAGAAAGCTTTTTGTAGTAAAAGGCAAGTCCTCTTGTTCCTTATATAAATGAGCTCTCAGATCCCGCGCTTTTGTGACCTCTCTAGTTAAAGACCCGGAGAGAAAGGGGTCCCATTCGGTCCAGTGAATCTCTTCAGGTGCAATGCAAAAAAACCCTGAAGAATATATTGGCTTGTGTAACAATGATTGTCAGATACAGTACAAACAGTGCGGAGCCCGGTGTTGAAAATTCTATTTCACACTCAAATTATTACTCAAAGTATGTAAAATTTAGTTAAAATAGAGTATGTTCATTGTATAATCATTGCTAAATCCGGTATGGTTGCAATTATCAACTAGAAATTCTCAACTTTATATTGTGGGTTGCCTGGCAATGAAATATCTGACTATTTTGAGAAAAATAGACCCTGTGTGAAATATTTTACATTTAATTTATATGTTCTTGGTTTATTCATGTGTACAAATAGTTAGAAATCATTTTAAGACAGAATCCAGACAAAATCTGGATACAAGAAACACTTGATAACTACCCTAAACTCAAAAATATAAATCTCACAAAGAATCTGATTTTACCAAGAAAATATAAGACCAAATGAGAGGATTTTACGGTTTATTTAGCATACTAACGTGGAAATAGAAAATTAGAACAAAACAAATTACCTTTTCAGGGTTTTCCAAAATATTTTTTAACAAAACTTGGTTGTCAGTAAAATACAACCTCCATGTACTTTTCGATTACAAATATTCGACTTTCGATATCTCGGCACTTTTTTAAAAGAATATTTATAAAGAAATACGTTTATTTAGCAACTTAATTGCAAAATAACGAAAAATAAATTCAAAGCCGGCATCTAATCGAACCACCAGCGAAATCCATTTGACAGCTAGCTCGTCCGTAGTGATGGGGCGAAGGTCGACAATTTCGATTCGTCTATCCATAATCGATCACAATCTGGTATCGACTACTCGATTCTCTTTCATCACAATTATACAATGCAAAATGAAAATCCTACGTGTGAATTATCGATCACCAATCGCAACTGTTATTGACAAAGGCGTCGATAAATAAAGATCTAAGTAACCCACCAATTTCGTAATTGCACATAGCGCTCAACCGCATCGTAGCCGAACTGCAACGACACATTTTGACGTTTCCCGTATTCCGCTACTAATTTAAAGACCAAATCGTAGTTCATCAGAAAATTCTCAAAATATCGATTCTCTCAACGATTCGATGCTTGGTAAGTTACTTTACTCGGATTTTTACATATTAAACAAGCTTTAATTGTAGATAGCCACAGATTCATAATTGTATTAGGGAATACGAATATCGCGCAAACTTAATCGAATCGGAATCGGATATCAGTTGTATGGATTTCTTAGAGTTCAATAACGAAAAGTCGGCTAAATCGATCACTGAACAATTGCGATGACAATCGACCTGAATTATTAATGTGAATTAAAAAAAATAACGTTACAACACCCCCTTCCCCGGATAAGAATTCACGTAGGGAATTCGCGGGACGTCCTCGGCCTTTTGTATACCATAAGGAAGATTAATATTCATTTACTTTTACTATAAGAATAGATAGAAAAGGCAATAAAATAAATCGAGAAACAATCGATATAAACCAAATCATAGGATGGATTCAATCGATCGATTCATGAGATAACGATATCGATCTGAACATTTGCCGCACTACTTGACGTTGACAGTTAAAAATAAAAAACATACTACCGTCGAGTTGATTTACTTTTTCTATGATATTTGAAGGTACCGACCATAATAATAAAAAAATCGAATTTATTACTGAAATATAGGTTATAATATAGAGGAATATATGAAAATGGATATTCAAAAATGAATGCCACTACTAAAGAACTGCTCAGGCAAATAACTACAGCGGGAGAATATCGGCCAGGCTTGCAAACGATTTGTTCGAAAAGAAATCGTTCAAGACTGATACATAATTACATAAGCATGTATTTTAGAATGTCTAGGTATATATATAGGGTAAAGATTGGTTAAACAGTTTGTATATAAAGTCGCTACTGGAGTTTACACAATGACAAAAAAAATAGACCAAGAAGGCAGAGAATTGTAAATAAATATTCATCTGGTAATTCTGTGGGGAAAATTAAGTGAAACTATAATCTACTGAATTATTAGCCAAAATTGGTTGTATGTATCAATTTAGGATTTGAAAAATAAACAGTTTTGACAAAATTTTACAAAATCAGGTACTCTAAACAGGAAGCCTATTGTAATTTATATTTTTTCTTCAACTAACAAAGAGGCCAATTGTTTCTCACAGTTTCCAGTCAAGGAAAATAAACAAGAAAAGTAAATTATTAAAATGATAGGTTCCTGAAAACAGGAATGAATCCAAAGTATATAAATAAAATATACTTATTTCATTATGTTTAAAAATAGAGTAAACTCTTACTAAATAGTTAAGTGAAAAGAAAAGTAAATTCCTGAAAACAGGAATGAACCCTTTGTAAAAATAAAAGTAGTTTAAAGGAGAAAAACAACAACTGATTAAAACCTTTGACTAGAGGTAAGTTATAATGTATAAAAAAAAGGAATAAAAAATAAAATTAAAGGTGTGACAACCAACCACTACTTACATCCCCATAAGGCCTGAAAAATGACTAGTAAATCCGTAATAAAACCGTCTCCCAACCCTGTACAACAAAATAGTAGTAAAATAACCTATTATTCTTCGGAAACAAATAGACTCGCCTATATGAGTATATTATAATTGGGGAATAAATGTATTAAAATAATAAATCTACCAACACCGGTAGGGTGCAAATAGACATAATATAGTTGCTAATTGTCATGGGATCCCTTAGACAACGCAGCATAAAAGAAATTAAGTTTTCTTGTTATACCAGTTATAAAAATTGAGAGAAACTAAGTACAAATTTATGGTTTTCAAATTACACAAGATACACTAAATGGAATGGTAGATTGATATAAGTTGTGGTTAGGTAAGGATGGAAAACACCTAAAATAGTCCACAGTCGCCTCCTACGACACGTCCGGACATCAGACGGGGAGACAATTCTTTGAGGCCGATCATCCCACGGCCGATGAAAGCTAGTCTAAACATTTAAAATCTTTTATATGCCATTTACCAATGTATCTTCCCTGGTCGTCCTCCAACTCATACACCAATGGTGAAAGCCTCCTGACAATCTTACATTTTTCATATTTTGGAGCAAGCTTCGCAGTGAAATACTTACTCGCAACGCTTTGTTTGTAAGTACGTTTCCAAATAATATCTCCTACATTAAAGGATACATCCCTACGCCTCTTGTTATAGTATTTCACATTCTTCTGATGCGCCTGCTTAAGTGAATTTTTTACATTATTGAAAATTTGAGAAAGTTGACCCAATTTTTGAACATGTGCATCAGGCGGAGTAATAGTTAATTCATTGACATCACTACAATCTTTATAAATATCACCATTGGCTATAGCTTCTCTACCATGGACTAGAAGGAACGGGCTATAAGAGGTGGATTCGTTAACCGAAGTGTTTATAGCAAATTGGATCTTTGGAATATTCTCATCCCAGGATCTATGGTCATTTTCCACAAAAGCCGAAACGGCGGTCATTACTGTACGATTATAGCGTTCAACGGGGTTAACTTGCGGACAATATACTGGGCCTAGGTGTATCTGGGGGATATTATATTTTTCATATAAGGCTAAAATGTCACGACCTGTAAATTGGGATCCGTTATCAGAAATTATGGTTTGCGGTATTCCATGCACCAGAAACACATGATCTTCTAATCTTTGCGCAATAACCTTTCCAGTGGCCCTGCGAAGTGGAAACAAAAAACAATATTTTGTAAAACAACAAATGACAACTAACAGGTAGTTATTTTGACGGCGGGACATTGGTAGCGGGCCGACTAGATCCACACTTATGCACTGGAATGGCCTTGTACAATTTTTTGGTTCTCCCATAAAGCCGGGTGTACACTGTGAGCTGTGTTTATAGGCACTACAAATGTCACAATTTTTAATGAAACTAACGGTATCTTTGTACATGCCAGGCCAAAAATATCTCAATTTTAAGCGTTTATATGTTTTGGCTACACCAAGGTGAGCGGCAGTAGGTTTAGAATGATTTTCAATAATTATACTTTCCCTAAGCTCAAGAGGTATAACTTCTTTCCACTGGAAATCACTACTGAGTTGGTTAGAAATTTTCGTAAAACGGAAAAGCCTACCATCCAAAAGTTGATAATTCGGACAAGCCCGGGGTCTCTCGGTGCAACGTTTTACAATATTAAGATACCATGCGTCCTTAATTGTAGTTAAATCTATGGCATTTACAGACACAGGTACGGACCGCGATAAAGCATCAGGTACTACATTTTGTGACCCTTTTCTATGCTCTATAATAAAGTTATAGGGAGATAGCCTACAACCCCAACGAGCCAAGCGACCGGTAGGATTTTCAAGATTTAAAAACCATTTCAAACTAGAATGATCAGTAACTATACGGAAAGGTTTACTGCCCTCCAGATAAGGTCGAAAATGCTCTACCACATGTACTACTGCGAGAGCTTCCCGCTCTGTCGCAGAATAATTTCTCTCTGCGGGGGAAAGCGAGCGACTACAATAAGCGATTGGATGTTCTTGTCCATCTATATTTTGAACTAAGGTCCCGCCTATTCCAAAATCCGACGCGTCACAGTGCACAGAAAATTCACGCGAAAAATCTGGACATGTTAGAACAGGTGCAGTGGTCAGAGCTAACTTTAAATCAGTAAAAGCTTTATCTGCCTCGGGAGTCCAACGGAAGGGTGGAGCTCCTTTGCGAGTTGACGTAAGCGCGTTTAAGGGACCGGCGCGATGACTGAAATTTTTAATAAATCGCCTATAGTATGAAGCAGTGCCTAGAAAACGCTTAACATCCTTTCGACATGTAGGGGTGGGAAAATCGACAATAGCCCTTACCTTATCGGGGTCAGTACGTAGACCAAATTCATCGACCACGTGACCTAAAAACTTTAACTGTTTTCTGAAAAATTGGCATTTACCCATATTAACAGTGAGATTTGCGGCCTGCAATTTCTCCCTGACTTTACGTAACAATTCTAAATGATCGGAAAAAGTTGAATGAATGATGATAAGATCATCCAAATAAATAAAAACTTTATTATCAAACTCCGGGCCGAACAACCTGTCCATAAGACGCTGTTGGGTCGCCGGGGCAGAGGTTAGGCCGAAACACATGACCTTAAAATGGAACAAACCTCGTGAAGGTATGGTAAATGCAGTTTTTTCACGAGATTCGTTCGAATCCAATGGTACTTGGAAATACGCAGATTTTAAATCAACAGAAGATAGGTATTTAGCATCCCTGAGTTGATCCAAAATATGGTTAATATAAGGTAGAGGATACGCGTCGTGTTTAGAGATAGCGTTGAGTTTTCGGCTGTCCAGGCAGAAGCGGAGTGTGCCGTCCGCCTTACGGGCTAGGGTGACGGGGTTATTCCAAGCGCTATTACTCGGTTCCACCACATCGTCTTTCAACATTTGATCAAGCTGCCGGTTCATTTCGGCTAGCTTCTCTGGAGACATCATGTAGTAACGTTGCTTGATTGGAGGGTGATCACCGGTATCAATACGGTGAGTCACCAAGTGAGTACGCCCTAATCCTCTCTTTTCGGCCGAAATTTCCTCAAATTCTCGAATCACTTCCCGAGCCAGTTCACACTCTGACTCGGAGAGCGAGTCAAAGTCTCGTAACGCTTTATCCTTGACGGCTACAGTATGGACTTCTCGAGTAGATTCAGACTGATTGTCATTTAGCAGTGATAAAACGTCGGGAGCTATATTAAAAACTTTCCAAAAATCTATTCCAAAAAGTAAGTCAGTATTAATGTTTGGAATAATATAAAATTTAATAATTGCTGTTCTATCCTTTACTGTAACCGGCAAAAAGATACATCCAGTGACAGGTGCGGTAGAATCATTAGCAGTTTTAATATAGTGTAAATCCGCCGACTCGTGTACCGTGGTGAATTTTTGAAAATATGACACGGCACTGCCATGAATTATCGAAATTTGGCTGCCTGAATCCAAAAGGCCATTAAATACCCGACCGTGTATACTAGCCTTTAGATACGGCCGTCTGTCGAAGGAGTTGTCAACGTCGCTTGTCATCGAGATAGGTTCAATATCAGAATTACGAACCGACAACACGCGCTGGGGACGGGTTGATGAAAAGAAATTCTTCAAATAATTTAACCAAGACCGCCATTCTTCAGCACAGAAATTACTAGAAGCTGTAGAAGTATGTTGTCGATTCAAGCTTACTCGTTTTTTGGAATGGACGGCGGCGTTGGCGACTTGACAGTCTTCGACGGGGAACATTTAGGACAAGTTTTGGCGGTGACGTCCCTCTTTCCACAACGATAGCAAATTATGATGGCAGGCGCCTTGCAGGACTTCAACGTGTGACCATCTACACGACAACGGACGCAGAAGTTGCTACCATCAACCTGTGCCATCGTCGCGGCCACTTTAGGAACAGCAGGGCATCGGTTGCCCTTGTAAATAAGATCTGGGGCCAAACAAGAAGACGACAATTTAGGGGGCTCTGAAAATAACTTGGAACGCTCCTTTGCATCCTCAAGGAGTCTACATTTACGCTTCAAATCGGTCCACGAGTCAACTGGATTTAAACCTAATTGGGAAGTGTAGAAAGGCCTAATATTAAACATTACAATATTAAGTTTCTCCTCATCAGATAAGGGTTTGGACAAACGAGTGAAATAATTCTGCATAACACTCAGATAATTAACTATGTTTTCATCAGATCCTTGTGTGCGGGCTCTTATTTCTATCAAAAGTCGGTGATCATAATTAGCGGGCAGATACTCCTCCAGAAGGGCGGATTTTAATTCAGACCAACCATTCACCTCATCGCGTACTCCACGATACCAGTACAGTGCCTCCTCAGTGAATAACTCGGCGGCAGAATTAAAAAGTTTGCAATCATTAATACCGCGGGACAAACAAAGTTCTTCTAAACGTTGCAAGAATGCCTTTACACAAGTTTTCCCATTAAAATGAAGGTTTAGCTTATAAATCTGAGAGTATGAATTTGAAGAATTATCAGATTTACTAGAAGGCATCGGCGGATTGGTTGCTGGGTTAGAAGAGTGATGATGCTGCGAAGAACTGCTTTTAAAATTATCCATGATCCCGTCAATTTTGAACAAAATGCGGTCTAATCGTTCCTGTAAACTCTCAATTTGCGGGGTGTATTCTTCCACATCACCAGCATCCAATCTACCCAAACGATGAAACAAATGGTGTCCTAAGGTTTGAATTCTATTCAGTATTTTAAGAGAACCCGATTTACTACTTGTTCCTTTAATTAAACCCTCTAATTCAACCAATTTGTCTTTTATTATGTTCAATTCCTCCGCGATATTCGCATCACAAGTGAAAATCTCATCTGATGGGATTTCTTTACTAAGCGCGCGAACCTGAGCCCTCAGACCAATGACATTGTCCTTAGGTTGAGCGCCACGAATTCTTACTTCATACTCTAATTCGTCTTTGTGTAGCAAATTAAAGCAAATTGGCCTTTCACCCATTTTTAGCAAGTTGTAAATAGAAAACGGTAAAAAAAACAATAGGGTTAAGAATATATTGACCAGACGTAACAAATGTTTGGTAAAAAGCAAAATTATTCTATATTGTAACTGACTTATTTTCAGATTGTAATGTAGGGTAGTAAAAATAAACTTAATTGATAAAAGTAAACAAGGGATCAATATTGACAGCTAATTCTGAGCAAAATGACCAGAAATAGGGTTATGGTTATTTACTTACTTAAATTTGCAAGCAATACAAGTTAATTTACCTCTTATCTGCTCGTCCCTGTTCCGGGCGCCAATGAAATGTCTCTTTCCTATCTTCTGTACCTTATTTATTTAAGGAAAATAGCCACACAAAAAAAATAAAATAAACAAATTAAAACCAAATAAATTTTTTTACAATATTTATTTTTAATACAGGTTTTTAACAAACAATCCAAGGAATGTTCATCCAGTAGCATAAGAAACAGAGAGACAAAGAAGTAATAAATATATATAGAAAGAAATAGATAGAGAGAGCAGATCGACTGGTCAAATATTGTTCCCTTGTTTTGAAAAAAAAAAGTAAAGTAGAAAAGGAAATAAAGTTGAGAGAAGTAATTGCTATCTGCAGGGCCGACCGATAATGAAGTCCTCAGCTGGCTATTGTTACCTTATTTAAAACGAGAAAGCTTTTTGTAGTAAAAGGCAAGTCCTCTTGTTCCTTATATAAATGAGCTCTCAGATCCCGCGCTTTTGTGACCTCTCTAGTTAAAGACCCGGAGAGAAAGGGGTCCCATTCGGTCCAGTGAATCTCTTCAGGTGCAATGCAAAAAAACCCTGAAGAATATATTGGCTTGTGTAACAATGATTGTCAGATACAGTACAAACAGTGCGGAGCCCGGTGTTGAAAATTCTATTTCACACTCAAATTATTACTCAAAGTATGTAAAATTTAGTTAAAATAGAGTATGTTCATTGTATAATCATTGCTAAATCCGGTATGGTTGCAATTATCAACTAGAAATTCTCAACTTTATATTGTGGGTTGCCTGGCAATGAAATATCTGACTATTTTGAGAAAAATAGACCCTGTGTGAAATATTTTACATTTAATTTATATGTTCTTGGTTTATTCATGTGTACAAATAGTTAGAAATCATTTTAAGACAGAATCCAGACAAAATCTGGATACAAGAAACACTTGATAACTACCCTAAACTCAAAAATATAAATCTCACAAAGAATCTGATTTTACCAAGAAAATATAAGACCAAATGAGAGGATTTTACGGTTTATTTAGCATACTAACGTGGAAATAGAAAATTAGAACAAAACAAATTACCTTTTCAGGGTTTTCCAAAATATTTTTTAACAAAACTTGGTTGTCAGTAAAATACAACCTCCATGTACTTTTCGATTACAAATATTCGACTTTCGATATCTCGGCACTTTTTTAAAAGAATATTTATAAAGAAATACGTTTATTTAGCAACTTAATTGCAAAATAACGAAAAATAAATTCAAAGCCGGCATCTAATCGAACCACCAGCGAAATCCATTTGACAGCTAGCTCGTCCGTAGTGATGGGGCGAAGGTCGACAATTTCGATTCGTCTATCCATAATCGATCACAATCTGGTATCGACTACTCGATTCTCTTTCATCACAATTATACAATGCAAAATGAAAATCCTACGTGTGAATTATCGATCACCAATCGCAACTGTTATTGACAAAGGCGTCGATAAATAAAGATCTAAGTAACCCACCAA
Organism: Apomyelois bistriatella; assembly: GCA_947044815.1. Taxonomy (NCBI): domain Eukaryota; kingdom Metazoa; phylum Arthropoda; class Insecta; order Lepidoptera; family Pyralidae; genus Apomyelois; species Apomyelois bistriatella. The sequence continues at coordinate 5,335,575 of OX345691.1, forward strand.
TTTCGTAATTGCACATAGCGCTCAACCGCATCGTAGCCGAACTGCAACGACACATTTTGACGTTTCCCGTATTCCGCTACTAATTTAAAGACCAAATCGTAGTTCATCAGAAAATTCTCAAAATATCGATTCTCTCAACGATTCGATGCTTGGTAAGTTACTTTACTCGGATTTTTACATATTAAACAAGCTTTAATTGTAGATAGCCACAGATTCATAATTGTATTAGGGAATACGAATATCGCGCAAACTTAATCGAATCGGAATCGGATATCAGTTGTATGGATTTCTTAGAGTTCAATAACGAAAAGTCGGCTAAATCGATCACTGAACAATTGCGATGACAATCGACCTGAATTATTAATGTGAATTAAAAAAAATAACGTTACACAATGCAATAAAGTTAATCAAGCCTGCGTTCAGTTTCGTTTTCCCATTAGCATCGATAAAGAGAAATAATGACAGGCCCAACCGGTCGGTAGTTAAAAATTAAGTTCTCCATTCCATACTAGATAGGCACGCACGAGGCAGACGCCGCATTGCTTTCCCACGACCGATCGGAAAACAGCTACACCGTCTCAACATTATTATCAATGAGCTAGGAAACATCAATTATTTACGCCTACTAAGCATAAACTGACAATAAAATACCGCGTTATTCGTAAACAGCACTAATTGATAAAGGAAGACGTGTCTGGTTGGTAGTGATGGAGATAACTAAATGTTTAATGTGATTTATGAGATGTATGGATCGAGTTTCAGAGCTTGAATTGCTAATTGGTTAATTTGTTCCTAATACCGAATGCCTGCTCCACACTGTAACGTTATTTTTTAATTCACATTAATAATTTAAGTCGATTGTCATCGCAATTTTTCAGTGATCGATTTAGCCGACTTTTCGTTATTGAACTAAGAAACCCGTACAACTGATATCCGATTCCGACTCGATTAAGTTTGCGCGATATTCGTATTCCCCTAACACAATTGTGAATCTCCGACTATCTACAATTAAAGCTTGTTTAATATGTAAAAATCCGAGTAAAGTAACTTGCCAAGCATCGAATCGTTGAGAGAATCGATATTTTGAGAATTTTCTGATGAACTACGATTTGGTCTTTAAATTAGTAGCGGAATACGGGAAACGTCAAAATGTGTCGTTGCAGTTCGGCTACGATGCGGTTGAGCGCTATGTGCAATTACGAAATTGGTGGGTTACTTAGATCTTTATTTATCGACGCCTTTGTCAATGACAGTTGCGATTGGTGATCGATAATTCACACGTAGGATTTTCATTTTGCATTGTATAATTGTGATGAAAGAGAATCGAGTAGTCGATACCAGATTGTGATCGATTATGGATAGACGAATCGAAATTGTCGACCTTCGCCCCATCACTACGGACGAGCTAGCTGTCAAATGGATTTCGCTGGTGGTTCGATTAGATGCCGGCTTTGAATTTATTTTTCGTTATTTTGCAATTAAGTTGCTAAATAAACGTATTTTTTTATAAATATTCTTTTAAAAAAGTGCCGAGATATCGAAAGTCGAATATTTGTAATCGAAAAGTACATGGAGGTTGTATTTTACCGACAACCAAGTTTTGTTAAAAAATATTTTGGAAAACCCTGAAAAGGTAATTTGTTTTGTTCTAATTTTCTATTTCCACGTTAGTATGCTAAATAAACCGTAAAATCCTCTCATTTGGTCTTATATTTTCTTGGTAAAATCAGATTCTTTGTGAGATTTATATTTTTGAGTTTAGGGTAGTTATCAAGTGTTTCTTGTATCCAGATTTTGTCTGGATTCTGTCTTAAAATGATTTCTAACTATTTGTACACATGAATAAACCAAGAACATATAAATTAAATGTAAAATATTTCACACAGGGTCTATTTTTCTCAAAATAGTCAGATATTTCATTGCCAGGCAACCCACAATATAAAGTTGAGAATTTCTAGTTGATAATTGCAACCATACCGGATTTAGCAATGATTATACAATGAACATACTCTATTTTAACTAAATTTTACATACTTTGAGTAATAATTTGAGTGTGAAATAGAATTTTCAACACCGGGCTCCGCACTGTTTGTACTGTATCTGACAATCATTGTTACACAAGCCAATATATTCTTCAGGGTTTTTTGCATTGCGCCTGAAGAGATTCACTGGACCGAATGGGACCCCTTTCTCTCCGGGTCTTTAACTAGAGAGGTCACAAAAGCGCGGGATCTGAGAGCTCATTTATATAAGGAACAAGAGGACTTGCCTTTTACTACAAAAAGCTTTCTCGTTTTAAATAAGGTAACAATAGCCAGCTGAGGACTTCATTATCGGTCGGCCCTGCAGATAGCAATTACTTCTCTCAACTTTATTTCCTTTTCTACTTTACTTTTTTTTTCAAAACAAGGGAACAATATTTGACCAGTCGATCTGCTCTCTCTATCTATTTCTTTCTATATATATTTATTACTTCTTTGTCTCTCTGTTTCTTATGCTACTGGATGAACATTCCTTGGATTGTTTGTTAAAAACCTGTATTAAAAATAAATATTGTAAAAAAATTTATTTGGTTTTAATTTGTTTATTTTATTTTTTGTGTGGCTATTTTCCTTAAATAAATAAGGTACAGAAGATAGGAAAGAGACATTTCATTGGCGCCCGGAACAGGGACGAGCAGATAAGAGGTAAATTAACTTGTATTGCTTGCAAATTTAAGTAAGTAAATAACCATAACCCTATTTCTGGTCATTTTGCTCAGAATTAGCTGTCAATATTGATCCCTTGTTTACTTTTATCAATTAAGTTTATTTTTACTACCCTACATTACAATCTGAAAATAAGTCAGTTACAATATAGAATAATTTTGCTTTTTACCAAACATTTGTTACGTCTGGTCAATATATTCTTAACCCTATTGTTTTTTTACCGTTTTCTATTTACAACTTGCTAAAAATGGGTGAAAGGCCAATTTGCTTTAATTTGCTACACAAAGACGAATTAGAGTATGAAGTAAGAATTCGTGGCGCTCAACCTAAGGACAATGTCATTGGTCTGAGGGCTCAGGTTCGCGCGCTTAGTAAAGAAATCCCATCAGATGAGATTTTCACTTGTGATGCGAATATCGCGGAGGAATTGAACATAATAAAAGACAAATTGGTTGAATTAGAGGGTTTAATTAAAGGAACAAGTAGTAAATCGGGTTCTCTTAAAATACTGAATAGAATTCAAACCTTAGGACACCATTTGTTTCATCGTTTGGGTAGATTGGATGCTGGTGATGTGGAAGAATACACCCCGCAAATTGAGAGCTTACAGGAACGATTAGACCGCATTTTGTTCAAAATTGACGGGATCATGGATAATTTTAAAAGCAGTTCTTCGCAGCATCATCACTCTTCTAACCCAGCAACCAATCCGCCGATGCCTTCTAGTAAATCTGATAATTCTTCAAATTCATACTCTCAGATTTATAAGCTAAACCTTCATTTTAATGGGAAAACTTGTGTAAAGGCATTCTTGCAACGTTTAGAAGAACTTTGTTTGTCCCGCGGTATTAATGATTGCAAACTTTTTAATTCTGCCGCCGAGTTATTCACTGAGGAGGCACTGTACTGGTATCGTGGAGTACGCGATGAGGTGAATGGTTGGACTGAATTAAAATCCGCCCTTCTGGAGGAGTATCTGCCCGCTAATTATGATCACCGACTTTTGATAGAAATAAGAGCCCGCACACAAGGATCTGATGAAAACATAGTTAATTATCTGAGTGTTATGCAGAATTATTTCACTCGTTTGTCCAAACCCTTATCTGATGAGGAGAAACTTAATATTGTAATGTTTAATATTAGACCTTTCTACACTTCCCAATTAGGTTTAAATCCAGTTGACTCGTGGACCGATTTGAAGCGTAAATGTAGACTCCTTGAGGATGCAAAGGAGCGTTCCAAGTTATTTTCAGAGCCCCCTAAATTGTCGTCTTCTTGTTTGGCCCCAGATCTTATTTACAAGGGCAACCGATGCCCTGCTGTTCCTAAAGTGGCCGCGACGATGGCACAGGTTGATGGTAGCAACTTCTGCGTCCGTTGTCGTGTAGATGGTCACACGTTGAAGTCCTGCAAGGCGCCTGCCATCATAATTTGCTATCGTTGTGGAAAGAGGGACGTCACCGCCAAAACTTGTCCTAAATGTTCCCCGTCGAAGACTGTCAAGTCGCCAACGCCGCCGTCCATTCCAAAAAACGAGTAAGCTTGAATCGACAACATACTTCTACAGCTTCTAGTAATTTCTGTGCTGAAGAATGGCGGTCTTGGTTAAATTATTTGAAGAATTTCTTTTCATCAACCCGTCCCCAGCGCGTGTTGTCGGTTCGTAATTCCGATATTGAACCTATCTCGATGACAAGCGACGTTGACAACTCCTTCGACAGACGGCCGTATCTAAAGGCTAGTATACACGGTCGGGTATTTAATGGCCTTTTGGATTCAGGCAGCCAAATTTCGATAATTCATGGCAGTGCCGTGTCATATTTTCAAAAATTCACCACGGTACACGAGTCGGCGGATTTACACTATATTAAAACTGCTAATGATTCTACCGCACCTGTCACTGGATGTATCTTTTTGCCGGTTACAGTAAAGGATAGAACAGCAATTATTAAATTTTATATTATTCCAAACATTAATACTGACTTACTTTTTGGAATAGATTTTTGGAAAGTTTTTAATATAGCTCCCGACGTTTTATCACTGTTAAATGACAATCAGTCTGAATCTACTCGAGAAGTCCATACTGTAGCCGTCAAGGATAAAGCGTTACGAGACTTTGACTCGCTCTCCGAGTCAGAGTGTGAACTGGCTCGGGAAGTGATTCGAGAATTTGAGGAAATTTCGGCCGAAAAGAGAGGATTAGGGCGTACTCACTTGGTGACTCACCGTATTGATACCGGTGATCACCCTCCAATCAAGCAACGTTACTACATGATGTCTCCAGAGAAGCTAGCCGAAATGAACCGGCAGCTTGATCAAATGTTGAAGGACGATGTGGTGGAACCAAGTAATAGCGCTTGGAATAACCCCGTCACCCTAGCCCGTAAGGCGGACGGCACACTCCGCTTCTGCCTGGACAGCCGAAAACTCAACGCTATCTCTAAGCACGACGCGTATCCTCTACCTTATATTAACCATATTTTGGATCAACTCAGGGATGCTAAATACCTATCTTCTGTTGATTTAAAATCTGCGTATTTCCAAGTACCATTGGATTCGAACGAATCTCGTGAAAAAACTGCATTTACCATACCTTCACGAGGTTTGTTCCATTTTAAGGTCATGTGTTTCGGCCTAACCTCTGCCCCGGCGACCCAACAGCGTCTTATGGACAGGTTGTTCGGCCCGGAGTTTGATAATAAAGTTTTTATTTATTTGGATGATCTTATCATCATTCATTCAACTTTTTCCGATCATTTAGAATTGTTACGTAAAGTCAGGGAGAAATTGCAGGCCGCAAATCTCACTGTTAATATGGGTAAATGCCAATTTTTCAGAAAACAATTAAAGTTTTTAGGTCACGTGGTCGATGAATTTGGTCTACGTACTGACCCCGATAAGGTAGGGGCTATTGTCGATTTTCCCACCCCTACATGTCGAAAGGATGTTAAGCGTTTTCTAGGCACTGCTTCATACTATAGGCGATTTATTAAAAATTTCAGTCATCGCGCCGGTCCCTTAAACGCGCTTACGTCAACTCGCAAAGGAGCTCCACCCTTCCGTTGGACTCCCGAGGCAGATAAAGCTTTTACTGATTTAAAGTTAGCTCTGACCACTGCACCTGTTCTAACATGTCCAGATTTTTCGCGTGAATTTTCTGTGCACTGTGACGCGTCGGATTTTGGAATAGGCGGGACCTTAGTTCAAAATATAGATGGACAAGAACATCCAATCGCTTATTGTAGTCGCTCGCTTTCCCCCGCAGAGAGAAATTATTCTGCGACAGAGCGGGAAGCTCTCGCAGTAGTACATGTGGTAGAGCATTTTCGACCTTATCTGGAGGGCAGTAAACCTTTCCGTATAGTTACGGATCATTCTAGTTTGAAATGGTTTTTAAATCTTGAAAATCCTACCGGTCGCTTGGCTCGTTGGGGTTGTAGGCTATCTCCCTATAACTTTATTATAGAGCATAGAAAAGGGTCACAAAATGTAGTACCTGATGCTTTATCGCGGTCCGTACCTGTGTCTGTAAATGCCATAGATTTAACTACAATTAAGGACGCATGGTATCTTAATATTGTAAAACGTTGCACCGAGAGACCCCGGGCTTGTCCGAATTATCAACTTTTGGATGGTAGGCTTTTCCGTTTTACGAAAATTTCTAACCAACTCAGTAGTGATTTCCAGTGGAAAGAAGTTATACCTCTTGAGCTTAGGGAAAGTATAATTATTGAAAATCATTCTAAACCTACTGCCGCTCACCTTGGTGTAGCCAAAACATATAAACGCTTAAAATTGAGATATTTTTGGCCTGGCATGTACAAAGATACCGTTAGTTTCATTAAAAATTGTGACATTTGTAGTGCCTATAAACACAGCTCACAGTGTACACCCGGCTTTATGGGAGAACCAAAAAATTGTACAAGGCCATTCCAGTGCATAAGTGTGGATCTAGTCGGCCCGCTACCAATGTCCCGCCGTCAAAATAACTACCTGTTAGTTGTCATTTGTTGTTTTACAAAATATTGTTTTTTGTTTCCACTTCGCAGGGCCACTGGAAAGGTTATTGCGCAAAGATTAGAAGATCATGTGTTTCTGGTGCATGGAATACCGCAAACCATAATTTCTGATAACGGATCCCAATTTACAGGTCGTGACATTTTAGCCTTATATGAAAAATATAATATCCCCCAGATACACCTAGGCCCAGTATATTGTCCGCAAGTTAATCCCGTTGAACGCTATAATCGTACAGTAATGACCGCCGTTTCGGCTTTTGTGGAAAACGACCATAGATCCTGGGATGAGAATATTCCAAAGATCCAATTTGCTATAAACACTTCGGTTAACGAATCCACCTCTTATAGCCCGTTCCTTCTAGTCCATGGTAGAGAAGCTATAGCCAATGGTGATATTTATAAAGATTGTAGTGATGTCAATGAATTAACTATTACTCCGCCTGATGCACATGTTCAAAAATTGGGTCAACTTTCTCAAATTTTCAATAATGTAAAAAATTTACTTAAGCAGGCGCATCAGAAGAATGTGAAATACTATAACAAGAGGCGTAGGGATGTATCCTTTAATGTAGGAGATATTATTTGGAAACGTACGTACAAACAAAGCGTTGCGAGTAAGTATTTCACCGCGAAGCTTGCTCCAAAATATGAAAAATGTAAGATTATCAGGAAGCTTTCACCATTGGTGTATGAGTTGGAGGACGACCAGGGAAAATACATTGGTAAATGGCATATAAAAGATTTTAAATGTTTAGACTAGCTTTCATCGGCCGTGGGATGATCGGCCTCAAAGAATTGTCTCCCCGTCTGATGTCCGGACGTGTCGTAGGAGGCGACTGTGGACTATTTTAGGTGTTTTCCATCCTTACCTAACCACAACTTATATCAATCTACCATTCCATTTAGTGTATCTTGTGTAATTTGAAAACCATAAATTTGTACTTAGTTTCTCTCAATTTTTATAACTGGTATAACAAGAAAACTTAATTTCTTTTATGCTGCGTTGTCTAAGGGATCCCATGACAATTAGCAACTATATTATGTCTATTTGCACCCTACCGGTGTTGGTAGATTTATTATTTTAATACATTTATTCCCCAATTATAATATACTCATATAGGCGAGTATATTTGTTTCCGGAGAATAATAGGTTATTTTACTACTATTTTGTTATACAGGGTTGGGAGACGGTTTTATTACAGATTTACTAGTCATTTTTTTTTCAGGCCTTATGGGATGTAAGTAGTGGTTGGTTGTCACACCTTTAATTTTATTTTTTTATTCCTTTTTTTTTATACATTATAACTTACCTCTAGTCAAAGGTTTTAATCAGTTGTTGTTTTACTCCTTTAAACTACTTTTATTTTTACAAAGGGTTCATTCCTGTTTTCAGGAATTAACTTTTCTTTTCACTTACCTAGTAAGAGTTTTACCCTATTTTTATACATAATGAAATAAGTATATTTTATTTTTACTTTGGATTCATTCCTGTTTTCAGAAACCTATCATTTTAATAATTTACTTTTCTTGTTTATTTTCCTTGACTGGAAACTGTGAGAAACAATTGGCCCCTTTGTTAGTTAAAGAAAAAATATAAATTACAATAGGCTTCCTGTTTAGAGTACCTGATTTTGTAAAATTTTGTCAAAACTCTTTTATTTTTCAAATCCCAAATTGATACATACAACCCATTTTGGCTAATAATTAATTCAGTAGTTTATGGTTTCACTTAATTTTCCACACAGTTTCCAGATCAATATTTATTTACAATGCTATATGCCTTCTTGGTCTATTTTTTTTGTCATTGTGTAATCTCCAGTGGCGACTTTATTTGCAAACTGTTTAACCCATCTTTACCCTATATATATCTAGACATTCTAAAATACATGCTTATGTAATTATGTATCAGTCTTGAACGATTTCTTTTCGAACAAATCGTTTGCAAGCCTGGCCGATATTCTCCCGCTGTAGTTATTTGCCTGAGCAGTCCTTTAGTAGTGGCATTCATTTTTGAATATCCATTTTCATATATTCCTCTATATTATAACCTATATTTCAGTAATAAATTCGATTTTTTTATTATTATGGTCGGTACCTTCAAATATCATAAAAAAAAGTAAATCAACTCGACGGTAGTATGTTTTTTATTTTTAACTGTCAACGTCAAGTAGTGCGGAAAATGTTCGGATCGATATCGTTATCTGATGAATCGATCGATTGAATCCATCCTATGATTTGGTTTATATCGATTGTGTCTCGATTTATTTTATTGCCTTTTCTATCTATTCTTATAGTAAAAGTAAATGAATATTAATCTTCTTTATGGTATACAAAAGGCCGAGGACGTCCCGCGAATTCCCTACGTGAATTCTTATCCGGGGAAGGGGGTGTTGTAACGTTATTTTTTAATTCACATTAATAATTTAAGTCGATTGTCATCGCAATTTTTCAGTGATCGATTTAGCCGACTTTTCGTTATTGAACTAAGAAACCCGTACAACTGATATCCGATTCCGACTCGATTAAGTTTGCGCGATATTCGTATTCCCCTAACACAATTGTGAATCTCCGACTATCTACAATTAAAGCTTGTTTAATATGTAAAAATCCGAGTAAAGTAACTTGCCAAGCATCGAATCGTTGAGAGAATCGATATTTTGAGAATTTTCTGATGAACTACGATTTGGTCTTTAAATTAGTAGCGGAATACGGGAAACGTCAAAATGTGTCGTTGCAGTTCGGCTACGATGCGGTTGAGCGCTATGTGCAATTACGAAATTGGTGGGTTACTTAGATCTTTATTTATCGACGCCTTTGTCAATGACAGTTGCGATTGGTGATCGATAATTCACACGTAGGATTTTCATTTTGCATTGTATAATTGTGATGAAAGAGAATCGAGTAGTCGATACCAGATTGTGATCGATTATGGATAGACGAATCGAAATTGTCGACCTTCGCCCCATCACTACGGACGAGCTAGCTGTCAAATGGATTTCGCTGGTGGTTCGATTAGATGCCGGCTTTGAATTTATTTTTCGTTATTTTGCAATTAAGTTGCTAAATAAACGTATTTTTTTATAAATATTCTTTTAAAAAAGTGCCGAGATATCGAAAGTCGAATATTTGTAATCGAAAAGTACATGGAGGTTGTATTTTACCGACAACCAAGTTTTGTTAAAAAATATTTTGGAAAACCCTGAAAAGGTAATTTGTTTTGTTCTAATTTTCTATTTCCACGTTAGTATGCTAAATAAACCGTAAAATCCTCTCATTTGGTCTTATATTTTCTTGGTAAAATCAGATTCTTTGTGAGATTTATATTTTTGAGTTTAGGGTAGTTATCAAGTGTTTCTTGTATCCAGATTTTGTCTGGATTCTGTCTTAAAATGATTTCTAACTATTTGTACACATGAATAAACCAAGAACATATAAATTAAATGTAAAATATTTCACACAGGGTCTATTTTTCTCAAAATAGTCAGATATTTCATTGCCAGGCAACCCACAATATAAAGTTGAGAATTTCTAGTTGATAATTGCAACCATACCGGATTTAGCAATGATTATACAATGAACATACTCTATTTTAACTAAATTTTACATACTTTGAGTAATAATTTGAGTGTGAAATAGAATTTTCAACACCGGGCTCCGCACTGTTTGTACTGTATCTGACAATCATTGTTACACAAGCCAATATATTCTTCAGGGTTTTTTGCATTGCGCCTGAAGAGATTCACTGGACCGAATGGGACCCCTTTCTCTCCGGGTCTTTAACTAGAGAGGTCACAAAAGCGCGGGATCTGAGAGCTCATTTATATAAGGAACAAGAGGACTTGCCTTTTACTACAAAAAGCTTTCTCGTTTTAAATAAGGTAACAATAGCCAGCTGAGGACTTCATTATCGGTCGGCCCTGCAGATAGCAATTACTTCTCTCAACTTTATTTCCTTTTCTACTTTACTTTTTTTTTCAAAACAAGGGAACAATATTTGACCAGTCGATCTGCTCTCTCTATCTATTTCTTTCTATATATATTTATTACTTCTTTGTCTCTCTGTTTCTTATGCTACTGGATGAACATTCCTTGGATTGTTTGTTAAAAACCTGTATTAAAAATAAATATTGTAAAAAAATTTATTTGGTTTTAATTTGTTTATTTTATTTTTTGTGTGGCTATTTTCCTTAAATAAATAAGGTACAGAAGATAGGAAAGAGACATTTCAACACAAAACTAAAAAGTAGAGTAAAACTTTAACTGCGATTATTATTTAATACATTCTTCAAAGCTACGGGTAGCAATAGCTTGCTAGAGATATATTTGGCGCTCCACTCAATGCAATCAATATAATTGTATTGTGAGGTTTCTATTTTAGTATACTAGTTTGTATTTTTGGAACTCTTAAGATAAACTATTATGACTTTCTGACATTACGAGTAGGTATGATATTTATTACGTGATACCGGCAGTTACAAGATTTATGTTATCCGCTACTAACGAGCATCGACTCTATAATTGAATACGTTTTTCACAAAAACTCACTTGTATCGAATATCGGTCGGTAGGTGATATACAGTCAGACATACATTAAGCATGTGTCGACTTTATTACGTTGCTGTAAGGTTACAATTGTTTCACTTGATGTGTCGATTGCTGTACGTTTTTACGACTGGCACCGCTTGTTTATTACGCTGCGAAGTGAAATGATTTTTTATGTTCACTATATACACTTATATGAACTATCGAATTTTATGTGGTATCTCTAACATTTTATTGTTGAGATAATATGATTGTGAGTTTATTATTTGGTTTTGTAAGTGTAAACAGAAGATCGATTCCTATTCGAGATAAAAATTATTCTTGTATCTCTAAATGAAAACTTTTATATTTGAGTGATTATCAGTAGTCACTGTTTTGTATTGTTAAGGTGATCACATTATATCAATCAATGTATTCATTTCAGAGACACTGCTCAATATCCTTATAACATAAATATAATTTTACTAATAGGCTAAGTAACTTTATAATTTAGTAAGTAACTATATAATTAAGTTGGGATTCTAGTTGTCTGAATTAATTTGAATTGTATTAACTCATTAAGTTACTTACAATACACGTACTGTGCTACAGAGTGCTACACACTTGATACTCGTTATTATTCTAGCCTTTGATAATTATTTATATCAAAGGCTAAAGCATAATTTCCTTATAATCACCTAGATGGATTTAGCGGTGTGACAAGGGTCGTTCAGCGTTAGCACCGACATTGCAGGCATACAAAGGGCCGTCAACAGATATTTTAGTGCGTATTTTCCAAAATACAATGGGATGTTCTCTTGCTTAACGTATTCAATTCAAGATCGAATGGATTTTGGCTGTTAACTTCGTGTACATCCACTTCCTCACTCCCACAGCCATTTGCTTCGCAAGTCACGTCGTGGATACATTCAGACGGGAGACGTCACGCGCGCCGCTTCCGGACGTATAATGACATGTGTTGCTACCACGCAAATCGCCGTATATGTACTCTTATATTCCTTTATCGTGCGTTCAATAGCGCTAATGTTGTTGGTACTAAATGAACTCAACAGCCATGTTTACAGGAACAGTTTCATGATCCAATAGCCATTCCGTCCAAATGTTATTGCGTGAAAGAGTATATTTCTAAAGTCACAAACGCAAACAACCGGACTTAGATTAATAATTGGTCTCCGCGCAACCAGATTTGAAATGCTAGTTGAAATAATACGAATATTTCAAATAAAAATCGATTGGTTTTTATTTCTATCGAATCCGAAATGCGAATTGCAGCGATTTTGGTTACTTGTTAAGGCGCTGTGCATCAGGGGAATACCGTAGAACGTCTATTTTTTCGTCGCGCAGTTAGCTTTATTCTTCATGGAATACAAGCATGAAAAAAATATGAAGTATAGTTCAAAGATCAAAATAAATGGATACATAAAAATATTAAAAAAAAAATAATTAAAATCTAGCTAAATAAAATTGCAAAAAAGCTATATCCAGAAAAGGTTTCGTCGCGAATTACTTGATATCTTCAGCGACAACTACCAATTTTTTTACGTCTATAAAAAGAATAACATAATGACCCAGAGGGATACCTAAAAAAAATTAATATAATTATTGAAATATTAAATTAAAACTGAAAAATTTCACCCGAAATGGGTGAAATTAAACGGAGACTAATGACAGGCCAACCCAGTATCGCCACTTTCAACGTTATTTCATTACGAGTACGTACTATAATCGCACTTCACCCCTCTCAAATACCTAAGGGTTGGGGATACAGCGCCTTAAATACAAGGTCTAAAAGCAAATGCACGTGTAAAAAGGATAGCATCACTATATTTGGAGCGAATGCGTTTGTATTGTTGAGGCGCGTATCGCGATTTATCGAATTTTAATTTTGTGACACCCGTCTTTTCAAATAACGTAGCAAAGAAATTTGAGAATTTAATTTATAGTTTTAGTTTCAGGGTGTTTATGTGATGAGTCGTAGTTTTCCTTTGATATTGTGATTTATTGCGCCTTAACAAACTTGATGAGCCCTGAAAACTTTTGTGTTTGTTTGTTTTGGTAGAGTTGTTCAATGTTTCTTTATTTTAAACTATGAATAGTCACTAAGAATATAGAAATAGCATCTTTGTGAATAATTTTTATATTTTTTTAATCTCCATTATGATTATCACTTCATCCAAATGAAATTCACTGCTGGACAAAGCGCCCACATTCTGTTTGTAAATATGAGAGTTTGCTTATTGAGATAACTTGACATTTATAATTTGTAGTCAATTAAAATTCTTAATTTATCTGTAACACACCACACATATACTTACATCATTTATAATGTGTGTTTGTTAATAATATCTTTTACAAATTCAAATATATTATTTTTTTAATTGATTTTCTCGAAGACATTAATGATGGCTTAGAGATTGCAGATAATCATAGGCATCATCAAATAATTGACATCACTTTTCCTGTCAATCACTAGCAAAGCAATGAGCGGTAATTAAAGTGTACTAGACCTTCAAAGGACATCGAGAGATGAAGGCCTTAGGAGGGCTTTTCACTAGGGAAATAACAGTATTGGTATCGCCTTTGAAGTTGATGACGAGGTACGCCGCCGACACGCGTGATTACACACGTCCGCATATTATAGTGGTAGTCACGTGACAACTATACCTACATTTGTACCTATAGTGAAAAGTAGGGTTACCTACCAATACTAAATTTAGTTTGTTTTTTATTTAGTTTTCCTTAAAAACATGGTACTCCATTATCAATCAAAAAATTTCATTATCCATAACACGTTTGCTATAAGCTTGAGAATCCATAGTGTTTCAATTTGATTTACCTAATTATTTTGAATCATAACACTTTTCAACCATAATATGAATTGCTATAATAATTAAATTTTGTAGCTATAAAGTCACATGTCCTAGATGTTGTTTTCTACCTCTATAATGTTGATTTGTAATAATTATGATTAGCACGCTTGGGACCGCCGGAGCCGTGACAGAATTAAAAGAGCAGATTCATGTTTAATTTTGAAAAGCAAACATTTCTAAATGAGTCTGTTCGTTAACGGGCTCCGTTCACGGTTAGAATTAAACCTAGGACGCAGGTATTGGGTTTGGTTCGAAAGTCACATAAACTGTACAAAGTTAGCTCGCCTGGTGTAGGGCTGTTCACGCGATTGTTCGTCAATAGCCCAGTCGGGAGACGTGACACGCGGACAAAGGGATTCCAGTGGACCTCGACAAGTCGCAATAATGAACCACGCCCGAGGCACACCCCTATTGTCCGCATTCAAGACATCACAGATAGTACCCCTTCAACGCACGACAACTCAATCGCAACTTATAAAAAAGAAAACCTCGTAACAACGCAACACTGTTTTGATGTTCCAAAGGGCTCTTGATCGTGACAACCCCATTTCGTTCTTTTAATAAGATATTTTTTCCACAGTAAACACTGCTCGCGATGTTGCTTAACAGGCAGAAAATTAAAAATTTACAAACAACCTCGAGGGAATTTATTTTTGTGAAATATTTGCTGTTTGGAGCTATAACTTTGAGCAGTAAACAATGTTTAAAAATGAGTACATAATAATTGTATTGAGAAACGCGACTCTTTTCAACAAAAGAAAGGATAAAGGTAAGAAATTTGATGATTAATTATGATGAAAGTAAACTTAACAATTTAATTAACATTACTTTTGACGATTGTATCAGTCAATCTAAATGGTATGTAAATTGTTATAATTGGTGATTGAGTAAAACCTATACATATCGATAACATAGTTTATTTTATCTCCGATGGTGATGGCCCGCGTATTACAAGCATGACGCCGTTGTGCAAACCAAGTCTAAGCTAGGTCATCTAACTGTAAGTTTTATGAGTAAAATGTCTGTGGTGAAGTCGGGATAGGGTCGAAAGTAATAAATATTATGTGCACTATTGCTGGCAGTGAAACGTTCAGAATTAACTATTGACGGCGGACCGCGGGTTAGACGGCCGCGACAGCACATAAATCATTGAGTTCGGTTTTGCACGTCGGTCAACCGTTCGTGTCGATACGCAGCAAGAAAAATATCGCGTGATTGACAGAAAAAGTCATTGCCCAAAGCCCCAAACTCCCTACTACTAGCCCACGTAATCCAAAATCATCCGACAAAAACTTGGTTCTTTTTATAAGCATTTTTTATTTTCAGAGGAAAGAATCAATTAACCTTTTTGTTGATAGCAAACATTCGTGAGTTGTTATTTCTAAGGCGTATCACGCAAATTCTCGAAAATCTGTTGACGGCATAGGTCTATCAAAATTCACCGTGCATATGCACCGTCTACATTTTTTCCATCTCCTCTGACAAGTTCACACGTCGGATCGAGGATGTAGAAAAACTTATGATCTTGTCGGTTTTCTGTCCGTGTATTAACTGCATAAAATTGTTCGGCACTTCACAAATTATCGACTGTATGCTAGTGATATTGTACAATTAAATTAACTGTACAATTAGCGTTTAATAATGTCTCGTTGTAATTGTAATAAAGAAATTTAGAGACCACTAACGAGCGAGTGAGCGGAGTATGAGTCGCATTAACAGCGGTTGCGGTTGCGTGCTAAAATCAGGATGTGATCGCGTCTCGCGGTTGTCAGTGATCATTGTATTATTCTAAATTTATGAGAGAACTACAATTCTACTACTACAAACTAACTGTGTTCCGCAGTTCCGCCCGCGTGAGGCTTCGTTATGTCGCCGCGGCGCTGAAAAGTAATTAGATTTGATAAGATTTTAGATAAGATATTGATTTTAGAAAAGAGTTTAGAAACTATGTTTGTGGTTTAGGTAGATTCTCTTCATGAAGGTACTTCGTTCCTAAAAGCAAATTGTGTCCACGTGTAACGTTAGTGAAGTCCGCTCCATTGTGCTGGACACAGTTCTAGTCACGCAATGTTGGCTTTACACAAAGTGCCGCCATTATGCTGTCCGCTTGTGATTTTCTTTTAAACGATTTCTTTATGTTAATCAACGTGATATTAATTTTGATAAGAAATAACATGTCTTCACTCTTGGAATGAATGATGGATTCATCAACAAGGGCTGTGACCGGGGAATCTAATTACTCACACGCATAAAAATAGTATGTAAAATGAAAATATACATAGTCGTACCGCCCCCGTATTCGCTCGTTAATCGCAGCAGGGAGATATTATAAAAAAAGTGTTTTCTTTATGACCCATTGACCAGTTAATCAGGTACCTCCATTAATTAAATAGATATAAGGCTAATATGAGATGTAAAACATTATGCCACTCTCTTTTAAAAAATGTCGGGTGAGTGACAATTTTTCAAAAACGAACAAGTATTTTTGAATATCAAAGCGAACTAATGAACAAGAACATAGAATGCTTCACACTGATTCGAAACACCAGCACCCAAAGATGGTAGCAAAGCCGTTAATTGCCTCGGTAATCGTCATATAATTGAGCGCGGCCTCTCAAAGCTGTCCGTTTTTAGCCCAGGATGAAATATAGGCGCCCGCTCACGAAGCATTAGTATCGGCTACGTGTCCAGAAATACCCGGGGCACGCTCTCCCGATATTTTTGTCGTCCATCCATCGACAGGTACGCGTCGCTCACGTAACTCTCCAGACAATGGCCTTTAAATTGTCTCAGCTTTTTTAGGCGCCACTCCGGGTTGCGGAGTGATGTGGGCGGTCCTTGTAAATGCAAATAACTATAATGACTTATCAGTAAGATTAGAAGTAGGTGGTAATTAACTTTTTACCGCAGTTGAATAAAAAAATAAGTTGCTTTAGTTTCAAAGATTAAAATTATTAAAGACTTATTTATCAATGTGTAAGCTTCTACGGCAGTGACCATGCGACGCACCATTCTTATGTGAGTTATTTGCTTATAATGTTGCCGATCTGTTTGCATGATTCCTATCCTGTTTCAAACAATATTGATATGTGGATATGTGGGATATAAAAATATTGTTACGTGGCATATTTTTGCGCGATCCAAGCGGGAACATAAATTATCCTCTATGGTAAAACTTACCATATAATTTAACTTGTCTTAACAATTTAAAATTAACTCTCCTCATCATTTGATGTTCCCAAATGCGTTACATAAAATGGAATAACAGTTTTTATGGCAGAGTAATTCAGATAGTTTCAGTACTTTTATATAATGTAGGTACATCATTTGACTATAGTTGAACTAAAATAATTAACAACGTAATACATATAGTATGAGTGTCTGTTGAAAGTTCTCATAAAACAACATTAGTCAGTAGTTGTAAAAGCTTTTGCACTTTGAAAGTCTAGAAAACATATACGAAGCACATATTTTGTTGAGGTTAAATTTCAAATATTTTTGTTACAGAATTTTACTTAGAAGTTGAATGAAAAGAATGTTCAATGTTATGCGATAACAGATGAAAAATTTGTTCGGAGATATTGCAGTAATATTTTAAGACATAAGTTGGGAATGCCACAGAACATTTCCGACTTTCGTGAGAAAGTATTGTTGCAGATAGAAAACTATTAATGAATGTCATAATATACCATCATTGACTTATTGTACTACTTTGCATAACATTGTTCGGTAGACCGATAGTTGTTTATCTCGTTTGATTTTTTTTTCTTATAGTTTACAAAAAAGCTACCTCGCCGCTGCAACAAAATCGTTTGAATATTGATAAAACGTATATATAATATCTTTTGTAATTATATAACAGAAAGAAGAAAAGAAAAAAAAAAACATGATGACATTCTAGTGACTCATAAGTAAAATGATATATTCTTTGATCGTTATACTGTTCTGTTGACTCTATAGAGTAAAGATTTTGTTATCCATGTGGCATAATGTTGTTTTGTTTGATCGTCAAATTAAAAACTAACTCGCTTTCCCACATAATGACCTGCATTTCTTTCTTAGGCAATATCGTATGTCCTTAATAAATCATTGTAAAACTCACATCAAATTTATACATCTACATATTATACAATATTCGAATTCATTGTGCAGGTATATTTCTTTGTACCGAAATATTAACACTAATCGCGAAACGTGTGAGTGAGAATAATTCTGACAAGGCCCGCTTCCTGTCGTCAGATTATCCGTATTACGCGAGCTCTCACAGTTTAAATTAAAATCCTTTAATTGTTCAAATGTGCCCGTTACTTCGCTTATTGGACTATCCCACTTAACAGTCGATTCGAGTTGAAGTACGTGCTCGACAGGTCGAGTCCAGATATGCGCGGATTTATTCAATCAATTTAAAAGATTTCTTTGCAATTTAAAATAAAGAGAATGAAAGTATTATTAAAAATTTTCTTCCTTCTACAGAGTAGCTTTATTCAATTATATTTCTATTACTTTTTTTTTTAAATATGTACACAAGGGATACACGGGGAATCAAAAACAGGAATAACCAAGTCGTGCGATTAAAGTTTATCAAATGCGAGTTTTAAATTTAAATAACTAAGTTGTAGCACAGGATAGGTAAATGCGAACCTTTTTTCTACTTAAAAGTAAAAGGATTGATAATAGATTTATCTAATAAAGTAATCCTATCCCGACATCGGTTCCCGACGATTTATGACTCGGACTAATACTCCGCCGTTGCAAAGTTGCTGAAAACCACGTTTATCTTCACCCACACTTTTCAGGATTTATTTTAACACTTCAACTCACTTCTGTAAAAATAAAAAAACACTTAAGTTGTAAGAGCTGCTTTTAACCTGCTTATGACAAGTTATTAATATTTTCATTACGTTTGGGTAAGATGGAGTAGTTGGTTTTATGTAAGAGACTCAATTTATTACGATATCGATGTGAATACCCCATGATGTCAATAAAAAAAATGTTGAAATAGAACACTGAAATCTGAAAAAAGTTATTATCTAAGCTACAGAGGGCGAAATGGTAGTCACGAAAAATATAACTCTCCTTCGGGTAGTTGGGTAAAAAACTGACAGGATAGCCTGCTGAGTGGCAGCAGCGTCGATAGCGTTACGTGCGGACTACGTAATGAGGGTTTTTCATTTCGAGAGGAAAATAAAAAGATGTAATTTCGCTCTCATGTCGAAACAGCTAATATGGTGTAGGGTAGGGAGTAGTGTTGCCAGGTATTGAAGTTTGGATGGAATATTACAATTTGGATGCAAGCAGTTCAGTTAATTCCAACAAATATATAATCTGTCTAATGTTAATATTTTATGATACCTTTTACCTATAACTGTGTGCATTATTTAGTGCAAAAAGTTTATGATAGTGAATGTTAATGTAAAATATTTTAACAATTGAGAAAAAGGTTGTTAAAATATTTTCTCATTGATTGTTCTCGTAGGACTTTGCACGAAATAATTTAGTCTTCCACTCATATACCAAATAAAAAAACAGTTTCTTAGGTTTTTGTTCGATAGAGTAAAATAAACTTGGCTATTTCGGACAAACTGGATTTGACTAAATTTTTCAACTAAAATGATACTGTCGGTGTAATAGCTACTTCGTTCTGAAAAATGTATTCTATGATATTTGCAACACAAACATCTATCAATCTACTGACTGGTTTTGATTGCATTTCGGTGTCCATAATCCCTTGATATTGACTTGACTGTCGGAGGATTTGCACTATCGGCAGCCTGTCCCGTTTTGTACAAATCGTACCTGGCAACACTAGTTTCCGAATCCCCTCAGCGAATTAGAGCGAACCATCCCAGGGTTTCCGTTATCAGACTTGCGTGATCAAAAACGTTCCCCAACGCTTGGTGAGCTCCTATCCAATTTCTATTCATGCAATCGACCTTCGCCGTATTCAATTGGATCCAAATACAGTCGTAAAAAGATAGAGTATATTGTCTTTGAATATTGAAGGGATTATATTAAGGTTTCAACCTTTCATAGTTATTGAATTATGTTTTATTAGAGTCCTTTTTGATGTAAATTTTTTTTGTTCATATTTTCTGTGAATCGGTCTGTTGTCTCTCTGAATATCAGGCTTGGCCGTTTCGTTAGTACAAGAACTATTTTATAATATAAAATTTAACAGTGAATAAATTTAGACTAGGCCGATTTTGATGAAATTTGGTATGGATATAATACCAGGTGTCAAACAAAGGCTACTTTTGGGCCCGAACTTGATATGACCGAGTCACACGCGGGCGGAGCGGTGGGCAACAGCTAATGCCTTATAAAAGTGTTGTTTTATAAAAAAATGTTAGCCAAGGAACTTGCAATCGACAAGGAACACGCATTGTTTATATTTCTTACTAAAATTTGGATAGGTAAAAATGACAACTAAAAGAAACCCTACTTACTTTTGTAACTTCTATTTTTACTACGCGCTCTCTCTAAAAGCATTCCTAAAATCTTTTCACTTGTAACTTTGCGTTTACTTATAAATAATAAAAATACTTATCAACATTTGTAGCTCAAAATAAAGGTAGGCAGCTGAAAGAATTTTGCAGGAAATCTCCGCCGCGACTTTTAAAACTTTGGTGAGATTATCTTACTTTATTTGTGAACGTTATACTTACTTTTGGTTTATCTTTCGCCTTAAAATTAAAAATACAGGTTTGAATGGCTAATTTTTCGTAGATATCAAATAGTGGTCCAAACTTCCATACTAATACTATAAATACGAAAGTTTGTTTATCTGTTCACTTTCACGGCTAAATCACTAAACGAATTTTGATGAAATTAGGTGTGGTGGGAGTATAGTTAAGGACCAGGCGTCAAACATATGCTATTTTTGAGCGCGATTAATCTGAGTCCCACGCGGCCGGAGCCGGGGGCAACAGCTAGTGAAAAATAAAATATCGCATACGGACAACATACTATTTTGTGCATTAATTGTTCAAGTGGTCTGGTTGTTTCATCCTTGCCCACGGTCAATCGACCACGCCCACCCTAATGTCAGAGTTCTTCGGATCCGCCTTTCGGCCTCTGACGCCTAAGTTATTTCTATTAGAAAATTGTTGATTTTAAAAAAAGGTGTCGTCATCAATGGACCTCTTCATACGAAATATTAATATTCATATCGTCGATGACCTTAAAAATAACTTATGTATATTTACGTAACCTTTGCAATTTGAAAGCATTTCAGAAGTATTAGTTATGCACGTTTCTGCCATTTTCTGAATTCAACCCTAAATTCACTTAAAAACTGGAACTTGTAAACAAAAAAGTAAAAATAATAGAGAAAACGAACGTGGCATGTAGAGTACTAACGTTGGAATTGCTGGCGTCGCGTCGGCAGTGACGAAGAAATTGAAAACAAAGTTTGTGGCTTCACAATCCAACACGTTCGGTAAATGGAAAAATAAGCGCAGCCTCGGGTTTTGTTCCTGTCCGTTACTATGTGTTGCAAATACTTGCGTACGTAGCTACGTGCGAGCATATGTATTCATATCTAATATTGTAACATTAACTTGTTTGAAAGACGAAACCCGACACGAGCCTTTAGTTACAACTCACACCTTTCCATCGATTGACGCTACCATACTAACATCAACTACATTAATGTTTAGTCTATGAAACTAGTCTTAAATCTAAAATTAAAAATTTGATTTATCATTTAGGCCGACGCAGCTACGTAACGAAAGTCGTTACAGTAAGAGAGTAAGGGCTCTTGCACGGTGCATTATAGGGTTGACACAGTTGCGCTGTTAGAGAAAATGTCTTTGGTACAAAAGTACCAAGTTGAAGTGCACTAACTACTTATTGTGCTTAGTGCATTTTACAAGCTACAAATGTACTGACATACAAGAGTAGAAGCGAGTCTATCCATTCTCATTTCTCTCATCTTAGCGTTAAATGAAGTTTGAGAACTTCTTTCATTCATGTCCATTTTATTCGTATATCTTGACGTGCCAAAGTAGTACAGATTTTGATTTCTCATCTTTTAAAAAGCGACTCTAATATACCGTTGTCTGATTGAACTGAAAATTTGTAAGCATGCAAATCGTATTCAAATATACGAATAAATATTATGATATGGAGCTAATATGATGATGGAGCCTATGCTCCTAGATGATTAAAGTTCTTGCATAAGCTTCTGGTTGTGAAAGATGCGAGAAGGGTCTGTAGGGATCGTAGGAAAAAGTTTAAATCTTTAGTCTCTGCCTACCTTTGCGGGAGACAGGCAGGCCTGCTGAAATGTATGTATGAAAGCTTCTCTAAAATCATATTTTCCTTTAATATACACCTATTATTATTGGATATATGAAAGTGTTATACGCGCTGAATCCTGTTATTTTAATTTCATAAATATGCCTTGCGTTATATTAAAAGTAAACCTATTTTATGGGATCATTTTCTCCTAGTCTCAACCCTGCTCGCTACATTGGCTACACTTTCTAGCCATTCTATCCTTTATACAGTCGGAAGTGACGTCATTAGTCATTGTCGCTGTAAACTCGAGGTGCGCCCTTCCACAATAATTATAAAGCGGCCTGAGTTTGATGTACGATGTGGCCTGGAAATTGCGCTGCGACCACTGAATTTATAATATTCCTTAAGCCATTTAACCTTACGTAATGTAAAAAAATATCTTAACTTGTAATAGTTGTAATGTCTCACAACCACAGACGTACAAGTGAAGCCGACTCCAAATAAAGGTGACAAGGTACAGAAGAAGAAGAATAGTTACAAAAAATCAAGGGAATTTAAAATCGACGCTGAGGATGCAACTAGGGAAACCGAGATGAGAGAAAGTACAAAAAGCTTATCAAATTTTGAGTTCATAAAATAATAAAAAGTCGAAAAAATTGTTGACAGAGCGAGCGAAGCGTTTCCATTTTAATTCTGGCAAAATTTGCTTTGGCGGCACTGATTTGCTTTCATCTGTCCGTATGTGTGTATGGATGTACGGTTGTGGATATCGTCAAATTATTTTAAATTAGCCTGTTTTTAGGATCGCTGTTATTGTCTGAAATATTAATCACAACAGAAGAATCTAGGTTTTGTATGCTTTACTATTTCTATTTGTTAAAAATTAAGTGCCTACTTAGTTTTTTTTTAATGTAAAATCATTTAAAAATTGTAAATACCGAACGCAAATTGGCTTCCTTTATGTCGAAATCATTTTGCCTTACTTAACTGAAACCTACAAACGAAAATGATCGACTATGACATAATGGGAGGCCTTTTAGCGAACTTACAAAAAACCATTTCTATAAAAGAGCTTGACATTTTCCTGTATCGATCGATCAGACGCCACCATTATGATTTTTTGTGGTGTTATTGTTCTGCGGGTTCCTCACTTGATTGCTTCCATTATTAAAGGTTGACCCCCTATGTTTATATGGTCCCTAATTGCCGATTAACTAATGGTTCGCCCATCAATTAAATAGGTACATTTACGTATCAAGCAGCTGTCAAGGCAAATGTAGAAATAGTCATCGCGTAATTTCACCTATATTACCCTTCAAATGGTCATAATACTTATAAATCTATTCAATCAACGGATTAAAATTTAAAAGTCCGTTTCATTCCATATCGTGCCAAAACTACAGGACGAGTAAAAGAGGAAAGTTATAGATATATCCGCAGCCAAAGACGAAGCCCGGATATTTTTTGTCCATTAGATAAAGATCGCGTTATTACTTTTTATAAGATACTGCCAGTTTCCAATAGATAAAGCATACGGACGTGAATAAAAATATATTATTTGAACACCCGCCCGATCGAAAAATGATACGGCCTCGTAGAGACACGATTATGTGGGCGAAATATCCTCATTTTGTGGTGATCTACACGACCAATATTGCAAAACTATTTTACAGCTGCGGAGTTTATTAATTCTGTCAGTTTTTGGGGTTTCAGATGAGGTAGCATGGGGATTAGTGATGCGGGTGATGTGATGTGGGCGCACTGGATTTAAGATCAATTGGTATTGGCGAACATTCTGCTGTAACGAACCGTTAAACAAGTGTTCCGCCCGAACTAGTTACTCTAATTTGTAATTCACACCTAGATTATAGTTTCATTGGAGTCTGTTATCATCTATACATACATATAATAAAATAATAAAAATATTTTGTCTGTACATTTAGTAATTTTAAAATGGATAGACTGACATTTAAAATGAATAAAAGAAAGCAAAAAATTTTTTTTGAGTTTTTTGTCTGTATGTATGATCACGCTTAACTCCGATTTGCTTAAAACTCACCAATTGTTTTATTTTAACTTGGAAGAACATCTGAAGTTTGTTTCATCAAAATCGGATCATTAAAAAAAAAACGTCATTTGAATGAACTCAAGGCATATTTGATTTCGAAGGAATGCAAAAAAATTGGATACTTTTTTTTGTATTGGTTATTGTCATGACAAACTTTGTATAAAAGAAAAGGGGGATTCCTAGGCAATTCCCGAAATACCTACGATAACGGAAAAGCGCACGAAGTCGCGGGCTACAGCTAGTAGATATGTAGAAATAATATTTTAAAGCCAAGCAACACACAAGGCGACAAAACCGTGGAAATGTTTAGACAAAATCGGCCAGTCGGCGCATCCACACACATCACGGTGGCGAGCTGCCAATCCACCGGCCACCACTATACCTACTGATGGTCAGGGTCCAATTCTCATGCAATCGAAGTTCACTTCACCGATTTTCTCAAATTTTTTTCGATGAGTTTGTCAATTCATAATCGAAAAATATCGATCGATCGATGCGTTCGATTGAACTCTTTCAATTGTGATTTTTTGAAAAAGCAGAAACCGTGATAAACCTTTAAGAAAATCGGTGAAGTGAACTTCGATTGCGCGAGAATCGGGCCCCAGGTCGATAACGTTCGTCACGTGTGCTGTTTGTGACCTATGCCACGTCCGTGATATTCTAAAGTGTGAACACACAAGGCATTATCTTTGGCTGTTTGTACAAACACCGAAAGCCTGCTCACCACGATGGCGCGGTGCCAAGCCGCGAACCACCTTTGGGTACACAACGGCAAAAGCCTATAACAAAATGATGTAGTAAGTTTGTATGGAAACGTTCATATCGCCGATGAATCATGCTCAGAAACTTTAGTTTGAACAGAGTAGAGTTTAAAAACACTTACTTTATACATATACTTTTCATTTTTTTTTTCATCATCTGATAATTCGTATTTGGACTATTATTGAATATAATCGATGGACGAATAATTTAAAAACATTAGGCTTTACGATATTATATATTGGAATAATTATTTTTTTATACAGTACAATACTAAAGGTTAAACTACGTATCTCAATCGTGTTTGCTCTACAATCATAATTTACTGAAAATGGTCAATTAAAACGACAATTTGTCTACTGGATGCTATTAATTCAACTAAAATTGCCAATAATCGCCACAGGTGACAATCGCCCTTGACATTATGTAATTGGTCTGCGGTTCCCTCTAATGTGTCATTATTTTTTTATGAACAGAAACAAATGCCTTTGTTTTATGTGAGATAAACCGCCAGTTACTCTATAAACGTGACACAAACAATTTATTATGACACTTATGTTGGGAAATGTTTCATTCCGTTCTTTATCAAAATTTATGTAACAGGAATTTTAATTTTTGCGGCACCTTTTAAATTTCTTAAAGCTGCTTTTTAAACTTTTTAAATAGACCAACGAGTTTTTTTTTCTGTTCTTGAACCGTGAATCCATTTGCTTTTTATTTGTCAAAAGTAACTCGTTAACATTAATCATTATAAATGCTACCTAAACCTATTTATGTGGCTTTAAATATTTCATTGCTATATGCATTATATTCTTCAGTTCAGATTCTTCAAAATATATATTCAAAAATACATCGAGCATCACGCAGCCGTGGACTGTTGCCAACACTTTAAAAAATACTGAACATTTTTATTTACACACAAATGTGTGCAGTTCAAGTTCAAGTTTTGAGAAAACAAAATATTTTATACTCGGCGGACGAGTGGAATTAATTTTAAAGCTATTCTATTACGAATATTTTCGCAGTTGTTACGTGTTCATGTTAGCTTTTCAAGTTTAAACCGCTGTGGTAAACACATTTTCCTTTGGTCTTTTAAAGACAATACTAGATACATTTGCACAACAGTAACAAAAGTTAGACAATTCAATATGAGGAAGACAAGAGCATGAGGCATATGTATGTAAGCATATGGAGCTTCTTATTTTATAAGCGACCGAAAAATATTGCAGTTAAAATGAGAAAATTTTGTCCCAGTCAGTGGTGATGAAAATTCTTACATAGTGATGTGTATTTTTTTTATTACCGTTTAACATTTTTACACGATAATGTGCGCGTGGGTCGTGATTCTAAAGTGGTCTCTTAATTTTATTTAATTAATGACCGCCATTGCCGATAATTTTCGCACGTAACGTGGCGGCATGCCAACGTGCACTTTGATAAAACCCAGTGCAATCAACCCGTCCGTCGCCGCCGTGCTGTCTGAAGGCGAACCTCTACCAATATGGCGACTTTGGAAAAACAATATGCAAAACCGCGCCATTTATTAACAATTCTAGTTTTATTGAAACCGGTTCTTGCAAATGAGATGAGTAGATTGCAGAATAATGAGAATATAGAAGAGTAATATTTGTTTAAACAAAAGAGTAGATCCGTTAGCTGTGCTGTTTTCGACTTGACAATATATACATTTCCCGTGCGTGTTATAAAATACGTAAGAAACAATCGGAAACCTAATTTTATTTTATTTCATTTTTATAAGTGGTGTATTAACCAGAGATAGCATCGTGCACGTAAAAGTACTGAAACGTAACGCAAACATTCGCAATGCACATTTGTTGATTAGACATTCTAAAGCAATTTAATTGCTTGTGAACTCAGTAAAAGGTAAAATAAATAATTTATGTTACTTAACTATAAATCCTGTTTTATCTTTAATTTGTCAACTTACGTCTGTTATAGGTACAATATATACATAAGACACTTTGGCTTAGCAAACAACAGTTTTATCGTTTAATGTCTGTCCTGATATAACTACGTTCATTATCCGATATTAACTAGCTGAACTAACGTTAGCTCAACCTCGTATATGGCTTATTCTAGGCATTAATCAAGTCTTATAGAGTCGTTATGCCAGATAATCCGATTGAATTGAGTACGATTAGACTTAATGCGACTGCGGCTCCATATTGCGAATTTTCGATTAGCAGCTTGTGTTTAAATATGCGGGTATTTGAATAGGATTTATTGAAGTGCCTTTAGATCTGGGAGTTCGCACTTCGCTTGACGCCCCGCCCATCGGCTTGCGCAAAACATGCATCCCTCCGTCACGAGTATTTACTCAGTTTAGCCTGAAACGCTGGCAAAATAGTGTACTTTTATATCATATAGTCGGCTACATAGTCATTATTATATTATTCAATCCTGAGCTGTTGAACTCGTCATATAAGCCAAATAATTGGTTTTAGTTATTTAAATTGTTGTTTGTTTTTTTACTCAAATATGATTTTTACTGCGTGCTGGATAGTACACGTTGGCAAGTCATGTTACATTTGCATAAAAAAAATATAATAGAAGTGGCATTAAACTCTTTATAGCTACGTACTTTATAGGGGGCCACTGCTAGGACGCTAGCACGTCAATCGATTTAAAACAGCATGTGATTGAGTTCCCCTTCTCCCCCGTTGTATTATATCCTTATGCGGTTATTCCAAAGCATATACTCGTACATATTGAATGAAACATAAGCTGTAATTGAATTGCTTGCGATCGAAAGGGTTTCAAGGTAAATCGACAAAGTAAACCCTTCTGCCAGGATTTCCAAGCCGCGTTCTAACTTCTGATTTAGATAATTATTTTGAGTTTATAATGATAGTAAATCACTCTGACGAATAATGCATTTATTATAATCCTTTTGAAAGCTTAAGTGCTTGAATAACTAAATTAATAAATAATTTTCACTAGAATAACCAATCATTTCATAATTCAATGAACACAATAATGTTATTATCGTGCATAATTAAAGTGAAATACGTTAGTATCGCAATAGACAGTATAGCTTTAATAAGGAATCAATTTGATGCCTCATTTGAGGGTTCAGCAGTATTTTTGGCTCACCATAAATAGCGTTAACCCAATCAGTATGTGATGTGCTATCATCGTTATTATTTTCTTATTTTTTATATCTGGGACCTTAAAACGAATGAGTTAGAGATAATGCGCAATACATAATGTAAGGCGACATGTAGATATTTTTTTCGTTTTTGGATCTCAAGCTGACATACTAGATCCACTGATGATCGCATATTCTGCCTCCAGTGTATTGTCAGAGCATTATCTTTTAGTCTATTATACAGCAGGACTGAGAACAATCCGACAAATACCTCTACTATTACACATCCTGTATGTATTTACTATAAGATGCGCCTTTTTGCTATGATTTTTAGACGAATATTTCAACTATTTTTATCTTACAATTTTGTTCGCCTTGTTTTTCTTTTCTTCTAACTTTTTTCTTATCCAACCTTTTTAACTCTTACCGTTTTCACATTAAACAAACTCAATAATAATAATGTTCCTAACATTAACAAACTGGACGTATTACATCCGCGAGATATTATCTGCTCAAAGCGTAACACATGCAAATTTTCGGCCATTGTTGCCAACTCTGCCATTTTCATAATATCTGATCTAATCTAACTGTATAATCTTGTTTTTATTATTAGTAAGCGTTAGGTTTTATATATTTTTTTAAACGTAATAAAATACAGATGAAATGATAAATGATATTACATATTATACGTTAGCAAAGCTAATAAGTACAAAAAACCAATAGCTTGACTTGCTTCCTAGATTAAGACTTCCAGATATCCCTTTCTGGGATAAGTCCGCCATTGTACTTTTGTTTTTATTGTTTGCATTTTTATTTACTTTTGTTTTAGTACAATAACTATATGTGTTGATAATGTTATGACTCCATGTATAGGATAAAATACAGCACTCTTTATTAAAAATAACTAAAATACTTCACTGACATAGTAACTCTATTAACTTTTGTTTTATAATGGCTCCTTTATTGCTTCTGATTGCTTTTATTTCTTGATTTTTGTTGGTATTTTTATTCTTTAATAATTTTATTTAATAATTTGTTTAGTCATTACACATCGATATTTCTTCATGGATTAGTAACCTTATATCTGAAAGTGTGTATAAAAATAACACCCACTTAATCGTTATTGAACATCAAAATAAATGTCAGTTTGCCCCGGTAGATCTAGATTTCACGATATCGTCTACATCACGTTATTTGAAGGTGTCAATTGGAATGACCGTTCCATTTCTGGCTTACGATTGAAATGGGTATATTTAATCTTAATAATTACGTTACTTTTTATGAGGTTATTATGATTAAATAAATATGGAATATAGAATGGAAATAATACCATTTTTTTACGACTCTAGTTTGTAATCTGTGACTTACTCAAAATCGGTGAGTTGATTGATTGTCATTTAATTTTGAATGGTTTTCATTGGACAAAGCCCGTTACTCCAAGATTAAAAAAATAAAGCTCCTGATCTCTCCTTCTCTCTTCCAAATATTCCCATATTTACCGCACTGCACTTTAGAAATTGATTGTGCGATTTCTAACAAATTAATATTGTTACTAATTGCAGATTTATATAACTCGGCAAGAAATATATATTTCATAGTATTGTTTGTTATACATGTCTTGTCTTGTTTCAGATGTGGTCTCCATGCAGACTTCACAGAGCTGACGGCGTGCGTGGGCGGCGAGCTGGACCGCAACGAAGGCTCCGCCGTCCACAGGAGATACTTCTACATCACGCTGCTCAGGGAACCCGTCGCCAGGTTAGTATATTTGGACTGTATATTAATGGCCTGAAGGAAGGGTAGTGTCGAAGTCAACTAGGTTTAGCCGCCCAGATAGAAAAACGTTGGAAGATTGCAGTCCGACAGGATAGCATGGAGTTAAGATCCATGGAAGACGTTTATGCCCAGCATAAAGAACTTGGGCTGTAGCAGCTAAAGACCGGAACTTAAATCTGCTACTGTGGTCAAAAGCCTTACCCACTATAAAACGGAGGCAGTTAACTCGTTGACCGCCATAGACTTTATATAAGTTGTGCCCTCTCTCCAGAAAAAGTTAAAATATCCTATTTTTGTTTGGAAATAAAAAACGATGGCGAAATGGGCACGAGAATATTTGTGAAAAACCATGGTGGTTATAGGCACCTTATGCCCAGTTCATTTTGTTGATATCACATGAGACAGGCTACCTTAAACAAAATGTATTTTTTTTTGTCAGGTACTTATCTGAGTATCGGCACGTGAAACGCGGCGCGACGTGGAAGGGTTCCCGACACTGGTGTCAAGGGCGCACCGCCACAGGTAATACAATTTAGATGCCATTTACCGAGTTACGGCAGCCGAGGGAACTACCCTTCTTTTGATAAGCAATTTCTGTCGCTCGTAAACCTGTCTAGCCTTGCTGCTTTTATGTATTTATTGGAATTATTAAGTAATCTTATTAATATTGGAAATTGGAAATTTCTTGAGCGCCTGATGCTATATGGCCTAAAGAAATGGGCTGGTATATTTACTTGTAATTAGTTACAAAGTTGAAATAACATAGGCTTTTTTTTACTATTTGCTGCTATGTGTTACACAGACTGCCAGTCGTAGTAACACCCACAAAAGTAACCCTTTGACCAAGAAACCTTAAAAAAACATGGAAAGTACATGTCATATAGTATTATTTTAAATTAATTTGAAATATTCACCATAATTTCATTTACATAGTGAACTTCAAGGGATATTAATGTTGACACGCATTATCGAAATTGCTTTAGTGGCAGGATGTCAATTTGTTCAATCAATACTCTGGTCATTATGATAAGGCACATTACCAAAGCAAAGTTGTAAAAAATACGATTTTGACAATGCGCGTTGCTGATGAATTGATGTACTTAAGACGTTTTTACGTGAAATATTCCTATATATGCTTAATTGAGTATAATTAAATCTAAACAACCCGATCCCGAATACAAGGCATTTTCTCCCTTGTATCCTGAGGTTTTAGATTGAACCTCGCGGCCATGGTACTGCCAATATTATTATATAACATGGGGTTCTTAATCATTTGATTCGTAGAATCCAGACACAATAGTAAAAACTTTTGTTATGTGAAAATTGTGTTCGCTTCCTGAACCAGGGTATCAAAGAAAGTACTCCTGGTGACGCAGGAGTCTATAGACTGTTGAAGCCTTTAGCACCAAACATTTCTTCAAATTTTCTGTCATCATCAAAATCTATTGTAAATCTTTACCAGGAGCGGAAGTACCTCCGTGCTACACCGGCGACTCCTGGCGCGGTGTGACCCTAGAAGAGTTCGCAGCGTGCCCATGGAACCTCGCCAGCAACAGGCAGACCAGGATGCTGGCTGACCTGGCCCTGGTTGGCTGCTACAACGGCACCCTGCGGCACAGGACGGCTGACACAGACCGGGTGCTTCTCGCTTCGGCGAAGAGGAATTTAGCTGCGATGGCTTACTTTGGTCTCACGGAGTTTCAGAAGGTTAGTTTTGTCTTTTTACAAGTATCGTTATTTTAAAAATTCATTTTGTTTCCCCAATTATTATTGAATTTTTCCCATCTTTCTCGGGCCGTATGATTTACTGCCGTCGTAAGCGAATTAAAAAATATTTTTATTAAGCTGTTGGAAATTATAGATTTTGTGATAATCCCTTCTTTCTGCTGGAATGCTATATATCGTTAAAACAAGAAATCGTTGAGGTATGACTCAGTCGCCATATTAAACCACAAGATGTAATTTCTTTTTTTTTATATTACTGAGTAGGCAATCGTGGTTACCGTAGCCTATGGACGTCTGAAGGAATTTTTAACGCCCTTCTTTAAGGCTCCAATGTTGTAGTCACTCGGGAAAACCGTCGCAGGGAGTTTATTCATAATCGCAGTGTACGAGGGAGAAAATTAAATAGCTTTAAGTTAAATGGCGGAAAACCATTATTCATACTAAAATTAACAATTTTGTTTATAAAACATACAGTGCATTCCAAATTGCAGCAAAATTTTGCCGGAAACAACCGTGCTGCGGCAATAAATTGTTTTAATTAAATTTAAATGTGCTAATAGTAGGAGAACTTTCTTGGACTTAGGGCAAGCTTACTTTATAAAATGGTAATGCGTGTAAATATAATGGGCAAATAAATGATTTTAAATAAAGTTTAAAAAAGAAGACACATATACACAAAAGTAAAATTTCACGTCGCTGCCACTTGCAGGAAGCGAATTGTTAAATTTTATTCTATTATGTTTTTGATCACATAAATGTTGATTATTTTTTTAAATAATTTTAACCTTATTGTTTGATCAAAAGCACAGTTTATAGAATGCTATATCAAAAGTAACAAAATGAAAGGATTAATAATATCGAGCCAAGGTCGAGATTAACACATTTGAATTTGCGTAAGTGGTAAACTATTGTTAGTTTGTTTCCTACTAAGTATAGATGTTTTAATAAAAAATGATTAAAGCTATATGTCTGTTCCACCATCACGCTATTTTTTGGATAACAATGTCAAATTTAATACAATATTTTGCTAGGGTTTAAGACGTAATTTTTTTGGTAAGTATGTTATGAACTACAACAAAATAGTAGCTACCAGAGTTGCAATTAGTAGATAAAGATCATTCAACTGTTTTTGTATTTACTAGCTGTTTTCTCGCGGCTCTGCCCTCGTGGTACTCGGTTATATTGCGCCAAAAAGTAGCCTATGTTTGACCCTCGGTCTTAAACTCTAGCATACCAAATTTCATCAAAGCCGTGAAAGCGTAACAGACTGACAGACTTTCGCATTTATAATATTAGCATTGATTTCCAGGGCCTGGAAATAAAAGTCCATATTCATCAAAAGTATTTTAAAATGCCAGCAACAGTATCGATTGATCGAATATTTTTCCAGAATATCCGCACAATGGATTGTTACCGTCCGATAATCTATTAAGATAGATGTCGCTACAGATTGCACATTTAAATTCTCAGATATCTAGCTCGGTACCATAGACACTGGCCATAAATTCTGTGCCTCTTGGCATCTGCGGGATAAATTTTGTCGTCGCTTAGTTAGGATATGCATTGTTGCTACCGTCCTTTGAGATTTTCTTTTGAATAAAACGTAATCCTCCTAATTTGAATTAATGGACATATCTAGCAACCACTATTACTGAATTTTATTTTAAAGGTTGCTTAAACTCTATCCAATTTAGGAATATTCGTACTTTTTTAAACTTCTACAATGTTTTAATTAACCCCTGTCCAATTCGAATAGAGCGTTAGATCTCGGAAAACCATTATATTTAAAAATTATAAGATTATTTGGACAAACATTGTTTTATTTTTTTGATTTGCAACCAAAAGCCGACAATTTTTTAAACATATGACATCACCAGAGCCTTTGAGGACGCTGCTAAAAACCAGCTCGCGGCATTGTAGTTCAATTTTTGCATCGCGAGAGCTGGCATATAATATGATATACATGATCAACATATTAAATATGATATTAATATATATTAAAATAAAAAAAGCTGGGATACTTACTGTCATTCCGAATATGGAACAAATTGGAGAAATAGAATATACCTAATAATCTCATATGCTACTTTCTGATCAAACGGGGATTTTTAACATAGTTTGAAGTCTAGGGCTTTTTTTTACCAAACTAAGCGTTACAGAGAATGTACAGATATTATTAACTTAATATAAATAATTGTTTTTAAAAAGCAAATCCAGTTACTTACTACGATAATATGCGGAAAGTAAGAACGGAAATGGTTTGTTTAGCACTGCGTGAACAATTGGTGCAGTAGCAACATACCCATGTTTGTAAAATCACTAGGTACATAGTATAAAACAAAGTCGCTTTCTCTGTCCCTATATCCCTTTGTATGCTTAAATCTTTGAAACTACGCAACGGATTTTGATGCGGTTTTTTAATAGATACTAGTGATTCAAGAGGAAGGTTTTTATGCCCATGCGAAGCCGGGTCGTTAGTATACTGTGTTTGTGACTGAATGTATAATTAAACAAAACATACCGCTTCCCATCAGGTGGGCCGTATGCCTGTTTGCCTATTGAATAGTATAAAAAATAAATAAAAAAAGAAACGTATTTTTAAGAAGTTATGAATTCATCATCAAATTATGTTGTATAGAGCTTTTCAGAGAATTGTTTAAAAATAAGTTTTACTAAATTATTCTTTTTATAAAAAATTTTTAGTTTATAATTTCATTGTCAACATTATATTTATTTTTAAAACTTGTATTTAAGGAAGTGGTACGGTATTTCCGAAAGCCTAAAAATAAATATATAGCTATGGATGTCATGCCACTGAGAAGTATATATAAAGTTCTAATGATCAAAGTAACAGAAGAACTAAACATGAGACGTAAAACAGTTATCAAGTAAATAGGTTCGATTTATATGCTCAGATTAAGATTTAATTATATAAATTTATTTAATAAATGAATGCTTAATAGGTTCATATCATTACCGTCACTCGTATGACAGCTTTAATGGGCTGTTTATTAGATAATAAATAGAGTCTTTTTAATCAATGGCTTATATGAAATTAATCCACAATAAAATATTTAAAACTTGAATAATTTTATTTATGTACTAGCTGTGCCCGCGACTTTGTCTGCGTGGAATTTAACAAAAAGTTATTATTCAGTTCGCAGACGTTAAAATTCAAAACTTAAAGTAGCCTAAGTTACTCCTTTTAGCATCATAAAAATATAAAACACGTTATTTTATTTATGACAAAATGATATAATTATATCATCTGCGCCAAGTGCGTACTGTAATTAAAAGAATAACATTATAGAGAAATATATTATGGGCTATAAAAAAATAAGTACATGAAATACTACTTTCGTGTGTAGGTAATAACGTTCATACTTTCTTATTTACTTGGATGTAATTAAAGATACCGCCTTAAAACAGCGTGAGAACTGAATAACGTAATTAACTAGATACTTATTTCACCGCAAATGATATTCGTTTAACATCAGCTGTAATTAAGAGATACACAAAACCATTGCGGTCATATCGCTTATTGTTAGTGTTATATTCTTGTACTTATTTAAACTGTGGTATGCTAGTTTGGTTCAGTTTAGTTTGGTCCATTATGAAGCTAAAACAGACTGAAACTTGGCTTAAATTGAATCGATTGAATTCCTGATAACAATAAAACATGAAAGTTAATAATAATAATATAAAATAATTCTATATTTGGAATAGTGTATGTAACACTTAAAAAGTAACAACAAATAACTCATAGAAATATTAAACTAGTGGTTCTGTGAACAGTAGACCTCGCGAACCACCTCCGTAAACCGCCTTTCTTTTTTTTCAAACCTATCTATAGATAGGCATTTCCCATTCTGTTAATTTTTTTCCCTCGTCTATTCTCAAAAGAAGGATTTTTTCCATAGTTACTATTCTGGTCAGACGGTCTAAAAATAAAAATAAAATTAAAAATTAAAAGAAAATTAAAAATTACCATCCAAAAGAACCATTTTGCGGCCAGTGATATAAACAATACAACAATATAGCAAACTTCCCCCATTTTTGCCCTCGTAAATAACGTCGCAGAAAACTTTCCTCCTTTTTCCCCTCATTTTCCCTCCAATCAAAAATAGCTCTCGCCAAAAAATTGCAAAAAAATCAAGAAACACGTGTGCTAAGTTTCATTAGGATCCGTTCGTGAACAACGTCACAGAAAACTTAATCCCTTTTTTCCCCCATTTTTCCTCCAATCAAAAAAATCTCTCGACAAAAAATTGCAAATAAATCAAGGAACACGTGTGTCAAGTTTCATTAGGATCCGTTCAGAATTGCGACCTCTAGCCCGGAACAAACAGACAGACAGACAGACATCCGGACAAAAGCAAAATTTGCCAGTCTCGAAATGGAGACTCTCGCTCGCTTCGCTCGCTCGGTCAATAAAACTTTACAGGACAAGATAGGTCAGATATAACAAATTAAGAAAAGTCGTTATATCGCATCGGAAAAAGCTAATGACGATGCTACAAAATCACAGATATGGAAGAAAAACTTCGGGGAGATTAATGATGAGAATCCGCCATATCAGAAATCAAACAGTCGTTAATGGTTTCGCTAGATGTCGGGCTTATTTTTATCAATTTGTATATTTATGTTGATTATTTTTTACTATCTTTTGCCTATAGGGCTTCGCGCCCGTCGGTTGCGAAATAAAAAGTATTAAATTTAGAATAATGTAAATCTTATTCAATTTAAGTCGTTACAGCGTGAAGTAAAAATAACCGAGCATCGAACCAGCTCCGCAAACTGTCGCGTTTATTTAATTTTGTTAGAACGATAATGACTAATTTTTTTTTTTTGTGTTAGCAACACGTGGTTATCCCTTGTGCTATAAGGTTTGATGAAAGGCTGGATTATGTGAGTTCATATACTAAACTGTACAGAAGATCATTGTCAGAAAAAATAACTGGTGTATCTTTTACTCACGTAAAAAACGGAAAGATACGTAGTGTATATATGTATTTAAAAACTTTTTTGTACAAAAAGAACATTAAATACAAACATAGAACAACAAAAGGCTATAGAAGGTTGTACTCTAACTCAATTAACACAATTATTATCTGACCGCATTTTATATCCGATTAGATTGCTATAAAAGATGTAAGTTACATTCCTGCGGCAGAAAAATAGAGCAGCTCTAAAATAGTAACTTGTATATGGCACAGAATAATAAAAACTAGCTTATGGTGGTGTAAAGTAAGGTCATCTAATTTCACATTTAGACCAGTCATTGTCCGGAGTTTTCACCTTCTCTGTGGTTATTTTTATACAGTCAATTGATTATAGCAATGCTAAGTTTTTGTTGGCATATCGACATTACAATAAATCTACTGCAATAAATCGGGCAAACACCACAGGGAGACCGCCAAACAACAGCTTGTTATTGAAGCTGTCCGGACTTCGCACTAGCAACTTTTGTGTACAAACTCTTGTTTCTTACAACTGTCGCATCGTCGTCGAGGTTATGAAAGGCTGGATTATCCAGGTTATGTTACGTTTACTGAACGATCATAGCACCCACTCAGCTCGACGAGCGTCGGGATACGTGCCTTATCTGATACAAATCACCACCACTAGATTATTATGAAAAGTTCCATTTTCTTTAACACTGCATATATGGATCTAGTACTAGATCACAGGTTACATATTTCATTGCTTGTGATGCCATAAATGTCTTATTTTCAGAATCGTTCGTTACATAAAATACGATTCGTATCTTTATTATAATCAAAAAATCCCTATTCAGTAAATCCGAAAAATATTTTTTTTGAAACTGTCCTGCCAAGCACCTACTCGTATTAGTTACAAGTAGACCTTAAATCTTTAACAATAGCACCCCATTTTTATGTAAAGGTTTTGTTTACCTGAACGCTTTCCAATCATTGTACCCTCCGCGGAAATATAGCGCGTTTTCTCATTTCCTTATTTTTAGAGAATAACATCGCAGAACTCCGTTGATTATTCAAAGAAAATCTCGGGGTATTCGTTACTTTAATTTGAGGTTTTGCACGTGTATTTATTTCGTACTAGCTGTTCTCCGCGGCTTCGCCCCGCGTGGGACTCGGTTATATCGCGTCCAAAAGTAGCCTATGTTTGACCTCAGGTCGTTACCTACATCCCTACCAAATTTCATCACAATCTGTCCAGCAGTTTAGCCGTGAAGAGGTGACAGACAGACAGACAGACAGACTTTCGCATTTATAATATTAGTATGGATTAGTATGGAAGTATGGATTATCTGAAAACAAAGCGAAGCCTAATGAATTGTTTTTATTGTTCTCTTCAATACTAAAGTATATGGTACTTTTGGAAAATGATCGGACCAAGGGGACCAAATCAATTACTTTTTATTGTAACTTTTGTACTGTTTCTTTGATAATGGTCCTATTAGTCTGGTACCCCTGTCTAACGAAGGCCAGACAGCAGTAGTTGCTCCATTGTAGTTAAAGCGTACCCTGAGCTTTGATACGTAAGCTGAAGGTGCTACTGAGAACACGCTAGGATGTTGATGGTGAACAGTAGTTTAGCATAATCAGATGAATATATCTGCTGACATCATTATCTTTCAGGCAGCTAGAAAATCTGACGCCTGTATTGGCCACTAACACAAACTTAAAGAAAAAAATAAAAGAATAAGTACATAAGTACAGATACCTAAAAATAGAACTACTACCGAATGCACAACTTTAACTTTTTCTCAAATTCTCTTATTTTGATATTCCAAATCTCTTTTACCAGCATCAGGTATAAATTTGAACAAACATAAGACGGTCAGGTCCATGTGGCCATTATTACGAGCTACACAAACTCGGGCGGCTATCCCGGCATTCCCGACGCCTGCTGACCCCTCATACAGATAAGCGTTGCCATTATTTGCACTTGGATCATTCGCGTATCTCTCTCGCCATTTGTCCTCTCTCGCCTCGTGTTCAGCTTAGGATGTATTAGCGAGCGATGCGACTACTGATTGTAACATTTAGTACGTGGTTGATTGCAAATAAACAAATGTCAGGTAAAAGTAGCAGTGTTAAAGCCTTCATATTTTTTAGGCATTTTTATATAAAAAAAATGAGCGAACATACATTCTACTCGCCTGATGAAGGGATTGGTTTCCGACCCAAATCTTCTTATCTAATAATGCTATGGACTTTAAAATTAACGTGACGTAAATAATAGCGACAAAAGACATATTAAACAAGTAATTAGATTACTTGTTTAATCCACAATTAAATCCACAAAATAAACGAAATGAAATCTCTAGCGATGTGCCTTGGTCGCTTTTGCTATTAATAGCGTCAGCGGTTTATATAGATGTTCTTTATTCTGAAACCATGTGATAAATTCAACTACTACTTATTTTTCCTTTCTTGAAAGTAAAAATATGCAATAGCAAAAAGTCGACGATACACGAACCACGAAAAACCAAATTTAAATTCTGACTTTACCTTTACGCTCATCGCTTCTTTGTGCTCGCAGCCTAGCTCACACCCCATGAATATTCATTGCCCATTTCCTATAACCGCCTTCCTTTTTAATATTTTATTTGTATGATCTTATTAATCTCCAATTTATAGATTACGACTACCGTAAACACATTTCTTTTTTACAGGTCGCGTTTTTGCTTTATAAATGGTTTTTATTAAAAACCCGTAATGTTACTACAGGTTTAACGATTTGATTATACCAAAGTTTATTCGGTAATCTGTTTGCCAAGCGGTTAAACGTACTGTTTATCATGCTATATTTTTATATTATTTTCTCGTGGCGTAGTAAAATTTAACCTAGAAATACCTAAGATATTGTGTGGCTTTGAACGTCAATTTATTATTTTTCATTGTTGCAGATTTCTCAGTATGTTTTCGAAGAGACGTTTAATTTGCGTTTCGCCGTGCCGTTCACGCAACACAACGCGACAGTGTCGGGCGCCACGCTCGCCGCACTGTCGCCCGCCCAGGTGGCACACATCAAACGTCTCAACTCTTTAGACTTGGAACTCTATGAGTTTGCGAAAAATTTGATGTTTAAAAGGTAAGACGTGTTGCATTTATCAATCTTTGCTCTGTTGACACAACTTAACGCGACGCAACAGTGTTGGGCGCCACTCTCGCCGCACTATCACGCCTTAGAATTGGTTGTATGAATTTGCGAAAAATTTGATATTTCCGATCTATTTAGAAGTTGTCCATATGAATAAACATTTCGTCTACCACATGTCCCATTCATTGTACGTGACAGTGTTGGGCGCCACATTCGCCGCACTGTCCCTTCTTAAGTGGCACACACAAAGCGATTAGACTA
This sequence comes from Apomyelois bistriatella, assembly GCA_947044815.1. Taxonomy (NCBI): domain Eukaryota; kingdom Metazoa; phylum Arthropoda; class Insecta; order Lepidoptera; family Pyralidae; genus Apomyelois; species Apomyelois bistriatella. The sequence continues at coordinate 5,375,741 of OX345691.1, forward strand.
ATTCAACTGTTTTGTTTGTAGTGTTCTTCTTAAAAGTTTAGAAAATCGTGCACTACATACACACTAGTAATCTGCCATTTCTTTTCTTATAATAGCAAAGGTATTTTTATTTTAATTTATCTCTCTATAATGTTTTATTCTTAACTCCTGTTTCGTAGTCCTAGGATTCATAAGTTTGGTGTATTATCATTTAATTTAAAGTCCATATTTGTTACTATTTTGTCCTATCCTATCTTAGTTATAATACAAATTGTAAAATAACATTTTTTTAATCCGTTTCCCTGGCCCTTATACCCCTTTCTTATTCTACAATACGTCATACGCATACATATGTTACAAAATAAGTCTCCATATACTGTGGTGTGGGTTCGTATGGCAAAATTACATGGTTGCCGAGATTGGCCTGTTGAGCTTTGATAGTCGACTCCATAGTGCTTTCCGGTGTATGGAATATTTTATAGGACATTCTCGTAAAATAAATAAATGGGAGCAATAAATGTCTGCAAGTCTTTGCAATCTATAAGTTCTTTTAAAAGGGTCTACATATATTTCAGCGGTAAATGTACAATCGGGGGCAGATTAAAGTGACCCGTAAGTGACCGTACTTGCCATAATAATCGGGGGTCAGATTTGTCTGCCCCCGACTGTACATTGGTTACGCTTGTCAAGAGATCAACTCGATATGGGCTCACTCTTATCGCGTTCGATATCTCTTGACCGTAAAGCAACGTGTGCATGTTTATTCGTGTTTTATGTATATCAGATCCACGGCATAAACGTAGCCACATAGGGATCTAACCTGGTCACAACCATCAAGAGTTCCCAATTTAATATAATTAACTAGGCTTTAGTGCGAATAGCTTTACTCTTGTATTATGCCAATTCAGGTCTTACACTACCCGTTTAACCGAAAACAGCCTAAATGTTAGAGTGGGAAGAAGTAAAGATCATCCATCGGTCCATCTTTACAAACATTTGCATTTATAATATAAGCATAGTAATAAAGGTAAAACTATGTTAGGTCTGTAAGTTAAACAAAAGACCTTATTCAAATATTTGCAGTCAGCCACACTACGATCGTAACACTACCATATGTAACGCTGTCTTGCAACGCTATCAAATATGTAAACGCAGAACCCGTTTCTATTGAATTGGAAGTTATAGATATATTCAGCAATCAGCAATGAAACTTTAAGTTTGCTGAATACACGAAACGGAGTGGTAAACCATTAAGATTTGTTTGATAGAAACTCTTAGAAACCTTAATAAACAGCACGTACACTAATGCCAGCAGGTACGAGTAGGTACAAGTAGTAACTTGTGTTGCGTAGTGTACGCTTTAGTAGGTAATGACTGAAAACATAATGTATTCACAAGTCAGCGCATCAGTTTTTCTACCCAGCTGGCTGAAATTAATACTCCGTTAAAAGTCAATGTTAGAAGTTTTGTCTACGAAGAAATCTTTTTACGCCGCCGAAATACCCTACTTGTGTAGTCATTTGTTAAAACCAAGACAGGTCATTCCATAATCCATATTTTGCAGTGGAGTAAATTTCTCCTAAAGCGCCCAGTACTTGTCAAGTATACAACAGCACGAGCTCCAATATAAGCGGATGAAATTTACGTAAATATTTATAATTGCTCTGAGAGCTGCGGTGATAGAAACAAGCACAAAAAGTGCGCAATTAAATATTTTCTCATTTTTTCCTAGATTCGAAGCACTGAAGAAACGTGATTCAGACTTCGATTTCCGATGGCGGCATCTCGGCGAGGTGACCCGCAACGGAGTCACCGAGTTCGATTGGGACAGCAATTTAGAGGACGCCACCACCGAGAGGTACCGGGGCAAGTAAACGTGACGTCACTAGTGCGTACACTACTCATTGTAGATACGTGATACGGTTGCGTTGTGTTCGCGACGAGGTATTAGCTTGCACTGTTACACTGAGAATATTGAAGCAAGCACGTAAAACGGACTCGTGCCGTTTGTCCTCTTTGTACACGGTACAAGTGTAGGAGTAAGTTCCCAATCTTTCATGGGAATTTTTTTGGCATGATGTGTATGTAATTATGTTAAGGATAAGTGTGTATGCATATGTAAACGATTCTGAAACAGAAACTCTTACGAGTTCTTTTTTATCTCCACGCGGACAAGGTGACAGTAGGCAGCTAATGGTTAAGTTTAACAGCTTGAACAATAATTATTGCAAATTACACCGCAACTATTTCAAGGGCAATAATCTAATGAAAAATCAATTAATGAAGTTTTTTTTGGTTAATATTTGTTATATTTTTTTATCGAATTCATAGCAATCAAAAGTGATTGAATTTAGTGTAAAAATATTCCCATCGCAGTAGGAAGTTAATGCCTCGTTAAAAGAACTATATTCTAGTTAGGTACTCAGCGGTGCTGTTGTACATAGTTAAAACCGCAAAATTAATTACAATGATTACAATGAGCTATAGACATCTGTACAAATAGGTAGAATACGCCTTTAACGTTTGTGTCGATATTCATAATTTTTTAATGTCTACTTTCACAGTTAGACTGTTATTAATATGCATTTTGAAGTTCCAGTACCGTAGATGGTATTTTGTTGTCTAAGCTATTTTAATAAGTATAAAACTGGGGTTATTTTGATGGCGATACAACGGCACGACGTAAATCATATCAGGTTTAATACATAACATTATATAGTGAAAAATTTTTTGTAACGATGCGTCGACGCTCATTTAAAATTTTGTCGATGCCACTAAAATCTCGCCTCCATGTAAAACTACACTTATTTGGCAGCAGTTTATTTTGTTGGTGTTACTGTAAGTCCTGTTTAAATTATGTTTACATTATATATCACTATATTATTAACAAATTGTTGTTGCGCGAATGTTGTTGAATGGATATTTGAGAGGAACAGGGTAGGTAATACAGAAGTGAGCCCAACGAATAGTGACCTAGATCTGTAAGTATCAAATTGTACAGGCAATCTAGTGGCTAATAATAGATTACAACTATTTTGAGAAATAGGGAGATCAAAGTCTCTCCTTGTTTAGAAATGTAAATAAGTCTTCGACATTATTGTCTGTCGATTTACCTCCTTGTCGTAAGTTCAAACAAACTTAACTGAAAATGTACAAGATGACATCTGTTATTTAACAGATTTTTTTATTACACGAGAAAAAGGCTTACGTTTTAGTTGGCGATGGAAATCTATAAAGTTACCAATGTGACCACACACTATAGTTGTATAACGTTACTTATATTGTAATAGGTATTAAAATTAATTGATTAAAACATCTTATGCAACATATAATATGTAACATTCTCAACACTTAAAACATGAGCATTTATTCTTGTTTGTTCGTAAAATACATTTTGCCATTTCCAGTTAAGTATATTGGAACTTCCTGGAGCGTCAAGACAATACAAAAGTGTAGATATTGTCCGGAATAATCGAGATAACGTAACCACTTGCTCAAACAATATGTTATGAGGATTGTAAGCAGCTGTAATATGTAGTAATGTGATTGGTTCATTCTCATCTCAATACTCAAACCTTCTGTTAGATATGTAATAAAAATATGATATGATCTTTGAAAAAAAAGAATTATATACTTATATTTTTTGTATTTATTGTACATATAAATCGTTACACATTTTTCTAGGCAAACTGTAAACTCTAACATTTTCAAAGACGAAATATCTATTGGTTTTAAATATTTTACATTAGTAAAAAACAGGAATATATCTAATTTTCAAAAATATAGTATAAGTCAGTTTTACAAAATTGTTTGTAAAATTTTAATAAAATTTTAGATATTAGTAGTATGTGTGCTAGTTATTCATTTAACCATTTTTCCGTAGATATTTCCCATAGATATCGACGTCATTAATCGGCACACTGTTCATTTATAACGCGATTAACTTGTTAATAAAGATATCGATATATCACAATTAAAATTAACCAAAGAACAAAACTACGGTTGAATCATTGAAGTTATTATTTATCACACGGGCAAATTATCAGCTAATAATGTTAGTGTTGTCACGGATTACTTGCTTTTCATGTTGTCTGTTTTATAAAAATATATGTAATACACTATGTATGTTGTTTACAGAAAAGCAGGCATGTGTTTTCATCTATTTCGAAATGACATACACCACACAATCCAGCCATTTGAGACGCTATAAACTAGTAAACTACAGTAACACGCATAGACCAAAAAAATATAATTTTATTTATGTATTTCAATATTTAAATTTAATTTTCAATTCAATACATTTTTGATTATGAAATTTTCACCAGTTGTCGGAAATGCTGTTTAAACGCATTTGTTTACTTTTTAATGAATTTTATTCATAATTTTACAAAATACATTTTATCAGAAAATGTATACGTTTAAAGTAAGCTCTCTTGCTGGGAATATTATGGAGGAGGGAGATAGATAGCTCTTCATTATAAAATAAAAGTAACTTTATAACTATTTTAAATGTTACATTCACATCGTCTAAAATTAATCTCTTACAAATATTTACAACATAAAATTGAACTACTTTTAAAAACTGCCGTAAAGATAAGTAATTTAAAGTCAACTGGTAACATAAGTAAGTTTATATAATGTGTTCGTTAGGCATAAATACCATTTTTTGTATGTTTTGTTATTTTTTGTAAGATTTTTTTTGTTGCAACAAAGAACAAAATCTTATACCCTATATACAATATATCAGTAACATAGTTTCATGTCATTGTTTACATCATCATCATCATGTTTAGTAGTCAGAATACGTTTCAATAGGTGTTACAGACATAATTTACAATATATATATGGTTTCATAACACGCGTCACACAGATGAATGAATGAATAAACACTTTATTGCACCAATTACATTTAAATACATCATTGGATTGTACAGGATCGAAGATGTAAATTAGTACACAGATCACTTTATTCAGTCTGCTAGTGGATATAAAAGATTTATATTTCAATCTTTTTTATTATTATTATGCGTACCCAAGAATGGTAGGAGTCGCTATAGGCAATTTTAATTGCGGGTATTGGTATATATTGGTATGGTGGAAGTGTAGGTGTTACTTATTGTATGCAGCATGCCAAAATATTGTATTATTTATAGCAAGGTCTTTGCCCGCATGGGTCGTATAAATAGCCCTTGTCTCTTTTTAACAAATCGTCAAAGCTTTGGTTGACTGATATGAAATGTCAAAAGTTTCATTGATTCTTGAATTTTTATCACTTTAATTTTAATTTTTATGTAAATTCCTTATGCTGCTAATTATTTGATTTTAGAGTTGACTTAATCTTTTTACGGCGAAGGCTAGGTCCCCAGTCTTATTTTTCTGACGTAGTATTTTTGTAGTATATGGTATTGTATGGTTTCAATAATGCGTTGACTGTATAAATACTGTACATGACTTTGTTTTTGCCTAAAATGCTAACCTTCACAATTAAAAAGAGAAAAATGTTCCCTCTCAGTCTTTTAAAAGATAGATAAATATAAAACCTACTTTAAAATGAGTTCAAATGCTTTTTATAAAGCAAAGAACTTGTACTAAATTATTCTACGTTTTAAATTTTGAACCCGTCACTAGTCATATCTCTACCGCTCTAAAGGTATAATTATGTTATCTCATTAGCCATTAGATTCATTACTATCCCAGCTACCAATTATAACTAAATACTCCTCTTTTCATATCAAGATCATAACCTATCATAAAGATTCATCTTAAACAGTTTCACAGAATAAATTGTTAAGAGTAATTGCTTTTTTATATTCACTACACAAGAAATGTTATATCCTGTAGTTATATAATTTATAGTTACTGAACTTCATAATTGTAACAAGCTTTTTAAAATGCCTAGAAGTAGCTCTAGGTAGATAATGTTACTATCAGTGCCATAATCTTACCTACAATTTCAAATAGTCTTATGAACTACTATCAAGCGACGTATCTCTACTAGGCGACTATCTGTGTACGAGTATCATTTCAACGAATATATTAGAGAAAAGTTCCACTCCGACTCAGGCAAATGTTCCTAAACCAAGTATTACTTTGTATTTCACACGTTTTAACATGCGTAAATTCTATTTAGGTTCCCTGCATTCAATTTATCGAAATCACGTTTTATTTCCCAAATGCGAGCTTGAAGTTATCTGAATATATATTCTGTAAACATTTTCTCTCTTGTTTTGGAATTTCAGCAATGATATATTGCACATTAATTTTATTTTATTCGCATGAAATTCTTTTGTTTTGTATTATGAGCTTTCCCGGCATTGTTTTTTGAAAGCGTAATCTGTTGCTTAGATATGAATGGAGGAATTTTTAATTTTCACACTAATTTGTGGAACGCCAGTGATGAAAACCTCTATATAGAAAAAATTCCAAAAAATAAGAATTTTCGCCTTCATAACGTTATTTCGAATTCTTAGGACGTTACTTCAGGAAAACGAAGAATTTAAGCTATTATTCAGAGGCACACAGCGACACCTACCTATCTACGCATAGCTCATATTTACACATGTCAAGTGTTATCCAGCTTTACATGTGTAAATTATTCTGTAAACACAGATAAATTTGGCTTCTACAGTGGCAATATAATAAAGAGACGATTCGGATATGTCAGCTTAGAATATTTACAAAGTGATTTCAGTAAAAACTACCAAGAGTCTTCAAATGTCAAAAATAATAATTTATATGCCAGACAAAGCACAGGCGATGGTAATGAAATAATCCATAGTAAACGGCGGGAACTAGTATAAAAAAATGTGTCGCCGACGCCATTTTACCTTTGTGTGATCTTGTGTATGTATAGTCTGTATGCACGTTTTTTTTTCAGTTTAGGTAAATGTAATTTTTATTAGAACTAGTCTCTTGAATATTCATTTCCATGGGTGTATAATGAAGAAATTTATCTGATATAATTTTAACTCTCTAGCAATATTATAACAATAGTTATGCAGCTAATACGAAAAAATTTTGGTTTAATTTTCTCTGTTAACATAACTTTTATACTTAGATAAGAATATAATTTTTGTTATATAAAACTTGAGATCTCTAAAAATAAACATAAGCTCTTGCAGTTCTGCATAGCAATGCGTTACGAGTACATAGCCGTATTGTCATTTTTGAACAATAAAGAATTTGATATTTTATTTGTTTTGATACTAGGGTTGTATAAAATAAAGATCTATACTTACAGAAGAAATAAGAAATCGGTCTTACAAGAAATAGAACAAGACATGTAAGAAATAGTACATTGACAATTGAATTGATGGCTTTTACTGCGGCCAATAAATTCGGACACGAATCCATGTAGGTACATTATTTGTGTTAAACTTTCCAAGTTTTTATTGTAGATTTTATTTTCTTAACACCATTGTATTTCACGAGCAGCTTATTTTAATATATCCATTTATTTGTTTTATCCTGTGTAAATTTTAAACGTTCAAATTTACACTAGGGGTAGGGCCGTGTGGATTTGGTATTTTTTTAGCATTGATCATATTTATTTAGACAAAAAATTATATTATGAAAAACTTTTGCATTTTTTTTTTTTAATATTTTGTTAGGTATCTGTTTTGTATTTAGTTGTATAAATTTAGTTTTTAGATGTATGATGAGCGTGTTTGTATGTACATTTTCTGTGTGTATTATAGTAATGCTAAGCCCTGTGATAAACTAGTTTTGCACCCAAGTTTTATTTAAAACATGTTTTTCTTATCATTAAAATTACTTCATGCTTAGCTTTTGTAAATAAGGAAATTTGAATTGTTCTCTGTATGTGTATAAGGGACAGGCTAGATACAAAAGGCAGTGTACACGGATGGGTCAGGCAAAAACTTTCGCCCAATGCTTTTAATGTATAATTAACAATAATTTAGAGTTTGATGTATTTTAAATTTATTTCTGTACTAAGTACATTGTAAATTATACATGGGATTCATAGCATTCAACATTATTACTGTTTCTCAAGAAGTCTGTCATTAGACGCAAGAAACATTTATCACAATATTTTTTTTATTCATAAACACAAACATCGACACAACTAAAATTTCGTCGGTTTAGTTTAATTATTTTTGGACTAACCAAAGAAATGTTTATATATCGATAGTCCTCGTATCGCGTCTCTATTGTATATTTGTATCTGACCTGCAACGTATAAACGATGGGTGCATAGCCATATTGTAAGTTAGCCATAACCACGCGAGGTTCGTGGTGACTCGATAATAAACTAGATTACCTTGACTTTAGCTTAAGCTGTGTATGTATGTACCTATAGCACACCTTTCTGGTGCAATATGCGTTGTCTAGTACCAAAATTAGCGTTTAGTTTTTTAAGTTCCCGACTGAACCAAATCATAGAATGTTATATTGTGTTACGATCACAGTAATAAAACAAGTGAAAATTATTTTCTTTTCTTTTATTTATTATCATCCCATACGCGGGTAGCCTTTTAAGTAAATATCCGGGAAATATATATATCAATTACAATGGAGCTCACGTAGTACAAGGTGGTAAATTAGGTGAATGCTTATTAGAAATGTTTAATTTAAACCTAGTTCTTTACTAATAGTTCCGTGTGCTTACAAAATATTGGATCATCAAATTGTAAATTTTTTTTTGTGTTTCGAACATACAATTTAATTTATTTTTACTTAAGCTACGCAGGTACCTGATATTGGTTCTTGCCTTATGGTTATAGGTCCTATATGTTTTATTTTTTGAATAAAAATCTTTATTTTGTATTCTGCATACTCTGGAACTATATAAAGTGATTGAAAAAAAAAAAAGATTTATGCAAATTTTCCTGAGCCAACAACCAACAATACACATGGCACGTACTCATGTTGAATCTTGTTGGTAGCAACAACTCTGAATAGCAGTAATTGTAATTGCGATGCATTGTGCACACGCTGCAATGTCTCCGATGTGATGGCCGCCTGGCCGACTCCATGAATCAATTTAGTCGTATACAGACTCAGTGACCCACTTATATTAATAATTTTATTTGAACAAGTGAACGAATGATGAGTTTTCTATGGGAGTTGGTTTTTGCGCTAGTGGTGTCATTTTGCAAACCATATTTTTACCTTGTTTTCGACTGAGCTAATTGGATAAACGAATCATAAGCTCATATAAATACTTCCCTAGGTCTTTGTTTTGGCAAATAAACCCAATATAAACATAAATATCCTCTAAAAACTTAAGGCCCTATGAGCTTTACGATATAACTAGTACAAGATTCGGCACGACTTTATTTGTATACGACTACAAATAAAAGAAGTCTAGTCAGTCAGTACCAGTCGTCAAGAGGTACAAAACCGTTTAACCATTGTGGATTCTTTAATTGCATTTTCGAAATCCCCGACAAGAGTTCAATTCTAAAGCTAAAAACGGCCAAATACATAGACAAATATGTCATAGAATCAGCTCCATCTAAAAGGATATTGAAGTCCATTACATGCATGTTAGCTGCTAAACGGATTATGGTTATCAACGGCTTCATGCGAGCCCATTATCGACTGACAGTTCGTCGACACGAGTGTTACACCGCGCGGTGCAACGCACGTCGCTCGCCGGCTGAATGAGCTTCCCCAGCGGATGCGACATAATGACATAAATGCAAATTCGACCATTTGGGCTTCCGTGATGTCCGCCAGTCCCGCCACCCAGCATGACCTTTATGTTTAGTTAGCTGGACACGCCACTGAGTACATTTTAGGATTGTTTGAAGAATATAAAATCAGCTCATGTCATGACAATTTGTATCGTTAATCGTTCAAGCGGATTAGTCGCAGACAGGAAAAAAGATTTGACTTTGAATCATTAGTTTTTAAACTCGTCGATATTAGGTATTTTATTATTCCTAGACTGGGTAAGACTTTATAGATTCCTAACTGTGATGTCATGTTCATAATTTCGGGCTCCGTCCTCTAAGGATGAAAACGAAAATCTAACAACCCTCCGCTATTCGTCCTATCTTAGAGATTGTATCTCATGAATTGAAGAAGATTAAAATTGTTACAAAAATGTCGGCGCAATAATTAAAATAACAACTATAGAAAACTACTTAAGTTAATTCATAAACATTAATAACTGCGAACGCCATACGGAAACTAAGTATTACCTACTTGACCTTACACTTATAGATATAAAATATTAATGTTGCTTTAATAAAATAAATCTTCAACAAAATCTAATATAAAAAAAAAAACAAATAATGAAAAACATAACACTTATTTTCAGATAAAATCAAAGACGTAATAAAACTCGAATTTCCTAGTAAGTGGTGTTTGGTGACGATGCATTAGGATGCGCCCGGGAGCTCTCCCGTCTCGCATAACACGGAATTTGGAACCTTCTGGAAAGGAACGCTGCTGTCAATCTGATCTGTTTTTCTTAGAACGAAGCACACGATTTCTTACTAAAACGCGTTAGATATGTAGATTTTATTGTGTTCGGTGAATTGTTAGAATCGATGTTCTAAGTTCTGAATGTGTTTGTTTAATGTCAATAGAATGCTACCAAATCTATAACCACGCTATACTTTCCAAGTCAGTGCTTCGTTAGTATATTCAGAACTTTTGCCAATGCTTGTTTCACGCAAAGAATTGAATTGAAACGGGCCAGACATTGACATGAGTGAACTATATTACCCCTTATTTTCGTCGCGACTTTAAAATAACAAGCAGGTGATAGGAATGGTAATAGGAAAAAAGCAAGATAAAGACATAAACACTTGTAAGTTCTTGAAAATCAAGTGGTAGCAGATATCAAGAATAAAGATTATTATATAGATTTTGAAAATGGCAGTCGTAAGGCGGTTGCGACTTCGTATGTCTATAAAAAATTGGCCAAATGTGAGTCGCACTCGCGCCCTGAGGGTCCCGTACACCCCACACAAATACTTTACAGGTATATTTAAGATTTTTTGCTTTCCATTATTATGTTTGTAAAAAATTCTTTATTCACCTAATTATTTTCCTAAAATTAAGCAACATATTAACAATTCTTTGGTTTTTTTACTAAATAAGTGTCGTATGATATTGCATCTTACCAAATTTCATGATTCTAGTTCAATGGAGTCAAACCATTGAACTAGAATCATGAAATTAAATATTGGTTTCGATTCCCATCTGAAATCGCAAAATTTACGAAAATTTGTAACCATTCTTACTGTTATATCTTTTAATCGCGTTGACGTATAATTTCGATTATTTTGTAGTCGACAAAGACCGTAGGCCTCTGTATGTAACTTGATACGTTTAAATTTGCTTCAGAAAAAAAAGTGATAGTCAGACAATAAACAAAGTGATCTTATAAGGGTTCGTTTTCGCCTTTTGAGTACAGAACCCAGTGTCCAGATGTGTTTTTTAAAGGAGAACAACAATGACACGCAAAGATAAATTGAGTTTGATAAGAAATATATTATATCAAAAGAGATCCTGCCAAAATTGTCTAGAACAACATTCAAAGCCTACTCTGAAGAAGGAAGAGTGTCATCGCTAGTCTAGTCAGTCAGTACCAGTCGTCAAGAGGTACAAAACCGTTTAACCATTGTGGATTCTTTAATTGCATTTTCGAAATCCCCGACAAGAGTTCAATTCTAAAGCTAAAAACGGCCAAATACATAGACAAATATGTCATAGAATCAGCTCCATCTAAAAGGATATTGAAGTCCATTACATGCATGTTAGCTGCTAAACGGATTATGGTTATCAACGGCTTCATGCGAGCCCATTATCGACTGACAGTTCGTCGACACGAGTGTTACACCGCGCGGTGCAACGCACGTCGCTCGCCGGCTGAATGAGCTTCCCCAGCGGATGCGACATAATGACATAAATGCAAATTCGACCATTTGGGCTTCCGTGATGTCCGCCAGTCCCGCCACCCAGCATGACCTTTATGTTTAGTTAGCTGGACACGCCACTGAGTACATTTTAGGATTGTTTGAAGAATATAAAATCAGCTCATGTCATGACAATTTGTATCGTTAATCGTTCAAGCGGATTAGTCGCAGACAGGAAAAAAGATTTGACTTTGAATCATTAGTTTTTAAACTCGTCGATATTAGGTATTTTATTATTCCTAGACTGGGTAAGACTTTATAGATTCCTAACTGTGATGTCATGTTCATAATTTCGGGCTCCGTCCTCTAAGGATGAAAACGAAAATCTAACAACCCTCCGCTATTCGTCCTATCTTAGAGATTGTATCTCATGAATTGAAGAAGATTAAAATTGTTACAAAAATGTCGGCGCAATAATTAAAATAACAACTATAGAAAACTACTTAAGTTAATTCATAAACATTAATAACTGCGAACGCCATACGGAAACTAAGTATTACCTACTTGACCTTACACTTATAGATATAAAATATTAATGTTGCTTTAATAAAATAAATCTTCAACAAAATCTAATATAAAAAAAAAAACAAATAATGAAAAACATAACACTTATTTTCAGATAAAATCAAAGACGTAATAAAACTCGAATTTCCTAGTAAGTGGTGTTTGGTGACGATGCATTAGGATGCGCCCGGGAGCTCTCCCGTCTCGCATAACACGGAATTTGGAACCTTCTGGAAAGGAACGCTGCTGTCAATCTGATCTGTTTTTCTTAGAACGAAGCACACGATTTCTTACTAAAACGCGTTAGATATGTAGATTTTATTGTGTTCGGTGAATTGTTAGAATCGATGTTCTAAGTTCTGAATGTGTTTGTTTAATGTCAATAGAATGCTACCAAATCTATAACCACGCTATACTTTCCAAGTCAGTGCTTCGTTAGTATATTCAGAACTTTTGCCAATGCTTGTTTCACGCAAAGAATTGAATTGAAACGGGCCAGACATTGACATGAGTGAACTATATTACCCCTTATTTTCGTCGCGACTTTAAAATAACAAGCAGGTGATAGGAATGGTAATAGGAAAAAAGCAAGATAAAGACATAAACACTTGTAAGTTCTTGAAAATCAAGTGGTAGCAGATATCAAGAATAAAGATTATTATATAGATTTTGAAAATGGCAGTCGTAAGGCGGTTGCGACTTCGTATGTCTATAAAAAATTGGCCAAATGTGAGTCGCACTCGCGCCCTGAGGGTCCCGTACACCCCACACAAATACTTTACAGGTATATTTAAGATTTTTTGCTTTCCATTATTATGTTTGTAAAAAATTCTTTATTCACCTAATTATTTTCCTAAAATTAAGCAACATATTAACAATTCTTTGGTTTTTTTACTAAATAAGTGTCGTATGATATTGCATCTTACCAAATTTCATGATTCTAGTTCAATGGAGTCAAACCATTGAACTAGAATCATGAAATTAAATATTGGTTTCGATTCCCATCTGAAATCGCAAAATTTACGAAAATTTGTAACCATTCTTACTGTTATATCTTTTAATCGCGTTGACGTATAATTTCGATTATTTTGTAGTCGACAAAGACCGTAGGCCTCTGTATGTAACTTGATACGTTTAAATTTGCTTCAGAAAAAAAAGTGATAGTCAGACAATAAACAAAGTGATCTTATAAGGGTTCGTTTTCGCCTTTTGAGTACAGAACCCAGTGTCCAGATGTGTTTTTTAAAGGAGAACAACAATGACACGCAAAGATAAATTGAGTTTGATAAGAAATATATTATATCAAAAGAGATCCTGCCAAAATTGTCTAGAACAACATTCAAAGCCTACTCTGAAGAAGGAAGAGTGTCATCGCAAGTTCCAACAATAGCACTACAGTCGAAATAATTACAACAAAAGCTTACCCAACTTTGTACACAAAATATAAAGCGGATTTATCAAAACGGTCCATTGTCTTCTACAAATTGAAGGAATCGCATCTGAGATAAAGGGGTTTTATTTCTGTGCGAATGAACGATGTTGAGACACTTCACTGCTGAAGTTATGAAGTATAAGGAGGCAGGCCGGATTTAACAATTTTTTTGTACAGGGGTCCACATATAGAAAAGTATACTACATAAGGTGTAAGTGTAAGAGTAAATTGGAATTTTTTCTCGGTGACCGGACTACTGTGCAACCAGCTGCCGCCGAGTAGTAGTATCGGCAAGAATTTATAAACCGAACTCTACATATGTGTGTACACCACATAACATTCACGTTTGTGTGTGAATCTTAAGGAAATCTGACTGAAGTCAATTTTAATACGTTATTTATTATCTATTACTGATTGCTTAATTATGAAACTATTGCTTAATTTCTTTACACATCACAGGAGTAAAGTCGTTTTTTAAGGTGATACCTCGGTGAACACTAGCGCCACCGTCATTTAATCACAATTACTCACTTAAAACACAAGTTATCAAAAATCCCTCTGCTGTAATTATGGTTCTGGATCTGAAGTTAATTTTAATCATATTCAATTATTAAATTATAGTTCCATATAGTTTCAAATTGCAAAACTGTTAAAAGTGGCCACTTTTAGCACTTTTGCAATTTGTAACTAAATGGAACTATAAATTAATGATTTAATATTATTAAAATTAACTTCAGATCCAGAACCTTAATTACATTTTTTACATTTTACATTGAAATCCGGAAAGCTCAGACTCTGACCGGGTTCAAAAATCTCGTCAAATCCCATTACCTTTCTGCCTTGTCCTAATTTGCTTTGTATCTGCTCAGTTATTTATTGAGATATTTAAGTATGCTCTTATTTATATGTAGTATATATATTTATATGTATATATATTTATATGTATATATATATATATATATATATTTATGTATGTATTTATGTTTTTATTTAGTATGTGTAGGTTATATTATATTATTTTATATTTATATCTTTGTGTGTGTATATTTATTTACGTATATATACTGCGCCTTCGCCTTTTGATTTGTCTTGGTTTTGTTTTCCATCCACCCTAAGGTTGACTGGAAGAGATTGCATTAGCGATAAGTCCGCCTTTGTACCTTACCTAGTTTTTAACAAAATTATGTATACATTTGTTTGGTGCAATAAAGAGTTTTTCTATTCTATTCTATTCTACATTAAACGGATTTTTGATAACTTGTGTTTTCAGTGAATAATGATTTTTAAATGACGGTGGCGCTAGTGTTCACTGAGGTATCACCTTAAACTTATTCACACACATAAAAGATACACAAATAAATAACCAGCAAAAAAAAAATATTATTTAGCTCCTAAAATCAGTGTTTCTAAAAGAAGAGTGAAGAATAAAGATTGTTTGTGATGTAGTCTATCTATGATTGTAGTATAGGTACGCTTATAATTAATTGACGGAGAAAAACATTCTAACAGCAATTAAAGCTCTACCTAAATACCAATATTTACATTTTATGTTACATACTTACAATATGTACATAGAACAATACAAAAAAAACTAAAAGAAAACCTAAATATCAAATAAATCTTGCCCGTGAGGCATGATAGCAAGTTCTTGAAGTTGTGCTGATTTTTTATTTCTAACTTACACCTACTTAAAATACCGACACACCCAGGTTAGAAACAGCGGAGAGTAGGAATTGTAGTCACATTTTACATTCCCTTAGAGCCTTCTAGATTAAAATTGGACTGTTTGAAAAACTGGTCTAGATATTTTTAGGACCTGTATTTCTCTCAGCTGTTCGTAGCAATTGATATTGTTTCCTTATCTTCGGCACCAGTTATCTCAGGCTTACCAATTTATAGTTATTATACGGGCTTAGGGTAGAACGATCGGTACGCCTTTGTTTGCCTTTGATAAGGGTGCTCTCCGAATTGGAAGTTACGTAGGACCGCGGAAAATATACTCTGGATGATGTTATTTTAACTTAGCCTTTGTTATTTTGCTGAGATGGGCTAAAGTTGAGAACATGTCTATCAGATAAGAACATAGTAGATAAGATCTACGAATGGTTAAAGTAAGGGCAGTAAATAAATATTTATGAAAGGGCATATCCAAGAGACTTAAAAGAAGTAGCGAAGTCGCGCAGGCAATTTTTTTAAATATCTATGATTTTTTTTAGTAATACGCACTTTGAAAAAAATGTATTTAAGTACGTATATATTTTATAACCTCAATAGGTGTCCCATTAATCATACGTTATTGAAACAATTGTTGCAAATTCATAAACTGTCGTTTATAATTTAAATCATACTTACCTACCTGTACTCATTCCTTCTGAATGAACCTAATAGCGATATCAAAATACATGCTTTTATAATGTGGTTCCTAAGTACGTTTTAAAACTGAGATTTAGTTATATTATACTATAGGGCCAGTGATTATAAGAACTTACAGAAATATTACTTCATGCGTGATATGAAATAAAAAGATTGCAAACTTTTCAAAGGAGAATACTATAGTTATTCACACACAGGTGGATATTCTCACAGTGAGTGAGCACTACAGAACAAGAACTAGGGTTGGTAAATGGACTGAGTATGGAAGTAAAGTTGAGCCATTAGCCAGTTGAAACGTGCCTCGAGAGAACGAATACTGCAAGGAGAACCACAAAATAAAGATGAGGATAGATGTAAGGCTCATTGTAATATAATAAATCATCCTCCCATATGAGAGTCATGATGACATTTGATTTCCTGTTTAAACTACCATCACATAAACAGGATTGTCTATCAAAGATCATGAGTAAAAAGGGAGTTGTTGATTTCTAAAGAAATGTTTTCAATTCCAAATGTCTAGAGAGTATTAAAAAAAATAAATAAACATAATAACTAGTCTATGTCCTCTGTAATAAGTGTAGTAGCGTATACATATCCGCTTACAGCATATTACTTTACGAAAATCCCATTTATGAGTTTGAAGAAGGGGCACCCCGCCCTGTGTCAAAATGATTGATCTATTCTGCTTAACGAAACATACTTACCTACAAATTGTTAATTTTTACGACCAGTTACAAGAGTATGTAATAACAATGTGTTTTTGCTGAAAGACATATGGTATACTCTAGTATTCTCACTAGCGCCACTTGTTATAAGCAAAAAAGTTGCGCGAGGATTTCTGATAAGCTCACTTATGTTACAGAAAGAGATTTTTTTTTTGGGAAGTGGCGCTAGTGTGACCGATGGAGGTTTATTAAAGCATTATAGTTCGCAGCATGTAAGTTGGCAATAAACTGAAATACCTTGAATGCGCAGTAGCCGATTTTCATACAAATTTAAACGTGCGCAGCCCTCCGTACCTCCCGTTTGTTGCCAAGTTATGTGCCGGGTATTAAAAAAAAAATTATATATAGATAGCTATGTTCACAGCTCATTCGAAGATAAACTCAGGATCTCGTCGGCATTTCTCAAGCTAAAACATTAAAACATAATGATCGGTGAAATTTTATGATAAACAAGACAAGATAAAAACTGTAATCAACCTAAGCCTTCGTGTAGACAATTATTGTATTATTTTATTTTATTTATTATCAGGAGAGACGCCAAAGCCATGGACCACCCAAGATGCTTCTCACCAAAAGCAACCAGGTGTCGCAAGCCCAGCATCACACTCATTA
The DNA here is from genome assembly GCA_947044815.1 of Apomyelois bistriatella. Taxonomy (NCBI): domain Eukaryota; kingdom Metazoa; phylum Arthropoda; class Insecta; order Lepidoptera; family Pyralidae; genus Apomyelois; species Apomyelois bistriatella. The sequence continues at coordinate 5,393,260 of OX345691.1, forward strand.
AGGAAAGTCGTTTGTAATAGTTTCGGTCCCCTTGATTATTAATTATTTTTATGCAGATCCTAGTTCATTAGTATCCGAAGTTTAATAATTATGGAAATGTCGGAAAAATAATGATGGCAATCAATAAATTCATTTTGAAATTATTAATAGCATCGAGAGATTTTATAAGAAAGTTGTTGTCTTATTAGTCTTTCGCTAGTGACTTTTGAATGTACGAGTAAGTATACTTATGAATTTTGATACGGTTTCCACCAGCATCCTTCGAGCACCAGATCAGCACCAGAGAAATCATCCAGAAGCCTTATTTAAAGAGTGCGCATATTTTTCTTTGAGAAAATCTCATATAAGTGAACATAATTAAAAAATATTTACACCAGACTAACGCCTCACAAAATTAAATATGATAATATCTACAAAAAATATATTAAATGAAACTAAAAGGTAGTAAAAATTTTATTCCCAAAAAACAAAAACCGACTAAACTATTCGTCATCAAGCAAGCAACTTAATAATACGAAGACGAAAAATTAAAAATACTCAATTTACTTGACTTAGAATAGTTTAACGAGTAGATGCATAAGCATAGATTAAAAAAAAATTGCGTCACTTAAGACGCGTTCCTAGTTGTATGTGCATAAGTCACATAGAAATATGAAATCGCCAAGCTGCCATGTTCTAAATCTATGGGCTGTCATATCGCAATAAAAAGTTGTGTTCAAAAGTATATAAATAAAGATAATCTGTATCTTTAACAACGTAGCGTGGCGTGAGAAACACAGACAAACACAGGTGAGAAATGTGGAACTATTTTATCTATCACATTAATCAATAACACGATAATAGTTTACGGTAAAACCATTTAATAAAACACTATTGTCGCATATATTTTGTACCATACACATCGAATTATTATTTTATGTAATTTATCTTTATAATGAACAAGATTTACGACGTCATGCTGTGAAATTAATTTGATAGAAGTCATAGGTCACCATCGTACAAATAAAATTTTGTAGACAAATACTTAATTTTGAATACAAATAATGAAAAATGTGGTTCCAACTTTCTGGTTCAGGTGTTACATTGGAAATCCAATATATATATATATAAGATGATAAACTTACCAGAGATAATTAGTGTTTGTTTTGAATTGTTGACTATTTAATTTTAAATGCATAAACAATACTTTTCTATGTAGTCCACTCTTGAATATATTTTTCAAAGAATTTGGAACTCGCGCGCGGTCTTTGACAGCAGGTAAATTTTTTTTTAATTATGATATTTTTGGATTGATTTTCCTTCAAAATTTAAATATAAAATACACTGAGTGTTGTTTGCCGGAACTATACAGTTTACGGTATACTGCTTGGTACTATGTATTCTGTAGTTTCAATAGACTATGGCTCTTTGAGTTGCTTACAGGCCATTGAAAGTCCAGTGATGCAACAGCACTGTGCTTGTGATGTGTGGTATTATCGTCGGTTTAGTACAACGGAAAGCTGATTGAATTTCAAATTACGGCCTATAAACTTACCGAATTGGGAAATATTCATATTCATGGGTTTCTGTTATCCTGTATATAATATTTTTTTGGTAAATTTTGGCATATGTTCCTCGAATGGCGACCAAGCACTGGTTAGCGCAGTATCGGACACCCACCGACCAGATAGTCAGATGACCTGAAGAAGGTCGCAGGCAGGCACTGGATGCAGGCCGCTTCCAACCGGTCGTTCTTGAAATCCTCGGAGGACATAGGCCTATGTCCAGCAGTGAACAGCCTGCGGCTGAAATGATGATGATGATTGTTCCTCATATCAGCCACAGAAAGTGGCATAGATGTGGCAAGTTACTTTAGAAACAAAATGTAGACTGTCTTGAGCTAAACGACATAAAAAGGGAAAAAAGAAGAGTTAATGACTCTCTTTGATAATGTGCATATAGGGTAATCTGATGATGCAGCCATGTCGTTCCCGGGCGGCCTACTAAACACTTCTTTTCTTCCCGTTTATAGTGTACTAGCTGTTCCCCGCGACTTCGCCCCGCGTGTGACTCGGTTATATCGCGCCCAAAAGTAGCCTATGTTTGACCTCAGGTCGTTAAATACATCCCTACCAAATTTCATCACAATCGGTCCAGCAGTTTAGCCGTGACAGACAGACAGACAGACAGACAGACTTTCGTATTTATAATATTAGTATGGAAGTATGGAAGTATGAATATGGACTAGGATTAACAGATTCTTAATTTTACTTGTGTGGTGAAATGCAAGAGCGTAACCAGGATTGTATTTTATGATTTAAACTACCTATCTTGGTTCTTATAAAATAACTTATTGCAATATTTCTGCCTCTGTCTAATAACAGCGTAATCTCAGGAACAGCTTACAACATTAGGTAGGTATTATCCGAAATGACATTAATGAGATTTTCCGCGATGCGGCTTGCGATGGCGCGGATTATAAGCTAATTAGTAAGGCAATGCTGGGTTTGTGTGTATGTAGAGACGAGAGTCGGTATTTTTTAATAGGGACCAGGAATCGGGTAATAAACCTGCTCATTTTTCTGTGCAACCTTTCTCATTGCTGTCTTAACCAAGTATTAAGTTGAATCATAATAAAAATTACTTCCATTTTCATTTAATACCGAAATTTTTGGATCTTAATAATACCGGTTTCCGTCTTTCAGGTACACGTAAGGTCTTTAACCTGATCCTAAAAGACGCAAACTGTCAAACACACGAGTTAAAAATAGTCATGCTGTTTTCTGAAATTCATAACTTTCGGCGTTATTTGCTTAATTTTATTTTTTCGTAAGAGCCTTCTACAAACTAGGTTAGGTACCTACTTAACTATAGACTTATTAGGAGACTTAAGAAAAGACGAAATTAATCGATAAAGTACGTTTGATATTGTTATACAAAGGAAAGGAATAATTCGTGCGAAGTATTTAGACCAAGTAGAAATTCATTACTTTTACTTGGGTTTTCCACAAGATACTTAGTCAGATCAAACAAAAACATTAAGTACTTTTCGAGTATGAGAAATGAAAAAGTAGTTTTCAGGTGATTTTCAAGTTATGTCGTGATCAATATAGATTTCGAAATTTGGAATTTTATCCTGAAATCAGAAAATTTCCCTAACGGTCGGTTTCCAATCCCACTAACCAGATGTTAGTGTCCGTCCGTCTGTTAACACGTCATTTATATGCTTTGCCAAATATGTGATTTCTGCAATGCCCACGCTGCAAAAATGCAAATTCAGCTGCAAAGAGTACCGTGAACTCCCGTGCGACGCCTACTAACGACCAGAGATCACAAAATATAGAGCTTACAGGATAGTTGGTCGCTGAAAGACTAAAAGAATAGAACAACATCGTCGTAAAAGCTTTTCTATGTGTTATTATAAATACGTGAATCCTTTGATCCTACATAGTTGATATCCCTAGATGAAGGTATTCGCTTGGAAATACACCTCATCCAACCCAGGAGCCTCCCTCATGACTAAGAGTAGAAAATTACCACCACGGTTAAATAACCTTAGTATCACGGTTAAATAACCTTAGTAGTAGGAGATCAACACAGATTGCGTTCTTCTTTAATAATATTCATAAATTTGTATTTACTTACTTGAAATAATGTGAACTAAGAGTGGGTGAATTAACTTGAAATGTAATCTTAATGTAATGTAACTTTCAGTGTTAATTCGATCTCAGGTTGTCTAGGGGCCTCCTAAAATTTATAAAGCACCTCTAGCGTATATAGCATCTATAAGCATCTATCACATAATCCTAACGCAGTCTGCTCTAAAGGATGGTGGAGGACCAAGAATAAAACATATACTTTTTAAAAACGTGCCAACTCTGCAACCTGTTTATTTTTTCAGCAATATCCCGGACACATCAGTTGTATGCGCGGCCATTGTCATCCAATTTTATGAGAGGTTGTCAACGTACCATTGTTAGCTCATTTGCCTGGCATTATGTGGCGGTCGCCAGTGTTTAGTTGCGCGAAACGAGTGGATCGGACCATAAACAATGTACCTATTTTGCAAAATGGAAAATTCTTTAATCTGTGACTCTTCTCTAGCGTCCAAAAGCTGCGAGTTCTTTTAGGTCTGTCGCTGTGGTAACCATTTTCACCAGGTGGACCGTATGCCTGTTTGCCTACTAATTGGTAGGTATTAAATTCTCTTTCCCGTTTTTCATAAAGTCGTCGTGCCGTATCAAGATAAATACCGAAATATAAGTGATAAAACAAGTAAGTACTTATTTTTCTATTCAATTTTTACCCTCATTTCGAATTTCTTCTTAACTTGCGCCATTTAAGCCTTTTAGTGAAACTTTTATTATCTAAAGCATTATCGATAGGTATCTGGGCTAAGCTTTACTTAAAACTTTCAATTTTTCAGTTTCAATTCAAACTTCAAATCATTTCTTTCATCCGATCCATCCGGTTATAATGTTTTTTTTTATTCAGATAAATTCGCGTTTCGGAAGGCCGTCGGTTCCCGCTACCATTGAAGTCATTAAAGAATCCTCGTCAGAGGCCAAGAGGCGAGAAAATCTGACATTAGGGCGTGCCAGGTCCCTTGTAACCCGGACGATATGTATGTTGATCAAATGTAAAAACTGTTGATAAGATCACAGACTCAGTTGAGTACATTAGAGTACTTACTTCCACTTAATAAAATCATAAGTACTTGAATAATACTTGATTGAGACAGTTGTGTAATTGTCTGAACTTAGACATAATTGCTGTTTACGGCTCAAGTGTCGTAAAGTTTAACATCACAAGTTGTGTTGTAACTCCGTAATTAATGATCCTGTGCTCTTGAAACGCCTGTGTGACATTATTTTCGACAAGAATTTACACAGACATTCATTACATGGAGTACATTACTTACTTACATTACATCTAACCTCACTATAGATTATTAAGCCGTTTCCCGTGGTTTCGCTATCGCGGTAAGTTCATACTCATACCTATTCTAGATTATGTTTGACCCCGGGCCTACCAAATTTCATCAAAAACGGTCAAGCGGTTTAGCCGTGTAAGGGTAACAGACAGACTTTCGCCTTTATTATATTAGTATGGAAGTATAGATAATCGATACTTATATAAGTCTTAACTTAAGTACCTATAATTGGGTAAAGCCCGTATTCAGCTGTAAGTGGTATTATGATTACGTTAGTATTCATCTATGTTGTCCCATCCTACTTGTGGAGATTATGATAAAAATCCATGATCATTGCATTTTAGGTAATATTTCTAGCTTTAATTATTCTGTTTTTTTTAAGTTATGTCACTTCTACTACACTCTTTGTTAAATTGAGTACATTTAAGAGTAGGCGAATGATGTCATGAAGAGTTATTATATGAAGCCACATGTTTGTGGGAAACTATGTGCGTAACCAGAAGCGGTACGCAGATGTTTTTGACGGTTTCAAAAATCGTAGATAAAATTACTTCATCGGATTAGAGCATTGGGGCAAAGAGCAACATGGTCTCGCTCGATCTCGGCTACGTAAATCCGTGTTGCTCTATGGTTAAGGCCATAGGAGATAAAGAAGAGAAGACAACCTATTTCAATGGTTGCTTTTTGGATGGAGCCTAGGTAGGTACTCTGGCTGCTAATACTGTTTTCACAAAAATAACATTATTAAAGTAGGTACCAACTCTACCCTTACGCCGCATCCTAGTTTCGTCCTAAGGTGAGATAATTTCTATCTACATCTATAATTTTGTTGACAAAGAGTATAAAATATAAGTGCACAAAACGCAGCATATCAAGTGAAATGCATACTGCTTTACTTGGAACATGGGAAGGCACTTGTTAAATCCTCTTTCACAAACTACTCATCACCGTGGCAACGAACGTATGTTGAAAAGCTATCAAAGGAGACACTGACACACTAAGTATAGAGTATAGACATTCACGTCACACAAACACAAATAAATATTTTACTTAGGTCTGTGCTGTGCTTAGGTCTATCTTTATACAGAGGCAGTTGATTAGGTAAGGCTGGTATTTCTGAAATTTTAAATAGTGCGGACCATATTAGCAAAGAATAGATAATATCTAGTATAAGATCAGTCTAAAGAGTTTCTTTAGACGTCGAGGTAAGATGGCTTTAACCATCCCGGCTTCTGTAAAACATTCCGGATTTTATGCTTCAGTCCCGCATTTTTATATAGATGAAAATGTCCCGGTAACGGTCTAAAAGGTCACGCACGACTTTTTTGTAAGTTTGTTACGCTCAAATGTGTAATTGCGTTTGTATTGCATTTTCTCAAGTTAACACACGCATCATTCCCTACATCGGCTCAGCGCACAGACATTTAATGTATTAAATATTTTAAAATTTTAAATGTCTGTGGCTCTATGAAGTTATTCACCTTACCTAACCACAGAATAATAACGCCGAGTAAATCATTTGCGTGCAGACTTGCGGCAGTTCTCCACAATACCCAGTGGTCATCACTGTCTCTCCTCACTTTATTCATATCGTTTGGATAACAAGATCAATTGACACATCACACCTTGATTTCCTAGTCAAATTCAAAACTGGTCAAGGTTCTTATACGACATGTACCTACTATCAGCTAGGTATCTTTGTTAGGAAGAACCGTGATATTATATTCTGAGTACAATATAAAAATGCATTCAGGGCTCTGTTGTGGGGCTGACGCGATGGTGTAGTGTTTAGAGTATGTTTGCAGATGTAGATTAGCTTTAATGTTGTCCTCCGCAAACAGTAGCTTTATTAAGCACTGTATGAAGCAGTACATCAGATGAAAAAATATTGAATTTTACTAACATAGGTAAAGTATACGTAGTTAGATTCTTTTGTTAGTTACTAACCCCATATGAACTGAATGGTCTAAAATAAATTAATTTTATTTTTGTTATTTTATTACATTTCCCATATCAATATGTATTTATAGGGATATAGGTTATAGTAACTGCAAGTACAAAGCAAAGTATTAAGAACACTAACACGATTAGACACAATAAGTTGTACTGTCGCCAACATGACAAGCTTATACAAGCTTCTTACGACCTATTACTTATGAGATAGTGAGTAGTAGATGTTTACTTATATAAATACTTTTATTAACATTAATTTAAAAAAATCTACGAGACTATAGGTACCAAATTTTAATTAAATCTGTAAAGTAGGTAGTTTACCCGTAGAATCCTAACAAAAAACAAACATATTTGCATTTTGACTTTCGAATTTAAAGATTTTTTTTACATTACTACATAGTATAAAACAAAGTCGCTTTCTCTGTCCCTATATCACTTTGTATGCTTAAATCTTTAAAACTACGCAACGGATTTTGATGCGGTTTTTTTTTAATAGATAGTGATTCAAGAGGAAGGTTTTTATCCCCATGCGAAGCCGGGGAGGGTCGCTAGTAATACATAATGACGAAAATGTGACACTAATTATTAATTTATCTTATTGTATAAGGTGTGTAGGGTGTCTAGTTACATATACCTATTAGCTGTATTGTGGTGTTTAGATAAAAATCTTAAATTGAATTCATGCAATAAGTTCGTAAACTAACCACCGTAAACATGCAAATCAGAAAAACTAAACTCATTACATATTAGTACAGTTGACGACATTTTCAATATAACTAGGTATATATTTTTTTATTATTTATTGAACAATACTAAATAAAATAAAATGTAAATGGCAGATTTGGCGGACTTAAAGTAATGCCTGAACTCTACCGGTGAACCAAATGATGGGATGCATATAAATCACGGAGTAGGTATACGAGTATTATACAAAGAGAAAGGTAGAGAAGTGCAAGAACACGGTAACCCTCGCGTAATTTAGACAATTATTTGATTTCAACGACAATCATTAATCGCTAAATAAAATTGGTTCGCGATCCTCACCGGCGATCCTTCAGTGATAATCCCTTAATTATATATATATTTTTATTATTTACATATCTTTACGTATCTCACCAGATGGTAAGTGCAAGTGAGATCTAACATAGAACTCGCTTGTTCTTAGCCTTTTACTCTAGCCTTAAAAATATCCAGGTTATAAATGTCCGAAATATGTCAGCCGGTAGAGTGTTATAAATACTTTTTAAGCTATTGCATAGCTTTTATCGCGGGTTTTAAGCGCGGCGAGCGAATCAAGAAATTCTGTAACGAAAAAACCAGACACCCCCCTACCATGTACTCCGCCCGCCTACCATGTAGCTCTAGCGAAAAAAAAACAAAATTTTTATTTTTTGTCTGATTAATGCCCTAGATTGATTTTAGCTTTTAGTACATTACTAGCATCTTTACTCTTAATCTTAAATAAAACCGTTTAACTTAAAAATATTTTTTTACTTAATTTATTTTTACCGTAAGATTTATAAACGACGAGGATGAACTGGTATGAAAGTAGTTAATAGCATGTAGACATAGGCACCAATTTACTTATGGTCGTGGAAGTATATAATAAAAAAATTAAGAGTATGACTACTAAGATATACTACTAACTTTTGTTGTACTCATTTTTAGTTGTAGGTATAAAGATATTACTACTAAACAAACAAAAAAACAGTAATCGTATTGAAATGTTAATTCTAAATATTAGTTTCGTGCCTACTTTTTCTTCTAGCTGTAGGTGTCCCACTGCTGGGCAAAAGCCTCCCTTCTTTTCTTCCATGCATCGCTTCTGTGCTACTTATTTTATAATTTTTCTACTAACATGTAAATTAAATTACTACCTGTCAATTTAATGTATTACGGACTGTACTGACTCATTGGGAATTCCGTACTGGTTTATTTCGAGATAAGTATTTTTATTTTACCAGCGGGTAGCGGGTTTATCGCGATCTAGGGGTGGTTTTGCAATCCTTGATTTAATTACGCCCTGAAAGCCATTGCGTGCTGGCCCTGCCTACTGCTGAAAAAGGTGGAAAATGGACGGCTTTGGGCGGCCACAGACGTTTTAAGATCAGATAAATATAAGGAACTTATTTTTATTTATCACGCTAGTTACTAATATAAGTAAAAGTGTTGTATTAGCGCAGAATAAATCCAGCGAGTAATGTGATCTCTCATTTCCCGTCTATAATTTATTAAAACTTAGGTAAGTAGGTATACGTTAATTTTATTAACTTTATTTTTCTATAAGTCTAATAGACTCTTTTTTCAAACTTTATTTTATGGTACAAAGGCCGGATTTTATTTAATTACTAGCGATCCACCCGGCTTCGCATGAGCATAAAACCTTCCTTTGGAATCACTATCTATTAAAAAACGGCATCAAAATCCGTTGCGTACATAGTTTTAAAGATTTAAGCATACATAGGGATATAGAGACAGAGAAAGTGACTTTGTTTTATACTATGTATTGAAGTATTTTCTATCTCTTGCCTTAAAACTATTCGTACGATATTATTATTCATACATTTTTTGTAAGTAATTTCTTTAATACACAATTAAAGCTGCTAAGTATATTCTTTTCATTGTTTTCTTTATTATTTGGGTCAATGTGTACACCTTATTATATACTATAACGAGTACATATCTCTTACTAAAAGCTGAATTTCTACATAATGAATATTTATTAAAATTCATTGCGATGTTTTTCGTTTAGTTTTGCTCGTTATATATTCCACTTTGAATTATAACCGATCACACAACATAATCACACAATCACTTATACAAATATACCTAACCACCGGCCACCGGCTAACCGCGGGTTTATTCTTCGTTCGTCCTGAAATTTTGTCCCACATTTCAAAAAATGATTCGTTTGTCCCAGTCACTTTTATATTCCCGGTTTGTCCCAGTTCACAAGAAGGTACTTTAAAGGTACAGCTAACAAAAAAGTATTTTGAACGAATAACAAACAAAAACCTATATTATTTAGAAAGAAAATTACTTATAAAAAACAACGGGTCGAACAAGGAATGCAAAGTGGGACCAACTAGGAATAAAATAATAAAAATTGTACATCGGGACGAAGGAAGCATAATGTTTGGGACTAACTAAGAAATTTATTAGTGGGACAAAACTCAGTGGGACAAACGAAGAATGAATCTAACCGCGGCTCAATCAGCAACATGACGTCACTGGAAGCCAGACATCAATCTCAAGCAGTTGTCGCATTGTGGCAAATTGGTCCCAGATTGATTAGCACTATAAACTTTATTTAATGAGTAGGCATTTATACTACGAAGATAATACAGCTAAGGATATTAATCAAAAGTACATTTACACTTTGAGTGCATTAGTTTCATGCCAGTACTTTCATAGTCACGCTGCGGCTCTATAAAAATATATTTTGGCTTCAGTGTCGTGAAAAATGCATACCTATATTGCGAAAATTTACGTTCGTGTATAAGTATAGTGAAATTATCGTCGTGAAAGTACTTTCATACAACAACAACAGACACCTGCACCAATATTTGACATCTCAAAAAAGTATAAAAGTGTACAAAAGCAAAATCAAAATACTACCAGATTTACCTTATCGTAAACATTTAATACTTCTATGCATATTGTATTGATGATGTTGATGTAAAAAAGACGTTGTACTATAGAGAATAGCATCAATTAGAATTTAGAACAAGCGTAATTTTCAACATGTTGATTTTTTTCTCGATTTACATGCGTTTTTTGAAAGCTTGTTTTGTTCTTAGCATTATCAAAGCATTGTGGTGATGGCACAGACTATATAGAGAGGAGATACTAGGCAATGGTACTTACGTAGGAATGCACTTTGGCCATTTATGATAGCTGTGTTTAGTTCTCGTGGCGTTTAACCCATCAATGTGCACAATTAGACGTTTATTTACGCCGTCGTCGTAAGCCACAAGTTCCGCGTGCTTGCTTCGTTTTAGTAGTCTACTATAATGTAAATAGTCTATTCTAATGTAACATGAAGTGTGTAATATCAGGATTAATGTTTACTAAAACTTGAGATTTTCAGTAGTTAAATATAATATAATAACTAAAGAATGCAATACGTCATGAACTCTAATAACCATTTATATGGGTCGATATCGGTAGTGTACGGTAGAGTAGAGTAGGTGCAGAGGTGAGGGAAGGAAAGTGGTAGAGTAACTTGCCCCCGGTGATAGTTACTCTACCAAATTTTAGTACTTTACCAATACTGTTTGCATGGGTATAATTAGTAGTATAGTTAGTACTCTATTTCGTTATTTTACCGATTACTCGACTACTCTACCCATGTAGGGTAGACTGTTTTTGTATTATTTTAGGTATAAGTAATTAAATTAGATGAATCCGAAAAATTTACCTGATTCCGAAATATTTAATTTAGTACTTATCTATTTCCGATTATAACCAGCATTACAATGATTTTATATATAAATCTTTCGCTTGACAATGTTGGAATATCTATAGGGCGATGCCGTTCACTAGCCGGATATCACGCGTTACGGAGACATCTCGTTATTAAGTAATAAACAATGATCTATAGATCTGTCGCCTTTCCCGTGAGAAAAACGGCAAATGCACTTATTAGATGGGTACTCTATCTAAATATCGATGATTAGCAAAATAGTTTGTAATGATTGTAAATACTTGAGCGAAATTTAATAATTTCAGCCAAAAAAGTCCTCCGCTGGATATACATAGATATCTCCATATCTCCATTGATTAGGGACCTCATTAATATAACAGAATGTTACTAACGTTTTATTTTAAAATTCCAGGGAGATCCTGCCAGATCAGATCAATAGATATATATATATATATATATATATATATAGACAATACTAGAATAAAACAAGATACTTACTACGCAAAGACAAATGCATATTTTGATAGAATCTCCTATTCAATCCGAACAGCAAATTCGTTTAGGTGCAGTTTTTATCACGTTGCCAATACACGCCTTAACACGCCCAATAAACTTTTTACTTCTGTCATATCAAATAATTTTGAAAAATTCGAAACGCGCGCGGTATAATTTTTTTTTTTTAAATCTATGTGTCACATAAATTCAAAGAATTTCGTATAGCGCGCGGTTTTAAGTGACGCAATTTTTTTAAAATCTATGCATAAATTAGTTATAGTAATTCTGTACCAATTTATTTATTTCATTGTTTACGTAAGTGTATACATAAATAAACTGTAAATAACAGTTGACCTTCCTTGTCCCCAAATTTTCACATTGACTGATTGATAGCGATTTGCATGCAGTGTTTTTCTCTGAGCTCTAAAATAAAAAAGAAGTTAAATGCAAAGATCCTAGATCAGCCAGTGACACAAGACTCTAGTTCAAACACAACTAAAATCAGATTTTATCTCCAATACTATTTCTATGAGCCGCAATATAGGCACATAGGTACTTAAAATTTTAAGTGTAGGTACGTATATCTATTCAGTCTGTGTATGTTAGATCTATAACTGCTACGATAATGGAAACAGGTATCTAAATATAGCAATATGTAGGTAATAGGCTCTAAGTGAAAATGGGAATAATTTTTGAACGTAAAACAGGGAACTAAAAAAAAAAGTGTTCATCCTTCTCATAATTCAGAATGTCTTGTTGGCGGTACTGGCGGTGGCACGGGCTGACGGTAGTGTAGCTGGTAGATGCGGTCCCAGAAGCGTGCGCGCTCCAACAGCAATGAACCTCTCAACGTTACTTCTTTACCTAGCGACATATGTGGCGACCACTCTGAGCCCATTGGTGGCCACGCAGGCAGAGACGAGCCCTCTGGAACAGGTTTCCTGCAAAAAATTAAGAATAAAATTAGAAATATTCGATTTCGGTGATTTTTATACGAACCTAGCCTAGCAACCGAGATCTAATCTCAATTGTGGGTTGTTGGAAGAGGAACCATGGGAGGTGACAAATCACGTTCATTTGTGCAAACATTACCAATCTGTGCATTGTCGTCAATGGTCAAGTCATGACACATTGGGCATTAGTGTATATTTTCTTTGCTTTGGGTGAGTACATGACTGCAGACAACAACAGAAGAAGTTCAAAAAACATTTTTGTAGGTATCAGATTTATAAGTAAATTACTTTGATACGAATATAAATTACTGTTTTAAAGATAACTTACCCTTTTATTATGAAGTTTTGCCACATTTCTCTTATTATCCCTTGAAATTTCTTGAAGTCTTCAGAATAAGGATGGTTTACTAAAATTGATGGATCAAGAACAGCCATTGTTTGAGCGCAGTGGGTTGCACCTTCAGTGGTATAGTTTTTGTACCCTGTGGGGTAACCTCCATCATCCACAAAAGAGTATTCATATAAATGAATATTATTGCGTTCTCCAGATAAATAAGCAACTGATTTTAAAATAGGATAAGCAAAAAGTACATCAGTAAAGTAATTGATATATCCTGTTATCGTGTCATCACCTACATGTTTATCTCCAAAATAAAATTCTTTTACGCGGTTCGCTAATTCTTCCTTTTCTTCTGCACTGTTGAATTTCAAATCAGCGGGCAAAAAGTCTGAAAATTTTGCGTCCATCCAGTCTTTCCAATGTTCAAAGAAATTCATTCTAAATATACCCTCCATATTTGCAAATCCAATTAAAAGAGGAACTTTACTAAATTTACCATTTTCTAGAATATTCAAAGGTGTGTCGGTTATAAATGCATCTACTCCTTTTCCATTCTCTACACAAGGTACAAATCCGAATGTAGAGTCAGCTCTACTTAAGAAAGTCTGTGACGTAATTTGATCATTTGTAGCGCTTATATAAAAATCTTCTAAAGCATAGATATCATCAATATTATTAAAATTCAATAATTTAGCAAATTCTTTTGCTTCTTTAAGTGGATCCAGCTGCATAGAAATGACGCCAACGGCACTGCCACTTTCTGGTATTGCTTTATGGAACAAACCCCTTGCTGCCGGCGACAACGTAATCAAATCTACGGAAACCGAACCTGCACTGTATCCTGCAATAGTGACGTCATTAGGATTACCACCAAACGCAGCTATGTTTATCTTTACCCACTTTAACAATGCAATCTGGTCTTTCAAACCAGCATTCCCAGGGGCATTTTCTGTTCCCAAACAAAGAAAACCATATATTCCCAGACGGTAATTAAAAGTTATAGCTATAATATTTTTGTTATTTATCAATTCTTTGGGTGTTAACATATTCCCGTATCCTATCTGGAAGGCACCGCCATGTATGTATACCAAAACTGAAAGGTTTTTCTTTTTTGTGTCTGGCAAATAAACATTGGCAATGAGACAATTTTCATCAACTTTCATTTCGGGCCTCACAAACATCTCGTTTTGAGGACATATTATTTTATTGTCAACAGCATCAAATGTTTCCTGCCATGAAGGCGGCGGTAGTGGACCCTGGGAAAAATGATATATTATTTACTTATGCAGTTAACATATACAAATAAATTAAAACAAGTCTGTTTGTAATATCAAAATACAATCTTTTTGCTAAATGCTTATGATATAACTATAGACAATGCAATGCATATACTTAACAAAAAAAAACAATATTTATTTGTTTTGTCTATCTTATGCCTGTCTAAATGTATGTCGGGATATCTCCTGAAACGGCTGGAACGATTTTGATAGAATTTTTACGGGCATATCATTTTTTATTTTATTAAAAAAAAAGGGGTTCTCGCTAAAATAAAACCCATTAAATTTCACGCGGACTATCCACGGATATCCAGTTTGTTAGAGAGAGTAAAACTTAGGATAACGGTTATGGTTTAGCTTGGCAGTCAAGCATACGGCCCACGCAAAATCAGTACGCGGTCACATAGATGGCTTAGGATTAAATAATACACACCATAAATTTTTGTTGTCCTTTAGGCACGGTGGCATATGGTATGCCAGAGAAGACGAAAACATTTGTCTCAGGGTCCTTATAACCGCGGATCGAACCTTGAGCAGTACGAACTGTTTTCGTCTGCCTGGTCTCCTCAGCATTTGCTGCAGACGCCAGCACTGTACACCAACACAAAATGAATGTTATCCACATGGCAGCAAAGTCTAGACTGTTGTGAAATTTTATTTTGGCAATAAATAATGATGCAGTAAGTAAAGATAAGACGTTAATCTTTATTAATTTGTTGTTACTAATAAAAGAAAAAGCGTCCAAGTACGAGCTGAACTCGCGTTGAGAGGGTTCCGCGCATTATTCCAGTTAAATTACCGCAATGATTACTATACTCTCCAAAAATGACCCTTTCATAGGATCTTTCATATTTCCTAATCTTTCCCTGTAAAATCAAGGCAGGACTTAATATATCTGTATTTGTTTTAAGTTTTATGTTTCTATTCTAATAGGCAATTATTAAGGCAATAAAAGATGTATGTGCCTATCTGCTCCAGACCTGTATTATTATAGATATATAGGTACTGGTTGTTTGATTTATTTTTCAAATGTTCTATATCTATTAGATACTGTCTTATTAAGTAGTAAATAGGAAACGATAAATCAGCCGAGTAAAAACGTGATTCGGCTGCAACCCGAAAATGTTTGCCGAAAGTCCAAGTTAATTACGTCGAAGCCACGAGATAATTAAGTTACAGGACTTATCTC
The DNA here is from genome assembly GCA_947044815.1 of Apomyelois bistriatella. NCBI lineage: Eukaryota > Metazoa > Arthropoda > Insecta > Lepidoptera > Pyralidae > Apomyelois > Apomyelois bistriatella. The sequence goes on from OX345691.1 coordinate 5,408,805, forward strand.
GACTTCACTTCAACGCCATATATTGTTGTGTTCATTGTATAGTCAGTCAGTCACTGTAAAAAGCATTGTAGAAAAATTTCTTTCTTTTTTTCAACTACTATTCAACAATATACATATCAGTAGGTCCGGACCCTATTTTAAAAATAGAATAAAAATTTATTCGAAAACACTCGTTTTTACAACCTTTTGATATGTGTAAAAAAATCAGAAAGGTAAAAATAAGAAAAACATAACAACGTGTGTGTATGCGCGCAGAAACAGTTTAAAAAGGTCATCCTTAGACTGAAAACAGACTGAAAGGTAGGTAAAGGTTATATAGACTATTCAGAAACTAAGAATTAGGTATATGAATAAAACTTTTATTGATCCAGAGACCGTGCAGTAGTGACCTGTCTCTCTCTCTGAATCTATGCTATCTAGGCATACAGAGGTCTTATTGTTTGTTAATGTCTATGTTTCCTCTGTCTGTAGCCACAGTTCCCTCGTAACTTAATAAAAGGTCAACTCATTTTAATGTAGGTATTTATTGAAGGTACGAATGTCACTGAGTACCTTACCTATATTGTACATAATTGAAATGGCGGATTACTACTTGATTACCTAGTTACAGCCCCAAAATTATACACAATCATGTAATGTTTGAAAGTGCTTTTTGATGTGAAAGTGCTTGTTATTAAAAACATTACATAGTTTTTAGTTTCTGAACAATCCAAATAAGTACTTGAATTAGTGTCTGGTAATTGTAATATTTATTTATTGCCTTATTTAATATTGTTAACTTAACTGTACTGTAGTTAAAAATACAATAGATAAAGTGTCATAATGTGTGAGGCCTTGATGATCTTGTGCTCTGTGTACATTTGTGTATCATACGCTTATATCTTAGTATATGCTGAATGAAATGAAATGGAGTTTTTAAGTAAGCCAAGTCTGATATCATTAAGGGGGGCCAGCAACCTGCTTCAGTTGTCGCTGAAAAAATTTAGATCGTGTCATAAATTTATTTTTCTTCCTCTTGTTCGGAAAAGGCTTCATTATTAAAAAGGAATCCAATAGACTCATCATTGGCCTTGGCCAATATAATTTAAAAAAACATAGCCGGCCGATAATGGATGGAGGCTTTTTTAATTTCATTACACATTTTCATATCGAATCAAAAAAAAACCTATTCTAATTTATTCCTCGGTAACATTTTTTTTATGTTACTTCGTATTTCAGTATTTAGGTACATAAGAAGTTCTTACTACCCACTTTTACTTATGTGCTTACAAATGTCTAACAGAAGACAAATAAAAATTCTAACACTTTAAAAATACAGGGTTTTTAATTGCTTATATGCAAACAGACGTGAAAGATGATACTGCTATGGCCACATTAAGTAAGTACCAACTTCCTTAATTTTATTTACTTCTCAAAAAGTAGAACTGGTGAGAACAGCATCTGGCACGATGCAGCGAGAACTCCCGAAACTCCGAGCTATTTATACAGAGGCCTGCCGGTTAATTAAGTTTCTTGTCTTCACTAAGCTGTTCCCACTTCAAAAACATTTGTCGGCATTGTACCTCTACAATTGCATTCTATTACAAATAAGAACAAGAGTATGTTTTATACATCTTCTCTTTCTTCATCATATACATAAGTTTTGCCGAATGTACTAGCAGGCCACGTTGCCATGGCTTGCGAGATAAAAAGGAAACTTAGAATACAAAAGCCAATGTTTGAAGTATTTGACAATCAAATCCTAGTCAGAGGCAATAATTAACTTGGACTTGCCGAAATTGCTGGTAACATAGTTTCTTCATCCATATTACATGATAAAATGACTAGCCAAAATTGATAGTATTAGAGTTTGAGCGAGAAAACTTTGATTTTGTTGTAATGTGTTCTCATTGGATTTACCTATTCTTAGCTAGTCTCTGCGGAGTCCTAAAATAACTCAGCTATCACTTTTATGTATTTGATTTAAAAAAAATAACAAAATTTTCTTATTAAACGTAAAATGTCATAAAGTTTCATTTGTGCTATTTTCTAAACTCGTATTACAGTACAGTACGTGGTAAATCCGGCAGCGGCACATATTCGCGATGATGTCGCTCGTAGATGTCGTCCCAGAAGCGCATACGCTGCAGTAAGAGGGAACCTCGCAGCTCCAACTTTCGGTCCAAAGACATGTGCGGTGACCAGTCAGCGCCCATCGACGGCCATGCCGGTAAAGAAGATCCTTCAGGTACTGGTTTGCTAGAACAATTCAAATGATTATCAAATATTCGCTTAGGAAATCTATTCCTAATACCAAAAAAGAGATGGATGGATTGTATTAAAGATATGTACTGTAAATATGAGCAGGAAAGGTGTGACACAGGTAATTACTCGTAATAGAACTAAGTGGAAAGAGTACATAATTTACCGACCCCACATAAGAATGTGGGATAATGTAAAGAAAAAGAAGAAGCCTGGATGCATTATAATGTTTATTTTAATTTTCTTATCTTTATTAATTCGTTACTAACTAAATTAGTAAAACGTTTCAGTTCAAGTTATACGTACAAAATAATTAACTCACCCAGTAGAAACAAAGTTGAACCACAATTGCCTTATAACTTGTTTCATATCTTTGAATTTAGGTGACAAATTATCTTCGTCTGGTGAATTCAAAGAATTGCCATCAGATATAGCATATGTTTGGGCACAATGGGTGGCTCCATTTGAGGCAGTGTAATTTTTATACAGCAACGGTGTTCCCCCTACATCAGCAAAAGAATACTCGTATAAATAAATTTCCTTGTTACCCGCTGCTCTTTGTAGATTCACTGATCTTGCAGTAGGATAAACGAAATTTACATCCGAAAAGAAGTTTATGTATTGGTAAATCGCATCGTCATCTATAGTTTTTTCACCAAAATAAAACTTCTTAACGACTTGGGCAACTTTTTCCTTCTGCTCTTGATTTTTAAATTGTAAATTATAAGGAAGGAACTCAGTAAAATCCTTATTCATCCTTTCTGTAAAATTTTCAAACAGGGGCATGTATAAAATACCTTCCATGTTAGCAAAACCAACCAAGGATGGGAGTTTCGTAAAATTACCACTTTGTAAAATATTTAATGGTGTATCCGGTATAATAATTCCATCACCGACATCGCGATCTAAACAAGGTGTGAAGCCAAAATTTTGATCAGGTTGATTTAAAAACGACCTTGAAAATAGTACTTCGAATGTGGCCGTCGAATAGAACTCTTCCAAAGCATATAAATCGTCTACATTATTGAAATTTAATCCTTTGGCAAATGTTTTTGCTGTTTCTATTGGGTCGAACATAACAGTAGATCCAGAAAGACTGCTGCCACTCTCAGGTATAACTTTATGAAATAATCCATCAAAAGCTGGTAATAGTTGCATTAGATCAATAAACATGGAACCTGCGCTAGCTCCATTGATGGTAACATTATTAGGGTCACCACCGAAATGAGCTATATTCTTTTGAACCCATTTTAATAATGCCAGTTGGTCTCGCAAACCTGCATTTCCAGGTGTTTTTTCTGTTCCCAAACATAGAAAACCATGTATCCCTAGACGATAATTGAAAGTTACTACAATCATATCATGGTTTTTAACCCTATGTCTTTGAAGTAACATGTTACCAAAGCCCATTACAAAACCACCTCCATGTACTACAACAACAACTGGGAGATTCATTTTATCTGTTTCGGGAGCAAACACAGATGCAACGAGACAATCTTCTTGTTCAATGATGTTTCCCATGTCTATTCCAACTGGTATTTGTGGACAGACGATCCCTCGATTGACGGCATCCAAAGGTTCATGCCATGTGGGTGGTGGAAGAGGTGCCTGTATGATAAAAAAATTGTCAATGAAAGGCTTTATGGAATAAAACATTTTTGGTGTATTTACACCGAAAATGCTAAATAAAATGATTTTACTAAGTTTTTTCCTTATAATTTTAAAAGGAAGGAACTTAGTAAAATCCTTATTCATCCTTATATGTTCCATCTGACAAATTATTATGTGTATTGCACCAACCAACACAAGTACACGTTTACTCTGTTAATGTTTTCAACCTTCATTCATATCAACCTGATAATATAATTCTAGATTAAAATCAGTGTAGGTACATAGCACTAGTACTCCATAGTCCATAGATTGACAATAAATCTGTATATGCGTTGCGCTACAATTTTGTTGTAATTTTACATTACAGATTAGAGTATGTAAGATCTTACGGCTAAAACAACGTCATATAACATAGAATTCACACGGACGAGATAATGTGACAAGTGCCCCTAGTATGAGTTTTTCTTAACGCAGACGCTAGCGACTGCGTTTGGATTTTGTATGGAATTTCTTAGTTGCCTTACTATCCGCCAGAGGCGCTGTACAGATTTGCCATACTAAATCGCTAACGCAGTCACTAGCGTCTGCGTTAAGAAAAACTTATACTAGGGGTATTAGTTATTTTAGGACTCCTAAGACTAGCTAAGAACAGGTAAGTCCAATGAGAACTCACCTTAAATTTCTCGGATCCTATCGGTGCCTTTGCATAAGGGATGTCGTAAAAAGCAAACACTCCTGTCTCAGGGTCCCTGTGCCCCTGCACGGGGCCCTGAGTTGTGTACACAAGCCTCGACTCCCCATGATTGTTAATATCACCCTCCACACACACAGCTCTTAGCACCAACGCATAAACTAACACACTCAAAACATTATCCATTATTGAAACACTCACTAGTAGCGATATCAAGATATTCGTATTTATAGTCTGTATCGTATCGCCTATCACCAAAATCTTTCGATCAGTGACACCTGTTCTCCAATGTTGCGGTCCCGAGTTCCCGATTACTCCCGACTCGTTAATTCATAATTTATTTATTTATTGTATGAAGGCAGATAGCACTTACAGTAATGCAATGCAATGTTGAATTATGAACACATCTTGATAACATATTGTCAATAACCGTGGCAGAAACAGAATCAAGACCATATCAGTCCATACCTATAGTGGCCTCAGATTACCAGCGGAAAACGGAAAACTCGACATAAATTACATACGAGCAGCGGTGACCGGTGAATTCGGTGTTATGACATGTTATGCAATCACACACAAACACAAACTATTGACAACATCACTACTATGCAGTTATATCTATGTTGAGTTACCTACCAACAGAGAGACCGACAACTCAAAAACATAAACTGTCAAAAAATAATATAATTAAGCCCTTAATCTCGCATATTTTTATATTGACCTTTAGTACGACTAACTACAATATTCTACGTAGGTATAGTATTCATTTTATAATCGTTGGTATGACACACGGACTGGTTAATTCGACTCGGTAGCACAATAGTACAATACTATGAAATGATAATGACCTCTCGTATGAGAGTAATCTTTGTTAATAAATAACGTATATACATAACACACCTACGTTACGTTTTGGCGTGTACCAAGGTAAAAAAACATGAATAGGATGTTATATTATAAGGAAAATATCATCAGAACACAACGGAGTTAATGTATGGGTACATTTGGTCAATTTTTTTCTTCATCACTCGTTTTGCAAGTCCAGTATTTTCATTCGATACAAGCCGTGTGGACGTTTATTTTTGTGTATTAGATATTTATTTTTATACTTGTGAAATGTTACAGATGTGCAAGTTTTAATAATAGGTAAGTAATTAGTGGTCGCCAATTGGCCAAAAATCATCATTTTATTTGCGTCAACTTGTATTTTTTTATAAATTTTAAATAGTATACATAGTTATATACATACCTACAGTGATGATTGATACAGTGAGCTGATTCATACAGTACCTACAGTGAATCAGCAAGTTTGTGAAGTGTTTCTTCTACACAGGTTGATGTTTTTATCGATCGATATTAACGCAAATATTTTACTATGTACTAATATTCATATAACATTTTGTTAATTTATGCCTGTTTAGGTGGCTTTATGTATACTTTTATCGATCGTGATAAAGTAAGATACAACGCTTGTCAATTGGGTTAATTTGGTAACTATTATTAATATTTTTATTATTTGTTACAACATTTTGTATGTCCGAAGTCTGAAAAGTAACTTTATTTCAATTCAAAATATGCAAATGGCTCAGGACATAATATTCACATTCATCATTCACCATTTGTCCACTTTATTTTTAATTTGTACAATAGATTTTTAAATAAATAAATTAATTCATTAATAAGTAAAAATTGTTGTGTAACGTTGGATAATTAAAAAAATCCAGATTTTTTTTACAATACCTATTATTTTCAAACATCGCGCATTTCTCAGTTAGATCACAAATTTTACTCGTAGAATGGTTACAGCTGTAAGTTTGAGTGAGTATACCACCCATGCGAAGCCACCCGAGGCGGGTAACTAGTCAGTCGGATGATAAAAACGGAGCTGATATGTAGAATGGATAACAACGTTTGTGATATTATCAGCAGTCGATTTTACCTTTTTACCTAGAAGAGGCTTTATCTAACCTGAAAACTGATAACTGCTAATTTATATTTTTTCATTTGTCCATAGAAGAATACAGAACTGTTGATTAAGCCGTCATGTGGAAAGCCTGTTCTATTTTCGTAGTATTTATTGTGCTACCACTGGTTTATGGAACAGAGGACTCTGATAATGTAAGAATAGTGCGCACTCCACAGGGACCTGTGCGTGGATACAGGGATCCTGATAAAGACATTTTTATCTTCCGAAACTTACCGTATGCTACAGCTCCTACAGGACGTAATCGATTTAAAGTGAGTAATATTTCTTAATGATTTCATGCGAAATAAAATATCCAAGTTGTTACGTTTTTTAGGGATCCTTATTAATAATTATTAACTTTTTAGGCTCCTCTACCTCCTCCAGCATGGCTAGAAACATTCGATGCAGTAGACAAAGGCATAGTATGTCCACAAAACGCCGATCAAAACGCTATGCTGACAGGACGACAAAAAGCAGAAGAAAATTGCTTGATTGCCAATGTATATGTACCAAACACAATTGCTAAGAAACTTCCTGTTGTAGTCTACGTTCACGGTGGAGGCTACCAAATAGGTTTTGGTGACGCAATTACACCAAAAGGTTTTGTAAGTGACAAGCAAATAATTGCAGTTACCTTCAATTATCGTCTCGGTGTGCATGGATTTTTATGCCTTGGTACGGAATTAGTTCCTGGGAATGCTGGTATGAAAGATCAAGTAGCACTCTTGCGCTGGGTCAATAAGAATATAGCCAGTTTTGGTGGAAACCCTGATGATGTTACTATTTCTGGATATAGCGCAGGATCAGCAGCAGTTGATTTGTTATTGCTTTCACCTGCTGCTAAAGGTTTATTCCGTAGAGCAATACCTGAAAGTGGCACAAGCATCTCTCCATGGTCAATTGAAGTCGATCCCTTAGAAAAAGCGCAAAAGTTTGCTAAGATTTTAAACTTTACAGATGTGGATGATGTGTTTGCTTTGGAAAACTTCTATACCACCTCACCATTTGAATTATTGTTATCATATCTGAAAATGGATGAAAAGGACTCAACGTTTGGATTTTCACCATGTGTAGAGAGGGCTACTAGTGAAGAAATATTTTTGGCTGAGTCACCTGTTAATATATTGAAGAGTGGAAAGTTTACGAAAGTTCCGTTATTGTACGGATTTGCAAATATGGAAGGATTAGTGCGCATTGTATATTTCGAGACGTGGAAAGACGAAATGAATGAGAAGTTTTCAGATTTTCTGCCAGCAGACTTGACATTTGATAATGAGGAACAAAAGGAAGAAGTGTCATCAGTGGTGAGAAAGTTTTACTTCGGAGATCAACCAATTGACGATAGCGCAATGTTGGCGTATATAGACTATTTCTCAGATGTATTATTCGCATACCCTGCTTTGAGGTCTTTGAAATTACAAAAAGAAGCCGGTAATAATAATATATATTTATACGAATATTCCTTTGTTGACAAAGATGGAAATCCAACTGGATACAAAAATTACACAGTAAATGGAGCTGGTCATTGCGCTCAAACTACGTCTGTTTCTGATTGGCCAGCTTTTCTAGGCCCACAGAAAGAATTTTCAGAAGAGTATAAATATATCAGAAAAACACTAGCGGAAATGTGGCATAACTTCATAACAACAGAGTAAGTAAAACCATACACTGTTCAGGAAAAAATTACTTTGTTTTAGTTTATAATAATAGCTTAGTAAATTTAGAAACAGTCAAATTTGATAAAAACTCTAAATATCTAATTAGTAATTTTATCACTTGAGCGTGCGACGCTGCTACCACACGTTCCGAGCGCCCTATAAATGGCTTATATATACATAAGGTGAATTTAAATCAACTGCAAATATTTTAAGGGCAGATTCAGGTCACTAAACTGAACAACTTTCCCAAATAAACTCATGTCGAAATACGAAACCTCTCATACAAATTGAGAATCAGCTGATCTAGTTTAGTATGGAGAGTGAAAAATAAAATTTCATATTTCGATATAAGTTTTTTTGGAAAAGTTGTTCAGTATAGCGGTCTGTATCTACCCTTAAAATATTTGCAGTTAATTTGTGTCCACCTTGTATATATAAGATATAAATATATTGTTCAAGACAAAATATGGTAATAGGTAGTGGGATCGTTTAGCCGCCAAAATCCCTTTAAGTACCTACCTAACTTTCTTTCTCAGCGAATAATTTTATTTACTACCGTGTCACCTACACGAAATGTTGATCATGAGTAGATCGGAAAACACATCACGGTTTTGTACTGTTTATCCACGTTACTAAGTTCCATTTTTATCATATTTCTATGATCATCCATACTAATATTATAAATGCGAAAGTCTGTCTGTCTGTCTGTCTGTCACCTCTTCACGGCTAAACTGCTGGACCGATTGTGATGAAATTTGGTAGGGATGTAGTTAAAACCTAAGGTCAAACATAGGCTACTTTTGGGCGCGATATAACCGAGTCCCACGCGGGGCGAAGCCGCGGGGAACAGCTAGTAATTAATATTTGTTAAATATTTCAGTAAGCCTGTCCCGGAGGGTTCCTCTCTTCCAGCGTGGCCTCCCATGGGCGCGGAGTGGTCGCCACACATGTCCTTCGGGAACTCAGTGGAGTTGAGAGGTTCACTATTGTTAGAGCGCATGCGCTTCTGGGAAGGTATCTACCAGCAGTACTACCGCAACCCTGTGCCACCTCCGGAGCCACCAACAAAACACTCTGAACTTTAATTTATTACTTAATAAATTAGTGTTGAATAATATAGATAAATTTTATTCAATCTGGTAGTCTTTTATTCTAATAATTTTAAATACTTGGTTGTTGGAGAGCCAACCATGTGTTAAATTGGCTTTTTCTTCTTACAATTCAATTATTTATGAAATTCTCCTAAAATGGAGAGTATGTGGTATATAAGTATTTATATTAAATTAATAAATCTGACTGGTAATCTATGGCAACAAATTTTTATCTTTCATTTCAATGGCACAAATCTTGTCAGCCCAGAAAGCTTTGCGCGCTTGTCGGAGACCATAGAACTAGGAACGGGCGACGCAATTTTTTTTTTAAATCTATGGCGGAGACCATATCATATCATCCACGAGTTTTTGGAGGGAAAGTAAACTGTCGCTATGTCCGCGCTGTATTTAATTTCCAAAACTTAGGTTTTTTCGAGTGTTTGTGCATAATATTGGTGGTTTATTATTCGCAAAGTGTTCGTGAACAAGCGTGAGTGTTGGGAAGTGACACAGTGTCGATTACGTGACTTTTTATCTTTGTCACCAAAATCTCCATGATATAGCTAAGTGAAATTTTTCCACCGCTTCACTCAGCCATCTGACTCAGACTAGACTTACTTACTTGACTGGACTTGACTATTGACTTGAATTTTTGACTCGACTGACTTAAGTAGGACTGAAGAAGATTAATAAAATCAAGAAAGGCTTTAAAGGACTAGATTCCATGGCCGTAAAAACTATTCAAAAAAAAAAAAACATAACATCCACATTTTTAATGTAAGGAATTTAATTTAGCGCAAGCAATGTAGGTCATTTTTTACACCTTGGGTTACATTATTGGACTTTTAGTAAGTATCCCTAATTTTGTTGAAAATATAATATAGCCTTCCTCGATAAATGTACTACCCAACACTAAAAGAATTTTTCAAATCGGTCCAGTAGTTTTGAAGCCTATTCGATACAAACAATTAAACTTTCCTGTTCATAATATTAGTATAAATAAATATATAAGAGTAAATGAAATACTACTGAAGGATCAGGTATATCTCCACTTAACTATACTTCAGTAATAGGTAATTTGCAAAAAAAAATGATGTTTAACAATAACTTACTGTGGGGTTAACTCAATCTGTGTGATTTGTCACAATACATTTATTTATTTTATTTATTTATTTAGTTATGATTTCATGAAATTGTCTATGATAATAGGACACCAGTCAGACGAATGTACAAAAATAAATTGAGGCTTCAGTTATTTCTATGTATATTCTTAAGCCGAAGACACACGTTAAGTAAGTACTTAATATATATTTAGGAATAGAACTCATTTACAGCTTTTGCCTTTGGCTAAATAACAGAGGATTTTTGTTTTCTTTTACAAATCATTTAACTAATTAACCTGGTAATTCAATTAATTCTTGCACATCAGCAACTTAGAATATATATTTCCATCATCAACTTTAATTCTGTTTGTTAGAATAGGTATCATGTAAATAAGGTACCTATCTACTAATAGGTATTGGAATAATATAAAATCCGTCTTAATAATCATGTTTCTTAATCACTTTAAATAAAATAAAAATCAATATGTCTGAGAACTAAAACTTAACATGAAATGCACTTCGTTCTTACGCACAGTTTTCCGTTTTCTTCGCCAACTGAGGTTCGTCAATAGTATCATCACATACATGCCTAATTAAATTAATTAATGTCAAAATTCAATATAAATTGTCAGAATTAAATGTTTAGGTCTTAGGTCTAGTCTTTATTCCTCATTACTTTATGCATTATTATAATAGTTCCTTTTGTCATCACAATTCCGAATGTCTAACTTCAGGATTAGGTGATTTGGGCGAGCTATAGTATCGCTGGTATATCTGATCCCAGAACCTAGCGCGCTCCAGCAATAGGGAACCCTTTAGCTGCAGCTGGTTGCTCAGCGACATGTGCGGGGACCAGTCTTCGCCCATCGGCGGCCACGACGGGAGAGGCGAGCCTTCTGGAACTGGTTTCCTGGAATTCGAAAGAACCATCACTATAACTATTTTCAAAGCATCTTTCACGGGCTTTATGCTCGATTGTCATCGTAATTGTATAAAAAAAGATTAATAATATTCGTAATTGATAATTCGTCTTAGGTATACTCCTTGGAAGGGATAAGAAAATTCTTCCTTTTGTTTTTTATTAATTTCTTTGTAGCATGGATACTTACTTTTTCTGAACAAACAGTTCTACCGTAAGATTATGATGTCAACTGATTCCTTTTTTTATATTTTGTAACTATTAAACTACTAGTAATATAGAGTAGACACATAGTAAGTAAGAGTACCTACACAAATAAATTTACTCACCCTGTCGTAATGAAATTGTACCAGAATTGTCTCATCACGGCTTTCATCTGCTTATATTCATCAGTCAGAGTATCTTCGTCTATGATCTCTCCAGTGTAAATATTTTTTTCATCAAACACAGCAAAAGTTTGAGCACAATGATTGGAACCCTTATCAGTTGTATAATTTTTGTATACTAATGTATTCCCACCGACATCGACAAAAGAATAGGAATACAGGTATATTTCCTTATTACCAGATAAGCGCTGTAACTCTAAAGATCGCAGGGCAGGATATCCAAACATGGTATCAGTAAAGAAGTCGACAAATGCTAACATGCTCGGCATGTCTTCGTGAATTTCTCTTTCTCCAAAATAAAATTCTTTTACAGTTTTAGCTACTTCTTCTTTTTGTTTTTCGCTTTCAAAAGTTAAGTCAGCAGGCAAGAAGTCTGAAAATTTTGAATTCATTTTATCTTTGTATTCATCGAATAAAGGCATTCTCAAAATTCCCTCCATATTAGCAAACCCATACAATAGTGGAATCTTCGGGAAATTTCCGCTTTTAAGAATATTTAATGGAGTATCATCTATAATTACTTCTTCTCCTACAGCTCGTTCTACACACGGTGTAAAACCAATATCAGAATTAGTATATTCATCCATGTAATAAATTGAAGTAAGCATCTCATATGATACCGTTGTATAAAAATCTTCTAAAGCTTGAATATCATCCACATTTTTAAAGTCAGAAATTTTTCTAACGTGAATTTTTGCTTTTTGAATAGGATCTTGTTGCATTGTAAATACTCCAATATTGGTACCACTTTCTGGAATAGCTTTGTTAAATAAACCTTTAGCTGCGGGGGAAAGTATCAACAAATCTGTTAAAGCTGATCCAGCACTGTATCCTGCAAGAGTTACGTCATCCGGATTTCCACCGAAACTGGCTATATTTCTTTTTACCCAACGTAAAGCTGCTATTTGATCTTTCAATCCTGCGTTTCCTGGGGCTGTTGGTGTACCAAGACATAGGAAACCGTGTACTCCGAGACGATGGTTAAATGTAACAGCTATAACATTTTTCTTTACCAGCTGAGTTGGTGTCAAAAAATCACCAAAAGCCGACTGGAAGCCGCTACCGTGAATATAAACTAATACAGGAAGGTTTTTTTCATTGGTGTCAGGAACGTATACAGTTGTTATAAGACAATCTTCTTGCATTGTTTTATTAGCAACATGCGGAATCTTGAATTGCGGACATACAATGCCCTTGTCGACAGCCTCGAAGGGTTCTTGCCACTTAGGAGGCGGAAGTGGTGCCTGAAACATCAATAATTAATGTCAAAGTACAAATCGTAGGTAAATATTTTTTCATTTATCACACTCAGAAAGTAGTGTTTATCTGATCTGAGTATAGGGTGGAAAACGCTTCATGCCCTCCCGCGGGGCGAAAAAACCCATAGTAATCACTTTCTTCCCTAGGGCGGGAATGAAATTTCAAAATAGAACAAAATTTTGCTTGTAATTTTGGCATCGAAAAATTTCAACCACAAAAAACAACATGAAACAATAAACAGGCAGTGTTAATTTAAAAAAAAATACTTATTAGGGTCAGCACTCACCAAGAGCAAAGCATTGTCTGATAACACTAAAATATTAACTTCATGAATATGGGCATACAGTGTAAAACAAACGCGACGGTCCTGAACATCACGTTAAGAGGTTTATTTAATTTTGCATTTTTATTTTTCTGATATAACTAAACTCGCTAAAACAGTGGATGGTAACCCCTGTGCAATGCTCTTGGTGTGTGCAAAATGTTAGCGATTATGAGCGATCTTATCAATTTCATAATATATACAATTTCATAATAATCATTTTTGCCGCAAACCCATCCACTGCTTCCCTCATAGTTTTCCAATCTTACCAATAATTATGTAGCTAAGTATAATGGACAATTTACTTTTACTGCGAAATTTGCGAAAAATGTTAGCTTACTATTACTGTGTACATTCTAATTTTAAATGATAAAATTGATAAAACTAAATGGAATATAATTTCAACATCATTGAAATTGACTCAAAGTACTTAAAAAGTAAATTATAAAATACCTTGTATTTGTCCTTCCCTGTAGGGGCTGTAGCATAAGGTATACTACTGAAACTGTAAACGCCACTGGTCACATCCCTGTACCCACGCACGGGGCCCTGGTCAATGTGGACTAGTCGAGCCTCATGGCCCCCACTCTGAGCCCACGAGCCCGCCAACACACTCAAACAAATACAGAACAGTGGACGTGCTATCAGCATGTTTCCCAACTCGTTACTGAAGATGTGTATCAGTCAGACTTTGGGGTATATAAATAGAATGGGGCAAAGATAGTGATAGTGTGATAGTGAGTAATCTACAAATACGAATATTAAGTTTTATTCATTTGCTGTATATACCTATATGTGTATATGTATGTAAAGTTTAGGCTCAGTTGTTTCCGAGATAAGCATGGAATTTTTGTCTTCTTTCAAATCAAATCAAAACTATTTATGTTACAATAATAACAAAATACATTTGAGATCCTCATAAAACTTTTTTTTAATTCCTAATTTGTTCCCCGAAAATGACCCTAATTTAAAAACAGTAGATTGTTATACAAGGGAGGAAAGGAATAATTCCCATGCGAGGTACTTAGATGGCTATAGTCCGAGCAGGATGTGTTTATTTTGCACTTGCCTATATTCATGAAGTTAATATTTTAGTATTACCTACTAGGAAATGCTTTGCTCTTGGTGAGTGCTGACCCTAATAAGTATTTTTAAAAATTATCGGTGGCTGTTTATATTTTCACGTTTTTTTTTGTTATTATAATTTTTCGTTGCCGGTTTCCTCATAAAATCACAGACAAAATGTTGTTCTATCTTTTGAAATTTCATTCCCGCTCTTAGGAAGAAAGTGATTACTATGGGTTTTTTCCGACCGTGGGATAGGGCATGAAGCGTTTTCCACCCTATAGTCACATCAGAAAAACACTACTTTCCGAGCATGAGAAATAAAAAATATATTTATTTACTTTGCACATCTGTGTTTGGGTTACAGGATTACGCCATCCTACCAAATTTCATTTGTTTTGGTTCAGTAGGTTCGGAGAAAACTGGATGTAACAGACGGACGGACAGACAGACAGACACACGAGTGATCCTATAAGGGTACCGTTTTTTCATTTTTGTACACAACTCTAAAATGCTACTAAACTTCTATTCATAAAAAGAACAAGTAGCTAAGTACCCACTCTACCTAGTCCTGCGAGCACCAATTATAAAACCAGCACCAAAAGTGTTAAAAATATGTATTACTGGATGTGAAATGGCATAGAAGCCACTCTTCGAACGCCTTTTCACTCGGGATATTTGCTATAGATACTTAGTTAAGAAAATTCAATCGAGAAACTCTAGAAACCCCACAAGTTAAATCAATGATAAAATCTTAAATGGCCGTACGAAAATTGCCCAATGATCGATGAAATTACTTTTCAACTCGTACAGCTTGAATCTGAGCTCTGAGAAAGTCAGGCCCAGGCCCGATGGTAAGTTGGGTTGTTACGTATTCATCCTATGACGTCTCATCCCATTTATTTTACTAATCCTAAACTAATATGCCAAACTCATCCTATCACATTATTTTAATATATTTCGTTAAGTCATCCCAAATGCATTCTTTACTCATTCCGAAGCAAAATTATCAAAGAAGTATGGAAACATTGTCTTCTGATTTTAATAATATTGTTTAGAAATATTAACAAGAAGTAGCATAGCGCACGAAAAGCGTGTCATTGGTTTGGCTTTGCAAGCCAACGTTTCACACAGAAAAAATGGGCGAGGAATTTGATTGCGTTATTTATTGCCACTGTTATTGGTCGATAATAGTAGGTGGCTTTGTTGTAAACTACGTAATACATTTCTAATAAGGTGTGGTGTGGTTAACATATAAGATTTGAAGGTGAGAAGAGAGAATAGGCTGCCACACTGATCCTGGAACTAAATCCGCGTCAAAACATTTCTATTCGGATAATTTCTCTATTCTGTGATTTACTATGTGTTTTAAAGCAATAAAGATATTACAAATAAACAAACAAACAATGTTAAATATATATTTTTTTATACTTCTGAGTAGCAATTAGTCCTACCTAAGGCCCTCCTGATGGAATGTGGTTACCTGATAAATTTAACTTAGGTATGCTTCTATAGAAGCATAAGTTGACCAAGACCAAGACAGACATACTGACAACAGGGTGTGCAGAGGCAACTGTCCCAGCAATCCCGCACAAGCTAAAAGAAGATAAAAAAGATTTTTAAGATAAAAAAATGCCTAAAGATTAAGCATAAATATCAAAACATAACATAAATTAGTCACGTGCTGGATTCTATTAATTTACAGAAAACTTTTCCATTTAGTTTTAATATTATCAAAGTGATTATAATGATGACCAGCAAACTTAATGATACATTACTGTCGAGGCCAGAATTGAAGCAATTTACGGCCGAGTTATATTGCAAGGCCGAAGCGCAGCTGATGCTTAGCCACAACTTAGCCAGCTTGAGCTGGCCAGAGTGAAATTAAAAAACCTAATGTATGAAAACGTGTATATTAAAAAACCTCCATTAGCGGCCTGCAATGAGTCTGTTGTCGTATAGTTTTTTTTTTTTAAATAATGAATCTATTTCCGAGCAAGAGGAAGAAAAAAATATTTAATATTCTTATACCTAGTTCCTGGAAGCTGATAAAACTAAAAAGAAAGTTTATTTTTCTATTGCCACATGCCACATAATACATAATACTTTCAAAAAGTTAAGCCTAGAGAAGGCGTTAACTAAATTTTATTATTATATGAACCTACACACCGTAAATCATAGATTTAGGAAATGGCCGCGGCCGCGATTTCGTTCTTCTAATCCTTGGATAAAACTTGGTTTACTTTATACATAGATTAAAAAAAATTGCCTGGCGTTAAGCCGCGCGCGATTTCCATATTCTATGACTTTATATAACCAATTGCAATTGCTATCAAACGGGAAATCGAACGGTATAATCAAAAGTTAACATGTTGTTCCCAACTTAATCCAGTAAGCCTCGTCTCCACTATGAATTGCCTGGAACTTTGAAATCCTTGAAGCGCTTTACGTAACAAATGAAGGAAACCGAGACGCATGGAACTACTACGAAAGCTCACACTAAGCTGTGCTTAGCAATATTATGTAAACTCTATCCAACCTATTGCAACCTCATCTATATTATGGGCTTTTTTTTATTTAAGTTGTCTAAGCTATAGTTTATGGAGGTACCTAATTACAAATATTTTCCCGTCCCGGTTAAGTATACCTTTATAGCCCACTGTAGATGGATCTTCATGTTTTCATACCCAGAAACTACTTTTAGCATTTATAAGAGTTGTCGGGTAAGTATTTAGGTAGACGGAGAAATCAGCATATGTTTACAAGAATCGATTTAAACAGACTAAAAATGCCAACCAATCTCGAATATATTTCACGGTTGAAATCGAAAAGCGTTTTTACGTTGCGTGTTTCATTTTTATGCTTCAAGTATTGGTGGCAGGGGAACAAAAACTGGCTATTGGAAACCGAAATTGCAATATCGGCCAGATGCTGTTGTCGGGGATTGTTGGCCATTTCCCACTGGCCACTGTGGCCATTTTCCGCTGAATATGCTAAACTTTTGTTCGCAGAAGCGGCGCGGCGGCGCCGAAAAACTGACACATATAAATTAATGGAAAACTAGTTTGGAGGCTTTTTTACAGCAATATGTTTTTATTGTATGTATATATGAAGAGGTATTAAAGTTTGTTTGCTTGTACTTTATTGTACTAAAAATAAGAGTAAATACAAAAGCATAAACTGAATAGCAAATACATAACAAAGGTGACTTATCCAAAAGGATACCTTAACCAGAGCTTAGCATTTATACCTATAATTTTAGTAATGATAAATATAATACTAAAAGTTATAAAAAAATTAACAAAAATCCCACCCAGGCATTAAAGAAACCACGCAGTTTCGAAAAACTGACACCTTGGTGCGCAGGTTCAAGGGACCTTGTTACATACACGCTATGAATAAATGAATTTATGACGTAGGTACCTAATGAAAAGATCAGTGTTTATTACACATTATTACAGCGTGTGTCCCACTTGTGCAGTAGGTCGTGAGGGTGCTGCTCATTGCCGCTTCAGCTCACCCTTTGAGCATTATCTGCGAGCCCTTGGCGTCTCAGGGCACGGCTGCAGGTGGCAAACTGGCAACTGACTTTAAAAACCTTTTTTTTAATGAGTTTAGTTATGTATTTTACTTACGCGCGCGTGCCATAAGTTGCGGCACGCGCGGGTGAAACCGTGGTGTACAACTAAAATAAGTACTATATATATGTATTTATTAACTAAGTATGAAATATAATAAAAACAAAGAATACAAAAAATAATACCTGAATACAAAAACTTGCTTTATTGTCTACGAACTCAACGTCTACGAAAAAGGCTACGAAATTCCGTAGACACGTAGAGATAGTGTTGTAGACGCTCTACTCACTCTGTAGACGTGACAATATTATGCTTAGCTACATTACATATCATGAGTTCCGTATAATTTAAAATATAGGTATAACTGTATAGGTTCCTACTTACCATCGAAAGTATTTGACACGGTTTCGAGTGATAACCAAAAAATTTCTTTTTTTGTTGAAAATAAACATAATAAATATTTTGTTTATGTAAACCTTAGTTTAAGTGAAATTATTGAATTTATCTTTCTCATTTAAATGTTGCGTCACCCAAGGATGCCAGCCCAGAAGTTCCTACTTATTAATTCGAACCATAATTCCTCATCGTTTTGATGACACGTTCATGGATGCTGAATATCGAGGGATGTGAAGGATAAAAGCAGCAAAACAGAACTTGGGCCCCAGCTTTTAAAGCAAGCCTTAAAGGACGCAACCGGGAAAGCACACCAAAGTAATCGTATAAAAAAAAACAGCAGCACTCACGGGTGTTTGTATTAGGTGTCGTCGGTAACATGACATGACGATATCGCGAGTTCAATGTGTTGTTCCTATTTTAAATGCGCCTAAAGAAATTTTTACTTCAACATTTTTTGATATTATTATAGTATATAGAATTCACTATGCTGTAGTAGGTAACTGACCACACTAGATACGCAGGATACATTTTCGTTTCATATCGTCGAAAACAAAATGCAATTAAAGGGCTTCCCGAAAGCTTGGTGAATGTTAGGAACAATATACACTTGTATCGTGGGTCATCATGGCTTAAATATTCTTAATTCATACTTTAAAATCCAAAGAAATACATTATGACTAATCTGATGGCGAAATAGGAAAGTCTATGAGAACGATATGTACCAAAGATACATTTGCTGCCTTTGTCAGCGAGGCCGTTTTTTGTTAGGCCAACTCGACTTCACATAAAAACTTAGGCCAAACATACCTACATTTAAATAATATACCTAATTAGTATTCGTGCACTGGTGGATTGTGATATTTGGCCGGCGTGACGGCGGGTAAATATTTACATAAATAGGTATGATTTACTGTCGCCACGTTATCTTAATTTAAAATCTTAATTTTCTACCGTTGTTGTCTTTCAATAGGGAGTAGGAAACGGTTGAAAACTATTTTTTCCGATTTTAGCCCATTACGCTGCCAGCTATAGATTAAAAAAAATCAAAATTCTTTGCTGCCAGCACATATGCTCATTAGGATCTATTTTCGAAAAGTTGTGTAATTAATTCTGAATGCATTTCTTCTAGTTATTATGATGTCAAATCAAATCAAATAAAATCAACTAGTAATTTGGTAAATATATTAAAATATGGTAAATATATTTCTAAAAAAAGGTAAACTTAAAATGCTTCTGTGTCTCCCTTAGCAATAAAAGAAATATTGAAAATGTCCAGCTGGTAAAATAAACAGTACCTAACATTCATTGAACGGTACATAACAAGTGTGCGCCATCCATAAGGAGGCGGCTGCAACTGACCGCCGGCGGCGCTTTTCCAATTTTCCGGGTGTCGGGAGCATTCCTCGTCGCCGGGCCTCACGTAACTGATGGAGAAACCGTGAAATGAAACAGGAATAAGAGGAATTGTTTTGTCTGCCCGGTTTGCGCAGCTCAATGAACATGGATAGACTCGATAAAGTTAATACTTTCTAATATGTACCTTTTTTTAACAATAAAAACACCCCCATTACCTTCTTTGATGAACCTAAAGGTTGACTGTTAGACGATACTTCTAGCTTTATGTCAGCCTTTTTTGGGATAAAAAAATCGAAAACTTATATATTTTAAACGACCTCAAAAAAGAAGAGGTTCTGAATTCGTCGGAATGTTTTTTTTCATGTATGTTACCAGATTACTCGAAGATGCCTGGACCGATTTGAAAAATTATTTTATTGTTTGAAAGACTATTTTCCAATTGGTCTCATATTCATCAGATCTGATAGAAATCGATCAATTAAAGATTTTTTGAGATTTTGGTATTTTTTGATATATTCCATGTTAATAAGGTGAGACGATGCTGGAACGTTTAACCCACTTTCAAAAAATGCTACCTATGTATTTACAACTTTTTATTTGTAATGTATCTTTCTCTTACTCGATTACTTATTTTATATTATCTTTAAGTAAATTTAAATTTATTTTATTAATTCTGTAGAAGTTGGTGCCAATTATACCAATTCGTTGACTAGCTGCTCATTAATTAATTAGCATATTGAAATAATCGGCACCGACTTCAGATTTCATCATATGTTTGATATGAAGCATAAACAACAATTTATTAATTATTTAATCCTTTTTAATTGAGTAAGTGGAGTCGGTTTCGTTTTTTTTTTTTGGCAAAAACAATTATAAGTATTTTTCCCTGAAACATATTTGCGCCAAAGATTTTCCGTTTCTCCCAATAGTTAACTGATAGAGAATTTTGTACTTACAGAACAATAAAGTTTTGAAAAATAAATATATTTTTTTGTGCAATAAAGGTTTTAATAATAAAAAAATAATAAAGTGAAGGTATCATCTAACTTTTGACAGTGGATGAGGCAAGGGCAAATCTACAATCCGTTAAAGCAAACGACCACTAATTGCAAGATAACAATTCAAAACCTATGTAAGTACTTTCCTTTTAATTGTTTTTATTTTTTATTTTGTACAATTAAATCTCGTAGCTTAGTTATAATTAGGTACAAATAAAGATGGGACGTTAAATATTTGTTTTGAATTGTATTTAATTTATAATTCTGAGAATAAATTTAAATCTAGTTTTAATTAATCCAACAAGTAAATAATATAATTTTTACATAGACGCTTCCAATTTAATTTCTTTTGTTTCTCCCCGGGGCGGCGGCCGGCCTATTTTATAGCCTCTTTAAATTCCTCGCAGACAATGTCCACCCAGGAAATCCAGGAATTAATAGTGTTCGTATTTCGCGTTTGTATCCTTTTATAATAATAATAAATCTAGTATTTATTTATCCTTGGCCGTCTTTTCCTACGAAGGAATGACCACTTTTCATGGACATTGTAAAATGACTACGGGCACAGAATATACTACGGGTGAAACAGAGACCTGGTGGCCTACTACCAACTCTGCACAGAACAGCGAAATTATCCGAATAGAAATGTTTTGACGCGGATTTAATTCCAGGATCAGTGTGGCAGCGTATTCTTTCTTTTTATCTTCAATTACATGTAAGTAAACCCATGTAAACCACACTACGCCTTTATAGAAATGTATTACGTAAAACAAAGTCACAATATTAACGACCAATAACAGTGGCAATAAATGACGCAATCAAATTCCCCGCCCTTTTTGTCTGTGTGAAACGTTGGCTTGCAAGCCAAACTAGTCACACGTTTTTGTGCGCTACGCCACTTCTTGTTAAATACTTCAATGTTTGTGATTCCAAGCTATAAAATAAAGCTTAAGGTGACGTGAGGCACACGCTCAATCAATCGATTACTTATTTCAACACGGAGAGCAAAGGTTTGTTTTTAAAGAAAAAATCTTACACTTAAGTACATGAAGAAAACAAATACTTGTATAATATATTAATTTGTTTATTATTTTAGTCCACAAACAATTATTTTTACATGTTACATTGTCCTGATATTGTTGATAAGATTAAGTAAATCATTAGTTAAATAAATATTTATTATAATTTATCTTTATACATAAGTCCATCTAAATTTTATGTAGGTGCGGAATCAACTCATATTGTTCACGATTAAATTAATACAATTTAAAATTACATAGCAACACCAAATTTAAGCAATATTTATAAGCGTAAAAACTTCAACAGACATATTTCTTACTGTTAAGACGAGATCTTGTTGAACACTAGCGCCACCATAAACTAAAAATCATTATCCACTGAAAACAAGTTATCAAAAATCGGTGTTATGTAATTAAGGTTCTTGATCTGAAGTTGATTTTAATTATATTATATTATTAATTTATAGTTCCATATTGCAAAACTGCTAAAAGTGGTCGTTTTAAGCAATATAGCAATTTGTAACTATAGGGAACTATAATTTAATATGTTTAAAATTAACTTCAGATCCAGAACCATAATTACAGAAGACGGATTTTTGATAACTTGTGTTTTCAGCGAATAATGATTTTTAACTGATGGTGGCGCTGATGTTAACCAAGGTATCGTCGTAAAAGCAGTTTAAAACCCAGGACGTCTTCACCGCTTGCGCTTATAAGCTAATGCTATTATAATAATAAAGCAGTGGTTACATTGACGTATTTTGAACTGACATGCAAATAATTAAGAAAAAAAATATGAATTAAAATCTTATAGATAGTAGAAATTGTGATAAGTTCAGATCTATATACCCTGCGACATACTGTGAGATCTTATCGCACATGGCAATCTAATGTCTGATATTTATAAAAATATTATTGACCTCCTGTTGCTAAAACGTCAGTCAAATATGGCCATATAAATAAGTTAGAATAGTACTATTATATATTCGGTGATATAAGTAATGTACAACATATCTACCTAAGTATAAACCGGTGTAATGCAGTCCACAAAAATATACATTCCATTAAAGCCAGATCGGTAGTAATATTTTTTTTGTGATAATTATACTGCCATCGAACAATATCTTAAAATAAAAGTCTACAAAACTTAAGGCATGTCGAAAACCTTAACTTATTAGCACTTTAGTACATTATTAGCGCGCCACATTAGTTAAATGTCTGTTAGACAGAATATAAATCATAAGTATATAAGGATGATCACTTGCTTGCTAAAGTGGAATGCAAAATAAACGTCAATCGACTAAACGGCTTTACAGGGTCGTCACACCAAGACACCATTAATTCAGATAACATTAAAAGTATTATCCCCTAAGAAATTAAAATCCCCATTATTCCCCATGCAAAAAATATACTGTCCAGTCATAACCTTGGCCACTGCTGGTTAGGAATATTCCGTAGAGCCTCTATAATCTGTGGTAGAGCCAAGCACCAAACACATACATGTATACGTTTAAAAAATTAATAAAACATAATTAAATCATTACTGCTGCGCCATAGATCGAGGCAGAATTATATTCAGTTCTTTTCTTTTTACATATTACTAGTTTTTTACGCAATATCACCCTCTCATAACTAACGTATAAATACACCTTTCTCAAGAAAAGTAATTTACTTTATTTATCGTAGTCGTAAATTCTGTGAAAAAATACAAAATTGAATGAACGAATATTACAATCCAGTATTTCGGTGAATTTATCGCCAACGTCCACACCACGTTGAAAACACCGGTTCTCGTCCGATCACCGAAGTTAAGCAACGTCGGGCGTGGTCAGTACTTGGATGGGTGACCGCCTGGGAACACCATGTGATGTTGGTTTTTCGGTTATTTTAGGGTTACTATGTATTTTTTGTTTTCCGTGATATTACAGTGGCAACTAAGGACGAAACCGCAGTTACTGCTAGTATTTTAAAAAATATTATTTAAAAATTATTTAAAGAGTAAATACCTACATAGGCAAAAGTTAAAATAAAGCACTATTCATCGAAATAAGTCACGAACCGCGGCATTTGATCTTTTATTACACAAAAATTGTACCACAGATTACAGAATACTATACTAGTAATTTTATGAAGAATGTGCGAAATCCTCAATCAGTCCCTCTATAGCCATAAGTTTTATAAACGTAGTTGCTACGCTAGCTGCGCTTTATAATTTTGTATGGATTTACAGCGTTTTACAGATTTTGCATACAAAATTAAGCGCAGTTGCTAGCGACTGCGACAATGTGTTGCGACTATGAGAGCCTTACTTAGAAACTTAAGATTTTATGAATGATATGAAGTTGTAACAAAGAATCAAATTCTTTCCATGTTTTCAAACTTTTACCTATTATACATTATGTTACAGAAATATATAATACTGTTATATTACACTGCTTGCTTAGTACAAATAGCAAACAGTGATAAACATCTAGCTTTAGAAGAAATAGGCCACACAAGTTTATGACAATAAACCATATTATGCATTATGGTGATATGATTCCTTGATTGGTAGAAACATGCCAGTAACAATAATGTATAGACAACATTCAGCTATTTTTATATTCAATTTATTTTTGCAATGTAGCTTGTGATTGAATCAAAGTTGGTTTTTGGGGGGGTTGGCTATTACTTTTAAGATCGCCAACTCCAAAAGAAAGCGCAAAAAATCAAGATAATATTACTATCATGTCTCAGCCAAAACATCTCCAATACAAATCCAGCTTGTACACATATAATACACTTATTTTAAGCAGTCTCATTCACAATCGCTCTGCTCACATTTCACAGAACTCGATCACAATATTGTTTTGCACTAACTTCACGCACATTCACACCTCCGTGCCAGTTCTGTTTCTGTTAGAGGAGAGATTGCTCCACCATTATCTTCTCGTAGCCATTGGGTGGTGGGTACAAAAAGTTCTCCAAGTTTATATCTAAGATCGCCCCATCGTCAACTGGAAATAAGAATAAAAAAAAAGTTGTTAAATTTATGATTTGAAGTTGAAACAGGGAGAAAACAGAAGAAAATAATGGACACCATGTTAAAAGGAAAAATGAATTGTTTACATACATACATATTACAGAACCTCAGTTTGAATTGACACCAAGTGTTGGAAGCCACCTTTAGAATATATTGACAGTAATAAAAAAAAAGATATCGTAAAATAGTGTTAAACATACGTACGTACGTACGTGACATGGCGTATAGAAAAGAATCTTTTGACTTTTACCACAGAACAGAATAAAAAATGAAATTTGACAATTTTTTTTATTACTTACCATAAAGTGCAGGATAAACTGTGCCCCTAACGTTTCTAACGGGCACCTCCAGATTTTTCCCATTTAAAAAAAAATTCAATTCAACATGGTCATAAGCCACACCAATTGTGTCGCCCTCTACTGGCATTACTGCTGCAGTGTTAACATCCTTGTCACTCTCTGGTTTCTCGCTGTCCATGTGAATTGGTGAGCCTGTTGAGACCAGGAGATCGGCAGTGGGGGAATCGCGAGGAGCCGGCGAGAGATGGTACAACTCTTCATTTGCATGTCTAACTGTCCCATCACTATTTAAACACCAGGACTCTTTATCAACGCCACCTGAAATTTTTTTTATTTAAAAGGTAATGTAACTAATCATTAAAAATTTTCTAGCATGGATGTTATAAAAAACGTGCAGAAGTTATCTTAATGTAACATACAAGTATTAATAGTACAAAAGAAAATGTACACTCGAAGTAAACTTAAGTGCCCATAGCCTTATATGTAATAACACAAATTAAAAAGATTGAACACTTAGACTGCATTTCAAAGCTGGCTAACAGCTATTTCACATATCAGTTATGTTTGAATATTTGAATTTTTCGAAGGTTGAAAGGTGGTTGCAAATAAGCTGCCAAAAAAGGCAGGACTTATGTCACATGATGTATTCGCATCATTTGACCTCCGGTGTATGGTCAAAGAGCTTGCATTGACCCATTCTCAATATGTTACTGTCATTGAATCTTAATTATGACATCTAAGCCATGTGTGAATTGAAATTAAAATGAGTCATAAAGTGCTAGCAGTATTTTCTTGCTAACCAATTTTTAAATCACATATCCTAATGGCCGATCCATTGTTGTGGACCAGATGGGTATGCCTACAATCATTATACCACCCAACAATCTTAAACTTGTCACATTACTTTTTTACAGTTTATTGAGATTAAGTCTCTATAAGCTAAGCTAAAAACACTGACTCAAAAAGGAAAAAAATCTAATTCAACAGCAGAATTTTTACAAAAACTAAAACAATATATCAAAACCTTCCTTAAGATATGCAAAATATGATATTGCAAGATATAACTTACCATGAACTTTGCTAACATCTGTGTCTCTTGTTGCAAGTCCCACAGCCCATACACCACCCTGCTGCAGTTTTACTTCAAAATAAGCTTTGTTCTGAACGAGAGGAGCATTCCCGAGAGCACAGCCAGAGCCACACACCCGCTGCCCTCCCTTCACCACCACCACCTCATGACCTACAAAACGGAATGTTAAAAATCTACTTGATATGATATAGTTTAGGACTTGTCTTTTTTATTGATAAGTGAGCCACAAGCTTAGACTAACCCACCGCTATTTGTGAACGAAATTAATGAATTAAAATAGCTTATTTTGGTCACAGTTCTCATATAAATTTAAACAATAAAAATCGATGAATTTTCATACCCATATGCAAGGTATCCAACTGCACTGGATTTTCTTTTAGACGAATGGGAACACTCGGCGTCAAGCTAAACCCATTGATGCACCCTTTTAAACAGCAAAACATGTTGATATGTTGAAATTTTTTTTTGTTTACAGCACAAATCAATACTTAGTACAAAAACTATTTCTAGTTTCTACAGTGTTGATAATTTATTTACATGGGATTATTATTTTCATTTCATTCATAATTTTTTCATTGTCAAAATTTGGCGTTGACACATGAATGGAATACAGAATGAATGAAAATAAACTATTACCTGACCGACCATAGATTGTGTTGTGTTGTAAACTTGTGGAAGAGTTACGATTGTTACCGATTCATTAATAACTAGGTTTAGGTTTAAAGAATTTATTTCTCAAAAGAATATACAATATTCACTTACCGAGAAACTATATCTAATATGTACATTACATTATTCCGACGAGCATAACACTAATAATTTACTTATTATGACAAACATATATTGAAATCACTCGCCACAGAAAAATTAATATTTCTGTGGGTATGCAGCACAGTATGCAGAAACAAAACCAAACAAAATTTCGAGAGTCCAGAAGAACAACCTGTGAATCTTGTGTTGTGATTTCATGTAACAAAGTATTGTTGAGTCACAGTGTTGTTCAAAACACTGCATCTACCAATATTAAGCGTGACATGGAAAATATACGGCTTTTATAGTTTATATCCCGTGCCTTAAATTCAGTCTCCGATTAAGAAAAGTTTTTTGTATTTTTGTATTAGTACAGCAACGAGATTAACTAGAACTAAGTGGAGTATGTCTCGGAGTTACCACCAACTTTTTTAGCGAGCCCGTATCTAGTAAGTGAACTGGAGGCCTACTATCATCTCTTAAAACCATGCAAGTTCCAGTGTGTAAGGGGGATGTCGCCTTACATCTTGTATCGCGCTGTCTCGCTTACTCACTGGAACTTGCATGGTTTTTAGAGATGATAGTAGGCCACCGAGATGGCGCAATATATGATCACAGATTATAGAATGCTATATATGATGTAAGGGGCCGTCTCGATTACTTGTTTAACGACCATCTCTTAAAACCATGCAAGTTCCAATGAGTAAGCGAGATGTCGCTTTACATCATGTATTGCGCTGTCTCTCTTACTCACTGGAACTTGCATGGTTTTAAGAGATGGTAGTAGCCACCCTGCGGGGTTACTACCGTCTCTTAAAACCATTCAAGATCCGGTAAGTAAGCGAGATGTCGCCTTACATCATGTATTGCGCTGTCCCGCTTACTCACTGGAACTCACTCTTACTCACTGGAACTCGCATGGTTTTTAGAGATGATAGTACTGCCCTCGACTGTACTCAGCAGATTCTACTATCAATATCAATAGCACATAATAAGTAGAAAACAGAGTACTAACGTCAAGCATGCTCAAAGAAGGTTGACGTGAGGCAAAGAATAATACCGACCTTAGGTAGTACGAAGATAAAAAGTAGACATCGAAGACTAGGAAATATGCTAATAATAACGATGATGTCATTGTGTATTTACTTACTAACACCATAAGACAGTAATTTCGATGAACATATTTAAGTTTCGTCCAATTATGTTCATATTTATACAGCGTTCATTATGTTAATACTTGTCTACGCCAAAACCAGTCGGTTTTTTTACTTAAACAAAAAAACTTCATTAAATTACATCACCACGGTAATGATTACGTTTAGGCACGTAGGTCATTTTCACCAAACAAATGATGACGCTATTATAATACGAATTTCTCCGTAGTCATTAACGTAACGAAGTATGCTAGTTATAAACATTGTCTCTGTGGATCTGTGAGATGAGTGGAAAATGAGAACGATCAGGCATACCTAACTACTTACTCCTAGATTTATTATGGCAAGTTTGTAAGATGGCCCTTTTTTAGCCTTAGCTATTTTGTGTGAATGATGAATGTCTGGCACAGATTATAGAATTCTAGGTACTGGTGGCTTACCACCATCTCTTAAAATCATGCAAGATCCAGTAAGGGAGATTTCGCCTTACATCATGTATCGCGCTGTCTCGCTTTCTCACTGGATCTTGCATCTTGATTGCATAGTTAAGTGACACTATAGAGAACTTGTAGAGAGATCAAGCAGGTGCGACTGGAAAGAGATGCGAAATGCAAGTACCTACAGCGCACTCTCCCGAGATTCGGCTCGTATAACCGAGAGGTTGGTAGAGCCATGGGAGGCGGAGGGATCTTGCATGGTTTTAAAAGACTGTGGCGAAACATGTTAAGAGTTAGCAGCGCGCTTGTGTCACTCTCAAGGTATCACGAGCGTATAGCAAGCAACATGCGGCGCATCTTGTCTAGGTTTAGAATACAGCCAATATAATCCCACCTTAGACATTACGGTTGACGTTTTTTTAAAGCCACGTATCATTTATTATGATATGGATATACTTGGTTGGAAGACTGGTATAAAAAAGCCTACTACTAGCGGATATAAGTCCGCCATCTAGGTACATATACAATGTAGGTAATGAAGTTAAATGAATAAATAATATACTTAAATGCACTCATGTGTAAATACGTTACGTTTTATAGGACCCGGGTTCGGAACCAATGTAGAATTGCAACCGGTGGTGGTGAACCCTATAATCAGCGAGACACAGAATATCTGTTTTAATAAGAAAAAAATTTCATGATCTAGGATGGCTACTATCATCTCTTAAAACCATGCAAGATCCAGTGAGTAAGGGAGATGTCGCCTTACATCATATATAGCGCTGTACGCTTACTCACTGGATCTTGCATGGTTTTAAGAGACGACGGTGGTAAGCCAACCTGACCTACTTAATCAAAATTTTAAGGTAAATTTTGCGCATAATTCTAATAATTAATTATACATCGATCAATATTGGTTCTCAGTCGTGAACCAACACTAATGTTTGGACAATTAATTTTGTCAATATGTACTTTTATTTTGTATTGATTAACTTTTGGCCACGGCTTTATTCGCTATAGCCATTAAGTAAATTATAAAAATATGTACTTAAAGTTTTTGTAGTAAGGTAAGTAATCTATTCTGTGCTTGCGGCATTAAGACAAGGCTATGTTCCGCTAAAATTAATATAGGTACCTAGTATGTATATTTGTGCACAAGACAATATCTTATTTTTTTTCTTCATGATGTAGCTAGGTACTTAGACTAATTAACTCTACCTTATAGAGGATTTGGCATAATTTTTATTATCTTTAAACCTGCTTGACGTCAACCCTCTCGGGAATGCTGTTTATGAAGGATTTTTTCACCTTACGAGAGAAATTCAAGTTTTGGCCTCCTTTTGTCCTTTTATTTACGTCACACTCGAGCAGCGATGGAAACTGGTATTCAAGACACACCAATAACGCCCTTTAACCTGGTAAACAGAAATAGTGGATTTCAGGGAACTAAATATCCGGTTGAGACTGTTATTATTTGGTTAATGCTGTCATCTTCACCTCTCCCGTAGTATGACGATTGCTGTAAAAATTGTAAGGGCAGAATATAATGATCTGGTTAATTAATTTACTCAGGTATTCGATCCCTGCACACGGATCGAGAGGTGGGATCTACCACATGGCTCAGCACGGCAATCATGCTTTAATTACAACTATACTTATCAAGAATTTTATGCTACAGCAGCCTAAGACACACTTAATATTACTACTGCTAGTAAGTACTAATAGCATTCGATGATCTGTGTTCCTGCGTACTTGACTGCTTATGTAGCCAAACACGACTAGAATGCTAAGAATTACTCTATATACCTAGGCTAGGTCAAACCGAAGATATGGCCCTCAACTCAACCTCGAGGCAATGACATTATTGGCAGAACATCGGGCCACCTGTCCCAAGGAGATATTCCGTGACAGATGAGAAGAGCCCGCGCACGCACTATCGGCATGCAAATTACTATATGCATTTTCAACGCTAGTTGTGCTAGTGGTCCGATTAATCACTATTAGATATTGCTTTGTTACATCACAGCCCTTCGACAACTAAGTAACAAGTTAAATATAGATAGGTACTAATACATAGCATTCTATAGTCTTTGGTAGTAAGTACTTACAAACATACTGTTATTTATTCTGTGGTAATAGGTACATACACAACTGATTATCTTCCAGGGCTGAACCAGGATCATCGCCAGGATCAATTTTAAATATTTTTTACTGAATCAGACGTAGATCACAAAATCTTCTGACTGGTGTTTACAAAATAACCTCTAAGTATATTTAGTCTAAGTTTTGATAACTAACTGTTGCCCGCGGATCCACCCGCGTTGTACGTACTAGGTTTTATACTCATTTCGGACCAAATAGTAGCCTATATTTGACCCCCGGACTTTTAACTATATCCATACCAAATTTCATCAAAATCCATCCAGCAGTTAAGCCGTGAAAGCGTAACAGATAAACAGGCAGACCAGGCTTTCACATTTATATTATTAGGGAGTAAGTATAAGTATGGATATGGGCGCGTTGTCTAGATGAGGCAGGGCCACGAAGTAAATATACAGGGTAGAGGGCAGAGAGATACCTCTCTCACCAAAAATTTAAACCGAGCGTGTTTCCCAGGGCATGCTTTAATCATGGCGATGGATATTGCGGCAGTAGTATTGCTTTGGAGCTTACTTGCTTTTACAATGGAGCAACATTGTCTGACCTCTGTAGCCATTTTTGACAAGGAAACCAGACCGATAGCAGACCGTGATCCAGGTGAATTATTAGTCAACACGGTGAAAATTTTATCAGGCCGCCTAAATACATCTGATACAGGCTAATGACTGCCATCTAGCGATAACAGCCAGAAAACTTACCATCCGAAGCACCGGTCTTATTAGAAATTTTGACATTTCTACCTATTGGTAGAACATGCTTGTTACTTTAAGCCTTATAAATGCCTTCAGCAAAATTTTATAAAACAGAATAAAAGAGCCTCTGTATTATTGTGTCTATAATCTGGCAGATAATATGACTTGTAAATTCCATTGAAACTGTATATAATGCCTACTCAACTCAAGTTCGGAGAATTTCCGATTTGTTAAGGTCTAGGACCTACCCCACAAGGGTGCTATGTGCCATCTTGAAGGCACATATTTCCTCCATATAAAACGGTCGCGGTGCGCGCACGCATCAGTTTGTGACGGAACCACACTGGGACGAGCACGCTACGGTAAGTCGACGAATTTTTTATTAGTATGTACATCCCTCCATCTATTTTTAGTATATTCTGCTTTCTTAAAGAATAAATTATAAGTAGAATAGTGGTTGAAGTTGTAATGTTTTATAGTCTTTTTTTCTACTTCTTTTTTTACCGGCTTTTATGCTGCATCAAAAATGCAAAACAAATTATGATGAAACTATTTTGTTATTGTTTCAATCTGTAGTTATTACTCTAAATATCTTTCAATGTAAGTACCACCTATATGTATAGCACCTATAAGTAAGTACCATAGTTCAATAATTCAATTCCTATACTTGTCCCTCTAGTTTTATTTTATTAGTAAGAAGTAAGAAAATTTACATTATTGGCCCATTTTAATAAATACCTTATTCTTACATACGTATAAAATAAAATAACAA
The DNA here is from genome assembly GCA_947044815.1 of Apomyelois bistriatella. Lineage (NCBI taxonomy): Eukaryota > Metazoa > Arthropoda > Insecta > Lepidoptera > Pyralidae > Apomyelois > Apomyelois bistriatella. The sequence continues at coordinate 5,440,841 of OX345691.1, forward strand.
TTTTGAACTATACACGTTATAATGTCGCCAACGAATAATAATTTACTTTCCGGTATAATGTATTATTTTTCTTTATTTTTAAAACGATTTTATTTGCCATTACGTATCTATTTTAAAGATAATAACCGGTTAGGTCAGATTTTGAAGACGTTGTATATGTGAAAAGATACAAAGTATATAAATATATTGGGAAACCCCATAATATCCGTGATAGAACAGGTGTTTATTACTTAATTTAATATTATTAATACCTAGTCAGATTTAGTAAAAATATATTTGACCCGGTAGAATACCGTGCGCCGGATACCGTGCGCCTCTTGCTTTCTGTTGTGATAGTACCTATATAGAAATAAATCGCTATGCCCATTGGTCACGTTATAAAAACAAAGTTTTCTAACTTTGTGAAGGTAACAAAAAGGAAAATTAAGTAATGAAATAAGAAATTTCATAGAACATTGAAAAAGTTCAAATGCCTAGCCTGTTAGTAGTCATTATCTATCTATCGTAGTAAAAAAAATCTTATCAATACATATAATCTAATATAAACTAGGTACCTTTCTTAGCTGTGTCACACCCTACAGAATATAGATACTAATTCTGTGGCTGTTTTGTACCTTTTACTTACAGTATACAAAAACGAAGATACCTTTTTATACAGGAAATATTTCGAAATAACATCTAAAAAAACATGAAACTTTTTAATTTCTCATAAAATACAGAGGTCTTAAGATTTTTATCAAATCAGAAAAAGGGCAGAATCCAGTCTCGGAGGTCGTGAGAGGAATGACCCCGGCCCTGGGCAAGGTCGCTTTCTAACGCCCTCGACCGGTCCCATAAACATTATTCCAGGGAAAGTTTTATTTGTAAACAATACGCCACATCGGGTGGCATTTACTTGATTGCTTCGTACCGTACGAATGAATTTGAACTTAGGATTTTTTAACTCATCAGTCGTAGCGCTATTCCCATAATGAAGATATGGCCAATATGGGGACAAACGGAAATACATCATCAGTACATAGTATAAAACAAAGTCGCCTTCTCTGTTCCTATATCCCTATGTATGCTTAAATCTTTAAAACTAGGCAACGGATGTTGATGCGGTTTCTTTAGGTAGGGTGATTAAAGAGGAAGGTTTTTATGCCCATGCGAAGCCGGGGCGGGTCGCTAGTTTCATATAAATACGTTAGTACTATTAAGTAGTTATAGTGATATGAGTCAGTATAAGTAGGATGGCCACGTAGTTAGTCTAGGGTAAAGGTATAGTACCTAAAAGGTGCTTCTTAGGCAGGGCAAGTTGCCAAAATGTTTCTAGTATCAAATACTTACCTTTACCTCGGCTAGTAAATTCTGCGAAACATTTTCCTTCAAGGACAAGAAAGATGGCGACACTGGCCATAAAATATTTTACTATTATTTAAACAAACAGGTTCAACAACTCTTAATAATCATCGGAAGATACTTTAAAATTATTAACCTTTATTATTACATTCTTTTGACATAGTGACAGGGCTATAAGTTAGGATTTACCATAAGTTTAAGAGTATAAAATATGTTGAAACGAGTATGTCAATTTTGAATTCTTGAAAATCCAATTTAATGTACGCACGCACATAAGGCGAAGCAAAGTGAACCTACGTGGAAATACTATACCATAGCACTAACATAATTATAATCTTACAATAACAAGTTATTGATAAATTTATTCTCAAAACAAATTAAAAATACACCAGTTTGCGACAACTGGGTGTCGATTCTGCTAATGTTAAATCACAATCGTGTCAAAATAGTGTTTCAATGGTAGTGCTTTTTTACACACTAGTTACAAGAAATGTATATTTTTTTTATATCACTTCTGATGATCACACCACACACTACATTCACATGACATCATACTGTTATAACTCTTGTAAATAGTGTGTAAAAAGCACTACTATTGAAACACTATTTTGATACGATTTTGTCTTAACGTTAGCAGAATCGACGCCCTGGTTGAAGAACTTTGACATGGAGATTTGATCCACGCAGGACTTACGAGTATGTTAAGATATACGCAATAACGTGATGATTAACAAATTAAAATCTGTATTTGATTTTACAATTACTTAAATTGAAAATGAAGCATACGGCCCACCTACGACGCGCACGCGGTAGTCTATTGACACTCGGACCTTGGTACAACGATCTAGCTTTAATAGATGTTACTTGATCGATAGTCTTGCCCTCTGGTCTATGTATATTTTCTAGCTATAATATTCTTGTTACAGATGAATAGTTTACACACAGCACTAGTACTAGCGGCATGCGTCGCAGTTGCGCAGGCGCAATTCCCCAACGGACGCATTTTAGAGCCCCCAGTACCATCACAATGCGTGCAAAGGGTTATCCACGAGAGATATGCTGACAGTAAGTCAATATTTAATTAACTTAGTTGAGATAAGATCTACTATTAGTTACTTACCTACCTACGTCGTGTTTTAGGGCACTATTTTAAATGTAGAGTCATCGCTTGAGAAATACATTGGCTCTACATCAACGATAGCCTAAAGTCACTTTTAAATATAACAACTAACTAAACCTAAAGGTTGATATACCAAAGAGTAAAAAAATGTGTGAATTGATTTGAATTGTCAATAGCTGACTAAATGGCCTGCCCTTTATAGAACTAAGTATGATTTCAATGGAGCGGCGGCGCCGGGGCGGGTCGCTTGTGGCGAAAACAAATTGGAGTTTCCAAGGAGTTTTAGTAGATTTTTGTATTCAATTTCATAAATACTATTCCGAACCAATTATATTAGATGCAGCTTAGGTGTGTACCTATATTTAGCTGAGTCGATGCATTTGGATAGAGACTCAACGAAGTTAACGTTTTCGGCGCCAAAATAGCTAAGACGCAGGCAAAGCCGTGAACATCTGTTATATACTTTTAAGATAATACCGTAATATTCCCCATGATGACACATCCGGCTGCCTATTGTTGTATGTATACTTATATAAAAATAGATGTTTAATAGAAGTATTACATAAATTTTATTTTCTGAAGTAGGTACAATGGATGTATGTACTTAAATGCAATTTAATTCAACAACGTAACATGCATAAACAAACCACAAACAAACATGCATTGTTAAAATCAAGGTTTTCAAAACGCAGGTTTTTATAATACGCAGGTATACGTAAGATTATGCTCTTTGTAATTTTAATTTAAACAAGTAAGGACAGTATCATTTGATCTAGATAGAAGTTTAAGTTATGTACGTAAGTATTTATAATTTTTTAATGAAAAAGTGATAATGAATAAATATGCTAAAAAAGCACATAAAATGGCGGGCTTATCTCCTCGGTCTTCTTTTGAGATAAGATGCCAACCGGCTCCCAGAGGAAATGGGTCGTTTCGTTGCATACTTTTGATAAGATTGGTTTGCGTTTAACTATTCAACATTCCTTGTGAACTTATAGAAAATAAACTGAGGCCTATAACTATAACCGTATATTAATTAGTGAACATGAAATTCGTCAGCTTACAAACAACTCTTAGACGATATTGAGATATTTATTACGCAATAAAACATAATTGATTGAGCAAGTCATGTTCAACCAATTTCACGTTTAAAATACGATTTAATATAAAACGGCTTATCTACCAAAAACATGCATCACACCAAATGTTAATTAACAAATGTTTTTGTCACAAGTTTTCGGCCTTGCTTGCAAGACTTATTTTCACTTGAATGAGTCACTTCCAGCGATTCGTTCCGACTCATCGTAACTAAATGGTAATTTGAACGAACACGGTATAGCCCGGATAGCTCAGTCGGTAGAGCATTGGACTTTTAATCCAAGGGTCCAGGGTTCAAGTCCCTGTTCGGGCGGCATTTGTTTTGATTAAATAAATTAACCTGATAAGAAATATTATGGGAAAAAGTTTAAGCTTTATATTGAAAATTCCTGTTATAAGTCCTAAAATATAATGTAGAGCTATGTGATGTAGTTTTTTTTTACTTATGTGATGATACTAAGACACGCGATTATTATACCTGTTTTTTATGAAACAAAACCGCGTTCCGTATCGTTTCTATCAATAACAATCACGAAAGCTAATTTCTATAGACGTTTTTATCGCTTTGTTCTCAGGCTAATTTCCACTATGAAGCACAAAAACAATGATTTTATGACACAATCAATCACAAACTCTTTATTATAATTTATACTTCCATACTAATATTATAAATGTCTCTAAAATGGTTCCACAGCTAAACCGCTGCACCGATTTTGATTAAAATTGGTAATGGATATAGCTAGGGACCAGGGGTCAAACAGATGGCCCGTATTTCAGCGTAGAGACTATATAATAAGTTCGATATTGTAATAGAACCCATAGCATTACGCTACCGCTTGTGTGTTGAGGCATTAAAACTAACTATTTTCTATCCAGACAAAGGATACTTCTTCTCATGGCGAGACCCTGCTCTCAGAGGTGTAGAAGAAGACTGGCTGAGTGCGAGGAATTACTGCCGGCAACGGTGCATGGACCTGGTGTCCTTGGAGACCAGCGACGAGAACGAGTGGGTCAAGGCCAGGATAGTCCAGGATAAGGTGCGTTAGGGAACATATTTTTAATTACAAGAATGAGCAGAAAATAATGAGAAAATCCATGGATAATACCAAGAAATATGTATAGATTGTTAGATCGACAAGAATCGAGTTTTCTGAATATCTTGTCGTTAGCATATAGCATTTTCTATAATAAACAAATACCTATCTATAATAAACAAATACCTATCTATAATTTACTAGTGTCGTGTAGGAATACTATAAGTACGTAGGTAATCCCAGAGAGCTGATTGTATGCTTACATATTTATTGCCTAAATAAGCTTTCCCAAAAATTGGGTCTTTAAATGACTATTTTTAAAACCAAAATTGGGTAATTCCTAAATTAGCGCGGTCGAGTGGTAAAAGCATATTAAATAGACTAAGTATAGTTTGCTTAAATAGAGCGCTTAGTATATTCTAGATTGCACATTAGACCTCGTAATGGTTCAAGAGCTATTTATTAGTCCATTTGCAAAGACGCGTCAATCCCATCACTGCCTTGACCTGGCTTGCCTTTGCCGTTGGCTTTTCGTAAACTGAAATATATTCCACACACAATGTGATGCAGGACAAACCGTGACCATGACGTGAAAACAAAAATATCTAGCAGTTTAAAATAGAAAGCGTTTTCTTTGAACGATACCCTTGTCAAATTCCTAACACGGCTGTTTTCGTAACCTACTACCAATGCTATTGTTTCGGCATTTCTGTAACTGATGTGTGATTAAAATTCGTAAGTCTCCAAGCCACAATCGAATACCTAATGATTTTCCACAGTTTCACTTCTGTTTCCTGGGAATATCGATGTTTTGTTGGTGCTATTGCCTTCCGAGTCTATGCTTGTGAATCCTAGTAAAAAACAATTTCATTTGTTGTCGTTAACGATGTGTTAACACCGTATACTACTCTGTAGATAATTTAGAGCTGTTTTTACATAGAAATTACCTATAGGTTTCTATCAATAAATTAGTTGATGTACTTTGTTAAGTAGGTACTTTTTATATTTAACTAGCTTTTGCCCGCGGCTTCGCCCGCGTGTACTTCCCTCGGAAACAGTGCTTATCCCCGGGATGAAAGGTACCCTATGTCCTTCTCCTGGCTCTAAACTACCTCCCTGACAATTTTCAGCTAAATCGGTTCAGCCGTTCTTGAGTTATAAGTGGAGTAACTAACACGACTTTCTTTTATATATATAGATTTACCCTCATCAGCTGAGGTTATCTATTCTATGAATAGGTACCTACTGTATCTACTTATAAGTTACTAGTACACGATCTTCCGATCGAATTCTCTACATTTTCAGGAAGTCTGTCTTTTTTCACTTCTGCGGCAAAATATTTGGGTCATTATATTGTGTAGACTTACCAGATACCGCATTTTTGTTTCAAGCTTTACCAAAATGTACTTGCATCACCTCCACATACCCATTGTAATCAGTCTAGGTATTTAACGGAGAGAAATTGCTAATCTCTGCCCACGCGAGAAACACCTCTATGCGATCACTTTCCTCTCATTGTTCGTCGCTACTCCAATGGCATCACCGCAAGGCACAGGTGTCGTGTCGTGTGTATGTCTGTGCCAAGTCGATTGCGGTCATATTGCCATTGCATTAACATAGCATTGTTATGATAATAAGTAAGCAGATACCTTCTGAAGTACCAAAGACCTTTGAAAAACATAGGGCTTGTTCAGCTAATTGTGACAAATTGACAGTATCTCGTGGCCATTGTGTGCATCTAGAGACTGTTTCTAGTTGTTCATCAGCTAATGGGCTTGTATTTTTTAACAAAGCACTTTAGCGTTAAGATTGTTATCCGAAGACGGTCGTTCACTGCACCAGGCAATTAATGATGTTGGTACCCACGTAGGTATAAGTATAAGTATCTACCTAGATAGTTACTTGTAAGAATAGAAATTATGCATAAGGTTTTGGTCCATATGTTTCATTATGAGTCGTATAACTAAATATGCCGTACTATAGGTCCGTAGGTACCTACCTATATACCGGTCAAAATCTTACTAACCAATCAAAATTTTCATTATATTCCATTCTTATTATTATTCTAGGTCAAGTACATCTGGACATCGGGTCGTCTCTGCGACTTCAAAGGATGCAATCGTCCTGATCTACTGCCCAATGAGATCAACGGCTGGTTCTGGACGGCCGAGCTGCAGAAGTTGGCACCCACCACCAACCGCCAGCAGAACGACTGGTCCGAAGGCGGCGGCATCGGCAAGCCCCAGCCCGACAACCGGGTGAGCCACTCCCCATGTTTAATCTCTCCAGTCCATGACAGAACAATGGTGCAGCGTATGTGTGCATGAATTACGAAATCTGTCATACATCATGACGCAATCCAACCGATTCCGCGAACGGTTAGGTAATGTCGTAAACCTCGTCAACGTCGGTGCATCCATACATCGGATGTCGCGTAATGAAAAGGAAAGCGACCCGGAATATTTAGAGGCTGGCGAAATATTCGCCGAAGGGCGTACCCGCATGCACACGGCGACGCGCCCGACTTTCTACAGCTCGCACCTGAACAAAAGCTCATCTTTATTCGGCTTGCGTCGCGTGGTGTTTGCGCCGCGTCACTTTCGCCGCGACCGCGAAATATACACAATACGTCACTGTAGGTTAACGTAACCCTTTGAGGTATTCGAGCCGCAGTGGTCGAGGTCGTAGAGCAATATCCGCATCCAGTTAACATTCTTATTCATTCACTAATGTTTAAGTACATAGCATAACATAGATACATAACATAGCCTATTTCTTACTGCCAAGTACTATTACGTATTCTATGCAACTGCTAAAGCTAGCTATCTACCTATCTACATAATTTTCTGTTACATTTGCAAAGGATAGAAAACATAATGATAGGGGCAAGACAGCCATTTCGGGCGGACAGGCATGAGATACCTATATACTCACTTTATACTAACTCACTACTAACTACACTTATTATAAGAACTAAGTAGCCTATATTGGTCAATAATATTGAAAAAAATCAAAACTTTACAAAAAGTTATCTATCTACTTACTTAGGTATAAATTTTCCACATTAGCAGTCGACTCTACATACATGAGTTATAACACTTATAATACCTAAATACTTCTAACTTACCCTCTTACACTTCAGGAGCTGATCCAAGGAGGCGCGGCAGAGCACTGCGTGGCCATCTTGAACAACTTCTACAACGACGGCGTCCACTGGCACGACGTGGCCTGCCACCACAGGAAACCTTTCGTGTGTGAGGAGAACGACGCTCTACTCAAATACGTGCGATACACCAACCCCAACTTGAGGGTTTAGACTACCTGCGCCAGCGTCGTAGATAAACTGAGATCTCTTCCAGCGATGCGTAAAGAAAATCCCGCAGCTCTCGCTCAGAATGTGGAATATAAGGACTATCAAGTATTAGATACAGAAAATTACCGGTATAATAAAAATATCAGGTTTATTTATAGAAGCATCAAACACTTGGTTAAAAGTGGTTTGCTTGCTGCTTTGATTTGGCTTATACATTTTAAGTAAACCCAAAAATTCCGGTATTTTATCAATTTTTTTCTTAATTTTCTCAAAATTTCGTCTCTAATTCCGGAAACACGCGCCCAAACATGGACAACAACACTGCCAAAAGTTTAATTTAAGTTTTCTACGATTCGAAATTATAATTTAAACAGTGCTAGCTTTAAGTATACCTCATCACGTACATATTTATTAATTCAGTATTTTTCTTTGCAGTAGTCATGCAAGAGATTGTTTTACCTGTAAGATAAGATCTGTCAATAAAGACTGCTATATTATTTATCTTTATTTTTACTTTCTGTGACCTTTTAGTAATTAGTATTTATGAGAGAACTGAGGCATAACGTGTTACGTAAATGCCGGTGTTTTTTGCAAAACGTAACCCTGTCTTAAGTTGATTAATTTGTTTCGATAGCCTTTTACCAATCGCCGATTTAAAAAAAGACAGGCAATTTAAAAAAAACCTGTCTTGCCTGGTTTTCACTTACTTACTTTAAAAAGTTAATTATCATTTCACCACCAAACTTGAGTACAAGTCTAAAGTTTGGGGATCTTAGTTTGCTTCAAGAGAACCCCTTGTTCCTAGTACATCTATCGAAACTAATAGCAATGCCTTTATATACTATTATACTATTCTTTGACAGTATATAGAACAAAAAGCAAAAAAAATGGTCATTTTGTTATATTATCATGGTAGACACCTTAAGCAATAGTAATGCAACAATGGGTTAATATCTTGTTAGTGTAGTCCAATCGAGAACTAAGATACTTTGACCACGGCAAATTTAGGGTTATGATAGGACATAGTTAATTAATGAACCTACTAGCTGCACCCGGCGATATCATCCGCCCATTGTATATGCAGAAATAATTTTTGAAATTAAACACGTTGTTCTTAAGTGTTCAAACAAACAAACTTTAACCATATATTCATAGTTACCATTTAATATTAAATTAATTTACAACAATAAATTGGAAAAGTAAAAAAGTTTACTTCATTATCAATAACAAAAAAAAGACAGGTCAAGGTAATGCCAGACGAAACTTGTAGCGTAGTGTTCTGGGCGAAGCACGCTTGGTCATGATGAACCAGAGGCAGATGTTGAAGAAGTACACGAGGGTCAGGAGCATTGTCACATGCATCAGCCGGCACAGACACAGGAAACTCAGCTTTAGGCTGAAGCTGAAATTTTTTATAATTCTTAAACGCTTTGAACACATCTGATATATAGTCTTTGGACTGATTGTAAGATACTAGAAAAGAACAAAAAAAATGTCTTGTGTCTTTGCTAAAGAAACATCAGAATTTGATGGCATGAGCTGGACAGGAAAATAATTAATATAAACTATAAGAAAATATACACCACCATGAATATTGTGAGAATGTGTACAAAAACATTAAATAACAACCTTTGCCCATAGAGGAAACTATTTTGTTTGTTTAATCCGTACTGTAGAACATATGAATATGAAAAAAATATTTTTGAATTGGATAGCCCTATCTAGAGAAGTTAAGAGGTGCCGCTCAGATTTTTTCAATGTTAAAAAAAATATAGAATACAGTTTATTATTTATATCTCTTTTTTTAACATTTAATTTATTAGTTGTTTGTGCACACCTAACTAATCACAATGTAACTAGAAGACTGCTTTAAAGATGCATTTGGGGTTGCTACAACCACTGGATCTAGTATGTGTAAGGTTGATTGAACTGGCTGTTTATGCACTGAATAAGTTGAGCACATTTCAACAACCATAACAATTTACTGCTGAATGAGAATGTGAGGTGAGTAAAGGGAATATATTTAGTGTTATTTACTTACTCTTTGTTAGCAAAGTCTTCTATATTAGAAATAAGGGACTCATTTGACCTCTGTGGGTCAGGCAGTTTAACAAAGTCCTTATCAAATTGTTCTTGCAGGCAACAGATCCGCTCCATGATGAACAACAGCAGGATCGCCCAGAAATATTCAAACTCAAACACCGTTCCTGTCATTTTTTGCCTTCTACCATAATAATGTGATAGCCAAACTTAGTCTTTATTGGTGGATCTGTGTAAACCGGGTTCGCGACTGATGATATGGGCAAGGCGAATGCCGCATCCTGGAAAGGTCCCACCATAGACCCGCGGGTCATCCAACCGAGGTCTCCGCCTTGCCTCGCCTTATCCTCACTATATGCGGCCGCTACATCCGGAAACTTTTGTCCGGCTTTCAGTTTCTCCAGCGCCTCCAAACATTTTGATTGTTTCTCGCACAAAATATGACGGACTTTGACAGCTGTCCCACCCTTTTTTTCTTTTCCAGCAGATTCTAAATTCAAAATAATACTTAATGAGCACACAAAATCAAATTATTTGCATATATTTTCGGATAATTTATAATAGTTGTTACTGAAATGTCCCTTAACCTTTCGAATCTCCTGCAGATTTTCCTCCTCCACCACTTTTATTGCTTCCACCAGCCTTTCCCTTTTCTGATTGTTTCTTAGGTGGCATCTATAAGGTATTTATAAAATATTTATTAAAGACTGATTTCCCAAATAAACTACATCAAACACGCCGGGACCATACATTTGCAGCTAAATAATATGATAGTAAGTACCTAACTAAGTAACCTCCAACAAACAAACCTTCAATCAAATTTCACCTATATGATATGATGTAATACGGCTCAATTTACGCAATTTACTTTTTAGTTTTAATTTTATTCTCATGTATGTATGATGATGTCACTTCATGACGTTTCGATGACGGATTGACGTTGACGTGCCACTTTTCAATTTTTTATGGCTTTTACGGGCTATTAGCACAGGCTACTAACTAGCTACTACCAAATAGATAGTGGCTTACCACAATCTCTTAAAACCATGCAAGATCCAGTGAGTAAAGGAGATGTCACCTGACATCACGTAGCGCGCTATACCGCTTAGTGGGATCTCGCATGGTGGCCTACTATCACCGCTTAAAACCATGGAAGATAGAGTGAGTAAGCGTGACAGTGCCATACATGATGTAAGGCGACATCTCTCTTACTCACTGGAATTTGCATGGTTTTAAGAGATGGTAGTAACCCCCATGGTTTTAAGAGACGGTAGTAACCCCCAAGTGCTATTGTACTTAAAACCACGCAAGAGCCATTAAGGGAGATCGCCTTACATCATGTATTGCACTGTCTCGCTTACTTACTCGTTCTTGCATGGTTTTAAGAAATGGTAGTAGCTGGTGGCCTACTATCATCTCTAAAAACCATGCAAGTTCCACCCCCTTTGAATATTGATTAAAATACGTGTGTACGTAGTACTACTATTACTAAGCTACGTCAATAGTAAGCCCCCGTAAAAGCAAGCACTAAAATGAATCGGTAAAAATCGAAAATGTATTTGGGTATGCATTATTTTGTCTATGGTAAATGCATCGATTTAAAAAAAAGCTAGAATAGTAAATATGTCACCTTTATTCTAATCATCAAATATTATCCTAGAAAATATTATTTTTGTACACATATTCAATTTTTTTGTAGTTTACTGCTTATGATAAGGTTAGATAAATCATGTGTTTTAAATAGACTTTAAATGAAAGGTAAATTTGGTCTCTTGAATGTACGCAAATTAGTTGAAATGATTCGTTTGAAAGTAATCTGGTTTACCACATCTTTTTTGTGCATTCTACAGACAAATCATTTTATCCCGACACAATGGGGATAATGTACGAGACACGGCCGCTAAAACGGCCCAGACTCGGGCCTCCTGATGTCTATCCGCAAGAGCCTCGTCAAAAGGAGGACGAGCTTACTTCCACAAATGTAAAACATGGCTTTTCCACATCACCGCCGTCCAGCGATGAATTTGGTACTGCTAGGAACTCCAATTACTCTGCGTCTAAGGTATGTAAACATTTACTGGGAATTAGACAATCACAAAAATTGATAATCATTGTACTACTGTATAGCCAGTGATTAATGTAAACTTTCAACAAGTGCAAGTTGCAGAACTTGATTGGAATGTATCTAAAATTCTAATTAAGTTCTGTAACTTGTGCTTGCCGTTTCTTGTTTCTGCAGATGTTTTTACAACAATCATGTAGTTTTGGGTCTTGTTATTCTCACTAATAGTGGACTTTGTGTAACTTTTTTGTTGAAAATTATTAAAACTAAAATTCACAAACATAAATATACTGTCACTGTATGGTAATGTTATTTTCAGATTGGGCAATTTTTCTCTGGTATATTGTTAAAAAAAGAGGAGTTAAACACTCTACCAGACTGTGGCCGTAAAAGGCAACAAGTGAATCCTAAGGACAACTTTTGGCCAGCAACAGCTCGCACTAAGCCACAAATTGAGGCTTGGTTTAAGGATTTGGCAGGTAAGCTATTTAATTGCTTATAGGAACCTACTTCGTGAATCTTCTTATTATGTATACTTCTATACTAATACGAATATAATAAAGCTGAAGAGTTTCTTTGTTTGTTTGAACTCACAACTTTAGAACTACTGGTTGGATTTCAAAAAATATTTCTACCTATAATAGCATGTATCTTGGAGAAGATTGTAGGCTATAGTACAAATACACAAGTCACAACATGTGAATGAAACTGTGAGAAACTGCTAGAACTAATATAATAAAGCTGAAGTGATTACAGAATGAGAAAAATTATTTCTGCATAGTGTAATTCTTGGAGAATAAGGCCATTTATTGTACAAAGAGCAAGAAACTATTTAGTAATATATTTGTTGGAAGTAGGTACTTGCAGTTCACCCCGGCTTAGCTTATTGTACACATATAGCCTATGTCACTCAGGGATAGTGTGGCTTTCCAACGGTGAAATAATTTTTCAATCGGGCCAGTAGTTTCACAACCTTATTAGATACAAACAAACAAACAATCAAATCTTTTCTCGTTATAATATTAGTATAGATAACATTCACATGGATTTAATCACATGCAATTATTTTGTCATAACACATTTATTTATTTTTTTCAGGAAGTAAACCGCTTTCTCAGTTAGCCAAAAAAGCTCCAAACTTCAACAAAAAGGAGGAAATATTCATAACTTTGACAGAGTTCCAAGTTTCCATGCCAAGAGCGGCTTGGTTTATAAAACTGAGCTCAGCATACACAGTAGCTGTATCAGAGGCTAAAATCAAGAAAAGACAGCTACCAGACCCTACGACAGGCAAGATCTTGCGCAAATCCAACTTGTATAATATTTACTATGTGCCAATTTATTATCACTTGCCCCAGTTCTTTGATTCTTTCTGCACCACTGGTTGGATAACTGGTAGAAAAAGCGTACGGCTTTAAGTTTGCCATTTAAATGTTATGTGTTAGGTTAAATAAATAATAAAATATTATTTAAGACAATTTGGAAACCAAAAAATATACAGAATCAACAGCAACACAACTAGTAGCTAGTTAACTCGTAACACTACGAAGTACACCAAACAAATTAACCCATTTACCTATATTGGTTTATTTACAGAATGGACAACAACCTTGATAAAGTTCCTAAAAGACCAAATACCAAAGTTGGCAGAATACTACCAAAATGCTGTACCAGGTAGTGTTTCTGACAAGACTCCTCCATCACAGTCAGGTAAAAATCTATATTATGAAGAACTACCTTTTACCTGTGACTTTGCTTATAAGAACCTTCCTCATGAAACTAAGAATGTTTCAGGCGTTCTAAGCCATATAGCTTCATAGCATGGGTATTGCTTAAACTCGCTCTCATGTTGGTTTTCCTCCAAGATTATTTATTAAAGTTTGTAGTATTTTTTATTGGTTAATTTTCGAAAGAATTTTAAATACAATACATTTTTTTTCTTTTTTTTAGGTCAAACTACACCAGGGCACAACTCATCAGGCAATCCACCAGGAGGATCCACACCAAACAGCTCATTGGTGTCCAATTCCATGCATTCTCCAGGAAATACTAGCAGTAAATATTGACAAATTATTTCATATACTGAACTTCTTTTGTAAACTTTATTTTTTGGCAATCTTTAAAAATTATAACAAAAGCTTTTGCCTCAAAATTGAAATGATAATATGTATGTTTAGGTCATGTGCAATTGTGCATATATATATATATACACTCACACCCTAATTAACACTACATTTTAAGACCATTATTGTACACTAGCAGCAAATAAAGTACTTGTTGCTTAAATATAATAAAAAACATTTTGTAAACAAGAAAGTTCTCTTAGATTTATTTTTAATATTTTTTAGCATTGGGGTCATCAACTCCTAGCCAAACAGAAAGTACAGATTGGCGACAGGCACTCAAACTATGGAATTACTGTTGTCGCCTAGCCAAGTACATGTTGGATGAGGGCCTGCTGGATAGACAAGACTTTCTTACCTGGATTATCGAACTACTTGACAAAAGGGCACCAGATGATGGACTTTTAAGGTAATTTGTACCTAAGTTTTTGTTAATTCATTCTTGGCCATGGACTGGTACCAAATAATTGCCCTTAATGTGATAACAATTAAGTCGAGTTTATCTTAGTAAAATGTGGCCTATTGTATATCATTATCATCACTATCACTACATAGTATAAAACAAAGTTGCTTCCCGCTCTCTGTCCCCATGTATGCTAAGATCTTTGAAACTGCGCAATGGATTTTGATGCGGTTTTTTTAATAGATAGAGTGATTCAAGAGGCTGGTTTATGTGTATAATACATGTATTATATAGGATTGCACCCGTGCGAAGCCGGGGCGGTTGCTAGTTATATACAAAAGTCATTTTACGAAAAAAGTAAAATATTTATCTATTTCTTTTGTTGCATTCGAAATGTTGGCGTAGACTGGAAAGAATAAGTTGGACTGAACACATAACAAACGACGAGGTTTTAAATAGAGTAGGAGAAAAGAGAAGCATTTTAAAAGTAATTGAGAACAGACAAGGAAACATGTTGGGACACTTGATACGACACGATGATTTGATCAAGAACATCATTGAAGGAAAGATAGAAGGAAGAAGGGGTCCAAAGAGAAAACAAACGTCGTGTCGTATCAAGAAATAAAGGAACTTGCTAAAGATAGACAAAAATGGAAGGAACTCCACCGACAAAAGCCTAGCTCTTAAATTTATGATGATAATTTATTTTGTACTTCGACAATCACTTTTTTGTTTGTTTGTTATATCTTTATTTCTTTAAAATAAATAGGTTGTTCCTGCCCCTTGCCCTCCAGCACATGTGCGAGTTTGTCTGTTGCGAAGGCCTCTCTCGGCGTTTAGCCACGACCTGCGCTAAGAAGGCCGCCGCAATCTGCTCCGTGCTGTCGGAGACCACTCTACGCACGTTGAACCAGCCTGCTGTCTTCACCAAAACCACAGATAGTATTCGAGGTAAGTTATATTCAATTTAAAAATATACTTTGTTACTATATAGCCAGCACTAGATAGATAGCTAGAAAATATCAGACTAACCAGAAACCCTTCTCATGGTTACCGTTTTAATCCTAACTTCCAAATTAATATTATAAATGCGAAAGTGAGTTTTTTGTTTGTTACGCTTTCACGCCCTATCTACTGCACCAATCTTCCTGAAATTTTGCATACACATAGCTAGGAGTATTGAGAAGGACATAGTACCTTTCATCCCTCGAAAAAGCACTGTCCCGAGGGAAATTCATCCGGTTGAAGCCGCGGGCGAAAGCTAGTATATTATAAATGCTTAAGTCTGTATGTTTGTCTATTACGCTTTCACGGCTAAACCACTGGACCGATTTGGATAAAATTTAGTATGGATATAGTTAAGGACCAAGGGTCAAACATAGACGCTAACTTTTGGGCGCGATATAACCGAGTCATATGCGGGCGGAGCCGGGGGTATACCCGTGGGAAATACACGTGGGCGAAGCCGCGGGCGAGAGCTAGTATCAGATAAACTAGAAATTCTATTCGGTGCTACTGCGCCAATGTCAAATTAAGGTTTATTTTCCCTTATAAGCAGCAAGTCTATTAGCGTCTAGCTCAACAAGTAGGCTCCAGTATACAATAAAAATCTTCTTGCTCGAATAGTGTTCAGTCTTCATCTGAACGTGTTTCCCGGTTGCATCTTCAGCTTACGCTTCAGAGCCCAGGGTTCATGGTCCTGATTTGGCGGTACAAATTATTACAGTGTTCAGTGTTACAATGTGATTTTCAGAAACCAACGGCGCTCCAATGTCGCCGGCTCCAGAAACTACCAACGGCGATGTAAAACCCAACATATCCAACATAAAGCGATCCGCTACGCCCGCCGACCAAAACCAAGGCACACCCAATCCGAGCCATTCCTTAGGCACCCCTAACCCAAACCTTGGCACACCAAATCCTTTAGGCACTCCCAATCCTCAGCAGCCTATGGATGTTCAAGTAAAAGAGGAGAATCCATCACCTTTGGATACCAAGACTGCGGTTAATACAGTAATAACAGCAGCATTGAATCCGGTTCAAGTGGGCTTCGGAGAGATTTTGAACTGTCCATATCATAGAGATGTTATAATCCAGTTGGCTACCATTCTTCAGGTAAGTTGTTTTCAACATTTACTTCTTAGGTTACCAAAGCTGAAAAGAATTTATGTTTCAATACTTAGATATCAGAAATTACCAATTAATTATAAACGAAAAAATAACGTAGTAGTTTGTATGAAGCATATTGAAAATAATGGTGAAAAAAAAGGAGAAACTTATGATCATTTATCGAAATTACCAATATTATAAATGCGTAAGCCTGTGTGTTTGTCTCTTACGCTTTCACGGCGAAACAGTGGTCTAGTCGGACCGATTTAGATGAAGTTTAGTATGGATATAGTAAGGACCAAGGGTAAACAAAGGGCAAACATAGACGCTAACTTTTAAACGCGATATAACCGAATCATATGCGCGCAGACCCGGGGGCAACAGCTAGTGGTATATATAACTATATAATATAATTTGTAGATAATCTGCGTGGAGTGTCCAACGGCAATGGTATGGTCAGGCTGCGGGTCATCGCTGCAAGGCTCCCCGCTGGACTTGCTGCCGCTGCCGCCGTCCGCACTGCCCATGCCTTACATGGACTGCCACGTTACGGAACAACATCGTAGAATGGTGAGACCATGTTGTATCTACTTTATAATATGTTATTACCTTGCCCCATTCTTTATATTTCTAATAAACACCGGATACCGTCGAGAATGGCTGCAAGGTTGAACGGACGAAGTGCGTTCAAGATTGGCTGATGACATTATGAGATACCCATGGATCCAAATATGGATTCCGACTAAGAAGATCCGGCAAGAAACACAGCCAGCCATGACACTCACCACTCCTACCCCTCTTTAAAATTTCCAGTTTTACGATCAAAGATGAATAAGAGAAGAGAATCAATATTTCCGTACATTATATACCAAAAACAGTGAGATGGTATTTTGCGTTTATTAACATTGTATTATGTAATATCTGTATTTTTTTTAATTACGCAAAATACCCAAAATTTAATGGTCGTATGTGGTATTAAACGTCGAATTGAAAAGTATAAACCAGCTAAGATCAAACATAACCATTTTATTTTGTTTACATATATTTATTTAATGTTTTTGTAGGTATATGAAGCCGAGCAAGAAATATCAGCCCGAAGCAAAAAGGCTGAAAGCAAATGGTGCACAGACAAATGGCAGACTAGTTCACAAGGCAAGTTTACTTTGTTTTACATTTCTTAATTATTATTTTAACCTACATAAAATAGGTTTATAAATATATTTGGTGTATATATATGTATATATATATGTATATATATATATATATATATATATGTATATAAAAGGTGTTTCTAGAGACTATACTTTAACCAAATTTGATTTACGTTTTTACTGGTTTCTGTCGAGTTTCATGTACTTCATCTTCTATCTAGTCAATGCTAAAAACTTTTTAAAGGTCCAGTGAGATGTAACATTCACCGCCATTACTTATATGCTAGTGTTTAAAAAGAAAATATGTTTATGATGGTGATAAACAAGATATTTTTATGATTACAGCTAGAGTGTTGGCTGTTCTGGAAGCATTAGATAGACATTGCTTCGACACCGTAGACCCAAACAACAATTTGGACACCCTGTACAAGGAGGTTTTTGCAAACTGCACGCCGCCGTCGAAAGACGCTAACGATATGAAGGACCCGGTATAATGATATAAATTTCTAAATATTACACTACTTATATTATATGAGACAGATATTTACATATACATGAAAAAATAAAAATAATAAGTACATTTTTAGAACATTACGAAGAAGATAGGAAAGGAACTTGCTAAAGATAGACAAAAATGGAAGGAACTCCACCGACAAGAGCATAGCTCTTAAATTTATGATGATGACGAAGAAGATCACTTTGTATTGCTATTAAAAATGATTACATATATTTGCATGTAACATCGTTTTGGTGTAAATTGTAAAGGTGTTATTATGTTTAATAAAATGCTTAATAATTAGCCATTTCAATTATAAGCCAGCCCCGTTAAGATGACACGCGTGAATATATAAATTAAGTTTCGCCGGCAGCTTCGCCCGCGTTAATTTCCCTCAAGAACTTTGCTTTTTCCGGGATACCCTATGTCCTCCACAATATTGCAAACTACAGTCAAAATCTGTTATAACGACATCGAAGAGACTACTCATATTTAGTCGTAAAAACCGATAGTTGTAATAACCAGTGACAGGTATTAATAGGAAAAATAATATTTATATCCATGTATGTAGGAAATTAAACCTCTTTTTGTATACTTCAATACAAACATGTAATATAAAAAAAACAATATCATTTTTTCCATCATTTTTGTATAACTCAACAATATGTTCTGGTGCGTCTTGTGTACAGATAAGTAACAAACTAACTTAAGAGATATGACGAAGCGAGCCTTGAGGCTACGGCGTGCATGTGCTTTGTTCCTAAGAATTACAAAAGACCCTAAACTTTGTTTACTTTTACGATAATAGCCATTGACCATTATACTGTGCCAGATGTGGATACTGTTACCTATTCAAATTGTTTACAATACAGCTGAGCAGGTCGTTCTACAGATATAATTCTCCAAAACATTAACCAAATGTGGTCGCTTAATGCGGTATGTCGTAGTAAACAATGTCGTAAAAAACAATGTTCTTAATAAGGTGGTCATATAGCATTCAGCCAGGACCTTTGATTTTGGTCATTTTGACCGGTATGTTGTTCTAAATGATGTCGCCATAAACGGTTTTGACTGTATGTGTATGCGAAATTTCAAGAAGATTGGCTTAGTAGATAAAATCTCCATGTCTCCCAGTTAAATTGAAAATCATAGTTTTTCCACTTGACATGATTGATTACTATTATGTTGGTACAGGAATGGGCAGCTCCATACGCCGTAGTGAAGGTTCTATGTGAGTGGGCAGTATGCAGCGCTCGGTGGGGGGAACATCGCGCGTTAGCCGCCGCCGCGTTACTGGACCGCAGGCAGCATCAGCTGATACACCACCACCACGAACACGCGGCCGCAGGTGAGTGGGGGGGGGGTCGATATGCAGCGTTATTAAAATTTTGTTTGTAATATCTTTATTGATTTAGAATACACAGTTAATACAAAATATATTTTTGTGTGTATGGACCGTAGCAGCGCTCGATTGGGGGGGGGAGGGGGGGATTTCGAGTGTTCGACGCGGAATCAGGGTTTCGCTAATGCCATTCGCATCGTCTCGACTCATGTTACGTCACGTTGGACTTAATTTCTGACGGGTTGAGACAGATTTAGAGTGGCCAACCGTACTCTAAAATATAGTATTGTACTTTATATCATGTAGGCGTCCTCTATTACTATGTACTGCGTACTCTATGACACCATTAGCCGCCGCCCTAACTGTACTGCCTTAGCCCAGCGCTGTGCCTATGCTCCACTCATCGTATTTGCACACATGACATCAACAAGTTTATCAGCACTCGAACTCAAAGGTACAGGGGAGTGTCGCCACTTCGTCGTATCATATAGAAATGTCTATGTGAGTGCTATTTTAACCTTTGTACAGTCGGTTGGCAAAAACCTAAACCGTAGGACATAACATGTAAAATGTTTCTATTGTTACATTGGTCTATTTGTTTGTTATAACTGTTTTGTACTAAAACAAAAGTAAATACAAAAGCATACAATTAAAACAAAAGTAAAATGGCGGACTTCTCGCAAAAGGGTTCTTATTCAGTCAACCAGCGAATTAGAGAGAAAATTCTTATAAGTAAGGTAGAAGTACATTTGGTAATAGTCATACTCCACCAGCTTATTAAATTACAGCTTATTCCAATCAGTCGTTAGAGCATGAAGATATTCTGCACAAGACCAACTCTCGCTTTGTTTCAGGTTCTGACGACAAAGAATCGATTAGTTCCGGCGCCGGCCTATACAACGGCCCGCCAATATTCCAAAATCTCTTATTACGGTTCCTAGACAACGACGCACCTGTCCTGGGTTTGTATATTTACTACTTTCTACGGTATACAACTTTACTAATAATTAATAATCATTAATTTTTTTGTAAACATGTTTATACTTATAATACTTATGTACCATCCATATGGTACATAAGTATTATAAGTCAGCGGTGTAACACGTTATCTCATTTGAATGAAGATAAATTGCCTTGGATTGGAGAACTAATTACCAATCTAACAGTTAATTTCATTGAAACGAACATTGACATTAATACAACAAATATTTATTATCTGGCTGCCGTTCCACTTTTCTTAAATTGCGATACCCGACAGGGTTCATGTTGTACCTATTTTAAGACAGTGACCTTGTTTGTAGTTAGAACTGAAACTGTACGTATAATATGAATTGCAATAAATGAATTTAATTGGAGCTTGGATTAAATAAATAAATAAATAAAATATGTTTTATTTCAGATAATTTAAAATCCATATGGTTAAAATTATAATTATATTAAATAAAGGAAAACAATAATTACATTAAATTATGACACTAAATAATTCTTCTCATTAGGCACTTCCATAATGAGGAGGTCATACCTCTCACTCTGTTGATCAGGGATGCAGTTTTTTTGCGGATTATAGCGTGAAAACCGTCGGTATGATAATGCGCAAACATCCCTGAGGCACTACAGAAACGAGGCAATCCCAACAGCATTCAGAAAACATTGTTGTACTGTACACGCAGAGTATCTATAGTTCTTTTGGTATATGCAACCCATAGATTTCCCGAGTAGAATGTCTGACAGTAGGCTTTAAACAGAGTTACTTTGACCTCATCTGTACACATGGAAAATCTACGGGTTAGCATATTACCTCTTACCGAAAGGGCTCTGCGTTCTCTTTCGATGTCGACATCATCTTTAAGGTCGTCAGTAAGGAAATGCCCAAGATATTTAAATTGATGTACTCGCTTAATACACATCCCGTTTAATTTAATATCGGGTATGGTTTCTGGGTATTTACCGGCGGCCTTAAAGACCTTAAAGATTACTATTAACATAAATTGGCAATACAATAACATTCGTATGTTGATCTGAAATATGTCCTTTTCATTTGTAAAGTTGGAAGAAATCATTTGAAATTTTAGACTCGTAATAATTGCTTTTAACTTAAGGTTCAATTTGCTAAATAATATTGTTTTATATAATTTTTCTTCTAGATGAAAGCCCGAACGCCCCGCCCGGCAACAGGCAACAATTCGCCAACCTAGTTCATTTGTTTGGTGAACTCATACGGAGGGATGTGTTCTCTCACGACGCCTACATGTGCACGCTTATATCTAGGGGTAAGTATATTGTTGCTGAGACAGAATATAAACATGCACTATTGTCGTCCTAGGGGAATATCATATTGTTCATTTTTTTTTACTCTTTTGCCTGTTGTTTACTAGTTTTTTTACCCGGCGACATAACTTTATTTGGGAAAGTTGTTCAGTTTAGTGGTCTGAATCTGCCCTCAAAATATTTGCAGTTGATTTAAATTCACCTTATATATGAAAGGATAAATAAAATAAACAAACTGCAACTAATATATTAAACTTCAAGGTGACTTAATCTCGCCGACGGAGCCGACGTCCACCGTTGGGGCTCCTTCTAGCGTACAGCCGGCGAACAGCAACACTAACCATAACATGGACGACGACATCTTCGCGGGCATCGACCTCAAACCCAAGATGGAGGTAACTTGCTTGTTCAAATGCTGGTTTTTGTATTTTTCATCCCTTCTATTCGAAATGTTTAACTTTGCTGCCCCAAAAGTGCGACCAAAGTAAGTCTTTTCCGATGGGGTTTTTAGCGGGCAATAATGAGTTTCAAATTTGGAACAAAACAATACGGTCATGCCGAGTGCACATATTATGAAAAATAAAACACTGGCTGGTAAGAATAAACGCAATCATCGGATAAATTAAAAAATATAAACGCAAACATTACCCAAATTATCTAAGAACTAGGCTGTATGTAGTTATTTCTAATAAATATTATTAATTTTCAGTTATGTATTTCATTTAAATTTAGTTCTGTACGTGTTTTGTTTTTTCTCATAGAGCGAGATTTGATTCGGGCGCAAACATATTTTTGGCTCGGGCGATGTACTTTGAATCCCTCTCTCTGGATTCAAAAATCGCCCTCGCCGTAAAAATATTATTTTGCTCCCTTGTGATACAAACTACTATTCCAAATCAATGTCGACTTTTTAAAATATCATCAAGACACGACACACCTTTTTTTTATTAATTTTCTTACAGCTACTATACACTGCCTCCGTGATCCAGTGGTTAAGGCGTTTGCCTATAGACCTGGGATGGGTTCAATTCCCATGGGAAGCATACTGTGTTAAGTTGTTTCCAGTTTGGTTAGGACATTGCACGCGTGATTATCCATCTAATAATAAAGATGGTTCCGTGCGTCGAATGGTACGTTATATGTTAAGCCTTTGTACGAAAAAATCATTAATTCCACCATTTATTGGTCCCGGCTGCCATCTGGTAGTCGAAAGGAACCACTTCAGAGGCCAAGAGGCAGTCCCGAAAATTCTAATAACAGGGTATGCATGGTCGATTGACCGTGTCATCTACACGAAACAATGACGCCGAGCTACTAGACGACTAGTAATAACCTTTTTATATTGTCATCAAATATTTGCTATAATAAGTCTGTGATATCATATAGACGCTTATATTCTAGCCACCTTAAATAAATAAAAATTAAATAAATGTTCATCTTAAGATTATGTTTATGACGTTATGTAGGAAAATGTTCGAATGGACCTGGATGACTCCAAAATTGACGACGACTTGGACAAGCTTTTGCAACATATCAAAGAGGACCAGCAAAACTCTATGGACGCCCCGGACAGCCCCAAAGACCCCGGGGAGCCCTCACATAGGTAAGGATTTATATTCAACTAGCTGATCCCCGCGGCTTCGCCCCGCGTGGGACTCGGTTAGATCGCGCCCAAAAGTAGCCTATGTTTGCATGACCTCAGGTCGTTAACTACATCCCTGCCAAATTTCATCACAATCGGTCCAGCAGTTTAGCCGTGAAGAGGTGACAGACAGACATACAGACTCTTTAATATTAGTATTTAAACTTAATTAGCAGATCTGCAAAATCGACCCTTGCATTACATTAAAATTAAGATCAAATTTTCTATGAATAAAAAAGAAAAATTTTGAAATTAAAAATAATATATTATTCAGTTTGGTTTGAGTAGAGAAGAAATTAAAAAAAAATTGATTCTAAAGTAAAAATCTTTGTTACAGCGTCAATTCACCAATGATGGGACCAAGTGGTATGTCTATTCCGGGCATGCCATCTATGGGAATGGGACCAATGACTGGTAAGTCCGTAAATATTATGTTTATCTAGGACAAACTACAACCAACTACCAACTTTAATACTTATTTTTCAAAAGGAAGACCAACAAAAGATTGTTAATTTCAAATTATAGTAATTTCAATATTATTAATTTGATAACATAAAATCCCTTTCGGCCGGCATGGCAATTGAGTTGATCCGTCGGCTCGCTGAATTCGGACACAATAGAAAAAACGATTGTTATGTGGCTTTTTCGTGCGCGAACCAAGCGGAAACTACATTACCCTTGCATTTACACTTAGGTTACTTTTCTATGTCGCACCAGATATATAAGTTTGATTTTTTCACAAATACGTCGACGATATGTTTATCGCCACTTTACCCAGTCATTTAAAGAAATGACTGGGTAAAGCCACTGAATGAATGTTTAAAGGTATGCGCACGACGAGCTCTGGCCCGTCAAGCGCGAGCGGCGTGTCTCACGCAGCGAACACCGGCGGCGCGGTGGCGGGCGCGGCCTGTGGTGGCGCGGTCTCCCGCCACTACCACTACACCATGCACTTCCCACTACCGCCCGCCGAGCCAGACCACACTCCCCACGACGCCAACCAGAGACATATACTGCTGTACGGCGTGGGGAGGCAGAGGGACGACGCCAAGCATGCCGTGAAGAAGATGACTAAAGGTCAGTGTAGATATTGTTCCCATTACAGGATGCAGACCAGAGACCCTTAGTTAGAAGGCAGGGACGTCTCTTTCTTCCCGCCAGGGTGTATCTCTAAGTGTGCTTTATTGATAACACGTTTAGCGTCATGACGACGACCTAATTTTTTGACAAACTCGCCGATTATTTCACTTCGTACTTTCATATGTTACATGTATTTCAGAAATCTGCAAATTGTTTTCGAAGAAATTCTCCATTGACGTAGCTGAGGGCGGGAAAATAAAGAAACATTCGCGTAGCGAGTTCAATTTTGAAGCAGTAACGCAGAAATTTCAGGTAAGTCTTAGTTTTGTTTACAATGTTTCGCATTTCATATTTAGAAAAAACAGTTTGGCTTTATTTTTTAACAGTACAGTTCTGGTGTTACATTTTAAAAATGCTCTAATATTATATTCATTCATTCATTAAATGTTGGAATGATTTTGGTATTGCAATGATTATTTTCAGCTGGACTTAGTATATGACTTTTGCGATTGAAGTTGAATGATATATCTGTATATAATGTAATGATAAGTTTATTATTGCCTCAGCACCGAAGCCTGATCTCCCTACAAGTTCTTTGTGTGTTTCCCATCGTGTAAGAACAAGTGAGTAAGAGAGACAGCGACAATACATGATGTAAAGCGACATCTCCCTTTACTCAATCTCAAAACACTTCCTTGGCCCTTTCCAGTCGCACCTTGATCTCCCTACAAGTTATCTAAATGTGTCACATATTGCGTACACTTCCCTCCACCTCCCATGGCTCTACCAACCTCTCGGTTATACGAGCCGAATCTCGGGAGAGTGCGCTGTACTAGCATTTCGCATCTCTTTCCAGTCGCACCTGCTTGATCTCCCTACAAGTTCTTTATAGTGTCGCCTATCTATGCAATCATTGCATTTTAATAACTCTCCCCCATCCTTAGGGGGCTTACGTTCACAAGTATACACATATTGCGTACAGGCGATGTCAATGTACGAGCAAGGCGCGGTCTCATGGGCGGTGGGCGGCGCGGTTTGTGAATCGTTGGCGGCTTACGCGGCGGGCGCCATCACGTACCTGCCGCAGCCGGAACACGTGGCCTTCGCACTCGACCTTATGGAGATCGCGCTCAACGTGCACGGCCTCATCGAGACCTGCATACAGGTAACATTGTCTTATACATGTACTTACATAGTTTTTTTATAATACTGTGTATGCAATCAGGCTTACGTCCCACCTGAAGAAAAGTAGTTATCTTAGCCTATACACACCTGCAACAGTATTTATGTTGACGCAACAAAGAGTACAAAATATTTACATTAAAAAAAAACCTACGAAGAAGCAATGCAATATTTACCACTTATCAACGATAATTCAACATTTTCCTTCCAGATCCTCAAGGAGTTGTCGGAAGTAGAGAGTGCGTTGACGGCCCGCGGCGCACCCAGCAGTGGGTTGGCTGCCCCACGAGCGTACACGTCCGCACTCGCTTTATACACTGTGGGCGCGCTGCGGCGGTACCACTCGTGTCTGTTATGTAAGATACAACCAAACTCATTTGCTTATAACATGTGTAGCCTCTTATTCTTATTTAAGTGCCTGGGTGACCGAGCTTCGCTCGTTTTATGCGGAATATCTTTTTGCGTGAAAATACATATGGGTAAAATGAATTTTCCCAGACATGGAAATTAGCTAGATTATATTTTTGACTATGTAAGAACATGTTTAAAATTTCAAAGAAATAGTATGAGCCGTTTTCTAAATCGCGAATACAAATAAATTTATACCTATATATACATACTAGCTGTTCTCCGCGGCTCCGCCCCGCGTGGACTCAATTATATCGCGCCCAAATGTAGCCTATGTTTGACCTCGGGTCATTAACTACATCCCTACCAAATTTCATCACAATCGGTCCAGCCGTTTAGCCGTGAAGAGGTGACAGACAGACAGACTTTCGCATTTATAATATTAGTATGGATATACAAATATTGCTCGTTTAGTGTAGGATAGATTCAGGTGTTACTATGCGGAAGTCAATGTTTACAAGTACTTTCCAAATTACTTGCATCTTATTCTTGTCGAATCATAAGTGGAGCACTCAGCAATGGGATGGACGCTTGGAGGCGTTCATTTGGCTAAACCAGCTCTTAGATTTGTCTGGCAATGACACACTTGTAGTTTGTGTATCTTAAACCCCCTTTAAAAAAAGCTAACCATACATGTTTTGTAAAAACAGAAGAACAAAAAATTTTTTTAACCTGTGTATTATTTCAGTGTGTGTAGAACAAACATCAGCCGTGTTCGAGCAACTGTGCCGGCTAGTGAAGTGTGTGGTGAACCCCGGCGATTGCGGCTCGGCCGAGCGCTGCGTGCTCGCACAACTACACGACTTGTACAAAGCTGCGGCTCATCTCTGCCACGCGCCGCATGCTGACACCTTCGCTAACGCATATCCGAAGATCAAGTGAGTGTTGCATTCATTCTTCCATGCTGGTCTGGGAGAAAAAGAAAAACATTGAATGTACCAGCTGCTTCTCTTCCCGCGCAAGCCGTAAAAGTCGTCTGAGGGAATCGCCGAATAGGGAAATCATGACATAGGCGATGCGGCTAGCAACCCATCACTATTGATTTCCTGTTTCAACTACCATTATGCTAAACGTGGCCTAAGGTCTTATGGCCCTAGGCTCTGTCTACCCCGCATGGGATAAAGACGTGATTATATGTATGTATGTAAGTGAGTGTTGCACTTATTGTTAACTGTATGTTTATCTAGAATGAACACTTTAACCCCGGCGATTGCGGCTCGGCCGAGCGCTGCGTGCTCGCACACTACACGATATTGTTAATTGTTATAGTCATTGTTAACTGTGTATTGCTAGCTTTTAAAATCCCTAGCGACTGCGTAATAATTTGGGTTTTATTATTTCTTCCCGTAGCTAAGGAATTAATCAGCTGTTATGATATGACACTTTAGACAAGAATAAACCGGGAATATTCTGATGATGAGAGATCACTTAGTCTCACGACGTGTGGCATACGTAGAAAAGATCAGGATCAGGTACAAAAGCAAGATTTTGTGTAGAATTAAAACATGCTGTTTAATTAATGAATAAATTACTGCACTACATGTTCTATAACATCGTTGTTATATTTGTATATATTTTTCCCACAGACAAGCTCTCTACTCGTCGCTGCAGCCGACGCCATCCAACTACGTGTACAACCCCCAGTTTCTGAGCGAATTCTTCATCAATCCTCGTAAGGGTACGTATAATGCTAGTTACTAGGCATTGGACCTGGCCACATCACCACGGCACAGCGTTCTTGTCGCAGTGTGAAAAACAGTGTGTCAATGTGTGTGTTTGTGTGTGTGTGAGTGTAAAAACATTGAGTACGAAGATCGATTCTGTAGTGAGAATCATCTCGACTCCTTGAATCGAATATTTGATTAGGATAGTTTTTCTCCCGCTAGATGACGCTAGTGATGCTTATGGTAAACTGTAAAAGCTATTAAGTTACCAACCAAACACTAACAACTGGCACTGAGAAGTCTCTAATTAATCACAATAGTGTAGTAGAGGAAAACATCAGATTGTGTGCTTCTCGGTGAGAGAGTTCGAAGGGACCCATAAACGTATAATATGCCTATAACCTATGATAAACCAGCTCATTTTCTTACGTCTCAACTCGATCGGTATTCAAAAATAACGGTCTTTACCGGTAGTTTCCTAAATTCGACTTTTTCGATTTACCAAATGAAGTCCTGTGTGTGATCCAGGGACACTTATTTTTGGGTCATAAAACATTGACTCCGGCTGTATTGATCGGAATCACGGCATTCAAATATGTATTGAAAAGTAACACGAGAGGCGTGCACAGAACACAGTTGGACTGATTGGTAACACACGCGATTTCAACAGTGACAGTGTTAAGAAGTACCCTAGTATGAGATTTTATAAACGCATACTCTAGCGACTCCGTTGGCGATTTTATATGACAAACCTTTACAGCGCGCCTGGCGGATTAGTAAGGCAACTGTGAAATTCCATACACAATCCTAACGCAGTCGCTACCGTCTGCGTTTATGAATACTCATACTAGGGGTACAGCATCCCTGAGTGTACGGCGAGCAACACAGTTTGACGATAAAGACGCCGTGTCTATGATGTGGCTAGGTCCATAGTGTTGGCTATAATCGCCACATGCCGATCTGATGTGTGTGACTTGCAGGCAAAATCGAAATAGCGTGGGCGCGCCAGGTGGCCGAGTCGCCGGCGAACAGATACAGCTTCGTCTGCTCGGCTATGCTGGCGGTTTGCAGGGAGGTGGACAATGACCGGTGAGTTTATATATTCCACTAGCTGTTGCCCGCGGCTCCGCCCGCGTGTTCCTCGGTTATATCGCGCCCGAAAGTAGCCTATGTTTGACTTCTAGTGCATAACTATATCAATACCAAATTTCATCACAATCGGTCCAGCAGTTTAGCCGTGAAGAGGTGACAGACAGACAGACTTTCTTATTTCATATAGGCGGCGACTTTCTATTTTATATAAACTGTGATTCTCCCATTTGTCTTCAAATAGCTTCATTGTTTTAAAAGAAAAATAAACACGGGCTCACTGCAGGCCTAAATTGGCAATAATTTTACCTACTGCTATAATAGCTGTATTGTTTGAATGCAAACTATAATTTTAATGATTGTAATAAGGGACAATTTTATTTTTATACAATAATAAAGCCAACTCGATAAGCTTAAGCTTTATTTTATGTTAGCGGTAACGAATTTTTTTACGATTTCGTTTCTTTGCATATGTCAGTAATGTACTATACAAGTCTGGGTCTAAATAGCAACTAACGTTCTCACTTCCCTATCAATTCGGAACGCCTCAGCTCGCTTAGAAATTGCTTCATTATAGGCCTGGGCAATACTGTACTATAGGCTACTTGATTCATATCAATATTGATGAAACAAATATTCATTTCTTAAAAATATAAAATGAATTAAATTCGCTTACAAGTTGTCTTGATACTTATGTTGTTGGAGTAGACCGATGATATGTCCACAGGTTGATGATGAAATCCGTAATCACAGGTACCAGTACGTGGCAAAGTCCTTAAACCATCACACGCGAATGATCCCGCTTATACGGAAGCTCGAAGGACCATAAAGCTGTTTGGTCTATTTGCTAAACCACACAACTTTTGTGATAGAGTTAAATGATAGATTTGATTTGATAGAGTGAAAGTTTATTGATATATAAATTGATATGATATGAGTGCACGCGATGTATGATAATTGTGTACTGAATGGATGGCGACGCGGCGCAGGTAAAAGCTGACACAAGCTAAAATGTATGAAGTGTATTGCACTGTACACAGTATTTGACCCATGAAACCGAAATATATCGATTTCCGCTAATAAAAATGCAAGATGGCATTATAATTTCAATTTCAAATTTACTTATAATTCGGAACTGTCAAAACGCGGGCCGGCCATCAACCGCCATGACGTAACGCAATTATTGTTGTAAACAGACCTATTTTTGACTTCTGTCATTCGTTCAGTGTAATAACAAATGATTTTCATTCGATAAGACTGTGAAATCGCATGATTGTTATGCGACTCTTGTGGTTCTTAGCGAGAATCAGGTTTCAAAAATAGCACCTTACAAAATAGTTACGTCACAAAACTCTGCAAATATGGCCGACGGTGTTTTTGATGGGATGCTAAAAGTGAACTTTTGAATTAAAATTTTGCTGCCTTAGAAATCTCGGAAAAATATGGAAAAAGGTTTCAATCTTAACAAATAGAGAATAATTATTTTAAACAAAATACAAGTCAACTAGCCTATTGATATTTACATTCGAAACCAGGGTGAACGAGCTAGGCGTTCTATGCGCGGAGATGACGGCGTGGTGCAGCGGGCTGGCGGCGGAGTGGCTCGGCGCGCTGGTCGCGCTGTGCGGCGCGCAGTACTACCCCGCCGCGCCGCACGCCGCGCCGCCGCCGTTCTACCCGGACCTGCTGCACCACAGAGACCTGCACGACGCCGCGGCGCACGATGCACTGGCCGTATTCACTTGCATCCTAGTAGGTGAGTATTATGCCACATTTACACTCGGCCTTGTGATATTGTCGCTATGTCCGCGCTGTATTCAATTTCCAAAACTTAGGTTTTTTCGACTATTTGTGCTTAATATTGGTGGATTATTATTCGCAAAGTGTTCGTGAACGAGCGTGAGTGTTGGGAAGTGGTACAGTGTCGATTACGTGACTTTTATCTTTGTCACCAAAATCTCCAAGTTATAGCTAAATGAAATTTTTCCACCGCTTCACTTAGCCATCTGACTCTGATCATCACTTGACTAGACTACTGACTTGACTTTTTGGCTTGACTTGACTAAAGTAGGACTGAAGAAGATTAATAAAATGAAGAGAGGCCTTAAAGGACTAGTTTCCATGGCCGTAAAAAGTATTTTAAAAAAAAACAGCCTTGTAGGGCAGGGAAATGGGCAGCGCGCGAATGCAATATACTAAATTAACGCAATATATTAAATAGGAATGTAGGTACGGTCAATCGACCATGCACACCCTGCATTTGACGTGGTTACTATAACGATTACCAGATGGCAGCCGGGAGAATATAATAGAATAGAAAAACTCTTTATTGCACCAAACAAATGTATACATAATTTTGTTAAAAACTAGGTAAGGGAGCAACGGTATTAGCATGTGGTCCCATTAAAAAGATTTAGTTCCCTTTTTTTGTACTAGTTGGATTGAATTAATTGAATTTAGTCAAGCGGGAGCTTGCTTTTGGTGAAAAAAAGTGTGTAATAATAAAAAATGATTTTTTAAAATATCGTCATCCTATCACAAACTGATTTAGTGGTTTATTTATTAAGTTATCGGATTTTGTCCAAAAGGACCCAAAGGTTCGACATGCTTCCTATAATTTAAAACTCATACATAAGATAAGTTATCGGATTTAGAAGTTCACAGTTTCTCAAGCGATCAGTAGATGACGTTAGTGTGTCTGTATGGAGAGACTTGGCGCGCTTTTTTGTATGGCGGTTGAATATCTGTACTAGTATAGCATTCTATAATCTGTGGTATTAGTGATATTTAAATCCATTGGCATCGATCACATTTTGTTCGCCAGGAATTTAACAATACGAAATGCAAAAAAAAAAATTGAAAAATATTAACACCAAACAATAATTTCAGCTCGCCACTGCTTCTCTCTCGAGGATTTCGTACGGCACGCGGCACTGCCGTCTTTGGTGAAGGCGTTCGGCGGCGCGGGGCTCAACGGGAACCCAGCCAATGCTCCCTCGCCGAATACCGGTGCGAGACTCACCTGCCATCTGCTTTTGAGGCTGTTCAAGACACTGGACACGCCACAGCCAGGTTAGGACACATAGATCACGTTCTGCCCAATTCTATTCATCTCTTTCACTTTAATTTTTGTCTGTCCCGAACTGTTTAGACCCGATTTTACAACATATGTTGATGAGCTCGGATCTTAGAAGACTCTATCTTTGGTAAAATCTTTCGGAGAGATGACCCTCTATGGAACAAAGCCAACGCTCCCTCAACGAACACCGGTGCGAGGTTCACCTGTCATCTGCTTTTGAGGCTGTTCAAGACTCTGGACACGCCACAGCCAGGTTAGTAGTTTACAGCTGAGTACAGATAGATCACGACTCCTCACGTTCTGATCACTTCTGTCACTTTTGCCTGTCCCGATCTGTTTAGACCCGATTTTACTAACATAATGTTGGTGAGCTCGGGTCTTAGAAGGCTCTATTTCGGGTAAAATTTTTCGGAAAGAAGACATTCTACGGGAACCAAGCCAACGCTCCCTCACCGAATACTGGGGCAAGGCTCACCTGCCATCTGCTTTTGAGGCTGTTCAAGACTCTGGACACGCCACAGCCAGGTTAGTAGATTACAGCTGAGGACACATAGATCACGTTCTGCCCAGTTCTATTGTCTTGTAGATAACAGTCCAGTAACGTATCTCAGAAGATAACAGTCGAGGACAGATAGATCACGACACCTCACGTTTTACCACAACCGTTATATCTTGTTATGTTCAAAACTCGGAGCATTCCGCAACCAGAACTCCTCAGGGTCTATACTGCTTTTTATTATTTCAACTGTAATGTTATTGTTTCTGCACAGGGCTGTACTCAGTGTCTACGTCGCCAGGGCCGGGCGGCGGCGGCGCAGGCGTGCGACTGTCGTGTGACAGACATCTGCTCGCCGCTGCGCATAAAAACATTGGAGTAGGGCCCGTCCTTGCTACACTGAAGGCTATACTTAGTAAGTGAACGATTTCGTTGGGTAAATCTTTGTGCATAGGTCATCTGCTTGGGTATACCTCACTATTTTAATCTTCTTAGCATTGTTGTGTTCGCGTTTAAAGGGTGAGAGAGGAAATGGAATTATTGGGTAGGTAGGTTACTAATCCGAAACATTTAACAAGTTGGTAGCGCGCTAAATGTTGTTTTTAGATTCCTACTTCGAGAGTCATGGAATTTAAAAATCACTGTCTAAAGTGAAATTTGCAACGGACTCAACCGACTTCAAAAAAAAGGTTCATGTTCTCAAATCGTCGAAATGTTTTTTTTTATTATTGAACTTAATTGCAGAGATGTAAATTTATCTCTATATTTATTGGAACATTAAATTAAATTATAAAAAATACCTTATATTTCTTCATAGTGCTTGCCGAATCGCGGACGTGCGATGGCGACAAACCCGGCGACAAAAAGTCGTGCGAACTATCGCACATACTGGGAACTAGCGACACGGGGCCTACGGACGTGCAGCTTGACCTCATGTCGTAAGTTGAATCCAACATTTTATCTTCAAAATTAATTATTTATTATCAAAACTAAATAAAGTTTATTTGCTTTGTAATTTAGTCTTATATAATATCTTAAAACTACAGCATGTAAACCAACAGCTGTTATAATGATTGCATATTTTTCATCATTATGTTTATTTTGCATTAAGTATCATTGTATCAGTTAGTCCACACGTCATTATTGAAACGCTGTTGACTTATTTTTGCAGGGCGTTTTTATTTAATGTATTGACGAATTATTTTTTTTCTTAGGATGGTAGACTCAGAGATGAGTGGGGGCCATAGAACGCCTAGGTTTGTTTGTTTTGATATTGAGTTTCACGGTTGCACCTCACGGTCCTCGCCACACTTGGCGCCCGAACTTTGGGCCCGCTCGCTTCGCTTGCACGTCTTTTCATTGAGAGCTGAATTTTGCATCCATTTGGTTAATCGAAATGTCCCAATCATGCGCTGTATCTCACAAAAACTTACAAATTTTTTAAACATCTTAACCGAACAAACATTCACTTTTTTTATCTCATTAAAATATTGCAATTCTTAATAACACGAGAAAAAATTTGAACAGAAAGAAACTGAATTTTTCATTAAATACGAACACTAATTGTACTTATTAAATCGATATTTAAAATAGTATAATCGATTAGTAAAAATCGGGTGGCTCGAATACAATTTTTACATTTCCTTTTCCATCTTAGACCCAAACTTAAGCTCTCGATGAAGACGCGCACCTTCATGTTGTTCTGCAAACATCATCCCCTGGGTTCAACCTCCTTCTCTGCTGGGATACAAATACTACTTGTATATTACGCGATACATGTACATTTATTTATATGACCAACTTACTATTCAAAATTTTAACCTATATATATATATAACAGCTAGTATATATATATATATATATATATATACTAGCTGTTGCCCGCGGCTCCGCCCGCGTGCGTCTCGGTTATATCGCGCCCAAAAGTAGTCTATGTTTGACTCCTAGTGCATAACTATATCCATACCAAATTTCATCACAATCGGTCCAGCAGTTTAGCCGTGAAGAGGTGACAGACAGACAGACAGACTTTCGCATTTATAATATTAGTATGGATATAAGTTCCTTTTCTATCAAAAAAAAAAAATTGCTAAAAACACTCCACTTCCGCACTAGGGATAAATAAATCAAGTCAAAATTATGTATATCTTTTCTGCCGTGCACGCATCCTCCTAGTTGAAACACCGCTATCCATTTAAATTGAATAAAGGAATGGTAACAAATTATGTTCATTTTACATTCATTTTTAGTCCAACCAAGCGGTCAAACTTTAATTGGTTGGACTCTGAAGTTATACCACATCTCAAGTTATACTAATAGAATGTACCGTCTTTTTGCCGTTTTAGTAGAAGGCAGATTCTATTACAGGATAATTGACGCTGTCTCTCTTATAGTGGCCATCGCTGCCATAATTTTATTTTAAAAATAAAAGTGCATTCGTCCCGCTTAGTTCATTGCTTGGCCACAAAAACTATGTATATCAGACATTGGTGGCATTTATGAATCATTGTACACTTTACCATCAGCTTTGGATTCATTAATCGTCATTTGTCATTCCAATGTAAATTTAAAATGAGAAGCATATTTACTGAAGTAAAAAAGCATGCTTAATAATTTGAGATGTGGTAGACTCGTTCTAGATTTAGTTGGCTACATGTTACATCACGTTTCGTTGGAGGGGTCACTTGTGTATAACATTACTTCACTGCCCACACCTCTTTCAGCCTTAACCGTCAGTGTACGTCATTGTCTATAAGCTTAGGCATAAGTATTCCTTATAATGATTAATTCTAGCCATAAGATTCACAATTTGTCCGACTAGTCATTACTTCTCTGTAAATACTTTGAGCGCGGCAAAAACACTGACTTTCTATGAAGTAAAATATAATTACTATGCAATACAAATAACATTAATACACACGCCGATAAGCAGGTCTGCTTACGCTTACAGCGCAGCAAGCTCAGCTTATACTGGCTGAATGGCAAAATACAAAAGACATTGTGAATCTTATTGGTTCATCAACCAAAAATGACCATCTACTTTTTAACCTTAACCACCCAATTGGCAAATCAGAGGTAACGGGGGCGTTGGCTCGACCCTCCTGGATTCGTCACAGTCCCTATCGTCACTGGCTCGGCGCGTGCTAGCCGAAATCTGTTCCGAAGAGTGGGTGTTGCAGAAATGTCTGCAAAATCCGGATGAGCTGTACCAGCCGGACATGCTGCTCGATTCTATGCTGACGCCGAAACAGGCCCAAAGGTACTTAAGTTCTTTTGTTTTTCAGCCATCCTAAATCGACTATACTTTATTTCACAAATTAAAAAAAATACATGACACAAGATAAATGCAACGGCGGACTTATCCCTTGAAGAGATCTCTTCCAGCCAACCGGAGGCAGGTATATAATTCAAACAAACTCGTGGAAGAAGTTGTGCAAACAACACTAATTAAGTGACTTGTCACCTTTAGCATTTCTAACATCCGCTGAATGCTGTTGAGTGGAATAAGTGCTGCAGAAACGTCAACTACTTGTAGCCCTAGCTCCTTCCTAAATTTTATAGCTGGGAGAAATTACTGCCCTGATAAAGAGAAATGTAAAGGTATAGGTTTTGATCAGATTACATCCCATAATGGTCCTTCGCTATCACTAAATAGTATAAAACAAAGTCGCTTTTTTTTCCCTATATCCCTATGTATGCTTAAATCTTTAAAACTACGCAAAGGATTTTGATGCGGTTTTTATTAATAGAAGAGTGATTCAAGATGAAGGTTTTTATGCCCATGCGAAGCCGGGGCGGCGCTAGTATTATATATGTATATATATATATAAGTTTGTTGAAAAGAGCGGGCGCTGCTAAATTCGGATATGGTAGTACTAATAAGCCAACTTTTTTTCTTTCTAGCATAATTATTGAACTCTAAAGCTACCCAAATTATGTCATATTGCTAATATGATACACGTATATTTTTGTACAGATTACTGCACATGATATGCTACCCTGACTCAGCAAGCCACACTCATCCTGATCTCGACCAGAAGACAATGATTACTCGATTGTTGGAGGTAACCTGTTTATTCTTAATTTAATTGTTTAAATTTTGTTTCATCAATAAAATGCAAATAAAATTGAATCTTAATGTGTTGCAGCAAAATTCACTCCTTAAATTTTTTTGATATAAACATTGTTAATAATTGAGAGCAGAACAATGACCGATGGAAAAGGCATATTAAGTCCAGCAGCTGCAATAACATTGATAAGACTGCCAGTTTTTTATAACATTAAACAACTTTAAAGTACATTTCGTAGCCAATTTTTAGAGATATAACACCATTTCCACACAAATTTGTATATTTCGCTAGCATAATGTCCTGCCCTTTTTTTATGTTCCTAGTGCTAGAACACTGTTAAATATATTCCATCTTAACTCAAACAGACCTACGGCTCGTTTCCGTGGAAAGTAGTTACCGTAGCCTTTCACTCGCCTGCAATACCAGGAGTGTCGTCTATCTATAAGTATATTCTATACATAAGCTGATAAACTATCCCTCCTCAACAGAATCTCGAACAATGGTCTCTACGGATGTCATGGCTGGACCTGCAGCTGATGTTCAAACAGTTCCCGAGCGGGTCTTCGGAATTAAGTGCTTGGTTGGATACTGTGGCCCGAGCCGTCATTAACGTTTTTCAACAGCCGGCACCGCCACCGCCAGATAAAGACAGGTCAATATACTAGGACAAAGCTGTTATCTGAGAGTTTTTTTCTTACGAAAGGTTCGGAAAGTTCATTTTTATCTGACTCATAATGTTAAAAAGCAGTTCCTTGCGTGTCTTCTTAGCTAAGTTTGTTGATATACTACCCTCTACGCATATAGATAAACAGACTTATTTATAAAAAAATACAAAGGTTTATTAAGTCCCTTTTAACACGTTCGCAGACGTTTTTGAAAACACAATAGAAGTTTTATTGTTATAACTGCTATAGCAGTCGTGTGTCCGTCAACGTGTTAACTAAATACAAGTTACATACACATTATACTTACATTATACAACGCTACCCTAAATACAGTAAAAATGTGCTACAAAACGTTTATTTTTTTTTATAAATAAGGATAGTGTTTAAAATTATGTTTGTAACAGAATGGGAACAGACCGCGGTGTGGTGAGCACCAGTAAATGGCCCGAATCAGTGTGGCTGGTGGCGCCACTTGTCGCTAAACTCCCGCCGGCGGTGCAAGGCAGAGTGCTCAAACAAGCCGGCCAGGTATGTTTGGATTCGTTCCCACTTATAAATGTTATATTGTCCTTGGCAACACAAATCACGAACTTATCGTGTACATGAGAATGTAGTAAATAAATAACCTCATAATATAAAAACGAAGGCCATAAGGCAGAGTTAGCAAGTTGCATCCTCAAAATATTACGAACCTATAGGTTTCTGCTCGTACATTTAAAGGCTGTCGTTTGTGCATATAACTGTAATGTTCCTAGAGATGCGATAATACGCATATGTGTACGTACTCTGTGGGAATAGGCCATATGTTTTATCCTACTTCCTACTAATATAATAAACGCGAAAGTTTGTATGGTTGTTTATTACTCTTTCACGTGAAAACGGCTGGATCGATTCAGCTGCAATTTGGAATGGAGATTGCTTAGACCCTGGAACAACACACAGGCTATATTTTATCTTGGAATTCCCACGGGAGCGTAGCCCAAGCAACAGCTAGTTAGATATAACTATGAGGCGAGCCAAGACCACATAATGGTCTTTCACCGCTTTTTTCTGGTTAGATTTTAGAAAGTGGTTGGGGCGCGGGCTGCAGCGGCGGCTGCTCGAGCGGCGGCGGAGGAGGCAGCGGGTCGCATCGAGACTGCAAGAGTCACCAGAGTCCGAGCTACAAGGGGTCAGTGTTTCACTTTTATACTTTTGCCGTAATAACGATGTAATTTTTTGAAAATTTTGTAGCGTTATTTCGCAAGTCGTCTTGGACTAGATTAGCCTGATTCATATTATAAATGCAAATGTTGTTTGTTACGTTTAAGTTTTTTTTTTTTTTTTTTAATAGTTTATACGGCCATGGAATCTAGTCCTTTAAGGCCTTTCTTGAATTTATTTATCTTCTTCAGTCCTACTTAAGTCAGTCGAGTCAAAAATTCTAGTCAATAGTCAAGTCCAGTCAAGTAAGTAAGTCTAGTCTGAGTCAGATGGCTAAGTGAAGCGGTGGAAAAAATTCACTTAGCTATATCATGGAGATTTTGGGGACAAAGATAAAAAGCCACGTAATCGATACTGTATCACTTCCCAACACTCACGCTTGTTCACGAACACTTTGCGAATAATAATCCACCAATATTATGCACAAACACTCGAAAAAAACTAAGTTTTGGAAATTAAATACAGCGCGGACATGGCGACAGTTTACTTTCCCTCCAAAAACTCCACAATCAATACGTTTTTAAGCGTCAACTACTTAACCAATTAAAATGATATTTCGCCTGGAGATAATTTGAGTATCGAGGAAGGAGATGAGCTTTTTGGCGTGATACTCCATTATATCGCGCCTGCGGATCTGCTGGCAAAAGCTAGTTTAGTTTCCAACACACTAGTTTACCTGCAGGAAAATAAATTGTATTTAAGTAAAAGCGGGACAAACTATTACTTATTTTTTTTAAATGTAAAACTTACAGCTTATTTTACAATAACAGAACGCACAGTAGAAGTAAATATGGTCAATTACAAGTTTTCACTTATATAGTGTTATATTATTGTGGTGTCAGATCCAGCGGTGGCGGAGGCGGTGGCAAACGTGGAGTGAGCAGCAACTGCAGCGGCGGCTGCGGTTGCGGAGGCAGCGCGGTGCGACTCGCCAACGAGCCGCTGCTGTCGCTGGTGCTCACCTGTCTGCGGCACCAGGACGAGCAGAAGGTGAGAGTGACGTCACAGGCGGAGTGAGCAGCAGCGCGGTGCGACTCGCCAACGAGCCGCTGCTGTCGCTGGTGCTCACCTGTCTGCGGCACCAGGACGAGCAGAAGGTGAGAGTGACGTCACAGGCGGAGTGAGCAGCAGCGCGGTGCGACTCGCCAACGAGCCGCTGCTGTCGCTGGTGCTCACCTGTCTGCGGCACCAGGACGAGCAGAAGGTGAGAGTGACGTCACAGGCGGAGTGAGCAGCAGCGCGGTGCGACTCGCCAACGAGCCGCTGCTGTCGCTGGTGCTCACCTGTCTGCGGCACCAGGACGAGCAGAAGGTGAGAGTGACGTCACAGGCGGAGTGAGCAGCAGCGCGGTGCGACTCGCCAACGAGCCGCTGCTGTCGCTGGTGCTCACCTGTCTGCGGCACCAGGACGAGCAGAAGGTGAGAGTGACGTCACAGGCGGAGTGAGCAGCAGCGCGGTGCGACTCGCCAACGAGCCGCTGCTGTCGCTGGTGCTCACCTGTCTGCGGCACCAGGACGAGCAGAAGGTGAGAGTGACGTCACAGGCGGAGTGAGCAGCAGCGCGGTGCGACTCGCCAACGAGCCGCTGCTGTCGCTGGTGCTCACCTGTCTGCGGCACCAGGACGAGCAGAAGGTGAGAGTGACGTCACAGGCGGAGTGAGCAGCAGCGCGGTGCGACTCGCCAACGAGCCGCTGCTGTCGCTGGTGCTCACCTGTCTGCGGCACCAGGACGAGCAGAAGGTGAGAGTGACGTCACACGCGGAGCGGCAGCGGCAGCGACAGCGTGGTCTCTTGCTAGCTTTAGATTGTTTTCTTTTTGTATTCTTACATTTTCTAAAAGATTTGGTTTTTGTATGTATTTTTATTTTTTATTAGGAAAACACAGTGTTATAATAAGTCCTTAATTACTAATAATATTGAAAACCTAAAATACAATCAACAAGTTTTCGCAAATAAGTATCAAAAGTAGAAAAAATATCCGCCTGCTCAATCCACCTGTCCAACAAAGTATAAAGAACACCGAGTATGTTTTATACATGAAAACAACAACAAAATATAACTAGTAGTCGAAATGATGGAAAATTTTTGCCTTACATCTATGTCCCTCGTATAGTACACATTTGTCTTTGTCGAATAAATGATTGTAGATGATCATTAGATATAGATTAGAGAGTAACGGCAATATATTTGTGCACAAGCGAAATAGATAAAACAGACATTTTTTTTGTCTGATTTAAAACAAGAATTATTCATTTTCCCAATTGAAAACTATCCTAAACTGCTGTAATACTTATCTACCATCCTTAATTTTCACATGTTTACAAATAATAAATGATTATTGATTATCCTCACAGGAAAGTCTGCTAAGCTCCATCCACGCCCAACTTCAACACTACTTGACCCACGCGCGCGATCACGAACGAGCTGCATGCGGCGACACTTGGCAGGACGAAGCAGCCCCTGAAGCCTTACAACTGAGGTTCTCACTCGCGGGCGGCATGTTCGACGCGATCCGACGCTCGTACCAACTGACGTCTGATTGGGCCGTGCTGCTCACGCAACTAGTGGCGCATCAGGTCATCGACGCTTATAACAACAGGTAGGTTGTGTATCAGCAGAACCTTCTAGACTTCTAGAGACTTACAACTGAGGTTTCTACTCGCGGGCGGCATGTTCGACGCGATCCGACGCTCGTACCAACTGACGTCTGATTAGGCCGTGCTGCTCACGCAACTAGTGGCGCATCAGGTCATCGACGCTTATAACAACAGGTAGGTTGTGTATCAGTAGAACCTTCTAGACTTCTAGAGACTTACAACTGAGGTTTCTACTCGCGGGCGGCATGTTCGACGCGATCCGACGCTCGTACCAACTGACGTCTGATTGGGCCGTGCTGCTCACGCAACTAGTGGCGCATCAGGTCATCGACGCTTATAACAACAGGTAGGTTGTGTATCAGTAGAACCTTCTAGACTTCTAGAGACTTACAACTGAGGTTTCTACTCGCGGGCGGCATGTTCGACGCGATCCGACGCTCGTACCAACTGACGTCTGATTGGGCCGTGCTGCTCACGCAACTAGTGGCGCATCAGGTCATCGACGCTTATAACAACAGGTAGGTTGTGTATCAGTAGAACCTTCTAGACTTCTAGAGACTTACAACTGAGGTTTCTACTCGCGGGCGGCATGTTCGACGCGATCCGACGCTCGTACCAACTGACGTCTGATTGGGCCGTGCTGCTCACGCAACTAGTGGCGCATCAGGTCATCGACGCTTATAACAACAGGTAGGTTGTGTATCAGTAGAACCTTCTAGACTTCTAGAGACTTACAACTGAGGTTTCTACTCGCGGGCGGCATGTTCGACGCGATCCGACGCTCGTACCAACTGACGTCTGATTGGGCCGTGCTGCTCACGCAACTAGTGGCGCATCAGGTCATCGACGCTTATAACAACAGGTAGGTTGTGTATCAGTAGAACCTTCTAGACTTCTAGAGACTTACAACTGAGGTTTCTACTCGCGGGCGGCATGTTCGACGCGATCCGACGCTCGTACCAACTGACGTCTGATTGGGCCGTGCTGCTCACGCAACTAGTGGCGCATCAGGTCATCGACGCTTATAACAACAGGTAGGTTGTGTATCAGTAGAACCTTCTAGACTTCTA
The DNA here is from genome assembly GCA_947044815.1 of Apomyelois bistriatella. Taxonomy (NCBI): domain Eukaryota; kingdom Metazoa; phylum Arthropoda; class Insecta; order Lepidoptera; family Pyralidae; genus Apomyelois; species Apomyelois bistriatella. Next base: position 5,482,985 of record OX345691.1, read on the forward strand.
GAGACTTACAACTGAGGTTTCTACTCGCGGGCGGCATGTTCGACGCGATCCAACGCTCGTACCAACTGACGTCTGATTGGGCCGTGCTGCTCACGCAACTAGTGGCGCATCAGGTCATCGACGCTTATAACAACAGGTAGGTTGTGTATCAGTAGAACCTTCTAGACTTCTAGAGACTTACAACTGAGGTTTCTACTCGCGGGCGGCATGTTCGACGCGATCCGACGCTCGTACCAACTGACGTCTGATTGGGCCGTGCTGCTCACGCAACTAGTGGCGCATCAGGTCATCGACGCTTATAACAACAGGTAGGTTGTGTATCAGTAGAACCTTCTAGACTTCTAGAGACTTACAACTGAGGTTTCTACTCGCGGGCGGCATGTTCGACGCGATCCGACGCTCGTACCAACTGACGTCTGATTGGGCCGTGCTGCTCACGCAACTAGTGGCGCATCAGGTCATCGACGCTTATAACAACAGGTAGGTTGTGTATCAGTAGAACCTTCTAGACTTCTAGAGACTTACAACTGAGGTTTCTACTCGCGGGCGGCATGTTCGACGCGATCCGACGCTCGTACCAACTGACGTCTGATTGGGCCGTGCTGCTCACGCAACTAGTGGCGCATCAGGTCATCGACGCTTATAACAACAGGTAGGTTGTGTATCAGTAGAACCTTCTAGACTTCTAGAGACTTACAACTGAGGTTTCTACTCGCGGGCGGCATGTTCGACGCGATCCGACGCTCGTACCAACTGACGTCTGATTGGGCCGTGCTGCTCACGCAACTAGTGGCGCATCAGGTCATCGACGCTTATAACAACAGGTAGGTTGTGTATCAGTAGAACCTTCTAGACTTCTAGAGACTTACAACTGAGGTTTCTACTCGCGGGCGGCATGTTCGACGCGATCCGACGCTCGTACCAACTGACGTCTGATTGGGCCGTGCTGCTCACGCAACTAGTGGCGCATCAGGTCATCGACGCTTATAACAACAGGTAGGTTGTGTATCAGTAGAACCTTCTAGACTTCTAGAGACTTACAACTGAGGTTCTCACTCGCGGGCGGCATGTTCGACGCGATCCGACGCTCGTACCAACTGACGTCTGATTGGGCCGTGCTGCTCACGCAACTAGTGGCGCATCAGGTCATCGACGCTTATAACAACAGGTAGGTTGTGTATCAGTAGAACCTTCTAGACTTCTAGAGACTTACAACTGAGGTTCTCACTCGCGGGCGGCATGTTCGACGCGATCCGACGCTCGTACCAACTGACGTCTGATTGGGCCGTGCTGCTCACGCAACTAGTGGCGCATCAGGTCATCGACGCTTATAACAACAGGTAGGTTGTGTATCAGAAGAACCTTCTAGACTTCTAGAGACTTACAACTGAGGTTCTCACTCGCGGGCGGCATGTTCGACGCGATCCGACGCTCGTACCAACTGACGTCTGATTGGGCCGTGCTGCTCACGCAACTAGTGGCGCATCAGGTCATCGACGCTTATAACAACAGGTAGGTTGTGTATCAGCGGAACCTTCTAGACTTCTAGAGACTTACAACTGAGGTTCTCACTCGCGGGCGGCATGTTCGACGCGATCCGACGCTCGTACCAACTGACGTCTGATTGGGCCGTGCTGCTCACGCAACTAGTGGCGCATCAGGTCATCGACGCTTATAACAACAGGTAGGTTGTGTATCAGCAGAACCTTCTAGACTTCTAGAGACTTACAACTGAGGTTCTCACTCGCGGGCGGCATGTTCGACGCGATCCGACGCTCGTACCAACTGACGTCTGATTGGGCCGTGCTGCTCACGCAACTAGTGGCGCATCAGGTCATCGACGCTTATAACAACAGGTAGGTTGTGTATCAGTAGAACCTTCTAAAACCTGACAACCTTTAATTTTACATTCATTTCTCACTCACGTGCATCATTATATTCTGAGCTGAGCTCTTCTACTCACGTGAGTGTTCGTTATTAAACTAAGCTTTTGTAGAGAATGAAATGCTGGTCCTGGTACAAAATAGTTTATTACAACCACGTTTGTTACAAAATGAAAGCGGTTAAGAGTCTCCTCGAAACGGGACTGTCACTGTTAGCAGTTTCGTAGCGAGAATCGCCTTTGTGGCTATGCGCATAATATTTGGCTATGCGCTACTTGCCATAGAGCAAGAACCGTATAGAATGAGCTCCCGAGATCACAGACTAGAAAATCAAAACAGAATAGACTTATCTGTCGGTAGCATTTGTTACTCATATACCAGGCTTCAATCAAAGGTCACGAAATATTTTGCTCACATCGGAGCATAGCCGCGGCTTGGAATTGTTGACGTCACTATATAGTGGCAATGTTATTTGGAGCTCCTTCGCATTTATTTATAAAAACGGAACATTTTTAACCTTACCTTGAGCATATAAAATCTATCACTACCCATTAGCCACTTTCACACAAATGAAAGAAATATACTAACAACAATATAATTCTCACAGCTTATGCCGCAGCAACCTGTTCACTACCCTCATCGACATGCTGGCAACACTGATCCACTCGACTTTAGCCGAGGGCGGCGACGACAACAACCGAAAACACTACCAGAACCTCATGAAGAAGCTGAAGAAGGAGATCGGAGACAAGCACGGGCCGTCCGTGCAAGCCGTAAGGCAGCTACTGCCGCTCTCCAAGAACACTATTATAGAGGTAACCTCATCGTACAGTCGGCTGCAGAGAAATCTGACCCCCATGCCACAAGGATCACTATTGAAAGGGGGTCATATTTCTCTGCAGCTGACTGTACGACCGTTTTTTTTTTTTCTTAGTTGCATTTTTTAGTTTTAGTTTTAGTTACTGTTTATTACCGTCTGACCTCTGTAACCCCTTTTTACAGGGAAACCCGGCAAACTATCAGATTTTTCTGGCTGCCTTTAAGCATCTGACAAAGCTTAACGAGTACCATCTATCGATAATGGGCCTAACGTGCCTTTCGAGGCACGGAGAAGCTCAAGTTAGAAATGCCACTAACGGTGACCAATCCAATCATGGCCGCGCACTCGCCGTCGCTTGACAGGCGCTATCGTTACGATCCCGCACACCCCGCCTAGCTACCGAGCTCCTCACTATTATAGAGATAACATCATCTTTAATTCTCATTCTCTCCAGTACAGCCAAAAGCGGTGATAAAACCAGCAAACACTACTCAAACCTCAAGGAGGTCGGAAACAAGCACGGGACGTCCATACATATTAGAATTTCGTTTGGCGTAGAATAGTCTCAAAAACATTTAAAATTTTCTTGACCCTTATAAATCTTGAGTATTTCTAATGTTCTGATTTTTAAAGGTGATAGCATGTGAGCCACTGGGATGCTTGATGGACCAAAAAGGAAACAAGATATCTGGATTCGACAGCGATAAGAAACAGGTAAATATAATTTCGGATATAACTTTTATTTCGTTGTTTGCTTACGATTAACTATACTTTAGAGTCAATAATTAATTATTTATGATGTGGCTTTATAAACGCCGCGGTAAAATAATTTAAACGATTTTATAGATTAGTAGCTTTTGCCCGCAGCTCCGCCTGCGTGAATTTCCTTCGGGAACAGTGCTTTTTCCCGGGATGAAAGATACCCTATGTCCTTCTAAATACTTCTATGTGTATGCGAAATTTTAAAGATTAGTTCAGTAGATAGTGCGTGAAAGCGTAACAAACAGATAAACAAACAAACTCACTTACGCATTTATAATATTAGTTGGGATTCATAAGTTCTCACGCAAGCGAGTCGGGATGAACCTGTCGACACGCACTCAAACTGACTCCTGTTTGAATATGTGTGTATATGTATATCAATTTGGCAAACATACAAGTGCTCAATAATGGGCAAAAATATGGCCTGATGAATGATTATTATAAACTGAAGGGCTGGTTAAAAATTACACGAGAGGGTTTCAGGTTCTTTTTTATTTAATACGGCGTTCGAGATTATTATATTTTTACAATGGACGTTGAAGAAAGCAGAGCTTGAAACCGGTATTTTGAATACCAAAAATAACCTGGTAATTTAAAACACCAGTCGATTTAAGGGTCCTTAATACCTGGTTAAGACCGTTGTTATTGGGTATATATCATTTTAGCGGTACCGTAATGCTATGGGTCACCGTATAAATCCATACAGACAAATGAACTGGTTTATGATACTAACCAGGTTTCCGAGCCCTAGAAGAAAATATTTCAGTAGTATAATACACAGAAGGAGTGGAAGATAGATCCAACACGATCGCTCGAGCCGATCATGCCTCTCTCGTTCGTGCCGCGCTCTCGCTTGCGGAACGCGACAATGTGCGTAACGGGGCAATGACGTCATCTTGTTCGTGCATGCAGCCCGTAGCGTCATATAAAAAGAACGCTGGAGGAGTGTGGAGGGGGTAAACTTGCACAACACGGGGAGCCAACGAACCAATTGCGTGCTCCGAACGACACATCCGCACCGCGCTTACCGCATACATCAATAAATCGCCTACTGCGCAGCTCAACAGCCAGCGTTCTTTTTACATGACGCGACCTATATCCAGTTATAGAAGGGGTTAAGGTTTTTATAAATAATACCAAGTGTGATCGATACAGGGTCTATATTCAGACTGCTCATACAACATAAGTAGCTTACTCTCTATGGTTAGTTGTTTACATTATTCTATAACTCATATCTATTTTGATTCGACCTATATATATGGAGGTAGCTGTCAAACGTTGTCACGTCAAATGGTCTTATTACAACACAAAAATGATACCGACTTGATCGTTGGCCACAGGGTCTGCGACTGACAGACAAGCAGCGCGTTTCTAGCTGGGAGCTGGTGGAGGGCGGGCGGAACCCCGCGCCGCTGTCGTGGGCCTGGTTCGCCGCCACCAAGATCGAGAGGAAACCGCTCACATACGAGAACGCGCACAAGTATGTTCTACTAGCTGCTGCCCGGGGCTCTGCTCCTGTAGGAATTCTGGGATAAAATATAGCCTGTGTGTTGTTCCAGGATCTAAGCAATCTCCATTCCAAATTTCAGCCAAATCTGTTTAGCCGTTTTATCGTGACAGAGTAACAAACACCCATACAAATTTTCGCGTTTATAATATTAGTAGGATCATAGTGAACTAACGTTTGCCCGCGTGAATTTCCCTGGGGAACAGTGCTTTTTCCCGGGATTAAAAGTACCCTATATCTTTCTCAATACTTCTAACTATGTGTATGCGAAATTTCAGGAAGATTGGTTCAGTAGATAGGGCGTGAAAGCGTAACAAACCAACAAACAAACAAACACTTTTGCATTTATAATATTAGTAGGGACTAGCTGAGTTCCGCGGTTTCATATGCCCGTGTTGTCTATGTTCATAGCCTAAAACCGTCTCTAAAAATAAGGGTAATATATAAAAAAAAATTGGAGTAAATAAAAATATAGTTATATTTTTTATTTATTCATGTCGTGTGGGTTATAAGTCTAATTAACCCTGCACACCCAAGTATCAGAGTTTTTTGAAACCATATCTCTGCCTTTGACATGGTTCTTTATAGACCACGTGCCAACTAGAAAAAATAAAAACAAAGTTTAAGTATGTAAGTATGTGATATATATTACCAATGGGAATAAATCTCACGTCACGACGACGCCTTAACCATTAGACCTCAGAGGAAGTTATATTTATATAAAAAATGGGTATTCTAATCTTTGAAAACAAAAATATTTTCTTACAGATTATTGAAGTACCACACACACAGCTTAGTCAAACCACTCAGTTACTATCTGGAGCCATTACCCCTACCGCCGGAGGACCTCGAGGCCAACGACAGCAAACAGGTAACACTAACAACACGCCGTCACACGTCAAACCTATCTATTTATTGCCTTACCCTGCCAGAGACAACGGGGATATTAGCCCTTCCCATGTTATTTTCTTCTCTTAACATTTAACGTTTACCCATATTCACTAATGTTGCATTCATTAACAATCCGTCGATACCAGGACAATGGCAGCTTGGACTCGAGCCCCACGGGCGCGGGCAAGGGCCGCTCGCGATCCACTTCGGGGAAGAAGATGAAGAAGGCTAAGGCTGTCACGCCGGTAAGAGTTTTATGTGGTATTTTCAGTTGAAATTACGTACAATTCCTGGTAAATAAGTTGATTTAAAACTGATATTTATTTATTGAAAAGTAAATACAACGGTTTTTTACACCAATTACAGTACTTAGAAGGCTAAACTTATAACTAAATATACCGTTATGTAATATTATAATGTTCATTTTTCATATTAGTAAAACTTAATACATACAAGTCGAGTCAGGTTCGTTGTTCTCGCAGTATATTAACAGTTTTTTTACTATTATATTTGCTCCATCAGCAAACACATCACATTCAGGTTGCTGATTCAGGAATGCGTTAAGGTCCGTAAGCATGCGACACAGAGGAGATTGCTCGTGTGATACCGTGCGTGTGCCCGGGGGGGCGAACAGTTTACGCGGCTGACATGAGCGTTGTACCAAACATCGGTTTAGTACATTCAGGCGACAAAGATGATTAAGAAGCTCGGGAACGTCAATAAGATTATGCAAGATTTTCAAACAAATAATCGATTGCCCAATATCTCTACGGGTTCTGAGTGAATTTAATCCGAGAGACCCTAAAAGAAATACCGTGGGATATAGGTATGGATAATATCCGTAGATACGTTTATAGAGGTATCTAAGAAATACCTTCTGAACCTTTTCTATCATTAGTGTGTACGTTGTTTCATGAGGGTTCCATATAGAGCTACTTGATTCGAGTTTGCTGCGAACCAGTGCATAGTATAAAAGTTTAATTGCAATTGGATTATTAGTCTCTCGAGTTTCGTAAAACGAAACCAAGTCGTCTAAAACTCTCTTTAACTAAAGCAGAAATGTGATCATGAAAAGTTAGTTTAGTATCAAATTTTACACCAAGGTCTTTATATGCTTCAACACGACTAATATTATTATTATTCAAAACATATGTATATGATGTGTTTTGGATTGTTTTCTACCAAATGTCATCACACAACATTTTCTTTCATTAAATGTCATCTTATTTTGTTTACTCCATTTTTGAACAGCATTTATATCTTGTTGCAACAATTGACGATCCGTATCTGTCTTAATTTCTAAGGATAACTTCAGATCATCGGCATATAACAAACATTTTGCATATTTGACAGTTTTAGCTAAACTATTTATCATTATGAGAAACAATAGTGGACCTAATATAGAACCTTGACTAACTCCTGAACGTGTGTGATAAGGTTCGGAGTTATAACAACCATATTTTACAAATTGTTGGCGATCTCGAAGATAGTCTGAAAACAATGTTACTAATTTTGGTGTAAAACCGATGAATTGTAAATGTGATAGTAAGATATCGTTGTCTATGACCTCGAATGCTCAGTAGCCGATTGTCATACAAATTTTAGCACGCCCCGTTTGAGTTTAAGTAATTTTCTGGGAATTGTACTTAAATTGTATTGTACAGGCACCCTAGCAGTTTGCGAATTCCGAAGAAAGTTCACTTAAAATCGGTAACATAATAATAATATATGACAAAATAAATGATGTAACAATTGTATGCCTGTAAAGTTACTAGGTGTGTTTCAATCTGCCACGTAGTGCTACCGTGACCATGTGTTGATTGTTGTTGTGAGTGATTGGTCGACTTTTTTATTATTAAAATGTCTTGCCTCTTTTTGCTTACATGTTATCTAGACGAGGACAGAACCATATTTTAGTTTAACTTTTAAATGCAAGATGGACTAAATATTTACGAAAATTCCTGACGTCAACTAAAAAAGAGAAGTAGACATACACCAAATAATGCCTTATTTTAACTGACTATTTACATTTTATAGCAATAATGGCCTACATATTTAATTCTAAAAAAAAAGCCGCGCTTAAGGTCACGAAAAAGAGTAGTAAAATTGTTTTCAAATTCTACGGTTCAGAGAGAATCATATCCCCACTGCGCCACATATTCTGCCGAAATGTTATAATAAAATATATAAATAACGCATTGTTGCCGTCCTGTGCAGACGAACGGCAACGGCGTAGCGAACCCCACCGCTGGGCAGGCCGGCATGGCGGCGGCGACCAGCCAGCAGCCGCAGTTCATGCAGCAGCCCCAGCAGTGGTTCCCCACGCCGCAGCCTCAGCCAGGACAGAACTATTACAACCCACCAGGTATTGTATCCAGGCCCGCACATCTCCTAAATCTAACGATGGTTTCTTTGAGGACCCAACGATGATCTCTTTATGGCTTTTTCCCTTAACATACTATTTATGTTCTACTACACCTAGCTAAGGTATATAAGAACATAAATAGTATGTTTTCGTCAACAAATCCATTTTTCTTTTGTTTTTTAAACGAGACAAATCTCCTAGTTAAGGTATATAAGAACATAAATAGTATGTTTTCGTCAACAAATCCATTTTTCTTTTGTTTTTTAAACGAGACAAATCTCCTAGCTAAGGTATATAAGAACATAAATAGTATGTTTTTGTCAACAAATCCATTTTTCTTTTGTTTTTTAAACGAGACAAATCTCCTAGCTAAGGTATATAAGAACATAAATAGTATGTTTTTGTCAACAAATCCATTTTTCTTTTGTTTTTTAAACGAGACAAATCTCCTAGCTAAGGTATATAAGAACATAAATAGTATGTCTTCGTCAACAAATCCATTTTTCTTTTGTTTTTTAAACGAGACAAATCTCCTAGCTAAGGTATATAAGAACATAAATAGTATGTTTTTGTCAACAAATCCATTTTTCTTTTGTTTTTTAAACGAGACAAATCTCCCTTCGTGATGTATATACATTTTAATTTACTGATTGTTGGCTTCAAAACTCAAAATAATACTTTTCTTATTAGCGACATTTTATCTTCGGTTGTTATTTTTGTCGTTTCGGTTCCGAAGAACTCTGACACCAGGGTATGCATGGTCGATTGACCGTGACGCCTAATCGAAATGATGGTTATTGTCGTATGTTTAATTTGTACCAGAATTTCATCTACAATCTTAATGTACCCAAGTTTAATAGCCCGCGGTTTTGTCTGTATGTCTGTACCGTATATAGCTAATATGTTTCTTTATTTGTATGTACAGCAGGAGTAAACCCCCGAGGCGTGGCGCCTCCGTCCAACACGCAGTCGAAGCAAGCACTCAGCAATATGCTGAGACAACGGCTACCCTTCAATCAGATGGCTCAAATGCAGGTAAAATCATATGAAACAAAAAAAAGGTTACGTGCTTAGTTTATGCGGCTACCAACCCATCACTATTTGTTTCCTGTTTCAACTATTATCTCTCTATCTATCTATCTTTAGGTCTTATGGCCCTAGGCTCTGTCTACCCCGTATGGGGTATAGACGTGATTATTGCCCGAATACTCAAACGCTACTCACTTTTGAGAGCTGTTCAAGTATCATGCTATCACTGTCATATCATTGACGTTCAGCGCGACATACAGCATGATACTTGAGCAGCTCTCAAAATTGAGTAGCGTTTGAGTATTCGGGCGTATATGTATCTATGTCATTGCCTTTATTTGACCGTGTTTTTGTAAATTTCGACAATTTTAAACATGCTAGTACAATTTGACGGTGTTTGTTTATGTTTAGGGAAGCGGTTACCCGGGCGCGCCTCACGCCCGCGCCCCTTATCCGCGGCAAGGCATGCGGCAGATGCAGCCGAACCAGATGGGCGTGGGACAAATGCAGCCCAAGTAAGTTGCTATTGCTATTCGCGTAACTTCCAATTTTAATGTCCATCTTGTATAAAAATGTAAAAACAAAAATACACACACACACACACACATAAAAGAGATTGGATGAAAAGTGTTGTGTTATCGGGTGTAAAAGCTATACGTGTAAACCTGAACTGACTAAAGCTAAAAGATTATTTTTTCATTTGTAAGTAATTAATAATTTGCATTTTATAATTTTATGTTACTGTGGCATGGAGTGACAGCCAAAATTTCGTAATGCGCTATCTAGCGGCGAGTAGAAACATTTTTGACACTGTTTGATTGTCGTTGATAAAAAACCTCTTTCTTAGAAGTTGGTTCGAAATTGAGTTATTTTTACAATATTGCACACGTACAGGTTCAACTGATAACCTTTTTTAGAAGTTAAAAATTCGTTTAATTATTTTTATAACATACTTAAATACGATACTGGCCTTGACATCTACTAACGAGAGGCAGAACTTTTATCGATAACGACCTTTATGATAGCAGCCTGTTTATTTTAGTTCGTCTATTCACTAATAGATGGCTCTCCAAATGATATTTGAGGATATTATGGCAGATTCCCGACCCCGACCCCCCTTTACTAGGAGACCCTGTGTTTCTAAGGGAAAAGAGCAATAGGCCAGCTCCTCTTTGTATTTGCTTCGTGATTGGAACACATGCAACACGCAATCCGGGCGAAGTTGGCGAAATTGAAGCACTTGAGAACACCAGCTGAGAACGCCATCAGGAAGTGTCGCTTGAGTTGAGAGAGAGAGAGAGAGAGAGATAGAGAATTATCATCCATTATAATGATTATACACTTTTATACTTTGTCTATATACTAGATAATATATTCGAGGTATATGTTCTCGCAAGAAAAAATAAAACATTTTAACAAGTCATTAAGCTAAAATATTCACTATTATCGCAGTCAAATGGCACCGATGGGAGGAATGGGCGGCATGGGCCCAATGAGTCAAATGGGCAGCGTTCAAATGTCCGGGCAAATGGGCGCTGGGCAGATGGGCGGCGGGCAAATGGGAGGCAACCAAATGGGCGCCGGGCAGATGGGCGCCGGGCAGATGGCCGCCGGGCAAATGGGCGGCATGGGCGGGCAAATGTTTGGCAACCAGTACGGTGGGATGCAGCAGGGCTATGGATTCGGACAGCAAATGATGCAAGGTGGTCAACAGCAGATGATGAACCAGGTAATTGCATGAGAATATGGTCTCAATAATATTTATTTAAAACCGATACAAAGTAACAAAGTGACATTTGTGTAAAAAAATAACAATAATTTTTAAAGTGACTGATTACAATCACTGCTTGATTGAGACGCATCAGCTGTATTTATCAAGCTGTCTTACATAGGTTAGCTACGACAGTTCATCACAGCGCATATGTGTTATGAATATCATGTTGGATGAATGATTAATGCGATGAATGTTGTTTTTGCAAACATTTTTTTACCAACAACGACCATATTGGAAGTTAAATAGATTTTTAATTTTATAATTTATATTTACTAAACTCATGCGAAATTTAAAAGTCACATTAATTCTTACATTTCCTATTAAAATTAAAAAAAAAAATAATTATGGTGGTAAATTAGTCGATTTGCTAGTGATTGTTTAATTTTTAATTTGTATAACATTCATCAACTTTGTACTTATTTCCAGGGTATGGGCCAAGGAGGGAATCAAATGGGGCAGCAAGTCAGCTCAATGGGGCAAGGTGTCAGCTCTATCGGTCAAAACGTGGGCCAGATGAATCAAGGAATGGGACAATCGGGACAAATACCCCAAGGGATGGGACAAATGGGTCAAAGTATGAACCAAATGGGACAGCCTATGGGGCAAATGGGGCAGATGAGTCAAGGCGGAGGCATGGGCGCAATGAACAGCCAAGGTGGAGGCATGGGACCACAAGGGGGTAACTCAATGGGAGGCATCCCTGGACAACAGACATTCCAACAGGTATTTACTAAAATATAATTATTAACAAGGCTCTAAGTTTTTCTAAAGAATACGTAATAGAACCACGTTACGTTGATATATACTAATATTATAAAGAGGAAAGATTTGTATTTTTGTGTGTATGTTTTTAATTAATAAACTCAAAAACTACTTTGACGATTTCAAAAATTCTTTCACCCTGAGTGACATTGATTATGTATGTACCACGGGCGAAGCCGGAATTGACTGAATTATGACGATACTATATCTACTATTCTATCCATTTCAAATTATAACCCAATTTTTATTAAGTATTAGAAATTTTCCTAATGCTTCTATGATGCCTATCTCCGTCACTTGCTTACTCGTGATTTTTTTCCCCAGAACTTGAAATGTGTACTTACTTGTTTTCTTATGTTTCCTCGAGTTATTTACAAATTATATTTTTTGTAGAACATGATGGGTGGACGAGCGAGCCAAGAAGCGTACTTGGCGCAACAAAGACAGAATGCCAGACCACAGTACATGCAAGTTAGTATATGTTTGTTTATTTATTTGTTTGTTTGTTAGTATATTTTAATGTTGTTAATCCATATTTTGTGTTTGTAAACAGCTAAAGAACATTCATTTGCAATAACACTACAACAGCTTTCCGTTTCCGAAACTTTAGCCGGACAAGACAGAATACATTCGTGAAACAAATTATGTATTTTCTATTGAAAACGTTGACGGCTGAAGTGTATACTCATTTGCATTAAATTAAAACTACCACGCTAAAATGAATGTCACGAACCCTAGTGCGGCCCGTATCAACAAGTAATTTGTCTTCCTTGGGTCCACCTCTAGAAAACTGGGTGTCCAGACTGTGGAGAAATATAACCTCCACCACAAGTGTAGCTATGAAAGGGAATCAGATGTATCTGCATCCAACTATATTAGCGACTAAAACAAATTTAACTTAAATTTTCAATTCAGCAGGCACCCAACGTGACAATGGGCGGCATGGGCGGGCCAACGCCGCCTTACCCGCGCTGCATGCAACCTCAACAAAGCGCGCAGTACCAGCAACAAATGACACAACAACGCATGCGCCAACAAATGTTGGCCATGCAGCAACAACAACAGGGACCCTTAGTGCAGCATCTGCAAAGGCAACAACAGTACCAACAGCCGCCGTATTAAATATAATTTATCACAAAATTAAACAAAATTTGTAAGCTGAATTTGTTTCGATCGCATTACGATAAAGCCATTCGGCTTAATAACGGTCAATTCATTTTGTCATGGACTGGGCTTGTATATTTCGCTAGTTGTACAGACAGGGTCCACAACGGAGCCATGACGCGTTGTTGCGATTCCATCATTGTTATTTATAACAACAGTCTTTATTTAAATCCAAGTATTGATTTGAGCAAAAGTCTTTTATAATAGCGAATGATTTGAGGATAGACATTGAAATTCATGAAATTTCATAACAATGTAATAGATCTCTTTTTAAACACAAATAATTTGGATAGTAATGACATTATACATATTTAGACAGCTATTTTAGAAATGTTTTTTTTAACATGATAATTCTTAATTAAAAATTATGATTTTATATAAATGATTTGTCAATCTCAAGAAAGTAGTGTAATTTTGTTAATTGTAGAAAATTTATTTAATCTTAATCAAGTTAGATTGTAAGTTTAAATATGAATATCATTTTATGCCAACCATACTTGTACTTGATTATTTATCTATACTTATTATTTAAGACTTGTACCAACAATGTATTTTGTTATTTACAGGGAACATTTTAAGTAAAAGCTATTTGTTGCCGCCCTTTTTTTTTGTTTGAAAATGTACTCTTGCGCTAGTGCTGGCATTATTTGGAACAGAAGTACCAAAGACGAAGCCCTCGAGACGTACATAAACAAAAATATTTTTATTTGTTTTTTTGTGTGCAACGCAAGATGCTATCAAACTAAAGTTTAATTTTTAATTTTTTCTCACTTGTCCTATTATGTTAATGACATTTACATAATTAATGCGATGAAACTGTGAGTATTATATTGATAGCATGCCACGATTCTGTTGTAATGTAATTATACTTACAAGAAATTTTGTATGTAAATAATGTTTATATAAAATATACAAATGACTAGTTAAATCGATTTTTTTTTCAACACTGAACTCTTATCATATTCATCACCATATTTTCGTCGCAATGCAATTTTGTTTGAAAAACTAATACATACGTACAAAAAAAAAAAATCTTGCCTACCAAACTACGGCAGCCATACTTTTGAAAAGTTTTTTTACTTGGAATGCCTTGTACCCAGTATGTCCGACTATTGACGTTTTTCTATTTATTCTACCAACAAAAGGAGTTGACGTCAGGCAGGCGATCGGTCATTAAAATTGAAAAGGAGGTTGACCAGGCTCTTGATAGTGGTACGCCACTAGCACAGAGTACTTTATAATATAATTAGCTGTTCCCCGCGGCTTCGCCCCGCGTGGGACTCGGTTATATCGCGCCCAAAAGTAGCCTATGTTTGACCTCAGGTCGTTAACTACATCCCTACCAAATTTCATCACAATCGGTCCAGCAGTTTAACCGTGAAGAGTGACAGACAGACTTTCGCATTTAGGTATAATATTAGTATGGATATGGATAGTATGGATGAAAACCATTAGTGAGTGACAGGTTGGTTTTAAGAGAGGGATGCAATGCAATGCGCAATACATGATGTAAGGCGACATCTCCCTTATTCACTGGATCTTGCATGGTTTTAAGAGATGGTAGTAGCCACCCAGGTGCCTTACTACCATCGATTGAGTAAGGGAGATGTTGCCTTACATGATGTATTGCGCTGTCTCGCTTACTCACTGGAACTTGCATGGTTTTTAGAGATGATAGAAGTAGTAGTAGTAGTCTAGTAGGCCACCAGGGTAAGTAGGATAACGATTAGATGATTATTATACCGAGCGGTTTCGGTCAGTCAGCTAATCATTTCTATCTTTTAAACATACACTAGCAGCTCGCACGAGAAGCATTCCCGTGGGAATTTCAGGTGGCCTACTATCATCTCTAAAAACCATGCAAGTTCCAGTGAGTAAGCGGGATAGCGCGCTACGTGATGTAAGGCGACATCTCCCTTACTCACTCGAACTTGCATGGTTCTAAGAGATGGTAGTAACCCCCCAGGCAAGTAGTTTATAAAAATACTTGTTTGGTACCCATTCTTTCAGTATCACTTCGATCGTATGCTTCTTTAGCTTTTTTTTCTTTCCTTCATTTGGCATTTCTATCAATGTCTTTAAATGTCAGTTATAAATCAGATGAGATGACACTTGTTTGTTTTGTTTTGGTCATGCGGACGGAGCTTTGTAGTTGAGGTTATTCTCGAAATTATCATTTAATAATATACTAGTTTTGTTACATATGAATATTAAAAAAACCCCACTATAATGTGGCATTCCTTAAGGACCATTAAATACCGCCCAGTTCAAGCTTTTTTAAAAGTATATGGATGTGAATGTGCACGTAGAAATATTCACGACATAGGTTTGAACGATATTCCAAAAATTACAGTAAGTGATATTCGTAAAGTGTTAAGGCAGAAGGGAATAGCTGTACAAGATGGATTTACCTCGCTTACAACGAAGTGCTCCTTATGTGTGGTTGATGATAAACCTGCGGAGAGTAAACTGTACGTCAACAAAACTACTGGTAAGAACAACACCAAGGATACAATGTAATTATGTCTAAGTGGGTCCTGCCATTAGTATTATACATTTAAGAAATGCTTCAATTGTAGTATTTATACATTTGTATACAAGAAGCTGAAAGACTCCACCGAAAATGGCATAGCTCTTAAATTTTTTATAGATTGCCTAGGTAATAACCAATATTCATTGATTAACCCGTTGGCTTGCTAAATCCAGACACAATAGAAAAACGTCATGTGAAATATTTATGTGCAAACCAATCAGAAACATGAATACTTGATATGATATTATTTAATGAAATCTTTATTTATTCAGGTTATTTTCTCTGCCCAAAGTGTAATATCCATGGTGATTGGACTATTCTAGAGAGGATTATAAAGAAGACTCGAGTTGAATCATCATTGAAGGATTTCAAAGAAACTTGTCGTAATGACAGTGATAAGTTCCAAAATGATTGGCAAAAAATTTTAGAAGAAACCACCTCATTATCAAAACTAAATGAATCTGAAGTCTCAGATCTTTTCAGGCTGTTTGAATTCCCTGTAAGTATAAAGCAATATTACCTTATTCTTTTTCTTAGCATGTCATATTCTTCTTAAATACCCTTGGATGCCCAAAATTGGGTTACCATTATAGCGTTCTCTTTGTGTTCATTCCCTGTCATATATTAGCTATCACATTGCTTGTTACCATTGATTTAGTAATGCAAACAAATATTGTAGCATTTGTATTTAAAAAAAACAAACAAACTGTGTTCTCTAATATTTAATTGTTTTTCAGTTCCATCAAGATGCAAGTAAAACACTGTCAGAAGTTAGAGTGTCACCAGACAAAACAATATTATATTTTCCATTAAGAAACTCTTTAGATAATGTTGTAGGATATCGCAAACTCCAAGCCGGTAAGGAGGAGGAGGCGGAATGCCATGGCCTCCACACGGCTGGCCTATTTTGGTGCAAGGCACCTAAGGTGGGCCGCAGTGACCAGGCTATCCTTGTGCCAAGCATACAAGATGTGTTACATTTAGCAGCTCACAAAGTTCCTGGTGAGAAATTTGGAACCTATACTTATAAAGCTTAGATTGTTTAAAATAAAACAAGCTAAGTACAAGCTTTAAGAAGTAATTGTTTGTTTAAGCTAATTTCTGAAACTGTCTGTCGGATTGGAAAATCCAATGGTTTCAGATATGTTGGATGAAACCAATGGAAATAACTAGTATGATAAACAATTAATCATTGGAATTATTGATTACTTTCTTTCTGAAATGTTTTTTTAATTTTTCAACTATAATTATTAAAATAGAAGATTTTAATAATTATAGTTGAAAAGTTAAAATATGCCATTTCAACTTCCAGGAGCTCTAGTCTGGTTGAGCAACTGCAGTTTGCCCCCAGTTGTCCTGCCAGTTTTGGAAAATTACAATAAATTATGTCTCTGGGGCGATTGGAATAACATGTGCTCTGTTGCCGAGAAATTAAGTGTAAATAGGTGCCGATTTGTGAGGTGAGTTAATAAGTATAAAAGAATAATAAATTAAACAATAATTGGATTTATACAGTTATAAGCTTGTAGAAGCAATCCAAAAACGAGTGAGCAAGCTAGATGGCGTAATACACGATATAAGGTGACATCTCGCTTACTCGATCGCTTTTAGAGGACATAGTAAGCCCCATTATAGCTGTAATTCCATCTCAATTTAGATACCAAAATTTTAACTTTGATATTTTTTATTATCTAATGCTATTTATTCTATTATATATCTAAGTATGAATCATATCATGATCAAAATATAGATTTGTATATAAACTCTAATTCCAAAAGTGAACATCTATTTCCAATGTTTTTATTAATTAAAACTCATTTTTGTGTTATTTGCAGTTGAATATGTTGTGAATTTGATGTGAATAGGCCCACAGATGGACTAGTGACAGCGACGGAGGCTGCAATGGCAGACTTGTCTTTGAAAACACTAGTATCAGAGGCGAAGCCGGCGGCACACCGCTCTATCACTACTTTCGCCGCCCTTAGAGATGACGTGTATGCCGAGCTTACCAACATTGATAAGGTGAGCGCAAATGCCAAATCGACTTGGATGACTTACACAAAGAAAAATAATGATGGCAATATTTCACTTGATTTTTAGAATGAAATAATATATCTATATATATGATTATCAACATTGTGTGATCATTTATTTTTATTATTATTCAAAATAATTTAAAATTATCAAAATACTATTTTGATAATTTTAAATTATTTTTTAGACAGAATGTTTTTAATTTAAATTTTACTTGATACGAATAAATATTTAATTTCATTATTATTACTTTTTGTCTAGTATATTTTAATGCCAGACGCGCCCAACAGATTTTCACATCACATAAATAAATACAACATATAATTTTTGTATACTATAGGTGCGCGGTCTGAAGTGGCGAAGGTTTCCTGCCCTGACTCGGCTGCTCGGCGGTCACCGGCGCGGCGAGCTGACGGTCCTCACTGGACCCACAGGGTGCGGCAAAACCACGCTCTGCGCGGAAATGTCGCTGGACCTGGCGCAACAAGGGGTAAAAAGAAACAATTATCTGTATTATTAGCTTAACATAAAGTACATACTTTAAAATACTTAATTTAATATTAGCCTAACACGGGACACGCGTGATCGCAACGATAAAATACAATAAAAATAGTATTTTTTTAATGGTTGTCATTCGTGAAGTCTATGATCATGATTATAGCGCACGCGGACAAGTAAGTTTAGGACTAAATAATCTATTCGATGCGATAAATTGTCAGTGTAAAATTAGACCTCACAGTGCTGACACCTGGCGTTGTTACAGGTAAACACATTGTGGGGCAGCTTCGAGATCAGGAACTCGAGGCTGGCGCGCACCATGCTGCAGCAGTTCGCGGGGGTGCCGCTGGAGGCCAACCTTCAGGATTTCGCCAAATACGCAGACGACTTCGAAAAGCTGCCGATATACTACCTCGCCTTCCACGGCCAGCAGCCTATCAAAGTCGTCATGGAGGTGTGTAGCTATTTAATTTTTATTTGAATATTCATACTGATCAAATAGGACGTGTTGTCTCCACCCAAAGAACCATAGATTAAAAAAAATTACTGGTAGAGGAGACGGTTAAGTTTGTTGACTTGCCAAGTAGTAGCGGCTCTACTAACAACAGCATTTCAAAGGAGGTTTGACGCCAGGCAGGCGGCCAGTCAATAAAATAATGTCTTTATTTTATGTAAGTCTAAATTGCACCATAGAAGAAAAAACAAGGCATTGCGTTTTAAGTGAATCCCGGATTCCGAAGCCATAGGGTTTGGGATATCTATAGCTAAACAGTTGAAGACACTCCGTTCTCATTGGACACGTCTCATTTGACTTTTACATTTACAAGCGTCCTCACTTTTGCTTGTGTTCAAAAAACAAAAATCTGTAATAAAATCTTAGAAGTGTTCGCCCCACATCCCGATTTCCGATTCAGCTGAAATATCACATAAAAACCATATAATTTTTATTTACATACCTATGCATGCAGTGCCTGATACAATCCTTAAAAAAATCTGGTAATAGTCACTGAATGATTGCAGATCAAAAGAGAAAAAAAAACCAATGCAGTGCGTGAATTTATCACTTAATTTTTTCGTAAACAAACAAGCAGTTTATAATTAAACTAGCGACCCGCCCGGCATCGCATGAACATAAAAACCTTCCTCTTGAATCACTCTATCTATTAAAAAAAACCGCCTACAAAGGGACATAGAGACAGAGAAAGCGACTTTGTTTTATACTATGTAGTGATAGTGATTGTCAACTTTCCGACTACTAGCTACTTGTTGTGTTTATTTTATTTAAATTATATATTTACCAACCATAACATGATCTCCTATTTGTGATAAACTTTATATTATATTATCTAGGTTAATTGTGTGATTCGCGCGAAGATAGCAAACTGGCCTAATTCGCAGAGCTGTGATAACCAAAAGCCCAATTTTCACATCATTTGGTGCACTGTGTCACTTTGTCACGAGCATTAATTTATGTATATCTGTTTTTAATTTTAGCGCCTTATAAACAAAAACCACTTTATAATTGAATAATTTGCTTGTACGATAAAATTATTTTATTTTCATTTTATCGTATAACTAGCGTAGCGAACCCTGGAATCATATACCCAGGTAATCATTTTTAGCTAGCTATCGACACGTGCTTCTTCTTTATAAATTAAACGGGTCACGAACGGTATCGATCATTTTTAGCATCGCACTTTGTATAGTACTTAACAACGTTGGTACCTTTATGCAATTAATCATCAGGACTATATTTAAAACTGCATATTATCTCTGTCAAAGTGTGTGTAAGTCCTACATCCTATGTGAGATAAGAAGTACTTATAACGCAGTCGGCTTAGTTTATTATCATATTGTTACATTGAGAATACTAAGTACTTTCTTAGGTAATTACTAACTTGAAATCAACCTGTTTCGAACACAACGCACAAATGCAAGCACTGTTGACAGGCGGTAAAGATGGATGATATAGGTAGTGAACTCACTATATTATCTCAGATATTGTACACAGATGTTCTGTGAAAAATGTAGAAGTATACCTTT
The DNA here is from genome assembly GCA_947044815.1 of Apomyelois bistriatella. NCBI lineage: Eukaryota > Metazoa > Arthropoda > Insecta > Lepidoptera > Pyralidae > Apomyelois > Apomyelois bistriatella. The sequence continues at coordinate 5,503,050 of OX345691.1, forward strand.
GCTCTTTTCGTTTAAAAGGATAATGGTATATTTAAAATATTCTTCTTTATAAAGCAAATTTAAAAAAAACGAACAAAATATATTTCTTATAAAAACTTTCCAAAATCGTATAATTCTAAGCTAGTTGTACCAGAAGAATAGATAATAGTACTGACACCTAACCTGTAAAGTACGTATCTCAGGCAGTAGAACACGCGCGCTACATGCACGACATAGCGCACGTGGTGATAGACAACGTGCAGTTCATGCTTGGTATCGGCGAGGAGCGCGACGGCGACCGCTACCACCGGCAGGACGCCGTCATCGCCGCCTTCCGCACCTTCGCCACCGCCCGACATTGCCACGTCACGCTCGTCATGCATCCTAGGAAGGTAAGCTCGTCCAGACACTAATGCAATAATGTGCTTTTAGCATTAAGTTCGCCTATTGTGCTATACAACTGTATTTTGTACAATAAAGTTTAAATAAATAAATATACCTTTAACGTTTAAGGGTATAGCCACGTCATGTCATGCATCATAGGAAGGTAAGGTCGTAGTTCAGTTAGGTCTATATGGAACTTTACAGCGCGTCTCAAACTGGCAAAAAGCGAAAAGTGGAACATATGGGACACGACCCATACTAACTACTTCAACTAATCATGATGGGGAAAATAACAGGCAAGAGACGTGCAGGTCGTAAGAGTTCGTGGCTGAGAAACTTGAACAGGAATCGCCAACGTAGAACAACTGTTTCGTTTGGCGATATACAGAGATGAGTTTGCGAGGCTGACGGCCAACCTCGAGTGATGGAGAGGCACTTGAAAAAGAAGAAGATAGGGGAAAATCTAGGCAGAGGTACACGCACATCAAACATTTAATCAACGTGCAGTTCATGCCGGGGTCGCTACCAACGCAACAACGCAGGATGCCGTCAGGAAGGTGAGGTCGTAGTCTGTTCTTCAGTAAGAACTCTTCTACGAATTTTATTGTACTTTCATAAAACATACTTGCAGTTGGACTTCATGTTCTGCCAGTCAAATCTGGTCAAAATTATCATTTCAGTCACAATAAGTTCACCGCTGGATATAGGGCTTTCTCCAGATTTATATATCGATTTGAAGTGTTTTTGATTCACATCCTGCTTCCAGCGTCCTGTAGTCACGTCATGCAAATCCCCAACATACAACAGGGAATTTGCGACATAAAGTTCGATATGACGTTCGTTCGTCCATGTAGTGTTTATTTTAGTCCCGTTTGTCCGAGGTCTTTTTGTCTAAGCCTTCTAACATAATGCTTAAGCAATCTACATATTAGTTTATTTTTAACAGGAACGTGAATCCGAGGATCTATCAACGAGTTCTATCTTTGGCAGTGCTAAGGCGTCTCAAGAAGCGGACAACGTACTAATCGTTCAGGTATACCAAGCACAAAATCCAGTGCAACAAACATTATTGTCTTAAAAATAAATAAATTAGGTATAATATTAATGTAAAAAAACAAAGATGTTTCTAAATAGCCTCAACTTTATTAAACAATTCAATCAAATAACTTGTTTTTACAGGACAAACGTTTAACTGCTGTTAGGGGTAAAAAATATTTACAAGTTGCAAAAAATCGGTACAGCGGGGACCTCGGCATCGTTCCTCTAGACTTTGACAAGGACTGCCTTAGTTACCAGTCGAAGAAGAAAGGAAAGAACAAACAAGATGAGCCAGACTCCTTGCTGAACCAATGTTTCCAAGAATTCTCCATAGACGAAAATAACATCACGTCCGAATTCGAAGGCAAACCTTTTAGGCGGAATGAATATGGCAAAACGCATAATAAAAATGATAACGCTAGTAGCTATCTAAGTGATATCTTAAACTCAAATAGAACAAGATAGTAAATATAAAATTACATAGAACTATGTATTTAATTTAGGTTTAAGAAATATCGTTCCCGGTTAAGATTAATCTTGATCAATCATTACTTTCAACTGTTTAAACTACTTTAATTTTTAATTCTGACTTTCATTCCAAATAAATTTTAACATTTTCATACCAAAATTAAGTAGTAGTTTCACTTGTAATAATCTTAATACAAACACTATGAAATTTTGTAGTCTGAAATAGGCCTCACAGTCTTGACATAAAACAAATTCCAATTTAACATAATTCCGGAATAGATAGGCTGTAATAGGTATAACCATAAGCAATATGTAAATTATTAATATTAAATAAGATTATAATAAATATTCATATTATTTTTACAATACATATTTTATCACAATCATTAATTTTACTATATTATGCTTTTCTTTATTAGTTTTTCTTATGATTGCAGGTTCCGAAATTAATTAAAACTATTTTTTCCATTTTTATTATTATCGCTTTTGGCTTTTGGTACTTAATTTTTATTTTTTTGCTGCTGACTATGCTTGTTGTGGAATGTAGACGACAACTTCCATTAGTAACTCGCCCACCACATGTTATTTTTCAGCATTTGGGTTGTTTTCTGCAATCGAAGAACTTTTCTTTGAAGTATATGATATTTCAACTTACTTGGAGTTAATTTTCACACTCTAAAACATAAATAATATTATTAACTTCAACAAAGGGCCTCTACGCGTTGGATTAATATCCCCGCGCAAGCCTCTCCAAAGTCCGGGGTGTATAGACAGACCGGTAATCTCAAAGGAGATACAAATAATGATATTATTATATTTTTGTCTTAGATAAAGAATATACGAATGAGGCCTATTATTATTAGTAAAATAAATATAAAATATCAGTAGTAGGCTGGCTCTAAAACAAGATCCGAAATTACCTTTACATAGTCACTTAAATATTTGAATATTTCTGGTAATCGGTATTTGGTTTAGTATTCTAGCGATAGGTTTTGTGATAAGTTGAAGCTATTATTGTATCAATCCTACTTAGACATACAGATATGCAAATATATTTCTTGTTATATTACATCAATTTTTTTTAGAAATATTCAAATCAATTTATATCACATATTTAAATCTGATTAATGCACTTGTCGCAGACGAATGGCAGAATCTATTAAGTAAGAGGTTGACAAATTAAAAAACAGATATTTTTGTTAGTGTGGGTGGATCAATAATTTAGTCGAAATCATTTCACCTGCATGCTGCCACACACAACGAGTTTGTACCACGGGCTCTGAAGTTAAGACACGCACGCAGGCACAAACCCGTGTGACTGATAAAGCGCCCAAGACTATGGTGGCTTACCACCATCTCTTAAAAAAACCATGCAGGATCCTGTGAGTAAGGGAGATGTCGCCTTACATTGTGTATCGCGCTGTCACACTTACTCACTGGATCTTGCATGGTTTTAAGAGACGGTAGTTACCCTCTCCCGGGGGTTTTTTACCCTTATGCCATATGATCCGACCAGCTTATGTAATCCCGACTAATAATAAAATAAGCGCATTCTGCGATTTGCCTTCTACATATTCATAAATCAAAAGAGAACTAACAATAGATCAAAAATACGAATCTCATACTTAACAATAATAGTTGTATGATGTTATTCTTATAAAAATATGCTTCTTATTACACTATAATGGACTTTCAAATATCAATCAATATACAAAGTTGTAATAAAAAAGAACCCAGGTAAGTGAGATTTTGCACCTGCTCATTGTCTAGTTACTAGTACTCTGAGCCTGGAAATTACTCTCTAGTAGTTACAATCAAATTAGTGTATATATACATTCCTAGAAGACATTACAGAGATCTCATTCATTTATTTTCAGAATATAATTATGCAATAGATAAAATGCCTAAAATTTTGATTAGTTTGCATCTATTTGTTAAAATGAGCATGTACAGCATCAACTAAGGAGGACTCGATGGTGCGGTTTTGTATCCTTTTACATTTGGGACAGGGCATACTTTCATTCAAACATTTGCTGTGAAATACGCTTGAACATTCATCACATCGATATGTGGTACTTGTTTCAAATGGATACAAGATTTTGGGGTCTCTGCAAACCTCACAAATAAAACCTTTCTGGCTGCAGAGCCAGCAGTCTAGAACATGTGTCTTAGCAAAGCTAACTACTTTCTCCAACTGCAGTGCTAGTGATCCATTTGGTATTTGTGCCAGATCAGATATTGTGTACAAATGCACATGGTCATACAAATATTCCCTTGGCCAGACCCTCTTTTGCAACTCTTCAATAACGGGCTCACGGCAAGTGAAAATGTATGCTCTTAGGAAGTTCAGCTGTATCCTCAGCTCCTGCAACTGAGCCATATCAGAGACTCCACAGTAAATCTTAGGATTCAGTTTTTTCATATCTATCCATGGATGATGTTGAAATTCCAGTAAAAATAATGCAGATTTCTTAGAAACTGCATATCTTTTGAAATCCCAATTATGTATTACACGAGCAGGTATAATAAAGACATTGGGATCCATGCAGTTGGAGCAGTAATACTCTCCAGTGTATGCACATACTTTTGCCTTAGAAATTGTGCTGCCAAGCAGATCTTGGCATCCTTTACATTGATAATTTTGGTGATCGAGACCTTGCTCCCTGGATAAAGCTCCTAATTGTTGTATCATCTTTTGTAGTTCTGGGACTGAGAAGGATCCTGACATTGAATTAGGTACTACTTCGAAATCAAGGCCTTGAAGCAAGGGATCATCAGAGGTGACAGTATCTTGTGGAATTTCACAAATTTCCGTGTCTTCTGTGATTTTCAATTCCTCTTGGATATCTTTGATAATGTCGCGCAATGTTGGTGTATTGGAAGCATAAGCTTCTCCAAACAGATTTGAATTATCAACTAAAGATGATAGACTTTTCAATTCTGGAGTTTTTATCATACTACTGCCATGTGAAGAATTTGAATGAATAGAGGTATTCAGTTCATCATTGGTGTCATTTGACCATCCCTTGCCACTGAGACAGTTGCCAGTGACTATAACATCAACTGGAGCTACAAAGCCTTCAGAGTCAACCGATGAAGAACCAGATGTAGATATTTTATGCTCCTTACTAGTGGATGGAGTTTCAGAATTTATAGGAAGTGGCTCTGCACCAACTAATGGAGGTGAATCTATTTTTGTATTATCTTCTTTTTCTTTGCCATGCTCTTCATGGTCATATGGTGCACTTGTAATATCCTTTATGTCTTTGGACAAAATGAAATCCAATGCCTCATCCTCATTTAGTGCCAGCATTCGACCCAAACCTGTGATGTTGGAAGTATGGGTAGGTGTAGAGGCTAATTTTGGTTTCACTTCATCGCTGATAGTGCTTGCTACGTCCAGAGCTGTGCTTATTGGAGCAACTCTTATCTTGGGAACCCAAATACCAGCTAGCATCAAAACTTGTTCGGGCCACTGATTTAGCAGGCTTGAATTTATAGGCAAGTTGAATTGTACACATGACTCCAATCCTTCAATTAACTTTTGTGCTACTTCTAATATTTCTGTGTCAAAAACAAATGCGTTTCTACTATAAAAAGGTTTTACAGCAGACATGTTCCGTAGCAATGTGGACATATATGAGGACAGCAGACATTCATTAAGAGCAATTCTAAGCCAAGCTCTACATTGGCCTATTTCAGTGTTTATTTGGGGCAATGAAGATATCTGATCAATATTCTGTCTATGAGACAAAACGAGAATCAGGGGCCAAAAGTTGGGCTGTGGACGCTGATCAGAATCACCAGATAATGCATTCTTTGCTTTCTTTAAAAATGTATCCTTAAGGCCGTGTAGGAACACAGCTTCCAAAGCACTGCATAAAGTGTTAGTTGAATCGGTAGAACCCAAAACGCTGTGGAAATTTTCCTCAAACTGATTGTTGTATTGTATATCTTTAACGCATTCTGATAAATTGTTTATCAATGATTCTTTAATTATTGTATCACGACTACGAATATTGAATCCTGATGTTACATTCTTGAAAAATGACATGTTGGCATTGGTATGTATCAATTGGGAAAAAATGGGTCAATTTATTTGCTTGTGTGCTTTAAATACACTTTACTACATTTTTCTTTTACGATTCCACAACAAAAAACAGTACCTACAATACTAACAATCTTACTTCGTATTCTCTCTCAAAGTTGATTGGGATGGAATTATCGTTTTGTTTTACGTTTTCTTTCAGTTTTATGACATTGACAGAACTGAATGTGACAGTTTCCATTTTTTTTGGTTTTTAGCAGGTTTTGTAATAAAAATAAAAGCCTTAGAGGACTCGTTTCTAGGGCCGTAAAAGTATTTTAAAAGAAGATGATAATGAATGTGTGATGACAATCAAATGGATGGAGATTTTGGAGGGAAAGTAAACTGTCGCTATGTCCGCGCTTAGGTTTTTTCGAGTATTTGTGCATAATATTGGCGGATTCATAAAGTGTTCGTGAACAAGCGTGAGTGTTGGGAAGTGGTACAGTGTCGATTACGTGACTTTTTATCTTTGTCACCAAAATCTCCAGTTATAGCTAAGTGAAAATTTTCCGTCATTTCACTTAGCCATATGACTCTGACTAGACTTACTTACTTGATTAGACTAGACTACTGACTTGACTTTTTGACTTGACTGACTTAAGTAGGACTAAAGAAGATTAATAAATTCAAGAAAGGCCTTAAAGGACTAGTTTCCATGGCCGTAAAACTATTTAAAAAAATCCAATGGATGGCAACTATTTGTGAGCTCAGCTGTTATTTTTGTTCACAGATCTGTGTTTTTGTTTATCTTCTAAGTTAATTTAGGCTGAATAAGTCTTAACACCGTATTTTACTGTTACATTAGTGATATTAATGCCCAAGATACTTTATTAATGATTATAATATTAACGTAGTACCCATAGAGGCATGTTTTTTAATTTCTTTGCATTACTGCTTTCCTCGTCTGTTTCTTTAAATATAAACGCGTTTGCTGAGGAATATTCAAAACCCGAAAGTAATGGACAAGGTAAAAGCAATATAATCAAAGGCGAGAAGTCACAAATCATGAGTGCTTTTTTTGAGAAGTATTACAGACTCGTGTAATGTCGTGATAATAATTTAAAAGAAAACGAACGATAACCATAATTCGACTCATCGATTTCATGTTTTCAATCGGTACGCGCACAAAATTGTCACATAACAATAGTTTTTCTATTGGGTTTTCTATAGATTCTGTGAGCCAACAGATAGTGATTTAAAAAAAGCACTCCTGGTTCCTTTGTAAGATATGGTATTTTGTATTTTATAATTGCTATAATTTTGTTTACAGAAGTACTATTATGCCGGAAATGTGGGGCTGATGTGGCAGATTCTTATTACTTATTTACTAAGCCCAGTCCCGGAGCCCACAAGACAGAGAAACAAAATTTGTTTGGGAGACAGAATGTTACAGTGCAAACATTAATTAATCCTTTCGGTATAAAGTTTGATGTGGTTACTGCAGAAAAAGCAAGATGCGAAAATATTGGTCCAGTAAGTAAATTCATTGCATTTATTGAGAATATTAAACAAGATCATCCCAACAGTTTGCACACCTTATTATTGTTAATTTTCCATTCATATTTGAGATCTGTCTTTCTGTTATCTGCTTTTGTGCAACTAGTAAGTAATATTTTTTTAAGTTGCATTTCCCAATCCGACAATGTGTTAGTAGAGATAATTTTATAGTAAATATTTGATAATGTTTTATTATAATTATATTTCAGCATCAAGGTGCAGATTCCTGGTTCCCTGGCTATGTGTGGAGGATCTGTACTTGCCCACACTGTGGTAATCATTTAGGATGGACATTTGAGACCTTAGAGACACCAGACACTAAAGATGAAACATCACCCAAGAAAGTCCATTCCTTTCATGGACTGATTTTGAGTAATATACTGGGAGAAAACTGTAAGAAATTTATACTAACTGTATATTAAGGAAAATAGGGACATTATGGAAAGTATTACCTATTTTAATTTTAGGAAAACTTATTTATTTTATATTTGATTAAAATAAGAGTGTTGAGCTGTATATACAGCTTTTACCTATTAAATTGATGTATTTGGTGGTAAGTTAATAGAACCAGAGCCCTATTACCTTGCTTGAAATGACTAATAATTATTTCTTTTGTTACAGTTACCGATTCATTGATAATGATGCCGAAAGTGTTTAATATGTGATATATGAGTATGTGAGAAAAATGCAGAATACAATATTTTATAAAAAAACAATTTATCCTTTCCATGATTCAATGCTTTCCTATCAATAAAATTTTAAGCAAGTAGCAGAGTTAGCCTATTGCAATAAATTCATAAGAGCATAGATTACAGAATACTAGTACAGACAACATAGATTAAAAAAAAAATTGCGTCACTACACCGCGCGCGATTCGAACTTCTTTGACAGACAGATATTTAAACGCCATAAAAAGAAATGAGCAATTTTTTAGATACTTTGACATATTAACACATATATCGATCACTTGAGACACTGTTTTTCTAATAAGATAATAAAAAAGCTCTCAGCTTGTGGTAGGATGACCGCTTATAGCCAAAAAATAAGCAAGACTTACAATACTTGTAGCGCCAACTTTTGGCAAGAAATGGAACTAAAACTTTTTCTTAGGCAATGGGACCACATGATATAATATATTATTATGTACAAAGGGTTGAAAGGGACTAAGAAAAACATATTCATGGTGAATTCATGTTTTCACATTTGAACAAATCAGAGTACATAATTTATGAATATATTTAGATTAACTAATTTATTATCATTATATTTTTTAAGTGTTAAACAGAATAAAAGACAGGATATTATATTAGAATCCTTTTATTTGCCTATTTTCATAGTAACAAAAATAATTTTCAAGTCTAAAGAATTTAGGTACCTTGAATAAACTTTTAATTATTCAAGAACGAGTCAATAGTAAACAAAAATAGGTAATTCAAACAAACTTATGTTAGTACGTATTTAACACAAAACGATAGAAAATGTGTAAATATATACACAATAGTAAGAACATCAAAGATTTTTTAAATAATGAAAGTTATTAAGAGGACTGAGTAATATTTACACAATATTCTCGTTTCAAAACAAAAAGCACTTCTTTGATCAAAAGTAAGTACTACAAATGTATTCTAGTACTTACCTACTGTACTTATGTACATTTTTTTCAATACTGTATACTTAAATCTATTTCTATGTGTTATCTGATATTTATTACTAAGGATAAAATAACAGATGTATTAAATCTAATAAATTTTGTTGCACTTAAGTACTAGCAAATCTTTGATGTAATGATTGGCCTGTGGATGCTGGTGTTGGTGTAAAGTTAACTCCTGTTGGAGCTTCTCCTGCTGTGTTACTGGTGCTGTAGGATTTTCCTTGAATAGCTGCAATTTCTTTTTGGAGCTTCGCATTTAACACTTGTTTATTTACGAATTTTCTTCCAATTCCGCGGTTTCCTCCCCTGCCTCTCCCACGGGAGACATTAGATCTTCTGCTTGTATTGGATTTATTTGAACGGCTGGACCTATTTGATCTGTTTGATCCCATAGACTTCACACTGCCTGGCCCTCTTCGGGTATTGTATCCACCAAATTGGTTATTTAGCTGAGCCAAGCTCTGCTGGTTCAGGTACCCAGCATTGCCAACACTGTTACGGCGACGTTTTGCAAAGTCATTGGCCACGCTGACTGTTAATTGCGAAGCTGAATTAAATGAATTATGGCGAGATCTTGTGAAGGTCTGTGACCGTATTATGTTATTTTGCATAAGCATATTTTGGCGTTGTTCTTTCAGTATTTGATCAGATCTTAACCCCACATTGCTGTATCTGTTGCCAGTACTTATTCCTCTGCCTCTCTTTGAGATTCCCCTTTTCGCAACTGCTAAAGGCTTACGAACATTATTAGCAGCACCTCTGCGTGTTGTGACGCCGAGCCTGCTGTGCACACTGCCATTCAGATTAGGGTTTGAATTTGAACGCCTAAGTCTGTTTTGTTGACCACCTGAAAATAAAAATTATATCTGTGATAATCATTTCAACAATAAAAGATAAATACAGGCACAAGTAGTTTTAACAGCACAGGTTGGTCAAGAGTAGTTTTTCATTAATTTTAATATAACATACTTTTAACCAGATAAGTTTTGACTGTATTATAAGTATATCCCCTGCAATTTTTTGTTCATTTTGTCCAGATGGACCCCCAGGAATCCAGTCAAGTGTTAGCAAGTAGTAAGTAACCATAAATTATACCTCTGAGATTATTCCTCTTTAATTGATACCTCTTAGATAATAATAGCAATCAATTTTATAGTCACATGAAAAATTTACAACACAAAATGCTAAATTAACCTACAAACAATAAAAAATAACATGCATAGTAGATTAACAAATTACGTAAATTAATTATTTGTCTTGCTACTAAAACAACAAACAAAAAACTTAAAAGAATCATAGGTACAAACAAAAAACTTAAAAGAATCATAGGTATCTGGGGATAGTAAGAAGATCAAATGTCTTCTGCTTAAGACTTTCGATTGTGCAAGCAAGTAGCAACAATAGAAACAGCAAAATGTCATTGGATTAAAAGAAAAATAGGTAACTCTTACCTCTGCCTCTATTAAATCTGCCAGTTCTGATTAGAGATGGCATTTGAGACTGTTGAACTTCTAGTCCTGCTCGACCTTTAGGAGTCAGGCCTCTTGTGAATCGATTCCTTGAATTAGATCTTCCACGAGATACAGATCTTATGCGTTGGCGAGAACGGGAGCGTGCACGTGATTGGGAGCGACTCCTGGATTGGGAACGAGTTCGAGATTGTGCACGACCCTGTGGACCACGAGAACGGGAACGTCCTTGTCGGGCACCTGGAGTGCTTGCACGAGATTGTGAACGGCCTCTTGGGCCACCTCCACGTCCTCTTCCTCGTCCCATTCCCCGTCCGCCGCCACGCCCACCTCCACGTGTACCCCCACGGTCAATACCACGACCTCGTTGAGGTCCTCCGCCTCTTCCTCGAGACCGGCTTACTCGATTTTGCTTGATTATGTCATCTAAAATAATTAAATTGATGTATTTTGATTTGATTTCTTTGTATTGGATTGTCATTTTTGTTTTGCATAGATATAACTACTTCAACAATTCCAATTCATAAATTCTACAATCTTTAACTTAGTAATTTTTCCGGATAGCCCTTAGTCACCAAAAGGAATAGAATAACAGTTGTATGTTGTAAAATTGATATACTATCTAATGTATAAAAATAATTTCTAACATAAGCTACCAGAACAAATAAGTATAAGATACAAAAAATTCTCTGCAACATGCCTAATAGTAGTAACAAGTTGAAGAATCTACGTTTTTCAGAATATTATTTATATTTGGCTTGGTGATTGATTAAAATATATTTATTCTGTTTTAATGAAAAATTGGTGATAAAACAAAATTCTTGAGATTCGACCTTCCACATCTTATCTTTTATGAAAACAATATACAATACGATACTAGTGAAGGTAGTGGCAAACATGAAGTCGGAATATCCGTATGTTTTAGAAAGCCTGTTATTTTTTGAGAATGCTATTTATATTTTGATACGTCATGTCCTGCTTTGCATATTGACATAAAACTGCAGTTATTATTTGCGAACTAAACAAAGATTTTGGTCAATGATCGTAAATTAACAATAGTAAAAAGAGTAATTTAACAGGAAAAAACAAAATATCATCTAAGGTTAATTTCAACACAAGCATATTGAATCTGATTACTTACCAAGAGACATATTTACGGAATCAGTCATGGTAAAGTATTGTATTGTATGATTTTAGAAACAAGTTCCATACACAATATAATCAAAATATTGCTTTATAGAATTTATAAAATCACTTGAGGTTGTTTTTAATAAAAATCCGAAAAGGTATTTATCTTACTTTGGTTGACAAAAGGTTTTTCAATGACTTGACTGACAGAAGGCAAGGAGAGGGACGCACCGCACGCGATCAGTGTTGCCACCGAATTCCGTGAACAAAATAGTGAAAAATGTGAGGTGAAAACCGAAAATATATTTTTAGCTACCACCACTCTTGCTTAGCTTATTGTATTTGCCTCATAAATATTTATGAAATAATTTTGGAAAGTTATTCCATATTCTTAAACGTTGCCTCATAGGTCTCCTCCACTCAACCTCATTCGAGGACGCCTCAAGGAAGTCCTCCAACTTTCCTTGAAAACGGTATTCTTAATTGTTTCCTTGAGCAAACTTCAGTGAGGATGAGTCAAGGAATGACGTTTCGTTTCATTTCTGTATGTTGCTAAACCGCTTAACTTATTGACGTAAAGAGAGTTTTTGACATCGTTTCTTTTTCTATTTTAGCTTACTGGCATAGATTTATTATAAAACGACAAAATACTTAATACACAAAGAACTTATTACAGTGGGAACAAGTTCTTTTAAATTTGGTCCTAAATAAATGCACCTACTTTTTGTAAAACGAAACGTTCGAGGCTTCCTTAAGGTACCTCTTGACCAACCTTATATTTTGACAGTTCGTTCCTCACCTCCATTGAGTAATTTCCTTAAGGTGAGGAAGCTAATGTCAACTATGAATACCATTGAGGTCGAGTGAGGATGAGTGGAGTTTGAGGAAACGTTTGAGAATATGGGTGTTATTTTGAGTGTAAAATCTACGGGAGTATACCTCTTAGAACTCTGTTCTCCTGGTTGAAGTTTGTTGAATGTTAAGCACACGTTACATGCTCATGCACGCATGATGGTTTTCCATCAAACAAAGGGATGGTACTCGAAAGGTGAAATGAATCGACTGATTTCCAAATAAAAAATCCTTTAAATCAAGAATTTTGCGATGATTTACGATGGAACAATTAAATCAACTGATTTCCAAACAAATTATCGCAAAATTCTTGATATAAATTTAAAAAAATAAATTGATTTGTTTGGAAATCAGTCGATTTAATTCACCTTTCGAGTACCATCCCTTTGTTTGATGGAAAACCATCATGCGTGCATTAGCATGTAATGTGTGCCAGTATTAAGGCTGAACAATCTACAGGGAAAATACCTCTTCAAACTCTGTTCTCCTGGTAGAAGTTGTGGAATGTTAGAACAATCTACGGGAAAACACCTCTTCAAACTCTCTGTTCTCCTGGTAGAAGTTGTGGAATGTTCGTATTTAGTCTGCTGAACAAACTACGGAAAAATGCCACTTCAAACTCCCTGTTCTCCTGGTAAAGTTGGTTTGAACAATCTACCGAAAAATACCTCGTCAAACTCCCCCTGTACTCCTAGTTTAAGTATTTAGTCTCACAATCACAATCTACGAGAAAACCACTTCGAATCAAACTCACTGTTCTCCTGGTATAAGTGTGTAATATTTAGTATTTAGTCTGTACAATCTACGGAAAAATACATCTTCGAACTCTCTGTTCTGATTAAAGTTGTGTGTGATTATGAATGAGAATATTTGAGAGAAATATTTACATACATACGGGTCGAATTGATAACCTCCTTTTTTTTGAAGTGGTTAAAAATACGTCTTCGAACTCTGCTCTCCTGGTATAAGTTGTGGAGTACTTTGTCTAAAAAATAACAATCTACGGAAAAGTACCTCTTCAAACTGTTCTCCTGGTTAAAGAGAAACCCAGCCGTGGTTATCGGATAAATAAACTTACTTTCATCTCTTAAAACGTAACGTAAACGAGTAAGGGGGATCATGTCGCCTTACATCATGTATTGCGCTGTCTCGCTTACTCACTGGAACTTGCATGGCTTCAAGAGACTGTAGTAACCCCCCTGGTTGTGATGTGTGTGTGTGATACATCCTTAGGCACACATTAGACGCCTATGCATGCACAAAGGGTTAAACTCGAAAGGTGAATTGAATCGACTGATTTCCAAACATCTTAATTTTTTAAATTTAAATCAATAATTTCGCGATGATTTGTTTGGAAATCAGTTGATTCAATTGTTCCATCGTAAATCATCGCGAAATTGTAGATTTAAATTTAAAAAATTAGTACCATCCCTTGGCTTATTACGGTTTTAGGGAAAGTGTTAGGTAGAAACGGCGACATAGGCGCAAATTATTTCTCTATATAATGAATAAGACAGCAGTCGTTTGAACGTTTGTGAAATTTTATTAACAAAATGAAAATAAGTGAAATAAATAACATAATATGTATATTTTGAGAAATATTAATTTGTACATTATTTTATTTACTTAAAGTTAAAACTTTCCCCGCGTTCAGAGGACAACAATGCACATAAAATACAATCGAGTTTAAAATTATCAGAAAACTATTGCAAAATTATTAATTATTTAAAACTAAGAAAATCATCTAAATGTACCTCCAGTACGAGTTTTAGTATTCGATATAATTTGCAATTGACTGAATAATTATGTACAGAATAATAACTACATTATATTATTAAGCCGAGTTTGTAAAGTGAATCACAGTTTAAGTAATGGTGTTTACAAGTGGAGACATGCTGCCTGCACAGCAGCCTCGTAAGGCCGTTGTCTACGTTTACAATCATTTACAATATTATTCACTAATATTAGTCTTTAGTAAAATATTTTCTTTCCAATAATATCAATCTTAAGTACATACTGTTGTGCAGAATTTGAGTTTTGAAGTCTTATAAGTCGTGTAAAAGTTACTTTTCGGACATATGTAGTTTGTCTACAGAAAATAATATTTTCCATAGTAGAAACTCGGAAGATATTTGCTAGTCTTTGTCAGAAGACACATGAAATATTAGTTGTTATTCCATGACTACTAATGTAATACATTTTAATTAAATACACTATATTTCAATATTTATTAAGTTATACAAAAATATACTACTTCATATATTGCTAGTTTCAACGTGAGACATAATCAAATATAGAAAACATATTAATCAGTACAATATTCAGAAATTTATAATTTATCGTGCTAGAGGAATGAGAAGTCGATCGACGACGAGGTCGCACAACGCTTGGCACCATTTGAGTATTAACGCTATCGTATATCTAAACGAACCGATATTCATTCAAAGAAGCCACTACGAACTAGAGGAGGCACGCTTCAGGTCGACGAAAATTAGTTCGAAAAATATCGAGAAATGAATACAACCGCGGTATGTAAGTCTGTGGGTACATCGCTAGAGGCGGATGTCGTTGGTGGGTCGCAGCGAGTGTCGCCAGGCGGAGGCGGAGGGCGCGGGCGCGGGCGGCGCGGACGCGGGCGCGGAGGCGGGCGGCGCGGGCTCGGCGTCCGCGGCGCCGTAGCGGTGCAGGCTGAGGAACTTGAGGTTGGCCACCACCGACGAGTCCAGCGGCCGCTCGCGCTCGGCGGCGCGCGCGATGTGCACCGTGGTGGCGGAGCGCTCGATGCGGCGCGCGCCCGCCAGCTCCAGCGACTGCCCGCGCGAGTACAGCCGCGACTGCCCGAAGCGCGGCGTCAGCCTGCCGAGCAGGTTGTCCTCCTTGCGCGCGCCCTTGCCGCTCTCCGCCGTCGTCTCCGTCTGCTTCGGCTTCTTCTTGAGGAAGAACGGCGTCAGCCTCTCGGCGAGCGGCCGCGACGAGGACGCGCCGGCCTCCTGCACGTTCGACGTCGAGTTGGAGGTCTTCAGGGGTTTCGTCGCGCTCGTCTGGCTCTTGATCGGATTGGACTTCCTCTGTATGCTGATCCTGGAGAACGGTCCGTAGTCCTCCTTCTGTTTGTCGGCGTCTACGTCCGGTTTCGCGGGCGAGGTGTCGTCGGGCTCGTCCTCGCAGACCTTGAGCACGCAGTAGTCGCGCTGCAGCTCGTCGAGCAGGCTGTCGTCGTTGGAGACGGCGTCCTGCGTGTCGACGGGCGCGGGTGCGGGTGCGGGCGCGGGCGCGGGTGCGGGCGCGGGCGCGGGTGGCGGCGAGCGGGTGGCGGCGCGGGCGCGCGGCGGCACGGCGGGCGGCACGCTGCTGAAGTCGGTCATGAGCTCGTACTCCTGGCAGCGCAGCGCGCGCGGCTCCACGTGCACGTACTCGCCGGCCGGCGACAGCGCGCCGCGCGGCTTCGGCGGCAACGCCGGTTTGTCCTGACAACACAAACGTTACAAATTAGTACGACATACTCTTTTTAACTAACAACAATTCCTGGGAGGAAATAAACAAACCTTATTATTGACGTTTACGAAAAGTTCTTACGTTAAAATCATCATCACAAGTATATAACGTTACCTGCGACGCGTCGCTGTCATCCTCCGGCTCGTGTTTGAGACAGGACATGGCGAGGTACCCGCTGCCGGCGGACTTGTTGGACTTTCCCGACGACCGCTCGTCGGCGAGCCGCGCCAGCTTCAGCGACTCGGTGCTGGAGGCGAGGTCGGCGCGAGGCAGCGCGGTGCCGTCGAGGTCGATGGCCGGCGCGGCGCGCCACGCCCGCCACGCCACCCCCGCCCCGCACTCGCCTACTTCCCCCACACACCCCACCCCCGCTGCACCCGCTAGGTGTAGGTAGTTGTCGTCGCCTATTGGCGCTTGTCTGGAACGAAAGGATTGTTTTGTGAATACTTTTTAAGTTAGATGTAACGAGCATGACAAGTATGGTGTTTTGAAGTACGCCATAATACGCATCTAATATTATAACATTTTCAAATTTTATTTGGTTAATTTATTACTTTGTGAAGGTACAGTTTCAGACTATCACGACTGAAAAAAATTCAGAAATCTAGTAATATTAGGCGAGTGCCGTCTGACCTTTTAACATTAAAACCAGACCAATTTCAATTGTGATACACAGGGCTAAATATTTATGTTAAAACTACATTAAAAATTATATTCGTTTATCAAAAGACACACATTAAAATAGCTTGTTTTACTTTTTATTACACTAACACAAATTTGAGTATTAAAAGTAAAACAACTTACTTGCTGCCATACTTGGTTTCCCGGGCCAGCGACCGCCGGTAGATCCGATGCCGGTGCTCCAAGTGGAACATCTCCTCTTGTAAATCACGTAGCGTCGCCGCTTCGGCTTCGCGCTCTTCTGGATTTGTGTTATCTGAAATTAAGCCAAATTGTTAATAGGCTAGCTATATCGCATTGCGAATATCATTAATATCCAGACGTGCTTTCTAGTTATATTTTCAGATATGTTTCAGAACTTAAGAAACTTTTTCTCATGGATTGGGAAGTGTTTGTGTGTGTTAGGAAATCACACGTGTGTGACTTCAATCTTCGTCACCAAAATCTCCTTACTGTTAGTAAGGACTCACTTAGCCTTCTGACTAGACTCGATTTGACTTGACGTTTTTAACTCGACTAAAATGAACTCGTATCCAAGCTCATAAATTACAAGAAAAAGTACCCGGCGTGCGGTGCGCGCGCTCGTCAATGTGCGCGGCGTGCGCGACCAGCAGCGCGTGCAGCCGCTGCAGGTCGCGCGCGGGGTCCAGCCGCAGCGCCAGCGCGGCCGGCCCGCGCAGCACCTCGCGGTCGCCGGCCTCGGTGGCGCACTCCGACGTGCCGCCGCAACCCTCCGCTTCCGGCTCCGTTCGACCGCAACTGTCAACATACAAACCGATTAGAATATTTAAAAAAAAAACACAAAAAATTGTTTATTTAAAAAAAAATTGTTTTAACGGCATTATAAAGCTAAGAGATCCTTTCTCGCTCGCTAGCTGCGTGCTACAAGTACACATACCACGTCCAGTGTGTGTCGGCGTAGTACCCGCGATGCGCGCGCACGGCGGGCGAGTGCCGGCACAGCGCGCTCAGCAGCCGCACCCACTCGGCGCGCTCCACGCAGTTGCTCGCTTGCACGTATAGCACGCGCTCACGGTGTACTGCAAATAATTATAATCACTATTTGATGCCGTTCGAATTTTAAATAGCACTGATGTTTCGTAAAATAAATTAGAATGGTGACATTTTCACTGTTTTTTCGTGGTGCCAATATTTTGTTGGGACTACGAGAAATAGTTCTCTCTCGTTGAGATGATGTTTTCTCATTTATGGGACAATATCTCGGGACCACGAGAAAACAGACAATTTAACCAAAAATAGTTTATTAAAGAAAAGTCGAGTAACTAATTCTAGATTTTTGTAAATTTGTTCTCATTTACTTATTATATTTTCTGTTTCTCATAAAAGCAGGTTATATAGTGCATGCTGCGTTTATTTCAAGAAGACTTGTCACTTTTGTATGATAACATTAAGTTCTTACTATTGTTAGTCAGTGTCACACGTCAATTTAAATAAACCAAACAAAACAATAAAAAAGAGCACATTTTAATTACCGATCACAAAAATCTAGACACGCGGCAGCGTGTCAAGCCAAGTTCAAGCAAAGGAACTGGCTAGCCTGCGCCGAGTGTAATATTACACGAACCACTTGGTGCCACTTTTGACCCTTCTATAACTCGAAACCTCTTTAATATAAACACATAAAACTACGTGTGTTTAATAAGATCCATCAGGACATGTAGAAGCCCAAATTTCATGAAGCTAGCTCAAACGGTTATAAAGATATGAAGGTCAAAAAGTTGTAAATTTTAGCACTGACTGACTGACTTATAGTACCTAAACCTAACCTACTTCCAGATGACCTAGAAGGATGAAATTTGAAATCCAGCTCGGAAATTGTGTGTAAGCGTAGGAAAAAATCAAAAAATAAAAAAAAGTCAAAAAATAAGTGGTGTCCCCATACAAAAAACTTGTAATACCTACGCGCTAAACAACCGGCCAACAACGATGTGTCGTCAGCGGCGCGCGGCAGCACACCAGCCAATCAGCGTCACGCTCTGACTTATGGTACAAAATTATAAGCGGTAGCGATTTACTTAAAATTTAGCGGGTTGGTTGGTTTATACCTGCATAGTAGTTATCTTATAGTCCACGGCTCACTAAATTAACAAAGATCAGTGCCCAAGGTTCATTTCTCTGATTTCTTTTGAAAATAAGGAATAATATTTTAAGGTATAAATTTGTTAGTTCGAACTCTTTGTACCCTAAAAGAAACTCCAATGTGTATGTATACCAAGGTCAAGGCAATAGCGAAGTCTTATTGGTACCGATATATGTATGTATTGACTAGTCTAAGAATGCTGCTTGAACTCGCTCGCGCCTTGCACTTGTGCGCGGCTCACAGCGCTATACGACTTAAAATGCGAACGAACCAAAGTATGCTCTTAGCGGCGCTCATTCGCGCCAGCGTCCTCGTTATGCCCGGTTGTTTAGCGGAAACCCACCTATTAGATTGCGTTTAATGCTGCGTCGTTCGACTAAATTTATTTGAGTTATAGCTGGAATAGTCCAGATATAAATTATTCTTTTTTAGTATTGTACTTTAACGGCATTTGTGAGTTATTTAATATTACGTAAATCGTTTCTTTCAAAACCTCATTTGTTTGTAGCTCTTTTAGGTTAATTAGTCACGCAAAAAAAAACATTAAATAGGAATACTTGCCTAGTTTTCTTTACAAAAAGTAATGATATCCCACCAAAAACATAAATGTAAAAAACGAGAGCCAAGTTCAATACAAAAATTATGCTTGGCGGTGAGCTTCGCCGCAAAAAGAATGGCGATCTAAATGAGTGCCAAGTTCTATGCAAAATCGAAATATGTTTTTATAGGAACAAAATAACATTATGAACAAGTATTCAACTCTATTTCTTTGCTTTATTAGATACCTATAACAATTGCTGTTATTTAAAAATGTGAGATCTTGAAGTAGGTCAGATTTGACTTGGCCAGTTTTCATTACATAAGTCATTTTATAAAGTTATTCAACATTTTAATTGTGTTAAAAACTGGCCAAGTCAAATCTAACCTACTTCAAGATCTCACATTTTTAAATAACAGCAATTGTTATAGGTATATCTAATAAAGCAAAGAAATAGAGTTGAATACTTGTTCATAATGTTATTTTGTTCCTATAAAAACATATTTCGATTTTGCATAGAACTTGGCACTCATTTAGATCGCCATTCTTTTTGCGGCGAAGCTCACCGCCAAGCATAATTTTTGTATTGAACTTGGCTCTCGTTTTTTACATTTATGTTTTTGGTGGGATACATCTAACGAAAAAGCGTACGTATATTGCGTACGGTTATCAATACACAGTAAAATATATACAATACGTGTCACTGACCGATCTGGAATATGTTGTTAGCGCCGAGCGGCGCGCCCTGCGGCGGGCAGTCCACGGCGGCCACGGCCAGCACGCCGCCCAGCGACAGCCGGTGAGCCGGCACGCGCGCCCCGCAACGAGACCACGACAACTCACCGCTGACCAAACGACAGTTTGAGATATAGGGGGTTACTACAGTTAAAACCATGCAAGATCCAGTGAGCAAGCGACACAGCGCTATACATCATGTAAGACGACATCTCCCTCACTCAATCGTTCTTGCATGGTTTAAAGAGATGGTGGTAAGCCACCAAGTATCATGCTGTCGCGCTGAACGTCAACGATATAACAGTGACAGCATGATACTTCAACAGCTCTCAATATTGAGTAGCGTTTGAGTATTCGGGCAAGTCACACACAATACACAAAAACTCGAAATTGATTTTCTCAAACATTATTAGACAGATTTTATACATGATTTAATACTTTATTTATAAAAAATAAAATACGTGCTTCTTTACAATTACAAAAAGTCATCAGCAACGTGCTTCGTCAAATTTTTTTACAAAACTTTATCAGCACAAGCTTCGTCTAGAAGTTACAAACAGTATCCGCAACAAAGCTTCGTCAAAAAATAATTATAAAGAGAGAGATTAATTATCTTACTGTCTTGAAATACAGTGTCAAGATAAATAAAGTTTCCCTTGATACTCGAGCTTCAGTAAAAAAACTTTTAACTTATTTACTTAAATTATATTATTTATTTACTTAAAGCAATGGACAGCCTGCGGCTGAAATGATAATGAAAAAACTTACTGTCACTAATACCGTATTAATAATAATAAGTGCGCATAGGTACATATGTATATCTTGCCGCACATGCAGACACGCGTATTGGAATAGTAGGGTAAATACATTTCAACGATCTTTATGGGAATAAATTATTACACAAATTTTATAAAGTTTTCATTTTTTTATTTGTTCAGATATCTACAATATAGTGTTTACCCTGCCATCCTGTACTATAGCTTTTATAACAATATACGAACCCAGCTTCATTTATTTATTTAAAAAGTGAATCAATGAGAAATGTACCTCACTACCATGTCTCCTATCTCTATAATATTTACCTGGTAAGTCTGAAATGCCTTCTCTTAGCGTGCGTGTGCGCAGCGCGCGCCCACCGCCGCCGCGGCGAGCCCGCGCCCGCGCGACCTCCTTCCGACCGCTTGATCATCGTGCTGACACAAGGTAAAGGTAAAAGGTATTTATAATCTCATTATAAAAAGTAAATATATAAAAGTAAACACTTTAGAATGAGAACATAAATACCTTTTTTTAACTGGTTGTGATTGTAAAACTAAGTTGCCATGGTGGTCGAAAGGGAATATGATGCCCGAACAGTATCATGCTGTACACTGTCTTATCGTTGACGTTCAACGCGACAGCATGATACATGAGCAGCTCTCAAAATTGAGTAGCGTTTTCGAGTATTCGGGCATGACATTGATAACATTTAAAATTGCATTTAAAAAGTGGTTAATGAATAAAACATACTATTCAGTTGCGGAATTCTGAATAAATAATCGATGCATAGACATTTATAAAATTTTATAAATTTTGATTAAATAGAACATAAGCACTAACCTACAAATATTATAAGAACATTGTAAACCCAATTTACTACAAATAAAAGTGATTTGATTTATACCCGGCTCATAAGTAACCCCAATGTGAGCGAGAATAAATTTATTTATTTATTAAACCATAATTATGCAGGAAACATAGTAGTTTGTTCCGCTTTAATTCATTACCTTGTCGTATGATTTACTTGCTTACAATGTAAATCACTAAATCTGGGATTTATATAAATTGCAGAGCTATGTCGTCTTAGTCAAATCGCTATTACTAGATTATTAAAAAGTGTGTAGAAAATCCATACTAATATTATAAATGCGAAAGTCTGTCTGTCTGTCTGTCACCTCTTCACGGCTAAACTGCTGGACCGATTGTGATAAAATTTGGTAGGGATATAGTTAACGACCTGAGGTCAAACATAGGCTACTTTTGGGCGCGATATAACCGAGTCCCACGCGGGGCGAAGCCGCGGGGAACAGCTAGTACGTATATAAGTAAGCAAATCATATTGTAACGTTATACTTGCTAGCTAAATAAACTATTTTCATTTGTTATCTACATACAACTCACCCGTATCTAATCCAAAGGACGCACAAAAGGAGAACACAATGTAAATAAACCATAAAGATTATACAAAGACAATTATGATATTAACACGCAAGTGTCCGACCGAAAATTCGGTTTTTTGTTTCAGTCGAGTCGAGTTCTCCAAAAAAGCGGGTTTTGGTTAAGTTTTGGTTTTGGCGGCAAACCTGCGGACACTACGACCAAAATCGATTCAGGAGTTCTCGCTGTGCTTGATCAATGTTCGGCGCGGTGAATTCCATCAAAGCGACGAAGACATTTTTATCGCGTGGATGCATATTTGTGAATTTACCGCATGATCAGCACAAAATGTCATGTTCTTTGGAAATTTTAACTACGTTAATTAGCGATTGTAATATGCACCATTTTATTTTATTTTTAATTTTTTAAATGTATGAAATAAATCGCGTTTAATCTGTACTCTAAAGATTTGATTGATTGTTTGCATCGAACAGGCTTCGAACCTGCTGGACTGATTTGAAAAATTCTTTCACCATCAGAAAGCCCCACTATCCCCGAGCGACATAGGCTATGAGTGTACCACGGGCGAATTTAATAAAACTAGTTTTTCAAGCGTTTATGAGTAAAAAAATATGGACTGATATTTTTGTTTTATTTTAGGTACTTAATGATGAAAACACTTACCCTTCCTTGAGCAGTACAGGCGTTTCTTGAACATTGTTATTCTGAGTATCCGAGCTGGAGGAGATTATTTCCAAGAACTGCTTGATTGCTTGCACCTACAAAATCAATGATAAATAAACATGACTATAAGTTTAAACCTGCCAACAATAGACCAGATTGTCCGACGACCTAACTTAATTCACAGAAGGAAGCTGGATGCAAGCTGCTTCGTGTCCATCAAAACTAAAGGGGCCGAAGTGAACCCACTGTGGTGAGCTGTAAGAGCAGGCTATTTATTTGCTGTTTCCTTGTTGAGGTTCGGAAGTCTGTTAATCATTCACGCTTTAAAGGTTGAGCGGATTTTGACGAAATTTGTTATAGATTAAGGAAGCATAGGTAATTTACTTTTTAGCGAGATACAACGAGCCGTGCCGTGAATAAAACGCGTATTGTAAACTGTGTATGTTTGTCTTTCTTTCGCGTCAAATCGAAGTGACGGTAGTTGGAGGATCGGAGTTACATAGGCTGATTTTGTATAGAGATAGTTGGGCATGTCAGAGTGACATAGTCTAATTTGTATGCAGATAGTTAGGAGGGTTGGAGTTACATTATCAGATTTTTTTATAGCGATTGTTGGGAAGGTTATGGAGAGTGACAGCCTACTTTTTACGAAGACAACAGCTAGTAAAATGACAAAACGCATACATGTCTGGGCGTGCAGAAGCTGCGGTACAGTTCGGCCATGTACTCCTCCTTGCAGACCTGCTGCGCCGACCGGCTGCTCACGAGGTTCCCCAGCGACTGAATCGTCTTCGAGATCAACGTCAGCGTGCGGTTTGTCTGCGGGTCCTGCAATATTACACGCTTGTTAAACGCTACTCACATACCACATTTACACTCAGCCCCTGCCACTGCTCCTGTCGCTGCCGGAAATAATTCCCTAAATACTTCTGCGGAAATAACGACGCGAGTGAGCGTTCACACTCAGCCTTCATACTTCTTTACTGCTCATCTGGTGGCCTACTATCATCTCTAAAAACATGCAAGTTCCAGTGAGTAAGCGAGACAGCGCAATACATGATGTAAGGCGACATCTCCCTTACTGGATCTTGCATGGTTTTAAGCTGAATGTAAACACTCGCGCTGCCCGTTTTTGCCGAAAAACCGACAATCGAGGGATCGCCGGGCAGCGGCAGCGGCAAGCATCTTAAAAACATGTTTGACATGTGCTTAACCTATTTCTTTTTAACTTGTTCACTCAACACTAGATGGCGATAAGCCCGACCCTCCTCGACGCAACAACACTGACACCCATATTCTTAAACGTTTACTCAAACTCGACTCTTCCTCACTCGACCTCAATAGTTGACACTAGCTTCCTCACCTTAAGGAAATTACTCAATGGAGGTGAGGAACGAACTGTCAAATATAAGGAAGCCTCGAACGTTTCGTTTAACGAAAAGTAGGTGCTTTTATTGAGGACCAGATTTAAAAGAATTTGTACCTACTATAATAATTTCTTTGTGGATTTAAGTATTTTGTTGTTTTATAATAAATCTATGCTAGTTAGCTAAAATTGAAAAAGAAACTTTGTCAAAAACTCTCTTTACGTCAAAAAGTTAAGCGGTTTACCAACATACAGATATAAAACTGAACATCATTCCTTGACTCATCCTCACTGGAGTTTGCTCAAGGAAACAATTAAGAATACCGTTTTCAAGGAAAGTTGGAGGACTTCCTTGAGGCGTCCTCGAATGAGGTTGAGTGGAGGAGACCTAAAAGGTAACGTTTAAGAATATGGGTGTGTGTTTCTAAGGAAAAGTTCCAATAGGCCAACTCCACTATATTTATCCTCCGTGAGTTCGCCTTCTTTAAGTGACGAGGTAGAATAGCCACACAACAGTGTCACAGTGTATCGGATTTCGCAGTGACGTGCACAGAGTTTTTCCCCAGGGTAGGCAAAATAAAATCGGCCAAACGAGAGTCCAGTTTTAGACCCAAGATTATCTTTAAAACAGCAATAGAAAATCTACCTACCTAGACTGCGGAAATCTCTAAATATATGAATAGTTATTACAGTTTACGAAAGAGACACAGCACGCAGGGACGGTCCGCACAAATTATTTGTATTCATGTAATTAAATTAAACGAAATATCCCTAAAGTAGGTACATAGATTCCTATGCATGTATCAATTAATTAACGTATTAAATATCTTCTTTAGCTTACCGCTTGTTTGTACCCAATCGGGAATTTAGGTAAGAACTTCAGCTGATCAAATCCAAGTCAACCTTGTCCCAATGCTTGCACATAATACCTACACTACGTTAATTACGTTAAACTTAACTATGTGTAAACATTTACAATTATTGTTAAAATCACTTTTCACTTGTAACTTTTGTAATGTTTCAAAGCTCACAAATCAAGTAGAAGCAGACTGATTCATATTAGTTATAAACATATTTTAAGGCCTTCTTTCTGAATAACCTTATTAAAATCACATAAA
Source organism: Apomyelois bistriatella (assembly GCA_947044815.1). NCBI lineage: Eukaryota > Metazoa > Arthropoda > Insecta > Lepidoptera > Pyralidae > Apomyelois > Apomyelois bistriatella. The sequence goes on from OX345691.1 coordinate 5,528,460, forward strand.
AATACAATGATGGGTTTGTTTGTAAACAACTAAAATGGCGGAATGCCGCGCCAGCAGCGCCAGTTGCATAGAATTTTATGGATGCATTCATGAAATACAATCAGTGAAGAATTTTTTGATATATAAAAATAAATTAAATATATAAAATCTTCATAAAAAAAATAAAGAACGCAATCCAACAGCATTCGAAAATTAATTTGTTTTAAACCAAATAACTTAATTAATCATGTTTAGCCTAATCCGCATTTTATTTGTTGGGAACGCATCGAAAAGACCTCGTCTTATTCTACGTAAAACGGCCAATCAAAACTTACTTTGCATAACAACTACATGCTCGCAGCGCCTGTCTGTGCACAGACTCGATATGCACACAATAGACAGTGCTTGCTGTCTATGTGTGTAAATTAAGACGAGGACTTGGATTGCCTTGCCCGTCGGTCGCATCGCGATCGCTTATTTGGTTGCTTTGCGCATCTGATTGCAGTGCGCGAAAATGTATTGTAATGTATTTTGTTAGAGTTAAAATTGAAATGCGCGTGGGGCGCGTGTTTATCAATTATTGTTTAAATGAAAATTAAATGTACCTATGTGTGTAAGAAAGCCCAGGGTAGGCAACGTCTTAATGTCTATATGGGATGCACGTCACTGGGATTTCGTCATTGCGCGGGAAATGTCACGCAACTCAATGCTGGCTAAAGGCACACAGATATAAAAATTCCTGAAGACGTTGAAATTTAAAGGTGATAACACTCACAATCTGTTCGGTGGTCAGGTCAAATAATCTTGGGCCAAGGATCGCAGGCGCGAAGAACCTCAGAAAAATGAAGCCCGACACAACAGAGTAGCGGACTTCGGCGTTTCGCGGAAAATGTCGCGCCGCGCACTGTCTGAGCGCGTCGAACAAACGGCACATCGCGGGCGGGCACATCGCGTACGACGACGTTATTGCTGCGAACACCTGAAGAAGAAAAAAGGATTAATTACATTACTAACGATATTTCTACCTAGAAACCCATGTCCTGTGGTATCTGGCCTAAGTATTATAACTTACACGACCGGGACACACAGACACTCCGTATTTCCGTTGTATATAGACATAAAAATATGCAACCGTATCGAGAACCTCTTCCTTTTTGGAAAGTAAAGTTTTTTTTATCTTACTATTTTTAGGGTCGATTTCACCAAACATGGCTTAACTTGAGAATAGTTATCCACGGAATATATTTATTCTTCCATTTAACTGTTGGCTAACTTCGTCCACGTTCCACCACTTTACACCAGATTAAATTTACTCTCGGACAGTTACTCTATGACAGGGAGTGAATCCGAATGATTGAAATGAATGACTGTATAAGTCGCCCAAATGCAATTGCTCGTTTCTCCTCGAATAAATAAAGTGTATTTCGTATTATTATATTCGATAGGGTTATACCTATGTCAAAAGTGTCAAAACGAGATATTCTTACAAAGTAAAATCAAAGAAGTTCGATTCGCGTGCGGTCTTTTTAGTGACGCAATTTTTTTTAAATCTATGGCTTATATATATAAATATTATACCTAATATTTTTTTTATATCAGCGCGCCAGAGAATCAGCTGTTGAAGCAATGACACTTGGACGCCATATTGAACTTATCCTTAGTATAAGCTCGCTGTTCGTTGAAAATTGGCGGAGTAGAGATTTACTCCAGCATAATCGTTTACTCTTGGATCAAGTCTATGGTGAAACGTAAAAATATGTTATCCTAGGGGTAACTGCTCGTATACTCTTGAGTAAAATTTACTCTTATTTGGTGAAATCGACCCTTAACAAACACGAGTATTCGTCATCTTCCGGAATTTCTTGGTATATCTAGGTATTTCGTGAAGCAGTGGTTGCCTCATTTCCTTGCGACATAAAATACAACAAATAAAAACATACAAAACGACTGTGTTTTAGAAGAAGAACGAACAGACGAGTAAGGCGACTTTAAATCTATTGTATGTATTAAATATTGACTTAAAAATATATATAAACTCACCCTTTCGACGTACTCCTTGAGATTAGCGAGATTGGCAGTGACGGCCGCCGAGGGTTTAACCCTCGCGGGGTCGATTTCGCAGGGCCTTTTCTCAGTCAACACCGCCGCTAAGGTAGGCCGCAACACGGAACGTAGGTACGACGCGCCAGTCAGTCTCATTGCTTCGTCCATCATTTTGGACACTAGGGTGTTGCCGCGGAATATCGTCGTCGCGTCACTAAACAAAATTAAAAACTTATTTTTTTTAGTGGCCAGTATCGATAGACTTTTGAAGATGTAACGGAGAGTTTGGCATTTTTATGATTAAGTAATTTTACAACATGCAGCCAATGACTAGTGTTGGATGCTAAATTATTATGGGCATCGCTTTGGGGCAGCGTATACCACCTTATTCAGACTCTTTCCATTCTACCTTTTTTTTTTTTCGAAACTAGGGGAGAGACCAGAGCTCGTCGATTAACACATGAGATTGAGAGACTAGGAATATATCCCCGCAACTCCTAGTCAGGCACTCTATATTTAGAACTAGCAGTATCCAGCAGATTCATCCTTCCCCTTTCCCCCGAAATGGTATGTACTTTATAAAACTTGTTGAAGAATTAGGCTATCAGATTTTTTAATCTCATCCATTTCCAGTTACCATTTTTCGAGTGTGCTAACTCTTTTGTTCCCCGCGGATTTACCTGCCCATGGTGTATATGCACGCACACTTTAACCTTACCAAAGAATAAGGCTACTATAGCAGAAAGAATTTCTGAAATAGGTTTATTGCTTCTGAAGATTACTTCCAACAAACAGACTCACAAGCACTTCCCTCTATAAATATTACTAGCAGTATTAAATAAATAATTTATAGTAATTAAATAAATATAAAGTAAATTTTGTAAGAGCATTAAAAAAAAAATATTTCCACACTCACGTGAGCACAGATATCTCTGCGTCGGCGAGCTCCCGCACTACAGGCACGATGAGGTCGTGGTGAGTGAACAACCGCACCAGAGGCTGAGCCGCGTCCGTTTTGCTGGACACGATCTCGCCCAGAATATATACTGCCGAAGCGGTGATTGGCTGGAAACGTGGAAACATTTTTAATTTCTTTTTCTTTTATTATCTTCTATAAGAAACTACGCGAAAACAGCTGGAATATTAGCTCAAGCGTTACAATAGCCAATGTATTGTGACTTAAAAATGTGCTTATACAGCTAATAGCCGGCAAAAGATGAAATATTAACAATTGACCCATGATGACCCACGACTGCCCGTGTTATTGTGGAGCTACAGCGAGCGTACCTTCTGGTGCACGCTGCGCAGGAACAGCTCCTCCAGTTTGGTGTAGTGCTCGAGCGGGAACACGTGGTCCACGGTGTACTGCAGCAGCAGCCGCAGCGAGCCCAGCGCGGCGCCGCCCGCCGCCGACAGCCGCGTGCCGGGCGGGGTGGCGCCGCGCGACAGCGCGCCGCCCGCACGAGACGTCAGGAAGAACCTGGAACCAACACTACTGATCAACATCGACAAATGATGTTTTACTACATACTTCTTTATGTAATTTTCTGTTGGGTGTTTTTATTTTATTTAAACCAAGTGCTAGGCTGGTCGGGTTGCTTAATGAGATTGAATCACAATCTGTATAATTGTTAATTATCAGCTTAAGCAACATCCCAAAATTACTCCGTAAAATAGACAGATGATATCCAAAGTTAAGAGCCAGCAGATCTGTTCTTACCAAGCACGTAAAGGTGAGGGTGCGGGCTGCCGCAGCTGTAGCCGCACTTCGCCGAGAAACACCGGCGTGGCCGCGTCGTGCCATACCGACACCCTGGCTTCGCACGCCACGCCAGGCTGCAAAAGAATAGGTACATTCTTTACAAGAGATAAACAGTATCGGCAACAGCAAATGTCATCCAACACACTTTGATAATTAATACTAATAAATTGATGCACAGGCAACGCCTGCAGCTCACGCTATATAGTAGCGTAGAAGTCCTTGTATTTATGGAATTGACAAATATCAAACTCACCGATTGAGAGCCATCCTTGTCCTTTGGATCAGAATCCACAACGAGATCAAAACGGAAAAATTCGTCAAATTGTGGGTTTACAGTCTTTTTTCTTGGTTTTGTACGCCTTTCTACTCTTCGCCCGTTTGAGTACAACAACGTGACGAGAGCAAACGGATCGCACTGTCCGTTCTTGGTGGTGAGCTCCGAGCATTCTAACACTCGGAGGCGCAGCGTGTCGGGGCCGACGCGCGCCGCGCAGTGTCTCTCGGGGTCTGACCAGTAGTCAGCGGCGGTGGGTGTGGGCGACGTGTCCGACTCTGACATCGCATGCATCGGCGGTTTCGTCCGGGGCTTCCCCCACTGGGCTCGGTCTTTCAGACTCTCCGACCGCGACAAGGTCAACGTGGGCTCCGTCGCCGCCGCACTCAGTAATTTCTTACTAGTCGAGCTCGAGCACGAGCCGAACCTCATGCTTTCTTTACAATATTCGGATATTCTGACTAAGTTGTTGCCTTTGGCCTTTGCCGAGCAGTCGGCAGCGGCAGCGGGGTCGGGATCTGGCGGCTTTGGCTCTACTCGAAACCGCTTTCTCGAATCCTCCAGCGAAAGTTCGATGTGTGCCTTGCCTTGCACCTCTGAGTCTGCGTCAACGGGCCGTAATGCGAACCAGTGATCTTTATTATTGTAGCGTTGGAGATCCTCTCGTTTAATAGCGACCTTGCCGACCACTTTGTCCTGTTTGAGGTGTTTGTCACGGTCGAACACGTATATCGATAAATATCTAAATTTTCTAGGTACTTCGAACTGAAATTCCTCGCCGAAAAACGGGCTGCAACAAACAATTATACTTTATTAATCTTGAAACTCCTTAGCTCTGATGTAAATATCGTGAAGAAATCAGGGACAAATAATAAAATTGGGGCAAATGGCGAATTCCACAATAAAATATTCAATTAATAAAAATAAGGCCCAATTTTGTAATATGTTGAGTACCTACCTATTAAGAGGAAAAATAAAGTCATACATTGCTTGCCTTATAGAGCTCTAAAGCAATACCTACTTGGGCTTGCGACTTAGAACACGACAGTAGGGAACGCTTTATAAAGAGAAAGATCCTGTGATGTTTCAAAACCTTTCAAACAGTTAATAACAAGCCAGCATGAGTATATCAGTCGACAAAATATACATTAACTTGCGGAGCTCTAACGGTGTGGGCAGGCTTCCTTCACTCGCACCGTCGCACCCCACGCACTTAATATTTGCCAATACACTTAAAATTAACATAACAGCCTATAATTGTGCATTATTGTGGCGACTTTCAACGTTTGTCTGCCTAAGTACTTCAGTTTGATCAAAAAATAACCAAGTTTTAGTTTGCAATACCACTGATGGAGCGAGATGGCGAGGGTTTGAAATGCAATGCACCAAGGGCATCCCCATAAGGTAACCAAATGATAACAAATAAAAGCTGTATATGGCGCATTTTGATGTGAATTAATTGATATGCTTAGTTGAAAATGTCCGGTTGGCGTTTATTGCCTTTTTATGTTGCTAAATGTACATTCTTGGCATTTTGTTTATTTTACATTACCAACTACTAACAAACTAATGAAGCGTATCGTACATTGGACCGTGGATTTTTCTTGCAAGGAATAAGGAAATTTTCATTCAATATTCCGTGATGCGTAACTGTACTAGGTTTTATTTTATTCTAAGTTTGCAGTGCGTATGGGCGTGCGTGGGCCATAGCTATTTAAAGGTGAAAGTTAGTCACAAGTCACAACACAAGTATTACGTGTCTTGTGAGAAATCTGATTTTGGCAGGTAGTATAAAATCAAGTTACTGTTATTAATGCGGTGTGTGTGAAAATTAAATTAAAAAAAAATATAACCCTTTACTAAAAATCAAAACATTTATTACGTACAAGTAATGGATGCCATATGTTCTTTTTTAACTATTTAAAAAAGGAGGTAGGAAGTATTTTTCCAAAATCAATTATCCACAGTGATATTTATTGCCAGTTGGCCCGCTGAATCCACTCAACAGAAAAACAACTTAACAGACATTTTACAGATCATGTATCACATCACGAAATTTCGTGAAATACCTAGTTGTATTTTATGATCATCATTATCTAGCTATTGTATGACCCACAGAGAAATATGACCTGTGCCGCAGAGCCGCCTACATGATGTGGGATGGAAATTGTACTTATATCCTGTCTTATGTATACGATTATTTTTTATCCATCATGTAAAAAATATCATTGCTTTTAACTTTGTGCTTGCCCAATATGTATCAGTCTCTAAAATTAAAAAAAAAAATGGGAAAATAAATATAAATTCAATCAGTTTGGCAATTATTATCATTATGATAGGCTTTGTCATTTGGAACATTAAATTTGTGTTGTGACACATGAATTGTTCTTAGTTGATTCAATTATTTTTTCTGCATGTTAACATTACTGTATTCAATCAAATGAATGATTACACCACTGACTTCATTTTTGTATGCCAGATAGGCCAAACATGCATGTAACTACTAATACTTATGTAGTACATAAGTACACAACTGTACCATCCTTATTTTCACATGTTTAAAAAAAATAAATGATAATTGATTATTGCAATACAGTTTCAGTATCAACTTGTAAAATATATCTAGTAGCAGCATTCACTTTTTTGAATATTCACAAGGGTTCTATTTTAGGCGAGCGCGTGAAGGGGCTAGTTTTTATGAAGTCGATCAGCATATTAAGTAGTACAATCGAGTACACATGTAGTGTCGGCAGTTATGTACGTACAGAAGGTTATATCGATTCGTTATCGTTTAATACTATAAAACTTTCGTATGTACATGTACATGAGATGCAATTTCTGTTATCAGTAGCATTATACTAGTTCCTATGCAAAAGTTCAATAATACTCAAACAATTTTGGTGTTCTTTTTTTTCATTTGAGAAACAACATACGTGTTTGTTTAGTGTTAACTTTTTTGTTTATATTTATGGTACTGAATAAATCCGAGTTTACATTATAGTATTAGGAAATTATTGGACATAGGCATTATTTTTTTATTGTATTTTATTAAGTGTAGAATTACACTTACATTATGGGTTTATAAAAAAGAAACAAATTTAATTAGTATATAGCACGTAGTAAGCGTCAACCGTCCACTTGTGGCTGTAAGAAGACATTAAAGCAATGTGACGTCTCTGTACTATCGTCAATTTGTTACGTTGGCGTGGCGGTGCGTCAGGCGGTCGTGCCCGCTGCATCCGGCGCCGCCCGGTATTTATAAACCGGAGGCGGAACCACGGCGGCGGCGGGACGCGGGGTGCCCACCCAATGCAATTCCGATTTAACGCCTCAATTTTATCTGTTATCATTATCAGATATTTTATTTTTGTATATCCACTAGTCAAAATGATAGACAATATTTATTAATTTTATCATTGATTACCTAGTAAGTAACTCGGATTTGAATTGTAAATTAAACAATGTGATATAATTTTTCAAAAATATGTTGAAAGCTTTTTTTTTTTTCAGTTGCATTCCAGATGGCATTTCACGTTTCGAGCAAGATGACGCACTTATATATTAGTATGAAGTATATAGTAATACATACATAACTGTACTATTTCAAACTGATATTACCCGGAAAAAGCTTTCAATCGTTATCCAAAAAAATATTTACTGATACGAGCTTCGGCTGTTAGCGGGATAAATAAACTCAAAAAATAATATAGAGCGGCGACCGCACGTAACCTAAAATCGGTGAGTGTTTCGAAGTAGGGCACAACGTACGTGAACATTTATTACACTCTGAGTAAAAAAAATTTACTGGATCAAAGTGTGAGCACCTACAATAGAAACAAATATTCTCTGATAATAAAAGAATAAAATAAAATTTATTAAACTTTTATTCCCTGAAAATATCTACCTAACATTACAATATAAATACATTTCACTGGTGATTGAAATCCTAGTTAAAACCACTAGAATAAAGGATATTGAACGATAGAACAAGTAATCATCATAAAATTGCAGATTGTAGAGGTCAAAATATCGAAAATAGGAAAGGATTATCTTTTATCGAAAATATATTGGACATAAGAATTCTAACTAAGAATTTTATAACTATAGAAATAAATAACACCCTTGTACTATATTTCCTAAGTTTAAGTTTTCTATGTTTGTGTTTAAGTGTACATGAATTAATTAAACAAATAAATAGGAAAAATCGACAAGAAAGAAGACTGACTTTTTTATCTGTAATGGAGCGGTGATGCTACCCAACTACTGGCCAACGACGCTGCGTATATGGAAACCCTTCCAGTATACAGAACCTCAATACTTCTGAGATGCGGGAGCCTTTACTAGATTGAACGGGGCAATTTTAGAGATAAAAGGCTACCCTGCTTTTAGTTCTGTAATGCGGGAGGCTTTATCGACGCAATATTAGCGTTATGGATAGAAATTCCTACCACTATTTACTCAGGTTTGCCTAACTTGTTTTTAATTCTGTAATGCGGGAGGCACATACAATGGTTAGGTTAATGATGTGAATTACTACCTAAGCTCGGGAAGGACTTTAGTATAGGTAAACGGGTGAAGAAGTATATATAAATACACAGATTAATGGCTCGTTTACACGCATTAAGTGATTAATGAATGAATGAATGAAAATTTATTTATTCAAGTGACCATGACTCATAAGTGGTTAAGTTAATTTTGACCAAATTTTAACTTAATAGTTGCGTGTAAACGATCACTTAATGGTTCTAAGTCATAAGTAGCTATATATATTACTAGCTGTTCCCCGCGGCTTCGCCCCGCGTGGGACTCGGTTATATCGCGCCCAAAAGTAGCCTATGTTTGACCTCAGGTCGTTAACTACATCCTTACCAAATTTCATCACAATCGGTCCAGCAGTTTAGCCGTGAAGAGTGACAGACAGACAGACAGACAGACAGACAGACAGACTTTCGCATTTATAATATTAGTATGGAAGTATGGATATGGATATGGATATGGATATAGGTACTATAGTAAAAAATAAAAATAATTTGAGTTGCATAAAATTATAAGTTTATATTTAATAACTTTTTAAAAACAAAACAAGTCTTTCTTTACTACAAGACATAACTAATTTTCTTCAATAATCAAAGTCTTAAACACAATGCACTCACAACAGTATGCGAATTAACAATAGTTTTCTATAATTAACACAATAATTACGCTAAATATAATTAAAAATGTGCAAGCAATTGTTTGCGTGACAAATTGATAACGGAACTAATTTGAATAAAAACAAACAACACGCGCGCGAGCATGATATCGCTGTCTCTGTCGGCACTCTTGCCTCTTGCGATCTGAGATCGGGGAGCGTAGCGCAGAAATTCCTCCCGCGCGTCAGATCGCACCTAACTCAAGTACCTACTTTTATGCTTTCTAGGGATCTGAGCAGTGGAAGTACTTTTAATTCGAAGTCTTGAATACTACAACAGAAATAATACCCGAACCCAGATCGGTTGCAACTCTGAATAGTGGAATGGTTTATGGAGACTTTTTGTGAATTCATTCTAGTAAACCAGCCCGCATCTCAGAAATACGGGAGTTCTGAATACTGGAAGGGTTTCCATATACGCAACGACGCTACAGGTCGGCTAGCGGCAATCATTTCACTGCAACTGCAGCGATTCCGGAATTTATCACTTAAAAGCTTCCGTTGCAGAAGCCACTATGATTTTATGGACGGGTCTTTACGATATTCTCAACCCGAAATTATTACTGAATATTCAGGCAGCCTCTAACTAAACTACTCCAGAGTTTACTTATTTGAAAATCTGTTATCCCGTCCTAACTAATATTATAAATGCGAAGGTATTTGTTTGATACGCTTCCACTCCCTATCTAATGAACCAATTTTCTTGAAATTTTGCATACACATAGTATTGAGATGGACATACCTATCATCCCGAGAAAAACACTAATCCCGAGAAAAATGCACGCGAGTGAAGCCGCGAGAAAAAGCTAGTAACTTATAATTTTGTAACAAGTAAGCAAAGAAATACATTGATAGGCTTCTAGACTATATTCTACACCACTTGAATGTTTTGAACGAATATAATACTGCAATGATGATTGATGAGGATGTCGAAGTTGTTGCACTTACACCATAGCACAGTATTAATAAGTTTTATCGAGTATAGTCAGTCAGTTGCTGAGCCCAGGCATAGTAAGTAAGCACCCACTGATAAGGTATCATATCACAAGACAAAGAACCTATTAAGTAAACTCATTTGACAAATGATGTGACATTTCCTTCGATATCCACCGAAGCATCCTCACCTCTTAGGTCACTAAATTATTATCGCTTCCGCTCATTAACGAATAACACCCTGTCATAAAGATAAATATGTCTGAAACACAGTACATAATTACAAATAACAGACAAGTGTACGGAAAATGCTATTACAACAATAAGCAACAAAGCCTAAAAATCACAATTTCTTAGGACAAAACAGTAAACATTGTCAGTTATAACATAAAGTAACTAATAAAGGTAAAAGGTGAGTAACTGAAATAGATCAACTAAGAATAAACCTGACTGCGTACCGAAATGAGTCACGCATTAATTTTGAGATGCATTCATGAAAATACCGCGGCGGCATTTGGAGACTGAGTCGGTTGTTCCTCGAGGAATTTATTAAAAATAATGGGTATGGGAAAAAATGTTATTGATTGAATAATGGCATGATGAATTATTCTTTTCAAAAACCATATAAAAAGCAGGGGTGGCGGAAAGGACGTTCCGCGCGGGCGCTCGCTTGGCGGATATACATCCGGTAAGCGCGACCGAGTGCCGCCCTCCCTTACGGAGCGGTGCAGACACAAAATGCCTCCCTCAACTCTAGACCGGAATCAAACATGAGCCATTTGCTTAACAGATAACGAAATGACTTCCTTTCGTTTTAAAAGGTCATCCAAAGTGTAATCAAATGGAGCAAAGAGAAAGATTATTAAATGTCTATCATCGGTTTTCACAGGTGGATTATATAATTAGGAACGTTGTCAAAACTTTGTTTCGTCAAAATCGGTTAAGGGAAAAAGAAGTTATGGTCAATTGAAGTTTACTTCTAGCACTGTTTCAAAACTTTTAAACAGAGTTGAATGCGGTTTACATAAACGTATTTAATATAGATAAAGCTACAATTTCTACTTTGTTTTATCGATATCAATAAAGACGAAAACGCACTGCATCTCTATTAAATTTTAAAAAATTAACACATTTAATGTGTGTGGACGTATAATTTCGTTACATAAAATATCAATAGATGGCGCTGAATTTATTTTAATTATTTTTTCGCATATGGTAAAGCAGATTGAATTTTTTCCTTATGGCAATTAATTCTAATTACAAAAAAAAAAAATGGTTGTTGATTTAGTTCTATTGGTTGGTTTGTTTATCGGTGGTTTGTTGTGTTGTATTGTAAGCTATTTGAATTGATTGATTCGTTTGGTTTGGCTTTGGTTTAAAAAATAATCAAATCAGCAAGTCAGTTCCGTTGTTGTTTGACGGAACATACAGTCGTGTCGTAAGGTCTAATTTAACTAACTTATCACTATTTATTGAGATTTTCTCCACTTTTCACGCCCACCATAACTTTAGACGTGGCTTTTAGGTTCTAATGACAATGTAATAGGCTGCGTCTACTCTTTTAGAGACAAAGATGTGATAGTATGAATGTAAATATTTTCAGTTTGATATCGTAGCAATGGCTTTATAGAATTGGCGCGGGAATAGGATACTACTTACAGATTTAACTATAGGTCTGGATAGTTGTAGTTTCCACAGGTTACGCGAAAAGCGAACTACACGCGGGCGAAGCCGCGGGCAACAGCTAGTCATTTCATATGACACCCTCAGAATTTTGCTTTAAATTTGTGATGTGCCCCATCAAATCATTATATGCTACTAAATAATGTTCGTTGTCTACTATGTACACATGACACTGCATACTTATCACTTGTGGGCGCGAAATTTCTTACGATTGGGTGATAACTCTGCGAAGACAAGTTGTCTGTAAGAACATGACTAACCTGTCACAAAACATAAAACATTTTTGCAAAAGTTATATGTATAGTACGACTAACATGATTCAGCCATGTCGGTCGTAGTTCACGACATAAATTACGATGTGCACGTGAAAGCAACGGAAGCAGTACTGTGTTTATGAATAGTTGAATACCAAGCACACATATCCAAGCGCTCGTGCCGACACATTTGTATTAAGTTTCGAGGAAATCGCCGTATGACGCCGACAAAATCCAATATATCCTCTTCCAATCACAAACATCTACTGGATGTAGTGGGATAGACAGTTACAGATGGAATTGGAATTGGTGATTTTAAATCATACATCACCCATGACGACGATCGCATTTCGAAAATATACGATTTTATTTGATCGAGTTTGAAATTCATGTGTCAAATGTTTTCTAATAATTTTCATGATGATGAGTGCACGAGACATAAGGTAATCGATAAGCGTGAATGAAAAATCCATTGATGAATTATGTATGAATGAAAATTCATTAATGAATATGTAACACGTGATATTATAGGTTTATAAGTATCGACAGATAGAAACGCATGTATGAGTCTGGTTCAATTTAAGATAAGGGACTGTACTAGATTTGTACCAATGTAAAAATTAAATAAAAAAAATCAATGTAGTTGTGAGTTTAGCGCAAAATCAAAAGTTACGATAATTGGACAAAGTAAAATAAATAAGATTGTCTTACGACAATTTCAATTATAATTAACATGGCGATGTCTAAATTGAGATAAAATTATGGGAAATACTAAATAGGACAGACGAATTTAATAACAAAAGTGTAATGGGCGTAATTATTCTCAATTCGTTGCAAGTAGAAACAACCGTAGTCAGCGAGTACAGTCCAGTCCCGTCCAGCCATTCACAAACCGCGAAACCTTGACCCAGTAAATTTGTTTGCCCCCGTAAACGTGGCGATCGGCTCCCAGCCACTAGCGCCGGAAGTGCCCGTTGTCCGGACGCCCCGCCACCGTCCGCCGGACCCGACAACAGATTCGTTATTGTCAACTCAAAATAAATATGTTTAGTATGCGTATGAAGTTCTTTTACCAGGCAATGATAAATTAAATAGTAAATACAAGTACAGTCCGACAAGGACAAATATCTACAGCAGGGGCGGATTCTCACGATTGATCAGCTTATCTAATCTGCACTTCATGACTGATTATGCTCGAACTCAAACATTTATTATTAAATGGACAATTTATTTTTAATAGTTATCAATTACATGCTACACAACATAATGTTTACTGTAATATACATCAACAGAACAATTTGGAGCAAAGACGAACTTATGCGAACTACCGAGGTATTTCCTTTCAGCCAACGGTAATGACACAAAATATATAATAGTACTGGAATAGAATTAAAGATCACAATATGAAAGGATTCAGAATATAAGTATACGTTCATAATACACTCACATTTAATATCATACACATTACTTCAAATCTATTGATAGCAATTTCACAACACAATACGATGTGATACAAATGATAATCGATTACATATTCATAATCAAGTAATAAACATGCCTTTATCTCAGTTGTATAATCGTTCATTACATTACATACCACATCATTTCACTATCACAATCGCTAGGAAGAAAGACAACACTAATGTGTTTTTAATATAAAAGAAATCAAGGGAAACGTTTAGAAATCTTGAGAATAATATCGGGGTGAAAAGCTACTTTCACAGAAAATGCGCGGTTTGTCAATTGGAGTTGCCAAGATTTTTTATACGATGAATGGCAGGGAAACATAGCTAGGGCTCGTGACACTTTGAAGGTCTACAATCTCAAAATAAGTTTTAATCTTTTATTATTATTTTACACTGGGACATAATCTCAGAAATGCTTAAATATTATTTAGAAAGTTAATGCTACTCTATATGTATTATACTAGCCATTGGCTAATTATCTATTTTGTGCTATGGGTTCGGAAAGGAAAATACTGGTAGAATAGTGTTTGCTTGCAACAAAAATAAAACACAAAAAATACTACGAAGAAGCCTAAAAAGAACTGGTTATTTCTCGAGGTAGTTGCAATGATAGATAAAAAGGATAAATAGGAATTTCAGGAGGGTTTATCAGGGTTGAACTCGGCGCGACTAGATATTCTAGACGGATGTCCCACGCGCGGATGACCAAATGGTCAAACGACTGACAAGAGCTCTACACGGATGACCAGCACTGATGGGCGCAAGAAAACGCTTGATGCTATCCATTTTAAATCGGCCAGATTGGACATTTATTAAGGGCGGTCTACGTCCAGCAGAGGACTTCTTGCAGCTGAAATGATGAGCTAGCACTTACTTGAGAGTCCTCTCCATTGTGGAAGTGCGAAAGATCTCCTCCTGGTCGAGTGACAGCACGCAGTAAATATCGCGGTGGCACGCGGCGCCATGGCTACGACCTGGTAGATTCTTAGCTTCACCTGTAAAAAATATGGTTTTTAGGACTGAAGACTTACATATTTATTGAACACTTGTGTGCTTGTACAACGAGTAGGTCTCAAATTAATTGTGTGAAGTGCGTGTCTAAAAAGCTAACCGTTTTTCCGGGTGAGCCGTAGCCCTATTGGTCTACTCCCAGAACCACAAGGTACAAAATAAACTAAAATTGTAAAACTACAAACTTCGCTGTACCTATTGTTTTATAGGTGTTAAAATTAAGCAAGGATTTTTTCATATTACACCATAGAGTGGATGTTTGCACATGTAAATAAAACTACGTGGATGAGCATTATGAAGCCATCTCTGTCAATATGCACGGTAAGCAAATGATGTTGTTAAATGCTTTAGCTGATACGAGTATACTGGTAGGTCAACAGAGGCCAGCGCCGTCGTCGCGTGAGCTTTAAAATCTGTTAAAAAATATATAAACATAGGAATCCCTTATTCAGACATTCAGACCAATGGTCTATTCTAACAGGCTATGTATTGGTCTATTCTAACTGGCTATGTAGGTATTATGTATGTTGTTTCGGATTTACTGCATTCCCGTGAAGTTATTGCGTATAGTGTGGGATGTAGTTATAGATCAGTTAACCAGCGCATAATTAAGTATATTGTGTTGTGTCGTTTATGAGGGACAGTAAGCACAAGTTTTGCTACATTTGAACTAAAATACATTATCCGGTCAACTCAGTCTTTATAAAAGTTGTGCGGAGTCAGCAGAGTAATAAATTTTGAACGTAACTATTTGGGAGCGAGATTACATTGATACGTTACTCTACCTCCATACATAAAAAAGCCCGCATCTGTATGCACATCGTTTTCTGCTGTGTAATACTAATTACTAAACAAATTTTATGGTATTTTGTGATGAAAATCAGATTTGGTACTATACGGACGAAACTGAGGCGGGCCGCTACTGGTGACAAAAGCCAATGGCGTTCGTTAGTCGCTCGTTCACTGGTCATGAACATTACTTAGATCATAATGATGTTAGATGTCATGTACCGCGTCACCAGCTAAGTCTCAATTACCCACGTTACTGTGCCATTCGAGTCTCGCCTTTTGGTAGCAAGCAATGTCGTCATTAATTTGATTCATCCGTCAGATACATTAGCTCTAATGCTGTAAGTGGTAGGTATCCCGTATTCCGATCTTATGCTGGCATGACGCTTTATCTTGTTAAATAATTGTAATTTTATTATAGTTAGTACGAGAGAATTAAGAGTACGTGTTAGATTAAAACTTTTTGTAACATTCGTTCATTAAAGTACGGTCTATGTTCTCTAAAGAATTACATATATTTTCTCGAGTTACAATACAGTAATATTCTTGTTTACGGGTTCAAAAAATTAACCACCTGTAGGTAGAGAGTGTTATGCATGTGCCGCATTGTGTTAATTCCAGTACGCAGGTGACACATAATTAATCAATAAAAAGACACGATATTCCTTTAATGGACTCTTCATCAGCTTTTTTGTAAACCCTACAGGCCTTACGGTTGATTGACTTTATCAACTAGTGTAATTAAAAAGTGAGGTGAAAAGGAATTTATACAATTTTAGCGAACCCATCCAATTACTATAATGGGACGATCGCAATCTCCTATAACAGGGGCGAAATAATGAAGCACATAAAAGGAGACTATGGTTGCGCAACATGTCGCGACCTCGACGTCGGAATCACTATATACGGGGAAGACAAGGTGAGGCGGTTGGGTTGGTCGACCAATCCTGAACTGCCCGCAATCACAGCACAAAAGACGTAGCACTTATAGGTTTCACTGCAGATGCAGAAAGATACATTGAAATCCTACTTGACTTAACTTATAAAAAAAACTGATTAGTATTGTACCATTTGCAACGAAGGTACTGAATTTTAATCCAAAATAACATAAATTGTGAATTAATGAAATTTTATTGCAGGAAATGAGATTGAGATTACCTAATACAAAATATAAAAGAATATCCCAAAAAATATTTAAGTTTATGATGAAACAAACCGAATCTCATGCCTTCCCCTTTACAGAGAACTGTTGACAGTTGCGTATGTAGACTAATGTAGAGGTATATCATAAAGAAATTTGTTCCCACATATTTCTTTGTGCGAGCAGTGTTGCATATCAACTCGGCTTGTACAAAATGTGTCTATATTACGAAATATTTACAGAAAATTATTGTCACATAAAAAAACCCCATACATGATATCTGATCATTCTCTCTTCTTCATCTCAGTCTCATCCAGTGATGCCGTTTTAGCGACTTTGTCGCTAGATTTAGGGGATTTTTGGGTACGTTCAGCGACTTTTTATCAATTTAGACCCCAGAAAAAAAATCTAGCTACTTCTAGTGACTTCCTGTAATATTCACACATCTATGTTTATTTTTTAATCTAATTAATTATTGTAATCGTACAACTATAATCTATACAACATTATGGTTACCACAATAACACATTAGGTACTTAGGTTAATTTACATATAATTACTGGCAGCACTCTGAATTACCATTGGTTTTACGGGGAATCCCCTGTTTGCTTGAATGACTTGCTGTCTTGAGTCTGTGTTTCTTACTCTCTCAAACGTAATTAGTGAGAAATGGTGATACATTTCTTTCTGTTTTCATTCATTCATATACCTCTACCTACACAAATTGACTTATTGACCTAGACATTGGTCTATACGTAGTATCTCTATTTAGTTTGTGATTGGTCTTTAATTGAAGAAACCAGTTCTTCTGAGTTTGAAGTCAATATTTAATTTCATTTTAACTGTTTTACTACTTTTGTGGCAATGGATGTACCTTTAAAAAAGAAAACGTATTCCCAAAAGTATAGACAAGAATGGGAGAAAGAAGAGGAGTTTAAAATGTGGTTAAAACCTGTGATGACTGATCCAACTAAAGCCTTTTGTTCATATTGTCACTGTGAAATGTTTGCGAAGTTAACTGATATACGGAAACATGGCGGTACCTTTTAAACTGAATAAACATTTCAATTACTCACTTATGTTATAAATTCAATATTAATTATCTAGGTACTGTCCCTTAGAAATCTAGCGACTTCTAGCGGATTTTTTTAGGTCATTTATTTTCATATCTAGCGACATTTTCCAGTCAGTCTGGCGACTTTGTTTTTTGTTGAACGGCAACACTGGTCTCATCTTTTTACAACCCATTGGATATGAACTGAACGTACCTTATCTAATGATTTACCTGCGTTCAGTCGTGAACGAAACCAGTAAGTAAGTACTTTTTATATTGTGCTCATATAGTTAACTCACTACTAAACTGAATGTATGACGCTTTATTTTCAATTTTTGTATACAGCTTAGTTTCAAATAAGATTATCCGATAATATCCTACTAAAATTAATCTTGTAACAGTTTTTTTATTTCTACAAGACAAGTCTTGACGACTCGACGGTGAAGTCCTGGACGTTTTCAGGGTCATCCGTCAGTGTCAGCTTGATGAGGTATTCTATCGACCTAAAATAATTCTTTGCAAAATTGAAAAAATATTTTACATTTTAGGTACCTACCTATAACTGCTACAATTTTGTAAATTATCTTTACATCTTTATAATTTTATTTGAATTACTTCCACGTGACTGTGCTCTATTTACTGACGTAATATTTAGCTTTTCTTCTTCTAAGGGAGATTGCGAAACTCTGGTCTTGTGAGATTTGAAATTTTTGTAAACAATGTTATTTTGCAACTTGAACATTACGAGACTAAACCTCTCCAACTAGTGAAGGTTAGGGATTAGTCTATAAATCCTTCTTTTCTTTAGCTCTTCGGAAGCGTTGATGTTTATTTCTACCCTAGTGCAAGAAACAATGCGCAAACTAGTAATAGCTATGACTGACACTGCAATACGATCGGTCTGCAGTGCACTACCCCAATACCATCATTTTTACAATTATTACCACCAGAATGTTATTATTGTGGAAGACAATCTAATTCTTAACAGAATGAACTCACGAAACTTTCACAAAGATTTTCTAATATAAATTATGTGTTATTACCTGCGTCAGTAATAATGAAGAATTTAAATGATTAGTAGAAGCAAGATTGTTGCGATTGTTAGGGCAGCAAAACAAAGGCGAGACCCTGCGGTCGACAGCAGGCTCCCACAAATTCGTAATTGGAGTGCGAGAGAAACTTGCAACAAACTGTACATAATTGCTGATGCAAAAACAACCGTCATCATCATCAACACGACAGTAACACACGCCACCAAAGTAGATCGTGGGAGTGAAACGGGAACCTTTGAATCGGCTACTGAGGAAACGAACACGTACTCACTATTTAGCCACAATAGCGATCATTACGGTGATGTGATGTTTCCACACTGTGCGTAGTGCGATTGTTTCGAAACCGAGAGTACGTAGCTAAGCTGTAAGTATCAGAGCCATGGGAACTGTTTGAATAGCTTTGTGTAAAGCATTATAATACAGCTTTTATAAATTTGAATCCCATAAAATTAAAAATAATGGCACGAAAAGTTGCTAAAGTTCCTGCAGAGCATTACGTAATGTAATTTGATAAAAACTTTTTTCTTTTTAATTTCCACCTTGTTTTTTTAGGATGAATGTCTGAAACGCCTTCTCGGAATCCTTACTTTTTTCAGGTATACTAAAACTTGGTATATCCATACCTATTTTAATTGAGTAGTTTTTCTATGATGCATGCACAAACAAAATAAAATAAAAAAATGCTAATTTTCCATCTGTGTCGATATAGTTTTATTATTTGTGTAGTATACGCGAGTGAGTATAGTTGGAGACGGCAAGCACTGAATTCCCGGAGTTACGCAGTGCGACCCTTATTTCTCATAATTCCCGCGAACTAACGGCTCGGTAATTATTTGATTCTGGGTATAAATGCGTAATGCGTATGTAAAGTCGTTTAGCCTCTCATGCATTATCTCTCACTTTATGTACATAACTGTTGCAATTAAACAAAAAAATTTTTATCTTATCGATGAATTATAAAGGAAGGTACACTTGAAATTTGCTTTTATAAGACAAAAACGTACTATACTATATTCCTTCGAACATAACCTCTACCTGTTTTGGTGAAAAAATTCAGATTAAATGATAGCTCGGAAAACGATTAAGATGATCTAAAAAAAAATAAAGCACATTCATAAGGTGAATGTATAATGTAGTTGCAAGAATGAATTACCAATAAATACGAGTAGCTTTAATTTTATGCGTTATCACCTGTACATACATAATCACCTCTTTACACATAAAAGTTTAAGGAAATCATAATTTGCTTTATAGGATTAGGTATACTTCGTGTATCGACGTTATTATGAATTATCATAATGACAAGAGTACTATTAAAGAATATGGAAATCGCGCGCGGTCTCTCTTTTTTTTCTAGTCTATGAGTACTAACATAGGTTAGGTATTATAAATGGGAAAGTATGTCTTGTCATCCTATTACAAGTTTATAACCTATTCACTACTACTACTAGGATAGTTTTAGAAATAAGAAAGAACAGGCAAATTTTTAGCGCGATATAGCAGAGTTATTCGCGAATGGAACCAAGGGCGATTGCTAGTATTATAATATATTATATTTATATTAGTATAAGTTAGTTGCCATAGGATATACGTATAATTAGCTGACGTCTATAATAGGTTTTCAAAAAAGCGTACTTGAACCAACTACCTACCGTATTACAATTTAATCAGACACATTTTCGGAAAACAAAACATCCTTCAAAATAAACCACACGCAAATAAACAATATCGTCGCAATCTTATCAATAGTGAATTGATAGTACAGACATTATGAGTTTTGAATGGAAATATTAGTGCAGTCAGCCAGTACCGCGACAGTGGCGGTATGATAACGGTGCGATAAGCGATCGCGTTTTTCATTAACGGGGCGGCAAGTTTCCATGAATGGCGGCGGCAGCGGGTGCTGAATGGAAAACGCTAGCTTTGCCCCATTCACTACGCGACGTCACTCGAGCGACGTAGATAAATGTGCGAAGTCCGTCGTCACTTGCTCGGCGACGACGGCAGTGTCGCCTCCGTAAATTTCTCCTTGGTAATTCGTAACAAAAACCACAAACATTGTTAACTAGTCTAGGTTTTTTTTTAATTAATTCATTTGATTGTAAATACGAAATCTCAAAACTATTGTGTTAGGTCGTTTTCTTTGTAAATACAAAATTCATTCAAATCGTGTGGATTACAAGGTCAATTGATCCCGCACAACATTAGACAAACACTGGTGCAAGTGAAAAAGAATACTCCGTAGAAAATTATTAATAATCGTCATCTCAGCCACAAGAAGTCCGCTTCCTGCAACCTTATCTAGGTCAGACTATCTAGTAGGTTGCTAATAGGTGGATGTCTCAATCTGAACTTTCTGACATTATACAATACGATACGATACAACATACGACGATACAATTATACACTAAAATTTAATGATTCTTCCTTTCCAGGTAAGAAACAAAGGGGAACATAATGAATACACAATGTGTAATGTTTTAAAATTTCATAGAAATGTATTTTTTCAATACACCATTCATCGTAACATGTTTATGTACAGTGGGCCACATAGAAAAGTGTAAGAGTAAATAAGTTTTCAAAGTCACACAATTATGTGGTCCAAAATGCAATTATCGGGTTGGGCATCACTGGTTTATGCGAGAACATACTCGCGTTTCGTATCAGGTGAGTCACGAGGTGCATAAAATAAATTAATGGGTACCAATTAGCACCGCCCATTTGGGTGGGTTGACTAAGTGGTAAGAACAAAGGTGTGCGGCTCAGATAAGGCGTTCGACGGAAGTTACCATAAGCAGTGCGGCGACGTTTATTGCAGACAGTCGAGACATGCGACAGGGGCGGCGCGATATTATCCCGATGTATCCGTGCATGCTATCTATCTGTGCAACAAGATTCAACATTCGCTATGATAGTTGAGAAACATATCATTGTACTTATATTTACCGTACCACTACTTTGACCCATGCTGTATAAATAGACACTTGTAAAACCGCAGTAACCCATTATTTCACTGTCTCCCTGTGTAACCCTTCAAACCGGAACACAACAGGCACTACTGTATGGTGGGAGAAATAGGTTAGTATGGTACCCATACCCATGCAGACGATCTCTGTACAAATGTCTACCTTAAAATAAAGATATCCAGACCTACCAGACCAGAAAATACCTATCTCCACTTAAAAGTACTTTTATATATGATAACATGTCTATTTGAACATTGTTTAAAATAATGGTGCTGTTTATATCATACAGGACTCAGTGTGAGCATATGTCAGTATAGATAGATGATTGATTAGTGCATATGACAGCGCAAGCACATAAATCTGCGATAACGCGAAGTGTGTCTGCCGCGATAAGAGTGCAGTACGCCTTCCGGGGCGCGACCTCTGCGTCTCCACTCTTATTAGTGCTATCACCATTACACAGTATGAATATTGCACTTAAAATTGTAACATTTTGAAATATTTTCGAAAGTACCGGGAGTCTTGGAACCTATCTATCTGCACAAACTTTAGGTCAGGAGTCAGGGCAAAGACAACAGTTCATTCACCATCATCTAAGCCGCAGGCTGTCATTCATTCCATAGATCCAAATACCAAACAATAACTTATTTTTTAACTAAAATATCTCGTTCATAGTAGTTTCCATTTTGCACTACAGTTTCAGCCATTCTAAAACAAACTAGGTGTACTGTACAACCTATGCTACAACTATATTAGTACTACATATTATCTATTCTGTGCTATTACTAATGCTTAGTAATAATAATGGTAGTTTGACAAGTGTTATGTCGATTAGATACATCATTTTAATTTTATCAAATAAATATCGTCACTATCACTACATAATATAAAACAAAGTCGCTTTCTCTGTCCCTATATCCCTATGTATGCTTTAATCTATAAAACTATGCAACTGATTTTGATGCGGTTTATTTAATAGATAGAATGATTCAAGAGGAAGGTTTTTATGCCCATGCCAAGCCCAGGCGGGTCACTAGTTTTTTATAAAACAAAGAATGCAACATATTGGGGTTTCCAGATTTGCTACTCTGAAAATAAATTTGTCTTTCGTATAAAACATAAACAGATAAAATATTAAACTATACATAGCATATCCCAGGTTTGAAAGCATCTCTGTTGAGATGCATTTGCTTTGACATTACTCCAACTTGTTTTAGTAACAAGAAACCTTATTTTTCAAAAGTCATGGATATTGTAGCATATAATCAATCTATAATAATTACAACGAAAAGTGGCATTGATATATATATATCAATGCCACTTTTACCACTCCCTTCCAGTGGACATTAGTCACTAGGTATTTTTACCTCTGTAACTTGTGATTGATTCCACTGATAAAAACTACCTAAAGTTAGTTCATGTCAGGTCACATAGAAATTTTAAATAACTCTGGTACTATTTCAAGAAAAATTAAGAAACCAGATTGTATGTGTCTTGGTTATGCTACCTGAAAAATGCTAAGATGATGATAATCTAAGGACAGCGATTATAGAATGCAATTAATTCTTATGAGTATATTATGAGTTTTAGAATTGAAAGGAGATACTACTAAAAGACATTTGTTGCCTGATTTGAACCTTTTTTAAGAATATTTTGTGAAATCCACCACTAGTAAAACAGAAGTAAGTACTTAAATGTTATTTGTGATTTCATTAAGCTGGAGGCCACAAAATAAATAAAAACCCACACAATCAATCTATAATCATTGATGTATCCATAATCCCAACTAATATTATAAATGCGAAAGTGAGTTTGTATATTTGTTTGTTTGTTACCTCTTCACACCCTATCTACTCTAACTGAAATTTCGCATGCACATAGATAGAAGTATTGAGAATGACATAGGATACCTTTCATCCCGAAAAAGCACTATTTCCATGGGAAATTCACGCGTGCTAAGCTGCGGGCGAAAGCTAGTAATGTTATGTGAAAGCATGTGTTTGTAGTTAGTCCATCTTTCACATCGAAACAGTGAAACGAGTTCGAATGATATTTGGCATGGGATACCTTAAACCATGCGAATGGACACAATAATATGATACCTTTGGTCACAATAACTGAAATACACGGGGTGAAGCCATGGGTGGAAGCTAGTATGATTAGAGATACAGGCAGGCTACAAATTGTTAGGAACCATATCTTTCATGGCTATTTCCGGTTTCATCCTAAGCTGGTTACTTTGTAAACTAAGGTCCGCTGCAAAATTGTGAGGTACCGAGTTGGTGAGTTATACCTAGTGCATTTAATATTTGAAAAAAAAGTATCAAAATAAATATAAAACCAATATCAAAAAATGTTGTCTGTTTGTTTGATTGTTATTTCAACTGGCAGATAGATGACAATACAGTGATGAGATTAGGTTACTAAGTATTTATCTTATTTTAGTTTGTGATTTTTTATTATTATTGATAAAATTTTACACAAATTCCTAATTTATGGCTATTTGAATACAAATAAATTATAAAAGTTTGATATCATTTATCTATAAAAACAAGTGTATTTTAATGCCTTCCTGAAAAATAGGTGTAATAATGGAACAACACAAATACCTAGCACCAAGCAATACCTTATGATGTGATGAACATATTTAAAAAGTTCTAACAAAACAGTTATGAATCTAATGGAGTTTCATTCATACATATTAGTTTTTTAATGAAAGTAAATTATAGTACCACACAGGCAGTACTAGTAAAAACATTCATTCATTCAAGGTAAATCATTAATGCAATTACCTACTTCAATGGCTTATAAGGTACAACCTTATAGAAAACAGATAGTGGGGTGTTTAATATCAAATTAGGATAAATTTAGATATATCTTGGACTTTTCAATGATGCGAAAGCCTAATCTAATACGATGTAGGCACTATATTCATTGTGTTCATTGCAATACATTTTCATTCATAAACTAAGCACGAACTGTCAACAGAGTGACGATTGTGACGAAAACAAAGAAGTAAGGCCTGTCTTGTGGCTAAAATTTATTGCATTAGCCGTAAGATCTAAATATAAATAGTAGTGAACTATTCATCTATGCCAATTAGAAATATTCATTCACAAAGATTATTAGTTATTTTTTACCACCTGTTCATCACAAAACAATCATGTTGAAACATATATGTCAAGACATTACGTATTATTTTTATAATTCAAAGAAACATTATGTATAAAAGTGTTTCTTTGGTCATTACGTTTAACAAAATACTCACCAATCTTTATTTTCAATCTTTCTTCAACTCGCACTTTACGCGTATCGTCGGCCATGTTAAATCCATCACTGTTTATCTCTTTCATCCGTTGTTATCTCTTTCGGAACGAGCTCGGCCGGCTTGCTGTCGTCTGTCGTTCGTTGCTGTTGCTTGTCCCGCCACTTCCGGAGTGTCGTAATATTCTACTTGAGCCTGTTTACAATTATTCGATTCTTTTCATCGCATACCTACATAATTATTAACAAAATTATTTTAATGGCACACAATCCCATCATAATATTATGTATAGCACTGACTTGTAAGTTTTTGAAGCGAATCGATGCGCATGTGCTCAATACATGCACTCAACTTCCATCAATGAATGAATGCACTTTTGTTATAGGAATAACTTTATGTTGAAAACACTTCACTAGTAAAATATAATTAAAACACATTAGAGCCCATACCAAAACACAAAGAAAACAGGTAGATAGTTAATCACAATCATCAGTTATTATTTTGATATTACTTTTCATTGATGAACAAAAAGTATGAATGGACCATTACGTCACGTCACGACGTAGCGCCTGCGCGGCCGCGGGCGTTGGTATGTCGGTAGAGTAGTGAGATGTGAGTGAGATGGATGATATTTTCATCACATGATATTTACTTGATCGTGGTCTTTGGAACTGGTGTCGCATATTTACTTGCAGCGCAACGTAGTTCAATTTCTTTGGCGCAACGTAAATGAGAACACAACACAAAATATAGAGAAAGCATAGTAGTAAGTAATAGTACGGATCAAAAATTACTCGAAAACGGCCATAGACCTACTAAATGTATGGACAAGAACTATTGTTCTATAGCTACAATAGATTATATAAATATTATGATTTTCGACATAACAATATAAAATATATGTTTGTCTCATTTTATCAAATTGATATTGCCGTTTGAAGAATGAGTTGGATATATTTAATGTTTTCTAGTTTCTGGCTATATTTTGGCATGACGTCATGAATTTGGCCACGCGTGCCTTCTCCGCCATTTTATTTCACACTAGTCTTTGGTACATATGCTGTCAAACGAATGTTTGTCGAAAGTGAAATTTTGCGATTGGTCGTGTTTTGTTTAGATAACAAACTATTTTTGAACACTTGGACCCACATATCTGTTATACATTATGAAAAAGTGTTGTATAAAGTGGTGCAGTGCGAGAAAAAATAGAAATCGCCCTCAACTCACATTGCACAAGTAAGTTGCCTGTTTTTGTGGTTTATTTTTATTATTTCGTCAATCTGTTTAAATGTTATGTTACTAGTAGTCATATTTAATATTATAGAATACATATTTTAGTTCATCATATGTTTCCAGGTTGGTTTCTTGTTTGTTTTCATAAGAAAGGTTTAGGTACATACAAACTGCATAAACGTAGTGATGTGTAATCAAGCACAGCTGATATCGATAAACATTACATAAAATAATGTATTGTATTGCGCAAACTCATAACTTCGGAGAGACCAGAGTGTAATAAATAAGAATTGACATTGATTGCTCTAATTTATACAAGGTCTAATTTTTTTTTATATTATTATAGGTTACCTAGTAATGAAGCAATGAAAAAGAAATGGCTTGATATAATAGGGACGGAAAATATTAACCCAAGTATTAAAAAAATATTCGTCTGTTCCCTACATTTTGAAGAAGCTTGCTTCAATAAAACCCTGGACGTAATAAGATTACGTGATGGAGCAATGCCTTCACCATCTCTTGCAGTACGTAATTTATAATTTATTAATTAACGTATTAATAATTTATTATTTGGCCAAAAATGCCTTGTTTGAATGTTTAGCAGGTATATAAATAAAATACATCATCAAATCCATACTAATATTATAAATGCGAAAGTCTGTCTGTCTGTCTGTCTGTCACCTCTTCACGGCTAAACGGCTGGACCGATTGTGATGAAATTTGGTAGGGATGTAGTTAATGACCTGAGGTCAAACATAGGCTACTTTTGGGCGCGATATAACCGAATCCCACGCGGGGCGAAGCCGCGGGGAACAGCTAGTAGAATATATTTCTTTATCCATCCATATCTTACACATCCGGCTCACCAATGTTTAATGTAGTTCATCTAATGAAACTAAGAACGCATAATTTTTAAATTATAATTAATTCTACCATTTTGTTATTTCCGTTTACAATACTTATTAAATACAGTATTTGTAACATAATTATTGTAGAAATGAATAAAATTAAATACTTTATACTTGATTTTTTTCAGTTGAAAGTTTCTACTCCCGCCGAAGTCGCTGCAATTAAATCCCCTGATGTCCCAGTAAGATTAGATTTTAAATATTTTAAACTCAATTTTTAATTTAATAAAGGCTATTTAAATATAAACAATTTTGTACTTTTTCAGATTAAGGTTCCAGTTCAAGACACAATTTTAAAACCGCTGCCTTCTTTGGTAAGTTATTTTTGAATTTTTATTACGTATTAGTTTAATTAAATTACAACGGGAATAGTTATGAATAATATTTTACTTTCAGGTCGAACATGCAGCTCTCAATCAAAACACAGTGTACAACCACTGCTATTGCCAAGTACTTCTTTGGTATGTTGCTAACTGCTAAAATATTAGCTCCGCCCGCGGCAATAAGTAGCCTGTGTTGGACCTTGGGTATAACTATATCCATACCAAATTTCATCAAAATCAATCCAACTGTGAAAGCGTAACATATCTGTTACACTGTCACAAATAGACGGACAGGCAGACTTTCGCATTTATAATATAACTATGAATTAGCATGAATATGGAAGTATAGATAGATAGATATAGAATGAATGAAAAGTACCTTATGAGGTTTTAGGTACATCTATGTACCCATCTATAACCTAGAAACTTTAATGATATTTTTCTTTTTCAGATTTCTGAAAGTGCAAAAACTCAAAAAACAATGGATGCATTGAAAAAAAAATGTTCCGAACAAAGAAAAATAATCAAACGGCTTAATGAAAAAGTTCGCAGGCGCGATGAAAAAGTAGCTGTTTTGACTGACATTATTCAAGAGCTAGAAAAAGTAAAACTAGTAAATAATGAAGAAGCGCTTCTACTAGAAGAATGTGCAGGTCCCAAAAATTTCCTGAAAAGGCAAATTGCAAAGTCAAGAGGATTGCCTTTAGAGAGGAAATATTCTGAAGAGATAAGGAAGTTTACTCTTACACTTCATTTTTTTTTCACCAAAAGCGTATAACTTTCGTTAGGCAAAAATATAATACGTGTTTACCTCACGTCCGCACTCTAAGCAAGTGGTACCAAAATGTTAATGCGGAACCAGGCTTTACTCAAGAAGCATTTGATACTTTAAAAAGAAAAGCTGAGCAAAGTCCTTATCCACTGGTTTGCGCCTTAGTTATAGATGAGATGGCTATTCGTAAAGCATTAATATGGCATTAGTTTTTTATTTATAGGCATTACTTATTTTATTTTGTATTAATGTTGTTACCTGAAATAAATGATTATTATTATAACTGTAGCACCTGCAGATTATCTGTTAATTTGACTAGATACCTCCTACTGATCTCCTGAAGTCCGTGCCAAGATAACTGTATCTTACCCGTTGTGTATGTAATTTTGACACCGGGGCATGACGGGGTAAAATAACTCACTAAAACTATTAACTAACTTCCCGAAAATATTTTAAGAAAGTGACAGGTGTATCTTAAAATTAAAACGTTTCTTCTCACAATGTCCGGTGTTTAATATCATCTCTTAAACACCACCTTAAAACGAGTGAGTAAGCGAGATGGCGCAGTACATGATATATAGCGACATCGCGCTTACTCAATCGTTCTTGCATGGTTTTAAGAGATGTTATTTAACCCCCTAGATTTTATTTGACAAAGCAATAACACTATAAATATAGAGAAGGGGAATGTTTTTAGTTTTTGAGTATCTACTTTTATGAAATTAACAATTTTTATCAATAAAAATGGTTGTAAGTTGTTTACGGAACTATAGTCAGTGTCTCGATATCTCGATAGCGATATATCGAGGTTTTTTTGGGCATCCCTATATACGACTCCATTTTATATTACACTTTGGTTGTAGGTATACACGTTTTTTTTGTAGGTATTTCCCGTCCATACATTTAATAGGTCTATGAAAACGGCGCACCCTAGACGCTCATGTCTGCATGATGGAAAATCATCAAACAAAGGGATGGTACTCGAAAGGTGAATTGAATCGACTGATTTCCAAACAAGAAATTCTAAATTTTTTAGTTTAAATCAAGAATTTTGAGATGATTTACGATGGAACAATTAAATCACCTGATTTCGACTGATTTTCAAACAAATTATCTTATATATATATAAATATATCTTATTTTTTTAATTTATATGAAGAATTTTGAGATGATTTATTTGGAAATCAGTTGATTTAACCATCGTAAATCACCGTAAAATTCTTAATAAATATTTTAAAAAATAAGATGATTTGTTTGAAAATCAACGAAAACAAAGGGATTTTCAATTTATATCAAGAATTTTGCGATGATTTATTTGAAAATTATTTAATTTAATTGTTCCATCGTAAATCATCGCAAAATTCTTGATTTCAACTTAAAAATTTAGGATGTTTTGTTTGGAAATCAGTCGATTCAATTCACCTTTCGAGTACCATCCCTTTGTTTGATGGAAAACCATCATGCGTGCATGAGCATGTAATGTGTGCCTCACAAACTAAATAGAGATACTACGTATGTGTGCCTTACCTTCTTTCTTTGTGTATGCGCACTCCTCTTCCTCGAACGTTTCGTTTACGAAAAGTTTTTATATTGAGGACCAGATTTAAAAGAACTTGTACCTACTATAATGAGTTCTTTGTGTAATAAGTATTTTGCTGTTTTAATAAATCTATGCCAGTAAGCTAAAATTGAAAATGAAACTATTGTCAAAAAATCTCTTAACATCAAAAAGTTAAGCGGTTTACCAACATACAGAAATGAAACGGGACGTCATTCCTTGACATTCCATTTCATCCTCATTGGAGTTTTCTCAAGGAAACAATAGAATACCGTTTTCAAGGAAAGTTGGAGGACTTCCTTGAGGCGTCCTCGTTTGATGATGAGTGGCGGTATGAGGAAACGTTTGAGAATATGTGTGTGATTCTGTGATTCTATGGCCAATGACAGATGTCAATGTCAAAACGGGCTTCTTAATTTGTAAGAGAAAAACCGTAGCGTAGCTTATCGTAGACAAGAAAGAAAAACAATACTTAAGAAAATAAATACAAGTTATATTTATTTTGGTTACAAAATCAATATCATTGGCAGGCTAAGGGCAGAATTTGAACATTTTATGTCCCACTGCCGGGTATAGGCAACTCTCAAAGGCCTCTCTCAAGTTTGAAAAAAATGTATAAAATTTCCCCGAGTTGTACGTAATTAATGTACCACACATACTGGAATGGAATTAGACGAAATATAGTAATAGAAGGATTATTATGATTTCGATTTACAAAACCAGTCTAGTCGGAAACATAAAAAAAAGTTAGTACACTGGTACACAGTACCTTCTTAAAAACTGCGTGCACCTATTACTACCATGAATGATAATTATTCACATGATAGCTGCACAATTATTTACACGTCTGAAAGTATTCCAGGCCCTCCAGGAAATGATGTTGAATATGAAGATATGTACAATTGTTTCAACTCACAAATCACAGATCATTGCAACTGTAGTTTAATTTGTGAACCTGATATGTGCCAGTGTCTTTTAAAATCTGGTGGTGTGAACTACAGCAGTGGACTGGATGAAAACCTGTTGTGTTTATCAAATTTCGATAGTTTATCACATAATATATATCCAATTTATGAGTGTAATGACCTGTGCAATTGTACTAGTAAGTGTAAAAATAGAAATGTACAAAAGGGCCCAATCAAAGGCTTGTATGTTATGAAGTGTCTATCACAATCTAAAGGCTTAGGTCTTTACACCAGTACTTTTATTCCAAGGGGTTCATTTGTTTGTGAATATGCTGGTGAAATCATCACTCAATCTCAGGCTATTTATCGACATAATAATAATCAAGCAGAAAATAAAATGAATTATATATTTTGTTTGCAAGAATTCAGTGATGGTAGTGTCACAAAAACATTTATTGATCCTTCTTACTTAGGTAATATTGGTAGGTACATAAACCACAGCTGTGACCCCAATTGCCTCATAATTCCCGTCAGAGTGAACATTCCTATCCCCAAGCTGGCAATCTTTAGTTGTTCTGACATTGAACCAAATACGGAAATAACTTTCAACTACAGCTCTGGTTCTTCGAGCAGTTTGTTTCCAGTAACTAGCCCAAAAAGGTGTTTATGTAATAGTCAAAATTGCACTGGCTGGTTACCATGTGAATGTGATGCATATTAATTATGCTTTGGTTTCACATCCTTTATAGTATAAAACAAAGTCGCTTCCCTCGGTCTGTCCCTATGTATGCTTAGATCTTTGAAACTATGCAACGGATTTTGAGGCGGTTTTTTTAGAAAACTGAGATGAGAATGTTACAAATGCATGCATATCATGCAGCTTAAATATGGGGAATGGAAGGGAGTAAATGTAAAATTATGGAAAGCTGCTCATCGCAAGAGCAATTCTAACACGGAAAATGAATCATGATATGAATTGAATTGAAGATGAATTGTAAGTTTAGTTGGCTATTTTCCAAAAAATAGAGGAATAGCTAAGAAATTCATAACATGAATACAATTCAATGAATTGCTCAAAGTGGCTTTTTTAGCCCTCCAGAACAGTTTGAAATGCCATGGCATGACAATGCTTCAGTGTGGCCTGAGAATGAATCAGACTTTTCTGTCTTAAATATTTCTAAAAATATTAATGACTAGCTTTTGCCCTCGCCGAATGGGGAAATCATGACATAGGCGATGCGGCTAGCAACCCATCACTATTGATTTCCTGTTTCAACTACCATTATGCTAAACGTGGCCTAAGGTCTTATGGCTCTAGGCTCTGTCTACCCCGTATGGGATAAAGACGTGATTATATGTATGTATGTATTTTGCCCTCGTGTATTTCCTTCGGGAATAGTGCTTTTTCCCAGGATGAACATTAGGTAACCTATGTCCTTCTCAATACTTCTATGTGTACCTAAAATAACAAGAAGATTGGTTCAGTAGATAGCTCATGAAAGCATAACAAACTGACACACTTTTGGGATAGGATTCAAAATGGTATTTACCTAAAAAATAACAGTTAATCATAATTTAACTTGGCTGTCATTTTACATTTGATGTGATTATTATCTCTTTAGTTCAGGGGAGTTACTACAGTCACCTAAAACCATGCGAGATCCAGTAAGTAAGCTGGATAGCGCACTACGTGATGTAAGGCGACATCTCCCTCACTCAATCGTCCTTTAAGAGATGATGTTAAGCCACCAGATGTGTGCTGATGTAGATTATAATTTACTCCGTAATCAATGATTATGAAGACTGTGATTAACTTTTGAATTAAATTGTATTTTTATATTTTCTTTTATTTCTATATGTTCTCTCTCTCAACATAGCATCTTGCCTATAGACCCGAGGGTTGTGGGTTCGATTCCCACGTGAAGCATACTTTGTTTAATTGTTTCTAGTATTTTTAGGACATTGCAGGCTCAAATCACCTGATTTTCTAAAAATAAAGATGATTCCGTGCTTCGGAAGGCACACTGAGCCGTTCGTGTCGGTGCGACTGTAGTCGTTAAAGAAACCATAGGCCGAGAGGTTACTAAAATCTGACACCAGGGTGTGCATGGTCTATTGACCGTGTCACCTATACCAAATTATGATGAACTTATTTTATTACCCGACTACGGCGAAGCCAAAAGGAAGGGTAATGATTTAGGCAGTCTATGTATGTATGTTACCCGTAGCGCCTAAACTACTAGACCGATTTTAATGAATGAGGTGTCAAGATTCGTGAAAATAGCGCGGTTAACATAGGCTATATAAATTGTATCAAACTTTTAACTGACAGAATTTAAACCTCAGATTCTAACCTCAAAAAAAATTTAACTGAGATTATATCACGTGTTTGGTATGAAAAGTAAGTAAAGGTCTTGGCAAGCACATTACAAATATGTATATAACTCGTATTGTTTAATTTACAATATTCTTTAAAGTGCACTCGTAAAGTGGTACATTTCACGTGGTCCAGTCATTTCCGTTCGGGAAACGGAAAAATATTAAATAAAAATTAAGTTAACTATAACCCGACTACGTGGTGTCTAAAAAGGATGAAACAAGGACATAATTGAGATAGAAATCCAGAAATGCATAGGTACTTAATGGTCATGGTAAAGCCGTGGTCGCATCCATTGTAAATGGATGATAGGAACACTTCGTGGGAACACTATACAGTGGGAACTAGTTTTTGCACAGTGGTTCCTATTTCTACCATTGTAAGTTCGAATATGTACTTAAATGTTAACTGGAAGATTGCTTAGCAATAAGTATATAGTGGGACTATCATAACAAGAAATAAAAAAAGAAAATTGAAAAATATAACATTTATTTGTGTAGTCAGCAAAAAACAAGACGAAATATTCCAAATGGAAATGAGACATTATTTCTTT
Organism: Apomyelois bistriatella; assembly: GCA_947044815.1. Lineage (NCBI taxonomy): Eukaryota > Metazoa > Arthropoda > Insecta > Lepidoptera > Pyralidae > Apomyelois > Apomyelois bistriatella. Next base: position 5,561,952 of record OX345691.1, read on the forward strand.
CGCTGATTAGATGTTTACTACACACTAAATAACTACATTATTAAAATGTAGGTTCAAAATTAAAAAAGTTACAAAGATAAAAATATAAGTGACTTCAAAACGACCATTCAAAATTTGTCAATCTCACAACATTCAATCTCTATCATTTACGATGGCACTAATGGCAAAGAGCACCTACACAGTCCAGTCACAAAAATACAAAGTAAATGACAATGAGGCAGTCGTTTAGCTGTCTTAAAAATGGCATGGCGGTTGTTGCCTTATGCAAGTATTAAATATGTGCCAGCCATGTGCTAAATAAAATCAGATCTAAACTAATATTTTTATGAGGTAATAAAGATAACAAAGAGAAATCTGCACATTTAGTAGTTACTAGGTACTTAGATAACCGGTGGTATCACAACATTAATTGGTTATTATATCCTATCTACTAAAGTCAATATCAATCATAATAGGTGTCAAACACTTTAATATTATTTATGACTTAATTATTCAATGATCTTATATTGTCCAGTTAACACGACACATTAGTTGTATGCGTACACTAGACACACATTCATGAAAACCTAAAACTATTAATTCTTACATGCTAATAGCAATAATTCGAAATTGTCTTTAGAAAAAATCAATAAGTGAGCTATGATATGTTACTTAGGAACAAATTATAAAAATACTAACTTATTATATTAAAATAACTGTTTTAAGGAATTTTTTGTATATTAAATGGTTGGTAAAATAATCTGTACGTATTATTTTTCAAGTTATAGTCGTTATATATCACAGCCCACGCATAACAAAATGACGGTATGTGTCTAAAGGAAATAGAGAGTTTCGCATAGCGAGTGGTGAGGTTGGTTGTGCAAGCTGTTTGCGGCCAGGAAGGCCAGCTTGTGCGCGTATTGGCAGACCGACGGCACGCGCACCGTCGACGAGCAGTTGAAGTACAGGTGAGTGAGCTTGTATGTCAGCAGTTGGATCTGGAAACAACATGGTGTTCAAACAGTCAAACACAATAATAAATAAATATATATATATATATAGAGACAAATCAAACAAATTGAACCAGCCCCAAAACAAATAAACACAAACAAAATGTGCACTTGTGAACAAATTCACCAGCAGTGTACACAGCTCACGTATTTTTAACGCTATAAAAAAAATTAAAGTTTTTTCGTACACTAAAAATGTTTTTTACATAGTTTATTTGAATGCTGCATAGTTACACAAACATTTAATAATTTAAACATTTAGTTCAGTTTGATAGTTTTGCCAAGACAATCAATAGTCACTGAATACTGGTTGCCAGTCAGGATTCGTAGAAACATTCACATCCTGTCATTGCTCTTTAACGTTCTTTTCAAACCTACTTCTCCTATGTACCTCCAATGTAAATTCTCTTTTCGCCAGGTGGAGTCGTTTACGGTCATCCGATTGCCCAACTCTAAACATACCACATTTCTCCTCACAGTCTTATTCCAAATCCTTTTCGGTTATGGCTGCCAGACTATGGAATTCTCTACCAGCTGATGTAAGAATGGCTAGTAATCTGAATTCCTTCAATTCTAAACTTATAAAATCACATCTAGTTACTTCAGATAATTAATTGAGTTTCCTTCAGAAATTGTATAATTTATATATATATATAGTTTATATTATGTATGTAGGTACCTATTTATTTAGCAAATATTTATGTAAGTGTATTATTGTGACTGATTATGTATGTAGTTGTCTATAAATGTTTATGTTCATTTCATATCCTTTATGTCTTTGCTAGTCTTTGTTTGCACTTCTACTCTTTTCTTGTGCATTTTCTTTCGTCATTCGCCGGTTGACTGTAAGAGATCCCATCCTGGGATAAGTCCGCCATTGTCTTCTTATTTTAATAATGTTTCTTTTACTATGTATTTTAAAGCAATAAAGATATTACAAACAAACAAACATAATGAATAACTTGCCTTGTCTGGCGATAGGCCAGTGTTGTCTTCTATGACGTTGTACGACGTCGGAGCGATGGTGCCTTCGCTGACATTTTGCGAGACGAGGTAGAAGTCATACCTATAAGAAGCAGTACATTTGGATTAATTAATTTTGATTGTTGAACTCTCATTACTATAAGTAATTAAAATATATATGTATTTTTAATATATCCATCCATACTAATATTATAAATGCGAAAGTCTGTCTGTCTTTCTGTCTGTCTGTCTGTCACCTCTTCACAGCTAAACTGCTGGACCGATTGTGATGAAATTTGGTAGGGATGTAGTTAACGACCTGAAGTCAAACATAGGCTACTTTTGGGCGCGATATAACCGAGTCCCATGCGGGGCGAAGCCGCGGGGAACAGCTAGTGCAATATATATAAAAAATATATTTCAGATAGTTCTGATTCAAAAATGGCTTCTGTGTTTTTTTCATAAGCCTAAAGGGATTAGACTAAGCCTAATAGTATTAGACTAAGCCTAAAAGTATTAGACTAAGCTTATTTCAAATGACAAGTCTAGGCCGAGAAAGCAAATGATAAACACGTTCAGATAAATAAGAATGTAGCTTAAATGATAAAACCTCCGTGTTAGCACACATGTTGGCACATTCATACAACATTTTCGAAAGTCAAATTATTGTTTTATTTGAATTGTATATTGTATACTTGCGACCCGCCCCGGCTTCGCATGGGCATAAAAACTTTCCTCTTAAATCACTCTACCTATTAAAAAAAAAACCGCATCAAAATCCGTTGCAGTTTTAAAGATTTAAGCATACAAAGGGACATAGGGACAGAGAAAGCGACTTACTATGTAGTGATCTGCAATTTCTTAAATAAATAAATAAATATATAGGGACAAATCACACAGATTGAGCTAGCCCCAAAGTAAGTTCGAGACTTTTGTTATGGGATACTAACTCAACGATACTATATTTTATGACAAATACATATATAGATAAACATCCAAGACCCAGGTCAATCAGAAAAAAATCATTTTTCATCTTGACCTGACCGGGGATCGAACCCGGGACCTCCTGAGTAGCGGTCAGGCATGTTAACCATTACGCCACGGAGGTCGTCAAATAAATATCGCAATCAAGTTACCGCTCGGGCAGAGTGACGACATCGTCGATGACGGTCCCGGGGCGCGGGTTGTCGCCGCCGCGCCCGCTTTCTACGAATATCCTCGTGTTGATGCGTTTTGACACGATCACGAAGGCAAACTTGAACTCTGCTCCGGCGTAAATCTCGGTCAATTTCCTCTTGATCTCCCCCACCTATGGTTATTTAAAAAATCAATGTGAACAATTTTTAAATAAATATGAATACTTCAATATCAATAAAGCCTGAGTAATGTTTTTTGTATTATATTATGGTATAAACCTATAAAGGTACCCCACCTATAAAGGTGAACTGGAATAGATCGCTATCTGAGTTAAGTCAGCCCTGTACCCTCTATTTTTTTTAACTTGTACCCTCAATTTTTTTTAACTATATTCTTTAAGTACATTAAAGCTTATAGATAGATACAGATATGAGTTTATCTTTGTTTGAAGTAAATTGTAACATTAGCAAATACTCTTGAATCTTACCTCTTGACTGAGCACATATGGAATTTGACCATCACCTACACCATCGCGGTAAATCAAGATTGGATTGGGCAAGACACCTGTAAAAAAAGGAAACCATTTGATACCTACGTCCATGTTGCCTTTTTATACCAAATCCATAACACATATTCATAAACTGTGAAAGTTCTGTCGACAAAGCAAATTAATTATTTGGTAGGATTGTAATGCTAAATTTGTTGGTCACAAAGTGAATCTTGGCCTCTCCATTTCAATCTGTCCAGTGCCATATCTTGCCAACTGTTGTGAAAGACTAAATTGTGAAAATCTTTCCAAATGGGATAATGGATAGCTATAAAAGATTATTTAAAACAAATGTTTACCATTCTTTTCCTTGTATCTCATAACGGCCGTGGATATGTTGAAAGCCATGTGAGCGCTAAGCTCCTCGCCAGAAGTATGAGCGTTGACAACTGAAAAATACTGGGACATGGCTTGATTCATTGTACACACGAATGCACCGAAACTCTTCTCTTTGGATCGCGTGTCGTGGCACACGTCGTAACCAATCACCATTATTGTCTTCAGAGGAACCGCTACCGTCCATGGCGCACCACCCATCTGTAAAATAGATACACCTTAAAATGTGATCTAATAAAAAGGAAAATAAAAAAAGTCACACAGATTGAGCTAGAGCCAAAGAATGTAATGTTATGGGATCTATTGTTATCTTTAGAGCTGAAGGATTAATTACCCAACAAAATATAAACATCCAAGAAAATATATTGAAAAAGGCCATTTTCCAACTTGGCCTGTCTGGGACTATTCTGGGAATCATTACAAAACGGAGGATACCTATCTAACAATAACAAATATTATGTAATTTATTTTTTTAATTCTCACCTTGCAGTTGATTTGTATAGCTACTTTAGTAGCAATGGACATGGCAGATTTGCTGGTCAAGTTTCGACCACAAACCACTTGCGTTGGCACCGCACGGTCCACAGTGCACTTCTTTTTAATAGCCTCGTATCTAAAAATAATCAAATAGTTTTGAACCATATTCAGAAAAGTGAATTTAATCTATACATTTCTACACAGAAATATATTTTTTTTACTGTTTTGATCCAGGCTTTTCAGATGAACACTAGAATCTTAATAAAGATTGGGAATAATTAATTGGAAGTAATGTATAGAATATCTGATTAACTCAAGTAGTTCGATCACTGATGGATATCATTTGTTGAAATGTGTCCCTAGACTAGTTAAAACTTAAAATTAAAAAATAAAGATTAAGTAATAATATTTACCTATCAGAAGTTTTCCTGGCTAAGACGCACATGATCAGAGCGGGGTTCTTCCTGGCGATAACATTCTCGCACATGTTGGCGTAGTCCATTTGACCGTCACGTTGGAGGACAACTGATTAGAAACAAAAATTATATATGAATAACTTATAAAATCTTTGACCAGGACAAGCAAGTAAAGAAAAAGATTATCATTCCTCTCGCGAACTAACTGAAAGATTTTTATCATATAGCTTATTTATTTCAATTTACGCACAGATACATAGTTTGTGTTTATTTTGCGTACATAAATCAATAAAAAAAACATTTTTTTTTTTTTTTTTAGATTTAATTGAATAATGACAGTGTGCAAACGGGTGAAATTGGGCTCGGCATACTAGTTGTAAATTTAGTTTGTTTAACAAATAACTTACCGAATTCAGGGCGCGGCATGCGGAAGCCGACGCCTCCGCCGGTCTTCATGATGAACTCCACGAACGACTCGGCGTCGCGACGTTGCCGCTCTGGCGTGATAACGACCCACGAGGGCACGGTCGCCAATGCAAGCAACTGCTTCGATCTAATTAATATAAAGATGCCGATTGAATCCACAAGCGATATAAATGTAATTCAACATTATAAAAAGTTTTTGTCAACTGGCCTAGGTCTAACTTTTTATCTTGTGAAATGGCCAAAAATGCTTACAATGTTAATCTCAGTTTCCCCGGTCCTAATATTTGTAGTCAAATATTATATTTTTTTGAATAAGGTTTAAAGATTTGAAATTTTATATGCATATGTAAATTGGATATCGTCTAAAGTAACAAATGATGTAGGAAGTTTATTTATTCTTATTATAACACATTATTACACAAATATAACAGAAAAGCATAAATATACTTATTAAGTAGATATACTGGGTACAATATGACACAAAAAGGACAATGATATCCTTGGGAAATCATTCAATTTACCTCATATCTCTGGTCCAGCCCTCGGTGGTGTCTCCAGCAGGGTATCTAGCATTGCCGCCTTGAATTATGTTTTCAGCAGGCAGCTGGCGGCCCTTGAACCTCACCAGACTATTTGATAGTTTTAGCTGCCAATCGGCCAATTCCTATTAACAAAAAGAAACTATTTTTTAAGAGAAACCATAAAAGTGGGAGTCAGTTAAGATGGCAGGTGAGAATATAGCTGTAAAATAGAACAGCATTAACACTATGTAAACAAAATGCAAATGACGGTGGCGCTAGTGTTCACCGAGATATAGTCTTAAAACACTGCAGCTGGTGATGTATATGGAGCATGCACACGGAACGCGGCGCGATGGCGGCATATTTCTATTTCGGTGTTTTGCTCCCACCTAATAGAACTATTGTTAAGTTATTTTACCTTGACGACTTCGGGGGTCTGATTGAGGCGGCGATTGAATGCCAGCAGTTTCTGTATGCGCACGGCTGGCCCGATCTTGGTGTGCACATTGAGAGCACTCATAAGGCGGTAGTCGGCTCGCATGGCGTCGGATAGACCGGTCTGACGACACAGCTCCGGAATCAGGTACACCATCTCCGGCATGCCCGCGCGGATCTCACGCGGCTTCGAGCGCGAAATCAGCAGCGGCTGTCCCATGTCTTGAATCCTTATGTTGTATTTCTGTGGGGATATTGTTTATTTAACTTTGTTGTACAACATACATTTTTATGATATCATAGATGGACTTAACGCTCAAACAATATACAGACATATTCAAGCTGCAGTCTAATTCACTATGTAGTCGAGTTGGTCGACTGCATAGTGAATTAGTCTTCTATGCACCCATATACACAAAACCACTCTAGTAGTTAAGTTAGGCAAACAATATTAACAGACCATGCAGAACTGTTATACTCTATTTTTTTTTTCAAACAATACTTGGGTTAAAATTTGAATTTTAAATGTTCATATGACTTATAGTCCTACTAGCTGTTCCTCGCGGCTCCGCCCCGCGTGGGACTCGGTTATATCGCGCCCAAAAGTAGCCTATGTTTGACCTCAGGTTGTTAACTACATCCCTACCAAATTTCATCACAATCGGTCCAGCAGTTTAGCCGTGAAGAGGTGACAGACAGACAGACAGACTTTCGCATTTATAATATTAGTATGGATGTCCTCTATCTGGGGAAAGAGGGCATCCACATGACTTTCCACATAAATCTAACTTGGGCTGATGTGTGAAATGTTCATATAAACATATAAAATTAAATAATATATAAAATTTTAATCCTGAAAGTCTTACCTTCAAATAATAATCCGTGTAGGCGACAGTTTCGTCTTTCATCTTAAAAGTAGATTGTGGCCCTACATCCCATGACACATCATCAATTCTGTATGTTTTTTTGTTGTAATCAGTCATTACAATTTTTCCTAAAAACAAGAAATAATATAATTAGTATTCATATCAATTCTAAATGTGTATATTTTTTAATTAATATGCCTATTGAACTTACCAACAATATCTTCCAAAAAGTTTTTCTTATAGTAGTTGCCTTTAGTTGCGGCATACTCGTTAAGCATTTGCAACACTGTGTCCATGCGCAATACCTAAAATACAAAAAAAAATTATTAAAATACAGAATATCAACATAAACCAAATAAATAAGTGAAAACATCCGTAAAACTGGAAAAGTACCTTGTGCGTAATTTCAGACACCATGAGCAAACGATCTTCATACTGATTTATTGTGGTCTTGTAACCTGGCCAAATCTGGAGTTTATACTCTTGAATGTCGACCTGAAAACAATTAATGTTCAACATATTTTTCTCATAATAAGATCACAATATGAATGATATTAAGACTAGTAAAATAGGAAAAAATTTTTCAGTGTTCGGTTTTAATACTATAGACAAAATCATACCAATAGATCAAAAGGAAATCTCTTTTTGAAAGAATGGATGAAGATTCTTGTTGTTGTAATATTTATTAGATAGTCATAGTATAGTCATACCTTGGCCTCGGGATCGAAGTAGTCCCTGCCGACAAGCTGGAGTTGAAGCAAGTTGTAGCATTTCCGTATCAGAATGTTGAACACCTGAATGTAATGGTAGTCGCCAGGGCTGACATCACAGGTGAGCTGAAAAAAAAAAAATATGTGAATGTGTACTAACAAGTTTGAAAATAGTATTTGGTCTGTTAATGATATAATCCAAGGACTAAAATAAGTAAATAACATTTATTGAGATAGGACCAACCTTAATGATCAAACGCATGCGCGCGTTATCAGTTCGCCGGTCAGAATACAGCTCCATAGGATCAGGGTGGAGTCTCTTGACTGTGTAGAGCACAGCACCATCAAACAAATACCTAAGAAAAAAAGATTGATAAATTTGAAATATATCACAGATATATATAGAGAATTTTGTGTACCAGATGTGTCTACAGGATATAGGTAAAATAAGGCATAAATACACAAAACTGAATGCAACAATATTACAGGAAAATTTATTGTATTACTTAAAGGCTTGTCACTGCAAAGATTTGCAATTGAGTTGTGGTTGACGTTGATGGGGTGGACAGTTGTTATAATAATACCATTACATAATCAAAATTAACCAATAGAATAAAAAAAACGGCATTGCAATTTAGCGGAGCTGGTGGCTCCACAGAATGCAACTGGAATATGGCTTTTGATTTTATAAATGTGTGAGATTTGCAGTTGTTTTTGTTCTTTGCTATCCGCTAGTAGTCATATTCAGATGTTCTCATGTGGTTGGTATAAGGATAGGTGAGATTCCATGAAACACACCATATTTGGATAGATTTATACAGTTAATTTCTCTGGTCTAAGTCCAGTATTTGATATTTCTTTAAGCATTTTACATCTAGAGACTTGCAGTTATGATGCAGTTTTATGCTTTTATTGTGTATTAATCGTCCCGGTCCTTAAGACCTTAAGCTGTATGTAAGTGAGCAGAGCCCAGTGGCAGTTGCTACCTTATATGATGTGTAGGATATCAAACCAATAAATAAATGATCAATTGCTTACTAGGTAATATTAAATACACCTTTGCAGGTATTATTAAGAAAGTACCTGCCTATATTCTTCCCCACCTATTAAGAAACGTTTGTTAAGCCTATTTTAGTTAAAATGTGTTTCGTCTCATTCTTTCACATGAAGTGTCAGGTAAAAGAGAAAGAGTCAAAACATATTTTAGTTAAAATGGGCTTATCAAATGTTTCTTAATATGGGGGTTCATGTTTAAGTTGATAAGGCTGGATAAAATACATTGCGTAAGTAAAAAATCAATAGTGCATAGTGACACTTTTATGGCCTTATTAGCCATAACACTTGCAGTACATTTTGTTGGTCAGCAATTTTTATACTGTGGTACAAGCAATCTACCTTTATTTATCTATTAGGAGTACTGTAATTTTAAGATCATTTTCCAGCCATGAAAAGTCCACTGCTGGACATTAAGCCAGTTACCCATAATGAATGATTTGTTTTGTATTTTTCCAAGATGATTAACATAATTGAAATCGCATTATTACTACAACTTTGATTGATGAATGAGCAGTTTGTGCAAAATGTATTTAAGTATCAATAACTTAATCATTTTTATTAGGTTTAATCAAATCACTTACCCGCCAAGAGTATTGGCATGCACACGCATCAGGCCCTTACGCACGGCGGTGCTATCTTCGGCGGGGTCTACATCCACGTGGTACTGGTAGAGGCGCCACTGCGGCGTGGTCTCCACCGTAAAGTAGTTGGCCATCAGATCGAGTGGACGCCCAGTCGATCCTGTGTTTATTTTCAGCATTTTAATACAGCTAGTGCAGTCTTTAGTCGTCGAAGAACATGCATTATGAAAATTTTATTATTTTGGTTTAATATCAGAGTTGTTAACTGTTGAAGTTGATAATTTACTCCCTCTCTCACAACATGTTGAGGTGTTGCTATTTGGTAAAAACAAATGTCTCATGGGTATTCAGAATACCATAAGTCACATTTGAGTTGGATTTTGTTAAAAAATGAATACGCCTGTGGATGGAAATTAAACTTGAAACCACCCAATACCGTCAAACAATTTGCCGGAAGATTTGTATGTTTTTCTCTCCTACTAGGTATTTGTAGATTCAAAGCTGGGTAGCATCTACCTGCAATCTAAACTATTTAGTCGCAAGACTACAATTGAACCTGGATGAACAGACTGAAGAAATATACTACTACTAAACAGTACAAGGAACAGAAGTAACTAATGTCCATTCTTCTATTATGTCGACAGCTAAAAACTGTATATGTTGCAAGCGAAGCAAGCAGAATGCAACATACATGAGCCGAGACAAAGGCCAGATAATCCTCTGAACATGAGAAATGTACTTACCTTTCTTAGACGTCACAGCGGTGGGGCGTGTACGTAGTACCATGGTTTGCTCGGGCAGCACGCGCCCGCCGCCGCGCCTCGAGCCGCGCCCCTGCAAGCTGCCCGGGTCGCCGCTGCCTCCGGCCTGAGGCTGACCTAATAAACCATTTTAATTTGCTTAAAACACAACCATTCATCTTATAAATAATAATTAAAGTTTGCTAAGCGTGACCAAATTGGGTAGTTTTGGTTCCAATGTTTGTGGAAATACATGATAGGTTCATCTTCTATCTATATATATAAAAGAAAGTCGTGTTAGTTACTCCACTTATAACTCAAGAACGGCTGAACCGATTTAGCTGAAAATTGTCAGGTAGGTAGTTTAGAGCCAGGAGAAGGACATAGGGTACTTTTCATCCCGGGAAAAAGCACTGTTCCCGAGGGAAGTACACGCGGGCGAAGCCGCGGGCAAAAGCTAGTATATACATAAAAGAAAGTTGTGATAGCTACACTATTTATTTATAACTCAAGAACAGCTGAAAATGATTTGGCTGAAAATTAGTGGGGAGGTGGCTTAGAACCAGGAAAAGGACATAGGGTACCTTTCATCCCGGGAAAAAACAATGTTCCCGAGGGATAAAGTATAAGTGACACATGTACATTTATGTATTTGATAATGGTGCTAAAAAAATTTACAATTCCTACAGAAACTTTAGACATGACAATACAGATCTGCATACAGCACAATTTCACTATCCTGTGGTGTTGTTATAAAAATACATCAGGTACATCTCGTCTATCCATTTCAACAATACCTACATTTAGGAGCCTTATATCAGTAAGGTTTCCTTTCCATTGATGAGCTCAGCTAGCTACTTACCTAGATCAATTTTCTGCATGCGTTGCTGAATATCAACATCCCCGGGGTGGTCTCGAGTCGAGGTAGTTGTTGTAGTGCGGTGCGAGGCTCTGCCTGCTTGCACTGTGGGAGTGGGCACGCCGGCGCGCACGGGCGGCGCCACAGTGGGCGGGCCCCACGCCATGGGCGGCTGCGGGCGCGGCGTGGGCTGCGGGCGCGGCGTGGGCTGCGGCGGCCCGCGCTGCTGCTGCTCGCCCGGCCGCCGCGGCGCACCGCCGGCACTGTCGGCTCCACGTCCTGCGCGGCCTCGAGCTCCTCTACCTCTACCTCGTGGTTCACTCATGGCTCTGCAGTTAGACAACCAGGTACTTACACATACAAAACAAAATGTATGACTATACTGCTTCTATATCTAAATGTAGGAAACGTACTTACCCAATTTGGAAATAAATAATTATTGAAAAGGTAAGCTATCTACATAAATGTAGCTATGTAGCTTTAACTAGGTAGGTACCTATTTTACATCAAAGCTTTCGAAACAAAATGGCCTACTTTTTATTTTACCTATTACAAAAATGTTGATTTTTGACCAAACTAAAAAAGGTAGTTTCATAATCTAATGAGTACATACTTTTCTTAATAATAATTATAGTTATTTTAAGAAAAATAGTAAACTAAATAGTTGTACAATTTTATTTAAAACGAAATAAGCAAAATTAGCATGGTCAACAAAAACATTAACAACAACAAAAATAATGGCGGCCACATATTGTGGGTATCGCATTGGTCATCAAACTCGCGAAACCAAGGGTTATTACATCTCCCAATGTACGTAATGCCGATAGTTTAATTCTAACACTGATTATGTTGTTAATTAAAAATCTGTACGTAAAGAATTCTTTCATATGAGAGATTGGATGTAAGTAGGTATGTATGTAGGCTAGAATTTATCTTTTTAACTTAATAATCGCAATTTTGAATAAATTGAAAACGAACTTTAGTAAAGTATTATAATATAACTACAATATAGTAACTTACCCTATTTACTCCAAAAACACATGAAATCGACGCTTTATTTCTTCAAAATGACGACCAGCGCGCGTGCTTGTGTTGATTGAATTGAACAGAGGGGGCGAAACGAAACTTCATAGTAGTGTAGTTATAGTTAACCCAGTTAACCCAATGTATGGAGTTTGCAGGTACCACGTAAAAAAAAAATGGCGACAAATATGGCGTATTTCTTTTAAATATTTATTTGGCCATGGAAACAACTCCTTTAAGGCCTTTTTTGAATTTATTAATCTTCTTCAGTCCTATTTTAGTCATTCAAGTCAAAAAAATCAGTTGTCTGTAAAGTCGGTTTACTGACGATAGTTGAACGTGATAACGTCATAAGAAATGGAACGCCTCAGAGCGAGGTAACGCCGCATTGCGTCATGTTTTTTCTAGTTCAGTCAAGTAAGTAAGTCTAGCCAAAGTCTGGCCACAAGCCAAAGATGGCTAAGTGAAGTGTTGGAAAAATTTCACTTAGATATAACAGAGATTTTGGTGACAAATATGAAAGTCACGTAATCGACACTGTACCACTTCCCAACACTCACGCTTTGCGAATAATAATCCAAAAAACTCCAAACATGGCGTATCATGACGGATGCTGTCATTTTACGCTTTAACAGTTTGTCTGTTTTTGGAGGGAAAGAGAGTTTTTGAAAGAAAAATAAACAGTCATTTTGTCCGCGCTGGTAGCTTACCAGCATCTCTTAAAAGCGCTGTCTCACTTACTCACTGGATCTTGCATGGTTTTAAGAGACGATGACATGATGTAAGGCGTCATCTTCCTTACTCAATCGTTCTAGAATGGTTTTTAGAGATAGCGGTAAGGCACTTGAAGAAGATTAATAAATTCAAAGGAGGCCCTATTTCACGACTTATGCCACAGGAATAATTTGTAGGGGCTCTGTTTTTGACATACGAAGGATTTAGAAAAAACGACGGTAAAATGTGTCGTGTAGGTTTACCTTTAAAGGACTAGTTTTCCTGGCGTAATAGGTACACTATTGACATTAGTATTGTTTAGATGGTAGCAGAGACATATTTAAAAAAAAATCTTTGTAGTTGGCCTTTATAAATAAAATATAAAATAAATAAATAAAAAAGTTAAGTGCGATGCAAACTTCGACATTTTCGTTGTATGGAACTCCCTTCCGGTCTTCAACATAGTGTTTAATCTTTGGAATTGAAAAAATACAAAAACCAGTGTTGCCACTTGCCAGATGGGGTTGACGATGTAGGCAAAGACGGGTTGCAGCGTGCCGTACCGGGCCGGGCCCAAGGAGATAATATACTTCTTACGTCCATGGCCGGGCCGCGTGGCTTACCACCATCTCTTAAAACCATGCAAGATCCAGTGAGTAAGGGGGACGTCGCATTACATCTTGTATCGCGCTGTCTTGCTCGCTCACTGGAACTTGGATGGTTTTAAGAGACGGTAGTAACCCCCCGCATCACCGTATTCACCGTGTATTCCCGACAGCACAAAATGCGTACTTAGCACCATAGATATAGAATGTCAGAATGTATGTAGAGAAGATGTATATATGATTTGTCATATGGTGCAAAAAAGAGATGGCGAAATAGGAAAGTCCATGAAAACGATAAGGATCATAGATACATTGTCAGCGTGCACGTTTTTCTTTATTTGGCCTACTTGAACGCCATAAAAACACTTAAGCCAAACAAACAGTGAAATTCTTTGTTTTTTGTAATGTGTGTTTTAAAGACAAAATACTCGTTTTAAATAGTATGATTAGTGTTCGTGCACGCACTGGTGGCCTACCACCATCTCTTAAAACCATGCAAGAACGATTGAGTAAAGGAGATGTCGCCTTACATCATGTGTTGCGTTGACTCGCTTACTAAATGGATCTTGCATGGTTTTAAGAGCCGGTAGTAAACCCCCCTGGTGGCTTACCTACCACCATCTCATAAAACCATGCAAGAATGATTGAGTAAGAGAGATGTCGCCTTACATCATGTATTGCGCTTTCCCTGTCCTTAGGTCCCGTTGTATGCTTAAATCTTTAAAAACTACTCAACGGATTTTGATGCGGTTTTCATATACAGTAGTATCTCTAGTTAGTTTGTGCATATACATACCTAAACATAAACAGTACAAATATTTTGTCTGTACATTTAGTAATTTTTTTCTTTACTTTTAAAGAATAGTACAAAAAAAAAGCAAAATAGCTTTTTTTGAATTTTCTATCTGTATGTATGATCACGTTTATCTCCAAGTTATTTAAGTACATAAAACTTTCATCAATTGTTTTTTTTTAACTCGCAAGAACATCTAAAGATTGTTTTATCAAAATCGGTTCATTAAATAAAAGTTATCGTCATTTGAATGAACTCAAGGCATGATTGCCTGCAAATATACTTGCCTATAGCAACTTTAAACGAACTTTTTTGTGTTGGTTATTGTCCACACCACACGGCATTGATTATTTTATTTTATTAGATTTACGAAATAACCTGGTATAAGTATAGGGTCGATTTTAGAGTCCTGAATACCTGGTTAAGACCGTTATTTTAACCAGGTTTCCGAGCCCATTTAAGAGAATACCTACGATAATCCTTCGTGTTTTCCGGTTGCATCTTCAGCTTACGCTTCAGAGCCCAGGGTACGCTATTAACCATGGTCCTGATTTGGCGGAACTGGCTATCAGGCATCACCATGGAGCGACTGCCGCTGACCTCCGTTCGTAACCCTTTTTACAGGGAAAGCAGACTCACAGGAACAAGACCCCGGTGTGTTAGGTGCCAACACTGTCAGATTTTTCAGGCTGCCCGGACAGACGGCACGGAGGAGCTCAAGATAGAAATGCCACTAATGGCGACCAATCCAAACATGGCCGTCACACTCGCCGTCGCCTTCGCTCGACGCGCACTATCGTTCGTTACGAACACGCGCGCCGCGCTAGGCTATCGAGCTCCTTGCGTCACACTCTGTCTGTCTATTACACTTTCACGGCTAAATCACTGGGCCGACTTTGATGAAATTTAATATGGATATAGTTTAGGACTAGGAGTCAAAAATTTCGGCGCGATATATGCAATTCCCACGCGGGCGGAGCCACGAAAAACAGCTAGTTCCATTATATTTCAAAGAAATTTTACAACAAATCATAAATTCTAACTACCTACCTCGAAACCTTTCATGCGGAATGTAGGAAAATACAATAAATACGATTTCGAATTGTGTTAGCGCCTATACGTAACATTATGTGGCAAGTGTATAACCCTCTTGACGGGCAGGCATTTCATGGCTGGTTCTGTGTAATGTTCTCTTTTCCTTCGATACGGCGAACGATGCAGTGCAAGCAGACCACGAGGGCAGACGTATCTTTGTGCTCTAGTAATTTAACATGGCACATATTGGTATTTCTTCTCATATTCATATTGCTGTTGCTAATGATAATATGTGTTTATAGTGTAACTTTAGATTAACATAGGTAGGTACGGGTGAGGGGTTGGTACGCTTCAGGCTGGAGCCCAGTGATAGGAGCAGGGTTGGAGCTCCTTCTTTACGGTGATCCCTAACAAAACCTTAAACTTTAACGTATAAACCGAACGAATTAATATACTCAAATTACTTCAAAAGTACGAATTTAATAAAACAAAATTATAAAAGTCTTCAACTCCGCGAACGGAAATCAGAAGGTTCGGAAGATTCTTAGGCATGTGAAGTGCCTAATAAGTAGATACGCAAAACACATAGCACAATTAATTTCGGGTGAGTGATGCATGTTGTGTTAGGTCCAATATGTTAGGTCAAAGCAATTTTTTTTTAATTTGTATAGTAAGTCGTGATAGTAAGTCAGACACCTAGGTGTGCAGGATCAATTGACCTATCCTCCAATAGACTACAAATAAACGATAACAGTTGCAGTGCCCCTTGTTCGTAAAAATAATACCAAGGCATGCAGGGTCGATTAACAACCTATTCTAACACCACAGTGTGCAGTGGGTCAACTGCGCTTGCAACCAAAACGATATGAACATCGATAAAATATTATAGTAATATTTTATCGATGATATGAATAATTTCCCAAAGAAAATCGTACGTAAAATATGAATCATTGCTGCGGCGGTAAAAGCGTTTCAAAACACCGGGGGATGCAAGGTTGATTAAGCAAGCAACTTGTAAACATCCCAAAACCAAAAACTAAATAATGCTCAATCGATGGGATGAAATTGAAGTAGGTAGGTATGTTCTTTCGAATAAGAAAATAATTTTCAGAATCCATACTTCCATACTAATATTATAAATGCGAAAGTCTGTCTGTCTGTCTGTCTGTCACCTCTTCACGGCTAAATTGCTGGACCGATTGTGATGAAATTTGGTAGGGGCGTAGTTAACGACCTGAGGTCAAACATAGGCTACCGTAAAATGTTGCAACTTTGCCAAGAAAGCCCAACTTTGCCTTTTTCGTTTCGATTGTGATATTTCGCGTTTGCTTCGTTTTTTCCTATTTTTTACCATTTGATAGTAATTTCACATTATTAGGGCAACATATTTTTATTTTTTTACAATAACAACTCCATTGTTACTCTGTCAGTTGTGCAAAACAAACCGGCCCGTGAGGGTGAAAAATTGTAGTGTCCTGTAACTTTTGCAGTTTTACGAAGAGAAAAGGTGATTTTAATCAGAAATAACGTCCCAAGGTAAGACAATATTGTCTATTTTCCGTATTATTTAATATTTTTATGAAAAGGACACCATTTCATCAAAATAACTTAGTAGGCAATGTTGTGCACTGTTTTGGAAACTTGAGTGACACAACTTTGCCTGGGTCTAGGGTTATCACTTGTCGGATTTCATTAATTATACATTTTTAATGTGATTTCATGGAACTGTATTGTTCACTACATTAATACTATTATATTCTTATTAGGTACTAAGTACCACACATTATCGTTTACGATTTCATAGCTGATATTGTTATTTGGACAAAGCATATTTAAGTATTTTTTTAATACAGCAGTCCGGAGTTTGGAATTGTGCCCGGAATAATATAATAGAGTTCCAATTTATAACCCTGACCCTTCAATCAGGAGTGTAGCCACTAAGTTTCATTTTTTTTTTGTAGTTATATGAAAAATGGCAAGTATCAAAAAGAGAAGCAGGAGAAAACCAGGAGCTCATTGAAAAATGACTTATAAATTAGTATTGTTACGTTACCTACATAATTAACGTTGTTTTTTATTTTTATTTAATTTAATGACACTCAAGTATTTTGTTTCATTTGAAATTTAAACTTACGTAGCAAAATGTTAAATTTTTGAAAAATATATAAAAATAGTTAAAATATATACTGCTTTTATTTAGGACAACCCTGGAGTCAACGATATTTTTGTATGGAAAGTTTGTGGTACCTGCTACAACTTTGCCTATTAGCTGTGAAAAAAAAAATATTACCTATAGGGCAATAGTGTAACTGCCGAGACCAACAATGTGCCCTCAGTATCCGGATAAAAAATCCTGCAAATTATCGACATTTTATTTATTGAGATATCCTTCTAGGCAAAGTTGCGTCTTTTACCTACAACTTTGCCTACGACTTTGAGTTCTTGTTATTCAGAAAAACAGCATGCTTTTAACGTATTTGGGCCCTACCTGGCAAGATATAAAGTCTGTTTTCCGTCTTAAACTCATGAAAAGTCGTAATAATAAAAAGGTTCAGTTGTACGAACAAAAAACCTCAAAATGCAGGCAAAGTTGCAGCATTTTACGGTACTTTTGGGCGCGATATAACCGAGTCCCACGCGGGGCGAAGCCGCGGGGAACAGCTAGTCGGTCTATATATAAATGACGGAGATATGATCAAATATTTTAAACATTTACAAACAACAAACAACAAATAAGATGGTTATTCCCAAATCCATATAACTATCGGCTGTAAGTATCTTAATGAGCGAGTAGCGAGAAATATGCTGCACGTCATATCACATTTTGTTATTGTGTTGGTTATAAAAGCAGCCGGCGTCTGACCGCCCGCAAGTTCCGCGGCGCTCGACGACGAGGCCACACGTCTCGGCAGCACACTATTGTATTTACAGTTCCTTGGAGGTGGAACGTGCCAGAGCCTGAGGGGCAATTGATGCAATCATCTCGTTGAGCGTAAACAAACGGGTGAGTTTCGAACGCTTATATAAGGATCCGCCGGCCGGCGAGAACTATCAATCAAACCATTTTTTCCTGTCGGTAGACGTCGACACCGGATAGGTGGTCAAAATGGTGTTTTATTTCGTTCCCAGTTCTTTTTGCTTGACCCGTAGATATATCGATCGTTCCAGTGGCTTTCCAGAATCCTCACACAAAATGAATTCCTACTTTATCTAAATATAAGGTACAATCAGATACATTACATCCTTACAACTACAATCGATCAGTTGCATTAATATATATTGTTGTAAATTGTTGTCAATGTAAATCCTTACTTCACTTACGTGTTCTACAATTTTATATTAAGTAACTATCAGGTGGTCCAACTGCCCTTAGTAAAGACCCATCGTCCAACCACTTAGTTAGACAGAGCAGTTGGTCAACTACCTATCTATCAAGCTAATTCTAGGGAAGTGAAAACAACTCTTGCACAGAAGTTCGACGTAAGATCTTGGAATGTGCCATAATCTATTTTTTTAAACAAATTAGTAGGGAGGACTGTCACGTGCGGATTTCCGAACCTTGTGGAATCACTTTTGAACTGCAATTTCAGTTCAGTAGTAAAAACTTACAGGGTGTCGATTCTGCTGACGTTAAGTTACAATCGTGCCAAAATAGTGTTTCAATTGTTCTGCTTTTTTACACACTAGTTACAAGAAATGTATATTTTTTTTGCATCACTTCTGATAGCCACAACCCACACTACATTCACATCATACTGTCATAATTCTTGTAAATAGTGTGTAAAAAGCACTACAATTGAAACACTATTTTGACACGATTTTGTCTTACCGTTAGCAGAATCGACGCCCAGGATTGCTTAGCAAAAGCTACAACAATAACAACAACAACAAACTCTTTATTGTATCAAGAAATAAAATACAAGCTAGGTACTTGCTGGACCTATGGGCTGACATTCATCAGAGAAGATTCTCCAAACGCGGTTTATGTGTTTATAACTATATAAGTAGTAGCCTTATGTACTTAAAGTAGCTTTCGCCCGCGGCTTCGCCCGCATTTGATTCCCTCGGGAACAGTGCTATTTCCCGGGATGAAAAGTATATGTCCCTATATCCTTCTCAATACTCCTAGCTAAGTGTCTGCGAAATTTCAGGAAGATTGGTTCAGTAGATAGGGCGTGAAGAGGTAACAAACAAACAAATATACAAACTCACTTTCGCATTTATAGTTATGTATGCAGTAATTTGATTGTTTTATTTTATTCGTGCGTCTGCCGAATCTTCAAGGAAATCTAATCAAGCAAAATTCATATATTTACAATGATTTAATAGACTGGTCAATTAATCACTATTATTTATAATAAAATTGAACATCATTCTTAAAAAAAAATAGCTTCTACCTATACCGTCGTAAATATTAATAATTTTCCTGTTAGGTATTTTTTTGTTCTTATTATTTATTTTTTAACCATGTCTGATCTTTTTAACAGTCGCTAATCATGCATACACCCTGACCATGACCAATATCTTCTAATCTTTTTAACTGACTTCCAAAAAGAGGTTCTCAATTCGGCTGAATGTTTTTTTTGTTACCTCATTACCTCACTTAAGTACCTATAACCGTAAATTCTGGACCGAATTTAAAAAATCTTTTTTTATTCGTAGGTTTTTTTTGGGAAAAAGGAATATTTTTCAAAAAAAAAAAAGGATTATTTTTTTTATCACAGCAAGAATAAGTACTTACTTATCTTCAAATCGTTGGGAATTTTTCAAAAGACATGGATATTGTTGTGTGCATAAAGTCGCCTTGATATTTTTTGCCATCGGAAATCCACGAACCGATATATTTCCTTCTCGCGGGGTTTTCCATCTTCTGTATTTACTTACTGCACTGCTTAAACATATCTACTGAGAACCTTGACCCCTATGATCAGTTTATCTTGTTTTGCTTAATAAAACCTTACCTAATAGATACTATCATTTGACTCATAATATACACACTTTAATGTAGATAAACTGAGAGAACAAGTTGGTTGTAGTGTTTTATAAGTCGATGTAATCCTGGCTGCATCCCAAACCGGACTTCGGCGCCTGAGAGTCCACTAAAAACTATTTTATACTATAATACTAGTTCTGTGTAGCAGAGTTCTGTGTACCTACAAAAATAAGTTTCGACATCCTGCCATTACTCAACTCTCCCTGGGAATAATATTTTTGTTGGTGTAATCTGCCACCAGTCGTACATAAATGTCCTACAAATTATCTATTCTGCTTTTACAATAAGTATTATTGCCACAGAATTAAAAATACCCTAGGTACCTAATAGCCCTACCTAAGTATTTCCGTTGATTAAATATTTATTTTGTCCAGGTCAATTATGGGGCAAAGATGGCCGGTGGCCTTTGGATGGCTGTGTCTGATGTTGGCGGTGGCGCACGCCCTTGCCGTGCCCACTCCCGACACCATGGTGGTGGCCAGGTCCGACGACGATCACACTGTGAGTAAATACTACTATTGAATAGTAAACAACATGACACTAGCCAAGAGTAAAGTTGAACATCATTTAAACCTTTAATTTGATAAGCAATAAATCTATAAAATGGTTTTTCCTTCTGCAGGATTCACAACTGTGTAACACATGAATATGTGATAAATATTAGTTTTGCTTATTTTATTTTATCTTCCTTTACCAACCCTAATATGTATACTAGTATACATTATGATTTTTTAAAAGATAGCAAATTTTTGTGTGTGTTGTGTGGTTTTTATGTTAAACATAACTAGTTGCTTTACTTCAGGAATTTCCAGTGAAATAGATATTTTTATTCTAACTAACGGCACTTTGTTTGGAAGGTCGACAATTTTTTTTCTTAATATTTTACGGCAAAGGATTTTAGAAATCAGTGAGTTTAATGTACTGTAAAAAGTCTAGTGTTTACAAAATCACCCTGTACAGTATGTTGTGTGTGTGTGTGTGTGACATTAACCAATATACCTAGCTGTTATCTATACTCTGTAACACAGGTGTTGTTTTTTCTAACCGCGGAACCACTGTTTATTAAGCCAGACCGCAATTAAATACAGTTTATTTCAAGTTAATTAGCAAGTTTTTGATAGCAACTATTATCTCCACTTCTAAAGTGATTTGCTATAGGAACGAAAATTACGGTAACTACCTACCTATCTTAAAACTGGATAAAATTGTTTTATTGGCATCATTGGTAGTTATCTCATATTATAATTTTTGAAGCTAGCTTGTTATTCTTGTTTTATGTAAATTAATAATTTATGACAAATAAAACATCGTCTTATTCGATATTTATAATTTATAAAATAAATATCCTAAATAGGTACTATTTCACACAATAGATACAAAACTAGCCATAGCGTTCTAGCTTTTTTTTTTGATAAATATTTTTTAAGCTGAGTTCAGAATTTCTTCGTCTCCCCATAAAATCTTAAATAAGTACGCTAAATACTATACTATAACTATCAAAAAATTTGGAATCGTGCGAGGCTAATTTCTTTTTTAATAAATAAATAAATATATAAGGACAAATCACACAGATTGAGCTAGCCCCAAAGTAAGTTAGAGACTTGTGTTATGGGATACTAACTCAACGATACTATATTTTATAACAAATACATATATAGATAAACATCCAAGACCCAGGTCAATCAGAAAAAGATCATTTTTCATCTTGACCTGATCGGGGATCGAAACCGGGACCTCCTGAGTAGCGGTCAGGCATGTTAACCATTACGCCACTGAGGTAGACTAATAATAATATACCTAATTATACCTATGTATTACTAATAATCTATGATTATTAGTTATACATAGGTACCACCTATCGTTAAAATAGGCCGAAGTATGTATGGTTAGGTAATATATTTATACAGGCTCTTTTAATGCTAAGCAATATTGACGTGACACACTTCGGGTCATTATTCATACATGAAATACCACCTGTTGTGGTGCTGGCTGTGATGTGCCACATAAAAAATAACAGTTAAGTAAAAGTTTCGTCGCAAGGAAAGGTGTTCAATTTCTATGATCGGACATGGTGACGACTGTTGCGTATTGCTGGATAAGTTTCTAATGCGATCTTTTTGAGATACCTACCTCTCATATCCAGCAAATTCCAAGAAATGGATCGTTTGTTCGCTAGCAACCAAACTAATACGGTACCTACTTGTATGTGGTGATTCGATACATGACACGGGTGCAGAGTAAACCAAGAAAGGAACAATTTCCTAAAGAAAAATATCGTAAATTTAGCGTACACACAACTGTAGAGTTAAATATTTAAAGAATCAAATATTTGACACCCATCTTTACACACCCTTTTTGAAAACCCTCATGTTGTAGTTGTTGAGAGAATTGATTCCATACCACCGTCCAGCGTATGTAAGAGTGCTAGTAAAGAGGAGTACTACTATATCCATACTAATATTATAAATGCGAAAGTCTGTCTGTCTGTCTGTTACCTCTTCACGGCTAAACTGCTGGACCGATTGTGATGAAATTTGGTAGGGATGTAGTTAACGACCTGAGGTCAAACATAGGCTACTTTTGGGCGCGATATAGCCGAGACCCACGCGGGGCGAAGCCGCGGGGAACAGCTAGTATTCTATAATCTGTGGTAGGAGGAAATACGTCACTGCTTTGAGTAAATTGCATACGGATAAATTCCCTGATCATGGCGAGTGTAGCGAAGAAAGTAGCAGCAGCTTACCTACAAGCAGAGGCAGAACACGCACGATGAAGCAAAGTATAAGAAAAATATATCTATGTATGGTTGGCGTGGTTACATGTTTACCAAACTGGACAGCTGAGTGTAGGTATCTGAGAATGTTTAAAGCCTAATTGGCGAAACAAATCGAATTGAAAATATGTTTCACACATAGGTATTTTAACTTAACATAACTTTACGTACAAATGCTAATAAACCTTTTGGCCTTGATTTTGTAGAAGTAGTAAAACTCGTATAAATTGAAACCTCTTTTTGTCTCCAAGTCTTATTTACGACATCCAGATAAAGAGAGGGTTTTTTCTCTCTCTCGTGATTTCTGTTTACTTATTCTTGTTATGTTTCTGTCGGGAAAGTAGAGCATGGGCTTCAAGCCCATGGTCTACTTTCCCGATTTTTTGCTTCACTTCGCACGGACTTTGGCATCCTTCGTTGTGAGACCAATGTGGGTTTGTCTCTTCTACCGGGCTAATTTAGTTTCATGACCAGACCCTTGTTCCTATGTCAAAAATCCAACGGCTAATCAATACTTATACAAGCAGGAATCGTCGATGACAACGAATGTGGCGACGGAAGAACCAGCTCCCCCCGTGAAGCTGACAGAGATGAAAGTGACGTCGAACGTGGCGCTGCGGTATGCACACACGGCAGTCGTCACGCACGTCCGGAACCCCGCTAAGAAGTCGCAAGAAGCCACCTTTAGGGTTCTCCTGCCGGAGACCGCGTTCATCAGCGGGTTTATTATGTGAGGCACAACATTTAAATTTAACTTAAAAATAAATACCTACTTAAGTAGGTGTAACTAAGTTGACTTAAACAGTTAATCAATCGCTTATATACGAGTATACCTATATATACATACTAGCCATAGTAGCGATGAATAAGTAAAACAGCGTACATAGACTAGCTATGTATTTATTGGTTTGGTAGGTACCCCGTGTTGGTGCCTAATATATACAGGCTGACTTTTACCCTTAATAAAAGGAATACCTACCAACCTAAGCAAAATATTTTTTCCAGGACTTTGAACGGCAAAGCATACAAGGCGTACGTAAAAGAAAAAGAAGAAGCAAAGCAAATTTATAATGAGGCCGTGTCCCAGGGCATCGGGGCTGCGCACATAGCGACTAAGTAAGTAAATATTATTTTATGGTTTAGTAACTTGAACTTTTTGTTTTTCTTGTCTATTCCTCTTCCTACAAATTTATTTAAAGTTTTATATAAATTATAGTTCGCTCAAAAAACGATTTAACTTATAACAAGCCTTTAATTAAACTATATTTAGCTTTAATAAAAACCATGGTACCTATATTATTTATAGTTGGTTAGGATGCCGCATGTCTGGTAGACATACCTAACCAACTTAGGATAATACTCATTATGCACAACTCTTTAGGGCTCGCGACTCCAACCACTTCACAGTATCCGTGAATGTGGAACCCAACACGGTTGCCATCTTTAACTTGACATACGAAGAGTTGTTAGTCCGCCGAAATGGCGTATACAATCACGCCATCAACCTGCACCCGGGAGCTCTTGTGCCCAATCTGACAGTGACTGTGAATATTCACGAGACTGAGAAGATCACGGTCCTGAGGGTACCTGAAATCAGGACTGGCAATGAAATTGACGCTACGCCTGAGGATCCACGTGAGTCACATATATATTACTTATAGAATTTTATAAATCTGTATGATTTGTTAGCGCCAGGTAACAACACGTCACTTCGCAGACAGACTGGAAGACGTGAAGTACGTATAGTATAACCACAGAATAAGTAATAGTACTACGTATGGTATAAATTTTGTTGTGGTACTTAGGGACCGGCACTGATTTTATGTGCAATAGAAGAAAAGGGTCGACCGGAGAAATGTTACTTCTTCGATCAAACGACTTTAGTGATAATAATGTGATGTGATGTGTACAAAGTGTTGCTCTAGAATCTAGATGATGTGGGTAGCGTGTACGAGTGACTACTAGCTGTTATGCTTCAGGCTGGGTTTCAGTGATAGGAGCGGGGCTGGTGCGTCTAATTGTAAGACCAATGTATACCATGTTTTTTTGTGAATAAAGATATACTTACTATCATGGAAAGTGAAATGATTGGGGTTCTGATAATTTCTTGGACTTGCAATGCAACTGATGCAGAATAGTGAACCTGATGCATGTAGGTAGGTACTTAACTTTACGTTAGCTATTCAAATACGTGACGGTTTTTGAAACTTATTACTTACTCCAACTTATGTACTTACTTAGTATTAGGTATTTTATTTTTGAATATGACATTCCTTATTTATATTTGCAGAGAACTCACAAGCGGTAATAGTGCGTGGCCACGACGACCGAGTGGCGAGCGTTACGTTCAAACCCGATCTGGAAGAACAGCGGAGGCTCATCTCTGTCTATATGGTGAGAGCTTAAAAATCCATAATAAATATTACATCCATGAAAAAGTCACTTTTTAAATCAGCTAGACAAATAAGTGCTTCACTACATAGTATAAAACAAAGTCGCTTTTTCTGTCCCTATGTACCTACCTCTGCTTAAATTTTTAAAACTACGCAACGGATTTTCATGCGTCTTTTTAATAGATCGAGTAAAAACCTTCCTCTTGAAGGAAGGTTTTTTTATGCCCATGCGAAGTCGCTAGTAGGTATATAAAATGCAAAAAAAATGGTGCAATTTTGCAATTGACATTAAAGTTTATATAGGTTCAAATGTTTAAGCTAATTTTATAATAATAAAAAAAAATATCCAATTTTTAAGCATTAATTTTACCTACATAATACTATACTTATAAAGGTAGATACTATACCTAGGTATGTACTTTTCACTGAATATATTGTGTAGATAAAAAAATCCTAGTGACCGCTGCGCGACTGGTTTAGCCGCGTCATTTGCAAACCCGTTTGAAATCCCCAGGGCGACTATTGATACAATACAACTAGTTACGTAGGAACTTACTTATTTCATTTTGTCTTTCCTGCATACAGCACACGTTTTTCTAATAATGTTCATTATAAACTTGCGCATACTACCTCAGAACTAGTTTCTTTAAGTCTGTGACCATCTTCTACACTGTTGTAGCTATTATTACCATTTTACTCACAATATTTTCTTTTACCCTTTATATCTCTTTAATTTCCATAAAAATAAATAAAAAATACTTTAAATATAATTTAGGAAAGATGACTTTCTCAGAGCCAGCCCCTCAAACTAACTAACTGATATCGACACATGGAAACACATTTTGCATGTGTCGAAAAGCAAACGCAAGCCTGCCTACAACTACAACCCACCTACAAATTTTCACTGAAAAATTACCGATTTCCGTGAATTCAATAACCAGTTTTTCTAACATAGAAACTGAAAAATCATAAAAATAAATATATCACAAAGTAGGTACTTACTTACCTAATTTATTCTCACCACTGGGAGCGTCGCAAGTGGTGGTATCTGGCACTTCATAACAATTGTCCCGTCTGCCACCCTTTGTGGTCGCCCCCAGTGGTGGCAAATGGGATACCCCTCAAAATCTATAATATGGGTACCTACCTAAAGAGTAGTTCCATTGGAATTAAATAGTGAACTTACAATGTAAATAAAGTAAGTCAAAAAATCCAAAACGTGTTAGGTAGGTATCTAAAGATAACAGGTACCTACTTAATTTATCTTTAAAAAGAACTATATAGTCTAGCCCCGCTAGAATAAAATGATTAAATATACTGTAATAATAAAGAGTAAGAACTATTATTCTGTGCCACTCCTAAATAGGAACAGGTAAGAAACTAACGTAAGTTAAGGTGGCCCTACATGTAATATATGTGATTTTGTGATTACAGGAAAAAACCAAAGAGTCGCGCGCTAGCACTAGGAATTACCGCTTCGGCTCTGTCGCTGAAGAGCAACCGCAGAGTGACGGCACCCTCGGCCAGTTTGTGGTGCAGTACGACGTGGAACGACCCAAGAATGGCGAGATTTTGGTTTGTTTCTACAAGATACATTTTAAACGATATCTAGAGTAGGTCCTCCTTCCAATGCCAATTCAAAGCAAAGAAAGGATCATTCACTCGATGCTACTCTAGACATATTTTGGAATGATTTTACTTTCTTTCTTTTTTAGCCCAGAGATGAGCTGTACTGTACGTTCGTCAATCTCTCTAACAGTGGGATGTCTAGTATTTTTAAAGATTTATCTATTGATTTATCTATGTAGTTGGGTAACTACATACGATATAAGTCTCCTCGTTAGAGGAGTATAGTATTCGTTGATATAAGTTTATTGGATAGTTGTTCAGTACAGTGGTCTGAATCTGCCCTTAAAATATTTGTATCTGATTTGTGTCCTTACCCTATAATTACTTTATAATAATATACAAGTTACAATTAAA
The DNA here is from genome assembly GCA_947044815.1 of Apomyelois bistriatella. Lineage (NCBI taxonomy): Eukaryota > Metazoa > Arthropoda > Insecta > Lepidoptera > Pyralidae > Apomyelois > Apomyelois bistriatella. Next base: position 5,589,323 of record OX345691.1, read on the forward strand.
TGAATAACTCTATTTTTGTAATACAGGGGTAGTGCGATTTAGTAGATTTTTGCTAACGCCATCATCGCCACCACCACAGTACTTTAACCTATTTAGTAAGACAGATCATGCCATTCATGCCTCACTTTTGAGCCCGTACCACCTTCCTTTGGCTCAGGTGAACGACGGTTACTTCGTGCACTTCTTCGCGCCCGCCGACCTGCCGCCGCTGAACAAGCACGTGGTGTTCGTGCTGGACACATCCGGCTCCATGATGGACCGCAAGATCGTGCAGCTCCGGGAGGCCATGCAGACCATCCTCAGCGACCTCAACCAGGGGGACTACTTCAGCATCGTCGAGTTCGCTTCTTCCGTCATTGTAAGTTCCGCTCGGGGTTTTGGTTTTCCCGTAGGAATTTCTGGGATTCCGTTCTTAGCTGACTCCTTACAATAACAAGTTGCCAACAACGATTAACAACAAGTTGACAAGTTGTAAACCTGCAAAACTTTAGCGTCATAGGTTTTCGAAATTTCGTGTTTACCACATGAACGAATGAATGCCCTTTCGATTTTATTAATTTAGATAGCTAAAATAAACCAACTAGGACTCTAACTTTCGGAAAATTCGTTTTAACCTACTGATTGACAATATTTAAGTTAGCCAATATATACCAGGTGCACGAACTGAAAGAAGCTGACCAAGAGCCCAAGAAGCCAAGTTACGGGTACGAGTGGGAGGCCAAGACTGCAACCAAGCTGGTCCCGCCATCACCGGCCACACCTGAGAACATCGCCAAGGCCAAAGTCATCGTCAGCAGGCTCGACGCAGCTGGAGGTAGGAACATCAATGGACAAATCATTAGGCAAATAGCAAAATATTCTTTTGAACGAAGGTTGGATATAAATTTATAATTAATCAAAGATAATAACACTTCTTTATTGTGATAGGTTTGATTCCGCATAAATCTTAATTTTTCTTCCTACTTAAATAAAACAATAAAAGTATTATAATAATAATTTTAATTTTTTTTATTATTATTACTATCAGGTACAAACATCGGCGACGCTTTGGACGTGGCGGTGCAGATTATCAAACGAGGCATCTACAGCCAGGCCGAGGCCAATGTCACCACGCCGGCCGCGCCTCAGGCCATGCCTCTAGTGGCCGATGATACCCCCACTACTGGGACTCCCTCTACTGAAAAATCCGTATCTACTACTAAAGCCAGTGAGATTGATGAAAGTGAGTATGATAGATCATATTGATTGGTACAAAACTTCCGATATCAATGCCACTACGCCTGTCACACTTCATGCAGGCCATTCCTCTAGTGGCCGATGATACCTCCACTCCACTACTAGGACTCCATCCACTGAAAATTCCCTGTCTACTACTACAGCCACTGAGATTGATGACAGTGAGTATAGTCGAACATTATCCATGCCGAGGCCATGGATACCACGCTGGCTTTACCTTAGGTCTTGCCTCAGTAGCCGATGATATTCCCATTACTGGGACTTTTCTTCACTGAATAATCCCTGTCCACTACTCCATCCAGTGAGATTGATGACAGTGAGTAAAACCGATTTTGGTTCAAATACAAAGTTTGCCGAGGTCATCTCTGCCCCTCCCCATGTCGGCCTTCAATTTTCCCGTTTAAAATGTATTTTTCACTCAGCTTATGATTGAACAGAAGCCGTCAGGTTGGAGCCTATTATAATATTCCTCACGGACGGCGACCCAACCGTAGGTGAGACCGACCCAACTAAGATCATCAACCGCCTCACTGAGAAGAACTACGGAAAAGACAAGGCCACAATATTCTCGCTCGCATTTGGTAAGATCATTAAAACTCTAATACCTAGTATAATAATATAACCTAAACTTTTTATTTATAAGTTTTGACTTCAGACTGTTCCGAGTTTGATTCCGGACTTCCGGTCAGGTCAAGATGAAAAGTGTTCTTATCCTGATTGGCGTCGGGTTTGCTTGGAAAATCTATAATAAAATGTGTAGGTATTTGTTATAATATAGTATCGTTGAGTTAGTATCCCATGACACAAGCCTCGAACTTACTTTACTTTGGGGTAGTTCAATGTAACTACTATGTGATTTGTTCCCATATATTTATACTAGCTGTTCCCCGCGGCTTCGCCCCGCGTGGGACTCGGTTATATCGCGCCCAAAAGTAGCCTATGTTTGACCTCAGGTCGTTAACTACATCCCTACCAAATTTCATCACAATCGGTCCAGCAGTTTAGCCGTGAAGAGGTGACAGACAGACAGACAGACAGACAGACAGACAGACAGACAGACAGACAGACTTTCGCATTTATAATATTAGTATGGAAGTATGGAAGTATGGATTTTCTTTATTATATGTATATTATAGTTAGGTATGTTTCACGTACTGAATTTACTACAAATTTTGGACTGAGCTATAAAAGTCATATTCAATATTGAATCTGCATATCGTGCACAGGCGAGGACGCCGACCGCAAGTTCCTCCGCAAGGTATCGCTTCGCAACGACGGCTTCATGCGCCATATTTACGAGGCCTCGGATGCCGCGCTGCAGCTGAGGGACTTCTACCGACAGGTTTCATCGCCTCTACTCGCCGATGTCCACTTCACCTATCCTCCAGACCAGGTAAAAGATTGTCCATGTTTTTAAATAAAAAAATTTTTTTTTTTTTTAATTCTTAAGAAAATATTTGGAAGCCAAAGAAAAATATAATACTTACTTGCACCCTTTGCATATCTTCTTGTGTAGATTACAAAAAGCTTATAGAGCAGATTTTTTTTTCTACAGGCAATGCCAATGCCGTAATGGGCTAGCAATTTACCAATATTTTTAAATATATATTTCTATATACTTACAAGGACAATAAATATTAGAAAATGTTTCTAACGAAGTAAGCACTTATATAAATCCATGTATCTGTGCAGGTGCACGCAGATTCGCTGACGAAGCATAAATTCCGTACATACTACGCGGGCTCCGAGACGGTGGTGGCGGGGCGCGTGCGGGACGGCGCGACACTAGCGCCGCGCCTCACCGGCTACCAAGCGGCGGGCCGCAACAACAGGGTAACGACACTAGTGACGTACATACTACGCGGGCTCCGAGACGGTGGTGGCGGGGCGCGTGCGGGACGGCGCGACACTAGCGCCGCGCCTCACCGGCTACCAAGCGGCGGGCCGCAACAACAGGGTAACGACACTAGTGACGTACATACTACGCGGGCTCCGAGACGGTGGTGGCGGGGCGCGTGCGGGACGGCGCGACACTAGCGCCGCGCCTCACCGGCTACCAAGCGGCGGGCCGCAACAACAGGGTAACGACACTAGTGACGTACATACTACGCGGGCTCCGAGACGGTGGTGGCGGGGCGCGTGCGGGACGGCGCGACACTAGCGCCGCGCCTCACCGGCTACCAAGCGGCGGGCCGCAACAACAGGGTAACGACACTAGTGACGTACATACTACGCGGGCTCCGAGACGGTGGTGGCGGGGCGCGTGCGGGACGGCGCGACACTAGCGCCGCGCCTCACCGGCTACCAAGCGGCGGGCCGCAACAACAGGGTAACGACACTAGTGACGTACATACTACGCGGGCTCCGAGACGGTGGTGGCGGGGCGCGTGCGGGACGGCGCGACACTAGCGCCGCGCCTCACCGGCTACCAAGCGGCGGGCCGCAACAACAGGGTAACGACACTAGTGACGTACATACTACGCGGGCTCCGAGACGGTGGTGGCGGGGCGCGTGCGGGACGGCGCGACACTAGCGCCGCGCCTCACCGGCTACCAAGCGGCGGGCCGCAACAACAGGGTAACGACACTAGTGACGTACATACTACGCGGGCTCCGAGACGGTGGTGGCGGGGCGCGTGCGGGACGGCGCGACACTAGCGCCGCGCCTCACCGGCTACCAAGCGGCGGGCCGCAACAACAGGGTAACGACACTAGTGACGTACATACTACGCGGGCTCCGAGACGGTGGTGGCGGGGCGCGTGCGGGACGGCGCGACACTAGCGCCGCGCCTCACCGGCTACCAAGCGGCGGGCCGCAACAACAGGGTAACGACACTAGTGACGTACATACTACGCGGGCTCCGAGACGGTGGTGGCGGGGCGCGTGCGGGACGGCGCGACACTAGCGCCGCGCCTCACCGGCTACCAAGCGGCGGGCCGCAACAACAGGGTAACGACACTAGTGACGTACATACTACGCGGGCTCCGAGACGGTGGTGGCGGGGCGCGTGCGGGACGGCGCGACACTAGCGCCGCGCCTCACCGGCTACCAAGCGGCGGGCCGCAACAACAGGGTAACGACACTAGTGACGTACATACTACGCGGGCTCCGAGACGGTGGTGGCGGGGCGCGTGCGGGACGGCGCGACACTAGCGCCGCGCCTCACCGGCTACCAGGCGGCGGGCCGCAACAACAGGGTAACGACACTAGTGATGCGATGCCAAAAGACTAAAATTAATCCTAGGATGAGATTTTTTGCAGCTGAACCTGATAGCTTAGTCGTAATCGTATTTGAACTTGTGGTCTCTTCTTAGGTATCTGCAGAGAAATAAATATTAAATACCGACATGATGATGATTAATTACCAGACCCTTCAAGTTTACATATACATTTTTTCTTAAACAGAAACGCTACGAAGTGGTGCCAAAGACGCTAGTAGACCACAAAAAAGACACCTATTTCCCATTGGAACGACTCTGGGCTTACCTCACAGTGCGACAGTTGTTAGACGAGAAGGATGCCCAGCTCGACTCGGAGCAAACGTCTGATAAGGAAAAGTCGCCGGAGAAGAGAGCGTTGGCTCTATCAATTAAGGTAAAGAATCACAAAATGATAAAAAGATTTAAAAATATTTTTTTGAAATGAAAGCTCTTTAGTAGCTTTGTACACGTTTTGGGAAATCATATACCAATTTTTTTTTTATTCCTAAAATAGTTTATTATATTAGTTGTATCTTTCCGATCTACAGTACGAGCTGGTGACGCCGCTGACGTCGCTCGTGGTGGTGAAACCTAACGCCACTAACGCCGTCAACGCAGAGTCGGTAGACAAAGGTCAGTACATCCACCGTAATTTTTTTAATTACCCAAGAAATTAAAACCATAGACTAATTATCCTAATCCTACCTTTCTTACTATATATATAATAATCTTTTTTCCAATGCTCGTTGATTAGCTATAATACTTGGGACAATTTTATTCCCGCCCTAGAGAAGGAAGAAGCGTTTTCCGCCCAATACTCGGATCAAACAACACTACTTACTTTCCGAGTATGAGGTATGAAAAAATATTTTCCATCCCACAAGGGAAAGGATCTAAGGCCCTGGGGAAAGCGAGTTTACATTAAAATGATATTTATATCAGAACAGACAGAAGCTTAACGAAATAAAACTTGGTAATGAATATGTTTTCTGTTACAGCTAATTACCCGTATGCGCTTCCGGGACACGCAGGTGTCCGTAAGTATACTTCACTTATTTACAAAGTGGACATTCATGTCTCTATTGTCGGACTATAACGAATGAGTCACACATTAAGAAAACTGGTCAAGTGCGAGTTGAACTCGCGTGGAGAGGGTTCAGTACAATGCCAATGTCAGTTTTTAAATTCAATTGTGGTATGTCAACAAACTACTACTATCGCCATCTAGTGGTGTTTTAGTGAACTAAAAAAACAATTTTCCGTGAACATTTTATATTGAATTTACCACTTAATTGTCAATTGACAGAGTTCTTGTAGGTTTTCCTGTAATCTACAGGCTATGAACTACATATTGATTTTTTTTTGAAATTTTAGGCTCAGTAGTTTCGGAGATCAGGGGGGGGGAATGGTCAATTTTCGTCTTCTTTCATGAATAAAATCAAAACTATTTATGTTACAATAATAACAAAAATATATTTGAAATCCTCATAACGAGCCCTTTCTTTTGATATATAACACACACACACACAAATGCAAAATTTGGTTAATATTTAATTTTATTTGCAATTACGTTTGCAAGCATAAGGCCCGCTGGGCGAGAGGTTAACGCGACGCGCTTTTAGGCTCGTGATACCTTGAAGGTGTCACTAGCACGCTGCCAACTCGTTACATAAGATGTTACACCACAGTACCCAGTAGTTATTATTGAAGTATTATTTATCATATAACGTTATATATGTATAGTACATATAGGAGTAGTTCTTTTGTATAGATATTTATTTGTCTATGTTTATTCCAGCCCTTTCGGCACAGTTTTCCAGTGCCATCCTATCAAGACCGGCCGGGGCGCCCGGGGCAGCCCAAGCATTTGCTGGTGAGATTAGAGTGTCTTTGTCTATTATCTAACTAAAATTTATAAAACAAAATAGTTACTTAAATAAATGTGTTCGAAATGCCTCAGTAGCTGTAGATTAGATACATGCCTCCATGGCTAGCTGGTTATTATTATTCTAGTTTAATCTAGAGATATATGTATATTCTGTGCTTATATATATCATCCAGGAAATATCTACGAAAACTTGCTTAGCTCTGCCACCTTATTGTGAGTGATATATCCATGATAATTCCATTAATCCATCAAACTTTTATCAAAAAATCCTTGCATGTATAATGTCACAAACCAACAGAACAAATAAAACGATACAATAATTCAATTTTACTAACACATGGTTCTCATGGCTTTGGCATCTTCACGTTTGTCGTATATATTAAAGGATTTTATTTTAATAGAAAAATAATTATTTTCAAGAAAAGTCCATTGAGGTATAGTCCCACAACTTCGTGCGCGACCTTCCTGTGGGGTGACCGACGTTAGGGGGAGGGTGTAGCATGTCATTCTAGTTCTGAGTCTGACGTATGTCAACGCGCATACTCTCCCCATCTAATCTACACCAACGGGTACCCACCACATTTTAAGGCTTAAACATATTTTTTTTGCATGTGAAACAGTGTTCGACGAACCCGCTTTTCCTGAAGCCGCTTTAGAATCGGAAGATTATTTCGACGGCGATTTCAGTGGGGGTAAGACACATACAAATATGTGTACGCATTATATTAATTTCAAACGTAGATTGGTTAAAGCCGGACTAATGCGATTGAATAATAGATTACCAACGAACGACCGGCCCCGGCTTCGCACGTGGGCGATATTATGGGTTTAAAGCTTCCTTCCTCTTGAATTACTTTATCTATAAAAAAAACCGCATCAAAATCCGTTACGTAGTTTCAAAAATCTAAGCAAATTTTTTATACTATGTAATGATGATGGGAGAGAATCTCATAAATACTCCACCATTTGTGCTTTTATTTGTGCAATAAAGTTTCAAAAAATAAAGAGGTGGGTATGTTTAACTACTATAAGTAGTTTTGTCCCTCACAAAGCAATTAACTACTATAAGTAGTTTTGTCCCTCACAAAGCAACCAAACTACTAAAACTAGTTTATTTTTTATAAGCTCGATAACTAGGTTCACTATGTCACGATGACATGGTCCCCGGGATCTATAGAGGCAATATTTATTCTGCACTGCACCGTTTTGTGCTAACTAATTGGCGCCACTGACGGCTAATAATCTGAAAGTGGAATATTTTTTTCTTAAATCCGCTTAAATCATGATGTTTGGTTAGCCAACTAGCCAAGGGAAGCGTTGTGTTCAAAAGGGAAACCTTCATGGCAGCAGCATTTTATAGAGGGTAGTTTAGTTAAGTACTAACACTTTCTATCGGTGGTCATTACGTGCTTTTCTAAATTTTGTTATTTAACTGAATAAAAATAAAATTTTAAATTTTAAAAACACCCCTACTTGATCCCATTTAATTACCCACCTTCGAAATCTTCCTTCATGTCATATTTAAGTCTGCTTCCAGCGCTAACGTCCTTAAAAATACAAAAAAAACTAGGTAATTTATCTTTCTGTAAGTGAGATTATCAGAAATCCTTAAATTTCATTAGAACTTCGAAAGTCATTGAAATACTCTAATATAAAGAAAGTAATCTTGATGATGATGATACTTTGGAATTTATTTGTTTACCTATTACATATTAGGTATGTAAGTACATTAAAAGCATGAATTTATAAATGCTGATGTTGACTTGTTTTGAAAAGGTTGGCATTCTAGAATTTTTGGTTTGGCAACCGATGGCTTCGTTTTAAATATCAACAAATAATCATGGGTGCTGTGGGTTTTTGCATGTTTTTATTAAAATGATCAATTTCAGTTCGGATGAAGGTTAGCAAAATCCTAGATCACGAGTTGGTAGTGCGCGAATAATACCCTCTCTCACAAATAGGTCGTATGCTGTTACATGGGAATTGAAATACCTACTTAAATGATTTTATGCATGAAAGATACGGTCTTCAATATTTTTTCTATCAACATACTGCGTATATCCAGTTAGCAACACGGGGTTGCACTTGCTTGCGCCGAGGAGCGAGAAGGTATTGAAGCTATATCAGCCGTTTCGTGTAGGGTAGGGTTCCTACCTACTACGTTTTCTTTCAGATCGATTTTGAAATCTTGATGGAATTAAATGTCGTCTAGGTCCACGTCTTGCTCATAACCAATCACAACAGCATATCACCCGACTCCTCTGTACTTACATCTAGAGTGTCATTTTTGAATGAGATTGCCAATTTTCTTGCCAATCCAACACCTACTTTGGGGCCATGGTAAAGTACTTACAACGAGCTCCTTGACTAAGTTCTCGTACATAAAATTGAATGATCTATAAGTTTTATTATTTCATTTTGCTTCAGGACCCAACAGCTATGCCTTAAATTCCTTTTCACCAATAAGACTTGCGTCTCATCACTCCTCGAGGCCGTACGCGTACGTTTATCGTAAACAACAGTATCCAGGTGAATATTATTACCTAATAATGGTAAGTACTATTTATGTTACAGTACATAAATAGTACTTACCATTATTAGGTAGCTAGGTAGTTGATTTACCTACCTTATTAATTTATTTTAGTATTTCGGTACTAAGTAGTGTGCCTACTTGTATTAGACTACTAATACACGTTCCTAATTTCCTATGATTTTATTATCGTAGTACTAATCTACATACTTTAATAATCAAAGTCTACATAATGCAAAACGTTTATCAATGTAGCTTTGAATAAAACTGCATCAATGACCACCGATTTAGAGTTTATTATTAGAGAAGTTTTTTGCCTATAGGCAAAAAACTAAAAGTAAGTACCTATAGGTACTTACTTTAGCTACCTAGATGTAAGCATTTAAATGTACTAAGTAAATAAATAAAAATATCTCATCATGTTTCCATGTGTTTAGTTCCGGTTTCTACGCCATTACTACCTCCGGCGGCGGCAACATTGCAGCCTTCGCTGCCGACGACGCCCCAGCCACCGTTGGCGTTATTCAACCTTGCAGAATACCACTGGGCAGAGCAGCTGTTCTCCGCCGCGGACAAAGCTCTAGTATTTGAAGTCAACAATACTACCCAGAAACTTGTACTTAGTGATAATGGAAAGGTGAGTCTTCAACTTCAGGTGGCTTACTATCACCGCAAGACGGCACAATACATGATGTAAGGCGACATCTCGCTTACTTAATCGTTAGAGGATGGTTTTTTTAAGAGGTGATAGTAAGCCACCAGGCAGTATCTATTCCAACGTAATAATAAATACACACAGATCAAACAACAATAACTATCATGTCGACTGTATTACTACAAAACTATTATTAATGATGGCATCCTACAGGAACCTCTGGACAAGGACGTAGACTCGCAATGTCCGAGTGCCGTGAACGGCGGCTCCGGCCTCTGCGTGTACCTCACTCGCTGCGGGGCCTCGAAGAACATCACCGCTGACCTCTACAAAACCACCTTCTGCAGAGTGGATGGCTTGTGAGTTCATTGCCATTTAGTCCCACCAAGTCCTCTCATACGATTACTTGATGAAACCATTAAATTATTTCTATGTCATCAGAAAAAAATAACAATGTACCTACCTACTTACACTTATGCTATAGCTAACGTATCGATCGATCCTAAGGCTGATGTAGGAAGGTATACCTTCACGTTCGCATTGCCGACCCTTGACAACTCTTTCCACGCCCTTTTTGAAAGACCACATGTTGTTAGTCTCTAGGGCTTCTATAGTCTCATTACTAATTAAAGCAAAGCCCTTTTATTGCAGTCTTCCTTTGGCGGTAAATCAATCGAAAATCCAACCCCTGCTATTGTTTTGTGACAAACGTAAATGATTTGCTTACAGGTATGCTGGTGTCTGCTGTCCACAAACTTTGGTTACCAATGCCCGCGTTAAGAGTGAAGACAATTCTAGTTCTAGTGATAAGCTTAGTGACAGTTCCAGAAGTGGAGGTGACAAGGCAGCAGCAGCATAATGTGATAGCCGATCAAAATGTCTAGTTTCGCGATCATTCCCGTTGTCCTCCACTTCATGAACATCTGAAACATTACGTCAATGTTTTAACCTTTGGAAATGTTTTATTGACCATGATACTACAAATAATACTACCATAATAGTACTACCTACCTACGTTAAATACCTAGTTTCTGTTAGAAGAATTTTCAAATATCTTTACTAAGTAAGTATCCAAATTGAAAGTAAAATTGAACAGCAAACAGAGCTAGAAAAGAATTCTTACCAAGTCTAAATAAACGCAAATTGTAATATAAGTACCTAGGTAACAACTAGGTATAGGTAACTCTGTATAGGTAGGTTAGGTACTGTACCTACGCGTACGCGGCTACGCGGTGACGTAATGAATTTATTTGAGGATTGGTTTATTAGTGACTTATTTTTTTTATACGTAAGGTAATTTAAGTTAATCTAAGTGATGTTTTCATATTCTAATATGAATGTCTCCGAAAGAAGTTGAAAGGAAAAGGTGCTGTTTACTTTAAGTGCCATGTTTGTAACTACGAACAGAATATTTTTATAAAAATAAATCAAATTTATTACTAAAGGCTTATCATTTACCATAGTCATTTACTAACTTAGTTATATTAGTAATGAAAGATTAGTTTTTTTGATATGGTTAGAAGAGACATCAAACAAATAAGCAAATTATTGTTGGCTCGAAATTATATTTTGAGCCAACAGTTTTTTGTTGATTATCTATACTTCTATATATCTAATACAATATTATAAACAGGAAAGATTTGATTGTTTGTTTGTTGCATCGATACTACTGTATATATATTGATAGGCTTCGAAACTACTGGATCGATTTAAAACTTAAAAGTTCTTTCACCATTGGAAACACTATCCCCGAGTGACATAGGCCATGTGTGTATCACAAAGTGAGCTTATAAGGGTTCCGTTGTTGTATTATGAGGTACGGAACCCTAAAAAGCAGTCCTAAACCCATACCTACTTAAGGAATTAACGTTAATTACTGTGATATGCTTACTCACTCGTTCTTGCTTGAATGATTCTAAGTTTTAAGAGATGGTAGTAGGCCAAAGGATAGATACGAGTCCTTTGGCCTACTACCATCTCTTAAGCCGTAAAACACATTCTAAAAAAAACACAATGTCTAGATTGACAAGTTAAGTTTTGAGCAGGTGAAGTCTTTTCCGCCGTTTCACTTAGCCATCTGACTCTGGCTAGACTACGGACGTGGCTTGAATTGACTAAAGTAGGACTGAAAAAGATAAATTCAAGGAAGGCCTTACAGGACTAGTTTTTCTGGCGTAGTAGGTACATAGTATAAGTACCTACACTTTTGATATTAGTATTGCATAGTTGGTAGCACCGTTTTTTTTTTTAAATTGTTTTAAGTTGGCTATGAAACGCGATACAAAGTTTGAATTTCAAACTTCATTCATTTACGTTGTATGAAAGTCTCTTAAACGTAGTGAATACATACTCTTTGGTTTTTGGAGGGAAAGAAAATTGTCTCTATGTCCGCGCTGTATTTAAATTCCAGGAGTTTTTGGAGGGAAAGTAAACTGTCGCTATGTCCGCGCTGTATTTAATTTCCAAAACTTAGGTTTTTTAGAGTGTTTGTGCATAATATTGGTGGTTTATTATTCGCAAAGTGTTCGTGAACAAGCGTGAGTGTTGGGAAGTGATACAGTGTCGATTACGTGACTTTTTATCTTTGTCACCAAAATCTCCATGATATAGCTAAGTGAAATTTTTTCACCGCTTCACTTAGCCATCTGACTCAGACTAGACTTACTTACTTGACTGGACTTGACTATTGACTTGAATTTTTGACTCGACTGACTTAAGTAGGACTGAAGAAGATTAATAAATTCAAGAAAGGCCTTAAAGGACTAGATTCCATGGCCGTAAAAACAATTCAGATTCATTCAAAACAGTTTCCTTGAGCAAACTCCAGTGAGGATTGGGATGAGTCAAGGAATGACGTTCCGTTTTATATCTGTATGTTGGTAAACCGCTTAACTTTTTGACGTAAAGAGAGTTTTTGACAAAGTTTATTTTTCAATTTTAGCTAACTAGCATAGATTTATTATAAAACAACAAAATACTTAAATACACAAAGAAATTATTATAGTAGGTACAAATTCTTTTAAATCTGGTCCTCAATAAAAGCACCTACCTTTCGTTAAATGAAACGTTCGAGGCTTCCTTATATTTGACAGTTCGTTCCTCACCTCCATTGAGTAATTTCCTTAAGGTGAGGAAGCTAATGTTAACTATGAATACCATTGAGGTCGAGTGAGGATGAGTGGAGTTTGAGGAAACGTTTAAGAATATGGGTGTAAGTGTTGGGAAGTGGTACAATGTCGATTACGTGACTTTTTATGTTTGTCACCAAAATCTCCAGTTATAGCTAGGTAGGTGAAATTTTTCCACCGCTTTACTTATTTTAGTTATCTGACTACTTACTTACTTGACTGGACTAGACTACTGACTTGACTTTTTGACTTGACTGACTAAAGTAGGACTGAAGAAGATTAATAAATTCAAGAAAGGCCTTAAAGGACTAGTTTCCATGGCCGTCAAACTATTTAAAAAAAGATGTTTTTTTTGCCATAGATTTATAATATAGAAGATGTAGCTTCTGCTGTGATTTGTCATTTGGTGCAATGCAAAAATGAGATGGCGAAAAAATAGGAGAGAGTCTGCTTAGGCCAAACAAATAATGAAATTCTTAGTTTTTTGTAATATGCGTGTTTTAAAGACACTCGTTTTAAATAGTATGATTAGTATTAGTAGTGGATTATGATACTTGGCCGACGTGAGGGAAATATTTAAATATTTATTTTCTGTCTCATGTGCGGCCACGCAATGGTAAATCTATAAGTATTTGATCTAAGGTTTTTGGCAGTTCAATTGTTGATTTTGGCACAATATTATTTTGGCATTAGGTACTGATTGTGATTTGTATAGGATAGGACAAATGGATTCTTGATCACTATCCGTAATTGCCTGCTTGTTTAATTATTACTGTTTCTATAAAAACGTATACCTAAATAGTCACAGGTATGGTGAGCTGGGCTGATACGTTAATGATAAATTCGGTGACGGATGGGACAATGAAATTCTTACGCCAGATCGTAAGTTGCGAGAGCTGTATTACAATGATTTAGTACCGATTAACAAACGTTCATGACGTAACAAGGCCTATCAGCTGTCAGGTTCTTATCTTCGTTACAATTTTTACAGGGTGTTTTCAAGACAAATTCAATAGATCCACCTCCAGCCCCAGTCATGATTAGGAGACCTTTGTGGGAGCTTGCACAAGAAGCCGGGCCGTTTGTACGGCTAGCCGGGCTTAGCGGAGCTGCGGCTGTAGTCCTTGGCGCCATGGGAGCACATAGGACATTCCCAGAGACTGACACAAAAGAGGACTTGAAGAAAATTTTTGAAACTGCCAATAGATTTCATTTTCTTCATACTCTTGCTTTAATGACAGTGCCACTTTGCAAGAGGCCAATTATTGTAAGTGTTGCTTTTGTTAGCTCTGTATTACGACCTATCGATCAACCTGAAGCCAACTGATCTGAAGATATAATCATTAAGAATGAGATGTCAAAATAGGTTGAAAGAATGTCTATAATTTACACAATGAAATTTAAATTTCTAAACCAAATTGTTCAAGGGTCACAAGACAATGCCAGTGGAAGTCGTTATGCTTAAAGTCTTTTTGTTTGTTGCTCTAGATTTTTAGCTAAACACTTGTTTTACTACTGTTTCTTTCTGTAATTAGCTTTAATTTAGCTTTGCCTGTGGCCCAGAATATATAATATTATCCCTGTGGTACACACATAGCCTTTGTCACTTGGGGATTGTGTGGCTTTTTAATGGTAAATTAATTTTGCAAATCGGCCCAATAGTTTCAAAGCCTATTTGATGCAAACAAACATTGATTGTTTGTTGGCATCAAATAAGCTTGTATAATGTATCAAAAAGATTGTATTTTTGTAATAAAAACTAGTAAACTGATTTGACAAAATATTTCAATGTTGGAAAGCCCTACTATCCCCGAGTGACATAGGCTATGTATGTAGGTATCACGGGGGGTGGACTGCTAATTACAAATATAATGAAAATATAATAATACCTACTATCTTAAATTGTTAATCATTATACTTATTTTCAGGCTGGCTCCTTCTTCATTGCTGGCATGGGGCTCTTCAGCGGAACTTGTTATTACCATTGTTTCACTGGAGACCGCAGCCTGCGACGTCTCACACCGATTGGTGGCTCCTGTTTGATCCTCGGCTGGATTGCCATGGTATTGTAAAGCCTGAACACTGTCTGCTATAGTCTACTGCATATATCCGTGTTAGAGTATAATTATAAGGTATTGAATGTTTGCTTCATTCCATTCTAATTTTAGGCGGATATTACTAAGGGTTGAATTTATTATGACAATTAAGTGACTAAGTAGTGGTTCATTAAGTATTTGAGTAATGTGTAGTGAGTTTGGTCAACATACAACTTAATAAATAAAATTATTAACTTAAATGTTGTAGAGAAGATACATGTAGGAGTTGATTTTCTTTGAAATATAAAACATATTCATAAAAAATACTTCATATTTCACAATTTTATGAAATTTTGAATTTTGTATACACATATAAATCCCTTAGTTCACTTCCTCGTGACAAAAATATTCTGTACATATTTAATTTATGGTTATTAATTAATATTGTTAGTCAAATAATAAATTTAAACATGTAACCATTTGTTTATATTTACACAATTTCAATCTGCCCTACATGACTAACTATTACAGTCTACAATATTACCAGTCATAAGGTAAATATGAGAATATGTGACTACTCCGAATAACTACCTTTCTGCAGTTTTACGACTCGCGCGCATTTTACCACGTTTGCACTTCTCAACTGTCCCTTTAAGTGGCTGAAGCCTCAAAATAATAGGATTAAAAAAAAACTGTCCCTTTTCAAGTGACAACCTAAGTTAGTCGGTTCAAGTCCACTGTACTCTTTGTGAAGTGGTTTATATGGTTAGTTGGGCGACTGAACAAAGCAAGCAGAATGACCACGCCAGATTTTAAATCTCCACGTTTTTGGTAAATGTCTAACGTTTCTCCACGGTTTGGTACAAATTGTTAAGGCAAAGGGTTCACTATATTTTGTTTTTGGCAGGTCGAAAGTGAGTGTTGGGTGGATGCTGTGATTGTTTTATACATGACACTGTCACCATTATGAGGCTCTTGCCACAGCTAATGAAACACATAATTGATCAATATTGTTTACATGGTTTTATTGAAATTGTTACATATTAAATTTTGCACTTTTTCTTTACTCATTAATGATACTTAAATGTTACTCAAAACATACACCGTTTGGTAATAAATGCTATTATATTTATAAGACTCTCATAGAAGATTCGTAGCGGTCTCCCGAAAACTAATATTAATTATATAGTATAGTATATCATAATATTATATGGTGAAGATTAAAAGATGTAGTCAGTGTGCGCTGGTTGCGGCCATCGGGCGATGTTCGCGACCGACAGGGTAGTACGATAGCCTCCCATTGAGAGTCTCTCTAAATCAATAAAGAAATATACAAAGCTATCACATTAAATTAACACAAAATATAGCTATAAACATATTTATGTAATCCAAATCTAAAGAAAACAAAATGTTGAAACGTACAGCACTCGACAGCGTCCGTCACTTAGTAAATAAACAGTCCGATTGCACAAAACGAGTAGCGAGTCTAGCACACACAGTTCACGAGAGGTGGAAGGAATGCTGGCCCTCGGAGGCGGCGAGGCGCAGCTTGGCGCGCATCACCTCGGCGCTGCTGTAGTCGGGCAGCTTGAGGTAGTTGACGCAAGTCATCACGCTCGGCAGGTACTCGTCGGGGTCCAGCGACGACTCCAGCGACTTGCGCACCACCGTCAGCGGCGGGTTCAGTGCCTTGAACCCTGCACATACATACTAATACATTGCATGGTTTGGTTACACTTAATTGGCTATAAATAATACACATTACTTATAATAAGATCTAATGGCTTCTTAAATTAAAGAGTACATTTCCAACAAAGTTTAGACTTTAGGTCACGTTTACTTTCGTCAATGATCGTTCAACATGTCTGAGATTGTGTAAGGCATGATGTGCCTGAACCATCAATCAAAGGGATGGTACTCGAAAGTAAAATTGAATCGACTGATTTCCAAACAAAAAATCCTAAATTTTGAAGTTTAAATTAAGATTTTTGCGATGATTTACGATGGAACAATTAAATCAACTAATTTTCAAATAAATCATCGCAAAATTCTTGATATAAATTGAAAAAATTAAATTCATTTGTTTGGAAATCAGTCGATTCAATTTAACTTTCGAGTACCATCCCTTTGATCGATGATTTTCCATCATGCGCGCATAAGGGTCTAGGGTGCGCCTAAGAAGTTAAAAAAAAAAAAAATATCTTTTTTCCAAAAATAGTTCTTTTTCCAAGAGTACATATTTATTTAGAAAGATTAAGTGTCTCTTTTTTTTAGTAGAATGCAAGGATGTTCCACTAATAACATTAGACATAGGAATAAGCTAAATGTATAAGACACAAACAAAGACATCCATAACAATAATAGTCGCGGGAGTACGAGGCCAGGATGTCGATGTTACGTACCTCCAGTGGGCAGGCGCGGGCTGCCTGTGACGAACTGCAGGAACAGCCGCTGCTCGTCGCGGGAGTACGAGGCCAGGATGTCGATGAGCATGCGGATGGCGCGGGAAGACGCGGTGTAGCCGTGGTCGGGCCGGATGCACTCCGCCAGCATTCGCGGCTCCCATCGGGATTCACGACCGCCTGTGTACATTAATAATTACTTAGAGCCATAAACAACATGCTTGGAACTTAATTCCTAAATTTAATATGTGTGAAAACACAAATTAAAGTGATGAGAGATCCATATGGTTTAATTTTAAAATTATGAGCGCAATCAATAAATCTAGTTTTTGTACGTCATTGAAACTATTTAGAAAATAATAAAACTTGTGCTAGTTAGACTTACCGGAGGGGCTTCCACAAAATACTTGTTCCAATTCTTCAGGGTAGAATATTTTTAAATTGGCCAATGGAAATACTGTTTCAAATCCTTCTTTGAACGCGGACATTTGCTTCACAACCCCTGTAAGTGTAAAAAATCAATTTTCAATCAAAAGAACAAATTCCAAATAACAATTTACATATATAAGTATAAACAAGCGGTGTGAGGACGTAGGATCTTAGACACGGATTGACTGATGGTGTTTCTATACGAAGAAGCATAACAGAATGAGGGCAAAATATGCAACTGAGTTGGTCTATTGGTTGGTATATTTTTACATTGGTATTCTGGGAATACCTGGGAAGTGCAACACCACCACCGATCCTGATATACAAACCTTCGTAGAGCAGCCAATGCGTGACGAGCGCGATGTAGTCGTTGAGGTTGTGCGCGGTGACGGGCAGGTCCCGGCCGCCGCGGCGCAGCTCCGTGCAGCCGTCGCCGGGCAGGATGAAGTCCAGACCCAGCTCCTCGATCGGGCAGCCGTCCAGCTCCAGTGCGCTTATCTAACATACACATATAGACCATGAGTTACATTACAATCGGGGAGGTGGGCAGCTTATGCTCATCAGTAGGTAGTTGAAAGCTGATGATGATGATTACATTTCATGCATATTTTATTTTACTTATTTAAATTATCAAAAAAAAATCCTTTGGATAATTCAGAAAAAAACTGACAGAAAAAAAAGTTGCCTCTTTTAGTGGTTATGAGTTTTTTCTGAATTTACCAAAGCAAAAATAATGAAAAGTAATACCAAAAATACTAGAAGTTATTTACTAGCGACCTGCCTTCTTACGAGTTGATTTTTTCAATTTAAGAATAACGAAATAAAATAATCGATGGCGCTAGTTGGCTTATGATAGAAAAGAGTAGATTGAGAATTGCGAAATAGTTATTTGGAGACCATATCGCCGTTTCATCTGAAGTGTGCGATATGGCAGCGGCTCAAACCGACAAAAACTCGAGATATTATTCAGAAAGAAAAACGGTTACGGATGGTAGTATATCTCCAAGGTCAGCCACGTGTGTAGTGAGTGAATACTGACCAGCTGGTTCCTCTGGTCGGGCGTGTGCGTGTCGTCGGCGGCGATGTCTGTCGCGCGCTGCGCCACGCGCCGCAGCCGACACAGCGAGCGCCACAGCTCGGGCGACACGTGCCGCACGTCGCTCAGCGTCAGCCACCGGTGCTCGCTTACCGCCCATCGGTACATCGTCACCGATAAAGGAATGTCCACCTGACGATACACATTACTATTAAGCCAGGAAGATATTATTTTGTTCTGCTCTGCAACTTGATTTAGTATCAAAAATATTAATAAGAAACGCATGCTAATCGACACAACTTATCGCGCAGTCACAATCGAATGATAACAATAATAGTTGCTGACACTCTCCTCATGTAATACAACAACAGAAAGTAAGCTCATTCCATATCTACAAACTACCAGCCAGCTTAAGGTTGATACCTCGGTGAACACTAGCGCCACCGTCATTTAAAAATCATTACTCACTGAAAACACAAGTTATCAAAAATCCCTCTGCTGTAATAATGGTTCTGGATCTGAAGTTAATTTTAATCATATTCAATTATTAAATTATAGTTCCATATAGTTACAAATTGCAAAACTGCTAAAAGTGGCCGTTTTAAGCAATAATGCAATTTGTAACTATAGGTAATTATAATTTAATAATTTAATATGTTTAAAATTAACTTCAGATCCAGAACCTTAATTACAGCAGATGGATTTTTGATAACTTGTGTTTTCAGTGAGTAATGATTTTTAAATGACGGTGGCGCTAGTGTTCACCGAGGTATCACCTTAAAACGGGGAAACAGGCTGAGACACATACAATGTTATTCACATATAAAAACTAAGCTAAAAGTACAGTGTCACTCACCATCCTAGAGTCCATAACCGCCTTGGCCATGAACTTGCCGAGGAAGCGGAACTTGGCCTTGACGCGGGAGAGGTGCGAGGCGCGCGCGTTGCGGCCCACGGCCTGCGGGAACAGCCCGCACGGCCACGACACGTACGTGGCGTCGGGCGCCGGCGACGGGATCGACGTCTCCTTCTCCAGCTCCGACGGCTCCGGCGACCGCTCCTGTGTACAACACGTTTGTAAACTTGTTGGGATGCATAATATACGTGCATAGACTGCTGGAGCGTTGGCTGGCAAACCTAAAAACCTAGATGATGATACGATGCCACAAAATCCAAATTTGCAAGGTCGGAGAGTAGTTACTACAGGTAAAATTACTAAAATAATTTCAGAAAGCGGTGAGACTAATAAAAAGAATATTTTCTTGAACAAATTTTTGCTAAATTTTGTCTGTGATATTACTAAAATAGAGTTAGAGAATCTATTTGTGTAAGTTACAAAGTAGATATTCAGTTTAGTGATCAAATAACATATTTCGAAAAAGTAAGTAACAAGAGATACAATATACAACATACCTCGTCGAGGCTAAGCGCGTCCCTAACAGAAGAAGCAAGTCGGTTGGCGGCATCAGCCGAGCGATCGGTGACCACGGGCGGCTGACTCTTGACGATCTCGCCCGCGAACGACGTCGGCTTCTGCTTGAAGTTCTCGCTGCCGTGCCACAAATCCAAATCGGCGCGTTGTAGCTCCTGCGACACGAGCGCGTAGAACTCGAGCGTCGGCCCTAGTCCGGTGCCGACTTCGTTCTCGTACTGTATCTCTAGGAGGGCTTTGGTGTTTCCGAATTCTTGCATGACGTGTTCCGCTTGCCGCAGCACGTTGTGTCGCTGCACGGTCCGCTTCCGGCGGTCGAGTCTCGGCGCCACTCGCTCGGCGTCTGCGCCGGCGTTGGCTGCAGCGCCGCCGCGCTCGCCGCCCGCTTCCAGCAAGCGCTGCAGCGCGCGGTCGCGGTCGAACGACAACACGTAGAACAACAGGTGCCGACACTCGAACGGGAACAGGAATGGGCTGCAAACAACATAATGATTGTGTGTCAGCTATCCATACTAGTTTTATGGGCTTAACTCGGTCGTATTGAAACTTTTAATACATTATCAAGCTTTAACGCATCTAGAACAGAGAAAAACAACTAAAATAAGGAGAAATAAAAATTTATAAATTATTAAATAAATCTTACCAAGCATAAGAGATCTTTTTGAGCCATCCAGGTAGATTGCCTGTCATGATCACGAGTGGATCTTGCAGTTGTCGGCTAGCTTTGGCAGCAAGCTAAAAATAATAAATTAAATGTTAGACAAAACAATCCTACTAATGTCAGACAAAACAACATAAGTCTACTGCTGGGCAAAGTCCTCCCAGGTTAGGATTGCTATTTTCAAGAAGCATAACTCACTGAAAACACGTAAAACTAATGATTATCGTTCGAGTCACCGTTTATGCCAAATGAAAATCATTAAAAACGAACGATAAACATTCGACTCGCCGGTTTTCCTATGTAAAAACACATATTAAAAATAGCACTACACGTGTTGCCCATAGTTATTTCAGATCGCGTAACCAAATAAGAGGAAGTACAATATTTAACAAGCCTTACGGCTTGAACGGCAAATTTAAATTAACGCCTGCTTCCTTTGTCATCGAGCACCACCCACCTTAGCGTTGATGAAGTCTGCGTTGGGCACCAGCGGGCGGTGGTCGGGCAGACACGCGGCGTGGTACAGCGTGTGCCAGTGCCGCGACAGCGCGTGCAGCGCTCGCAGCACTCCCAGCGCCGGCAGCGACGCGTCCTTCACGTCACCGCCCGTGATTAGCGGCGAACGCAGGATCACCACCAGAGGAGATTCGGACGCGGGAACAATGCCCTCTGAAAACAATTTCAGTTAATACTTCACGGATATTTAAAACTACCTTTTGCCCGCGGCTTCGCCCGTGTTTCCTTCGGGAACAGTGCTTTTTCCCGGGATGAAAGGTACCCTATGTCCTTCTCAATACTTCTAGCTATGTATATGCGAAATTTCAGAATGATTGGTTTAGTAGATAGGCCGTGAAGGCGTAACAAACAAACAAACTCGCATTGCGCAATGAGCATTAAATGAGCTGTAATACAACAGGATAGACACTCAAGGCGAGGCATCTACACATGTTTGGCGAGTGTGTGTAGCCAAAACAAGGTCAATACCAATGTAAGAACGGCATATTTGACTTGACTTGCCAACTGTGGCTCTAGCCAGTTAGATGAGCGACATATATGTAACTGGCCAAGCAAAATTGAGTACCAACTAATATGTGAGCTTATTTGCCATGTCTGGCTAGATGTCGCTTACATAAAAATCGAACACCAAGTAATATATGATCCCATTTGCCATGATTCACGAAATAAGAGAAACTTTGGTAAGTCACAAGTTGTCACAAATCAAAGGCGACCAATCGCTAATTGAACCATTCGCGCCTATGCTGCACGATCGAGTAAGTCATTCCTTTCACCCTTCCTATCAATACGATGTCACTTACCGTTCCACAAGAGGTCTGGCTTGCGTCGTGAAGACAGTTTGGTCGGTTGCCCCTTGCCTTTCCGCGCGGTGGTAGTGTCGGCCCGAGGCGGTTCACCCGT
Organism: Apomyelois bistriatella; assembly: GCA_947044815.1. Classification (NCBI taxonomy): domain Eukaryota; kingdom Metazoa; phylum Arthropoda; class Insecta; order Lepidoptera; family Pyralidae; genus Apomyelois; species Apomyelois bistriatella. The sequence goes on from OX345691.1 coordinate 5,611,372, forward strand.
TTCTACCGCGCGATAGTAGATCGTGTGAGTTTGTACCCAGATGCCCGCGCTCGCTGCAAATAAAAATAAAATAAATTTACAGTTTTGTTCTGAAGAGATTAGTTATATTGAATTCAATACATAATTTTAAAAAAAACTGTACATTTACATTTCACCTCAACATAAACTATGTTTCAGGAAAAATAATAAGTGACTCAACTTCTAAAAGTAGGATACAATTTTTTTATTTGGTTGGAAAAGAGAACAGACGGCATACTGCGATTTTTTATTAACTTTATTGAAAAAAAAACAATTAATAACGTAATTAGCGCAAGTTTGGTTATTCGTTCAAAAAGTTTTCAATCTAACAAAGTGCATATAATATTGAATAACTTACCTAGCGGTGTTTCCGTATCAGTATCCGCGTCAGTCTGCTCGCCATATTGCCGTACCGCTTGGTACACAGTCATGTTGTACGGCAATACTGTGTCGCCTATCAAAAATTCTAGTTTGTGTTCCGAGCTGAAACAAAAAAGGTTCTGATGAGCCAGAGGGTAGGCGGTACAGAAACAAATATGAAATAAATAATATAATAAACTAAGAATGAAATGAACATACACAAACAATAATACATTTACATACATAAATATATGTATTTAAAAATTCACTAGAAATATTCAAGAAAAGTAATATTTATTTATTTATTTAACTATTTACTACACTTAGTTTCCTAAAACGTGTAGTGAGTTAGGTGTATTTGACAAAAAACTTATAGATGCATAAATATCAGAATTTAAATTGACATAAAATATGTCAACTTCAGGGAATTGAGCAACCAGAGCGTCGAGTAGTGTCAGGGCATGGTTGGTTGGCGGCGTTAGCGCGTACCGTGAGGTACAAGATATACAGGTCAGGTACAGGGTCGCGTCATATAAAAAGAACGCTGGATGAGAGCGGAGACAGTAAAGTTGGGCCACACGGGAATCCAACGAACCAATCGCGTGCGCAGGACGACATTCGCCCGCGCTCACCGCATATATTGATAAATACTACTACCTACTGCGCAGCTTCACCGCCAGCGTTCATCTTATATGACGAGACCCTGTACCTAAATATAAAAAGTAATATAATACAAACTAAATAAAAACGTGTGACACTCGGGGACTGCTGCGGTCAAGCATAGCATTTTTTATGAACTTATGCAATAAGTACAAACGCTCGGTCGAGCTACATGGTAGGCAGAGTAAGGGGTGTTAGGTTCGGAATTTCTTGATTCGGTTGCCACGCTCAATAGCTCAAAGCTAAACACTAGCTTAAAAATTAATAATTAATTTGACGACCTCCATGGCGTAATGGTTAATATGCCTGACCGCTACTCAGGAGGTCCCGAGTTCGATCCCCGGTCAGGTCAAGATAATAATGTTGTTTTTATTGATTTGGGTCTTTTATGTTAGTACGAGTATATATGTATTTGTTATAAAATATAGTATCGTTGAGTTAGTATCCCATAACACAATTCTCGAACTTACATTGGGGCTAACTCAATCTGTGTGATTTGTCCCTATTTACTAGCTGTTCCCCGCGGCTTTGCCCCGCGTGGGACTCTATATCGCGCCCAAAAGTAGCCTATGTTTGACCTCAGGTCGTTAACTATATCCCTACCAAATTTCATCACAATCAGTCCAGCAGTTTAGCCGCGAAGAGGTGACAGACAGACAGACAGACAGACAGACTTTCGCATTTATAATATTAGTATGGAAGTATGGATAATAATAATAATACATACTCGGCGGTGTGTTGGTGAGGCGGCGTGGCGTTGCCGTCGTCGCCGTCGTCGTCGGAGCCGGCGTCGTCGTCCGAGTGCGCCGCGCCCGCGCCCGCCGCCCGCGCGCGCGCGCTCGCGTAGCCGCGCTGCGCCAGGTACCTGCGCATGCGCGACACGCACACACATTTACTACTCTGGCTTTTACACTCTTGTGACACGTACTTCTATGTATTATATTATTATTATATATTATTGGAACACACTAGCAGCTTTTTTAGAGCTGATGCGGTGTGCGTCTTTGTGTTTGGAGAATTTATCATGTATATCAGTAAGCAGCATTGACCTTGCTCACTTTTAACCTAACTGTCTGTGGACTTTTAATTGTTTTTTTGTCAATTTCTCGTGTAATAATATCTGTTAGTCTTCCTAAACTGAATAAATTAATAAATAATTTTGTACTAGTTTTTGCCCGCGGCTTCGCTCGCGTGAATTTCCCACGGGTACAGTGATTTTTTCCGGGATTAAAGGTATCCTATGTCCTTCTCAATTCTTTTAACTATGTGTATGCGAATTTCAGGTAATTGGTGCAATAGATAGGGCATGAAAGCGTAATAAACAAACTCACTTTCGCATTTATAATATTAGTTAGGAAGTTTGGACTAGCAGTTGCCGGGGTAAATAAAGCCTATGTGTTGTTTCAGTCTAAGCAATCTCTATTCCAAATTTCAGTCATATCGGTTCATTTCAAACATCTATAAATTTTTATAAATTTTCGCGTTTATAATATTAGTAGGAAGTAGAATTTTTACTTTTCTCCTCTCAGCTTTACAGAGAAACCGGTATACTGAAATACACGAGCCTTAGCCAAGTGAATATATCAAGGAAATTAATAGATAAGCTATCACTTACTATATTATAGGATTCAATGCCTTTGGGATATATTAATCGAATTTTGTAAAACTTAAATGATAAGGTAAGTGCATTAATAAAAAAATATATTAAATAAAACAGCTAATGTACTTAAAAACACACTAAAATCTTACCTCTCAATGGCTTGAACTAATGCTAAGGGGTCTATCCGAACTACACCGCCTTTCCACTGCTTGAGATTGGTGCATGTCGGATGTCGTTTGAGATCACACTGAAACAAAATTATACTTTTAACATACACGTCAAAAAAACTCCTCTTATTTTTTTTTTTTTATTTATTTGATTCATATACGCTCAAATACAAACATAGGAAACATAAAATTAGGATTTTTTTAGTTACTAAATAGGATAATTTCTAAAGCTGGCTTCTCAAAGCGCGTGATATCGCGACATCTCGAGCTATACGCTTCACACGGCGTGTAGGCGCGAGCTTTTGCGCGTCTCATGATAACGCAGATTTATATTTTACGGAAACTGCTCCAAGTGCGACAAGTAAGCGTTCACTATGGCCACTAGTGCACACTGCAGCCACAGAGAAATTACACAGAAGAGATGAATTAACCCAATGAGCACTGGTTTCATCATAGCAGCCTTTTATTAGTTCCAGTTACTTGCCACCAGTAGGGCATTGATCAGTACAGAACAATCCTCATTTACATTTACACGTGTTTACTCGTGACGTGTTCCTAAATTAATAAATAATTGTAAAGCGGTTTTCGGGGAAAATAATGAAATGTTATCTTTACTTTCACAACTAAGTTTACATAGCAACACAAAAAATATTCTTTTAATTTGCAACTTATTAATTTTTCATTTTATTAACCAAATAATGATAAGGTTCATGGCATTCCATGAAGAACGCAACTTTATCAAAAAGCATCTTAAAGAACGACTGTGTTTCTAAGGAAAAGATTAAGCCAACTCCACTTTTTATATCCTCCGTACTCACCATCAGCTGGTGCGTGTTGAAGAACTTGAGCGCGGAAGTAGCGGGCCGCGCGGGCAAGTCGTGCACGCGCACCGGGAACTGCTCCAAGTGAGACACGCACGCGTTCACTTTGGCCACGAGTGCTGACAGGGCCGTGCTGTTGCCGATCGGCACCAGCTCGAAATCTTCGCCCCAGTTTTTGCTGCTGAAAAATGGGAATATGTTATGCGATTCCATCGGTCCGAGTATGCCGTTGCATCAGCAACTCGAACCACAATTTAGAAAGAAGAGTACATCTACTCTTCCCAAAGCTATTTAGAATATATTCTTTTCTTTAATTACTATTAAAAAATATGTAATAATAATTTTTAAACTGTTCCTACAGTTTAATCATACAAAAATCTTACTAACCGGCTAGAATGCAAAAGAAATAACATCAGTCATTCATTCATTCATAATAAGTATTAATGGTTAGTAATACCTAGAGGTTCCCCTTAACACAAAAGTCAACATGAGGAATATTCAGAAAGAGAGAGAGAGAGAGAGAGAGAGAAAGAGAGAGAGAGAGAGATAGATAGATAGAAAAAGAGACAGAGAAGAGTATATAATGATAACATTGTACTGACTGTGCCGGCGCCTTTGGCATTTCAGCGAACACGTGCAGGAACAGTCGCAGGCGCTCCTCGCACTCCGCCGGCGGCTCCTCCTCGCCCTCCGCCCCCGTCAAGAAATGCAGCAGGCCTTCCAGCACGCCCGAGTGGTTCACCTGCAAACACGCTTGCATTTTACTATAATACAAGTCAGATTTTATTCACAGATTCAAACGATCACGAAGGTAAGCTGTGGCCGAACTTACCAACTACTACTATCACTACTACTTACAACTACGCCGAATCTACATAGTTTTAGGCCAACAAAACACAATGGCTAGATAGTCCAGCAATACAGTTTAGCTCTAGGTAAGGACGTTGATTGCAGGCCGCTTCCGACAGGTCAGCGTGGATTTATGTAGTAAAGTTTATATCTAGAGCAGTGGATTTCTTGTAGCCGACATGATGATGGTTTTAATTAGGTCTTAACAATCTCGAGTTTTTGAAGAGAAAGTAAACTGTCACTTTGCCCGCGCTGTATTTAATTGGTGAATTATTATTCGCAGTGTTCGTGAACAAACGTTAGTGGTACAGTGTCGATTACGTGACTTTTATCTTTGTCACTAAAACTCAGTTATTGCTAAGTGAAAAATTTCCACCGGTTCACTAAGCCATCTAACTCTGAGTAGACTTACTTGACTGGAATATAACGTGTTTAACGTTTATGACTTGACTAAATTAGGACAGAAGAAGATAAATAAATTCAAGAAAGGTCGCAGGCAGGCACTATCATGCCTCTCTCGTTCGTGTCGCGCTCTCGCTTGCGGAACGCGACAATGTGTGTAACGGAACAATGACGTCATTTTTTTCGTGCATGCAGCCCGTAGTATTATGTTAACTAATAATCATTCCTGTCACAATTTTATGCACACGCCAGTCTACCTCTATTAATCACCTCTACTCTCACGGGTCTACTGGAAGAGATTTCTATTGAAATGAGTAGTACCTTTGTACTTATTGTGTTTTATATTGTATCCTATATTTGTATTTTTGTGTACATAAATAAATAAATAAATAGTATCGAGTTATTAAACGTTGTCACGTCAAAAAAAATACAACAAACCTCGAACGGCGACACGTCGTGCTGCAGCAGCGTGTCCCGCAGCTGCTCGAGCGCGGCCCGCTGGTGCTGCTGGTGCGGCAGCGCGGCCGCTAGCGCCGCTAGTTGTTCCAGCGCGCCCGCGCCGCCTCCCAATGCGCCCCATTTGCGTTGTAAACGCGACGCGCTCCATTGGATCCACTCGCGGACTTTTTCTCTGTAAATTATTTACGTTTTAGCACAGATATTCAACCGCTATACAAGGAAGCGCGCCGATTTTTACGCCCGAATAATACTCAAACGCTACTCAATTTTGAGAGCCGCTCAAGAATCATGCTGTCGCGCTAAACGTCAGCGATATGACATTGAACAGCTCTCAAAATTTCAGCGTTTGAGTATTCCGGCATTAGTGTGCTAATAGAGTCCTCCCCATACTGAGGCATATTACCGCCATCTATCGATCACTTGAGACACCGTGATTCTAAATCCTGAAATTTCGCATACACATAGAAGTATTGAGGAGGACATAGGATACCTTTCATCCCGGGAAAAAGCACTGTTCAAAGAGGGAACTTAGTTATGTAATAAAGCGAAACAAAGAGGAGTTTTGGCGCCAAGCTAAAGTCGCTCAGTTATCCTCATTGTATTTATTTTCAAATATTTGTGTTTTTTCGAGTATTTGTGCATAATAAAGGTGGATTATTATTCGCTAAGTGTTCGTGAACAAGCGTGAGTGTTTAACTTTAATCCTTGTCCTTCTACCGCTTCACTTAGCCCTTGACTAATTTTACTAGACATGACTACTGACTTGACTTGACTGTGACTCGACTAAATGAAGAACATTATATAAACTTGATACTGGCAAAAATCCATACTAATATTACAAATGCGAAAGTCTGTCTGTCTGTCACCTCTTCACGGCTAAACTACTGGACCGATTGTGATGAAATTTGGTAGGGATGTAGTTAACGACCTGAGGTCAAACATAGGCTACTTTTGGGCGCGATATAACCGAGTCCCATGCGGGCGGAGCCGCGGGCAACAGCTAGTAAGCTATATGTTTGATTGTCATATTGTGGATTATATCCACATCAAAAAAAAAAGCGAAACAAATGAACGGCACCGACTTGTTCTGCAGGGTGAGGTTGGGGCAGTGCGCGTGCGGCGCGGCGGCGTCCTTGTGCGCGTGCGGCGCGTGCGGCGCGCGCCCCCAGCGCGACGGGTTCAGCGACGACAGGAACATGGACGTCTTGGACGCGCCGCCCGCGCCCGCCCCGCCGCCCGCGCCCGCGCCCCGCGACCCGCGCGCGCCCGATCCCACGCCAGACGCTGGACGGATAATACATGTTATGTTTTATTGTATTATTTGATATTTTTACAATGGCTTCTCAAAAGTCCTCTATGACCCAGTGCACATCGAGGAGCTCGATAGCCTAGCGCGGCACGCGTGTTCATAACGATAGTGCGCGTCAAGCGACGGCGATCTTTGGATTAGTCGACATTAGTGACATTTATATCTTGAACTCCTCCGTGCTTCGGAAGGCACGTTAAGCCATTGGTCTCGACTGTTATCGGTAGATGGCAGTCGTTAGGCTATATCAGATGTCTTTAGGTAACTTGAAAAATCCGCAGTGTTGGCCACTAACACACCCGGAGCGTTTCTGTGGGTCTAGTTTCTCTGTAAAAGGATTACGGAGGTCAGACGGCAGTCGCTCCATTGTAATAACCAGTTCCGCCAAATTTAGGACTATGATTAATAGTGTACCCTGGGCTCCGAAGCGTAAGCTGAAGATGTAACCAGGAAACACGCTCGGACGAAGAAATACATATATAGATAAACATGCAAGACCCACGCCAATCAGAAAAAGATCATTCTTCATTTTGACCCTACCAGGGATCGAACCCGGGACCTTAATGTGCAATTATTACACGTAAGTTCAAGTAGTTTGTTTATTTTGTTGTGTTAAGAGTTGGCTGGGAACGGCGGTCAGGGTTGGCCTCGTAAAACATACTGCGACCACATTGCAGACCTTTTGAAAAAGGAGACATTAGGAGTACCCAAAATCGGCGAGCGTGATGATGAGAGTGATGTGTGGAGGAAGCGAGAGAGGTATGTAAGGATCGTAGCCAATGGTAATCTCTAGTCACTGCCTACCCCTACGGGAGACAGGCGTGATGATATGTATGTTAAGACGAAACCTTGGTGGTACCTCGGTGAACACTAGCGCCACCATCATTTAAAAATCATTATTCTTTGAAAACACAAGTTATCAAAAATCCGTCTTTTGTAATTAAGGTTCTGTACCTGCAGTTAATTTTAAACATATTAAATTATGGTTCCCTATTGTTACTTAATCTTGTTACTAAATGTAACTATAACTTAATGATTTAATATGTTTAAAATAAACTTTAGATCCAGAACCTTAATTACATAACACGAATTTTTTACTTAACTTGTGTTTTCAGTGAATAATGATTTTTAAATGATGGTGGCGCTAGTGTTCACCGAGGTATCATCGTAAGTTTTCGGAGTGCACTGGGCATAAAAGCCACCACAGCCAGCCATACCGTGCGGCAGGTCGGCGTGCGGCGGCTGCGGCGGCGGGTCGTCGCGGCGGCGCGCGTGCCGGCCGCCGCCCGACCGCTTCACCGCGCGCTTGCGCTTCAGCATCTCCGCCAACTGGAGGGGGCTTCCCGACCTGCGTGCACACATACATCACGTTATTGGACAGGTCGACATAGAATAGAATAGAATAGAAAAACTCTTTATTGCTTGGTGCAAATGTATACATAATTTTGTTAAAAACTAGGTAAGGTACAAAGGCGGACTTATCGCTAATGCAATCTCTTCCAGTCAACCTTAGGGTGGATGGAGAACAAAACCAATACAAATCAAAAGGCGAAGGCGCAGTATATAATACGTAAATAAATATACACACAAAGATATAAATAAAATAAAGATGTAAATATAAAATAATATTATATAATAATATAACTTACACATACTAAATAAAAATAAATAAAAACAAATAAAACAAACATAAATACATACATAAAAATAAATACATTAAGTAGACATATAATACTACCACCACACTTGGCTATTTGTATACGAATATTTGCCTATTTGACCATATGTGGACGGTATATAACAACAAAAAGGCATGCATCCGTTGAAACTTTCAATTTACAATGTTATAAAATCTACAGCAGGTATATGCATACAAATCGTTTAGAAACTGAAAACTACATGAATATATTTATTTCTTACAAAGAGTTAAAAATATACTGCTAAAACTGACCTGTGAACTGACGTCTGAGCATGCGCAGAAGATGATGCCGGACCTGGTTCGCTTCCGTCGCTAACTGTAGGTGCTGAAAATGAACATTGTCTATTATTAGGATTTACCCACAATTTGTATCAAATAAAACAACATAATCTTGCGGTGACTAGCGAAATCTGTAAACCGCATCACTACATAGTATAAAACAAAGTCACTTTCTCTGTCCCTATATCCCTATGTATGCTTAAATCTTTAAAACTACGCAACAGATTTTGATGCGGTTTTTTTTTAATAGATAGTGTGATTCAAGAGGAAAGTTTTTATGCCCATGCGAAGCCGGACGGGTTGCTAGTTTAAAATATATTAACATGCTATACTCAACATTGAAACCTCTGAATAAAAACATAAGCATTTCTAATATCTGATACCAAAACAAAAATTCCAAAGTCAATGGAACCCCGAAAAATATGAAACTTACGTAGAGAACCAGTGATAAAAGACCCGCACGCGGAGAATGCCAGAGACAAGTTGTGCTGCTCGATGGAAGTGGCCGACGTTGACGCTGGTGGGGACGAGCCGTCACTTGAGCGCACACTCACGCTGCTAGGGCTCTGGCAAAATCACAAAACCATTAAGTTTATTATTTCTAGGATGTTTCAAATATAAATGTTGCAGAAACGATTAAAAAAGAAGTCTGTTTTAGAGAAGAGCTTTTAAGCAAGCTATTTTACGGGAAACTAAAAAACATCGTCATTCGTCTATTGACTGTATGAGATCTGCCAGTTATTTTTAAGTAAAATTATATTATAAATATAGTACCTGGGCGACCGAGCTTCGCTCTCTTTTTGCGTGAAAATATGGGTAAAATGAATTTTTACCAGACATGGAACCTAGCTAGATTATCTTTTTGACTATGAACTTATGTTTAAAATTTCAAAGAAATCGTTAGAGCCGTTTTCGAAAACGCGAGTACAAATAAATTTATATACAAATATTGCTAGTTTAATAGTATCGGATTATAATTATGGTGTGATAAAGATTTAACAAAAACAAACAAAATTTGTGAATATGCCAGCCATACCTTGACTTTTTGTCTTGGAGTCTGATGCGCAGAAGGCGAGCGTTCGCACAGCTGAGCCACTTGGTGCAGCACTCCCTCTCGTCGGAACTGCACGCTCATCTCCTCGGGCAGCCGCTGCATCAGGATCTCGGCCAGCTGCAGCGAGCCCACTACTATGCGAAGGTCGCTCGATGCCATCATTCCCGCGATGTGGGATGAGATCACCTGGTTATGTCAAATACGGTTGAATTTCATGATTTACGCTTGTTATAAATCACGCAATATATGAAAAGGAAAATAAAAACGAATGGCATATTTTAAAGTAAGACAACAGGGAAATGTTACAAGGATTTGAAGATATTTCGCTATGAAGCATTGACTGACAAACTCTTATATCAGCAACACAAAATCAAACTATAACAAACTAGCAGTCCACTCCGATTTCACCCGTGGTATACACATAGCCTGTCACTCGGGGATAGTGTGGCTTTACAATGGTGAAAGAATTTTTCGAATTGGGTCAGTATTGAAAGCCTATTCGATGCAAGCAAACAAAAAATGAAATCTTAATATAAGTATAGATAGACGAGCAGTGAATTTATTATGAAACTCAAAAACTTTGGTACAGTTATCATTACAGCTACAAGAGATTCTGCTTTTCGTAAAGGTCTCCCAGATTAATCAAAGGATTGCTAAAGAGCAAGCCTACAATCGACGTTTTCATGCGTTTAACGTCCAACCCGTATGATATGTAGCAGTAGCACGTCATAGGCACACCTATACATCTTGAACTCGTCTGAAGCGCCTATAATCCTTTCTGTCACAGTAATAGACTACTTGACTCATATCAATTTTGATGCAACAAATGTTCATTTTTTACAGTTTTTGACCCACGAAACCGAAACATATCGATTTCCGCTAGAAAAATGCAAAATGGCATTATAATTTCAATTTCATATTTACTTAAAATTCGGAACTGTCAAAACGCGGGCCGGCCATCAACAGCCATGACGTGAAGCAACTATTCTGGTAAACTGACGTTCAGACCTATTTTTGAATTCTGTTATTCGTTCAAAGTCATTAATTCGAATGATTTTCATTTGACAAAACTGTGGAATCGCATGATTTTCATGCGACTCTGTGGTTCTTGGGGAGAATCTGAAATAGCATCTTACACAAAAATGACGCCACAAAACTGCAAAAATGGCCGACGGTGTTTTTGATGGGATTCTAAGTGAACTTTTGAAATAAAATTTTGCTGCCTTAGAGGGCTCAGAAAATATGGAAAAAATGGTTTCAATCTAAGCAAATAGAGAATAATTATTTTATACAAGTCAACTAGGCTATTAGTATAGCCGTACCGTGCCGCCACCCGCCACACATACCTGCATCTTGAGCACCTGCCGCAGCAGCGCCGCGTCCGCGTAGTACACGCAGCGCAGGATGGCCTTGAGCGCCTGCGAGCGCACGGCCGGGCCCGCCGAGCTCCAGTACACCTCGTGCAGCACCGCCAGCAGCGCGCGCACCAGCGACGGGTTGCAGCGCACCATCGCGATGCGGGGGTCTGTGGAGTGTTACTCACGTCACTACATGTGTCGCTGATTGATCTGCTTTATATGTTTGGCTCGCTAGGAATTCGTGGCGCGATATACGTCCAAGGCGCGTCCCTCATTTTCAACATTTAAAACGTAAGGGAAAGATGACGCTTCGCGCGTCTAATATCGAGTGCCGAGTATAACGTGCACCATGAAAAAGATACGATCTGAGCGACCTCAGCAAACAAATAGGCTTAAGTACTCAGAAATAATGCTGGGACGAGGCTGAATTTAGTTTGGCTTTGGGCGAAGCACGTTCTCTCTCTCGTTTATATTATCGCTTTCCCAGCTTATGTTATCGCTTTCCCAGTTGCGTCCTCAGCTGGTTGCTTCGGAGCTGAGATTCCGCCAGGCTCTCGCTGTGAGGCACGTACCTGGCTGCGGCTGCGCGAGGTCGGCGTGCGCGGAGGGCGCGGCCGCCTGCAGGTCGGCGGCGGGCGCCACGCGCTGCACGGGCCGCGCGGTGCCGGTGTGGTCGTTGAGCTGCTGCATGGCCGTGAGGTCCACGGTGTAGGAGCGGCCCAGCGTGCTCAGGCAGACCTCCTCCTCGCCCGCGGCCGCGCCCGCCTCGATCGCGCGGCTCTCGGCCCACGAGTACGACCGCCATGTGCCTGCGCATGCGAACGGGTTAGTGGAACCTGCACTTTTATCTATAACTGCTTGGTCCAATGGTTGACTGGTAGATAATGCCATATGGCATTAAGTCCACTATTTATACACTTTATTTTTAATTTGTACAATAAAGTTTTAAATCAATAAATAGATTATAAGATACACGCCGTTTTCGCCATTCGACGAAGTTGAAACTGCGTGTATTTTTTTTTTTTAATAATAGTAACTGAATGATTATTTTTGTAATTAAGATTAACTTGCGTATCCATATTAATAGTATAAATGTGTTTGAATTTATATCCGTTTTTTACGTCGAAGTAGAACGACGAATACGAATGAAATTTGGCAAAAATGCCGTCGGTGGGCAGCCGCGGCATCAGCTCGTGATGTCCTCCATGACATACCTCTGTCGTCCCGCCACTGCCAGTGCGCGGCTCGCTCGCTGGCGGCGGACCACGGCCGGTCGAGGTGCGCGTCCACCGCGAAGATGCCGTCGGTGGGCAGCCGCGGCATCAGCTCGCCGATCAGGCACGTGATCTCGTACAGCTCCTGGGGCAGGCGCGGCAGCAGTTCCACTTGCTGGAATATTGAAAACGGTTTATTACATCACCTTTGTTAAAAACAAAAGTGCTTAAAAGACTTCTAAAAAACCTCTATAATTTTAGTGATTTAATTTATAGAGGAAAATTATGCAGAGAAAGTATTTAGTCACTTTACATACATGCATTAGAAGTGCAAAAATCTTAGTAAGAGATGCATAATTTGCAATCTTCACCAAAGTGTGCCAGTTAAAGAAGTGACAAATCAAAAATAACTCTAATCAGTCTATTTATCTAAAAGGCCTATACAATTACCGGTGATCTCTTTCAAACACATTTATTTTTTGCTCGCCTTTTCACATTTGAATAATGAAAAGCTGTACAATACAATAAAAAAAAATTACAGCTTATAGGTTTAAATTAGGAAATTGCCGATTAAAGAGAGGAAGTGAGAGATAGACTGACCTCTTGTTGTAATGTAGAGCCGGTGAGCAGACACAGCAGAGTGTCTCCGATGGAACGCTGGTGCAGCTTGAGTGCCAACGAGGGGCACGCGCTGCACATCACCCACAGTAACCGCAGGACTGTGATGAACGTCTGCCCGGAGATCAGCGGGGGCTGCACCACCAGCTAAACAGACAAATACTTATATCAGTACACGATCAATGACAGTTTTAAAGTCCAAGGGTCACACTGATTAGTCTACCAGACAGAGAGAAGTTGTTTAGTTAATCCCTCGATTATTGAGAATCCAGACACAATTGAAAAACTATTCTTTTTGTGACCACTTTGTTTGTTACCATAAGAAGGGTATTAAAATCGGATTTTACTAAGCTATAAGAAAGTGTATTACCTAAATTGAGTGTGATGGATGTGTGATTTGTCCCTATTTATTCACTTAAAAACATCGTGAATCTTGAAGATAAATAAATACAAGTGGAAAGGGAAAACTTTGTACAACAATATGATTAATTAACTCACCAATTGCTGTAAATTAGTGAGTAATTCCGGCGTAGCAATTTCTTGCAGACGTGCTGGATCGTTTTGGAAACTGTCCACGAGTCGAGAGAAAGCAAGACAAACGCATTCCACTGATTTCTTGTCTTGTTGGGTAAGTCTGGAAAAAAATGTGAACGTAAGTTATGACAAGCTTGGGAAGATTCGTCACGAGGCTATAATAATGAAATAAAGCCCGTCATATAATTTATTTTAAATACACTAATGAGAATAACAGTATTAAAGTACAAACAAAACATATCAATAAAAATTATGCGATGTAGGTAATTTTTAACTGCTTTTAATGCGATAACTATTTTACATAGGAATGGGCCGTAAGCTTGTTTAAAAAATGCTTACCTGTTAGCGAGTAATTGCAAGGAATCCCTGACGAGATGAAACTCGTCGGGTGTCAGGTTTTGGCAGCAGTTGGCAGTGATAGACAACGCGGCGCGTTGAGCGTTGATCGAAAAGAAATCCAGGTACGTCAGGCACGCTGACACACCACGCTGTAAAAAAAATTTATAACTTCAAGTATGTTCTCGAAAACGAAATTGTGACGTAAAATTACCACACGTATCAAAATCTGAACCACGTCAGAGGCCGAGAGGTGGTTTCGAAGAAGTATGAGACCAGGGTGTGCATGATCGATTGAACGCGTGACACACGAAATGATGATTACAAATCAAAATAATGTTAGTAATTGATTACTAAATAATTGCTTTAGATGTTATCATAATTTAAAATCTGTGTAAATAAATAAACATACAACTTATTGAGATTAGATATCGAAAAACAAATTTTATGTCAAACAGTCACAGCAGTATATACTCACCGCTTGCAATATAGCCTTGGAATGACGTCGTGACAACATGTCCAGCGCAGTGAGGCTCTGTTCGGCGACGTCCATGCAAGTGATAGCCTGCAGTTTGTCGAGGAAAGCCGGAACAGCCAGCACTACCGCGCCGCTGCTTCTGGGCAGTGCTTCGAGCATGTACGTTAGAGCGCGGCATGCGTGGTTCATCTGAAAAAATATTTATGTTCTTACCCCCGTATTAAGAAACGTTTGTGGAGTTTTTGGAGGGAAAGTAAACTGTAGCTATGTCCGCGCTGTATTAAATTTCCAAAACTTAGGTTTTTTTGAGTATTTGTGCTTAATATTGGTGGATTATTATTCGCAAAGTGTTCGGGAACAAGCGTGAGTGTTGGGAAGTGGTACATTGTCGATTACGTGACTTTTTATCTTTGTCACCAAAATCTCCATGTTATAGCTAAGTAAATTTTTTCCACCGCTTCACTTAGCCATCTGACTCTGACTAGACTCATTTACTTGACTGGACTAGACTACTGACTTGACTGACTTAAGTAGGACTGAAGAAGATTAATAAATTCAAGAAAGGCCTTAAAGGACTAGTTTCCATGGCCGTAAAAGTATTCTTAAAAAAAAAGAAACGTTTGTTAAGCCCATTTTAACAAAAATATATTTTGCCTCTTTTTCTCTTACCTAACTATTATGTGAAAGAACGAGACGCAACACATTTTACTATATACGTATATAATACGGGGGTTAATCTTGTAACTGTTGGTCACCTAAAAATGGATTTCTCAAAATTCCTCAATGGCGGATGCAACCACTAGTAAAGATTTCTACGTGAAACCTCAAACTATGTTTCATATGACTCTATATTTACTTCAAATAATAGAAAAACTATGTTATCTTTCTTTAACTGAATACAAATCCTCCATCTTAATTATTGTTTTTAAGAAAAGTTATGGGATAAAGCGTATTATTAGTATTGACATCCGTGAGTCATACTGAAGTCAATAGCTGCCAAATCACATAAATAAGTCGTCATTATCGCACGACGCATCAAACTAATATTAAATATCTAGTTACCTAAATGTATGATCCATTTTTAGATGAAGTACAAATTATTATTGGTCACTATTATAGGTCAGAGATTAAGCTACAATTAAACAAATGTGTACATTAGACAACACGACTTAAAATCGCTAGTTCATACGAATCAATAAAGATTACACATATACACAAATCCTTGACAACAAGATTCTGATAATGTGTTGTCTTGACCCGATATTATGTTGGCAAGTGTTAAATTTAAAGCTGCTTCTGATAGTTTTTATTTCTTACTTTATGCGTGGTATATTCCATAAATGGACATTAACCAAAATGCTGATAATGAACTAAAATGTGGTTATAATATTGCATGTATTATTAGTTTGTTTTTAATTGAGTAAATATTTCTGCTGTTTTTCCTAATAATAAGTGTGATGTTCCTATGTATCAGCAACTGTCACTGAAGTCGGCGAGCGTGTCCTCGTTGCCCATCACCAATAGCTGACACATCTCTATGGCAGCTGTAGTTACAGAGCTGCGACGTCACAAACACACTCACCATATCGAAGTTGTGCTCGGCGGCCAGCAGGTTGACGAGCGCGGGCACGACCTGCCGCACGGGGAAGCCGGCGAGCGTGTCCTCGTTGCCCATCACCAGTAGCTGACACATCTCTATGACAGCTTGGAGTTGCTGGCCCTCATCGCCGGTAGCTTGCAGCCCAGCCAAAAGCTGCGCTGCTTTGGAAGCCGCTGTTCAAAAAAAAAAATATATGAAAATGGCTAAGGCGATTCAAAGAATAAAAATGTCAAATCAGAAATGCCTACCTGTGTTAGCTTTTTCGTGTCACTATCCAGACACATTAAAAAAATATATATTACGTCTTCAATTTAAAAATTTCATTAACAAAGCAGCGACAAACATTATCGAAGTGCAAGCACGAGTTACGCTCAACTATAAAATCAACCAAAGTAGTCGTAGTTGTGTGTGTGTGTGCATGCATACCCGAGTTGGCGGTGACAGTGCGGTGCAGCAGATGCTGCATGCGCGGGCCGAGCGCGCCCAGCAGATGCGGCGGCAGGCCGCGCGCCTCCAGCAGCGCCTGCAGCCGCCCCACCTCGCCCTCCTCCGACGACGACTCCTCGGCCGCCGCTGAAGTAGCGCCCGCGCCCGCACCCGCGCCCGCACCCGCACCCGCGCCCGCGCCCGCCCCGACTCCCACACCGCCCGCACCGCATTCCTCCACCGACGACGCTGCTGTTGCTGAATACAATAATCGTTTAGTTGTATGAAATTTTCCTCTTTCTTTTAAGATGTACAAAATGATTGAGAAATAAATGTTTTACATCATAAAGTTATATATTTATTGAGACACTAGCTGTTGCTTGCGGCTCCGCCCGCATGGGACTCGGTTATATCTCGCCCTAGTAGTCTATTTTGACCCCTAGTCCTAACTATATCAAATTTCATCAACATCGACAGACAGAATTTCGCATTTATAATATTAGTATGGATGTGTCACAAAAATAATAGGCATGAAAATAACATTTTTATGCTCTAAAAAAATATATTGTACACGATTTTTTTTCTTTTTTTTGACGAACAAGTAATAAAAACCCTAGTGAATTAAGACAATCAGTTCTCAGTGTTGATAAAAGTTCGTCCCCCATGGTTTCTCGGCAATCAGTCCAATTTAACCTCCCCAGTGAATGAGTGCGCGAAAATCGTAATTTGAACTTTAAAGAAAATTGAATAGTTTATAGATAGCATAATTAAATTGTTTATCATCTTTGTATCATGTAAAATAATGTTATATCATTTCTTTTAGTTGAATCATTAGAATTTGTTAATATTATTTCATTCTAGGGTTCTTAACTATGTCGCTTTCTTGCTCGAGTGGGCAGGATGTACGGAACACCGTACATTATTTACTGAACCCTAATCATTTTGTAAGTAGCGATTGAATGCATTTACAATTAGCTTATGCGGCACTTTCGCGATTACTGTATCAAATAATATATTTAATTTAGTGCAATATATCAGTTCACTCAATTCGGTTGTTTTATATCATATCATCCCCGAAGCAACCCCTATCATTTATCAATATCATATTACCAGTGTAAGGAAGTTACACCCAGTGTTCCCATGTGAAACCTTCAGTAAAACCTACTATCAAAAAAAAGCATATAATGCTTACCTTTGCCCTTAGGCTTGGCCTCTGAAGAAGCGTTGTCTGGCATTGAAGCGGAAGCTGACGCCGGCGGTGTGGACGATGTGGATGCCACAGCACCCTAAACACGAATGAATTTCATTAGCAAAATATACTGTAAACTTAGTTTTTCATTTAATGAGTCCTCATAAGCAAAGTAGATGATAACTATTTGTTAAACTATTTCTTTTAGAAATGTTTGTATGTAAAATATTTATAGTACATAAAAAAACTGGACAACAGAAGGCGGGCTGGAAAGGAATATAATATCACATACCTTCTTAATAAAAAGTTGCAAACGTTTATTAATTTAAAAAAAAACGTATACAGGATTTGTATAAAATACAAAAACATTGTTTAACACTTCTTAGTCAAATGCCATATTTAATACATCCAAATTAATAATAAAAAAAAAACATAAAGTCAGCACCTTAATGCTTGGTAAGGCTGCATTAGCTCATGTCTTGAACTGGCAAACAACCTACTGACGTATTGTTTTGACACATTTTTAGTCTGCTTACCGTGGTTAGAGGCTGGGGGTGGGACCGGCTGGACGCACCACCAGTGCTAGCACACGAACCCAGACTGCTTTTGCCTGCATAAACAATATTTGTAAAGTAATTTTAAATTAAATGTCTAATTTATTATTGACTATTAGAATATAGGACGATAAAATAAGTTCTACAATGTACAAAACTTGCAACAAAGCCAGAGGCATTAGAGCAACTAAATAAGTTAATGTTAATAACTTAAAGTTTCTTCTCCCACTCTAATGAAGCCATATTTCAAAATCAATTTATTAATCTGTTGACTGTTATTTATTAATAAGGTCTGATAATAGCTATTATTCAAAATTAGTAAT
Organism: Apomyelois bistriatella; assembly: GCA_947044815.1. Classification (NCBI taxonomy): domain Eukaryota; kingdom Metazoa; phylum Arthropoda; class Insecta; order Lepidoptera; family Pyralidae; genus Apomyelois; species Apomyelois bistriatella. The sequence goes on from OX345691.1 coordinate 5,629,676, forward strand.
AGCAATTTACAAATTACATGTAATCATATGATTGTGTGCATTAGTCACAAAAAAAGAGTAGAATCCCTCGATTTCTAATTGATTAATTGCATTGCATATTTAGTACAATTTTGTAATTTTGCAACAACTTTGTTATTTATTTGTGCTCTAGATGTGTCAAAGACTTCTTCCGATTCAAAACAGTAGGAATATGGTATTACTGCCAAATTAAAATATTAATAGAATAACGAACTTATTCCTACTTCATAGGATTAAAAATCCAAAATAAATAAGACTGGTGCTAACTAATTCATAATACTTGGCGCTGCGGTTAGTGCGGCGACATATGAATAAGCCAATAGCGGATGGGTTTCTTTATATAGCGCGCTATGCTTAGCAGAAATATCAGAAATATTTTCGCGACATCAAATATTTTAATTCTGCACAGGTAAATGTATTTTTTTTTTTAGTTATTCATTATACATTCAAAAACAAATATTGGAAACTTAAACTTAGGCAATTAATTACAAGGGTGCTTCTTATATATCATACTAGCTGTTCCCCGCGGCTTCGCCCCGCGTGGGACTCGGTTATATCGCGCCCAAAAGTAGCCTATGTTTGACCTCAGGTCGTTAACTACATCCCTACCAAATTTCATCATAATCCGTCCAGCAGTTTAGCCGTGAAGAGGTGACAGACAGACAGACAGACAGACAGACTTTCGCATTTATAATATTAGTATGGATTATACTATTAAACGAGCAATATTTGTATATACATAAATTTATTTGTAATTGCGTTTTCCAAACGGCTCTAACGATTTCTTTTGGAATTAAGGTTATTACCACGAAGCAAATACAAAGAGGAGCTGGCCTATTGCTCTTTCCCTTAGAAACACAGGGTCTCCTAGTTACGGGGGATCGGGGTCGGGAATCTGCCATAATATCCCCAAATAACATTTGGAGAGCCATCTATTAGTGAATAGACGAACTAAAATAAACATAGGCTGCTATCATAAAGGTCGTTATCGATAAAAGTTCTGCCTCTCGTTACTAGATGTCAAGGCCAGGATCGTATTTAAGTATGTTATAAAAATAATTAAACGAATTTAAAACTTCTAAAAAAGGTAATCAGTTGAACCCTGTACGTGTGCAATATTGTAAAAATAACTCAATTTCGAACCAACTTCTAAGAAAGAGGTTTTTTATCAATGACAATCAAACAGTGTTAAAAGTGTTTCTACTCGCCGCTAGATAGCGCATTACGAAATTTTGGCTGTCACTCCATGCCACAGTAACATAAAATTATAAAATGCAAATTATTAATTACTTACAGATGAAAAAATAATCTTTTAGCTTCAGTCAGTTTGGGTTTACATGTATAGCTTTTACACCCGGTAACACAACACTTCATTTTGTCAACCAATGTATTATTTATGATTTATTATATAGTTGAGCAAAACACGTGTTAGAACGACGTCGAAAAGTTTTGTACTGATTTTGGCGACACTGGTGGCGGGAAGCTGAAACTTTTAACGTGACGTCAGAGGCCCCTTTGAATTAAGCAATCAGGTTGATACTCAACCTGATTGCTTAATTCATCTCCTCTGTGTATTTGCTTCGTGGTTATTACATAGTCAAAAAGATGTAGCTAGGTTCCATGTCCGGGAAAAATCATTTTACCCATATTTTCACGCTAAAAAATTTTCTGCATCGGTCGCCCAGGTACCTATATATTATGTAGTATAGTAAAGATATAGTACTGACCTCGTTTGTCGCGTCTCGTGCTGGCCGGCTGCGGCTGCGGCATGTCGCGCGCCCGCGCCCGCCGCCCGCCCGCTGCGCTGCTGCTCGCGCCTTCGCTGCTTGTCGACTGCGTATACACAACGATATTATAATAACTATTTACTAGTGACGTCTCAAAGATTAAATAAGTTCCAGAAATTAGTACGTTAAAACAAATTTTGCACCCTGTATACCTGTGTAACTTTTAGTCAATTTAGTAAAGTTTTTATTTAAATTAAATTCAAATGCACAACTGTAATGTTAATGGTGTTTTAAGATTACATAATAGGCTAGTTGATTTTATTTTGTTTTTGTTTAAAATATTTTTATTTCTATTTTTTAGATTAAAGCAATTTTATCCATATTTTTCTGAGCCCTCTAAAACAGCGTATATTAATTTCAAAAGTTCACTTTTATAATCCTCTCGAAAACACCGTTACTATACTACTGACAAAATGTAAACACTATGTGTGTTTGAAATCACAGTCAGCTTCCATTTCGCTTAGAATCAACTTAAACAATAAGTACATTATATATTGTTTTTTTTTTAATAAATTTATTATTAGTCTAGTTCTAGTGACATGTGAATCCTGTTACTGAGGACCTGTCCATAACCATCTAGTGGTTAGCTATTACGAATATGTTTACTGACCTGTCTCTTAGTGCTGGTATCTTGCCTTTGCCGCTGCGAAGTGCTAGCGCCCCTCGTCAGGCAAGCTCCCAGAGTAGCACCCGTCGCAGCTGCGATACTCTACACACAAATTATAAATTACATAATAATCTTCAATCGAAGCTTTAACTGCATGAATTGCCATTGATAAAGAAATACCAAAGTATAATTATATACTTACAACAAATGTTTTTAAATAAACGTAAAAGTTATCACTCACTCACTTAGTGAACATACTTTAGACTTTTGAATACTATATTAAAAAAAATATTATTTTATTATTATCAACTGATTTGCATAGTATGATTTCCTTTCGGAAATGAGTGATTTGACATAATATCAAATTTATCATTATCTATACATCGTCTTCTGCTGTATGTACCATCAATGTTACATTTAATATTAAACACATTCATCAAACATGTTATATATTTTTTTATTACTTAATTTAGTCTGGACTAGTAAAAAGTGCAATCCTCACCCTACGCGCGTTAGTTTGACGTAAATATGGGAGATCTCGCGGTACGATAAGAAGCTTGCTGGAGCCGTGTCCTTTTGATGAGGTTGCTTCTGTGAACAAAATAACACATCCATATTCATCTGTCCGAGTATTGTTCACGTTTATTTATGCAATTTATTTCATTATATGCACATTCATTTATTATTAACCTTCGGTTTCCTTAAATGGAGGCGGAGTTGTTGTTCTTCCGCGACTTTCCGCGCGGCTTTTGCGCTCTGCTGCTGTTTGGCTATAGCAGGCGTCACTTGTCGACGGGCTCGCTGCAACATCACACCATATGTAGCATAGTTTAGCCTAATACAAGTGAACACTATCTGCGATGAATAACTGCACTTAATACACAAGATAACGACGCCTAGATAAGATACGTGCGAGCATGTCGCGAGCCGCTCGTTCAGCATTGAGAGACTGATTGTACACGAAATGCAATGCGAATTCAACCGAATGAATTATCATAAACAAAATGAAAAGTTTATTACCTGAACTTTCACTGATAACTGTTGAGGTAGGTGGGCCGAGGTCGCGATGTTGTCGGTTCCTCAACCGATATGTGAAGGAAGGCTGATCAAGTCTTTCACTCTCAGAATTTGGAACTTTGCTCTCCCCAACCTCCTTGCTAATCTCTGCTGCCTCTTTGCTATGTGGATCTATTTTAAACTTCTTGGGACACTCCTCTAGATTAAATAGACAACTGCTCTTCCTGTTTGACAAGGAGCGATGAGCCGATCTCTTCCTCTTCTTTCCTTTCCTTCTGTTTGCTGTTGGGCTATAGACTGAATAATCAGAGTCTAATAATTCTGTTACAGTAGATGAACTAAATGGAGAATATGCAAAATCTCTATCCTCTAAGGGCAGTAACCCTTCAGATTGATTCAAATGATTTTGGGTGGAATTGGGTGTAGCTTCTGGGGTGATTGGCAGGTTCGAAAATATTTCTGCCTTTAAACTACTATTTGGCTGCTCACAAACACTCTCAGTGAACTTGAGAGCAGTCCGTGAGCGTGTACAATAAGCGACACACTCTTCTGTGCTATTATTTGATATGGAATGACTTTTGCGTCTCTTCCTGTCATGCGAGGAAGTTCGTCCACGTTTTGGATGTAGACTAGTCGAAGACTTATTGATGTCTCCACTTTTAAAGTCTGTAGTGTCGCAGCGCGTTTCGTATACGTCAGCACCGTAGGACCAGCGCTCAGTAATAGAGTAGTCAGACCTCGGTAGTGAGCTAATGAGGCGTGAGCTTCTTCGCAACTCAACGTGCGCAGGCTCGACGTCAGAACGGCGGCTGCCCGAGTGCCGGCTGGTGGAGCGTGGTAGTGGCGACGTCACGTTTCGTCTGTTTCGGCGACTGTGGCTCGCACGACGCACTTTGCGCAACCACCGACCGCCCACCACCCTGCTAGGAGAAGACCTGGAAACATCACAAATTTTGCTTCAAAATATTACAAATAAAGACCTTGTCGTCATATCATCCTGTTTTTCGGTTTTCTTGTCATAAACAAAAATTCCGCATACTTAGTCTAGTTCTATAAAAGTAGTATTATTATCATCTGCCATAGAAAGAAAAAAATATCTTCATACTTCAGATTTGTATGTCAGACTTGGGGTATGATGCAAAACTTATCAAAGTGGTATGAAGGTATAACCTTCAATGAAATGCAATAGATAAATTGAATTGAGGTAAACATGTGATAAAACATTAGACAGAGAGCAGAAGATCTAAAGAGAGAGAAAGAGAAGACCACCTAATCAGGACCATGATTAATAGCATACCAAGGGCTCTGAAGCTAAAGTTGAAGATGCAACCGGGAAACACGCTCGGACGAAGAAGAAGGAAGCAGAAGATCTAAGAAAGCTGATCAAAGTGGAAGATATTAGTAAACAGACCAAAACATTAACTTGGAAATGGGCAGGTCACATGAAGTATAATGAGAGGCAGAAGTTGCATGTTTTAGTGACAGTCTGGACTGGACCCCATGTTTCAAAATAAAAAGGATAGTAACAGATGAGATTGTTGGCCAACCTGATTTATGTTGCTGGGATTTATGTGGGGCAGACACCAATTTTAAGCTTAGTGACAGACGAATGGACAGGGGATCTTAGTATTTGGGCCCGTTTTTACCCATTGGGTACAGAACCCTAAAAAAAAAACAAAAGATTCCAACAAATTGAGAACGTCTGAGATTTATCTAAGTGGGTTAAAATAAAGGAAAGAAAACTACAACACAACACAAGAAATAAAATAAGGGCTACCAATTAAAATTTGCTTTTGTTTTGGAAGGATTGAACTTATTGCAGCAAAATACTGCTTCAGTTATATATATCTGCATCAGATTAACAGCAGTATAGTAATTGCAGGAGGAAAATCAGCCAATAACACCTTCACTGTGGCATAAATTATAAAAAAAACATACGATGTTTGTTAGTATACGAAAGGGTAGCACACCCTTTGCGACACTCTGACCGGTTCCGAATAACTCTGACACCAGGGTGTCCATGGTCGATTACCCGAGTCACCTACATGAAATGATGATTACTCAAGCGGTCACTGATTGCTGAGTAATGTTCTGAGTTCTATTATATTCCCTCTGGTAACTGAGAGACTACCTACCTGAGCTATATTTTAATGCATGTATCAAAATGCTTGTTTAACTTTAAATACCTATTCAAATAAATATTTCCACATTGGTTTGTCTTTTGAGGTGATTGGTAACATCTAAATGATTTACTTTTTGTTCCACACTTCATATACCTAAGCAGAATAGTATAAAACATTTAAATAACTACTAGAATTAATTAAGAGACAGCATATCCTAGAAGCAACTATTAAAATTTAGAACAACGGTGACTCACCATCATTGAAAATACTACTGAGTAATACATAAATTATCAAAACACTAAAATTACATACCTACTTACAATGTATTTATAATGGAAAAAATTAGTTTTATCTATTACTAGCGACCCGCCCCTGCTTCGCATGGGCATAAAAGCCTACCTCTTGAATCACTATTTATTAAACAAACCGCTTCAAAAATCTGTTTTATAATTTTAAAGATATAAGCATAAATAGGGACAGAGAAAGCGACTTTGTTTTTTACCATGTAGTGATATGTAGTGAAGTGATATAGTGATAGTGATTTTTACAACAATAATAGCTTTGAAAAAATCACATGCTGAATCCATTACACAATGCAATATGTACATGTTATTTTTCCTTCTCCTCTCCTTGTATAATGGTTTCCTTCTTATCTCCTATGACAAGTTAGCTGCTCCGATCTTCAGGATGATCCTGAAGATCAGAGCAGTTTAGAAAATACCAAGGTGCCATTTATCATCATGGTATTTTCTTGCAATAGAATTTTAGTTTGGAACACATGGTTTATTGGTGTACAACAATACTAAATAATACTAGTAAATTTGGTAACTTCTAACTTACACCAGGACCTCAGTGCCACCAGCAAACCTCTACACAGTGATTACACAGGAACTTTGTCTGTGCGCATTTATTCAGATCTTTGGCTAAAAGATATATGTAGTGTGACAGATATGATAATATGGGTTAATTTTGTAACTTGGGGCTCACCCGCTGGACTCTCTCGTGAGTGCAGAGTGCGACGACGGTGTAATGTGTTGCTCGGCCATAGACGACGCTGGGGAACTCACGCGGCAGCTTGTGTGGGGCCTGCGCAGGCCACCCGCGCGCGCTACCTGCCCGGCACCATGCCAGGGCGAGCGCTACACCGCTGTCTCCGCATCCACACCTCACAAACACATCACCACTTTATGCACTTGTCTCACCGACGCACTTGAAACACTCCCAATAAATGACACTGACACTCACTGCTGAGCAATCTGGAACAAAAGATGATACGCACTCAACAATCTGAACAATGCTGCGTTACATAAACAGTTTAACAAATAATAGGTACCCAACGCTTCTTCAGGCGTAAGAACAATCGAATCGTATACATACACGTCTAAGTATTTTAAATCACATTCGGGAATCTCCAATGGTTTTAAATATCACGTTTTTTAGAAATTATTACAATGGATGACACATCAAGGACGGAGATTACGCTTTTCATCGAAATATTTTTCAATCCATTTTTCACAGTCACAGCTGGCTAGCTGTCACTTCGCTAGGCTAACTAGAGTTGCCAGTACACAAAAATGAAATCTACCACAAGCATAGTTAGTTAAGATTTGTCTTAAGGTGGAAAAATAAGATGGCGAAATAGGAGTTCCGATCCGGAGAAAACGATAAGGGGGGGTACTACTGTTTCTTAAAACCATGCAAGTTCCAGTGAGTAAGCGAGATAGCGCGATATAAGATGTAATGCGACATCCCCCTTACTCACTGGATCTTGCATGGTTTTAAGAGATGGTAGTAACCCTCAAGGACCAAAGATAAATTTTCTATCTCACATTTCTATGTCAGCGTGGCTGTTTTTCTTTGTTTAAGTAATTGAACGCCATACAAAAACTTAGGCCAAACAAACAGGGAAATTCTTTGTTTTTTGTAATATGTGTGTTTTAAAGACACACTCATTTTAAATAGTATGATTAGTATTCTTGCACTGGTGCATTGTGATAATATTTGGCCGGCGTAAGGGAAATTTTCACGAAATTAGGTTTGATCCTTTGTCTCATCTGCGGCCACGCTATGTATAAATCTATAGGTATATTATTATATTTTATTATAGGTAGGTATAGGTTTTTCGATCATATTATGATCTAAGAAAATCACCCACCTCTACGATCACCGTACCTCTCGACAGTGTTGCCACTTTGGTGATTTTGTCACTAGATTTAGTGAGATTTGGGGGGGGCAACGGTGATTTTTCTAAAGAAAAAAATCACTAAAAAGGTATCGTTTAGACAAGTACCTATAATATTGTAATTTGAAAATCTAAAAACGCTTTTGTTGCAAAATGTCTGATCGCGACGATTTTGGCGACTTCATGGATTATTTATAATAATGATGCCAATGCCTATGAATATCCAACCAGGGGGGTAGCAGCAGGCTCCAAGTGGGTAAGCGAGATGGCGCAATACACGAGGTAAGGCGACACTTGCTTACTCACTGGTTTCGAGCCTGCTAAAAAAGTTTAAGGTAACCCCCGTAGGTTTACTATGATCCCTAGAAACGATCCAAAACCGAGTAAATAAGCGAGACGGCGCAATACATAATGTAAGGCATCTCCCTTGCTCAATCGTTTTTGCATGGTTTTAAGAGATGATGGTAAGCCAACTAGGCTCAGATCAGAAGCATAAGCTGAAGGCATCTAGGAAACACGCTCCAACATGATGATGAGAGAGAGAACTCTTTTTGGACAATTTGGACATATCGACACCTAAGTGAAAAACGACCTTAATACGCCGTGTGGATGTAATAAGTACTTTTTGTATTAAGTATTTTGTTGTTATATAAGTTACATTTTTACATACTTAATAAATATATGCCAGCTAGTAAATTAAAAAATAAACTCAGTTCAAAAACTCTCTCTCTACGTCAATAAATTAAGCGGTTTACACAGAAATGAAACGGTGACATCATTCATTCCTTGACTCATCCTCACCTCATCCTCACTGGAGTTCCCTCTAGGAAGCAAGGAAACCAAAGAGTAAGTATTATAATCACTACGTTAAGGCGCTGTATCCCCAACCCTTAGGTATTTGAGAGGGGTGAAGTGCGATTATAGTACGTACACGTAATGAAATAAGGTTGAAAGTGGCGATACTGGGTTGGCCTGTCACTAGTCTCCGTTCAATGCCATTTCGGGTGAATTTTTTCAGTTTTAATTTAATATTTCAATAAGTATGACTAAATATTGTAATTATTTTAGGTATCCCTCTGGGTCACTATGTTATACTTTTTATAGACGTAAAAAAATTGGTAGTTGTCGCTGAAGATATCAAGTAATTCGCGACGAAACCTATTCTGGATATAGCTTTTTTGCTATTTTATTTAGCTAGGTTTTAATTATTTCTTTTTAAATATTTTGATGTAATCATTTATTTTGATCTTTGAACTATACTTCATATTTTATTCATGCTTGTATTCCATGAAGAATAAAGCTAACTGCACGACGAAAAAATAGACGTTTACGGTATTCACCTGATGCGACAGCGCCTTAAGGAAATAATACAATTTTGAAGGAAAGTTTGAGTACTTCCATAAGGTGTCCTCCAATGAGGTTGAGTGGAGGCGACCAATGAGGTAACGTTAAAGAATATGGGTGTCAGACTATGTTCTTTCTATACTATATACACATATAAATAAATATAAGTATTGATTCTGCTGGCGCCGGTTAACTGTGTGTGAGATTTCTGATGCATTTCTATGTCTATGCTTACATATAAATATGTACCTATATGTAAATTTCTTTCTTTCTATGACTATCCACGGCGGCGCAGGAATTCAAGTTAGCCTTTAAATGGTTGCGGCGTCCATCTTACTAAATGATTGAAGACAAATACTGTTACCAGCACGATCATGAGACTGCTTCTTTCCTGCGCAGAACTTAATATTTAGGTGTCTAGTAGAATAAGCAAAGCCATGCCACTTGCCTATCTAACTGCATTGTGGGGAAGTGACCACTTTTACTGTTTGTGAGTTTTCTTACAACCCGTTTGCGTGTAGTGCACACATAAGACCATATCTCGGTCCCGTAGGCGGGGCAAAGGGCCAAGCCTGGTGAACGACCGCACTTGACAAGCCGATGCGATGTCGCAGATCGCGGTGTCCGGTCCGCCGCGCCGGGCTGTGGCACGGACTCCTTTGGATTCGCTTGGAAATCATTGCATGGAAATAGTATGCACCACGCGAATATAACGCTACGCAAACTGTACTTTATGATAATTGGCTTCGATGGAACTGAGGCGCATTTAATGAAGATACCCTTGTAATATATACCACCAACGTCCCTCGACCTCTGATTGACGCACATATACTGTGTATGCGCATAAAGCATAAAATAGTATTACAATTTTATCTATAGGGCATCGTGACCCACAGAAAAGCAATCAGCTAGGCTGCTTTGCTGGTTATAATCAATGTTTAGGGTAGATTAATCAAATGTTATGTTTGTTTATCATTTGGAAAAATACTGCATTACCCTGCCCGTTACTTTTTCCCATGATTGCGGGACATGCGTTATTTTTTGTGCGAATAACGAGATATTTTTTTCACTATAAATTCTAGTGTTTATTACTGAATGCAAAAGAAAGAATTCAACTGAGACTGCTCCAAACTCAAGGCAATCGGGAAATAACCGAAAGGATCAATGCATGCCTAATAAACAGTGACCTCCTGCTAATGTAACGAGTGACACAATGAAACACCCGTCAGAAACATAAATATGTGAATACTTATTGCTCATTTTATTCGTGACTACTTTCGGTGATTACTTGTACTGTGTTGTCACCAGCAAAATTCAAATATAAGACTACAAGCTTACTTAAGCTAGCATAAATCAGGTAGATCAAGTAGTTCTGAATAGTTTGTAAGTATAATAACAACGCCAATAACAACCTGTTTTAGGAAACCTGTCTACTTACAATTCAATCGAAACGGTGGGTTGAGACGAAAAATACACCCTTCGTTTCACCAGGTGCATAATGTCAGGTAAAGTTATAAGAGATTTGGTACCTATTGTACCACCCGCCTCTAATTTTAGACAGGTAGTTACTTTTTGTAGCAACGCTCTGCTCGAAGTAAATCTGTACACAGTAGAATGTTTTAGTCACGTGACCGGTATTATTAAATCGTGCGCCAGTGGACCGAACATTTGGAAGACAAAAAGGCATAAATCCTTGACGAGAACGCTACGCTGCCGATTTGTTATTCCAAGACGACCTTCCTTGACTTCAGAGTTCAAAAGCTTACCAACCCAAGCCAATCACTTTGTTTCTTTTTTTTTGTGAATTTATAATTCTCCTCAATTTAAGTAGAGAAGGTTGTTTCACAAGATACGCTAAGAACCAGAGATGTTTTAATATTTTTACAAGTATCTAGCACAAAATACATACTTCCATACTAATATTATAAATGCGAAAGTCTGTATGTCTGTCTGTCACCTCTTCATGGCTAAACTGCTGGACCGATTGTGATGAAATTTGGTATGGATATAGTTATGCACTAGGAGTCAAACATAGCCTACTTTCGGGCGCGATATAACCGAGGCGCACGCGGGCGGAGCCGCGGGCAACAGCTAGTAGGTGATAAGTTTAATGTGATACAGAGGTGTAATAATCACCGACCTACTTGTTAACCAGATTTCTGAGAATAGTCCCATTACAATGTATCTCTTAATGATCACGACCACAGACAATAATAAAAATGACGACCTTGTAAACAAACTCATCTGGTCGTCGAGACAATACCCCCAGAACACCTACAAAACTGTTTTTATTTTGCACATCTATAACGACTTTTAAAAATAAGGTGTTTTTCTATTCGACCAATTCTACGGTTCTATTCCATAGGAAAGTATGTCTCTTTGTCCGTCTGCCACAGTTACTGCACATTTTCTCTGAAACTATTGGTGCAATCAGGTTCAATTTCAATATACTTACACTATGTATGTCTGTTCGTAAATAAATGAATTGAGTCATCAACAGAAATTTAATAGCTAGACCCTTCTCGGTTCAGCTTCTTCCATTTTTTTATCTATTATTTGCATGTTCCTTTATTTCTTGATTACAACACAACGTTTGTTTTCTCCTTTATCTGTTTCATGCCTTGGTCTACCTGGACCCCCTCTCCTTTTTATCATACCTGCAATGATGTTTTTCATCAAATCGTCGTGTTGTATCAAGTGTCCTAACATTATGTGTCCTCGTCGAAATTGATAAGTATTTTTAATTATTGTGACATTTTGTTTTTTGGAAAATAAATTTATAGATTGAGTCTTACTATAAAATAAAAGTATTTTTTCTTTACAAAACACATAAAAGAAGCTTAACAAGAGATAGGACTTTATTTTAAACCTTAGATCGGCTATTTTAAGCCATGTTATTTTTTGTTCTTTTGGTTGTGGCGAGGGATTGCGGCTCAAGGCCTCAGGTCGACAACCCGGTTGTGTGCTGCAGCGGCCACGTGCGAAACCAGCTCACCTCGACACCAGCTCGAAAGCTATGTTGCTGTTGGCAACAACTGTAATTTGAATGTGTTAAAGATGCACGACAGTAAAATATTGAATCCTGATTTTTGAATTGAATAACTCATTTATAATGAAAGAAAAAATAAGGGCGGAAGCAAATCTTCGTGGGGATATAGTTATCTTTAAAATTCTCAATAATGTCATCTAGGTACCTGATGCTTAAAAACAACAATACAGTACAAATATCTGTTGTTATAGAGGTATTATGAAGAATCTTAAATAGTTATATGTAGAACTATAAAGTACATTTGTCCAGCGGCAAGCAATCAAATTGCATCTGCAGGTAAAAGTAATTACTTATGTACAAAGTAAAGTACATACAAAATAATCCGAAGGATCGACGTGCTTCCTTGAATTTAATTGTTTTCATACAAATTAAAGACCGAATAAGTCACCCAATTTGATGATTATTTTCTTATAGACCTTAGTCACCTAAAGGGTTTCCGTCTGTCGGATATTTAAGTATAAATATTTGTGTTCCTAAAATTAATCAATTTTATTTGCAGCATTTGAACAAGTGACGTCATTAACCAATCCAAGCTTGACGCCGACACGCTGGCGATGCTCGTGCTCTAGTCGTAGCCGCCGTAAATAGCCAGAAAAATAAAAGTTGCATCGAATATCAACTGGAGACACAGATTGATTTCCTGCACTCCTAGTGCAGCAAAATCAATCTGTGTTTAGACAGGGTTCGCCGTGCAAAGCGCACCCCACGGGGAGTCAACGACCGGCCCAGTGTGCACCCGCGCCCCCGCCGCCGAAACGCACGCGACTTCTCCGGAGCCCTACAGGTTCAACGAACTCTCCGTCATCGTCCCTTCTATGAAAGCCCCTGCAAATTATACACAAGCCAGACAGATCAGCACTTTATTAAACAGCGTTATTATAGATCTAAACTAGGGGCCTAAAGTCCTGTCTGAACAAAAATATAATTGATTTTGAAACACTGGGTAGGTGTTATATCTGAATCTACCTTCCTATGTAAGATTTCTTGTAAAAAACTAAAACTGTCTAAATTCGTTTGTTGAAATCTTTGATGACTTTATGCTGCAATGTTTCAAATTGCATATTTGAATTGAAAATAACATGTGTTTGATTTGTAGATATGTTTGGATCCACCATCATGTCAGTGGACCCGTTGCAGATAAAATAAGCCGCACTATTTTTGTACACCCGCGTCAGGGACACACTAGACGAGAAATCAAGCAGCTTCGACACATCGTCGTCGCCACGCCAAGCACTAACAAAATTTTACGTTTCTGATCTCAACTGAACGATTCACCTTCAACATTGCATTTATCAGCGTCATCATTTAAGAATTATCTTGCCGAGCGATGATGAAAATGGGAGAAAAACTATTTTAATAAAAGCTGTGTATTCGAGTAGGAACTAAGTAGGTACGACACGAGTCTCGCTCGACCAGTGGTCTCGACGAATATAACTGCAACGCTCCACACGCAACCAGCATTGCAGAATAAATCGATTTGTGCATAAATGCTGCAAATACTCGTATCTACATTAGAAACACTGGCCTAACGTGGTGTGGTATAAATAAAATACTCCCAAGATTAAGACGTAGTGAGATTTTACGAAAAATAAAATGTCGAAAAAAACCGAACGCCGCATTTTTGAAAAATGCTATTACGTATCTGAGACCATAGGTGCCTATACTATTGTATCCTAATGTTTTTGGGTTCTGTATTGTAGATATAAATTGTAAATTGACTATTTAAATAAAGTTAAGTTCCGCTGTTAGACAGAAGAAATTTCTGCGTGCATGACCCAAATATAATGTAACGATGCCAACAAAATGTAGTAAGTAGATATCTCAAGTCATCTCGAGTACAAAGAACGTATATACAAAGGGCATTTAGCAGCGAACTGTGGGAAAGCTGCAAAGGTCCAAATTTATGCGCCAGACAAAAAACAAAAGAAATAGCATTAAAAAAGCTATTAACTGAGGAAAAGTGTTCATGGATGTTGATTGAATAATGAAAACTTCGAAGCTGGTATTGGCATAGCTTATGATTCGGAATGAGCGGTGAAAGCCATGGTGTCGCAACGTACTACCAGCGCGGCGTCGGAGCCAAAAGGTTTCGAGACGGTTACCCGAGCCTCTTGCATAATCTTCGCTACCACGACCACAAAACTGGTGGATTCGCAGTGAAAACGAATCTATTAAAAGAACAAATGGAACAGCACGAAAAAAGAAAAAAGGTTAAAATGATTTATATCACAGTACCTGGGCGAGCGAGCTTCGCTCGTATTATCAAAGTATTATTTGTAATTTGTTTGACAAAACATGACAGGATTTAATCCATACTAATATTATAAATGCGAAAGTCTGTCTGTCTGTCTGTCACCTCTTCACGGTTAAACTGCTGGACTGATTGTGATGAAATTTGGTAGGGATGTAGTTAACGACCTGAGGTCAAACATAGGCTACATTTGGGCGCGATATAACCGAGTCCCACGCGGGGCGAAGCCGCGGGGAACAGCTAGTATTTTTAATATATTTTAAATTGAAAAAAAGAAGAAGAAAAAAACATTCTTCCAATCAATGCGTAAAAAGAAAAACAAAAGTTAGTTTGGTTGCGACTTGAACTTGGAACCGAACGAATCAGTAACAGACATGTGGAAATTATTGTACTGTAACTACCACTTTATGCAGAAAATCTTTTTGCGTGAAAATATGGTTAAAATCAAATTTCCCAGACATAGAACCTAGCTAGATTATCTTTTTGACTATGTAGAACTTAAATTTTAAAGAAATCGTTAGAGCCGGTTTCGAAAACGCGAGTGCAAATAAATTTATTGCTCGTTTAATAGTAGAAAATTTATATCATACTAGCTGTTGCCCGGGACTCCACTTCAGTGGGAATTCCGGAATAAAATATAACCCATGTGTTGTTCTAGGGTCTAGGCAATCTCCATTCTAAATTACAGCCAAATCGGGAATTATGAATTGAATGAATCCCTTCCCAACTAAATATAAATGCGAAAGTGAGTTTGTATATTTATTTGTTTGTTACCTCTTCACGCCTTACGGAAGATTGGTTCAGTAGAATCAATCTTAGGAGTATTGGGTAGGACATAGGGTACCTTCCTTCGCGGGAAAAGGCACTGTTCCCGAGGGAAATTAAAGCTAGTTATTATATATTTGAGTTACAAATGATCATTACAAGACGACTCTGCGTGTAGGATATTTCGTGATAGGTATGTTGTATTGTATGTCAGTCGTTCGAATGAGTTCAAGTCTACGGCCATTTGCGCAATATGCGCAACTAGGTCACTATTGTGTGTCTAGAGGCTTATAGTACAGCAGCTCAAGAAAGAGAATTAGTATCATAGATAGAAATCCATACTAATATTATAAATGCGAAAGTCTGTCTGTCTGTCTGTCACCTCTTCACGACCGATTGTGATGAATATTTGGTAGGGATGTAGTTAACGACCTGAGGTCAAACATAGGCTACTTTTGGGCGCGATATAACCGAGTCCCACGCGGGGCGAAGCCGCGGGGAACAGCTAGTATAGAATAAAATGATTTGATGTTTGAAATTTTTTATTTATGCTCCTGATTTATCGGAGGTGCTGGAGCAACACTTGCATATAGTGGTGAACCCATCACGACGGGCATCCAAGATCATACTTTCCAAACAAAAAAGAAAAAAATTACGAAGCAGATAATTAAATGCACTATATTTATAACATGATTCAATCATTATTTGACCCAAAAGTTTCGTTTTCTCAAACGTTTTTTTTTTTTGCTTATAACATACAGATTCAGAACTAAGACATGTCTAAAAAACTTCCTTGTTGTTACAACCACACAGTCAAGCGAGAGTTGGGCGTATTTTTAATGTATTTAAAAGTTATTACGAAAGGTCTTCCACACATCAAAAATATTGCCTTAGTGTCCAGTATCTATCACATATACCCTTGTTTGATGTGATCTGAGACATATACAATCGTCTACGTACACATAAAAATAATATTGTTGTTGCTACACGTGCAAGCACTGCGGCGAGACACCCATGGACAGATAAGATAAATCTATTATCTCATAGCGGGCGAGGGATTTATTTTGATTATTCGAACATGCAGCTAAGACTAGAATGCGGACGTATTCTCAATGTTGTTGGTGGGTTGGGACTTTGGGAGTTGAGACAGTCAGACAGGTGGTTGGGCTATTTTAGTGCAAGTATCGCGTTACGTAATAGACAATACCACACTACACGACACGTGTTGACTGACAATAAACATATATATACACTGTTATCGCTGTGTGAACCATGAGTTTAATGACAACCTTAAAAAGTGCACCTAAAAGATAAATAATAAACAGTTTACACACTAAATCTTACAATCAACTCCCACGCGTTCATCTTCGATAGGTACTTAATCGATTATACTGTCGTATAAATAGCCTATGATACCTAACCTACTGGCCTGTTCCACATTATTATGAGTACTTACGTGCTACTTTTTAATGCTTAGTTAACTCTAGACTTTAACTTAGACGGGTAGGACCATGTTTTATTTCTTTTAACTATCTTTCGCCCGCGGCTTGGCCCGTGTAAATTTCCCACGGGAACAGTGCTTTTTCCCGGAATGAAAGGTATCCTATGTTCTTCTCAATACTTCTGTCTATGGTATATGCAAAATTTCAGGAAGATTGGTTCAGTAGATAGAATGTGAAGCGGTAACAAACAAACATACCAACAAAGAAATTATACAAACTCACTTTCGCATTTATAATATTAGTTTGGACTAGCTGTCACCCGCGGCTTCACCCACGTGAATTTCCCTCGCGAACAGTGCTTTTTCCCGGGATGAAAGGTACCCTATTTCCTTCTCAATACTCCTAGCTATGTGTATGCGAAGTTTCAGGAAGATTGGTTCATTAGTAGAACGTGAAGCGGTAGCAAACAAACATACAAACAAAGAAATATACACTCACTTTCGCATTTATAATATTAATTGGGATAGTTAGGAGGATAATTAGGATTTTTTTAAAAAGTTGTGAAAAGTACCTACTTATATATCGTACCTATCTCGGATTAGTAATGTTACCTTTACCACAACTTTACTAGTAACCTTTGTGTTTGTGCGTCAACAACAATGATAAAGCATTATTGCTTTTGTTTTGCAATATACGTTTTGGGGTACCTATAACGACTGTCATTTATTTATATTTGGGAATCTATACTAATAGCTGAAGAGTTTGTTTGTTTGAACGCTTTTTTTTTATTTAACTATTGGTACCTACAGTAGGTTATAGACTTTAGTAACATGTAGTATAACTATAGTACATACACACCATACGTGCGTGTGAGTGAAACCGCAGGAACAAGTGAGTACTTAATAATAAAAGCTATGATTTTGTAATGCCAGTTTAAAATTAGGCGATTCACAGGCGATTCGTATGTAGGTACTTTTAGTCAGTTTTCTTACATGTACTGAAATTTGTTTTGAATGTGGCTAACAATATTGTTTCAGTGTAGGTAATGAGAGGTGTCGGGGCTGGCGGCCGGGCCGCGCGACCGATCGATACAGACACAACCCTGCC
This sequence comes from Apomyelois bistriatella, assembly GCA_947044815.1. Lineage (NCBI taxonomy): Eukaryota > Metazoa > Arthropoda > Insecta > Lepidoptera > Pyralidae > Apomyelois > Apomyelois bistriatella. The sequence goes on from OX345691.1 coordinate 5,647,368, forward strand.
ACCTTGTACCCCAGCCAATTCAACACAGACCCGCATAACATCGGATGGTCTTTATGCAACACATACAGAAGCGGATGACGGGACTAAAACTGATGGGTCCACATAAAGTGGTCATTGGACAAATTTAGCTTGTATAATCAATAATATCGATAATTTCATCTTTTTAAGGTTCAGTAGGAACCTCAATAGGCAAGAGCGGAACTACTAAGGAAACACTTTGATGTCCGTCCGTCTATCTGTCAGGAACACACGGTCTGAACAAAAGTACTTTTATCTGATATAGTTAACTTTTGCAATATGTTATCTGTTTTTTTAAGTCGGTAAAAATATGTTATTTTATAGTGTTAAATAGGTACACTGTATGATTTTGACTTGGCCAGTTTTTAACACAATTAAAATGTTGAATAACTTTATAAAATGACTTATGTAATGAAAACTGGCCAAGTCAAATCTGACCTACTTCAAGATCTCTCATTTTTAAATAACAGCAATTGTTATAGGTATCTAATAAAGCAAAGAAATAGAGTTTAATACTTGTTCATAATGTTATTTTGTTCCTATAAAAACATATTTCGATTTTGCATAGAACTTGGCACTCATTTAGATCGCCATTCTTTTTGTGGCGAAGCTCACCGCCAAGCATAATTTTTGTATTGAACTTGGCTCTCGTTTTTTACATTTATGTTTTTGGTGGGATATCATTACTTTTTGTAAAGAAAACTAGGCAAGTATTCCTATTTAATGTTTTTTTTTTGCGTGACAAATTAACCTAAAAGAGCTACAAACAAATGAGGTTTTGAAAGAAACGATTTACGTAATATTAAATAACTCACAAATGCCGTTAAACTACAATACTAAAAAGGAATAATTTATATCTGGACTATTCCAGCTATAACTCAAATAAATTTAGTCGAACGACGCAGCATTAAACGCAATCTAATAGGTGGGTTTCCGCTAAACAACCGGGCATAACGAGGACGCTGGCGCGAATGAGCGCCGCTAAGAGCATACTTTGGTTCGTTCGCATTTTAAGTCGTATAGCGCTGTGAGCCGCGCACAAGTGCAAGGCGCGAGCGAGTTCAAGCAGCATTCTTAGACTAGTCAATACATACATATATCGGTACCAACAAGACTTCGCTATTGCCTTGACCTTGGTATACATACACATTGGAGTTTCTTTTAGGGTACAAAGAGTTCGAACTAACAAATTTATACCTTAAAATATTATTTCTTATTTTCAAAAGAAATCAGAGAAACGAACCTTGGGCACTGATCTTTGTTAATTTAGTGAGCCGTGAACTATAAGATAACTACTATGCAGGTATAAACCAACCGACCCGCTAAATTTTAAGTAAATCGCTACCGCTTATAATTTTGTACCATAAGTCAGAGCGTGACGCTGATTGGCTGGTGTGCTGCCGCGCGCCGCTGACGACACACCGTTGTTGGCCGGTTGTTTAGCGCGTAGGTATTACAAGTTTTTTGTATCGGGACACCACGTATTTTTTGACGTTTTTTTATTTTTTGATTTTTTCCTACGCTTACACACAATTTCCGAGCTGGATTCCAAATTTCATCCTTCTAGGTTATCTGGAAGTAGGTTAGGTTTAGGTACTATAAGTCAGTCAGTCAGTGCTAAAATTTACAACTTTTTGATCTTCATATCTTTATAACCGTTTGAGCTAGCTTCATGAAATTTGGGCTTCTACATGTCCTGATGGATCTTATTAAACACACGTAGTTTTATGTGTTTACATTAAAGAGGTTTCGAGTTATAGAAGGGTCAAAAGTGGCACCAAGTGGTTCGTGTAATATTACACTCGGCGCTGGCTAGCCAGTTCCTTTGCTTGAACTTGGCTTGACACGCTGCCGCGTGTCTAGATTCCCTTTAACTCCAATGATAATATTTTTAATAATAAAATATATTTAAATTTAATACATTTATTTATGAACTGGTGGTTAATAATTTATTTCAAGTAATCAGAACTCATCCCAACTAATATTATAAATGCGAAAGTGAGTTTGTATATTTGTCTGTTTATTTGTTTGTTTGTTACCTCTTCACGCTTTATCTACTGAAACAATCTGCTTGAAACTTCGTATACACATAGTTAGGAGTACTGAGAAGGACATAGGTAAATTTCATCCCGGGAAAAAGCACTGTTCCCGAAATTCACGGGGGTGAAGCCGCGGGCGACAACTAGTTCCTTATAAAATTTAATTTTAATTTAGTTGGTAAAAAAATACAATTATTTTCACATAAATACTTATTTAACATTGCACTTATTTAACATTGTTTTGCTATCCATACATTTTTGGTAATTTTGCTTTGGGATGAGTTAAGAATGCATTTGAGATGACTTAAGAAAAAATATTAAAAATAGCGACCCGCCCCTGCTTCGCATGAGCATAAAAACCTTCCTTTGTAATTACTCTATCTATTAAAAAAACCGCATCAAAATCCGTTGCATAGTTTTAATAAAGATTTAAGCATACAAAGGGACATAGGGACAGAGAAAGCGACTTTGCTATATAGTGATAATGTGGTAGGATGAGTTTAGCATACTAGTTTGGGATGAGTAAAGTATTAGGATGATACATCATAGGATGCATACGTAACAACAAGTGATACACTTTCTCACCAGATATTAGTTTTATTTTCTCTCTTCTATTCTGCTTTACGAAAATCTGTCAATAACAATAAGCCGCTCTTTTGTCTGTTTAGTATCAATCTTCAATGTTGTTAACGAGAGCCATTACTTGTCACAGAATTTCTCTCTAACAGAGTCCCTTTCTGTCGCAGTACTGAAATCTGTTTCTGAGATTACTTATATTGTGGCTGTTCAACCGGACGTACTGGAAAAAAGCCTCACTGCCCAAAGCCTGGGCGAGGTCATTAACGTGTGTTTTTAGTTCCTCCTGATATTTTTTGCTACTATGGACTATATCCTGTCTTATTGTGTTTAACACTAAGTCAAGGTACATGTATTTATTGCTTATACATTGGGGAATGCGTGAACATTGTTCTGAGAGCTTTGTTCTGAAATCTTTCCATCATGTTAATATTGCTGGCAGTTCCCCACAACTGAATGCCATAAGACCAGATGGGCTTCAAAGATGCTTTGTATACTAGCATCTTGCTATTGTTATTGAGTTGTGACTTGCATCCAATTAACCAGTTAAGACTTCGGAACTTCCCATCCAGATATTAGTGAGAAAGTGTTGTTTTTCAAGGATCTATCGACATTATTACAACAGAAAAAGTAATAGTAGGAGTATTACTTCAATGTCATGATTTAAATCAAGCTACTGATTAAAAGTATTACAAACTATTGTATTGTTAAGTTGTAACCACAATGTAAAGGACAATTGTAAAGTCTTTATTTTCCTTATATGAAGCAGGTAGTCACTATAGTAAATTTCAATGGTGGATGGCGTCAATACCCTGTTTTTTGTTTCCTAACAATTCTGCAATTATTCAGGATAGCCGCTTTTTTTTCGTTTTTATCGTTGAATCATGGATCATGATGTTCCATTTGTCTGTATATCAACAATCAATTCACTGCTCAAAATCTATAATCTATCATTGTCTGTTGTTTTAAATGAAATCAGCATTCTCATTGCCCTATCTAAACAATAATATGAATAATGAGAAAGTGAGCAGGTGGGTGAGTGGTTGAAATTAATAAAGCCCTCCATAGTTGCCTGTATTGTCTCAGGCTGAATATTTTGGACCTGATTAAATCATTCCATTCCAAACACAGAAAATAAACCTCTATAAATGGAGATTAAGGGAGTCACCTAGTGTGATTGCAGAGCACCTGATCAGACCCTATCTCACATGGTTGCAACCAGCAACCACTTTGCTGATTTTCCAGCAGAATTGAGGAAGTTTACCGATATACAGCTACAACTGGTTTAAGATCATTGCTATAGAATTTTGATCCACACAGGCCAGCTTGCTTGCTAACACATTCAGCAAATTTACGAATAACACTTTTTTTAAAGTTTTAAAGAAGTGGCCAGCTGTCTGAGAGAGAGAAATCACTAAGATGAAAGAGTAACTAAATGTTTCATTCAGGTATAAATAAAAAAAAAATGTCAAATAGAGAACCTCCTCCATTTTTGGAAATCAGGTGATAATAATAGTAAAGGTATCAACATTCTGTCACTTGTCTGAATACTCATACATATATATTTATGTCTATTTATACATTACATAGGACAAAATTATCTTTAAGTATCTATTCATTTTAACTGAGTTTTAGTGTGTACTTTTCTGCAAAATTTACAAGGATAATTAAATATTCTGGTATACTTTCAATAACATCAGTCCATTTGCAAAAGGAACCAAATGTAATATTACCTTGAATATCAAGATGTTTAGCCTTGCATAATAAAATGAGACACGCAAACCACAGTCGACACTATTTAAATGAAGGTAAAAATTGATTTAGGTATTAGGGGAGAAATAGTTTTTTAAATATTATACGAAACTCAATAAACTACTTAATGACCATTGGGCGAATTGTGTAACCAGGAAATGATAAATAGGAATAAGTTACATCACGGCCACAAGAAGTCAAAAGCAGGCGCAGAAAGTACAATTTTCCTACCCACATATTCTGGTAGGCACAATTAAATTACTAGTAAAAATGTGATGAACTTACCTATTGATGTTCTGGACGATTATAGGCAGTAAGCAAAATACACGCGTTGGCCTAATTTAAACACATTGCACGTATTTCAAATGAGACGTAATAAACAGCTAAAACGTAGTCCATTTATCGCAAGTGATGTTTCACCAAGTCCAAATCGATTAATTTCCAACTGAATACGAATTTCGGAAATCCTAAATAAGACACACAGTTCACAAAATGTCACTGTTTCGAGATGAAATGACACTATTCAATTTAGATCCATACTGATTTTCCACAAAATTTCAAGCACTTTGTTGAGAACAAAAACAGCTGGTTTCTCAAAACCTCTTTTATATATTTTTTTTTTTTTTTTGCCAAAACGCAAGCTTTGTGGTGTGAGAACGAATCGTTAACAATCGTAAAATTTTACCGTTAAAAAGTTGAGGGCGCTGGTGTGGCTTCAAATTATATCAATACTTACATACCAATATAATATTATAAATGCAAAAGTCTGTCTGTCTGTTACACTTATGGCTAAATCGCTACATCGATTTTAATGTGGTATGATATGGATATTAGTAGCGCGTTGGTGGCCTACTATCATCTCATAAAACCATGCAAGATCCAGTGAGTAAGGGAGATATCGCCTTACATCATGTATTAGTATTGCACTGTCTCACTGTCACTGGAACTTGCATGGTTTTAAGAGACGATAGTAACCCCCCTGGTAGCCTACTACCATCTCTATAAACCATGCAAGTTCCAGTGAGTAAGCGAGTAAGCGCGATACAAGACGTAATGCGACATCCCCCTTACTCACTGGATCTTGCCTGGTTTTAAGAGATAGTGGTAAGCCACCAGGAGGGTAACATCATCTCTAATATATAATAAGCCGTCTCGCTTACTCACTCACTCGTTTTTGGATGGTTAGAGATGATAGTAACCCCACAGGGGTCAAATATAGGCTAATTTTGAGTGCGTTAATATAACCAAGTCCCACACGTGCGAAACCGCGAGCAACAGCTAGTAATCTTACATCATTTTTATTTTTGGTGCTGTGCTTAGAACTTTTACTTAGTTAGAATGTGCAGTCTTTCTTACTATCTTGCATGCATGATCACGGAGGGAGGATACTACTTATGTAATTTTTATATGTGTATGCATAACTCTACAAGCAATTACATCAGGGTTACCCTTAAATTACCCTTAAATTACCCTTAAATTACCTAGAAATAATTTATATGGCAAAACAACGTTTGCGGGGTCAGCTAGTCCTACCTAACTAATAATATTATAAATGCGAAAGTGAGATTGTTTGTTTGTTTGTTACGCTTTCACGCTATATCTACTGCACTAATCTTCCTGAAATTTTGCATACACATAGATAAAAGTATTGAGAAGGACATAGGATACCTTTATTTTATGTCCTTAAAAAAAGCACCGTTACCCAGGTAGAGCTAGATTATTGCAACACTGCTGCCATAGTTTTCAGCTCAGTTCAACCCACAAACTAAATAGAGATACTTAAACCAAACCAAAGGCGCCATACTTCGTCAACAATCACTTTATATTTGTCTGGAAGAGAGATATTGAGCCTCCAATTTTATCTATGTTTGTAATTTCCTTGCAATAAATAGTTTTTGTCTTGTCTTGTGATATGTTGACAACCTACTACGTGTATATTTATTTCTTTGCTACTACTTTATGAAACTACTTGCTGTTGCCCGCTGCTCAGTGTCCTCAGTGGCAACAAAGCCAGTGGTAATAACCGGGAATATACGCTGCTCAGCGTGCGTGGGACTCGGTTATTTCGCTCCCAAAGCTTATTTGACCCCTAGTTTTTATCTATATCCATACTAAATTTCATCAAAACCATTCCGGTATTCCATTGACTTTATTGGAGTCATTCAAGGCATTATCTGCAGTGGCATAATTCTAATTTAATTTATTTGTACCATTAGATACTAGGATTAAAATAAAACAAAATCTTTAAATATAAATTAGGATTTAATTAAAATATATTCTTACATTTTATATAAATTCATGAAAATCTTTATAGAGGTCGTATGATTTTTCACAATTTTGTTCTAACATAACTCCATTGTAATTTTCTTCTTGACTTAAACACAAATTTTTAAGGATTTCTGAAGGTGATGCTACATTTTTGTCTAAAAGAGGTAGGGAATCTATCAGTTCCTCTATATGAGAATCCAGAATATTTTCAGTTTCTGAACTAGTTGTTTCTGTAACTGATGATTCTATTAAGGATGCTTTATTTAAAGTATTTTCTTCATTAATATTATCAAGAAATGGTTCAATTATAAGTTTGAAGTTATCAGATTCCATGTCTTCCAAAGATAATTTGGCTCCAGTACGAACTAATTCTGCATTAGCTTCAGAAACTTCAGGGTACTGTACAATATTATTTTCAAAAATTTCATTCGTCAATTTTTCAGAATCATTTTTCTTTTTAAGTTTTTCTACAAGGTCTCCACTTTGTAGAATTACTACTCCAGGAGGCTTCGCAGGGCATTTGTGTGTTCTCTGTGATACCTGTGTTAAAATGAACTATGTTAGATATAGTACAAGGCAATAATAGTATTTACTTCCTCTTGCTCGGAAAAAGCTTGATTATTTAAAAAAATACAATACGTCAATAGACTCATTGCTGGCCTAAGACAACAATGTAATAAAAAAAAATTCATTGCTGGCCGCTAATGGAGGTTTTTTAATGTACACGTTTTCATACATTAGGTTTTTTAGTTTCACTCTGGCCAGCTTTCCAAAAAAACCTATTCTAGCGGTTGTTAATGGAAATTGCTGGACACTTTAGTATGAGCGAAATAAATGTAAATTGAACTTACTTTATAACGAAAACTCTTTTCACATGCTGTACATTTATATGGCATAACCCCAGTATGTATTCGGCGATGAACTAGATAAGACACACGTTGTCTAAAGCTCTTACCTGAAAATATAATATTTTGAAATGAGTATAAATTATTTCACTAATACATTGAATTTTGATATTATGTGAGAATTATTCTACCATAAAAATATATTTGGGTTCTATATTTGGATTATCATTATTTATATGTTTTTAGGGTTCCGTACCTCAAAAGGAAAAAACGGAACACTTATAGGATCACTCGCGTGTCTGTCCGTCTGTCTGTCCATCCGTCTGCCACAGCTGATTACTCTGAAACTACTGGACCAATTGAGACGAAATTTGGTACACATATGTAAGTTAAAGACCCAAAGGTGCATGTGTAACGTAAATAAATAAATTATGAATTTGGGGGTCACTTTTGGAGGGTAAATCACAACATTTAAAAAAAAGATTCGCTAGCCATATCGTGTGACATATCAAATGAAAGAGCTCGTTATGAGGATCTCAAATATATTTTTGTTATTATTGTAATATAAATAGTTTTCATTTTATTCAGGCAAGAAGACGAAAATAGACCCCTGATCTCCGAAACTACAGAGCCTAAAATTTTGAAAAAATTACGGAATATAGGTCATTGCCTGTAGATGACAGGAAAACCTACAAAAATTCTGACAATTGACAATCAAGTGGTAAATTCAATATAAAACGTTTTAGTTCCATAATACCACAATTGAATTTAAAAACTGACATTGGCATTATAGGGAACCCTCTCCACGCGAGTTCAACTCGCAATTTTTTTTATTATATTATTTATGAAAAATCTTTCTTTGCAATTTTGGGTTTAAATATTTATTTATTTTTTTACAAATATCGAAGCTGCTACGAGCTATAAAATGACGCCAATAGCTATTCTATCTATTTTGAGATCAAGAATGGCACAATTGATCAATTTATGAAAAAAACACATTTGAGATGTAATGGGCCTTTATATGTAGTTAGTTATAGATGAGTCTATAGGTACCATAAAAAATTATCCTAAACTATCAGTCACTGACTTTGTAACGTTCGTAAATGTTGTAAATACCTTTATTACCAGAATTGCAGTTTGAGATTATATCTCTGCCATTACATTATATACCACTAGTTGTTGCCTGTGGCTTCGCCCTCGTGGGACTCGGTTATATCGCACCTAAAAGTAGCCTATTTTTGACCCCTGGTCCTTAACTTTATTCATCCATACCAAAGTTTATCAAAATTGGTTCAGCTGTTTAGCCGTGAAAGCGTATTAGATAGAAAGACAGATTTTTGCATAAATAATAATTAGTATGGAAGATGGATAGGCATGGTAGAAACCATAGCTTATCATTATCAATACGATTATATTACTTTTTAAACGTTGTCCTTGATCTAAACTTCTGGTTTAGAATAAGAGGTTAGGTTCAAACATAAATATTGTATTAAACATAGTTACCACAAGTTTCACAAGAAAATGGTTTTTCTCCGGTGTGAATCCTTTGATGGTTGTGAAGCGTTGAAAGCTCTTTAAACGCTCTCCCACAATAATTGCAAGTGTGAGGCTTTTCATCATTGTGATATAAGAGATGTTTGTGGTAAGACTGTTGAAATGTGAAAGTTTTGTTGCATTGGGAGCAAGCGTATGGCGTTTCTCCTGAAAAGTAATAATAACATTGAGTGCTCTCGCAATTTATTTTTGCTGAATAAATCGATTGTAAAGAATTGGCTAATGAAGCGAAATGCGATATATTTATTAGTAAGTAAGAAAAGTTAATATAATTGCATCAAAAGCTGAAACGAATCAATTAATAAAATCTTTAGATTGACTATTATTTTTGGTTAGTGTATGAATTACCTCAAAAAAACACGTATTCTTAACCTGTATGCAGTCGTTTGTGTTTCTTTAAAAAGTATTTCGTGGTAAAACATTTACGACAAACATCACATTGCCATTGTTTACCGTCATTTCTCTCCAATGTTATTTTATCATTCGAGATTTGTTCAAAATTTTTCTCCGAAGAATCTTGTTCATCCGCTTTTAACACACTCAAATTATTTCTAGAGAGAAATCCATAGTGAGCTACTCGCAAATGTACCATTAACGATCCTCTCATTTTGAAATGTTTTGGACAAATGTGGCATTGATATCGAGTAAAGTTTTGATCGGTGTTTTCGTCCAAATTATGTATTAAACGTTTGTGCATCTTCAGAATATTCTTATCAACAAACTGTAAACCGCAAACATCACATGTAGTGTTAGATCTTGTTATATTTTCTGGTTTAACTGATGGCAAATACACGCGATTATTTATATTTACACATTCTTCCACTGAAGTTTCTGATATATCTATTAATGGAACAGAAACAACTGGTAACTTTGGAAAGATCTTTACGTATTTAATTGGATCACTGGCCGTAGATGTAGTGGTTTTATTTTTAGTCCCGTTGGACCTGGATTTTCTTTGTTGCACTGTGGCCTGCTTATCAACTTTCTGTGTTTCTGCTTTATTTGGATTCGTTTCTTCTCCTGGGTGACCCTTTGTTGTTAACAAATTCACATGACTGAATAAATGAATAGTTAATTTATCGAGGCCAACAACTTCCTCTTGACATACTGGGCACGGAATTTTATTCGTTGACACATAAATCAATCGGTCCCTTAAAGATTGCACTGAATCAAATATTCCTGAAGAATCACATGTAGGGCAAGCTAATGACGCTGCAGTCGCACTCATTTTATTATTAGCCACAAAATATGTACCTTATCCAGAGTTTCTCTAAACAACAGTCTACAGCATACTGACTTCACAACGTGAAACTAAACCTAAAGATCTATTTTTAGAGGATTGCGCAGTAGAATTTTGGCATGATTTCAAGTTAATTTAGAGCGTTCATTCATTGAAATAAACTAAACTTTAGCCTTTCTTCATCTTCGTTCGAGTTTTCCGGTTGTATCTTCAGCTTAGACTTCAGGGACCAGGGTACCCTGTTAATCATGGTCTTCGATATCTGCGGGAAGACAACACAGCTTATTATTTTATTACTACTTGAACATGAAAGCAGCCGACCGACGCCGCATTGACGCGTTTGAGATGTAATGCTGGAGACGCATGTTGCGTATCCCCTGGACGGCTCATAAGACTAATGTATCCCGGAAGAATTTAAGGTGGAAAAAGGCTCGCTTTTAAAGAGTGATCAAGTATTTTGGTCACATAGCCCGAAAACCAGACGACAGCCTGGGAAAGCTTTTGGTCACTGGCAAGATGGACGGAAGGAGATCCAGAGAACGTAGCTCAATACGATGGTCTGTCAAATTAGGCAACATCCAGATCTCCAACTCAATCCACGGGGCAAAAAATCGCCATAAGTGGAAAGAGATCGTAAAGAAGACGGGCACATCACGGCACTCAGAGTCAGTAGTGAACAAATGACTGGAGGAGGACTTGAATATTACCTCATCACTACATAGTATGAAACAAAGTCGCTTTCTCTGTCCCTGTCCCTTTGTATGCTTAAATCTTTCAAACTACGCAATGGATATTGATGCGGTTTTTTAATAGATAGAGTGATTCGAAAGGAAGGTTTTTATGCCCATGCGAAGCCGGGGCGGGTCGCTAGTAATATATAACGGCAAAGAAGTAGAGAGTACCCAAGTAGATACCTAAAGCCAAGTAGGCTTTAGGTATCTACTTGGGTACTTCGGTGTATTGTACTGAGGGCTTGGCTGAGGATTAATCTATTTATAGACTGGACTGCTTTTACATACCCATACCCCAGGCCCTGCTTTGACAAGCATATCGCAAAGCCGCGCCACGTTGGTGCCTACGAACGAGTAGAATTTTTATTTTCTACTAGCTGTTCCCCGCGGCTTCGCCCCGCGTGGGACTCGGTTATATCGCGCCCAAAAGTAGCCTATGTTTGACCTCAGGTTGTTAACTACATCTCTACCAAATTTCATCACAATCGGTCCAGCAGTTTAGCCGTGAAGAGGTGACAGACAGACAGACAGACAGTCAGACAGACAGACTTTCGCATTTATAATATTAGTATGGATATGGATTTAACTCTTATTTTTAGTATTTTGATTAAAGATTTAATTAGATTTTGAAAATTAGGTTTATTTATTTTATTATTTTTAAAAATGCATATAAATTGTAACGGAGCAAAAAGATAGTCATTAACATCACAAAAAAAATTGCCCTTTAGAAAGTAGACGACGCCGATGTGTATGGTTAACCGCGAGTAATACCGCGGGGTGCACCTAGTCATAATACATATTATACTTCTATACTACTATATTACATACTTCTATATTACTCTTACACCGTTCACCACTGGTCCAATTTTGACGATATTTGTTATGAAAATATTTAAGAACCAGGGGTCAAGCATAGGCTACTTTTGGGCGCAATATTACCGAGTCGCAAGCGAGTCGTGCCGCGGGCAACATCTAGTAACATTATAAATGCGAAATTCTGTCTGTTACTCTTTCACCGCATGATTCTAGTACTTGCATCGTTTTTAAATTGAAAGCCACATGTTAAAGGCAAGGGGTTTATAGGCCGACTGGTGGCTTATCACCATCTCTTAAAACAATGCAAGATTCAATAAGGATAATGTCGCCATACATCATGTATTGCGCTGTCCCGCTTACTCACTGGATCTTGCATGGTTTTAAGAGACGGTAGTAACCCCCCTGGTGTACTAGTTTTAATAGTGATTATTACCGATTTTCCGGTTATTTGCACAGGTATACAGCACTATTTTGAATAAAATATAGAAATATCTCTTGCACTTGTACATGCAGCTTTGCTATTGTCACTGTCAGGCAAGGCAAATTAAATTGCTGTCAAGTCAAATACAGTTTTTGAAAATGGCGCTGAATTTTTTTTATTTTTTATTTACATACGATAATGGATTTTTGTTTAGTTAAGTTGTCTTGTTTATTGTTTATCTTCGATACCACCGAAATGCATGACATGACAATGACAATGTTTTCAAAAAATTGATCTAACATTTTATGAACTTTTATTGTTTATATAAAGTTTATTAAATTCTTCTTTTGTAAACTGATATTAAACGCAGCGAATTGATTTCATTATATTATTATTTTATTGATTTCACAATGAGTGAAAAAAGCAAAGCTCCTGCATATATGGTACACCTTTTAGAAGAACTTGGTTGGAATCAGGGTACTAGAATTCCTTTAGCTAATCCCAACAACCAAGACCTAGAAACACAGCTGATATCAAGGTATATTTTAAAAGTAATATAAAAATAGCTATGATTGTTTCAAGCTCTTGATCGAACATTTCATATTATAGGCAAAATGAACTTCAACATCTCAAAGAGGCTCTCATATTGCAAAACCAAAAACGTGAAGATCTTAACAAGTATAAGAATTATGTCCACTCAGAATACCAGGAGAATACAGTAAGTTCAAAAATCAAAATTAGCTTGATTTGATATATTTTTAGTTATAAACATTATTGCCCTTTGAAAAAAATACAATAGGTGGTGGTGGCCTTATGGCAATTAGCTGTAAAACATTCTCTGGTATTTTTGGAAATGCTCGTTGTTCGAATCTGCCACCTGTTAATCATGTCTTACCACCCCATGACCAATTTTTATTTTCTTTTTAAGTATATCAAAACTTTTTCCAGCGACTGCTGTTTGCTCACAAACAGCAGTTGGAGCAGGAGGTGAAGCTAAAGCAGCTGGCGTGCAATGAAGCTGACCGATTGGACAGAGATATTATTGACAGCAATAAGCAGAGCAAAGATATCAATGTTCGCATTGACAGGACCCAAGGTATACCTATTTGAACTGTTCACAGAGTTCATATGAAAATAGGCTAGTCGACTTGTGTTTTGTTATTTTTTAAAATAATTATTTTCCATTTGTTTAGATCGAAACATTTCTTTTCCATATTTTTCTGAGCCCGCTAAAACAGCAAAACTTAATTTTAAAACTTCACTTTTAACATATTATCAAAAACACCATCAGCATTTTCGTTTTGTGTGTCAAATACTTTAAGAAATGAACATTTGCATCAAAATTGATATGAGTCAAGTAGCCTATTCCTCGCCTGCTGCTATCTACATTATATCCTTTAATATATCTTACGTGTTGACAAGGTGTTCATTTAATTTGATTATTGGATATCCCATTGTATGTACACAATAGAAAATCCCAGGTACCACCTATTGGTTAAAAGCAGTTTTTCGTGAATAAGATTGTTCAAATTAATTTTATAATATTGCAGCTAGCATTGGACGATTTCTAAAGAAGGCAGATAGCTTGAAGAGTGAAGTATGCGGCGAGCGTGGTGCCCTGCAGGAATGGCGCGCCGCACTGGAGCGGAACGCGGGAGACATCACGGCTATCGAGCAGTTCACTAAACAGGACCTTTCGAAGGCTAAAGTATGATTTATTTGTGAAATTAAGGGGGTCATGGTCTTGTATTTAGTGAGTCAACTGGAAGAGTAGCAGCATTTATGTACTTCTTCCCTCTTCTTCTTCTTCTTTTTTTTTTCATTCAATTGTACAATACCTACTTCTAGTTTACATTTTATCCAAACTTAAAGGATCAATCTTTGTTGGCTTGTTTTTAATCTTTTCACTGGAACACTTTTTATTAGTTGTCGTGCCCTCAGCGCAAGGAAAAGCTAAAATGTACTGGTTTTGGTTGATGCTCGCAAAATGGGCTTGAAAATGTTTGTCGGATATATCCGACGTTCGCAGTTAACAGGTTAAATTTTGTTGCTGTGATTCAACCAGAGGAATTACTACCAAACTCATATTTTTTTTAAATGATTTCTAATATTGCTATCTCTTTCCAGGCGTTGGAGACAAAAAGGCAGAAGTTGAAGCTAGAACATGATCGCATGCACGACCGTCTGTCCGAGCTGGTCTCCAACCTCGCAGCCGAGGAGAGAGCTTGTGAAAGGATTTCTGTGCAGGTACACACCAGATTGAAAAAAAAACACAAATGCTTTTAAATTTCCTTATGCCACATAGAAAGATATAACTAAAGAAGTTATAGTTATCTGCATTGAATGAAGCATTTTCAGGGGCTGCCAACTCGTGATGATTCGCCACAGTACCCAGTTATTTCAAACCTTTAATCCTTCGATGTTATTACAATTGTCTTTTTATATTTTCAGGTTATTGAGGGGATGGAGCAAAGGAAACAAATGATGCAGATGTGGACCAGTGCTGTTGAAAATCTAAGACAGCGTGATACGGATATTAGGCATATCAGAGAAGTATGTTATTCATTATTAGTTATGATTGATTAATGTTTGAATCATCTTTATTATAGATATATTTTCTTCCCAGTTTAGTCTCAGTTCATCTATTTCTCGAGAAAATTTTGGTACCCTTAGTATCCATATTAAATTAAATTAAAAAAACTATGCATTTAAAGCAATTAGTAAAATACCAAACCTTTTAATATTAACATTATTTTACACAGCTTTATTTTATAAACTTTAAGATTGTAAATTTTTAACCTTAAAAAATAAAATCATATTTCTAATTTTAGGACTACGCGGTACTTGAGGCCGAGGCCAACAAGATAGCGGAGGAATGCCGCGAACAACAAGCATTCTGCGACCAACAACGCGGCAACAACAACGACGCTCAGCGCGAGAACATGGCGCTCGCGCAGCGGCTCAGCAACATCCGGCTCGCCTACCAGCAGATCCTGGAGGTCAACGCCGCGCTGCACAGCGAGGTTTGTTGTGACAGTATATTGAACAACAACAACAACGACGCTCAGCGCAACATCCGGCTCGTCTACCCGCAGTTATTAAAAATAACTATGGGAATTTCTGATCAAAAAGTAGTAGCGTGAGATTTTTGGGAATAAATGCAGACGTAATCACTGTTTCCACCTACTTCGGTCCAAACGCGGTATGCCAGACGGCCATAATTACTTAGGCCTTAAGTGCACACGGGAATATTATAGAGGAAACAAAAGTCGGTTAATTTATAAGCCATTTATTTATAAGGAAGGTTTAAAACAAACTTCGGGTTTATTTATTTAAATATTTTTATTTTTTTTAATAGTATGCTAAGATTCAGGTAACAATGTTATACGTGGATAAGTATGGATGTATTATCTCTATAAAATATTTCATCGTTTGTATTTTTTTTCAGGTGGCTTGCCTCCAACGTGAGCTAAGCAATATGCGCAACATGCTGGAGAAACTTCACATGGAGAATCGGCAAATCATGGAAGAGCAGCACAGGAAAGACATCGCGTTGCAGGGCTTGGCCTCCAAGGTGAGTGTTTCTCATCTTAGTGTTTTCCGGTTGCATCTTTATCAAGTTGCTTCGTAAGCCGGGGCCCGCTTTCCTGCTTTTGCTCCTCTGTTTCGTATTTCCGTTCTTAGTTGTGAGGCCATTTGCGCACGCCAATGTCAACATGGGAGTATTCATCACTCAACAAATGTCAAAACAGGAAAAAAAAAACATGGGAGTATTCAAGAATATTGTGAAAAGATCTCTTAGGGTCGGCAACGCGCTCGCGATTCGTATAGTGTAGTATGGGTCTCATTGGCCGTAGACTTAAAGTTTTCTGGGTATTCTTAGTTCCTGCTTGTCTGCTGTGCCGCTCAAGTACGGGCTATGTCTTCGTCACCCCCAAACCAAAACTCAAGCAGGATTACCTGTATACTCGTACTGGCAACTCCAGTTCAACCTTGGGTACTTTCTCGAGGGTGGGCGTTTTCAAAACCTTTTCCTACACATCTCTACACTGACTGGTTAGAAGTGGCCTTTCGTCTTCTTCTACGATTGCCGTGCCGTCCTTCCAGCCAAAAGATAGACATCCTAAAGTTACGGTACTCGCCTCTTTTCCAGAAACTAACCAGCGTAACGGCCATATCCTAAATTAAAAATTTTAATAAATTTGTTTGTATACTTATAATGATATATTTATGTTTTGTGTGTACAGATAAAAGAATTAAAAGTGAAAGTGAAGGAGTCTACAGACAAATCGAAGTCATCTGAGAAACGCGCCAAAGAGCTGGAAGACATGTTAAATGTAAGTACAGTTCAGTAATTTTACATCGACTTAATCTATTAATCTGCAAAAAGTTCACATCTTTATATTTTAAAATGTAGACAATTTACATGTAGAATATTCTCAACAAAACAAAAATATTAAGATAATATAAATTATAACTACAAAATTTAAAACAAGTTCATTATATATTGGACACGGGCGTACAGTAATTGCGATATTTTTAGAGATAGTTCAGACAGAACGAAAAAAAGCTCGAGCAATTTTCTGGCTCCATAATAAAAAGGACCGTATTTATTATAACCAAAGTAATGGCGCGAGTATACGCGGGCAATCAAACGAGGATGCGCGCAAAATATTTATATTCATACATTTTTTTACTTATGTTTATGTTAATACGGCTTTAATTACATTGGAGCCAGTAAATTGATAGAGCATTTTTTCGTATCCCAACCCGACGGATGTGTTAACTTTTTATATGTGTTGTGTATTATATGTGTTGTGCACATGTTTGTATTTAAGTCCAACGGACCCACGACGCTCTAGCCGCTGAGTTTTTATTTCTTATCTATGAAAATAATAAAAATTCACAGGAAGAAGAAAAATACGCGTCTCAGTTGACGGTAAGCCAGCAGCGCGCTATGCACTGTTCGTTTGTGGAGCAGCAAAAATTTTTGGCGCTCAAAAATGAAGAGAAGCTTTTCCACATGCAGCTCAAAGGTTTGGACAATTTTTTTTACATTTCTGGTGATCAACTTAATAAACAACAATAAATTGCTCGCAAGAAGGTGATTATCATAAAATAATATGATAATTTCCAAAAAATTCTAAAATATTCCGTTTCTTAATCTTTTTTTCTAATAATAGATTCCGTATAACCTTGTTTGTTTATTTCATGTACATATGTACAGATACTGTTACATACATTGGAAACTTTACATTAAGAAAATATTGGTACTACAGGGGGCTAGGGCTAGGTACTTATTTCCAAAGAAAGAAGCCGGAAGAATCCGACAGTCTCGCGACAGGAACTTTAAAAAAAGAGAACTTCACTTACTAAGGGTGGAATGATATCTAGTAAATGATATCATTTTTTTAGTTTAAAAAATTGATAATATTTTTCACAGTTAATTTAATTACAATTCTTACTTGTTTAGCTTCAAAAGCGGTGATGAGCAAACTAGAGAGCAAACAGCGCGGCGTGCTACGCAACCTGCAAAGCCAGAAAGAGGCGCTTTACGCAGTTGTTAGTTGATTTTTACATGTCCAGAACGAATAGTATGCTTTTTCTGCGGAAAAATAGCTTTTAAATTTACCATACTGTCTTACTTTACTTAGCTCCGTAGTCTATGTATAAATCACTTGCTACCCACGTGAGTCACCACTGAAATAATAACTTAAATTCGTAAACGCGCTTGTTAATGTTTTGTGTGAGTTTGTATCCCACCGCTGTCACCATGTTTATTTAAATAAATTGCTGTGAGTGTAAAGCCTAATTGTTATATCACCCTCACAGCACCAAGTAAATATAAATATTGAATAGTTTGATATTGTACATTGTGTTTGGGGCATAGTATGCGAAATGTATATGGCCGAAGGGGTAATCTGCTATGCCCAAAATGTTTATACCTTTACTAAAAAAGAAGACGTGAAGGCCTAAACAAGTCTGAAAGGATAGCAGATAGCCTTCAGTCGACCATATAAATTTAGTACACGATGTACTAAATGTATGAAATCACCACCAATATTTGTTGTTTTCGGCTAAGCGAAAAAAAAAACACCAAATAGAAAGAGCACTAGCAAAAATTTGTGAATGTATAAAAACTAAGATTTACGAGGCGTTTCTTACTTTGTATGAACAAGGTAGATTGTGTTTATGATATAAATAAAAACCATAATTAAACGTTGTAGTGCTATCAAGTGGAAACGCTCGGCACTCGAGTGATGCACATGGAGGGGGAGAAGGCCGAGCGAGAATGTTCCGCTGAGCTGCTGGAGAGAGAGAACAGGTACATACATAATAGTACATTACTGTCGAGGCCAGAAATGAAGCAATATACGGCCGAAGCGTAGCTGAGGCCTTACCAAGTGCATTTAAAAGGAAGAGGCGAATCCAAGGCCTTTTATAAATACCAGGATTTCTTTTACCAAAATAATAATAATACAGAAATATAAAGATGTTTCTGTTTTTTTTTTTTTTTGTAAAGTAGACTAAACAGTAAGGCACAAAGGTGGATTTGCTAAAGCAATAATCTTTCAGTCAACAGTTGGAGAATTACCTGTTTACATAATGTAATTGTTTTTTACAGACTAAAGGATGTGTCAGCGCGCCATGCGGCTCGTGTGGCTCTGCTGGAACGGCACTCGGCGCGCTTGCTCGACGACATGCGCAGACTGACGCGCGAACTCGAGAACCGAAGCCAG
The DNA here is from genome assembly GCA_947044815.1 of Apomyelois bistriatella. Lineage (NCBI taxonomy): Eukaryota > Metazoa > Arthropoda > Insecta > Lepidoptera > Pyralidae > Apomyelois > Apomyelois bistriatella. The sequence continues at coordinate 5,666,368 of OX345691.1, forward strand.
GAACACGCGCGACTGGTTTGTTAATGAACATGCAAATTAATTATTGTTTAACTTTATTGTGTTACTATTGGGAAACCACACACCCACCGACCAGGTAGTCAGATGATCTGAAGAAGGACGCAGGCAGGCGTCGGATGCAGGCCGCTTCCAACCAAGTCGTCTGGAAGTCGTTGGGGGAGGTCTATGTCCAGCAGTGAACGGCCTGCGGCTAAAATAATAATGATGGGGATTGGAAAACAAAACTAAATATAAAGTTTAATATGCTGTTTATGCTGTAGTCTAAATAAATTAATCCTTACTATATTATCTTGTTTAGCAAAGTCGTCTCAAGTCTTCGATACTTGGCGTGGAAGGCGGCGAGAAGGAACTCCGAGCATCCCGCGACATCTGGAGACGGGCTCGGGTGGAGGAAGCGCTGATGAGGCTGAAGGTGGCGCACGCGGCTCGGGCCTTGACTGGCTTGGACGACACAGCGTTCTCGCTGGACTCGCAGCGGCTGCAGCTTGATGCTGTGAGTGTTTGTGTCAGCTGTTCCTCAGGTCGGGTTTCTGGAGACGGGCTCGCGTGGAGGAAGCGCTGATTTATTTATTTATTTATCACAAAATCCACAGCTCTTAAACATTTTAAAATAGTTCTTTAAAATACACTGACAGCCAATAACGGATTTACATTGTTTAGGTATAACATAAAACACGATAAGAAATTTAAGGTAATATGTCTAGACGTTAAACATAACAGTTCAGACATTGCATACTAATTAAGTCTGTTATAAAAAAAAAACTGAAGAGGCTGAATGTGCACACGCATGTACAAAATAAGTCTTAAAGTCGATAATATCATAATGCTATACTAGAGTAGTAATAAGTATATTAGTATTACAATTTTTAATATTAATAAATTAAATGTTACGTCTGAGGATCATCTGACTTTTTTAAATTCAGGCTATGAACGAGCGTCTGGTGGAAATATCGACAAGACGTGACATGTTCAGCGTTCAGAAGCGGGCGCTGTTAGAAGACTGCGGCAAGTTGAGAAGTGAGATACGCGAGCGGGAACAGCGCATTGAACAACTCAAAAAGAGGTACATATAGATATCCTTCTTCTTAATATTATAAAAGTTTGTAAGAATGTATGGATGTTTGTTACCCTTTCTCAGGAAAACGGCTGAACCGATTTGACTGAAATTTGGAATGGAGATTGTTTAGACCCTGAAACAACATATAGGCTGTATTTTATCCTGGAATTCCCACGGGAGCGGAGCTCCGGGCAACAGCTAGTATTTAATATTGTGGTTTGGGCTGTGCAGTTGGTCTTCAATATTTAATCACTTCATTTGTAAAGCCATCCAAAACATTAAATTAAATTACAGAAAGGTATACAAATCTATATATATAAAAGCGAAAAACACTCACTCACTCATCACGAAATCTCCAAAACTGCTGAGCCGATGAAGAAGAAATTTGGCAGGAAGGTAGATTGTGACTAAGAGACGTCCGCTAAGAAAGGATTTTTGGAAATTTTATCCCTAAAGGGGTGAAAAAGGGGTTGCCAGTTTGTATGAAACTTCGTCATTTTTGAAGTGAGATACATGAAATTATTAATTTACATTTGAAGTTGGTAAAAAATAATAATGCACCAATCAGATTTTGAAAACTATATCCCTAAAGGGGTGAAATAGGGGTTGCCGTTTTGTATGAAACTTTGTCATTATTGCAGTGAGATACATGAAATTTTGAATTTGAATTTGTAATTGATAAAAAATAATAATGCATCAATCTGATTTTGAAAATTACATCCCTATAGGGGTGAAATAGGGGTTGCCGTTTTGTATGAAACTTTGTCATTATTGCAGTGAGACACATGCAATTTTTAATTTGAATTTGTAATTGGTAAAAGATAATAATGCATCAATCTGATTTTGAAAATTACATCCCTATAGGGGTGAAATAGGGGTTGCCAGTTTGTATGAAACTTTGTCTTTTTTGAAGTGAGATACATGGAATTAAAATAGAAAATGTCTTGGTATAATATTTTGTATTGTATTGAATTGTATTGTATGTACACAACTAAATTATAGAAGACAGAGTGCAAAGGTTTTATTTATTTGTTAATATTATGAGTTCAGTAATGTGTCAATAGATGGCGCCACCATACATTTTAAAAGTCGATATGGTTTGTCGTTCGATTACTACACATGATGATTAACATCATGTGTAGTAATTGAAATTTCAAATAAATAAAATTTTTTATTTGCTTTTCTATCGATTTGATTGTGTGTTAAGACGATTTGGTACTAGAGGTGGGTTGGATTAGGTAAAACCCGTACCTGTTCTATCTAATACTAATACCAAAAAATAACTAATCCAAATACCTAATCCGAATACCTCTTCCTAATCCTTGCCATTCGCAGCCAATTCCCAACCTTATGTCATACATCGTAAAGTTCAATATTGTTTCTAACACGATAGTATTAGATCTTCAAAGTATTGTTCCTTAATCTGTGTATAAGATAACATTTCTGGATCGAAGCTCCTAATAGTAACACTGCTGCACTAGCGAATCTAATACACCTAATCCCAGTAATTGTTAATACTTTATTTGCAACTGATTTTTGATCTTATTCTTAAAGTGCGTAAAGGTCATTGTTGTTTAGATGAAAATATTTGATAAAAGTGTACCTAATCCATACGTTTAATTCTAGTAGCAAATATTTTTCGCAACCGATTTTTTATCTTATAATAATTAGTTTAAGGGTCAGTGTTCTTTGATGGATGAAAGTATTGGATAGGTACATACCCAATACAAGAGCCGACGAGAATATTCAAAAATCTTCTCAGTCGATGTTGAACTTTACGTCGTATGATTTAAGGATGAATATTGCTTGCATCGAAAAATACCTAATCCGGGGTCCCAATTATTAGGTACGCACTGGTATCGAAAAATACCTAATCCACGCACCTAATCTAATATTTATGCCTCACCTCTATTTGGTACCTGTTAAATATAAAATCAATACATATAATAAGACACTAAAATGCGAGTGTCTGTACATTTAATATTTTTCAAAGAAACTGATTGAGTGCGATTAAAAAAGAGTAACAGAAATCAAAAAGACAGTTTTTGGAATTTTTGTCTGTCTGTATGTATGTATGTATGTATGTATGTATGTCTGTCTGGTACGTTATAACTTCGAAAATACTCAACGGATTTAAACGCGGTTTTTACAGTTGGATTACATATAATTAGGAGCGTTGTCAAAACTTTGTTTCATCAAAATCGGTTAAGGGAAAAAGAAGTTATAGTCGATTGAAAATTTACTTCAAACACTGCTTTAAAACTTTTAATGCGTTAATTTGCGTACCTATAGACAAAACCCATTTGAAATTTCGGCAGTAACAAGCAAAGCATGTTGGCCTATCGGTAGGTCGCGGATCATTTTTTAAGTAGAGGGTTCGAATCCTGCTAGACATCACTTCTTTTGTTTTTACCCTTTTTTTGTTTTGTATTCATTTTTTAGAAGTCTAATTTTTTTAATATTTTAGTAAAGAAATGTTTCTAGAAAGTAGCTGGACCGAATCCTGCCACAAACAATAATTTTCTGTTTCCGTTTTTTATTTGTTTTCTAGAATTATTTTCTTACTTAGAGAAAGCTCTTAGCGTTAATTTCGTTAATATACAAGTATTTTGTACTTATCTGTCTAAACATATAATAAGACAGTAAAAATCGAGTGTCTGTACATTAAATATTTTTCTAAAAAACCTCTACGGGGCAATTAAAGAAGAGTAATAGAAACCAAAAAACACAATTTTTGCAATTTTTGTCTGTCTGTCTTTCTGTTTGTGTGGTGCGTTATAATTTCAAAACTACTCAACAGATTTGAACGCTGTTTTCACAGGTGAATTACATATAATTAGGAACGTTGTAAAATCTTTGTTTCATCAAAATCGGTTAAGGGAAATAGAAGTTATGGTCATTTAAAGTTTACTACAAGCACTGCTTCAAAACTTTTAAACAGTTGAATGCGATTTACATAAACGTATTTAATTTAGATAAAGCTAGAATTTCTACTTATATTAATAAAGACAAAAACAAACTGCAGTCTCTATTAAATTTTAATAAAATAACACATTGAATGTTTGTGGGCGTATGATTTAGTTACATAAAATATCAATAGATGGCGCTGACTTTATTTTAATAGCAGATTGAAATTTTTCTTTACGGCAGCAATTAATTCTAATTATTTAAAAAAAAATTTGGCTGTTGATTTAGTACTATTGGTTGGTTTGTTTATCGGTCGTTTGTTGTGTTGTATTGTAAGCTATTTAAATTGATTGGTTGGTTTGGTTTGGCTTTGGTTTAAAAAATAATCCAATCAGTGTTTGACGGAACATACGGTCGTGTCGTAAGGACTAATTTATCTGATTTATCACTATTTTTTGAGATTTTCTCCACTTTTCACGCCCACTAAAACTTTGGGAGTGGATTTTAGGTCCTAATGACTCTGTAATAGGCTGCGTCTACTCTTTTAGAGACAAAGATTGATAGTTCTGAAGGTACGTTGTTCGTAAGCCGCGTAGTCGCGGCGTTCACTCATTTTGTAGGCATTTACACATCATATTTGGGAAAATAACACTACAACATCTACTTCAGCGATTTTCACTATATAAATACTTTATCTAAAGGATGGTATAAAAAGCAGGGCAATAAGTTTATTATTTTAGGCATAGTATTGAAAATAAACTTCCAAAGGAGGCAACTTTGATTTTTATATCGAGCGAATTTTGTCTGTTATTGTTACTGTTACTGTAAGCGAATTTCACTCTGCTAGATCCTCAACTAAAAACATATATTTTTTTCAGAATTTTACGACTGTTTAATACTGATTCCTATTGATTTTAAAAACGGTATTTGAGAAAGAAGTGGCCCTAATATTTAATGATATCGTAGCAATTTAATGGCTTTATAAAATTGGCACGGGAAAAGGATACAATAGAATTAACTATAGGTCTGGATAGTTGTATTTTCCACAGGTTACGCGAAAAGCGACCTACACGCGGGCGGAGCCGCGGGCAACAGCTAGTACTTTAATAAAATGATTGGTGGCTTTACAAAGGTCGACTGCATAAGTATCCCACTTTGAACTATTTCTGCCGTCAAACAATGCTAACATTAATGTGTTGTGTTACGGTTGAAAACTTGAAAGGATGAGAGAGGCGTTGCAAGCGAAAGAACCCATATTTTTTAGTTTGTAGAGATCTAAGGATAAATTTATTATATATATTATCTCTATATATAAAAATCAATTGCTGTTCGTTAGTCTCGCTAAAACTCGAGAATGGCTGGGCCGATTTGGCTAATTTTGGTCTTGAAATATTTGTGGAAGTTGAGGAAAGGTTTAAACGGTGAGAAAAGTGCGTTCAGGTGGTACGAAGTTCGCCGGGTCAGCTAGTATGTTTATAAAAATCTAAAAGTAATTCCGAAATTTCAGATATGAAATCTTTATTGGATCACTCGGAAAAGATGAATCAGGACAACAGCTTTCTGTTACTTTCTTCAAAATAAAGGTAAGATACTGTTTTCAGAATAATTTATTTTGTACTTATGGGTACTATTACTAATTCTGTGCTTATGGAGAGATGAGGCGACTGATTGATATGACGATTAGTGTTAGACTCCTTTATTTGTGTTCATTACATCTCTACTAATATTATAAAGAGGAAAGATTTGATTGTTTGTTTGTATTGAATATGCTTGAAACTACTGGACCGATTTAAAAAATTCTTTCACTGTTGGAGAACTACGCTAATCCCGAGTGAAATAGGCTATTTGTGTACCACGGGCGAAGCCAGAATGAAATGCTAGTATGTTATATATTATTGCTAACCTTACGTACTACTACCACACTACAGTGTTTGGTCAACACATTGGTATATTTTCAAGGTTGCTAAAGGCATCTAATTTAGCTTGACAACTATTATGTAGCCTTAGTAGCAGAATATGGATGCATAGGATTAGTTAATGCTGTTAATGCTTAACATGCTAAAACGAATACTAAAACACGCTGTTAATGTTTAACATATTCATAATTATTGTTTATAATTTATTAGTTAAACTAGCGACCCGCCCCGGCTTCGCATGGGCATACAAACCTTTTTCTTGAATCACTCTTATCTATAAAAAAAAATCGCATCAAATCCGTTGCGTAGTTTTAAAGATTTGAGCATACAAAGGGACATAGGGACAGAAAAAGCGACTTTGTTTTATACTACTTATGCCTTTGTACCTTACCTAGTTTTTAACAAAATTATGTATACATTTGTTTGGTGCAATAAAGAGTTTTTCTATTCTGTTCTATGTAGTGATAGTGATTATACTATGTAGTGATAAATAAAACGTGCGTTCTACGGTTGCAAGGAGACACAGAGCCACCTAGTGTAGTAATGAAACATGCTCGAACTGTACCTCTATGTCCAATACTTAATATATAATATATAACTTTTTATTTTATACGTTGAATACAAATACAAACGATGTGTTCAAAGGCGGACTTATCGCTAATGCAATTTCTTCCAGTCAACCTTACCCCACATTTACACTCAGCCCCTGCCACTGCTCCTGTCACTGCCGAAAATATTTCCCTAAATACTTCTGCGGCAATAACGACGCGAGTGAGCGTTCACACTCAGCCTTATACTTCTTTACTGCTCATCTGGTGGCCTACTATTACATGCAAGTTCCAGTGAGTAAGCGAGACAGCGCAATACATGATGTAAAGCGACATCTTCCTTGCTCACTGGATCTTGCATGGTTTTAAGGTGAATGTAAACACTCACTCGCGCTCGCGCTGCCCGTCCTTTGACAATCGAGGGATCGCCGGGCAGCGGCAGCGGCAGTGGCATAGGCAGTGACAACGCGAGCAACCTATTTACTTCTTCCACTTAATTCCACTTCCCTGCTCACTTCCCTGCCCTACAAGGCTCAGTGTAAAAGTGTGTGTGGCATAAATGTGGCATTAGGGTGGATAGGAACAACGTTCGTTTCGAGGGTTAATTGTTTCGGCGTTAGTTCGCGGCGGAGCGCGCGGAGCTGCGCACGCGCGGCGCGGCGCTGGACGGCGACATCGGGCGGCGCGAGCGCGACGTGGCGGCGCTCGAGGCCACGCTGCGGGTCGTGCACGCCGCGCACAACCACTTCATGCGGCGCATCTCGCCGCTGCACGACGACAGTGAGGCCAATTGTCCTGCACGTTTTTTTTGTAATCGTTTTTTAAACGGTTTTATTTAGCTTGGCCAGTTTGTTTGTTTGACTCTTTGGTGGACACTACAAAAAAAACAATAACAGTTTGATTGTTATCTACGTCGATAGCCGTTAGTGTCCACCGACGAGTTAACGTATAGTAACCGGGTGTTCATATGGTAAATTTTTATTTGAAAAAAAAAAAACGAATAGCCGCAGTTTTCACACTGAAGGATATAGAAAGCTATACCATACGCCACTGCGAACCGAATACGTCAAAGTTCATTCGATTTGCTTGACAAGTCCGTTGAGTATACTTCTAAACGTTTTTTTGCAGTACAATCGACGTGTGAATGGATCTATGTACGTTGTAAAGTTACTATTTTACTGCAAAAAAACGCAGAATAGTAATAAAAAGTTATGCTTAGGATTTATATTCCTTTCTTTTGGCCTCAAAAAATTATTTACTTAATCTAGCCCCGGAAATCGATGAGCTGAACGAGCTAACGAAGCAATACTACATCGTTCGCGACGAACTGAAGAGGCAGAACGCGGAGATTGAGGCCTTGGAGCAAGTGGTGTCTGACACTCGCTCCAGACGCACCATGCTCACGGACAAACGACGACAGCTTGAAGCCAGGCAGTAAGTACAACGGGGATTCATATTTTTATATAATTTACTACGAAAACAGGGATACGGCCCAGCTGATAGTCAGTAGTCTCCGTAGCGTAGATTATCTCCTAACACTTTATTCGAAAACACGATAATAAAGAAATAGAACGCTGAGATTGAAGCCTTGGAGCAAGTGGTGTCCGACACTCGCTGATGACGCACCAAGCTTACGGACAAACGTCGACAACTTAAAGCCAGGCAATAAGTACAATGGGGTCGGATTGATCCTCTTGTTTATTTACCACGAAACAATGATTAGGTTGGCGTTAGACGTACAAAAGATAGGTGGACATCACCGACATGAACACAACTCTTAAATTTTAGATAGAAGACTAATGCCGAACGCGTAAGTAGTAACCGTAGTCTACCGTAGCCTATCGCCACTTTTAAGGGTGACACTCGCATGTTACAAACTTGAGGCCGAGGTAGAATCTTAATCATATTGCCTGCTGGAGATAATTAGTAAAACGATAATTCCAATTTTCTAAGGGATTTGATTAAATCATGGAGGATGTAAAAATAAAAAATACATTCGTAAGTTATTTAAAAACTGAATATGCTTTTTATCTAAACATACTTATTAGGGCGGAAGCTGATAACGAATTGGAATCAGTACGGGAACGACTGATGCGCCAAGAGAGCCAACTGACGAACGCGCGCGATATCGTGAAACACAACGCCAGGCGCGCGCGCAAGCTAGTGGAGGGGTACGACGATTGGCGATACTTTCAGGTGACTGTTATGTAAACCTTGGTTTGACATCAATGTTTTAGTTTATAACCACCGACCCAAAAAGAGTGGTGTTATAAGTTTGCTTATCCATATGACTGTGATTTGTAGGGCCTTATCGTTTATGCCGATTTTGATAAGTTATGACTAATGCATGTTATTACTAAATGTATAAAGACCCAGCATGATGCAATATCCATAGCTAGCTAAGTCAGAGGTCATAGCCAAATCACTTAATAAATAAGGGCACTAGAATTAGGTCTTTACGAAAGGGTCATTCTGCTGTAAACACTTTAAAAACATATTTTTGTTTTGATATGAACGAAAGACCTATAAAGATAACAAAATATTATGTCACCAGTTCAGCCATATCGCGTGTTTTGAGTTCATTATAAATATTGAGGAAATGTTCCCTAGATTAATTTACCCGTAAATTTTGTGTTAACAACGGTGGTTACAAATACGTATTGTTACCTCACGATCCTCACAGATGTCAGTGTGGGTGCGGGACTACGCCGAGGCAGCGTACAACGCCCTCCACGCCCTGGACCAGATCTGCGAGTCGCCCGAGCTGCACGTCCGCTTTGCAGTGCTGCTGTCCTCCACCGACCTGCGGCGACACGTGGCGACACACCAGCGACGGCTGCACATGTTCATAGAGCGGTAGGTGACAGGCTGTGCGGGGCTGCTGTCCTCCACCGACCTGCGGCGACACGTGGCGACACACCAGCGACGGCTGCACATGTTCATAGAGCGGTAGGTGACAGGCTGTGCGGGGCTGCTGTCCTCCACCGACCGGCAGCGACACGTGGCGACACACCAGCGACGGCTGCACATGTTCATAGAGCGGTAGGTGACAGGCTGTGCGGGGCTGCTGTCCTCCACCGACCGGCAGCGACACGTGGCGACACACCAGCGACGGCTGCACATGTTCATAGAGCGGTAGGTGACAGGCTGTGCGGGGCTGCTGTCCTCCACCGACCTGCGGCGACACGTGGCGACACACCAGCGACGGCTGCACATGTTCATAGAGCGGTAGGTGACAGGCTGTGCGGGGCTGCTGTCCTCCACCGACCTGCGGCGACACGTGGCGACACACCAGCGACGGCTGCACATGTTCATAGAGCGGTAGGTGACAGGCTTTATGAGAGCCGCTAAATACATTTGGACGTAGTGTACTCTATAGGTATTTCACACAAAAATGACCTAAACAGGGGACAAAACCTACAACAGGGGTTTTCCATGCAGAAAATTTGTTTCAATACTCTGTTTTCCAGGCTTAATGAAATGAATGAATAAAATCTGGTCTCAAGACAGTTATCAAACAAAAAGTATTTATGTATGTATCACATGTTTAAGTCAGTAACTGACATGCAACAGATGCAAAGAGTTTGTTTTTTTTTAATACAGTTTAGCTCACTCACGAATTAACAAATTTTAACTTAATCCAATTATAAATTGCTCATTTAATTACGATGTCAAATTTATAATCGATTATCATAATTTTATGTAAATATCACAGACATATAAACGTACAGACATAACATTATTTGTATGCGTGCTGACTACGCCCACCAGCTCAACTAAGCAACTGTCGTGACAGAATTTGAAAGAGACCATAGCAAGTTTTATTACAACTTCGATAATAATCATTTCGTGTGGGTGTCAAAATTCAAAATAATGTCACGCGTTCAAACGACCATGCCCATCCTGGTGTCAAAGTTCTTCGGATCCGCCTCTTGGCCTCTTTAACGACTACCAGATGGCAATCAGGTCCATTGGCTTGACGTGCTTTGCTAAGCCCGGAACTTCGATCAATAATAAATTTGTTTAAGAACTTTAAAAGTGGGAGTTCTCAGTTCTGTTCTGATGCAACAAGCAAAAAATTACAATAGAATCGAGAAACTTCTTTTCGAAAGTAATTTGGAAATATTATATCAAAGTAAATGAACTAATTACCTATCTTATAAGTAAGTTATTTGTTGCATATTCACCTGCTTACCAATCAATATCGGTTATCAGGCTGGCGATGACTCGCATACCATGATACGGCACGATCGATTTACATCGTCGTTCCGGTAATGTTGCGAAATTCTATCTTTATCGTGAAACACATATTGCCTGTCTCACTGATTTTATGTTTTACCAAATAATGAATACTAGCTCTTGCCCGTGGTTCCGCCCGTGTGAAACTCGGTTGTGTTGCGCCAAAAACAAGCCTATGTTTGACCCCTGGTCTTTATCTAACCAGTCCAGCGGTTTAGCCATGAAAGTGTAACAGATAGACATACCAGACCATTAATTATGGAACTATGGATGCAGTTTCTTACCCGACTGCGGCTCGTGAATGTGTTTTGTTTTTGGTTTAGCAGCCCGCACGGGCCCCTCAAGCCTGAAGCGCGATGTCTCAGTATTTCGCCCATCTTGAATTTTACCACAGAATGGATACGGAATTACTAAAAGATTCGGCATTATTTTTATGACCGGCCGCCTGCTTGTCTTCTTTAATACGTGATACGTCAAAGCTTACGGTGCACCTGGAAGCCATATGCAAGAAGAATGTGAGAATATGAAAATGTCTTCTGCATAGTGAATGGGTTTTTATTATTATCCTTATTTATAAAAATGGCCAAAAGCTTAGTTAAAATAGCTATTATTTTTACTGATGCTTTTTTGAAGTTGTTAAATGAATAACCTAAAAACTAGTGTTATTTCTTTCAGCATTGTCAACGATTCTACTGAAAAGCGTTCCAAGTCAATCAAAGTAGAAGGTAAGTAAATTAATTATATCACTTAATGTACAATCAAGACTTTAGTTACTCATACAACACAGGTAGTAATATTGTATTATAAAGCTAATAATATTTAGTCTTCATGGGATAACGTATTTATATCATACTAGCTTTCGCCCGCAGCTGTCGAATTTCCTTCGGGAACAGTACTTTTTCCCGGGATAAAAGGTTCAATACTTCTTACTATGTGTATTCAAAATTTCAGAAATATTGGTTTAGTAGATAGGGCGTGATAAACAAACTCACTTTCGTTGGACGATTACAAAGAAAAACCAAGCCTAGACTAAGTGAATTTTCCTGTGTAAAAGGTATTAAATAACACTATTTTCGAAAAATGTTTAATCTTATATGGATCTCGGTAAATTTTGTTGACTGTACCAAATGTGAAGACGTAAAGGTCCCTTGATGATGAATGACATTGATTTCCAATTCGCCGTATCCTAATGGCCGGTTTACACCTACTTTATGTCTTTATCGTGTGGAAACGGACAATTATAATTAGATATAATCAATTTTTATTTATTTTAGACAGACTTTCGCGTTGATAATTAGTAATTACTAATTATCAACGCGAAAGTCTCTGTCTTGTCTCTTTAGTGTATTCTCCCGTAAAGCAGAAGAATAATTAAAGTTTGTATTACAGAGTCGATATTTTCGTCGTCGACGGAGTCCGTGCACAGCGGTATGAGCGTGGCCAGCGGGTACACGAAGAGACTCTCCGCCTTTCGCAAAACGCTGGCGGAGAAGGTTGGCGAAGACTCGGTTAGTATTGCATGCGCGATGGCTTAAAGAAACTTAATGTTTATTTATGTTTCTCCAGAATAATATTACGTAAGTTGTTCGCTAAACAGTATACTTAACAGCTTGTCGGCGATCGAATAAATGTATTAGCAATCAATACCATGTAAATAAACAGGCGCTTCTGTTCAACCGATTTTAGGTTAGGTTACAAGTTGAACGCCGCAATCGCAGACCCAATAGTTTGTACTTCTTCTGGCTCGGGAATAGCTTCTTTATTAAAAAAATAAAACAATATGTCAATAGACTCATTGCTGGCTTAAGACAACAATGTAATTAAAAATAAAAATCATTGCCGGCCGCTAATGGAGGTTTTTTAATGTACACTTCATACATTAGGTTTTTTAGTTTCACTCTGGCCAGCCTACCAAAAACAACCTATTCTAGCGGTCGTTAATGGAAATTGCTGGACACTTTTGTTAGGTTGGTACTAACCATTAGTTCTTTTATCGTTCAAAAATATGTATGAACATTTCAAAAAGTTTGAAAAAAAAGAACTCAGCGGAAGCTTACTTGTTGTTGACGCTATTTTAAAATTTGTTACAATGTTGTTTCGTATCAAGAGAATTTCAGAGGAAGTAAAGTACCATACAAGCCTAGGCCGAAATTGCAATTTACATCCTCGTATTTTTAAATCCTCGGCCTCACCTCTTTCTTTTAAAAGCACTTGCAATATAACTCGGCCGTAAATGGCCTTAATTTCTGGCCTCGACAGTAATGTACTATTAAATTGTTTCTCTGTCACCGCTGGCCGCTGGCCGCTTAGTTTAATTAACATATCGGATATCAAAGTTAAATTAATTCTAATACAGTGCTACCACTTTAAAATGACACCTATGTAACTACTAGCGCAGAAATCAAATTCACTTTGAAGCACACTACAAGTTGGCCGTCTTGTTTATTTGGGATTGAACATAAAAAATCATATAAGTACTACTACTACATACTAGTACGTATTATGTACCTAATCTTTTAGAACAACTATTGCCCGTGTAAGAGCAGCTTAATGTAAAGTACATTTGATAGCTAAAATTTAAATACCTATGATCGCTTTGGTATGTTAAACTGTGAAGGTGTTATTGTGTTTTCATCGAATAAATAAATATTAGATGAAAGGTGCGGTGGCATGCGTCAATCATTTGAATTTGTCATCGGTCATGAGATCATGCACCCTGTTTTTGTCTCAAGGATCGAAGATTTTCATCTTACTGTATGTGTATTTTTTCCATGACGCTGGTGGGGCTATTATAAGGACGTGATCTTTTAACCGAGGCAATTACATACCTACTTGTTGACTTACTATTCGCTTAGAGCTTGTACAGCACAATACTATACTCGTATTATACAAGGTGGACACAAATCAACTGCAAATATTTTAAGGGCAGATACAGACCACTATACTGAACAACTTTTCCAAAAAAACTTATATCGAAATATGAAATTTTATTTTTCCCTCTCCATACTAAACTAATTCTCTTTGATTTGTATGGGAGGTCAAAAATTTTTTTCGTATTTCGACAAAAGTTTATTTAGAAAAGTTTGAACAACTTTTCTAAATAAAATTTTGTCGAAATAGTTTAGTGGTCTGAATCTGCCGTTTAAATATTTGCAGTTGATTTAAATTCACCTTACATACACGTTGCGTCGATTCCTTAGTCTATACTAATATTACAAACAGCAAAGATTTGTTGTTTGTTTGCATCGGATAGGCTTTGAAACTACTGAACCGATTTAAAAAATCTTTCACTGCTGGAAAGCCATCCCCGAGTGCCATATGTAGGTATGTACCACGGGCGAAACCGGGATGGACTGCTAGTAACAAATAATACTCAGCCTCCATCGGACTAGACAGTTTATAGAATCCATGAACACCCCATGGGTTTTTGATTTCCAGACTTCCACATCATCGTAATTCATCATGGGTTAGGTAAATATTGGCGGGCTTCTCTCGCAATATAAGTTGCTTAGAAAGCAATTAGGAACAACTCGTGGCAATACGAGCGCCATCTCCATTACCACGAGGTCCTCGCATCTCGAACACTCAAAATAATGTTTTGCAACAACAACCTTAGGTCCAAAATATGTTTTTCAAAAAGGGTTTGAAAATATTTGTAGTCGGCAACGCACACATGAGACTTTGGTGTTGCAGGCGTAGGTACCTATATAGGCTATAGCAACCACTTTTCATAAGATAGGTCGCGTGCCTGTTTGCCTACTAAGTAAGTGTTTGTATACTAAATGGTTTAAGAAAATGTAATAGACTAGCTTTCGCCATTATTATGCCAAATTGGTTCATTAGATAGGGCGTAAAGTAACAAATAAATAAATATAAAAACTCACTTTCGCATTATATAATCCATACTAATATTATAAATGCGAAAGTCTGTCTGTCTGTCACCTCTTCACGGCTAAACTGCTGGACCGATTGCGATGAAATTTGGTAGGGATGTAGTTAACGACCTGAGGTCAAACATAGGCTACTTTTGAGCGCGATATAACCGAGTCCCACGCGGGGCGAAGCCGCGGGGAACAGCTAGTAAATATATCAATACATATATACATATAATAAGACACTAAAATGCGAGTGTCTGTACATTTAATATTTTTCAAAAAAACTGATTGAGTGCGATTAAATAAGAGTAACAGAAACCAAAAAAACAGTTTTTGGAATTTTTGTCTGTCTGTATGTATGTCTGTCTGGTAGTTATAACTTCGAAAATACTCAACGGATTTAAACGCGGTTTTCACATTTGGATTACATATAATTAGGAGCGTTGTCAAAACTTTGTTTCGTCAAAATCGGTTAAGGGAAAAAGAAGTTATGGTCGATTGAAAATTTAGTTCAAACACTGCTTCAAAACTTTTAATGCGTTTACTTAAGTTTAATTTAATTTAGATAAGGCTAGGATTTCTACTTTATATTATCCATATCAATAAAGACGAACACACGCACTGCACCTATTAATTTTAATAAAATAACACATTGAATTTCATCGTAAATTTAGTAACATAAAATCTCAATAGATGGCGCTGACTTACTTTACAACTCGCTATGGTTACGTTTTCGCATTATGGTATAGCAGATTGAAATTAACCCTTACAAATTAAAAAATTGTTTGTCTTTGTCTTTGTGGTTCTTTTGGTTTGGTTCTTTAGTTGTTGTCTATTGATTGGTTTGGTTAATGGACGGTTCGGTTCGCTGTTGTTAGTTGTCTTGCTTGAATTGAAAATTGAATTTGTTGTTTGACACAAATCAACTGCAAATATTTTTAGGGCAGATACAGACCACCATACTGAACAACTTTTCCAAATAACGAAATTTTATTTTTCACTCTCCATACTAAACTAGATCATCTGATTTTCAATTTGTATGGGAGGTCAAAACATTTTTTTCGTATTTCGACATAAGTTTATTTAGGAAAGTTGTTCAGTTGATTGGTCTGAATCTGCCCTTAAAATATTTGCAGTTGATTTAAATTCACCTTATATAAAGAATTTTAATTATTTCAATTAATGCCAGGAAGGAAACGATCTAATCTGTCGCATCATTCCAGAATAGCTAAAAGCAGAAGGTTAGCTAGATCTCAAGAATCGAATGCGGATAGACAGATGCGACTCGATGAAGATAGGCAACGCCATGCATTGTCTCGCTCTTTCGAAACTTCTTCTGACAGAGAGTCTTGGTTGTCCGCTGACCGCGAGCGTCATGCGTCATCTCGGGCTTCGGAAACGTTTACCGAAACTCAAGATTTTGGCGGAAATTGTCGGGGATGATGTGATTTACACGTCATATAACAGTGTTGTGCATCAGGATGATGCTACCACCTACCCTATCGAGTTTTTGAGTTCATTGGCTGCAAATGGTCTTCCTGCTCATAACATTACCCTTAAAGTCGGCGTTCCCATTATGCTCCTAAGAAATCTTTCTCCGCCTAAACTATGCAACGGTACCCGACTCAAAGTAATGGTTTTGCAGCGCAACTTAATACAGGCCGAAATTCTCACAGGGTGTGGTTCTGGCGAAACGGTGTACATACCTTGAATACCACTTATCCCCAACAATTACCCCTTTCAATTTAAACGCACCCAGTTTCCAGTTGCTGTACGTATGCTTTGCCATGACGATAAATAAGTCGCAGGGACAAACGCTAAAAGCGGCTGGCATCGACCTAAGAACAAGTCAACAAGATGTTTCTCGCATGGACAACTGTATGTGGCTTGCTCGCGGGTCAGTAGCGCCGAAAATCTATTTTTATTAGCCTCTGAGGGAAGAACTGCTAATGTTGTCTACAAAGAGATTCTTTGAACTTAACTCTGAAACATGATATTTGTTTATATTTGAATAATGTCCTGGCTACTTCGATTGCGTCATTTCATTTCAACGTAAGACAGGTTACGCGAAAAGCGACCTACACGCGGGCGGAGCCGCGGGTAACAGCTAGTATATAATAATATTAGTTAGGATTAGTTGGATTACAAGACCGGCCATGTGAGAGTTCAACTCATGTGGTGAGGGACCCTGTATTTTTCATTTATTTTTATGGTTCCGTACATTAAAGTGGGCTCCGCGACGTTTAAACCCACAACCACCACGGCTTCACAGTCTTCAGGTTGGCCTCAGTAAAAGAATGAAGTCGGATTTTGTCCCGTCGTACCGAATGCACCATTGACCTGCACCATCAATGGTGCAGATGAGACTAATTAGTTTCGTTTGCACCAATATTTGTTTGTTTGGAAAAAATAAGTATTATTGCATTTCAAGGTACAGAACAAAGTGTTTCGTTTTATTATTTTAATGTACGGAAGGAAATCATTTCGTGTAGGTAACACGGTCGCTCGACCATGCACCCTGGTGTCATGTATTCGGCCTCTGACGTGGATGCTTTAACGACTGCCAGATATGGCAGCTGGGACCAACGGCTTAACGTGCCTTTCGAAGCACTTAATCAAGTGTGTGTGATTCAAGCCTGCAATGTCCTAACTGGAAACGACTATCAAATATGTTTCCCGTGGGAATCGAACCCACGGAGGCAGTTTGTCCCTGAAATTCATAATATTTTCGTTATTTTACAGTTGGCTGACGAACCATTGGAGCACGGTAAGTCATGCAAATACAATTTTATTTACTTTCAGTGCTTTCGATATAATGTACGACCCTGTATTCCCCGGTATTAGTTTTTTAAAACCTCTTACGGCCGCTGTAACGGTTTATACTTGACGTTCAATTTCTTTTGGTAATTATGGAGTGTTAGTAAGCAAAGTTGACCCTACACACTGTGGTGTCAGAGTGGTCAATCGACCCTGTATATCTTGGTATCGTTTTTTTGTAGTCCATGTGAGTGCTAGGTCAATTGATTCTGCACACCAAGGTGTTTGAGTTTTTCTAATCTGTCAAAGTTAAACTTGGCCTCAGTAAGCAAATGGCCTCAGTAAGCAAATGGAATTGTTTTTTGGGGAAAAAGTTGTGTTATTGACTGCGCCATAAGGTTTGTAGCATAAATAGCTAAATAGATTTTAGTTAACGGTTTCGTTTAATGGAATCAAAATGTGGTCGGAGGTTTATTTTTTTGATTTTTTTTCCAATAAGAAATTTACTTCCTTATTTATACAAGTAGAAAACAGCTGAAAAATACTTGTAGTTTTACAAATTAAATTTTTTTAGAGATGTACCACTTTTTCACAGCCCGAAAGTCTGCAATATCGATGCGAGTGGTGACACTTGGATTCGAAGAAACTACAAACAAGTGCGAACCTGGACGAAGTAGCTCAAGCGGCCTGCCTCGGAGATCCCTTAAATAAATGTTGTTTAGCAAGTTTCTTTTGAATACTACTATATCAACTAATAGTTAAGGCGGTCTAATCGATTAATCAATTGAAATCTAACTTTAAAACTTGTCGTAAACTATTTAGAAGCGGTGACGTTATATTTCTGTGTCGCTAGAAAGTACATTATTATGAAGCCCCGGTGATTTTTGTCAATATAAACACTGGCAATAATATAAGTAGGTACTTAGAAAATTTTGAAATATTTAAACCCATTGAATACCACGGTGTGACACGTTTGGCCAAGAACAAGTAATTTTTACTAAAAAGTAAGTATTTATCGACCGTAGTTAATTGTGTTTCTTTTTAAGCCTAGATTTCTGTTTTAAGCAAGATGCACCGTCATCTGTGGTTATTGGCGACTGCGAGTATGCGAGATTCCGTCCGCATTCTGAACAAATTTTAGTGATATCTTGAAGTTACAATTAATTTATTATGTAGTAAATATTACAGATTTTTCCTAAACTGTTTTTTATTTTTTTCTTCAGTGCCCTATTGTGGAATAAATTGAAAAAAAATATTACAACATTTTAAAATTTATTTATTTTGTAAAGTTCATACTTTAGTCTTTTATACAAAACGCAAAGTGAGGACACGTTGGCAAGAAATCTAAATTCATAAACACCAAATCTGAAAAGGTGGGATTTTTACATTATTGTCGAATGTACTGTCTTGTATGATTTACAATAGAACTATATGATTCACTATCTGCTTTGGTACTCTACACAAGCAGTCTACTCTAAAAGTGCTAGATTAAAATTAGAATGTTTTATTTTTATTATAGTAGTAAGTACATTCTGTGCTCTATTTAACTATTTTCAGTATAGATATACTTAAACACATATTACAACATGAACTATTGTTTTTTTTTTTATTTCAAAACTAGTTTATTGAACATCACATTCCTACAGTTTAATTACAAGTGAAAAATGTCAAAGGCACAAGATCTAGACATCTTCAGGCTAATTATTATTCGATTTAAAAAATGCCACCAATATATTTTTTACCTGCCATCAACTTTACCATGAAACATTAATTTGAGAATAGACTTGTTGTAGTTTATTAAATAGGCCATTAATTCTTTTCAATAAATTTATTACGGGTCTTACTATTTATAGCCTAGATTATTGGGATATGATATTAATGTGTATGACTGAGCCTTACTGATTATTTAAAAAAATATTACATCTGCCTTTACAAATATTTATGAAACTACTCACTTAAAGGAAATAAATAAAAATAAATAAAACAATACACATACAAAAATAATACATTAGTTTCATAGTGGGCACAATAACATGGTAATGAGCAATGGATTATCTACTTTACTATCTACAAACACATAAAATACAGAACACCAATTTTGCCCTTGCATTTCAAGTATTTTGCAATCACAGAATATACACAAAATAATTTTTCATACAGACATGACATACACAATTTTTTAAGTAAATAGTAATACAATGTTTGCCTTATAAATCTTTATCCTGCTAGTTATTTATTCTAACACTGTTTTACAGAAACTATTTCAAAAACAATTTGGATAATTATACATCTAAGAAAAAAATATTATTCAACAAACAATAAACAATGGCTGGAATAGGAACTACCAAGACCAAACAGTATAGGGAACTCAATAGTGAGCAGGCCGGGGGGGACAGGCCTGCAGCGGGAGCGCGGTCGTAACAGCCGCCGCACATGCCCCCTTCTAGTGTCGCGACGCCACACTGGCCTCTCACTTACTTCAAACAGTGTTAGAATATCAAAGCGTCATAAGTCAGGAAACCGCAAAGGATCTTCTACATAGTCTTCTGGAATAATGAACAAGTCTGGACAGAGATCGTCACGGAAATCAAACTTTTGAAATGTGATTTTCGCTGTAACTGTTGGTAAAATAGGAATATCAATTTTCACTGGAAATCCCTTTGGCAATTTCATGGCAACAAATTGACGTAATTTAGCAAAGTGCTTGAAAGGTGCAATTACTTCTAAGACATTAAGCAACATGTCAACACTAAGAGGAAAGTCATCACTCATTGCTATAGTTGCTCGGAAATTTCTGGATGACTCTTTATAAACAAGTTCTCTACCCAGACTTGGGTACAGTCCTGGAGGAGATGATATGTATGTATTCCAATCAACATTACTCTCAGGTGGAGGATTCAATGAGGCACGACGAACTGGCTCTCCATCAGTTTCCAAATTTTGAGTATTTCCTTTCGTAAGACTTTCAATAATTGCTTTATTTTTCTGAAGATCATCAGTAGATAGATGTTCTCGTCTTTTACGTGATTCTAAAACTAAGCCTGTTATAGTATAGATATCACTTTTATACAAACCTGCAACAGTTTCTTTGCGATCTTCACGAAATATCCATCCAGATTGTGCTCTAGAAAAAGCAATACCTTTAGTTGACATCTGTGCAGCCAGGATATCACTTGACATTAAGATATCAACTTCATCTTCAATTTCATTCTCAGTTTCTTCATACCGGACTCGTTGGTAAACATTTGCTTTATTATCCATTACAGTTAAGGATTCACTAGGTACTTTCTCCCCTTGAAAAATAAATGATATATCGCCTCTTTCCCATTTCATATCAGTAAAGTCAACTAATGTGGTATCTAGTCTGATACTAGAGCCAGACTTGTAAATTTTGCACACATCTGATGGTAATATTCTAGAGACAAGAGGGACCCATGAATGAAAATCCCACTTAAGCTCCATGTAAAAGTCTTGTATTTGAGCAAGTGCTCTAATGAGATCCGGACGTCTTAGCTCCATTTGCTCGCGCGCCTGCTGCTTGAGCTTACGGACGAGAGATGATATCGTTTGTCGATCGCCATAGCTGATGGCTTCAGCAAGGGGAGACCAGCCAGCAAGATTCTTCACTTTGACAGGGGCGCTATGAGCCAGAAGTAGCTGCACACATTCCTTACGGCCCAGCATGACGGCCAGATGCAGAGCTGTATTTCCATGCTTGTCTTTACGTGTCACGTCGTTGTTCCTCAATAAAGAGGACAGTTTACGCACGTCCCCAATAAACACGCATTCATGTAGAGGAAAAGATTCTTCCTCTGCACAAATAGAGTTAGACATTTCGCACGTATGTATTTTTATATCATCACTGGCATCATTTAATTGTTGATTACAGAATAGATACAATTTTGACAATCTAAAATCTAATCAATGAGATAAGATAACTTCTTGTGAAAGCGATAGTTCCATCGTAGGTTATTTCAGTTCCGCGATGTTTGAAAAAGAAATTTGAGACTGTTGCGATTCGATAATGAAATCATATCCAGTTGTTGTTAGGTACTTAATAAATCAAAATAATATTTCCATTTACTAAACGTCCATGTCTATTTAGAACACTTTCTTTTTTCTACTAGGGCTGCCAGTATATCCCACAAACTAAATAGAGATACTACGTATCAGACGGGCAAGCTTGAACATTAAAATTGGGCCATAGCAAATCAAATTTCATGGCAACACTGACTGCAAAAATACAAAATGACAAGTATTTTTTTTAATATCGTCGTGGCAGCTATAGTTTTAAAAGAGCGATTTAGGCAAAGGAGAATGAGTTTTAAGTTCTATACAGTATAACCACAGGTATAACCGTTACTTTAATAGGTGATATAATGATATTCCATGTTATCCTTCAGGATCTCCTGAAAGATAACATGGAATATCACCTCTTAATGAAAATGTTGTAATGACATACAAAATAAAAGACCGAATGAGTTTTACACATCATTTAATAAGTATATTATTTCTTTTTTTTTTTAATTTATAATAAAATACCAATAAGTTAAATTCACAACTTGTTTGAGCTTGATGTGTTGCGTTACGAAGGACACTCCCTTTCCATCAATATAGTGAACTGAAAAGGAAAATGTTGAAATTATTAAGGGCATTTGATAATCCCAAAATTAAAAAGTGATGCGATATCATCATGATCATTTGAGCCGCAAGCTGTCCACTGCTGGAAATGGGCTTTTCGCAAGAATTTACAGCATGACCAATCAAAAGCGGCTTGCATCCAGTACATGCCTATGATATCAAAATAACATACAATATTAGCTAAAGAGTTTGTTCTAGTACTAAAACAACTTATTTTTGTAGACTATTATTTAATAAAGACTATTTATTGCAACATAAAAGTACAAAGATGAAATTATTAATGGTTGAAAATAGCAATTCATTCATATCATGTGTTAAAAGGCCAATTGACTTTGTTATCCCGGGGTGAGAGTTCATTCGGAATGGCCTCTCTGTCTCTGACTTGATTCTTTTAACAACAACTAGAGGGCACCCATTACACGCATTCGAAAGCACATTAAAATATGCTTCCTGTGGGAATTGAACCCACGACCAGTAGGTCTGCCGGCAAACGCCTTAACCACTAGATTATTAAAGCAGTTGCTGAAATAAAAGGTTTTCGCTTTTGTAACATTATAAAACTATTTAGGTAACTAGGTATCTACTTAGCATAATTACCATTACATTATCCAACTTACCAAGTCACAGAATGTGCTTGTGCTATGTATCCCAGTGTGTATATCAGTTATAGTAAATAAATTGGGATATGCCGATTGCCGTAGTAACTTGCCATCTTGCCAACATCTCTTAGTGATTGTGACACACATAAATACTGAAGCTTAGGTACAGCTTCTGTAGGTTAGTTAGGTTAGTCGGGTCCTGCATTGGATTTAAGAAACTTAGGTATGTACTTAGTAAAACACTATTCCTTTTGCTTTCTTAACAAGGAATACAACACCACCAAAACATTATCAACACAATTTTCAAATATAATAAAGGCACTCTGTGAACACAATGCTATTTTCCAGTCACCACATGGTCCAGTCAGTCAAAAATTATAGAAAATAACGTATGGCGAACAAGGGGGTGAAGAATGAAGTACGGGAGGCAAGACAATTGTCAAAATGTATATTTGCGATTGTCTATGACGTTCTCTATCGATAATTTTTTTTCTTCGAGCTTTATCTGCCGTGGTATATCCAGCTGATTTTATACCTTCTGATCTGTTAAATATTTATAATAAGGCGCACCCTAGACGCTCATGCGTGCATGATGGAAAACCATCAAACAAAGGGATGGTACTCGAAAGGTGAATTGAATCGACTGATTTCTTAATAAAAAATCCTAAATTTTTTAGTTTAAATCAAGAATTTTGCGATAATTTACGATGGAATAATTAAATCAACTGATTTCCAAAGAAATCATCGCAAAATTCTTGATATGGCCACATCACTTTGCGCAACACACACAAGTATCACACAACACAACCAAATCACAACAGAAAATGCGTAGGTACTAAGCTTAGCACATTAGTGTCGGGCCGGGCTGCATCACATCGCATTGACGGATTTTGAGATCAGGGGGGTTACTACCGTCTCTTAAAACCATGTAAAATCCAGTGAATAAGAAGGGGGATGTCGCCTTACATCATGTATTGCGCTGTCTCGCTTAGTCACTGGATTTTGCATTGTTTTTAGAGATGGTAGTAGGCCAGAAGAACTCCGTAGTTCCGTACCAACCGATTTGTCATTTGGTGCAAAAAAGAGATGATGAAATAGGAAAGTCCATGAAAACGATAAGGACCATTACAGAAAGAAATGATCCAAGATTCCAAGATCTAATCAATCCAAATCAATCAATTTCCTGGCAACACTGTCTATTTCTGCGTTCCTGGCGGCGCGCGGCGACGGAAGAAGGCGAATAGGCGAATAAGCAATACACATTCATTAAATTGGAACGGACGTATCCAATAAGGTCGAAGCGTCATTTCGTCACGCAACATCCATACTCAGCCGATTACGTTACCATCAGTTTTCTAAGCATTTGGCCTGCCAGGCTGCCAGGGGGTTCTTGCAGAATGTGAGTAGTACCACAGATTATAGAATGCTATACGTAGTACTTACTATCTCTATGTAGTTTGTGCTTGGTACTTACGTGCCTAGGTACATATAATCCTTAATTCAAGGAATACTATTTTATCTCTATATAGTTTGTGACTATTATATTAAAATTGTTTGAGGTAATCGTGTATGTACACTAGTAGAAATTAAGAGACAAGTTTTAGTTGTTATTTTATTTAGTGTTAATACTTATTGTGTCTGTTCCTTCACCCCCCGCGAATGTGGCAGAATTTGTGCATGCTATCTCCGGTTGCTTTAATACCAAACCTCATAATAAAAATGAAACGAAATTAATAAATTTATTTACATAAGTACATATACGCAGACGAAGTCGCGGGTAACACAGCTTGTGTATACTATATCTATTCTGCACTCAATTCTGCTTATATGATCCTATGACGATTCAAAAACCACTCTCTTTCCCCAGATATTATGACCCACTAAACTTTGGCCTAAAATGGATTGGTTTATAGCTTTATTTTTCGATGTTCTACACTTCATCCAACAGTCTCATCTTTAAAAAAAAATATTTATGGGTATATATTAAGCAATATTTAAGTACCTGTACACTACCACGAGATTTTACAAACGCAGGCGTTTGTGACTCTTGTTTGTGACTATTTTGTATGGCGAATAGTAACGTAACTAAGAAATGCGTGAATAAGAATCCCGTGCCGTGATAGATACACTGAAAATTTGGAATTATTAAAAATGCAATAATTAGTTAATACGAGGTTAATACAAAGTAAATACCTACTGAAAGTTTATTAAACTATACAAGGATTTTTAAATATAATAATTTGAAGTATCTTCCTTATAACTTTATTATTTTTTTAGCAAAATCCGTCGTCAAGAAGCAGCAGTAAAATTAAGGGAAACCAGATGTTGCGGTCACCGCCATCATTCCCTCCTCTTGATATAATTATAGGTGGTGGTGGTGGCATGAAACCTCCAAAACCAGGTTGGAATGAAGGGTTTCCGTAGCCATATTGACAAGAAACAGAGCAGATCTGAAAATAAAATATTGTTATTTTTACGGAGTGGGGGTAGCTTACATGGCGAGAGCAACTTCAAGAAACCTCACAAACTATTTATTTATATTTAAATATATTCTCTATCCAATGTCGTCTATGCTTACTAATATAATTAAATGATACTTAGTGTCAAATCTATCTATCTGTATTAATAAAAAGCTTTGTCCTCACTGAATCTAGAAAGCTGAAATTTTGTACAAATATTCTGTAGGTGATGTAGGGTTACAATAAGAAAAGAATTTTTGAATATTCCGCCCCTAAGAAAAGAAAATAGAAGTAGAAAATTTTATATGAAACTTCGTTGTTTTTGATAGTTGCGTTTTCAAATTTACTAATAATTTTAATCCTATCCTAACTAATATTATAAATGCGAAAGTGAGTTTGTATATTTATTTGTTTGTTACCTCTTTACATCCTATCTACTTACTGAACTAATCTTCCTGAAATTTCGCATACACATAGCTAGGAGTATTAAGAAGGATATAGGGTACCTTTCATCCCGGGAAAAAAGCACTGTTCCCGAGGGAAACTCACGCGGGCGAAGCCGTGGGCGAAGCCGCGGGCGAATGCTAGTTAATTATTAAATATAGTTTTGCTTGGAATGCCACATATATTACGCTTTTGTACTGAAACTGATTTCGGTAGAAATTGGTACGGAGAGAGATTGGAATACGAGGAATAGATACTTTTACATAAGTTAAAGAGCAAAAACCTTGTACGAACATTCACATATACTGACTATGACAAGATAGCTAGAAATAGTTTTTACACTTTTATTTGCTAAGCAAGAGGACCCAGCAGCGGCTCAGACTTCAACGTGTTCACTACATGAACTAAATATAACAAAATAAAAGGCTCTAACACTGTGAGCTTAATAGGTACGTACACTTAGGACCAGGAATACTGTGAAACCGATTACCAACTTGGATGTCATCTTCCTTTCAACTTTGATCGTCTATGTTACTCGCTGTTTTGGACTCTATTATATATACCATGAAATATTACACATATGTACCTAATTACTGATAATATAATATTTCGAAGACTTACTGCAAAAGTCTTATCTTTCTGAACTGCTTCTTAAGCACGTACATTTTACACAAATTGTGTATTGCGATACTTATAAACTTTTGCCTAATGACATACATAATTATATTGGACTAGCTTACGCCCGCGGCTTGGCCCGCGTAAATTTCTCACGGGAACAGTGCTCTTTTCCGCGATGAAAGTTGTCCTATGTCCTTCTCAATTGTACTGCGAAATTTCAGGAAGATTGTAATTGTATGCGAAATTTCAGGAAGATTGGTGCAGTAAGTAGATAGGCCGTGAAAGCGTAACAAACAAACAAACTTTATTTCGCATTTATAATATTATTACTGGCTTTCGCCCGCATGAATTTCTCTCGGGAACAGTGCTTTTTCCCTGGATGAAAGGTACCCTATGTCCTTCTCAATACTCCTAGTTATGTGTGTGCGAAATTTCAAACAAATATATACAAACTCGCTTTCGCATTTGTAATATTGGTTGGGATATTAGTTGGGATAGTTAGGATAATATAGTTAGGATAGTTAGGATTTTATGATAATCACTAGAACGGCAAGAATAACTTATTATCTTGCCGATGGACCCCATGGTCCTAGAGTTTTAACCACAAAAGGCAACATGTAGTTATTATTGCTTATACCTACATTGTAGGCATTGTGGCGCAGCTGCCACTACCTACTCCTGCAGCCCGGACTAGCCGCCCCTCACTGCGACGTCCCGGCCCGGATACCCTATAAATGGCTCAACTGTTAGTTGATCGTTCTCTTTCGCTTGACATCTGCAAGTTGAGTACTTTACTGTTTTCTTCAGTCGCCAACTTTGTGCATGAACTATCCACGACCCTAACTTTAATTGTAATAAATACCAGTGTTATATTTCTATTTGACATCTTTTATTTATCTCACATATATATCTTGTATAACTCTAACGTTATAACATACTAGCTGTTCCCCGCGGCTTCGCCCCGCGTAGGACTCGGTCATGTCGCGCCCAAAAGTA
Organism: Apomyelois bistriatella; assembly: GCA_947044815.1. Taxonomy (NCBI): domain Eukaryota; kingdom Metazoa; phylum Arthropoda; class Insecta; order Lepidoptera; family Pyralidae; genus Apomyelois; species Apomyelois bistriatella. The sequence continues at coordinate 5,693,442 of OX345691.1, forward strand.
GCCTATGTTTGACCTCAGGTCGTTAACTACATCCCTACCAAATTTCATCACAATCGGTCCAGTAGTTTAGCCGTGAAGAGGTGACAGACAGACAGACAGACAGACAGACAGACTTTCGCATTTATAATATTAGTATGGATATGGATAGTATGGAAGTATGGATTTGCGCCTTTTGAGGTTCACTGCCTCAGCTGCAGTAGCATCCGCCTTTGATCATAACCTTGGTGATGGAACGGAGCAAGGGTATCGACACAAGTTGCGCCCAACACAAGCGTACTTCCCATTCTCCAAGACACCAGCGTCATTCCACTGGTCTCTTGCCATTATCTCGCGCCAGACCATTTGGTTCCAAGATAGTAGGAAAATGGATGGTGGCAAGAGTGCGGTTGATTATAATATTTAGGGTAACATGGCGCCCTAAACGGCCGGCACTCCTAGGCATGAAAGAGCGTGATGTCCAAGGGCATCGACGATATCCCCGCAGGGGCAGCGATGCGGAACCAAATGCGGAACTGCACAACTCCTAGACGCAAGGATATTGCCAAACGGAAGGCGTCATTGTGCATCAGCGTGCTCAAGTTGGCAGATGGTAAAGCCTACAACCAAAACCCCGAATTCCCATTAAGCCACAGCCAATAGTAGAGCACGGTTTACAAAGTTAAATAATCTTGTGCAACTCTGCAAAGCGGCTCATCCCTCAAAGGAGGTTTTTCTCTTCAACAGAAACAGGTAATTTAGAATTTCGGAGCTAGCTAATCCAGGCGATTCTTGCCTTCAGTGCATATCTTATATCATGCTGGAAATTCAGGAAATTTTTTGAACAAGTGGTCTATGCTATGCACTGAAGACAGAAAAGCCGGAAGAGCTACACTAATGGGTAGAGAGGCCTGGGGAGTCCAAAGATCCGGTGAGTAAGCGAGACACCGCAATACATGGTGTCAGGCGACATCTCCCTTACTTAATCGTTCTTGCATGGTTTTAAGAGATGGTGGTAAGCCACCTGTTCCTCACCTCTGAAACGGTCACTAAAATTAATATTTAAAATAGTCAAAAGGAAGTCCTTACACAATCGTTCGTGCGTGGTTTTAAGAGATGGTGGTAAGCCACCTACATTCGGCTTCAATCTTCAGACATCATTCAACCCACTTCAATCGCTTCAATTAGATTTATGTGTCAATGTCAATTGTTCGATTGATCTCTTTTGGAAGTTCCTACTAAAGGTGCCTACTAGATGGCATTACTGGTAATGTTTTATGTTTTGAATTTTGAACACTTGTATTAGAAAGCAAAGCAAGTGCCTTTGGCAGATGCGCGTAACAGTATCACGCCTTCCATAAAATCGTTTCTCGTTATTTTGCGCCGAATAGTACATTTCGGGAAATAAATTAAATATTATAAAAAATATGTATCAAAGAAGTGACTGGGCGCTTTAAAATCTGTGTGAAATCTACCTGTCGCAGGATAATATCCTCAGTTTTACTTTGCTAGCCAAAACTTTTAACGATTGTGTTGTGTTGTTTTATTTTATTTACGAGACTCGATATTCAGTATTGATTGTGTATATCATAATCTTCAGATTTATTTATGTATTAACTGTTTTTCCAGAAACTATTGTCATGTATCAATAGTTTTCTGTCGCGTCAAGAAACTGCGACTTTAAAAGTGCATTATTTTATGTTTGCGAAAATCAGCAGCTAGTGTTTCGAGACAGGGAACAATGTGAGTACCTTCCAACAAAATAATTTATATATTTTATGTATTGTTTTACTTATTGCAATAATCGACGTCCTCAGGTAAGTTAAAGATTTGATAATGGCATTATGGACTTCTCCTAAATGTTTAAATCGAAAACCAGTTTTCTATCTAGCAATTTATGAACTTATAATCAAGTAGGTTCTTTTTAAAAAAATTTGCAAGTATAACTATTATTTAAATACTATGTGACCAAAACAATTAGGTGCATTGCAGTTGAGATTTCTTTGGAACTATAAGGGAATACATAGTACCAAGAATACTTAAATACTTGGAATCGAAACAAAAGTACTGCTTTGGTACAGTACCTGATACCCAACCCTGACCCGGGATAGAAGCGGGGTGCGGGATCCGTAACCACTTATCTGTCATGCGCCTAATTGTTTTGGTTGAGTAGTACCTACCTTAGTTACGATTACTTGCATCCATCTGCAGTAAACCCTTATTTCAACATGTAGGTAGGTACAATACATATATATATTTTATTGAAAAACTATAGCTACTTTGTCTTCTATGACAGTTATAGTGCAGTTCTCTATTTTTATAATAATATCTCCAACTTAAGATTACATACATTATCTTTGTTGTAAGTATTATAATTTCACTTATTAGTACATACATAATTCATCTTATTTGTTCTGTGAAGCTCTATGAGTGCAACATAGCCTCATCGCTAGCTTTAGTACAAGTTCTGTGAACTGGTGGTAACCAATTATCAGAACTTGTAGTAACAAGTAGGTATACTTGATACAATTTTGTGAAAATAAGCTACCCCATCACAAATTTGGTAGAAATTAGATAGTATAATGTGGTTAAGAACAAAATTTTATTGTGTTATTGATTGAAATTGATTTCTGAGGTGAAAGGTCCTTACTTGAATAGGTCTTTTAATTTTGTTCAGCAAGAAATATATCGTTTCCAGTGATCATTGAGCAAGTTATGCCGAACATTTCTTGCAGGTTACATAAAAATATGAATAAAAAATAATCCATGACTTGTTTAAATTCTGAGATTCAAACGTTATCACCTACTGAAAGGTTATCATCAGTTATCAGTCCAATGTTTTTCTCTGAGAGCAAACAGAGTCAGTGTATGCAATCGTTTCAATGACAACATTATTGCTTAAAATATATCTCAGATACTTTTTATTTTATCCTATTATTTAGTACTGACTTTGATTTTTATTAAACAGTAATAAAATAATATATTTATGCTAGCAGTTATACTAATTTTCAAGTTCTGACAGGAAGAACTAAAACTATATTATAGTGGTAAGTGGTGATTTATTTTATATTTAATATAAATTACATATTCTACTTACTTATATTTATGTTTTTGTAAAGTTACATAATATTCATATTAGGTTACATCGTTATGATTGAATATCTTCTCAATTATATTTTAATAATATTTGATTCTAAATCTAAAAATATGACTGGGAGTTTTTTAATGCAATTCATTGGAAACCAGAATCGTGTGTAAATGCATATGATTGGAACTTTTAAGACCAGCTTAACATCAAATTGAATTAATTTCTTGGCTAACACTATATGCTATGCCTATAGCCTACTTCCTAAACAGTTGTTATTGTTACTGACCCGTTTTACTGATGGTCTTCAGGTCCTTTGCTATAAAGTTCTTTTTACAATTAAAATGTGGCCTAGGGTAAAGCTACAAAAAAGTTACTTGATAATACAATTTAATTATAATTTGCGAAGGTCTGTTGATAAGAATCTAAGGACTGTATGAGTATATAAATATACAGTCTTATGAGAATCTAAGATTCATCATCAACTAACCATTATGCCGGTTTCCGCCATGCCATTGGCTTTGTGGCTCGGGTCCGCTAAAGCTTTTGTCTCAGTTTCTTCTCTCATCATGTGTATTGTCTATGTATTATTTTATGACTTGCTGCCCACCTGACGGCACAAACCCTAAAAATGTTTTTATTGGTGGAATCCACCACCAGTCAGATTACATAAGTACAAGTGAATTGCTTAATTATGTAAATTCCCTTAGTCAACTCTTACACACACCCATGGGAACAAAGGGGTGGTATATTATAGGCGGCGACACCACGGCTAAACTTACGATGCTATCATAATTTTTGCCGTGGTTCCTATACTGTGTTCCTGTTTTCCCATAATAGTATTTTTTTAAATCTGTTTCGGGAAATTCACCCTATTTCCGCTATTTATCATAACGGGAGAGTATTAGCAAATGCAAACTAAGCAAATATACATAGTTAAGTAGTGTTTTTATTTACGTTTTCGTACGAATACCGGTTCAGAGGCAACCAGTTTTTGCGTCGATGGTAAACATCGTGATGAATATGTCAAGCTTAATACAATGTGTCATGATTGTTCTATTACGGTATATTCGGTGGTTATGGATAAAGAATATTGTAAGAAAATAAAACACCTCCTTCAACTGTTCTTTTAAGACTGTTTTCAAAATATATTTTTTCATAGTAAAATACAAAATAGGTTTACAAATATATACTTATAGGTATAAAAAAGGTTTGATATTGCTGGCCGCCAACAAATATAAAGATAGACCAGAAAACATGGAAGTTAGGATCCCAAAGCAAAAAATAACTACTCAAATAGAGAGTGAGAGTTTATGAAAAGTTCTTTAGTTTTTAAGCATTGTAACTAATTAAAAATCTAATTTTAAAAAACCATAGATAAAAAAAAAATTGCCGAGACCACGCGCGGTTACAAATTCTTTAAAAAAAACACATATTTTATGTGGAGTTCTTTAATTTTGATCTTTCGCCCAAAAATACATGATACCTATATAGCCAAATGCCAACATACACAACACCTTACTGTGAAATATGATTTTAGTATTTGGACCACCTTATTAAAACGCAGTGTCCTGTACAATGTACAGTTTTCATTTTCATCTAAATGTCTGTTCAATTATCCCACCAATTTTTTTTATCAGGCTTTTCCTTTTGCGCCGTTAGATAAATTGAAACGGCAAGCGTGGTTTTTATGCACACGGCCTCTTATGCCATGTGCATGTTAAATTTTTATGTTGTGCAAAAACCTCAGCAAACTAAGAATATTTTGTATTCAATGATGACAGAATAATAAAGGTGATTCATGTTTGTCGGATGGTATCTGGCTTAAGAATATACCACTCTTTCTCCTTCTGTCTGGCGTCTTGTCTTTCACCAACAAATGAATTCTTAAAATCCCGACCTTCAAACTCAGTAGATCAATGATCGAGTGAGTTTTTTTTAATGATAGTTCTATTTTTAACCCCCGACGCAAAAAAAAGTGTGTTATAAGTTTGACGTGTCTGTCTGTCTGTCTGTATGTCTGTCTGTCTCTGGCATAATAGCTCCCGAACGGATGAAGTGAATTCAATTTAGTTTTTTTCGTATCAAAGATGACTTACGGGCGAGTGTTCTTATCTTAGACATGTTTGATGAAAATCGGTTGAGCCGTTTAGAAGTTGTGGGGGTGAAAGTGGGGAAGAACAACCGAATGTCTGCAAATATACTTGAATGGGGTCTCAAATGAAAGCGCATCACGTGCACACTACTAAATATTATGTTTAATGAAAATCAGTTGAGCTGTTACAAAGCTCTGGGGGTGTAAGTGGGGAAAATACCTAATGTCTGCAAATAATATGTGTGGGGTAAATCAGTCGACCGTCACCACTAAAAAGAAAATGTGTCGTGGGTGTTTTATTAATTTTAAATTTAATGACATAACTTCATCTGATGTTATATGCGAGTCCTTCTATCTTAGTAGATCCATTGACCAGATCCATCATGGCGTCAAACTTTAATTTGCTCGTAGGTTTAAGGTAGGTTTAAACGGACCTTGGAGAAAAACATAATGATCCTTATTAGCGCGATATAACGGTACTTGACGCAGGTGCAACCACGGACAATAGCTAGTTATATAATTAGTAAATGAATTTCAATGCCAAACAGCTCTACCTATAAATACTTAAACTAAACAAGTCATTATTAAAAGCGATAACAGTAACGATTTGTTTTCGCACACACTTTCAGTCATTTGATACGGCAGTACAACAGACATACTCTTGCCAATAAAACTGATAGCGATATTTATTATAATGTATAAATCATAGATTTAAAAAAAAATTGCGTCACTTAAGATAGATGTAACATATGACATTAAATGTATGGGAACCTAGCGCGCCGTTTGCGGGGGGTAAGGGCTGAGGTAAGGGAGGGTAGGAGGGGGGGTCCGTCATCAAATACACACATTATGGAATGAGTTCACAAACTTTTCTTATTGCAAAATCAAACAAAAAAGACTTTATGATACAGGATTAAGACTTAGTACAAATGCACTGTATTTCCACTCCGACCAACTAAGCAGTCTGAGCCTGTTAGACCCAGGGGTCGTGGGAGCTAATTTAGTTGTTTCCAGTTTGGTTAGGACATTGCAGGCTTGAATCACCTGACTGTCTGATAATAAAGACGATTCTGTGCTTCGGAATGCACGTTAAGCCGTTGGTCCCAGCTGCCCTCTGGTAGTCGTTAAAGGAACCATCTCAGAGGCCGGGAAAGCCTTCCGACGAACTCTGACACCAGGGTATGCATAGACGATTGACCGTGTCACCTACACAAAAAGATGAGTCTGAGCAGGAAAAGTTTCCATGTATATTCTCGAGCAATAGAAAAAAGTTCACATTCGTAAAAAAGTTCGAAGTGTACGTACGGTATTGCCGTTTGTAACGTTTGAGCGTAGGTTTTGTTCTGGTTTGGAGATAAAGATACCTTCTCGTTCTCAATACGACTGTTATTTACCAAGTACATACTATTTTTTTATTTATAATTACTATTATATATAAATAAATATGACACATAGGTCAGACGTCAATCGTTTCATTTAACCCTGATTAATAGCGTACCCTGTGCTCTGAAGCGTAAGCTGAAGAGCCTTATTTTATATTATGATTATATACTATATAAAAATAAATATATAGTATATAATCATAATATAAAATAAGGCCGGGAAAGATGAGCGCACAGTTACTTTAGCCTATTTACGCTCGTGATACCACAGAATAGATAATAGTACTGATACATGGAGTATCACTAGCGTGATATTATTAGTAATTGCTATTATTTATTGTTATGTTTGAATACATGATCTAATTAAATAGATAGACAGGAAAACGAAGCCATTTCATCCTCGAATTTATATGTACCTACTTATAGATGAGTGTACTTACAATAAAATTCTCTTTTGAAATTCTGACTGGAAAATTGGTATAAATTTATGCCCGATATATGTCTTATCTATTAGTCACAGTTTACTTAATTTCCATAAACTAGAGCAACATTATAAAATTATTTTTACTCGCTCTTTCAAATAACAGCACTGAATATGATAAACGGAACTAATCTTAATGAGCTGATATCCATAGGTCATCTAGGCTATGGCCAAATGTTAAGTACCAAATCTGTTAATAGATTTGCAGTTATATCAGGAAATTGCGTTGTTGCAGTCAGAGCAATAATCTTGGAGCGCGGTAGTGGCACTGCAGCATATACATAAGCTTCAAATTTAGAATGTAATTAATGTTTAGTATATAACCCAAGGGAAAACTAAAATATTTTACAATTTCGGTCCAGTTTTCTAGATACACCAACTTCATAAATAACTTTGTAATCCCATATAAATATATAGGATAAAAAAGTTACATTCGCAGTGAACGAATCAGTGTACCTGCATACTTTTACTTCGCCCGCGTTATCAACAGGTAATATGTATGTCGTAAAGTAGTTCTCTGTAATCTACGAAAAGAAATGAGATACCATCAAAAACAAAACTTATAAAAATTCCAAGTCTCACTTAGTTGTTCTACCGTCAAAAGTTATGAGATCCATGTAATAACAAGCCGGTTAATTTATTCAGTCCCTTCTTAAGCGGACCTCTTGTCTTCGGTTATCACTGTCCTATATCCCTTTGTAAGCTTAAATCTTTAAAACTTCGCAACGGATTTTGATGCGTTTTTTTTTTAATAGATAGAGTGATTTAAGAGCAAGGTTATTATGCCCATGCAAAGCCGGGCGGGTCGCTAGTTGCATAATAAGCTAACCTAATAACATCTTATAGTGACTATATCCATATTAAAAATCTGTTATGTTTTAAATAACCAGGACGACTTGCCAATCGCACGAAACCATATAATTAATTATAATTAATAGGTATGTATCATTAATGAGATAATAATGTGTTTTCACGCGATGGCCATATATATATTTTTCAGTGACAGAGATACGATGTTCAATGCTTATCGTCACTCTAAAAAGTAATAACTCATTCCATTCGTAAAATTATTACGTCTATTTGTTGCCATTCTGACATGACAGCAGGCAAAATTAGTGAAGTAATAGATTCGCGTAGCATCGATATATCGAGAATACGTTGAATTATTATTGTTATTTTTTTATTGGTTTTTATTAATATTTGATTTCATTTCACTATTTAAATTTAATCATAATGTAAGGTTTATATCTGTATGGGCTAGCATGGTCTGACTTGAAGAATTCTATTTATTAAACTATTAAATCACAAACAATGCATTGTCAGTTCCGGAGTACTAGTTTTGGCGGTGGTGGTAATTATCCAGACTCGACACGATAAGTATATCATGAAACAATATAAAAAAATAACCAGAAGTCGAAGCAAACAGGAGCATGAGCAAAATAGCCTGAGATGGCTGGTTTCACTTGTGATTCCATAATGCCGGTCAGGTTCAAGAGTCAGGTCTATAAAACCATCATTAGAACTGTCCGCCGCACTGGATGTGTGAAATATCGCGGAAAGACCGCGTTAGAAACTCCCACCACGTTCGGGACAGCCTTCATGTCCATGACATAGCAGATAGATAGCTTCTAAAGAGTAGCCTGCGATGGTACGATCACGTTTCGTGGAAACAGGTGTCTTGACCATGCCACCTCCCCCGAGGCTTGGTATGGTAGAAGGGGCAAACGCTACGCGTGGCGGTTTGACGTCGTGGGGCATATTAGTCATGCTTGATTTAACGTTTTTAAGTTGCTTGCATAATGTATTAGTGACCTCTAAAGTCAATATACTGTAGAGCAAATATTTAATAGCTGCTGTAATGTTTTAATTGCCGTCCGTTTCCTTTTTTGATTATTAATTCATATCAAGTGGGTAAAAGCTCAATTCACCCTGCACACTCTTGCGTCACAGAGGTCATTGGACCCTCTAAGGCCTGGCATCATTGTTTTGATATTTTTTTTATTATATATCAATTTTGTCTGTAGTTAGACTTATTTCTCCCTCTCTACCCCTCACCCATATATTTTCCAGGCATTAGGTGTTTTCCCCACTAATACCCCTAGAGCTTTTTCACAGCTTAACCTATTTTCATTGAACATTTTATTTTGTACTGTGTACGTGATGCGTTTTCATTTCAGACCCCACTCGAGTATATATTTGCAGGCATGCGGTTATTCTTTTCCCTTTTCACCCCCACAAGTTACAAACGACTCAACCGATTTTCATCAAACATATATCTAAAAACACTCGCACATAAGTCACCGTTAATACAAAAAAAACTAAACTGAAATCGCTTTATCCATTACTACAGAAAGATACGTCAAACTTATAATACCCCTCTTTTTGGGTTAAAAATATCGTGAATGCCACTATTATGATTTTGTAGTCCATTGGACTTTGAAAATCCAATTATCTGATTTTTCTTAACCATCTCTTTGGGTTTGACGTTAAAACCCACGTCTAGTTTTACTTCAACAGATGTCACAGGGAGATAAGAAAACCAGGCATTTCGTTTTTTCTTTTCGATCCCGAAGATTGTCATATAATAAGTAAACATTTTTAGTAAGACGTTACAAACAAGAATAATTGGCATCTTCCGGAATTTAATGGTAACACTAGCAATTTCGGAAACTGGTTTCTTCATTTATTTCCCGTTGACATTTACCTACAAGAATTATGTTGATAATTAAACCCGAATTTTACTCCAAACTTGCCTTCTAACTTCGTTTATCGATACTTGACGAAAGAAACTTAAGAGCAACAACACTATGCTTAGCACATGTTCTTGACTGAATAATATTTTTTTCATTCAAAATGGCGTTGAATTTGCTGTAGTATTTTACATAATATAAGGCTTTAACTTGTATAAAACGTAAAAAGAAGTATCAGGAGAACTCATATTTGGATTTATACAATTATTTTTCCATATTGTGAAGGCATAAATCGGCATTAATACCCAAAATTGATTTTTTTGTTGTCCTTGTATATACTCAGCAATAGACATTAGTAGACTGTGAACCCAAGGATGGCATACACGTAAATATCGTGTATGAGTGGTAAGACAGTTTAGCTTGTCATGCTAGTTCTATTAGAGCCGCGTTCGTAGTTCTATGGTATAAATAGTCTGACAGTTAACAGATAAATTGGTTCTAGCTTGTACAGTACAACATAGTATAGGTATAAGTATCATGCGGTGGCGTCTAATCATAATTTCTCGTATGATGGTTTGGTTGATAGGTATCAGCTATGCTTACTATTTTGGTATCTTTGGATAAACATTTATCAACTGCCTATTGTCAATATATACTCTTAGTACTTGTAAACCAAACCTATCTTATAAAAATCATAACGATAAACAGAAATCTACATATTTTATTTTATAGACGTAAAATGTCTTTTTTGTCCAAAAATTTAGCTGCTGGTTGTTATGATGATGATAAAGATAGATAAGAATTCTATGGTGAATAATATTTATTGATAAATACAGGATAATCACCTGTAAAGGTAAACGCTATCATTTAACATGTCACAAAATCATAATAATATCTTTTCGATTAAAAAAACAGAAACACTGAGCTGTTACAGGGCCCGGGACACAGGTGTCTGGCTGAGCTTCATGGCCGTTCGATGAGAACATGGGTCAAGGGCACCCGGAAAACGATGCTCTACTTTGCGAAATGAAATATGTACCCTGCTGTCTTTTCGGTCACGAATGCTTTTTCTCTCATTCCGCTAAAAAGAATGTAGGTACTTCAGTTCTTTTTACCGGGTCCTAAATTATAGGAAGCACGTCGAATCTTTAACGTTTAACTGTTTAACTTCTTAAATGTCTCGTCTTAAATGTTTAACGTCCATGTTGTGCCGTCGCCGGTTTTTGTTGGGAGCTACACCCTTGAAGTTGTGGACCAATATGTCTACTTGGGTCAGTTGATCCAGGCTGACAGTTCAAGCTTCAAGGATGAGGTCTCTCATCGAATTCGACTCGGCTGGGCAGCGTTCGGGAAGCTCCGTAATATATCTTCTCGTCCAAAATACCTCAGTGCCTTAAGACTAAGGTCTTCAACCAGTGTGTGTTACCAGTGATGACATATGGGTCCGAAACGTGTTCCCTTACTATGGGCCTCATAAGAAAGCTCAAGATCGCCCAAAGAGCTATGGAGAGGGCTATGCTCGGTGTTTCCCTTCGAGACCGCATCAGAAATGAGGAGATCCGTAGGAGAACAAAGGTTGCCGACATAGACCAGCGGATTAGCTCTTTGAAGTGGCAGTGGGCAGGGCACATAGCGTGACGAACCGATGGCCGATGGAATGTTCTGGAAATCCTTGGGCCTACGAAGAACCCCTTGAAGCCTACGTCCAGCAGTGGACGACCTGCGGCTGAAATGATGATGATGAATGACGTCGAATCTTCGGGTCCTTTTGTACTTTATGTAGGTACCTACTTTAGTTACTAAATAGTGTAGGCTTTACACTTACACTATAGGCTCTGGAGTATGGCAAAATAACACGAAACGGGAAATTAAGAGAACTCGTAAGCGCTATATTTTTTTCCACAAAACAATAAATAACAATTTTTGTGATTGGTAATGGATCTCGAGAAGTCCTTGATAATGGGTTGACGACGTTAATGTGCAACACGCTTTAATAAAATTGGTCTTCTTTAGTTTCTTCTACTAGTTTTTATAGTAAGTAACTAGGTATTTCACAAATGTTTTGCTTCTCACGGTCTATGAAATGCTAACCCCTGCTTGACCTAGATTTGTGAATTTCCTAGAAGGGAATGCCTAGTGCGTTATGCAGTGTATTTTATAATGCTATACAAATGTTATTACTTTTGGTTAATAGTATTAGAAAACTTCTTTCTATTAAATGGTCTGTTGTTTTAAGGAATTTCAAAGCGACGACACCATGGTGGGATATATTAACAACAACAAACTTACTTTTAAAACTACCGTATAAACTACCCCTTTCAATTAACCCCCGACGAATGCGTGGAAAGGATATTAGGTTGACAATTAAAACTCACTCATCAAGTGGGTACTCGTATGTGTAAATTTCGAATGTCTTATTCAAAAAGCGTGCCGTGACGTACTTTGATTGGGGTAGTATTTAAACGCAAATCAATAAAAACAATTTTTGTATGCAAAAATAACCTAAATACATATCAAAATTACTGATTGCACAGCAAAATTTGTTTTGCTTCTGTCACCAAGTCTGACACTCGCTCGCTTCGCTCGCTCGCTCACTGTTAAGGTCACTGTATAACCATAACCTAACCTACCTTCTGTCACAAAGTCGTCTTTTGACCGTTAGTTGCTTTTGTCACCAAGTTTTTAATTTAATTTAAAGTAAAATAACTTATTTGATATACAGAAATTGATGGGTGATTATTTATTTGATGTGCAATTAATAATATCCCCTTTGATTGTTGGCGCGTAAGGTTATTATATATACTATACAACTACATTTCCTAGCTTTGTTGTAATATTAATAAAAACAAATGAAAAAAGACTGCGAGGTCGTAAAATAATAAGTGTATGTATAAGCAAGATAAATAAATACACCAAGGTTGGTTCAGACCTTACTGGGAAACTAAATTTTCAATAGTCCATTACGCTACATTGGTAGTTTTAGTGTGTGCATAAGTTACAACTGAATTGAATGATACAATGTTATATGCAGATATGTCACGTAGTCCTTGCGTTGGTCCTTTTCTGCTATAATGGGAATATAAGAGTATGACACAGGAGTGTGCTTTTGAATTGAACGAAAACGATAACCACTTCGAAGTAAATCAATCATTATATTCAAGAAAGACATAATAAGTCCACTAATAGAAATGAATAATTAGACATGCTTCCACCCTCTATGGAAACACTGAAGTGTATGCACAACACCCTTAATAATATGCAAACATGAATAAGTAGTAATAGATTAGAGTGTAATCATCATTAGACCTTGCGTAAAGAAGGTAACACAACTTTCAAGAGCCGACTCGAAAAGAAGATGAGTATATATTCGTATAACGGAGTCTGAGAACTTTGCGGGATGTCTAGGGTTGCCATCATTGAAATGCTGTTTAAAAACGTAACCGCCCAGTACTTAACTTTTATGTTCCCTAAAAATTCAAGCTTCATATTTTCATCATGCTCATAGAACAACATTTAAACAGTCGGGCATTTGTTGTCGCTCTGTAACCGGTCTAACGTTGTTCCTATCACGTTTTTATACCTGTGTTTAAATCTAGTTCACAGGTGGCCTACTACCATCTCTTAAAACCATGCAAGATCCAGTGAGTGAGGGAGATGTCGCCTTACATCATGTATTGTGCTGTCTCGCTTACTCACTGGATCTTGCATGGTTTTAAGAGACGGTAGTAACCCCCCTGAACTTTTATCAAGTACTTTCGTCATTCATTTATTTCGAAAAGACACCCTGTGTCAAACTGGCAATGTTTCAATAAAAAAACTAACTTTCACCTAAGTTCACTGCTGTACACCTTACCCTAGAAACTAAAACCAATACAAAAACTGTACAGCTGTTCCTAGGGAACACATAATATCATAATATGCAGAAAAAATTGGCTATTATGATATTGATTTTTATGTGTTTTTTTCGATTTATTAGACCATTTTAGATACAATTTTAACGAATAAAATTCTTAAAATTGTATATAATTTTTTATTTAATTTTAAAGATACAAAAAGTGGTGACGTCACGCCACGTTGAGTGGCGTTGAAACAAAGTAGTTAGGTTATGTTTACTAGAATAAAAATATGACAATGGCAGATTATGACAATATGACTGTCTTGTTCTCGCAATACTGTCAAACAAAGAGTATTTTAATCCCTATGCTGCCAACTTACAGAAAATAAAAAAATTGAACAAGCCGGCTACGTCACACGTTGACCTTGTTGAAATTTATAAAAATGAATGTCATTGGGCTTTTTTGCATTATCTCAAAAATTACGTGCTTAGTAAAAAATCTGATTACCGCAAACTGTCCTTCGCTTATTACTCGAAATGGTTTGCGAATTAGACATCTTTATAAAAATTGGATTAACCAATTGTGTCTCTCATTATCATTAAATTTCTCATCTCTGAGAGGGTTGGCTCTACAGATAATAATCATAGCTTAGAACGTAAATTTTAAAAACCAATAACTATTTAGTATTGAAATTGTAATTAATTTACTATATCGTTTGATCTCGGAACAAGTTCATTCGTGTTGTACAATTTTCCGATATATTGCAATGGAAAAGGTGACGAGAAATTGTGTGATTATGTAGAGGAGGCATAGGAGGGTGTCGGCCCCACGTTGGGTGCCACCTAACCCCGCCCCGCATGCCTTGCTCCGCGCTCCCGGCCAGTAACACGCTTCCAGTCTTTGAAGGTGAGCGTGTCGTACGCGCGTTATGCCGTATTCCTCGTCCAAACCATCTGCGCCTCTCCAAAAGAATTTCGTACAGCTCCCTCGGTTCGTTGCATCGATGCATGGACCACATTACCTAGATGCTTATCTGCACACCATTATTCATTCCTCATGACGAAGAAAGATATCGAAACTCCACGCTGTTGTCATTTGTTTCTCTCATTACCATAGGGTTAGTAGATTGGTGGTAGATTCATCTATTATGTGTTTTTCATTTTCATACTTCACCGTTTAGGTAGAGAAAGCTGCTTGTCATTAATGAAGTAGTTTTTCACAACTAGAGCTCATTAGAATAAATGTTTCAATGTTTAGGATAAATAAATTAGGGGCACTAATAGGGGTGACTTGTAGATTTCTTTTATGTCAAAAATTAAATTTAACCGTTTTACTGCAATTTCTAAGTGTGTATTAAGATTAAGTCAAATACTGCTATCATATTATAGATATGTTTATTATGTTACTTTGCAAAGCGATGTATGATGCATTTGAAAGTCTCATTTGCCAATATTAATAATATAAGATGCAACATTGAAAACGGAGATCATTACTTCAACGTATGTTAATATATATTTTTATGTTTGTTCTCTCCGTCATTTATAGGCCGATTTTGAAAATTCCTTTTTTGTGAATAAACATAACTAAAATACGTAAATCAACTAAGTCAATAAATTAAGCATTTTTGAATTTTAGTTTACAAGTTGCTTGCTTGATGACGAAGTAATCTAGAAAGGTCAATCGACTTCGTATATCCTGATGTTAGTGTTTTGAAACGACCTCACGGCCCCTGCAGTGATTTATTATTTTGTGTACGATTTCCTTTGGGATTAATTCATATCTTATTGGTTGCAAGCGCAGTTGACCCTGCACACTATGGTATCAGAGTGGTCAATCGACCCTGATGACTTGGGATCATTACTTCAAATATGGAGCACTGCCATTGTTACCATTTATTTAGAGTCTATTGGAGTACAAGGTCAATTTGACGAAGTTCAAGTTGGCCCAAGTAAACAAATGGAAGTCGGTTTTTGTTTTTTGGAAAAAAAGATTAAAGTATACGTATATAAATTCAAATATTTATTTAATTTCAAATGACTACATCAAATTGTTAAACTACTTATACAAGGTTTCCCTGTACATTTCGATAGAAGTTATAGAGTCCCTAAAAAGCTCACGAAACAGTATCATGTCACGAACTTGGGTATTCATTCACCGGCTATTGTTGATAACAACAACGCCTAATGGGACATAACATAACAGCTGATCGCGACTGGTTGGGCGCCATTTAGCGGCGAGCAAGCGCTCTGCGATTGCAAGGTCGACGTAACATATCGAGCGGGACTGCTGAAATATTTAACAAGTCATTCTCTTCGTCCAACTCTCCGATGAGAGATAAAAAAACTTTAGTTTTTTTTAAGCTTGTTCCTGACCACTTTATACGTTATATCAAAGCTGTACCAAGAGTCTAGCTCATGAGTCTATCTAGTAATCTAGGTCATGAGTGAGCGACCAGCGTAGTCTTATGCGAGAGCGTAGTCACAGAAAATGAAAATTAATAACATTTACTATTAGTAGCGTTCATCATTTGCTATTCTATTAGGTTAGGGTGGATAGCTAGTAAGCTATCCACCATAATCAGGTGACCGTATGTTCGTCTAACTAGATTTTCACTAGTATCCATACTAATATTATAAATGCGAAAGTCTGTCTGTCTGTCTGTCTGTCTGTCTGTCTGTCTGTCACCTCTTCACGGCTAAACGGATGGACCGATTGTGATGAAATTTGGTAGGGATGTAGCTAACGACCTGAGGTCAAACATAGGCTACTTTTGGGCGCGATATAACCGAGGCCCACGCGGGCGGAGCCGCGGGCAACAGCTAGTACTTTTATAAATTCTGTGCTTTCACTATAAAAATACTATAATCAATAATGATTTGTATTTGACATATTAATTAATTTTGTGTAACTGTCAACATGACTGAACTTCCCATATTTATAAAAAAGCCGAATAGTCACACACATTAAATAGCTCTGGGATACAGCGTTTTTCTTTTGTATTCTCCCTGGTTCCGCTTGCTCGGCGGCGTACGTCCTCCTGGCTTATGGTTAGAGAAACAACGCACAACGGATACAAATTGACTGAAAGTGACTTTATCAAAAATGTTAACAAGAACGAGTGATAGTTATGTTTTACTCAAATTTCATGTAATACAAATTAAGCTGCAAAGTCAGTAGCTCTTTCTGCAGTACTCGTGATGATTACTTTCTCTTCTGATAAAGTCGTATGGATATTGTATATTTCACAGTCCTCCCTGTTTACTCATTTTGAGTTTTCTAGCCTTTGATGTTTGGGTCTGACAGCACGGATGTTCCGACGTAACGGAGGTTAAAGGAGGTGTATCGCGAGGTCTACTGTTCACAGAACCACTAGTAAAATATAGACTTTGAGTCAGGATTTATGGGTCAGGTATAGG
Source organism: Apomyelois bistriatella (assembly GCA_947044815.1). Lineage (NCBI taxonomy): Eukaryota > Metazoa > Arthropoda > Insecta > Lepidoptera > Pyralidae > Apomyelois > Apomyelois bistriatella. Next base: position 5,710,403 of record OX345691.1, read on the forward strand.
AAATTAACATGTCTACATTCCGGTAAGAGCGTATTGAGGACGGTGCGGCCGGATATTGTCCTGTCGGAAACCAGGCCACTGCGTGGTGTTGCCATTTTTAGCTATGATTTTTATTATTTTAGAGGTATGGTTAACCGAAAAAATATCGCAATAGTTTTCTTCTATTGGTAAATTAAATAAATATAGAGTAATTTCTTTTATCAATATAAATAGTAAGACATCTGTGCTTTAGTTGTAGACGATATTTATCAACTTATTAATGGCAAAGAAAATTTTCAATGGTTAGTAGGGATAGCGTTTAATTTTATATCTGAAACTGAAAAATGAAACGACGACCAGTTAAATTTTTAGTCTTCTATTTATTATGCCAACTTGACATACGCTGTAGCTGACACCATTTAAATTGGAAGACGAGAATAAGTACTTACCTAAACTAATTAAGGATTCGAGTAGTTTGAGAGGTCCAGCAGCGCGTGCATAGGGCTCGTCGCCAAGGTTACAGGGTGGGTGCGATCAGCTGGACTTACGTAAGGTGAGCGGGGCGCGGGGACGGGGAGCGTGCGGGCGGAGGTTAGGGCCGATCGATAACTGCTTTCGTCTCTTGCTATCACCCTGCCGGTTGTGTATTCGAGACTGTGCTGTCCAATAATAGGTACCTACTGATACTGCGCACATTATCTGATTCCTTATACCACATGTGCTCTTTTTACTTTCTTCTCTGGCAGAAGATGCCGCACTGAGTAAACTGAGATATTCCGTATTTTCCGAAATATTCTCTATGAACTAGGTGGGGTCCTTCCGAATATTTTTTTAGGATAGATTGTTTTGAATTTTTTTAAGTAATAGGACCCTGTTACTAAGCTTCCATTTTCCCCTCCGTCTGTCAGTTAGAGGGCTTATCCATGAATATAACGATATTTTTTTTTTATATTTAGTACCACGTCTTCCTCAACGTAGTAGATCATACTGAACTTTTTTATTTACATACAGGAAGATAACTACATAAATGTCTTTTTTTGCAACAAAGCCAATTCTTTACCTGGCCCACGGTATTCCCCGTTGCGAGCGTCCCGCGTGTCTCATCGATTTATTCTTGAATGGCAATGGCAACATTTAAATTAGGTCAAGGTATTGTATAATCCGAACCCAGTAAATAAATACTGATACAGCAAACAGTATGACATGATTTGGTGAGTTCCACGAACCTCTGATGCGTCGATCTTTATTTTTCTGTCTTACATTGGGATGGGATAAATCTATACTAATAAAATAAAGCTGAAGAGTTTGTTTGTTTGAACGCTTATAACGTGAAAACTACTGGTCGGATTTGCAAATTTTTTTTTGTATATGAAAGCCTGATTCTTCGGGAAGGTTATAGGCTATATTATAGTACATACATACTAATGGCGAGTGAAACCGCGGGGAAAAGCTAGTAGTGGATAAGTGAGAGCTACACACATCGCACAATCATCGGGCAAAGTTGTTCGACTGCTAGAAATGCCACGTCCGATAAGACGTTACCAATTTCATTCCTTTCGGACCTGGTGTGCTTATGATCCCTCAGATATATTCGGTAAAGCCAATACAGCGGTATCTGTATCAACGATGGATGTGTTTGCGATAATAACGTTTCGTGATTTGATGGATGTGATTGAACGATTGTTTGAGTATTGTGGCGGAGCGCCGTCTATCTCTAGATTGCAGTTTGATTGCTGATATCTATCGACTTAAATCCATTTCAACCTTATTTATTTTACAAAAGTAATGTACCTACTTATAGTTAATTTGTATAATGTTCGTTATTACTATTTCCCACTTGTAGAATGTTTTAACATAAAGTATAACGAAGTCTATTCAGTCATAATCATATCTAATGAACTTCTGATTAGCTTACTGTTCGCATACGAATTTTTAGATAGAACTCATGACATGACCACAAACTCCATTCAATGTATGATAAAATTGATGCATGAATGAATCATACGGGACACTGCCCTTTGAATGAACATCTGACCAGAGACAAGCGTACTTTAAATGGGTTATCGTAAACTTGCCACAAAGTTAATTCGTCACGAAAAAAAGTATGCGTAAACTTGCCACACTTTTATTTTTTTATAGTTAATTCGTCACAGTCTAATATTTAGTATAGTAAATTCGTCACACTGATTATTTTTGTACAGACAGCAAGAAAATTAAACAAAAATTTAAATAACAACATTTATTTCTTTCATCACAGTTTTGGGATATTAACCTTACCTACATCTATTACAAAAATCACAGTTCTATCTGAATGATTTACTTAAATATTACGTACAAATATAACCAAAGAAGAAGCAAACAAAAATAAATTTGCTGTTAATTTCTAGGAAGGTTCTCAAAATTTACAGCTGTTTTATTTAAAATATTATGTAACAATTTGTAAAAATCACAGTTCTCTTTATAAATAGAAAGCGGCTGATTTGCCTAGGTAACATGCACAACCTACCTACTACCTACCTACCTTATTGATATACCTTACGTGTATAACATAAAAAAAAAAAACAAAATATATCTACTTAATGAATCACAGATAAAATCACAGTATTTTTTGTCATAATTCATCACTTGCCTTCCCCTAAAATCAAAGATTAAAGTCGTAATTTAAAACTTAAGTATAGGATTAACTACATCTATGTAACAAATTAGAACAACCTACAATAAAACAATAGTAAAAAGAACTTTTATTATATAAAGTAAAGATATTGCTTTTTGTTTATAACATTAGTTTTCCTTTGAAATCATACATTAAAATTATTAATTTAAATCTTAAATGTAGAATTAACTACATCCATGTTACATTTCTTTAAAATGCTGCATATAAGAAATTTTCAATATAAATTCAGACAGGGGCATGTTATTATAATTTTCTAAAAGAGTTTTTAACTCCCTGTCATATGCAATTGACCTGCGCGTTCTTAAGTTTGATGGTATGGCTAGATTCAATTTTTTTATTTTAGTATCTACATAATCAGCTTCCTTTTTGAGTGTTTCCAGAAACTGAAGCATTCTAGGTTTTTTTTGAGGCATCATATTGTTCAAACGCTTATGCCATGCTTCTGCGAGATTTATTGTCCTATGACGAGAACCATGTATATTCCAAATAAATTGTATATTTTTATTTTCTAACCACTGGGATACGAAATAATCATTAAATGTTGTTACTGTTTCACTCTGTGGCGCATCTTCCATAATCCACAACCAACCGTCTTCAATGTCTTCTAGCTTTACATGCGCCAATGCAGCACACAAAGCCAAGTGTCTCTTTTCGTTGATGCTGTTCATATTTAAGGCGTGAGCTTTTTTAGCCAATGCTTGTTTGAAGTGGAAGTTACATCCTTGTAGTTTAATATGTGGAAACATTTTTTTTATGACGTTGATAACTGCAATTTCAAAATCGACAATCATTGTCACCGGGTTCCAATATGGCAAATTTTTCTTGAGAGCAATAAAAAGTCGCTCATAAGACCGTTCTTGCTTATTAGGCATTAGAACGTATATGAGAGGAACTACGTTTGTAAAGTTTTCGTCACTTCTCACATCACCATGTATGCAGTAAAGCTGATAAAATGGTTTACAGCAGCTTGAAAAAGTTCCATCCGAAAAATATGTTCGAATATTTCTTACAGCTTCACGAGCTGTCTCAGTACAGAAAGCTATTATTCTGTTCTCAGGATCACTGTCGTCGTCAAATAATAAAAAACAATCTGTATATTTGAACGGGATTATTACATCTTCACATTTAGCAAAATGTGTTTTGGGTACGTTTAATTCACGATTCCTTACGATATAAAGTGATCTTGAAAAGTGTTTAAATTTCGGTAAGGCACTTAATAAATCGTAACCCGCGTCTTTTTTTGGTTGAAAAACTTCTTCAAATAGTTGAGGCATAGGTGTGCTGGTGTTTGCTGCTGCTTCTTTACAAAGATTCTTTGTCTTGATAATCTCTGTTTTCACTACATTTGGTTTACACTTATGAGCCACTTCATGCAAAACTCGAACGCTATGATTCTCCGAAATTTTTATACTTGCACTGCATGCACGATTCGTACATCTCCAAACAGTTCCAAGCTTAGTTTCCCGATGAAAGGTGTACATATAACCACCTCTCACAAGCATTCTCCGTCCCCTTTCAGTTTTCGTAAATGTGACCTGAAAAGGTGTTGAAATAGTATCATAAATTTATCTATACTTAATACTATAAAGAGGAAAAAAAGCTACTGGACGGAATTTGATAACTCTTTCAATATAAGAATACTCTTTACTCTTAACAACAACGGAAATAAATGCCGCAATTGAAGTCACGGGAAATAGTCAGCATTTTATAAAATCACCATAAAAATTACTACATGCTTTAAAACTAAACGGGTATAGTATAGAAATTTGTAACTGTGTTTGTCTACAGAAAACAATAAGCATAATACATGTCAAATTTCACAATATATGATTAATCACACCACCGCTGGCGTCTGAGCCGTCGGCCATTTTGTTTAAAGTTTGTCATGCGTCATGTCTAGTTAAGACAAGCAGCATAAAACGGTATGATTTAAAATTATATCTAAAGTTTTAAACTGTACCTTTGCTAATAAATAAAATAAGAAATGTGACTCTTTTATTCAAATATTTATTTAATTATAATTAATAGTTCGTATTAGATCTAGTGCAGTTTAACTTGCAGATTATAATTACTAGAATCAATTAAATAAACACTTGATTAAATTGACATTGCTGTGAAAATAATGAGGGGTCAGTTAAGTATTAATTTTGTTTTAAAACCATAGGCTATCTAAAGTTAAATTAAATAAAATCATTGTTTAATAACTGTTATTAAAATCGAACTCCTTTTATATAAGAGCATTTGAGAGATAAAATAATAAACAAATAGCACATATTTTTTTTTGTATAGAATTAAATTTAAAAATACTTACACCATGTCCTCCCGTACTTGTTCCCGGCTGATTATCCATTTTTTCAAAGATGCACAAATTACAACATTTAAAATTGCACAGTAATTTTGCAAAACACGTCACCACCCTCTCGCAAGGTCATGTGAGTCACTGGACTGATAACAAGAATGCATTGACCGAAAGGGTTAGTTGTTACATTTAGAAAGAGATAGTTGCAGCGAGCGAGAGAGATAAAAGCATGTGCAGGAGTGCTACCTAGCTGTCTGATTGTAAATTCTCTCATCCTCATATAAAGGATTATTTAAAAAGCACCAACAGCCTCCTAGGGTATGAATGAACTCAAGATAACTATCAACATTTTGCAGCTAAAAAAAAAATGATGTCCTATTTGATTTCATCAAGTGATCATTAATTTATTCAATAATAATTCATACATTGCATTCCAATACATAGATCACATGACAATAGAAAAATAAAATTGAGTAATATAGAAAATTAAATTATATAATTTGGCCATCATTAAATTCAAATAAATAAACCCCTGTATGTAGTTGAATACTTTAGACATTTGTAGTAAATAAATGTATTTAACTTGTTGTCCGCTTCAGTTCCGCCCATGGTACATACCTTCATCTTTACAAGAGTGGTTTTTTTTTGTAAATCTAACCTGTCGTCATGTCATAAAACCAAATAAACAAACTCTTCGGCATTTTTCATATTAGCGTAGATTTAAACCACTAAATAAATAAATCACTTTGCTTGCTGTCGGTACTTTGCTAATTGTGGCAAATTAACTATAACGCATACCTACCTGTGACGAGTTAACTAATACTTTTTTATGCATGTGACGAATTAACTTTGAATGTATGGAGTTTTAAAAACGTGACGAATTAACTATGTGGCAAGTTTACGATAACCCCTTTAAATGTGGTCGCCAAACTCGCCTACTATAAATAGTTACTAAATGAGTTATTATGAAAATACTTGTTTCAGCATCATTTTGTGTGAAAATAGTATTGTGTAGGAGTTGAACGCACTTCTGAAAAGGCGCGGTCATATGTGTCCATATCCAAACCGTTTCGAAACCTTTTTAGCTCTAAAATAGAACTAAATTCAAAGTGCATTTATTTTATTTCTTTATATATATGTGAAATAGAAAGATTCAATATTAGTCACTTCTTCTTCTATCTTGTCAATGGCTAAAAACTATATAAATTTGGCCCAGTAAGATGCAACATTCACGGCTGAGTCAGAGGCCACAGCCAGCTCACTATTTGTACTTGAGAAAGGGTGCGCGTAGAGAACCTTCCGGAGTGAGATCCTGGATAGCTAGTACTCGGTAATGGAAAGTGCAGTGAACCTCTCCTCCTATCTCTACACCACGATGCTAAAACAATCAGTATATGTCACTGACACGTGAGGTTTCAACTATGTACTACTAAATAACCAAACTGTAATATTATAAATTTTAAATTAAAGTCCATTGGTTTTTTTAAATAATGTATGCATAAAAGAAAAGACTATGATGGATTTAATGGTTATGCCGATATCTAACTAAACTAAATAATCGAAAATGATCTAATAAATGAACTCATCTAAATAATAATATGAATGTAATATGATTATTTTAGTTGATGCAAACTTTTAAGTAGGTAACTTAAAAATTGCTTGATATGAGTAATGCAACGTACAACATTAATGTAAGTACTGATAAACTAGTGGTTCTGTGAACAGTAGACCTCGCGAACCTCCTCAAATAAAAATAAAAAATAAAAATTTCAAAAAAACCAAGGAACACGTGTGCCAGGTTTTATTAGGGTCTGTTCGTAAATAACGTCACAGAAAACTTTTCTCCTTTTTCCCCCCATTTTCCCTCCAATCAAAAAAGGCTCTTGACAAAAAATTGCAAAAAAATCAAGGAACACGTGTGCCAAGTTTCATTGGGATCCGTTCGTAAACAACGTCACAGAAAACTTCACCCTTTTTTCCCCCATTTTCCCTCCTAATCCATACTAATATTATAAATGCGAAAGTCTGTCTGTCTGTCTGTCTGTCTGTCTGTCACCTCTTCACGGCTAAACGGCTGGACCGATTGTGATGAAATTTGGTAGGGATGTAGTTAATGACCTGAGGTCAAACATAGGCTACTTTTGGGCGCGATATAACCAAATCCCACGCGGGCGGAGCCGCGGGGAACAGCTAGTATGTATATATAATAACTAGCTGTTTCCCGCGGCTCCGCCCGCGTGCGCCTCGGTTATATCGCGCCCGAAAGTAGGCTATGTTTGACTCCTAGTGCATAACTATATCCATACCAAATTTCATCACAATCGGTCCAGCAGTTTAGCCGTGAAGAGTGACAGACAGACAGACAGACTTTCGCATTTGTAATATTGGTATGGATAATGAATGAAATATCATTATAATGAATGAAATATCATTCATTATTATGAATAATGGTACAATAATAATGCTCTTACAGCTTTTCAGGACTGCTAGATGAAACTCGCATGAAAGTCTAGATGCCTTACAGACTTTATTCCGGGAAATATCAATTATATCCCAGTCGAGAAAGTAATAGAGAATAATAAATACATGGCCACAAAGGTGATCCCCGTACTCCCCTTATTTGTGGCATGGTCGAGCACCGACGTGACAGGTGCATAATTTATTTTTCACACGTCCCGTTAATGTATTCCTAACCACGTCTCGCTTTGGGAAATAATTACCCATTCTGTATGCTATTTTTCCATGCGTTATTCAGGTTTTATCTCGTTAAGGAAAATAACGATTCTTTGCATATTGCGATACGTGTGTAAACTTCATCTGGTGTATTTTAAAATATTGCTATTTATTTAAATATTAAATAAGTATATCTTATAACATTCATACTGCTACTTATATTGATACACGTTTTATAAAATTAATGATAGTTACAGACATCATATCTACTTCTTTCTTATATATAAAAATCAATTGCTGTTCGTTAGTCTCGCTAAAACTAGAAAGGCTGGACCGATTTGCTTAATTTTGGTCTTGGAAATATTTGTGGAAGTTCAATGAGAAAAGAGAGTTCAGCTAGTTAGTAATAAAATGTTTGTATGTTATTGTACAGGACCGGTTAGTTAGTTCAAACATTTCTTGTATCTTGAAACCCACGCCACGGTATATCTAGTATTTTTTCCTTTCGCCTAAAGGGTTTGATTCTGATTCTCTCGTTTTGATTTCTTGACGTTATTTCCATGACAAAAAAGTAGATGGTTGCTATGACATGCCACTTGTGTAAGTACGTACTTTAGAGATACAGTTAAAGTTGCAAGGTCGACGGGTTAAATCCTGCCATCTATAAACACAACAGATATACTTAAACCTGTCTCAAACCAGCCCAAATTGTTGTGCCTGCAGTTTTTAAGACCACGGAACTTAAGGAAACGAGTACGAAAACACATATTTTATTCGGTAGTTGAATCGCAGAATACCCTTAAACCACGTGGTCCGACCTATGTATATATTTATTGAGTCGTAGTATTCCGTCGTCTTAGTCAGTCCGAGTTATGCCTAGCATTTAGATTTTGTGAAACTTTGGGCCAGGATTTACATGCGAATATTCGTTTAAAAAAACCTGTCGTGTGTGTCGTATCAAGAAAAAAATAAAATTCGGTAATGATAAACAACAACTGAAGAAGCTCCACCGACAAGAGCCCTACTAGCTCTTAAATTCAGGACGATGATTTCTTTAGTCTTCAATATGTTTCACAAAGCTTGTTGAGGATAAATTTCTGTAATTTGAAGTGGCACATTTGCTGAAAAGCTGAAAATCAAATCAGTCTGTCACTTAAAAAAGAAATGTACTTACGGTGGATAAATTCCTATATCAATTTATTTGATTTTTAAATAAAAGCAATACATAAATTATTTTATTATCATTTATAAAATACGAAAAGAAAAATAATGATATGTAATAATGATTGAGAAAATTAAAAACATGTTATATTGCGCCTGGGTAAATTATATACGAGACAGCTTTTCGTGTTAACGGTACGGCTTTGCTTTTGCGGATTCGAATGGTTAGGAGTCGAGCCGGCAATATTGGCAAATGAGATTGCAGTTTCTCGTCAGGTGCATACATACCAATTATAAATTTCTATTTTAATAGTCATTAAATAGAAAACAGGGTTCTCATGATAAAAAAATAAAATTAGAAGCAAAACGTACGATGCTACTTAATTATGATAGAAATATTGATTTAAATCCTTTCAAACCAAATTGAATAAATTTCGTAAGTAAATTAAGTTTGTTGTTGCATACACTTTGATTGTAATGTTTATTGCCACTTTATTTATATTTTATCACTTGGCTAAAGATTATGCGCCAGCTTGGCCAATGTGTTCAATTCTTTTGTTTTTGCACTTTTATTTTGCGTAATTTGCTTTCTGTTTATTTATGTCGCTTTGGTTGTTTCTGTTATGTTGCAGTCCGCGTTTGTAGTGGAGGTTGGCGGTGCAGTGTGATGTTGTGTGTGCGCGGCTGGTAGTGCGCCTGCGACGGAATGTCGTCGCCGGCGCGCGCGCCTCCGCCTTCGGTGCCGGTCAACGTGCCGGCCGGGGCGGGCGTGCTGCCTCCGGGACCGGGACCCTCGCGACAGCGCTCGCTCAAAGACAGACTTAGAGATGGAATCACCGGACCCTTTCATTGGCAGTAAGTTACACTTAGCCATAGCTCTCATTTTACAGGACCACTCTGCTCTCGACACGGAGCCCGGAGTCGTTGCTGCGAAAGGCGATGTACTGTTATTTTCAATTTAATTAAACGTCTGCCAAGTTACGTTAGTGTATGCAATGCATGGCTTATTTTTCATAACGCTATCTACACAAAGAGTCATGGCGAAACTCCATACATCGTTTGTACGAATAAAAAATTGAAATACAGAGAACATAAAATAAATTGAATTAGTAAGAATACATAACTAGTAACACGTTTACCACCACAAAAAAATTTTAAACCCCGGGTTTTTTTTAATATTTAATTTTTTTAAAGTCGACCTTTAGTTTTGTTTTCATTCGCCATTATTGTCGCAACTGAAACATTATGTCATCCTGACAGTTCATTATGGTAGGTTAGGTTCATAGATTAAGTAGTTGTACCTGTGATTAAGCAATTAAATTTTATTTGGTGAAAAAGTGTGATGGAGAAATAGGGAAGTCCATGAGTAAGAAAAGGATCAACGATATTTTTTATATTTTTGTCTCTGTCAACGTGGCAATTTTTTCTTTGTTTGGCCAATTCGACGCCAAACAAAATCTTACACCAAACTAACAGTGAAATTATTTATTTTTTGTATTAAGAAAAATATTCATTTTAAGTAGTAGAATTTGTACGAAAGATATACAAAAAATAAGGTCATTTGTTACATAAATGGTTTGGCTAAGGAACACATTCCAGGGTGCCTACCACCATCTTTTAAAACCATGCAAGATCCAGTGAGTAAGCGAGATGTCGCCTTACATCATGTATTACGCTGTCCAGATCCAATGAGTAAGTGAGATCTCTCTGATCTCTTTTACGTCGTTCTTGCATGGTTTTAAGAGATGGTAGTAAGCCCCCAGGGGGGATACTATATACAGTCTCCAGATCCAGTGAGTAAGTGAGACAGCGCAATACAAGATGTAAGGCGACATCTCCCTTACTCAGTCGTTCTTGCATGGTTATTAGAGATGGTGGTAGGCACCATCTCTTAAAGCGTAATACATAATGAAAGGAGATGACGTCTTACTGTGTTACTCTGTCTCGCCTACTCACTCGTTCTTGTATGGTTTTAAGAGATGGTAGTAAACCATTTGATAGTAAAGCTGCTACTTAAAAGTTGATGGTAACCCCCCCAGGTGGCTTACTACCATCTCTTTAAACCACGCAAGATCCAGTGAGAAAGCGGGACAGCGCAATACATCATGTAAGGCGACATCTCATTCACTCACTGGATCTTGCATGGTTTTAAGAGATGGTATAGCCCCCCAGGTACTAAATCGATGAATCTAACCTACCATAATGAACTGTCAATATTGCTTTGACAATGCTAACAACTGTCAGGGTGACATAATGTTTCAGTTGCGTTAAAAATGGCGAATGAAAATGAAACTAAAGGTCGACTTTTATAAAATGGAATATTAAAATAACCCTGGGGTTTAAAATTTTTTTGTGGTGGTAAACATGTTACTAGTGAAGTATTCTTACTAATGCGATTTATTATAAGTTATCTATATTTAAATTTTATTCGTACTAATTCCGCCATCATTCTTTGCAAAAAAAACTACCAAATATTGTAATGTAACTGCCTCGGCACCCGTATTAGTATCTCGCAATCTGTGTTGATGATGTTTTTGCGTGAGTTCGCGCTTGTCGCGGGCACCTCGTTTTATAACTTTCATAATTTAGTTCCAAACACGTACATTTTGCCGGCAAACAGTGGGTGAAAAGTTTGACATGTCTACACTTTATATGGAAAGTAAATGCGAAACTGGCTCTAACATTGACGGGTGGTTTTATAATATGTATACTCTAGAACTCCAGATATATTTTTAAATGAACAATATTTTTTTATTTAGTAAGCTTTGTGAATTACTTATTCCTTGTGCCATGGAGGTCGGGACTGCCTCTTGTGTGGGACGCTACTTTGTTACCGCGTTGACACCTTGGCGCCGTCTCACCTCCAAGCCACGGGGTCCACAGCCGGCTCAGCCGCGGCGATTTCGAAAAGCCTCAAACGGCGCAAATATGTAATTATTGGGAATAATTACATATTTGAGCCATTTGGTGTAGAGACCTTGGGCCCATGGGGACCTGCAGCCCATAAACTTTACGGCGTTATCGCCCGCAAATTGGTTGAGGTTACCCGTGAGCACAGGCTGGCCTTTACCTCGCCCAAAAAATCAGTGGCAATGCTGTCAGGCTTCTGGACACCCTACCTCGGGGTAATGATTTGTCTAGACTAGATTTTTTGTAAGATATACCTATCTTGCTCTTATGAGCTCGGCCATCGAGTCCTAGTGATTATGGTGTGCGATAGGCTCATTTTACACTGTCTTCTAAGCAATAAGCGTTTATCTCGAGCTTTTCATGTGTAAAACTGTCGAAATCCGCAGATGTTAGGCGCTCGGGGCGGACATCCGGTACATGCCTAATGTATTTCCCGTTCGTTGTGGCGTACTTGCTCGTCAGTGACGAGAAGCAGTAAAGTTTTATTGCTCTTGCCAAGGATTGTACATTATGGAAGGGAATCGAGTGAAGCGTCCTTCGTTTGAACCATCGTTTGACGCTTTTATTGATGTGAAAATATGATTTTATTTCGGAACTAAGTTTTCTCGCATCATCCTACGAATGGAATCAATAAACTAGTGGAAATTCAATGAAGTGAATCATGTATTTTTAGCTGATTTGGCCATACAGCTCGACAAGAGGAAAATAGGTCTTGAAAAGCTCATTACAGAAGGCAAAGCCGCTCTGATCACAAACTCTATGAGCGGACCAAATCAGAGAAACTTAAGTAAAATAGTAGATACAGTGATCTCTATAGGTTGGCACGACCCTCAGTCATGAGTAAACGATGAAGAAGAAAGTCTGAGGTGATTTCAAATCCATAATTAGATGAGAAAAAATTATAAACATTACAAAAAATTGGAAGACTTCTTTGAAATCAAATAATATCATCTTATCAATCAAAGAAGAACAAATATCATAGAATCGCAACCTACCTCTGTACCTCACTCATCTACTAGTACATTAACGATCGGATAATTCTTAATTTTCATGGAAATGTGAGTAGACTACAAACGGCCGTGTCTCTTCGCTTCATAAGTTTGTATCGGGAGTGTAGCATTATCGCAGAGCATAATGAAAACGATTTGCTATTGGCATTCGGCATTCAATTTTCAGAGGCGGCGTAGGCGTCACAAAACACGGTGACATAAAAGTTAGCTTAGCTCTAAACGTGGTTGTAATCGTCAATTCGTAAACGCTGAACGCGTTGAGATGCATAGTTTTATAAAAACAGGATGTTACATAAATATTTATGAACAAATCGTAACGAAATAAGTATGAATTTTTTTTCCTATGTTTTTCTCTACGGGATAAAAATATGTGTTATCTACTAGAAGAACTGTCCACTTGGACAGTTCTACATCTAGTAGATAACATATATTTTCATATATTTTAGAAGATACTCATCTAGATAAACGCACATGACGGAATCACAAGGCATCTGATCTTATTTGGCTACTGATTATTTTTTTGAATGCTGCCTGTAACTATCTTATTATTTTTGCGCTCCGCTGCATATAACGAAAATGCTGGTTCTTCCATTCCAAATACTGCACTGAGGTTGGCATCTTAGCGGTGGCGACATTATTGCCAGAGTTGTTGTCTTGGTCTGAAAATATTCTTATGGAATATACAGGGTTAATTTAAATCAACTGCAAATATTTTAAGGGCAGATTCAGACCACTAAACTGAACAACTTTCCTAAATAAACTTGTCGAAATACGAAAAATTTTTTTGACCTCCCATACTCATCAGAGAATCAACTGATCTAGTTTAGTATGGAGAGTGAAAAATTAAATTTCATATTTCGATATAATTTTATTTGGCAACAGCTTTAAGTTCAAAGCAAATCTTGGTCTCCGAAGCGAGATGGCTCTAAAATGTTATAAGTATTTTGCACGCTGGCTCGCCGGTTTCCAGCTCCTCACTGCCCCAGCTATATTATCTGGAGATTATTCGACCCTGCCTGTCTTCCTGATACATACCTGATATCCGTCTATACCTGATAGAATAAAACTCGGCCCACTGATATTATAGGTACGATGTCTCTGTACTACTACTTGCAACCCAGGCAAATTTGTAACAGCCCGTTCAGCCGCCCCACCCCCCAATACCGCGTGTCACTGTCGCCTGGAATAAAATTTTCTCCCAACTGGGACTTTCAATTTGTGCGAATGCATTTTATATTACTAACTATGATACTAGATCTTGATAATAATATTACTACTAATTCAACATCTTACACTACATTAGATAAATTGGATTTTCCAAAGTAGACTAGTGAACCTTGACCATGGCAAAGTCAAGTACATTTGACTGGTTTTCTATGTGATTTATTCCACAATGCTTAAGTTAATAATACCCATTGTTGTTTTTATTGCTTTAACTTAGCTAGACAACACAAAGCTTGTTCTTCATTGATGGGGACACATTAGGGAGTTGTCAGTTCATCTAGCTTTACTACCAGGGATCGGAGACCTGGTCATAATCATAAGCAAGCTTATTTTCTGCCTCAATCGATAATTCCGCAAAAATAACGGTCTTAAGGTCCTGGTAAAACCCTATAATCGACCACTATATTTACTTACTTATCAGATTAAATACCGTTATTTTTTGTCTTCAAATACCGGTTCAGCCATAAAGGTTCTAAATCAGTCTGAATCAACGTGAACTGGGAAACACATTAATATATTTTCCTGAAATTTCAGCATCTTCACATAGTGTTTATTACATGTCGCTAAACGCCTTTTATCTGCGAAGTCCATAGGCACACCACGCAAATATTTACGTTGCACAACATTCTCTATCTCGGCTGTGTACATTACCTCCACCTACCTCCTTATCTCCACTCGAGCAGCCTCAGCCGGAGAGGTGGCCTTTCAAACTAAATCTCTCTCGCTTGTTCGCCGCACCCCGTGCCCCTTTTATGACGTTATTTAATTAAAAACCTACTGTCCTTATTTTCGTCCAAGTTATTACCCAGGGAGTCAGCGATACTTTCATTATATACCAGCTTTTATCAAGTTTTCTTTCCGTGGAATTTCTTGTTGCTATTGCCCGGGGCTTCGCTCCCGTGGGAATTCCGGTATAAAATATAGCCTATGTGTGGTTCCAGGGTCTAAGCAATCTTCATTCTCCACTTGTTACTTATATCTATATAAAAGATAGTCGTGTTAGTTACAAGACTTATAACTCAAGATCTACTGAATCAATCTCTGAAATTTTGTATACACATAGTTAGAAGTATTGTGGACGACATAGGTACTTTACATCCCGGGAAAAATCACTGTTCACGAGTGAAGTTTACGCGGGCGAAGCTGCGGGAAAAAGCTAGTTACTTATATATATTTCTGTACTCAGCCAAATTCGTATAGTTTTGATCGTTTAAAACGGATTTACCTTATTTATTTATTTCCAAATTCATGTACACAGAAAAATATACAAAAGAAAAGAACATAGAATAAAGAACATTAGTACAAGGGTGCTTCTTATTTCTAAAGAAATCTCTTCCAGCAGACCCAAGAGAGGAAACGAGAAGAAAAGGGTAACAGGCGTGTACTAGAATATTATAATATAATAAACATACATACATAAGTACATACATACTTAAATAAATATATATACCATATAAATACAAATATACTTACTTAGACTAAATATACATTTATTATGCTAAAGAAAGGTAATAATCCTTTATGCGTTTCTTGAAAACAGAGATAGATTTTGAGTCTCGTATGTCGGCTGGCAATGAATTCCACAACCTAACAGCATGGACCGAAAAGGAATAGGAGTAAGTATCGGAACGATGATTAGGGAATTTGAGAAGGGTTCTAAGGTGGGAACGGCAAGGTATATCCGCAGGACGGGCGAAGGAGAAGCGCTCCTTAAGATATGAAGGATAGGTGGGGTTGTATAGGATATTAAATAGGAGGCAAAGAATTCTAGTGTTTCTGCGAAAACGAATGGGGATTTACCTTATTCATAGACGGACCAAGTCACATTGTGCGTTGGTTAGGTTTTAAAGAAGACACATTAAGACAGTATCAGCAACTACGTACCTACGTTATATTCGTAGCTATACCATTATTCTTAAACTAAATATACAATTTTTGGCTGTAGGTAACACAAGAAGTGCCATTTCTTTAACTGATAGTCATCAAGAAGACAAAGCTGGAAATACCGTGCCCGTAGTAAACAATAACGAATACGGTTTTTCAATGTATAAAGACAACATGATCCACATCAGCGCGGTCAGAAAGGCCTTTGCCCGCCCCAGTTTATTGCGGTTGATTCATACGCTCCAGTCCAATAATGTCAGGTAGACTGCTTTAGTCACATTCAACATTTTCGTCACAAAAGATAATAAGGAAAATAGGAAATTAAAGTTTCAATAAATGCACGAGATAGGCACACAGGTAACGTCCACAGACCTACTATTAACTTGCCAATAATGTTAAGTTTGATTAAGATTCACAGTAATTATGACAACCTAATATTGTCGGCATAGCTGGTGGCCATGGCCATTGTAAAAAATATTTCTATTTTGAAACATATCTCTCTTTATTATATCGATTACTGGTTTTTGATCAAGCTCTTTTTGTCATAAACTTTTCAAAGGTTATCATTATCAGAGTGATGTTAGTAAATGCGGAATTTAGTTTGAAAGTGAAAGAACAAGATAAAGAATGGGAAATAAATGAGGATAACATTCTGTACACTTGCCATACTGTAGCTTCGTAGCACAGTTCCGCTGTGGTTCCGTTGTGCGGTGTGCATGTCGCAAAGCGTCCTTGGCCGATATAGAATATCTGTTGTCAGCGGAAAATGCATAAAAAGAAGGGCTGCATTTGGGGCTTTACCTCATTGTCACTTTGTAATGTATGTAATATATCCACGTTTTATTATGAAACTTCTTATTATGTTGTTCTGATTAGGGCTGAATAGCCCTTTTCATTTCATTGAGTCTTCTGTCAACCAATCACTACATTTCTTTCTTATGTCTTTCATTGATTTCTTTTGTTGCGAAATACTTCTATTTTTTTTTGTCAGTCGCATGCTATAGCTATTTGATGGTCCGCCAATCACAGAAACCACTTGAAGTCTTTAAACTATATAGATTTGGTCCAGTAGTGTGCAACGTCCTCGGCTGAATAAGAGGCTCCAGCCAAATCACCCTTTATAACATGAGAAACAGCTGAACTCTTTCACTGATCTAAGATTTTGTATAAATTCCTCCTAAAATTGCGATTACATGTCAATGTAATAATTTTTCACATGAAACTTAATTATGAACAACTGCTACTAACTATATCCGTGTCCCATGTTAATTCAAAGCTACCTTCTATATAAAACAGCATATATAAAGCATATATATTGCTAGTACGCACCAAACTTAAGACAGGTTGTCTATTGAATTGGGTTTGCAATATGGAACTTAGATTCAAATAGTTTAGTAACGTCCGTACTATATGTTTCGCTTATTTATTGGTGTTTGCGTCCTCCATCTAATTGATAGAATATAATAGAAAAGTCGAGCGTGAAAATATAGAACCATGGTGTTGTTTGTTTAAATCGTGACTATCACAGAGCACGAGGCCGAGCCGAGCCACATTGTGTTGTTGTGAGCAAAACCATACAGTCACGAGGGCAGGGGACGCACAGAACGCATGCATTGTCCATCTTAGAGCGTGAACATTCATTCGACGTACTGCTCTAACTATATGTATGTCCAAGGCATACATCTTGCTTTGGTTGGTTGGTTGTCCAGTTAGGTAATGCAAATTAAGTTCTGCATTTCGACTAAATCAGAAGCTATTCGTGTCTATTGTAGTATAAGCATAAGATCTCTCTGTTATATTATTTCTTTCCTGTTACTTGCTCTCTTATATTTTTGAATACAATGCTTCATTATTATCCTAACTTGGATTTGGACGATTGTGGTATCTATTTTATATCTGCTGGCGCTATTACCGTTTAACATCAGTCAGTCGCTGGCAAATCTTAAGATATTTAGGACGTGGATGATACTCGGATAATGATTACGACGATGTTTAAAGTTTTGCACACCAAAAAGTAAAATTGTCATAAAAAATAAAACGTATAGCCGCCATCAAACCTGATCACCATCTATTTATTATTGATGATAACGTGCCCTTAGGATTTTTCTGTATAATCACACGATATAATCTTCCTAACTAATATTATAAATGCGAAAGTGAGTTTGTATATTTGTTTGTTTGTTACCTCTTCACGCTTTATTTACTGAACCAATCTGCTTGAATCTTGGCGTACACATAGTTAGGAGTACCGAGAAGGACAAAGGTTAACTTTCATGTCGGGGAAAAAGCACTTTTCCCGAAATTCACGCGGGTGAAGCCGCGGGCTAAAGCTACTATAAAATATATAGCTATTGAATCTCTTGAGCTTGTTGGTCTATAAAATAGATGTTGTGGCGGTCGGGTGTCTTAAATTCTACTTTGTTTTTCATGTTTTTCTCTCCTGTCCTGTTTCCTACACGTATTCGTCCCCTAATTCTCTCTTGCCATTTTTGACGATTACGCATCATTTCTTGGCATATGCTCTGCGTAACCATATAAATGTTTTTAATTTATTTTTGATTTTTGGTATTTTTGTAACAGAGAAAATATTTAAGTAGTCATCATATTGCGCACAATATTTGTGCAAACGGAGAAAACAGATACAAAGGCGAGCCCCCAACTCTGTTAGTCTCGTCATCTGTCTCCTTTGTTTAATCAGCCGCAGAGAAGGATAAGATAAGTTTGTTTATTTCGGTGCTTCTCTACTTTGTGACACTTCGTCAACTGGAATGCTGTCAACAAAACATTAAGACATTATTAAAATCGGTTAGCATAGCGTCAGCTAAGATCTTTTGAAAATGTCATGTCATCTTACCTGGGTAGCACTATTGCCATTTTAGTTTTTTTATTTCTTTTTTGTTATTATTAGTGTATAGATTAAAGTGATATTATTTGTTTGTCGGTTTACTAGAGTTAATTAAGTTATGTATCATATCATCATAATTAGAACAAGAATAGTTCATTGTTCAAAAAAATCTATAATAATATTATAAAGCTGAAGAGTTTGTTTGAACGCTTATAACTTGGGAACTACTGGTCGGATTTGAAAAATTCTTACTGCATATGATAGCTTGATTCTTGGGGAAGGTTATAGGCTATAGTACATACACACCAAGAGCGAGTGAAACACCAGGCTAAGCCTGTATCATGGGATAATAATTAAAATGGTTCACCGTACAAAACAGTATTTTTTCATACAGAAACCTCTTTATTTGGAATCGCAGCGCCCAATTTTGCCTTTGTTCCAACAATTCGAATCACGATTGACGGTTTTAATTATATTCAATTTGAGGACGGTCATAAACTGATGACTATTTTTTCAAACATTTCCACCCGCAGGACATTGTGTTGTGATAATCAAACTTATGTAATTTTTTGCGTGTTTCATGTCCAATCTCGTTGTTATACTACTTACTTTACTGATACAAAACTGTAAATAGGTACCATTATCATAAAATATACTTACCAGCAATTCAAATTAAATTGACGTGAAAATGTTTCGTGCGCAATTTTCTCATTCGAGTATTGCAATTGAAACCCCATCCGTGCACCGTATCTCCAAGTGGTAATTGAATGATTGGCGGCGGCGCCAGTAGCTCACTCTTGAGATGACGCTTAGCAGGCCGGGTCTGCCGGTCCCTCTTCCGTTAGCTGCATGTGCATCGCATCATATCGTTGGTCATTTACGATTGCATCCCGTTTACAACCAACATCGACGTATGAAACTCATAAAGCTTGTTTATCTCGTACGTAAATAGCTCATGTCATTTCAAACGTTTTCATTGCGGAAGTATGAATAAATGGAGGAATATTATTTAAGTATTTGTGTTTAAGGTCCTTTGAATAAGTTTAACATAAACTCCTATAACAATATTTGGAATACTTAGATGCACTTTCAAAACGTTCATGTTTTTATATTCAGGCGATGAAATAATTCACTAAACAATCAATTATATTATCTTTGGTATTAGTTGATATATACAAATAGATAATGTAATGTGCCTTGATAATGATTTTTATTTCACCAGTCGATTACACTACCGCGAATGATATTTCTGAAAATAGCGTCTGAGTCTTCAGGCAACATTATTTGGTGACAAATCAATGTTCCAGAAGTTATATCGTGATTTGTGTTGTGAATAGTATAAATGAATTTTTATTCGTCGTTTGTGTGGTATGTATTATTTGGTTACTTAAGCGAATAAACATGAATACATATAATCATACATAAATATGATTGTAGACTGAGTAGTAGGTACAATATCTATAATGTAAAATTATATCACCTACTCACTTCGTACAAAAAGTAAATGATATAAAAGACTGAATCTTTATATATATTTCTTTATATATTACTTTTATATAATGTATGGTTAATGTGAATCTTATAAAACCAAATATTTGATTTATATCAAAATACCAAAGCTGTTCAGCATTTTAGGTTCTTTTTAATGTTCTTGGTATAGTGTGTGTTTATTTTTAAGTAACAATTAAAGACAGATGGATCATCACATCAATCAGTGGAAATATAAAAAAAGGGCGCGAAACACGATACACGACTTACATGCATGATGAAGCTTTGTAACTTACCAACGCAGGTAATTAGATATTATAAAAAAAAAAAAAATTGAAGCCTCGTTTTATGCGGTTCTACCCTTGTAATTTACCGTAAACCGGACATTTCCAGGTGGCGGTATAACGAAAAGCGTTCCCTAATTGCGATCCCGAATTCAGTAATATGATATGCGAGGAGGATGACGATGATATTTGGAGCACAGAGATCGAGTGAGTACTCGATCGGTTTTGCAAATTTGTATTAGATAAAGCTAGCGAAATTATAATATGTTTCGCTCTACTATCTTTGCCAATTTCTCTAATATTTTAAGATCCACTACGCATTACCCATTTGTATAATAACGCACCCTATGTATTTATTTTATTAATATGAGTACAATCTTCCTTGAGATAGAGTTGAATTAAGATTTATTTGCGCAGTGAGACGGAGAAGCAGGAAAATCCATTTGTTCTTGATAACACACTGTTATCTTAGCTTTCTAAGAATCACATATCTTGGCAGAGGTCTTGAAACGTATAACGTCTTCTTTCCTAACAGACTTGAGTCTACTGGTTGAATCACAAGGGTCTATATTTCTGAAAATGAAAACATAAGCAGTATTGTCACTCAAAGTTATAACTTCTTACCCCTAATATCAAAATCAAAAGTGTCAAAAACAAAAATCAATTTACATATAAAACCAATTCTATAAGTTACCTAATTAAAATATAGTTTGTTAAAACAAATGTATTTGCTATATAATTTAATATAAATTATTATAGTTCTTGATGTAACGAAATTTTTTCGGAAGCCATATTGTACTCAAGCTGTCATTATAAAGTAAGCAAATCTGTCATGATAACATAACTGTTTGTGCAGACCGCGCTACCATTGTTTCTACATTACTGTTATCTTTATTTTGTTCGTCATACCGTGAAACTTTATCAATCATAGCAGCTTCATGACACCATAAAGCAAACTTGAGAATATAAACATCGCTAACATCATAATTCTCAAGAAAGTGGAAAACAAGAGTTAAATGGCAGGAGTTTAAATGTGTACGTGTGTAGGATATGTATTTGCTAGATGACTGATGTGATTAGTGTGTGTCAACTGTCACCTGACAAGCCTTATCATTTCGCCGGCCGTTCATCGCTCTTGAATGTCTCGCGTGTTTACAAAGAGAGTTTTCCATGATCCAATTAGATACCGCCTCCATTATGTTTCTCGCCACACGTCCACGTTTTCGGACTATCAATGTAGAATCTGACGCGAGCGAGTGGCATTCAATTTGTGCGTAGAGTATTGAAATGGGAGTTTTCACATTTCAGCTACGTAGCTCTGTCGCCGCCGCCCACGCCCACGCAGCAGTCGCCGGCCTGGTTCCGACGGTTTTCTTATGTAGCGTACGTTACTTTATATTTATTGTTGATATCTACTCCCACACTGAATATTCATGTCATCGGGCCCACGGTAAATAGGTAAGCGGTGATGTCTTCCAACGCAAATGAATCTCCTCGTCGCGTCGCTGGCGCCCTAACTGAATTTCAGCGGCAAATTTTTATTTACATTGCTTAATAGTATCGAAAGGCGTTCCATCTGTTTTTTTTTTAAGAAATTTTCAAAGTAATTTTTAACTCCGTTCTAATAAAAAATATCTATTGAGTTTGTTAAATATGAAGATTTACATATACCTCTATATTAGTATTTCTAGCGTGACGACGACGTGATGTGGCCGACGACGCAACGAAATGGCACCAGTTTTTGGGCCAATTTTTTGTATTAGGGCCAAAGCGACTATATCCTCTACAATTAACGAAACACAACGGGTTGGTTGTTTGTTGTAGTGTCGTTCTAAAAATGCCTTGCCGACTTTTCTTATTCATCCCTTTAGTATTAATACGAGTATGTGAAGTACTTCAACACATGTAAGTGTTAAGGTTGGCCATCTGGAGGAGGAGGCAGCACCAGTTTAACCTAAGTTTGAAATAAAACAATAATATCTTCCAGACGCGCAGATGAATCGAGCGAGCTCGAACTGTTTATTAAACATCGATGTCCTTCCTGCATGACATTATCATTACATACTCTATATACATTGTACACACACTAAGTAAACCTTCATATGTACTATGTGTTTAACAACTTCAATACAAGATTTCTATCGGTAATCGAGATATGACTAAAGGCAATGAATATATTGTACAATTGCTGCAAAACTTACCTAGTTGCAAAAAAGAACTGTTTTTTATTTCCTCCTCATTGTACGTAAATCGTGTATTAATCGTATTAGTGATTTCAAGGAGATAATTGATAAAATCAAACCAATTAATTAGATCATGGAATTGTTTTCATTCGCAGAGAATACAATTGGTTGCACGCATATAAATGAATCAGACACGTCAACATTTTTTTAGTTGCAGTTACAATAAATTTCAATCTGCAATGTTATAAAATTAATACTAATATTAAATAGGCTTTTAAAAACAGGGTTGAAATGAGCTTAGGTTCATTTAACTCAATAATGCGTCTATTATCTTTGGACGACGTTGAAGTTCTATCGAGATATGTAACCATCTAACCATATTAGATAAATGAATCAGACACGTCAACATTTTTTTAGTTGCAGTTACAATAAATTTCAATTTGCAATGTTATAAAATTAATACTAATATTAAATAGGCTTTTAAAAACAGGGTTGAAATGAGCTTAGGTTCATTTAACTCAATAATGCGTCTATTATCTTTGGACGACGTTGAAGTTCTATCGAGATATGTAACCATCTAACCATATTAGATAAATGAATCAGACACGTCAACATTTTTTTAGTTGCAGTTACAATAAATTTCAATTTGCAATGTTATAAAATTAATACTAATATTAAATAGGCTTTTAAAAACACGGTTGAAATGAGCTTAGTTTCATTTAACTCAATAATGCGTCTATTATCTTTGGACGACGTTGAAGTTCTATCGAGATATGTAACCATCTAACCATATTAGATGCGATTTGCAAAAAACTATTACTTACTGTTACTAAAAGTAAAGACTTTAAATATAATGGACCAAATGTAACCTTATTGTAGACTGAGCTAGAGCTAATGGTCCCTATTTGTTGTCCTCGTTTCATTCTACCTAAAGATGTTCAATCCTTATACTGCTGATTTACCCAACAGTTACGGTTACCGATTGAAGATACAATTGACTAACTGCAGTTCATCTCATCGTGATGCACTGACCTTTTTTTGGCTCACCTTACTACTACTACTTAGCTTTGGAGAAGCTGCTACAAATTCGGTTAAAATTAACCTTTTTGGGAGATGGCCAAAGTTAACTTCCGCCACTTTTGATGAAGCAATGACGATAATTTTCAGTTCTTTTATTATATTTTAAACACTGCTTTGTAATAGACCTAGAATTTAATTTATATAACTAGCTGTTGTCCGCGTTCCGCTCGCGTGGAAATCGTATATATCGCGCCCAAAAATAGCCTATGTACGGAGAAGCTTCGCTCGCCTGCACCGTCAAATAACTTACAAAATGTTTTTGAATTAATTACGACAACAAATGAAAAATAACCCAATTTCATGTGGTCAGAATTATGTTTTTCATAAAGAAAATCATCAAAGAAAAAATATTTAAAAGATCATTCATAATTTATAAACTATATAAACTAAACTTCGTCAAAAAATATATGGTGAAAATACGACCCTCTCCTATGAAGGATACTCTCGATCGAATAACTTACAAATGTCAGCGTACGATCCTAGCGTTATTCCGGTTGCGTCCCAAGAAAATAAAGAAGTTAGTGGTCTATTCTTAAACCGGTAACCACACGGCTGACTAACTAATAAGTTACAAATGTGTTTCGAATTAACTATGATTACAAATATAAAATTTAACCCAATTATATTTCGTGCTTTGCTTTACTCTCATTGTTTTTATTGTCCCTGCGGACGAGTTTTAAGGGTGTTATTAAATCTCAGAACGTGACCCTGCTACGGTTAATATAATTGCAATTTATGAAAAGTTAGTGTGGGTCGTACAACTCGTGCAAATTAGCTGTAATAGTTGTACATCTGTTTTAAACAAGCCGCCATAATAGCGAAGTGCACAGTTAATTCGTACGGATCTAAAATGTAAGCTGTCACGCCTATATCACTGTGCAAAGATTATTATAGGTACTTATATAACTTTTTTTTGTAATCTGACTACCTAACATATTTATGTCTATTTTAATTTACTCCCCATACATTTATGGCTGATGCAAATATGTTAGCGTCCCCCCTTCTCCTCCCCTCCTAAATACTCCTATGCTTATTTAAGCAAATGTTTGTAATTGTAGTTAAATGGTTTATAACATAAAGATTACCTATATTCTAAGTAATGCCATTATCATGCCGCTTCCAACCGGTCATTTTGGAAATCCTTGGGGGAGGCCTATATCCAGTAGTGGACAGCCTGTAGCTGATGATGATAATAATGCCATCATGTCATCTGTCGTTTTGTTTGATACAGTGCTCCACTAAACTATAATGCCATAGTTTTGCCGTGACGACCTCGTTAGTTCGGATATTTGTTACAGTCGGTGTACCGTTGCTAACACTTTCTTTAGATGTCCAGACTCCGGGCCCGGGTCTACCGTTATCTACATTCAGTTGAATGAGTTGATGAAATATTAGTCATCAATTACTCGTTTCTTTTTGATACAACTAAAAAACAACATTATAAGGCCAACAATTTGTTAATTTATACTTGTTCCGGTTTGGGATGTAGTATTCATTCACCAAGTCCTATATTTGGTTGGTTGCCTGTAAGAAATTGCTTTTGCTATTATTGCCATTGTACATCACTGCTTTCTGTACTTCCTGTGTTACTGTATTTTATTTCTTGGTTTAGAGTTTGTTTTTGTTGTATTTTACGAAAATCCGGTGGATCGCGAGCCCATTGGATTGCATGATAATATATATATATATATACTAGCTGTTCCCCGCGGCTTCGCCCCGCGTGGGACTCGGTTATATCGCGCCCAAAAGTAGCCTATGTTTGACCTCAGGTCTTTAACTACATCCCTACCAAATTTCATCACAATCGGTCCAGCAGTTTAGCCGTGAAGAGGTGACAGACAGACAGACAGACAGACAGATAGACAGACAGACAGACAGACTTTCGCATTTATAATATTAGTATGGATATGGATATGGATGGATAGTAGACAAATGTATATAACTTTATCAGTAATTTTGGATGCAGTAACTATGATAAGTACGAGTATGCTCTAGCCTGGTATGATAGTGGGGATTGTCAAATTGTTTTATTTTTATATATGTAAGTACAAACAATAAAAATAAATGTACAAAGATTATTATCTATTTTCTTAATTTATCTTTTATTATATTATTATTTTATTTATTTATATTAAGTTAACCATTTTTAGCAAGGGCGAATGAAACGGAACCGGAATATAAAACATAAAACCATACGTATACCAAACTTTAGCTAAATAATTCCAATAGTATTTAGGGCAAATATACAATAATCAAAACACGTTTAAATTTAACCCATAATGACCCATGAAGTACGGAACCCTTTCTCATCGTCAAGATCAAGAAACTTATTGCTAATGATTAAGAAAACGTTAAAGTCATGAATATTAATAATTTTCATGCTTTTATCTTTATGAAAGGATCGGAAGAAACTTGAGGGTTTATTAATATTGCGTCAGTTCATCCAGCCAATTATGCCCGCAATTTATAGAGGTGACAATAAAAGATGGAACACGTAATGAAATATGTCGAAGGCTCTTGCAACATGATAATATGTCAAGATCGTGTGAAAGGGCAGCCGTGAGGTAATTGATGTAACACCCAGATCGTTCAACGACATGATTTTACTAGATCGAGACCGCTGGAAAATTGTAAATGAAACATTCTACTATGGGGTCAGGCTGACCTCTACAGATTCTAGATATTCTGATATTTTTCACGTTAAGTTAGAATTATAATTCAAAGTTTTTCGTAAAGATCCTATTCAGTTGAAAGGTTTCGGTCCATGTCAGCACAGGGTAATAGTCTTCATAATGGCTAAATGCCTCTATTAGTGTACATGTATTTTGAGCACAGTAAATGTTTTTATTTTTAATTTGTTACTTATCAAAAACTGCATGAGCCTGTTTTATTAGTCAGTAATTGGTTATTGGTATATCGTGTATTTGTATTACTGTGTGTATTAGTGTGCTAAAGATAAAAGTTGACCTCCTTAAGTGTATTCAAAGAAATGGTCTGTAAAGTACACGTTTACCTATAAGGAAATAATGATGACCTAGTGACATGATAAGCTATGCTTTCTATTTTCAGCGAAGAATGATAGTTTAATCAATACCGGGTGCTACAGAACTGTTACACTACTGCACCGCTTGCTGCTCGATAGTGGCATTTGACGTACATCTTAATTAATATACTTACACAACGAAGAAATTAAATTACTTTTCAACGCATAGCCGGAGTACCGAAGAAATTTTGAGAATATGATTCCTATTTATGACGTAGATTTCGCTTACAATCTCGTTTTGCGATTTAACACCTTTCGAATATTAGAACAGACCCTCTTAAAGTCGATAAACGTGCGTTAACTTTCAGCATTTATAAACAGTCAGACATATTACACCAAAAATAATACATATACTACACGTAACCACCTGCGCAGACTTAAGTCCAGTCCACTAAATGGGGAACACCGCAAATTCTTGCGGATGATTTGATTTCCTCTGTGCTTTTCTGCAGGCGAATATTCCAATCTAGTCTGGAACCAATCAGCTCATTCAGCGGTTTGATGCAACTCAACTTTGGAATTCTAAAAAAAAGGAAGTCATTGAATAGTCATAAACAGATACAATGGGGCTCCAGCTCCGAAGATAGCTGCCAGTGTGGTGTTTCTTCTCATACCACTATTTTGTCTTGCCCTGCGTGCCCACTAAGGGATCTGTGCGAAGCCACTAAATATAATAGCTTATTAGTTGCGGAGTTTGAACGGCTGCGGCTTAAACCCCGAAGTGTGTCAATTAGGAAGGTATTGTTTGTTAATCGCAATTTTAGATCATTACGCGAACGTGGCGTTAGCTAAAAAAAAGCTTGTTGCATTTATCGCAACTAAAGTAATGTCTCACATAACACAGGGTTACAGGAGTAATGTGTATATGTAATTAGAATACAATAACCGCGGTCGTCTATGTTATGTAGGTTGCTTTCTAGATTCTGTGTTGACACCTTTACGCTTTGCCTTTACTGGTTTAGTGAAAAATTTATCGCGATTATAATATCAGCAAATGATTTACAGATCACCTAGTTCTTAGGCTTGGGAATGTAGGGCGTTTAATGATAAAATAAATCAGAACGAACATAGAGGTTATTAAGAATGTAGGCCTTTCAGATAAAACTCGCCGGGGGACAGGGTGTTTCAGAAGGGTTATCTGATGACGATGTATCGTGCAGCCGTCCCCACTATCAGCGGCGCTGGTAACCGGCGGTACCAGTAGCAGTCACAACGCCGCGCGGTTCGCACGCTAAGCACATGCGCCCGCGCAACTCGCAGTGAAAGTCTCTGAGCGCAGTTTCGTTTACGATTCGCACTTCGACATCTTCGTCTAGTTATTCTATTTGTTCGTTGCGCCAGTGCAGCAGGGAAAGGAGGTCGGTGCTTGGCCGTAACTCGTAAGAATGTGTGATTTGTGATAGAATGTTTTAAATCGATCCCGGTGTAATGTGGCATTATCCTACGTAACAATATTATTTCATTCACATGAAAAAAAACAGTCGTTAACAAGTTACTGCCAACAGTTCTTATCTCGAAACAATAAACCGTAAAATAAATTAATTTATCCAAATAGTAAATGCGAGTGTTTACGTGATTTATTTTGGTCACGTATGTTTATATTTTTAGAAGTACCGTCTCCAAAATTATTTATTTCCCAACAATTTCCTCACAGAATTTTATTAGCGTTAGTTTACTTTATAAAGTCGCAAAACTGAAAATTCGAGGTGCTACGAGGGTCTACGAAATTCGTAGAGTGTTGTTTATCGAAACTTTAGCGACTTACTGCGAAGCGGAGTAAGTTTTCATGGTAGTTTTGATGTACTCGTATATAGTTTGTTCTACGGCCAGTGTCAGCTGTTTGCAGTAAGTTCGGATGGTTAGTTGTACTGACACCGAACACCGAAGTGAAATCGAGCGTGCGGCCGTGACCCCTCAAGCCATTTCTCTAACGCTCAAATGTTTTTACTTTGATGCATTTTTAAATTTCAATCGGAAATAAGGTTATCAATTTAAAACGTATTACTTAAACTGTCTGAGTACAAATGTGTTGTTTCTAAGTAAAATCTTCCAATGAACCGATTCTGCATTAGACAATAGTTTTTCTTGTTTTGGATTGTTTATTAGGGAATAAATAGTCCGGTCAAATTAGACATTTGACCCACGACAAATTCAGGGGAAGCTGAAAATTCTTACAATTGTTTAAATCATAATTATAAACATTGTCTTAAAAGTCCCAATCGATCCCATGTAAGGAAAAAAAATTAGCGGGGTAAAAAGGTCAAAAAAATGGGTTTTTCGCGATTTTCTTGAAAACGGTAAGTTTTATCGCAAATTTACCTCAGACATAATTTGTAGATCAGGAAATTTCCTATAAAAAAAGTATTAATAATTTTTTTCTTAAAAGCCACCGCTTCTGAGATATAACGATGCAAAAAATTGCAACTTGTAAGCGCGCGCCCATATACTTGCGCTAAGTACACTACCTCAGAGGTGGCGTGGAAACGTGTGCGTTTATGACGCTTGCAATTTTTTGCATCGTTATATCTCAGAAGCGGTGGCTTTTAAGAAAAAAATTATTAATACCTTTTTTATAGGAAATTTCCTGATCTACAAATTATGTCTGAGGTAATTTTGCGATAAAACACACCGTTTTCAAGAAAATCGCGAAAAACCCATTTTTTGGACCTTTTTACCCCGCTAAAATTTTTTCCTTACATGGGATCGATTGGGACTTTTAAGACAATGTTTATAATTATGATTTAAACAATTGTAAGAATTTTCAGCTTCCCCTGAATTTGTCGTGGGTTTACTAATTTTTTGGTCTAATTTGACCGGACTAAAAGTATAGTCTCTATAATAAAGTTGTAGTCTGGCATCATCTGGTAAATTTTTATACTCAGAAAAATATACAAAAGTAGTCAAATAAAACAGATAATAGTTCATCAACTCTTTTTAATTTTCTTCCTTCAACCACAAGAATGTTTAGATAAATAATTAAAAGGGATTGGTGCAAATTAAGACAGTTATTATAATGTCGTGGTTGTTACAATAGTTAAAATAGCATAATATCAAATAAGCTAAAAAATCCCGGTCGATGCCACAGCTATTTCCAATACTTGATTATCAATAAGTTAGACAAATAGAACTACCGACCTCGTTCCTTGGTTTCTATTCTAGCTTATTTGTTGATCACTTATTTTATTTGTGTTCTAAACAAGAGTTATTTGTAAAATATTAGCGTAGCCAGCTCAGGCTCATTCGAAAGAAAATATTTGAATGACTGAAAAAACCGGATCAAAAACCATTCAGTTTTTGAAGATGCTAAGTTACGAATAAATAATATATACTTAAGTACTATATTCGTAAGATGTAATTTTTTTCAGTAGATATAAAATAAATTAACACAATATTTAGACAAGAAAAGCAAGGAGTTTTGTTTTTGTAATATTATTGACTAGTGGGTCTTGTTTAATATTCTCCTAGCGTGGAATAAACGTTTAAGTTAAATCCCAGTCGCATTTTATTAAAGCAATGCCACAAGCGTTTAACAAAGATGTAAAATAAAATGAGATACGTCAGTACTATTAAGTCTTCTGTGTTATAAGGCAAATTGGCTAGAATCGGGTATACATTTTGTGATAATACAATTCGCTGAAAGTCACGTTTCTCAAAACCGACACAGATTTGTATCCGTGTATGACCGTGGAAATCTGCTTTTATTAGGGTTCCGTACAAAAATGTAAAAACGGAACACTTATAGGATCACTCGTGCGTCTGTCTGTCCGTCCGTCTGTCACAGCCAATTTTCTCCGAACATACTGGACTAAAACAGATGAAATTTGGTAGGATGGCGTGATCCTGTTACCTAAACACAGATTTGCAAAGTAAATAAACTTTTTTATAAAATAAGTACCATTTTCGGGGGACAAATTAGGAATTTAAAAAACAAACTTCAGCAAACCTTACCGTGTTATATACATAAAAAAAGGGCTAGTTATGAGGATTTCAAATATATTTTTGTTATTATTGTAACATAAATAGTCTTGATTTTATTCATGAAAGAAGACAAAAATTGACCATTCCCCACCCTGGTCTCCGAAACTACTGGGCCTAAAATTTTGAAAAAAATACAAAATATAGTTCATTGCCTGTAGATTACAGGAAAACCTACAAGAACTCTGTCAATTGACAATTAAGTGGTAAATTCAATATAAAACGTTTTAGTTCACTTAAACACCACTAGATGGCGATAGTAGTAGTTAGTTAAAATACCAAAATTGAATTTAAAAACTGACATTGGCATTGTACGGAACCCTCTCCACGCGAGTTCAACTAGCACTTGACCTGTTTTTATTATATTATAAAGTGATTACTCATACGCGATTTTAATCAATTCTAGATTGGTTATTTATCTTATCGTAGCTACATGTACTTGCCATAAAGGATTTTGTGCGTCACATTACTTTCCATTATATATTTTATTCTAGCTGCGCTATGACTTCTATCGCTTGTCGTGTAGGTACCAAAGAGCTTTAAGGTCTCAGCTTTTCCTAAGTCTGGTCTGATGCCTTTAATCTAAAACGCGCAAACTAACAGCAAACATAAATAAACCCAACACATCAAAATAAAAACCTACTTCTTTTTTTGAAGTCGTTTATCAATAAAAATTTAAAGTGTAATGTATTTTTAAATAACTAACTTCCCAATTTTGCAACTTGAGCGTAATAAAATTAATTTTTAACGTTTCTATTTCGGTCATCAATAACTGGAATAGAATTTACAGAACATAATAAAGGCATATAAGTCATGTTGTAGAATCAATCGATTATTACAATCGTTGCATTTATCGACATCTAATCATATTATTGATTTGTCGCCGACTGCAAAATTATCTCATCACATATTGAATTATAATATCATCCAAATCCTAACTGATATTAGAAATGAGTTTGTTTGTTTGTTCCGCTTTCACGGTCTATCTACTGCACCAATCTTCCTGAAATTTCACATACACATAGATAGAAATATTGAGAAGGACTAGGATACCTTTCAACTCGGGAAAGAGCACTGTCCCCGTGGGAAATTCACGCGGGTGAAGCCGCGGGCTAAAGCTTGTAAGCTGAGCTTGAATGTGTGATACTTCAATATTTTTTGTTGTTATTTTCATAAAACTATTGGTACAATATTAATCTTTTAAAAAATTAATCTTTTGTTTTAATATAAACAGTGTTGCTGTTTATCGACAGTATTATTTACATTCCGATCGCAGTCAGATTTGCCTATGCCAAGCAGTCTGTGGGGGCTCAGGTTGTGCAAGTACAACCACACCACAGCACTTTGAAATCGGACACGACCTACATTTTTCTAGTGATGGACGTAACTCGAGTGTCGTGCTTGCTATAAAATATACAACGCAGATCCTAAACCCGACCGCAAGGTGCTAAAGAATGACAACAACGTATCACACAAACGCATAAACCGATAGTAAAATTTCCCTGGGTATTTTATTTCGGTTGCAGTTTAAGCATTTTAATATAGGTATTCACAGTTTGCCTAGGGTTATCTGAAAATGCTTTTTCAATTTTATCTTGATTTGTTTTTGCTTCTGTGGTTTTGAAGAATGGGCATTTATGTTTTGCATTCCATCAGACCGCATCGAACTGATAACGTAATATTTTTCAATGCAATTCTCTCGGCTGCTTTCAGTTTGTCAAGGAACTCGGAAATTTTATTAATTTATTTGAGGTGTTAAGTCGTGACAAACAGTCAGAAAGATAATAGTAGTTTATTAAAATTGATTGATTGATTTGATAAAGGTATTTACGTTTGCGCGATCTGGAAATGGGTCGCCCAGCCGCCACAGCTGCAAAGGATGGCCGTGATTAATGAACGATTATTTGCGGAATATTCCCAAACAACATTTGAACGATTTCAGAATTTGCAAAGAAATTCTCCGATGCGAAACTTGTGACGTCATTCGCCAGCATAATTAATACTTTTACGTCCTTCATAAAATTTGCCTAACTGCAAAGAGGTAAAAAAGCATGGGACAGGGAAGGAATGCTATGTAAATACGAATGGAATAAGAAGTAACTTTAGTATTGCTTTTGTCAATTATAGAATGACTATTCGTGTTGCGCATAACGAACGCATAAAATAAAGATGAGTCTGCATAGAATAATAAATAAATCTTACAGCATGGTGTACAGTACATTCATGCACAATAAGTTTGCTAGCATAGCGGAACCGGTCCAATAATACCTCGTTAGCTATGTCAACAAGATGTCCACGAATGGTATTTTAAAATTGAAAACAATGAGTATGATATTATTAGTGTCAATTAAGCCGTGTCATACTGGTAGTTTTAACATTATTCTTATTTTACGAGCATTTCTGTAACTGCTTCAGGACATCTTCTACCATAAAGTCGCTAGCGTTAAGTATACTTGCGTCAACATTCTATCTTTTCTTTTATTTATATTAATAAATTTAATTATTGACACTTTGTTGCTCTCGAAATTCAATACTATGTCGATATTTATTTCCATAAATTCCCTTGAATAAATCAGAATCTCTACCTACCAAATTTATCTATGACCGCAATCATAAGAATAAGAATATTGTTGTTCACCATTTCCCTTTTTTTCAATTTATAATTATATCATCGGCCAAAGCAATGTTAACAATCATACTTCATTGTATATAATTGATTTTGATTTTGACAATTACGTTTGGCGTGGAATCTCATGATGCGACGAATCTTCATCTATGTATATGTAATATACTGATGAAGTTCTTTAAAACATTCTTGTATTAGTATAGTACCTTACAGCTATACGTCACCTCATGTTTATTTTACTAAAAAAAGGTAAAATTATAGGTTTTAATTGATCTGAATTGCATTGATACAGAGCTCTGCTTATGAATAATTGGTTAATTTAACTTATTATTACGGGTCACCTACATAAATTCGTCAATGTTTAATTAGCTTAAAGAATATATACAACTCATGGTCTGCACTTGCTGTGTAACATTATAAACATGAACTAGTTAACGTAACTCGCATATCCTCGTGTTGAGCTAGGAGTTCCGGTTCTGACGCCGTCGACATAAAGGATATCGCTTCTTATTTCATTCCCTGCTCAATAACTAATCGCGTAATGAAACTCACTTTTACTTTTCCTTTTCGATGCCTTGTAGGGAAAGAGGTTATAAGTTAGACGTCCATATGTGTGTATGTTGGGCAGCTTCTTACTACCTGCGGTATGCGAGTTCGATGTTTCGCGGGGATTTGTGGTTGATTTATCATACTTGTACATATGAAATTCAAATATTCGTTTATATTACGCTTTTGTTATCACTACATAGTATAAAACAAAATCGCTTTTTCTGTCCCTATGTCGCTTTGTATGCTTAAATCTTTAAAACTACGCAACGGATTTTGATGCGGTTTTTTTAATAGAAGAGTGATTCAAGAGGAAGGTTTTTATGCCCATGCGAAGCCGGAGCGGGTCGCTAGATTAAATATAAATTATCTTCATAACGCAAGCTATACTTCCTGTATATAGTCTAGCAAGGTTAGAAAGGTCAACGGTTACGATTAATCTGAGGGGTTAAATGTGCCATAGTATTATTATACGAGTATTTTAGTTCTTTTAATAGGGATAACATAACAACAGAATCACGCTTTGTTAGTTCTTCAACAACTTGTGTGGATTTTATTCTATGGGCAATAAGTATTGTATTGTTGACCTGAATCACTTTAAAGCAGATACAATTTAGAGCAATGTTTATAATATCTGTTTCATTCTAATTGATGTCACTTTGGCGAGGCGCTTTTCTAACGTGTTTATTGTTGTTTTGTTGTGTCTTGATTATTTGGTAATTATTTTTGGATTGTGGTGTTATAGAATCATGGTCTCATTCTATACTAATATAGCTATCAGTATTTCCTAGAATACATTAAATATATGTCGGAGTGAGAGGTATAAGGGGGCCAAGTGCAAGTCAGGATGGATGGCTTTCGAGCATCAGATAGGGTCATAGGATGGCTTTCGTGGGCAACTCTTTAAAGCAGAGTGACAGTTAACTAACAGGGTATCTTTACACAATCTTACAAAGGTCAAGCGAGGGCATAATTGTCCCGATAGAGGGACGGTAACCCGAATCACGGCTTAGATCGGTGCCCCACACACGCACACGATAGTAATCTCACAACCAAGACTCTTCTCGATTTCCTCCGTGCTAACACAACTGATAACCAACAGCAATTGGTGAAATCAAGGGTCAAGGGTACACAGACACTCGCGCATCTAGGCGCCTCATCACGAGACTTCTGAACACTAGGCTTCTCGCCCATAGGTCAACAAGGGATAGCTAGCTCTCAGGACACATCTAAACATATCGGGTCACACGCACGCGCTAACACTTAAAACAATTAACATCAACTAATCACGATACTATTTCGTAGCTACTGCAGTGCACTGCCGCGCGTCTACATTCGAACTCGGCCCGATCAATTCTGTTCTCAACTGCCATTGCAATCACTTTCACCGTTACAAAAGTAGGGATAACCTCACAAGTGCACACGCCCGACGCCATATTCAAAAGAACGTTCATTTCGATTCCCAACCGCTACTTCTATGACATTGACATTTGACAATGTCATTTGATGTTGCCAACCGCATAGTGTCGCCACTATAGTTAAGTTGCTTTCAGATTGATAAAGACCTTACGTTTAGTACTTCATTCTGCGACACGGCCATCTCTGACAAGTCACACGTCCCTGTGTGACATTTGATGACGTAGTAATCTAATAAGAATAAAATTCTGCTGCAAACAGGGCTTCAAACGAACTCTCATAGTAATTCAAAGTTTATTTTCAAATAATTAAGCTTACATCATTACTAGGTATAATCACAAACTACTTCTAATTATAAACTGACCAATGGCCATTATTCACTCAACCACATACTTCAAAAATTAGCTAAGACTCTACTTGCTCTACTAAATCGCTCATATCGACTCTACCGATTACGGTCGTCTCTATCGCCTAATTCGAGCAATAGGACTCATGCCACCTCCAGTGACGATCTCTCAAGGCATCACTACTACCTAAATCGAGCGGTATCAGATCATGCCACTTTCGCAGTGACGATAACCTTGCCACCCTCACCAAGTGACGATAACCACGTTGCCCCCCAGAGAAAACAAATAACAACTTAGTTACTTGATTGAATAGTGTTCAATGGGCTTACACTTTCCTCTACATCATAACCAAATAGACTACCGAGTCCCAGTACCACTGAGTTACACTATCACATTACACTTTTTCAAAACAAAATAATTTTGACCGATTTAGAATTTATTACAGTCTCACATCTGTTATCGCATTTGTGGCCAATAGCTATCACAACACAATAGCTCAAAAGGTATGGAGCACCAAAACCTTTTATTTTGCGGACTTCCCCATGGGAATCCCGAGTCAGACCGCGACTCTACGATCTACGTACTACCACCTACCGCTTACCCAGGGTCATCTCATTTCAAGGAGATAACACCAATTTCTACCAGACTACGTCTACGATATATTGGTACAGTCTCCTAGCCCCGAATCTATAACCAAATCAATCAATCAATCTACCGCTTTTACGTCATCTTACTTTACAAACTCAATAGGTACTTGACTCTTAAACATCTTCCCGATATTATCATGAATGTAATTTTACTTTCTACCAAATGATGGTTTTAAAAAAGCGATAATCTAAACGAAATTAAACACAGTAAAATTTAACCGCTCGGTCGTTCCTGACCCATTTGGAAAAATTACGGTATCAAGTGAGCTCAGTGAAATTATCACTGTTACAAAAAACAACTTAAAATATTATATTGCCAAAAGTAACATTTTACAAAAAGTTTGTTCTGCTATAATTTATTTTGAATTTCAAACAGCGTTATCACCAGCCAACCATCAGTAAAAACTATGCAGTAC
This sequence comes from Apomyelois bistriatella, assembly GCA_947044815.1. Lineage (NCBI taxonomy): Eukaryota > Metazoa > Arthropoda > Insecta > Lepidoptera > Pyralidae > Apomyelois > Apomyelois bistriatella. The sequence goes on from OX345691.1 coordinate 5,747,113, forward strand.
AACGCAATGCTTAACCAGCACAGCAAAACCGTAGCACTTAACCAGCACTACTTATCACTGAGCACTTAACCAGCACTCAGCCCAACCGCGATGCTTAACCAGCAAGGCAAAATCGTGGCACTTAACCAGTGTCACACACCGTCTAGTACTTAACCAGCACTAAACCGCAATGCTTAACCAGCAAAGCAAAATCGTGGCACTTAACCAGTGTCACACACCGTCTAGTACTTAACCAGCACTAAACCGCAATGCTTAACCAGCAAAGCAAAATCGTAGCGCTTAACCAGCGCTACACACACACTAACACTTAACCGGTGATAACAGAGTACTATCCCTTAACCGAGCAGCGCTTAACCAGCACTACACACACCGGCACATAGTAATAAACGTAAATCAACGTAAAATGTACTTTCAGCATTTGTAAAGAATCACAATACTTTCGGCCTCTACTCTTAAGGACTAATTGTTTCATCCTCAGATACTACATTGTTATCAAATTCTAAGGGAGAATTAGGATCTGGCATTTTCCTCAATCGATCGTGAGCATATTTATACTGGCGATTACCACTAAGCAATGCAAAACTTTTCATAACTTCCAAAAATTGCAGTAATTTCTCAAAATAATAAACTGGGTTCTGTTTAACAAGCACACAAAACATCATTGTCTAATCAATTTTATTCAACGAATCAAATCAGTAAACCTCACATTATGAACAACCGGTCCATTTCCGCCTTATTATTTTATTTTAAATTACTTTAATCAATAAATCCCGATTACAAAATGAGAACTCAGAGATCACTGAATCACCTTAATCAATAACTCAATATCTTGATGGCAATTAATGTCAACACAAAATCCAAAATTGCGCAATCTCAATAATACCACAAATACGCGTACCACGCCTGTGATCACCGGGTCCAACTGACCCTACTGTTTTCTCAGAAACCCGACCTCCACCAGAGTCAACCGCATATCGCCTACTCACGGACTACACAAGGCAGACACCGATTTTTCTCGAGGTACGACTAAGACTCGGACTCCAGCATAGTCAAAACACAAATAATATCAAACAACGCAATTTAAAAATTCAACTATTACACTATGAACTTAACGATCGGATTCTTCAATGATCTCTTTTGCCTCTAGCGTATTACCAAAAATCACAAGTTACGCTTTACAAGCACGCTTACAAAAATTTAATTCAAAATAACTTCGCCGTAACTAAACCCTCAAAAATGTAGAATCAATAAACCGTTAAGCAATTTTTTTTTTATTACGCGTAAACGAACGTTAAATCATTACTGACAATAAAACATTTTAAACAAATTAATCAATCAACTGAATTTACCAGTCAACGTCGTTTTCGCAACTACCTAAACTTTAGGTACCGAAAATTACAATTTAAAATTAACTTTGTCCATGTCATTTAAGATTTTTCTCGAACTACCCCAAATATCTCGTAACCACAGTGTGTTTTTATGTATGCGAAAATGTTCAATAACAAAAGTGAAATATCATTTTTTTTTTAAATAATTCAACATCGCAATTGTTTAAATACAATCGATTATTTTCTGACTAAATAAAATGCACAATGTAATGAAACATTATAATCGCACTATATTAATGTAATCGACAACGTTTTTAAAAACCTGTGGTAGCTAAATTGATATCAAAGACGATATTGTCAGTTATTTTTATCTAATCATAACTACCTTCAAATATCAAACAATTTACCACTGAAAATAAAATTACTCAATTGATGATAAACGCATAAAATTTCAAAAAATCAGGTTAAGAAAAATGTCAAAAGACTTACCCCGGTTACTGCAACAAAACAAACGTATTGGTACTTACACTGTACTAAACACGAAACCGTTATTTTACAGAAATATGTACTAACCGCATTATTATCCGCATAAGTAGGTAGTTTTATACGCGTAGAGTTATTACAAGATTAAAGCCATGAATCAAAAAACAAGCGTGTCAGAAAACCAAAACTATAGGGTTCACCATCCCACTTCTGATGTCGGAGTGAGAGGTATAAGGGGGCCAAGTGCAAGTCAGGATGGATGGCTTTCGAGCATCAGATAGGGTCATAGGATGGCTTTCGTGGGCAACTCTTTAAAGCAGAGTGACAGTTAACTAACAGGGTATCTTTACACAATCTTACAAAGGTCAAGCGAGGGCATAATTGTCCCGATAGAGGGACGGTAACCCGAATCACGGCTTAGATCGGTGCCCCACACACGCACACGATAGTAATCTCACAACCAAGACTCTTCTCGATTTCCTCCGTGCTAACACAACTGATAACCAACAGCAATTGGTGAAATCAAGGGTCAAGGGTACACAGACACTCGCGCATCTAGGCGCCTCATCACGAGACTTCTGAACACTAGGCTTCTCGCCCATAGGTCAACAAGGGATAGCTAGCTCTCAGGACACATCTAAACATATCGGGTCACACGCACGCGCTAACACTTAAAACAATTAACATCAACTAATCACGATACTATTTCGTAGCTACTGCAGTGCACTGCCGCGCGTCTACATTCGAACTCGGCCCGATCAATTCTGTTCTCAACTGCCATTGCAATCACTTTCACCGTTACAAAAGTAGGGATAACCTCACAAGTGCACACGCCCGACGCCATATTCAAAAGAACGTTCATTTCGATTCCCAACCGCTACTTCTATGACATTGACATTTGACAATGTCATTTGATGTTGCCAACCGCATAGTGTCGCCACTATAGTTAAGTTGCTTTCAGATTGATAAAGACCTTACGTTTAGTACTTCATTCTGCGACATATATTTAAATACAAACATAGGAACCTAGAAAAAATAACAAAGGTACCCATTATGCTCGCTGCGTTTCCTCTTTGAATTGCAATGGAGAGCCTTTGAATCAGGTACCATCCGGAACGGTGGTCGTATCCATAACACTTCAAACGCCGTCCTATCTCACCAACGAAGTGCTTCGCTTTTGAACACCACGGTCCTAGAATTAATTTGTTAAGATCTTCTAGGCATATTTACCTAACCCTTTTAATTCGTTTTATGACTTTTTTTAATACGCAATAATAAACATTTATCAGCTACATTTGTTGCGAATATTTTACTGGGATTCATTCAGAAAATAAATATAATTATTTAAATGGTCAATAAGCTGCTTTAAAGAAATAAACCAAAAAATGCAATTATCGATAGGGGTTCAAAAGCGATTTTTCAGGGATTGATGCGAAATTGTCCTGCAGCTTATCGTCATCTAATGCACAAGAGAGATTTTAGTTCAAGTTAATTCTTCGAAGCTAATCTGTTCTTCAACTTTACCTACCAAATTCTGTTACTAATGCCTTTGTTCTCTTTCCTCGAGTTATCGAGGTGTGCGAGATAGCTCTTTAGTATGTATTTTGTATCATCCAACTGATTGATCGGTTTTCTGTGCGTGTCTGCTCGCCTCTCATTAGCTATGCGCGGCTTGTTAACGTCGGCCGTCATTGTTTGCAGACGTTTTACTGCATAGATTTAAAAAAAAAAATTGCGTCACTTAAGATAGATGTAACATATGACATTAAATGTATGGGAACCTAGCGCGCCGTTTGCGGGGGGTAAGGGCTGAGGTAAGGGAGGGTAGGAGGGGGGGTCCGTCATCAAATACACACATTATGGAATGAGTTCACAAACTTTTCTTATTGCAAAATCAAACAAAAAAGACTTTATGACACAGGATTAAGGCTTAGTACAAATGCACTGTATTTCCACTCCGACCAACTAAGCAGTCTGAGCCTGTTAGACCCAGGGGTCGTGGGAGCTAATTTAGTTGTTTCCAGTTTGGTTAGGACATTGCAGGCTTGAATCACCTGACTGTCTGATAATAAAGACGATTCTGTGCTTCGGAATGCACGTTAAGCCGTTGGTCCCAGCTGCCCTCTGGTAGTCGTTAAAGGAACCATCTCAGAGGCCGGGAAAGCCTTCCGACGAACTCTGACACCAGGGTATGCATAGACGATTGACCGTGTCACCTACACAAAAAGATGAGTCTGAGCAGGAAAAGTTTCCATGTATATTCTCGAGCAATAGAAAAAAGTTCACATTCGTAAAAAAGTTCGAAGTGTACGTACGGTATTGCCGTTTGTAACGTTTGAGCGTAGGTTTTGTTCTGGTTTGGAGATAAAGATACCTTCTCGTTCTCAATACGACTGTTATTTACCAAGTACATACTATTTTTTTATTTATAATTACTATTATATATAAATAAATATGACACATAGGTCAGACGTCAATCGCTTCATTTAACCCTGATTAATAGCGTACCCTGGGCTCTGAAGCGTAAGCTGAAGAGGCCTTATTTTATATTATGATTATATACTATATAAAAATAAATATATAGTATATAATCATAATATAAAATAAGGCCGGGAAAGATGAGCGCACAGTTACTTTAGCCTATTTACGCTCGTGATACCACAGAATAGATAATAGTACTGATACATGGAGTATCACTAGCGTGATATTATTAGTAATTGCTATTATTTATTGTTATGTTTGAATACATGATCTAATTAAATAGATAGACAGGAAAACGAAGCCATTTCATCCTCGAATTTATATGTACCTACTTATAGATGAGTGTACTTACAATAAAACTCTCTTTTGAAATTCTGACTGGAAAATTGGTATAAATTTATGCCCGATATATGTCTTATCTATTAGTCACAGTTTACTTAATTTCCATAAACTAGAGCAACATTATAAAATTATTTTTACTCGCTCTTTCAAATAACAGCACTGAATATGATAAACTGAACTAATCTTAATGAGCTGATATCCATAGGTCATCTAGGCTATGGCCAAATGTTAAGTACCAAATCTGTTAATAGATTTGCAGTTAAATCAGAAAATTGCGTTGTTGCAGTCAGAGCAATAATCTTGGAGCGCGGTAGTGGCACTGCAGCATATACATAAGCTTCAAATTTAGAATGTAATTAATGTTTAGTATATAACCCAAGGGAAAACTAAAATATTTTACAATTTCGGTCCAGTTTTCTAGATACACCAACTTCATAAATAACTTTGTAATCCCATATAAATATATAGGATAAAAAAGTTACATTCGCAGTGAACGAATCAGTGTACCTGCATACTTTTACTTCGCCCGCGTTATCAACAGGTAATATGTATGTCGTAAAGTAGTTCTCTGTAATCTACAAAAAGAAATGAGATACCATCAAAAACAAAACTTATAAAAATTCCAAGTCTCACTTAGTTGTTCTACCGTCAAAAGTTATGAGATCCATGTAATAACAAGCCGGTTAATTTATTCAGTCCCTTCTTAAGCGGACCTCTTGTCTTCGGTTATCACTGTCCTATATCCCTTTGTAAGCTTAAATCTTTAAAACTTCGCAACGGATTTTGATGCGTTTTTTTTTAATAGATAGAGTGATTTAAGAGCAAGGTTATTATGCCCATGCAAAGCCGGGCGGGTCGCTAGTTGCATAATAAGCTAACCTAATAACATCTTATAGTGACTATATCCATATTAAAAATCTGTTATGTTTTAAATAACCAGGACGACTTGCCAATCGCACGAAACCATATAATTAATAGGTATGTATCATTAATGAGATAATAATGTGTTTTCACGCGATGGCCCTATATATTTATTTTTCAGTGACAGAGATACGATGTTCAATGCTTATCGTCACTCTAAAAAGTAATAACTCATTCCATTCGTAAAATTATTACGTCTATTTGTTGCCATTCTGACATGACAGCAGGCAAAATTAGTGAAGTAATAGATTCGCGTAGCATCGATATATCGAGAATACGTTGAATTATTATTGTTATTTTTTTATTGGTTTTTATTAATATTTGATTTCATTTCACTATTTAAATTTAATCATAATGTAAGGTTTATATCTGTATGGGCTAGCATGGTCTGACTTGAAGAATTCTATTTATTAAACTATTAAATCACAAACAATGCATTGTCAGTTCCGGAGTACTAGTTTTGGCGGTGGTGGTAATTATCCAGACTCGACACGATAAGTATATCATGAAACAATATAAAAAAATAACCAGAAGTCGAAGCAAACAGGAGCATGAGCAAAATAGCCTGAGATGGCTGGTTTCACTTGTGATTCCATAATGCCGGTCAGGTTCAAGAGTCAGGTCTATAAAACCATCATTAGAACTGTCCGCCGCACTGGATGTGTGAAATATCGCGGAAAGACCGCGTTAGAAACTCCCACCACGTTCGGGACAGCCTTCATGTCCATGACATAGCAGATAGATAGCTTCTAAAGAGTAGCCTGCGATGGTACGATCACGTTTCGTGGAAACAGGTGTCTTGACCATGCCACCTCCCCCGAGGCTTGGTATGGTAGAAGGGGCAAACGCTACGCGTGGCGGTTTGACGTCGTGGGGCATATTAGTCATGCTTGATTTAACGTTTTCAAGTTGCTTGCATAATGTATTAGTGACTTCTAAAGTCAATATACTGTAGAGCAAATATTTAATAGCTGCTGTAATGTTTTAATTGCCGTCCGTTTCCTTTTTTGATTATTAATTCATATCAAGTGGGTAAAAGCTCAATTCACCCTGCACACTCTTGCGTCACAGAGGTCATTGGACCCTCTAAGGCCTGGCATCATTGTTTTGATATTTTTTTTATTATATATCAATTTTGTCTGTAGTTAGACTTATTTCTCCCTCTCTACCCCTCACCCATATATTTTCCAGGCATTAGGTGTTTTCCCCACTAATACCCCTAGAGCTTTTTCACAGCTTAACCTATTTTCATTGAACATTTTATTTTGTACTGTGTACGTGATGCGTTTTCATTTCAGACCCCACTCGAGTATATATTTGCAGGCATGCGGTTATTCTTTTCCCTTTTCACCCCCACAAGTTACAAACGACTCAACCGATTTTCATCAAACATATATCTAAAAACACTCGCACATAAGTCACCGTTAATACAAAAAAAACTAAACTGAAATCGCTTTATCCATTACTACAGAAAGATACGTCAAACTTATAATACCCCTCTTTTTGGGTTAAAAATATCGTGAATGCCACTATTATGATTTTGTAGTCCATTGGACTTTGAAAATCCAATTATCTGATTTTTCTTAACCATCTCTTTGGGTTTGACGTTAAAACCCACGTCTAGTTTTACTTCAACAGATGTCACAGGGAGATAAGAAAACCAGGCATTTCGTTTTTTCTTTTCGATCCCGAAGATTGTCATATAATAAGTAAACATTTTTAGTAAGACGTTACAAACAAGAATAATTGGCATCTTCCGGAATTTAATGGTAACACTAGCAATTTCGGAAACTGGTTTCTTCATTCATTTCCCGTTGACATTTACCTACAAGAATTATGTTGATAATTAAACCCGAATTTTACTCCAAACTTGCCTTCTAACTTCGTTTATCGATACTTGACGAAAGAAACTTAAGAGCAACAACACTATGCTTAGCACATGTTCTTGACTGAATAATATTTTTTTCATTCAAAATGGCGTTGAATTTGCTGTAGTATTTTACATAATATAAGGCTTTAACTTGTATGAAACGTAAAAAGAAGTATCAGGAGAACTCATATTTGGATTTATACAATTATTTTTCCATATTGTGAAGGCATAAATCGGCATTAATACCCAAAATTGATTTTTTTGTTGTCCTTGTATATACTCAGCAATAGACATTAGTAGACTGTGAACCCAAGGATGGCATACACGTAAATATCGTGTATGAGTGGTAAGACAGTTTAGCTTGTCATGCTAGTTCTATTAGAGCCGCGTTCGTAGTTCTATGTTTTACTGTATCTCCCTTTGCTCTCGATAACGTATTCCCTCCTATAATGCAAACAAATGACCTGTCAGTGGTTGATTGTGACACTGAAAACAGCCATAAATAGAAGTGATTAAGACGACTTGCTTGTTGATCACGTCATGGTGATGATGTCGCTTGTTTTGCATGGATATAATTTTTTTTAGCTGCTTTTTCCGCTGCTGGGTAAAAGCATTCTCTCTTCTTCCATGTATATCTAGACATAGTAGCGCTTTCTCGCAAGTTTCTATCGAAATTCGCCTGACCATCTCCTTTTAGTCTCCTTGCTTTCTGTACTCTATCCATCAGTTAAAATAGTTAAAATTTGAGCCCAATTATCATGAGGCATTAATTACTGGGATGAGACTTCCCACTTCAGCTTATCCGATTTTTGCCCTATATCCACCTAATTTGGTGTAAGAGCGCAATGGTATAAATTGAAGGTTTGTCAGAAAGCGCAATCTTATAAACTTATTAATTTTTTACTTATATTTGATTATACTGCAATATTCTCAGTTTTAGCAAACCTTAGCTATAAACTAAATAAGTAATATTCATATTTTACAAATGTAGATACATCTCTTACTGTTATCATATATTTGGGAAGAATTAGCTGAATTATATACTGTACCTAAATTATCTTATTTTCAAATACTATATAAATACATTGATTACACTGTGTATATATTTATAAAATATTCTTGGAGGATTTTATAAGAAGGTAACTTGTTTGTGTTCGTGATCGTGCCTGAAAAATTTACACATTGCTTCGTTTTGTTGAAAGTTACATTGGAAGATATCTCTAGTATTTTTTACATACATATGAAGGCTGTGTAATCGTTGTGATATTAGCATTGAATAATTTGTTTCTTTATTTAAAGTAGGCCGCTGCTTGGTGGGATGATGGTGTAGGTATTTCTGATTAGGTTTTGTATACAAGTTTGTATGATTATCATTGAAATAATTGAATTGAAATTGAAATAAGCAATTTGAACAGTACAGTAATTTATTTGTATATATAGCTCGTCTAAACAATGCGTTGCACTTTAACTAAATTATAGTAAATGTTATAATTAACATATTTATACCCAATATGGCACTTATTGGGTAATGATTTCCAACTCCAATAATATTAAACGTGTATATGCCGTCACAAAGGAGTTTTAAATAACTTTATGCGACCTTTCGTTCTTAAAAACATAATATATTATTTTAACATTTCACTTTCTGACCGTTCGTACTGCGTATGTTGATCTCATTGGAATGCGCAATATGCTACAGGATCTGGCGATTCAAGGTCATTGACCTTCTTGATCACTTTTGACATACCATTAAATAAATAGTTAATCTATTTATTTTTTAATTAATACTTTTTAATTTAGTTATTCTAAAGTTAATGTGAAGTTTGAAACACGGACACTAACAAGTACTTAACGCACCATAAGGTGATCAAATTTTGAAAGTGAAGTGAGTGGTAAATCGTATAAAAAGAGAGATCGCGTAAAATATAAATATTTTGCAAACTTTTCAAAAATAAAGCACTGCGCTATGATAGCATAGGCATTGTCTATGCTATCTCTAGCTTACGTAACTATTATTGCGTGTTTCGAACAATTCGTTTTTAATTGTCATTTCCTCAATATGCTGAATGAAAATGCCCCCGCGTAACTGTAATTGTTTAGTCAGCACATAAAGCTTGAATACCAGAAAAAAATACCCTTTATGGAATGATTGTTATATTTCCTTGTAACTTTTTTGCGCAGCACAGATTTTCTGTTTCTCCCAATGGTTGACTGGAAAGAAAGTATTAAAGTTTTAATAAATAAATTTATATTTCTCTCATCCAAATAGTTTTCTAGTTAACCATTACTACCTTTTCTAGTATATATTTAAGACGTGTGGCCTATACGATGACTATAAAAACTAAGTACGGTAGACGTAAAGGTGCTAACACATTTATGGGTTTCAGTGCGTGCTTTATCTTTTCGTTATTACCATAAGCCCGCGTAATTATTTTAAGTCGTGTTTTCTACTACAGCCCGCGTAACTAAAGAAGCAGTAACGTGCTCAGACGCGTGAAGAAATTTGTTCAGTTTGTATCATTATTGGGAGGTTTTTAAAGACATCAATATATATATATAAATTAATGCCACTTTTCGTTGTAATTTTATAACTCAAGAACGGGCTCACCTATTCAAACCCAATCTTTAGGCTTTGTTCAGGACTATTTAGTAGATGGTTTATGTGAAGTTTTTCCCATAATGTCGAGTGGTTCTTCATTTTTTTTACTGTTTCACTTTATACGTAGCGAAGCCGTACCGGACCGCTTGTTTTTTTATGATAACATTATGATTCGACCCTAATATAGATGAATGGAGAGCCATGGAAGAGGCATATGTCCAGCAGTGGACGCAAATATGCTGAGAAGAAAAAGAGGAAGAGGTACCTAATAAATAGAAACTTACAAAGCAATTGCTTTAAGTGTGATAAATCTGTATACGCTACTGGTAGCGACATGCGAAAATAAAAGCTTTATTCATAAATGTTGTTTCTAGTTATGATTGTAAATGATTGATAAAACTAGTTGTAATCCTAGTTTTAATAAAACTTCATCTGTTTAGTACAACAAGAGCATATTTAAAAAACAAAGATACAATTAGAGACCTTTTACTGGGGTTTTAAACTGATTTTCATATAAAACAGAAATCAATGTTGCAATTGATAGAATATTCTGTTTGTCTTGTGAGAATGTACTTCATCAAACAAGTTCTAACGTAGACAAACACTTCAAAAGATAAATAAACGTTGTCTAACATCAAAAGGTTTACTGCTTGTTTTATAGAACTAGGAACGATATAGATTAAAATCACGAGAAGTCCAGTGATGTGTTTTTATTTATCCTTCTATTTTTGAACTTTGACGATTTGTGCTTTAACAACAGTCAATCCTATCTCCAGCAATATAATTAAATAATCTAAACTGCTTCATAGAAAATTAGGTAAATTTCCATCGGAATACGGAGTACATTATTAATTAATGAGAATATTATGAACAGTTGATAAGATTAGAACTCTACGTCACACATTTCTCCTTTACTTGTCTTTCTGTTGACATTGGGCCGATGTTTCCCGTACATGATTGACGTATGTGGGTTACAGGTAATCGCGTATAAACTAGCAGCATACATACTCCAAATATTTAACTAGCTTCAAATTACAATTCTTTTTAGGAGCATCAATACCTTTTGTTGGCCCTTTATTTCCTAAATCTTATAAAAGTAAGTTTCACACAGGAGTTCAAATAAAATCTATAGTATGATATACCTATCTATCAATTTCATGGACGAAATAGAATAAAAATGCATTCGAGCATATTTGTAAAAATGTACGCAACAATTTAATGGTATGGCTCAGTCGCTGTTTGCTTATACACATTGCATGTTTCGTTATGCTACCTGGCCTAGATATAAATTGCAAAACACAACTTTTGGTTTGGATCGTGATTACAAATAAAGATCCTCTGTATTTAGTGCCGTTTATGTGTTATCCGTGAATTTTAATATTTATTAATATATTATAGGCTATACCTACTATACTATATATGTATCCGCTATACTATCAGTGCACCGTATTATAAATGAGTTGAGTGTCACTTAATAAACTCAATTCCATCACGACCTTGGCGGCAGATCTTGGCCGATACAACTGTTATTGTTTTGCTAGTTATTTCAATCTGGGAATATTATTCAAGGATCTAGAATCACACAATGGATTTCAATAAAAATATACGAAATTTGGCAGATTATACTAGGTATCATCAACCCAACGTTAAACTAATTAATGGGTTTTTACTTTGTGCCTTGAGCTCCATTCTGCTTTGAGTATTCTTAATATTAATTGTTCAGATGATTGAATCAAAAACGTAATTCAATATTTTAATAAAAATTAAACAGAGGTTTTTGAAACATCTTCATATTATTGATTTATTAGTAGAAGATACATCTATATTTGTAAAACCGGAACATAAAATTCTATTAAATAAACTTACATCCACATGATTTCCATTAATACGATGAATGGGTTGGATACGATCCAAGTGCATGAATAACATTTATTAGAAAGGTCGCGCTCATCTCACAGATAGTCATTCGACGCTGATAATATGCGAAATAGCAATCTGTTTATGCAATACGGTGGCAACTGACAACTTTCGCCGCACCACCGTCGGCAGGGCTCGTGTCGCGGCCGATGGCAGACTATGCAATTACGAAAGCTGCAATGCAGCCACTTGTGTCTGTGCTATGTACATGCACGTATATATGGTGTGTAGGCCAGTACTCGTCTGAATATATACTTAAAGCTATATAAAAAGCAGTATCCACTTGGTGAAAGTCTTAACTTCGTATTTATAATATGCTTTGATGATGAATCATCGTTATAATTAGCGCTAATTGATAAATTTCGCAAAAATTACTTCGCGGACCCAACCATAATGTACTGTTATGGTTCAATATTTTACGTTGATAGGTGGTGATTATCTGACACATTGTCTACAAAGTGAGCTCATTTATCGGTCAATGTGCACAATAGCACAAATTCTTCGGCTCGCCTTCATTTTTGACAGAAGATGGATGAGCTCTGAATATGTGTAAAATTGAAAATTAAAGTATACTCGTCTATCGTTTTTTTTAATAGAAAACTTTCATTAAAAACAAGTTTTGAAATTTTCAAATAGTATATGGTTCTAGTATCATTACTCCTTGAAATGTCTGTGTTTTCCTACCATTCCCTTTTGTACGAAAACTTGTTTCTGAATTAAAAAAAAATCCACCAAAATAGTACTCGCATGGCCATTTGGGGGCAATGGGAGAATGAATTTCTATTGCAAGATTAATCATACCATGCCTATAAATAATGCCACATTTTGGATCGATTTAAAACTAAGTATCTCTTTTATTCTTTTGGTATTTGATTAATAGACGAAGCTCCAGAACAATACAAATACTATAACAGTATTTTTAGTGTTCTCTGTTTTCGATCAATGCAATCCGAAAATGGCGGAACCGTGATTGCGATGTGATTCCATAACAGTGCATAAATTGCAAAAAAGTGAAGTGAAACTGAAACGATGAGTGGCGGTGAACCTACACTGACCGAATCGCCGGTTCCTCTAGCGCTGGCGCGCCTGCAAGGCCGGCCGGGACGTTTGCCTAGGGGGCTCCGCACGCATCGCCCTAGTCTACCGCTCGCAAGCCTGCAAGAGGCTATAGACGAGACCCCACGACGTTACAGCGAAGAAGCCTTCCCCGACACTGATGATGACGAGGCCTTTACTGAAGTCGAAGTAAAAGTGTCGTCGCATTCGACGTCAAATGGAAGGAGGGCTTCCGATGCTACATTTGCTGAACGCTACAGGCAACTCAACGAATTTGATGGCCCGCCGCCGGACATGCCTCGCCGTGCCTCGTTGGCGGTGCCAGTGGGCGGCGATGGGTATGGGCCTGCTGACAAAGGGCGTAGACGTTCGTGGGCTGCACGTTTACAGCTTGAGCGCAAAAAGCGGCGGAAGTCCGGAGGCAATGATACTGATGGTGAAGAGAGTGACACGCCGCCGACTTATGTTCGTCAAAAACGTCCCTCCTGGTGGAATGTCTTTGTCCCAGATAACATGCTAAAAAACAGGTATTTACTTAAAAACTAAGTTTTCTTTCCTTTTCAATAAAAATAAATGTTTGATTTATGTAATTTTCATTAACTGAGTGAATATCACGTTTTCATTGTTGTCACACGAAACTTATAAAAGCAATGCACGAATAATGTAGTTCACTTATATTGTATGGGATTAGAATGGAAATGCGAGTATTCCGCTCCATGATACCAGATTTCCTTGACCTCGTGTTCCGAGTCCGATTGTTATGTTTGTGGCCTGGCCAGTTTTCAGGGCTATCTGTAAAATAAAAATAATTTGTATTGTGAACACATCCTGATATTTCTATAAATGGGCAAAAATAAAATAAAAATTGCTATCCACATTTTAGCCAACCAAACTCACGAGTCACATTTTCAAATCCGAAAACAACGTATTATGGAGGACAAAAATAACACCAACAAGGAATAACATCTGTGAGACTACGCTAAAGAAGCGAACCCACGCATTACTATTTTACAGAAATTGGCGTAGCATACATAATTTCTTGACAAAGTAACTGAATTTAAAATGAAAATAACTCGCTTCTGCCGTAAAAATTCCATGCGTAGATATATATAAGTTTCAGATAGCGTATAATTTATATATAGGGTAAAGTATGTGACTACCTGACAAATTTATGAGTTTTGTCGTCTTGATAAATCAGCGCCGTTATCTAGGGTACTTACGTGCGCATTACATTATCTTAAAATCAATGCAAATGTTGTTTACGATGGAATACTCCAAAAATAAGTACATAATATGTAGAAAACCTTTCTAAATATGTAATTTTGTTAAGCTTACGATTATTGTTGGTTGGCGTCATAGTCATATCTGGCAAATATTATACAAACAACACAACTTAGACACACTTTAACTAATAGGCACTCAAACGATAGTAAAACTCATAAACAGGCAACATGATTAGTCGCAAACACAATATGAACGAACAATACTTTTAAATGCCCAATGTAAAAAACAGGAAAATCTTATTGGGACGTTGAGTTGAGATCGGTCCGATGGAGACGTCAGAATATCAGAGGAAAATTTTGAATGACTAGTCTATTTAGTAAAAATATGAATTAATCATTCTCCAGCAGTGAAGCTCCCCAGAGCGCAGTCCCCGGGCATATATCCTACTATTACTATCGCCATCATGTCATTATCACCACTTCGCTTCTGCTAAGTATAGGTTATGATATGAATGAACTATTTGACATTTAAAAAAAACTATTTTTACTTATATAGATATATTTTATTTGTCTAGCGAGCGAGTGAAAATTTGAGAATGAAATCATCCAATACCTCGACCGCGCTGTGACTGACAAATAGAAACATTAACGTTCGAACTCAAAGCATTCACAAGTGCCAGTATTAAACCACATAGCCTTGCAACGCGGCTCAGAAGTCCCTTGTAATTAGAAGACACATTTACTATCTCATAGAATATTATGTAATAGTGGGATATACATATACCCGGGGATTCCACTCTGGGGAGTCTCCTGCTGATAAAACAATCTATTCTAAAAATAGCAGTGCCACTAAACTTTCTAGTATCTCCAAGTAAAGTAAAAAAAGGTAGCCTTATTATCACTATTACAACATTTTATCTTAATCTGTCCAACATGAGAGCATCTTATGCTCTACATTAGAAAGATTTTAAATTGTCGTCCTTGCCGCACTAGAAGTTAAGGAGTCATAAATGACAAATAAATTAATGTAGTATTTGGTAGCAACTAGCAACCTACCAAAGGATGATTATCCTTATAAACACATGGATAGTTATAATTGATGTTACTAGTTGTGATTCAGGTAATTAGTAATATTGGATCTAATATTCCACTCCTACTAATATAAAGACCATTATTACCTCTCAGTAAACCGGAACGTTTAGATGTATAAGTTCACCAAAATTTCAGTATTTATCTCATCATACATTAGTACTTTTATTTGTTCACGAACACGATTTCTTTAGATAGACTTAGCTCCGACGTGTACAGCCTATTTAATGCGTTAGTGTACATAGCAATTTTCACCTTGACACTTTTGCCATCATTACAGACGTAGTGAAAAAAAATATCGTGAATATAAAGACCATTATTACCTCTCAGTAAACCGGAACGTTTAGATGTATAAGTTCACCACAATTTCAGTATTTATCTCATCATACATTAGTACTTTTATTTGTTCACGAACACGATTTCTTTAGATAGACTTAGCTCCGACGTGTACAGCCTATTTAATGCGTTAGTGTACATAGCAATTTTCACCTTGACACTTTTGCCATCATTACAGACGTAGTGAAAAAAAATATCGTGAATGTTCCACTGAAAGGTAAAATAATTCTATCCTACTCTTTTATATCGAACTTTATATCGAAGTTATTTATTGAATCGAAGCTTGATCGACACGAAATAAACAAAAAATGAATTTGTGATGCTCGTTGTACACGAGTAAGTATTGTTTTACTGTGTTCTCGCCACGTCTGCTTTTACAGCTTCAGAGCCGACTTCAAAGGAACAAAGCGCTGAAGAATGAAGCGCTCTTTATATTGATAGTTTCTTTATATTATTTATTGTAAGAGTTTTGATTGACTGACAAATTAGGTGAAGGTACTTACGTTGTTTGCATTGCATTCATTCATTGGCCTCAAACAACTACCCACTTATAGTAGTTCCGCAAATCATAATGCCTACAACAAGTCGCATAACGATAAAGAGTAATAGAAATAAACAAGTTTTTATACGTGAGCATGTTAGGTTCATGCGGTAAAGTGCATCAAATTGCAAATATACGACGTGTGTGTGTGTGGATGGTACCATGCAGTGCGTTGTGTCAGCCAACTCAACGTCGTCGTCATCATGGGGCAAAACTATTTCAACACATCGCGCCGTGCGACCTCCGCGCGATTCTTTCCGCAATCGTCCATTCACCTCTTTAATTTCAAAATAAATAGTCAACATTAATATCCCTATTTATAAAATTGAAAATTAAAAAAAAACGATAATATTGTCAGTTCAATTGCATGTATGTTGTGCATAGTTTAGTATATTTTTTATCCCATTTATGGACACTGTTGCATTGTAAACTAAAGAAGTAACCTTGTAACTAACCAACGTGTATCGGATTTCCCTATGAGTATACGCTAGTTTATTTATTTGTATTTGATTAGAGCTTTATGTAACACTTCCTAAAGATTCTTCACTTTAGTAAATTGATAATAATTCACTTAAACGATAGAAATATACACATACAAATCGTATACAGCATAATACGATAATAAATTAAATTAATCTGCAATCGAAGCTTTTCGTTAGTGTGGTAGTTGTTTGAATATTATTCACAGCTGAAATCAAACCAAATCCATAAATTAGCTCTAAATATAAAGAGACGACACTGACAATTGATGATTTCCGTCAAGTTGCATATAATATTTGCAGCAATAGTTTCGCTAATTATCAATTCTGGAAAAGACGGGACTTGGCGGAACCTTGAAATGAGCAGCATGATTCAATGTCGTCTGGCTTCATTCCAGGAGTTTCGTCTGTTTCCCTTATTTTCCATTTTATTCAGTAGACGAAACATTAAAAAGTACTCACATTATTTTACCAGACCACTGATCTGATGTCTCATAATCTGATATACTTATTCAAATATTTAGTTTCTATGAAAATATCTATGTGTAGGAGGACTATGCAAATCGCCTTAATTCATACGTTGACTTAGTCATGCAAACAAGTTTTTTGAGAAGATAAACATGTTGGTTTCCATACATCTAGAAGTTTAATAAACTGGTTAGTTAATGGCATAAAAGGCGTGGCGACTTAAGTCGGCCAGACTAATGCAATCACAGTATTTGCTAAACATATGCGAACATGAATCATTTTGTTTTATTACACGCAGAAGAACCCACGCTTGAAATTATACGGTTGGTTATGTGACCGCACGTGGTACGCACGCACGACCGCATTATTCGCATAGTTAATAAATATGCATTTAATTAGCTGTTTTCGACAACTCGTTCAATATGATACTGGAAACTTACTATCAGAGAAAGAGTTAATAATAAATATATATAACATAGATCATATGGCTTCTTCTCTCTATTCTTGAATCATTTTATTTATCTGTTGAAGTGGCTGGATACTGACATCTTTCATCTATTGCTGGTAGTTTATCTCTTCTGATACACTTTTATGTGTTTCGATAGTAGATTTCTATCATCATTTATATATTTTTCTGCCTATTTTCAAAAGCTTTCAATAGATCACTAGGCCTGTAGTATTTCACTAAAACCCTGAATTTTATTTAATATTTCAGGAATGTCTAAAACAGCCGCCAACAAAGCGTGGGACCATGATTATAAATCCGCTTTAAGTATCATCCACGTCGATGCCTCCATTGTGCCAGATGATAGGTGGGCCTTAAACCCAACCCGTGTTACCCATTGTATAGTACAGGGTCACCAATCTCTGCTACGACTAATCTCGACCTTAAATGTAACGTAAATATCATTGATATTGCATTGCTCACTTCTGGATCAATACTAACAGTATCCGTCCATACGTGGGTGGGTCTTTAGCAGGGTAGGTCGCATTATATCGAATAAAATTAGGCTGTTAATCTGAATAGATTCGCCTCATATCATTATGAAATTTCTCATCACGACGTTTTATTGGCTAAATCAAATGTTGCAAGAGTAATGTAATAAGACATACGTAAGAAACATTTACACAAAGTATTTCTCGTGATTCACTTAGTGCTCTATTTACACATATTAATGCAGGTTTCACGTTAACCTCGTGTTTGTGGATCATAAATTATGCGATAAGATCACCTATATTGATAAATCAGTACTTCTAATCTTACTCGTAAACCGTTTCCTTCCGAAGTGACCAAGGAAAGAGAATGACCCAGATGTGTCGAAATCGACCACCTGCCTTACAAGGACGGTAGCATTCATGAACGGGTTATGACTTACGAGACGTTTGTCGTACATTACATTCCTGCTATTTTAATTAAATATCTTTAGAACCTGCAAGCCACTCGCTATCTTAAAACTGTATTTATTTTAAAAGTTACTAAACGCAATTTTACCATGAGTGTTAAATCTATGTTCTTTATGATGACCTTGGTTTTGGTAAGGATATAATATTAAATAAACTAGCTTTCGACCGCGGCTTAATGACCTCCTTCGGGAACATTGCTTTTTTCCGGGATGAAAGGAACAAACAAATACGCAAACTCACTTTCGCATTTATAATATTAGTTAGATTTAAACGGATTTTCTTTTATTAAATATATTTCTGAAACTATCTGCCTGGGTTTCTACTGATGGGTACACGAAGCAAGAAAGCCTAAAACTAAATGGTCAGACGAACTGCAGGCTTTCGATAAAAATTGCCGAGAAATCGCCATGGCTAGAGATACATAGAAGGTTAGTGGCGAGGGTTTTACCCAGCAGTAGCCTACTGCTAATAATAATAATAAAATATTTTTTTAAAGTAGCACGTTTAATGACTGGAAATCCTCTACTTAGGTTTTCCAGCCTGCGGCTGAATTGATAATGGATGATCAATTCATGAATTAGATACTTACTTAATGGACTAATAGTAATGTTTGGAAGTTATTGAGGTGACTGATGATATGCATTATGAGATACTGTATTTTTTGTGTGCGTTCGAGGATGATCAGTTTCCTCCCCATTGTGGCAATTGCGCTCGTTTGCGTACAGCACACCAGTAATTGTAAGATCGCAATTAGAGGACCGATCTGATGGTAAACTGCACTGCATGTTCATAATGAACACAACGTGGATCAATTTGCTGTTTAGACTCAATTGAAAAACGTTTTTAATAACGTTGCTATTCCATCTATCGTCGTATTCGTAAGCTTCGTAGCTCGGAATCGGCTAAAACGCGATGTTTCTTTTTCCACCTATCATGAGGACCTAGCACAACGTTTTTTATACATAGAAGGTACCAATTGAGCTGACGTCTAGTGTGAAATTTAATGTATTAGAATGGCATAGATAATTAAGCAGTTAATGAAATCATCGTATAATCATAGACAGAAAGGAAATATTAGCTAGGTATATATATAAGCTTTTAAGTGTCTTTGCAACGTGTGCGAGCAAGTCTGCAACTGCAAGTACTGAAACAAAGATGATTGTAAACTGCTCTCACAGATTGAACACAATTCAGGATTCTGGATTATACTTTTATGAATAATCACAGTGAAACTATTCGGAGTAATTTCAATAAAGATTTTATGAAAGACGTTATAAAATACAATTAGATTGTTCTTCAAAATAATCCTGTTTATTTTATACATTTAGATTAGATAAATAGTTAAGTCTACGTCTTAGAACTGTCATGAAAATAATCCCTTTCCGGTCAGAAAATATCTAATCGAATTGATAGAATCTGTTGCCCATACATTAAGAGAAGTACAAATGCTCAGTATTCGAGGATCAATTGCGTCATTTCTTTATATAGTCAGAACCCCATAACATTTATCAATTATAGTTCCTTTAGTAGATGTCGTAAGTGACAATGACAACACTGATTTAAATATATGCAATCTTCCCAGATTATTTTACCTAGAGAAGATTGGACTGTACCAATTGACTTGTTTTGTCGAGTCAGTTGAAGGTTACGAAAACAAACATGCAGTGGCAATGTTTTTAAATAAACCATTTGTTGTTGATGGACGTCAACAGGCCGGTGCGATGGTCTCTGATGATGACGACGTAGGTGTGACGTTTCTAAGACGGAATGAATTCCCATTCCAACTGATAGAGAATCGAGAGATACAGACATACCTATAAATAGAGCGTACTAGAAATTATAGCGTCATATGCTTTTTACTAGCTTTTAGGGCATCGCCAATTTTAGTTTGTCCTGGGCAGTGCAAATGACAAACACAGTCAATGTAAATTAATTAATAAAAATATTAATAATAAATTTGTATGCATGAAAGCGAAAGAAAGAAAGAACGATAAAAATCATATCTCCATATCTTTTACCGAGGCTACTTTTTGTAGATCGTGACAAATAAAATTTATACTAGCAACTAAATTGTCCCAGATGCAACTAAGGGTAAAAATAGATGTGCCGGTTTACCCCCAGCTCATAAAGATATGATCAGGGATATGTAGGTCAAAAATCTTAGTTACACATCAAAAAATGTGAGCACTGCACGGGTCGTACTCCATCAAGCATCTAATTGATTTATTGAAGCCGTTGAAGCTATTTATAGGATGGGTGGGTTCCTCGCGTCTTCACCACGTGAGCTTGTTAACTGTAACAGGGTCTTTTTAATTACTTACTACAAGTACACTAGGTCAAACTATAAATGAGGCACAGACAGCAGATGATTTAAATTTACATTAGAAAAAAGTTAGTTATCAATAACTTGTTTTCGGATGAAAAGGTTAAAAAATAATATGTTTTCGAAGTTATATAAAAAACTATAGAGGTACTTACTTATTTAAAAATTTATAAATCGAACTAGTGTGAAAGAATGTGGTTTAATAGTATATTTTGTATACATGTACTTGAAAAGAACTTGAATAGATTAGAAAAATTCTATTATCTTTAATAGAATTTTTAAGCTGGCCCAAAACAAAATATATTTTTCTTCTTGGCGTCTTGACATGCCTGAATCACAAGCTCCCGGGCTATCCCAGTTTTAGAACTGATCCACTTTGAGTCTTTTTACATTTTCGTTTACTAAGTTAGAAGAGATTAGTATTCTATAACAAATATCCCATGGAAGTAAAAGATTTCAACGCGCCTTAACTCGCTCGTTACATAAATTACGTTTTACCTTTCCAAGCAGTCATTAATCATTCTTTTTATCATTTCAACTGAAACATTCTATCTAAAATGGATATAGATATATTTAGTACTAATTTGTTTTCGATACGGATTCAACTTGGCTGGCTATGGTATGGCTCCTATGCGTTATTTATAGGAGGTACTTAAATAAGAGAATGTAAGGTGTTTGCTCTGTCTTTATATGGCCTCACGTGTTTGCTGCAGTAGAAGGCCTTTAGAGTCATTAGGGTCAACAAGCACAAGATTAACTGCGGTCATTCGACGTCCGCTACTTTACAAATTTAATATATATATATAAATGCAAGTTTTTATATAAACAAACATGTTAATTTTGTATGCCTGTTGGCGCACACAGAGAACTGTTCAGAATTTGTAAAACCTTTTTGTATGACCTGTGTATGACAAAAATAAATGATTATGATTATATTTGTAGACTATTTATAGTTGTTTATGCTGAGCAAAGTCAACTGGGGTAAGTTGTTCAATGTCACGGACCGAGTCTATTCATTCCTATCGTGTGGGTTACAAGGTCGATTGACCCTGAATGAAGTGTATGATTTCATTTATTACGGTAAAGTCCTAGTCGCCCGTAATAAATTTCGTATGATGTTGTAATTCAGTAGGTGTAAGCTCGATATCAGTAATTACTACCCTTACACTTAATCCATTTTGTTTGTTTTTACTTTAAAAAAAAAAACTATTTTAAGTTAATAAAGACCACGAAAGACAATTCTGTGGCATATTCATCGTCATAATCGTCCTCTTCGCCTTATTCTTACCTGGAGCCGTGTATTTCAACTCCATTCATTCCTTTTCGTCGTTCACCATGTTCAGGCTTATCCCGTGTTTATATCTTATTTCACTTCTTTCATTATTTTTACTGGGAACTATTCGTTACGCACTTACCAGTGACTGCTTGGGTGCTGAAGTAATCCAAGTACTTACTTGTTTCCTGTTCTTTGTCAACCGAGTTATGTCTGGTGAATTGGCACCAAGTGTTGAGCATCCCTCATAAGATGGTCATTCTAGATCTATTACTTTGAGTTTGAGATGCCTTCAACAACAATAAAATAAATCCTAATATCTTGACTTGAGGATGTCTCATCATCCTTATCTAAGCTGTATCCTTGTTGCATCTCAAGTCGTATAGCTACGAAACCCGGGGTCTGCTAAAACACGTGGTATACTCTTTTTGACCGCAGCCTTCTTGATGTAAACTCTATTTGGAAATGTTTTTGTGGGTAGAAACCACCACTGTTGAAGAGAGGTACAGTAGCCTCATATAAATATAGGTGTAGTGGAGAAATCGGTAAAGTTATATACTTTATGGCCTACTGTACGAAGAAATTTAGACTTTCCTTGATCCCTAAGCCCCCTCTTTACGGCCACTACGGAAAGAAAAGCCTATTCTAAGCCAGAAACCTCACAACTGATATTAATCAATATACCTTAAATGTATTTAAAAACGGATTCCCTCTTGGCAACAATATGGAAACACCTTTGCCGTTGCGCAACCTGTTTGTAGCTCTTGCGCCACACCCACCATTGACGGCGAATTGACGCCACATTGTCTCAAAAATGTACATTTGGCTTTAGCCAACATAAATGATATTTGTTGACTTCAACACCATGCAGTTTTGATAGTTTCAACTACGTACGAATATTGGTTGAAACTCACGTTACATTGCTCTTGCTATGCAAGCAAAAATAAATGAATCGTCATCGTTCACCACATTGGGCTATCGAGAGTTTCTTATTTCCAGAAAAATTATGTACAACCAACAATATTTCGTAAAATCTATCACCGCGTGTCGCATATGAAGACAAAGATTTATGCACAAATGCTCGAAAAAATACACATTATTATTTGGAAATAAAAATAAATTCATCGCGGACAACATAACATTTGATTTTCCCCCCATAACTATCTCAATTTTGTCTGCTGAATTATTATTATTTTTTAGGAAGGAGTTGAAAAATTCTAGTATATAATGACCACCTTCAATCCACAGCCTGCAACCACTGCTGTAGTAAAATGAAATAGTTAAAACGTTATCTTAGTCCTACGTGAGCGCTCGCGCGTACCGGCGACCCACTAGATTTCACAACACCACACTTCACCAGTCCAACGACCTCGTCGAATGCGTTATACACGATACTTCCTAGCTGCTCGATAGATTATCTCCATTGTAACATTTTCTATTGTCACAAAATAAATATAGTACTAACATAATAAACTTTGATTATTTTTAACATAAAAAAAAATAGAATAAACTTTGATTAGGTCACAACTAAATATACCGCTACTGAAAGTAACAATTGTATGTTTATTCATTGTTGATCTAATTGCCTACTTTTTCTCGATAGTTGAACCAGTCCTTTATCTCTGATAAAATTGAACTGAAGCGGATATTTTAAGCCTATTGTAGTTTGTAACTAAATTGATGTTGTCGTGGCAATTGTTAAACTATTTACTATTGATGGTTTTAGTATGAAGCCGTTTATAAGCTAGCTAAAAGTATTTAGCATCTCTCCCTTCCATATTCCATCTCCCGTAACTTCATTGCATTGAATAAGATAAGTAGGTTTATAAGGATTAGTTGACGTTGTCCCCCGCGGTTTCACTCACCCTTGACGTGTATGTACTATACATATATATAAACTTTTCAGCTATAATGTACATATAAGAAAATATTACAGAATTACAGAAAGTTTGATATTAAAATTAGATTATTTTATCTCAATCTGTAGCATATTGTGAAACTCGTTTGTGACGTCGCCCGAGGCAATTCCCAACGAAATCATAGCGACCGAGTTTATTTCGTGTAATTATGAATAATATATCTAAAATATAATCTCTTACTATTTCCACAAAGCTGGACCTGTGTAGTACATAAAGTTATAAGTAATAAGTTGCATGGGTCTAAAAACCTTCCTCTTGAATCACTATCTATTAAAAAAACCGCATCAAAATCCGTTGCATAGTTTTAAAGATTTAAGCATACATAGGGATATAGGGGACAGAGAAAGCGACTTTGTTTTATACTATGTAGTGATGTTTTCTAGTATCAAGAAGACCAATCAGCTCTTATGCCTTTTATTTCGTTTCGGTGGTAATATTGTTAAAAAGTGAAACTAATGTAATATTAGTATAATTTACTTTATTTAGTACAAAGAACATAAAAAATACTCGTAACAAATTTAAGGGGTTATTTCCCCCAAAAATTCCACACAAAGTATATCCAATGCTTAGCAGTGAACTGTTGTGGCTAGCTTACTACAGTATCACTTTTTACCATAAAATTTACGCTTATCTTTCCCATCCTGAACCATCGGAATCTAGTTATCTAATTTTTCAATTTATATTACTCAATACATGCAAAAGAACCGTATGGTATGACAGTGCTGTTTGTGACATGGTACCTCTAAGTCTTGTAAAAAGTCACGCACTGTGAAATAAATCTCGCATACATGAATCACTAGATTAGCTAACTAAGATTAATATGATTTATGCTAATTTCAAGGATTTTCAGCATTTAATAACTTGACGCATATTTGTTTGAGCTGCACAACGTTTAATCGAAATTTTAATTTCTAACTTAATTATTTCCTTATATCATTTGTTTTTGCCTTGGGCATGCAAATATGTATGTTTAATGTTTATAATATTTTATGTTTTATTTTTAATCGGGCGTTAGATTTATTTACGGCGAGACAAAGGAAGTGCTATTTAATTGTTGAGAATTTTTTGTTGTTAATTTTACATTAAATGACTAATTAACCATTAATGCTGTGGTATTTGTAGTTTATCAAGGCTGGCTGACGGCACTGTTAGTTAGTATTGTGATTGAGGATTGGTAATTTCCGTTAACAAAATACAATTGATTTAAATTAAAACGGCCACTAGTGTCCCAACTACTTTTAAATCGATAAATGCGAGTCTAGACGAGATAATAAGTAACTGCTGGCATATGTAGTTGTTTGTAAATATACATCTACAGCTGTGTGGCTACGACGCTCGGCGCCCGCCCGCCCAGTGTCAAGGGCGGCGCGGCGGCGGCGGCGCGATCCCCGCCTCTTGCCGAATAGGTTCGAGAAACCAACGTACTCTGACCTATCTAATATCCGTCCAAATACATACACAAAGGAAACATCACGGCTCTTTCTTTCCTGGTAGAACAAGCCTGCTTAGTTCCGGGTGGAGCTCGCTAGCGCCGTGTAACGTGAAATGTTCAA
Source organism: Apomyelois bistriatella (assembly GCA_947044815.1). Taxonomy (NCBI): domain Eukaryota; kingdom Metazoa; phylum Arthropoda; class Insecta; order Lepidoptera; family Pyralidae; genus Apomyelois; species Apomyelois bistriatella. The sequence goes on from OX345691.1 coordinate 5,772,718, forward strand.
CTTGGATGTATTCTTTAAATTAAAGTTAATAATTTACGTTATTACAGCTCTTATTCGCTGGTTGAGCTTTTCTTAGCTCTTAATGAAGAGTCACGATCTGTTTCGCTTTGTGTTTTTATTTTTATTTTTGTAGGTATTGAGAAAATGTTCTTTGTTTTTGTCCTCAAGGAGAAGCTAACATAAAAAATTTAACTGATTTACTCCTCCTTTTTTTTGAAGTCGGTTAAAATAGTCAATCAAATCAAACGGTATAATTGGTATAAATCAAGCTCGTTATAGATAGATGTTGAACCGAATTTGAAAATCACCCATAAAGTTGATTGCATACGTACATGTTTTCGTTTGTAAATATTACAAACTAGCTGTTCCCCGCGGCTTCGCCTCGCGTGGGACTCGGTTATATCGCGCCCAAAAGTAGCCTATGTTTGACCTCAGGTCGTAAACTACATCCCCACCAAATTTCATTACAATCGGTCCAGCAGTTTAGCCGTGAAGAGGTGACAGACAGACAGACAGACAGAAAGACAGACAGACTTTCGCATTTATAATATTAGTATGGAGTATAGATTAGTATGGATATAGAGCCGGGAGCAGTCTGTGTTTATTAATGTAAGTCGTTTGATTTAACAAAATCCAAATGTATCACTATCTCGAACTCCTCGTGTGGTTTGTATTTTGATTATCAATCTTAAGATTTTTTTTTGATGCATAGATAAATATACATACTTACTTATATGTAGGGACAAACCACTCAGATTAAGTCATTACAGATTAAATCTCCACAGACAAATGTTAATAGAGTAAAGAAATACATAAAAATGATTTTTAAAAACAACTTGTTCGTGTATTTTTAACTGGTTAAACTTTACGTAAATATGGAGTATTTCGCAACTAATTTCTATTATAAGGTTAAGAGGTAATTAAATATTATGAAAATGCCAAGAGCGTGAACCACTTTCATGTAAACGTGTGTCCTTCATTATTTCGGCATTGCATGATATTGTTATTAAAGATACCCATCGCATGCATCGATGTGGCAGATTTTTAGTTTGCTATTTTTTTATTTTTTTTTTGTTCTTTTTTTTTGATAGATGCATTTATACTACAAGTTGATTTATTACTATATAAGTTCAATAACAGTTTAGGAATTTATCGATCATTTTGATTTATAGAATATTAAGTACTAATTTCCCAATGAATAAATCAACTTGTAAGTTTTACACATTCAGACAATTGACAAAATGTATAGTGTAAATGGTTTGAATGAAAACAATTTTTATTCACTCACACATTCAATTGTCTATATGTATATATCTACTGCAGTATTATTTATTTGCATGTTGCCTGTACCTAGTTGTGTCTGTTGCATGCAGGTCTAGGCGCTCCTCGCAGCAACTGTCGAGAAGCGCAGAGAGCATAGACCAGTCCTACAAGAGGTAAGCGACACAATTGCAAATTGTTTTTTTTTTTTTTTCAATATTTGATAGTTACCCAGTCAAATACATTTTTGAAATTAGGTTGTTGCTTTGTTATGTGAGTGTAATTAAGTCATAGATTTAAAATTATATTATCTTCTACATTTATTACATACTTCAGCAATCTGAGAGCCTTGAAGCCATGCTACAATTCTCATGTTAACTTATCATAACATGTTTATTTATCTATTTATAAAAGTATAAAATCAACAACCAACTGGGCTCAAACAGATAACACCACACATGGCTCGCCACTTGAGGTTCAATGAGAGAAAAATACTGTCACGGTCTTCAACTAAAAGGGCGCATCCTCTAAATTAATTTTCCAATTATACTGTTAATGAACCAATAATTGATGTCTGGTGACAATTTAAATGCGTCGATGAGACGATGTTACCGGTTACCACGCCTCTCATCGAAATTACGTAGATTTATTACCGGATAGCAGAATAATTCGCCGTACATACTTACATTTTGGCATTGAATACAAGGTGGACCTTAATTTTACAACTACAATGTTAGTTCCGACAACTATGCACATGCGCATTACAAATTGTCAAAGAATGTTGTTTGTTTCGCTTGTTGTTTGAATATTGTTAGAATTGCGACATTATTTATAATGTAGCGGAAGTCACTGTTACATCGAAAGTATCTAAACCTTTATGTTTACTATGTTGGGGTTTTCATATTATGCTTCTCGTGATTATCAAAACCATCTCTCAAATAAATTTTCGTAAAACAAAAGAGCACTCAGAAGATTACCACTGATCTAAATGAGAACTCATCATTTTCTTAATTTCGAACGTTTGACCTTTCGGAGTTTCGGCATCCACCACTCTAAAAGTTATTCAATTATATTATTTTCCTCCCTGATAAAGTTGTTATATATAATCTCAATGTCGGTCAGATCAGAGAGCCGACATTTCACTTATTTAAGTTCTTTCAGGAACGTTAACAATATCATTGACATGTTGTTAAGTCATTTATTATGGATATTTTCGTCCTTTTGCTCAATATATCATTATTGTATTATTGCGTAAAAATACATACATACAAAACACACGTATGATATTTATCAAAGTAAACAAGGGTACGTAAATTATTTCGTGTAACGTGGAAGGTTGACAGCTATTTTAATTGTGAATGAGTCAATAGTTTACATTTTTATATCACACAACATTTAGGCCCTACTTTTGAGTCTTATTTTTAATGGTTTATTTAAATTATTTCGAATTCCTTTAGAGTTTTGTATGACACCAACTCTATAAGAATTCCTTTGTAATAATATTTTTAACTTCAAACTTAACTACTAAAATCGGTTCAGTGATAAACATACAAGACTGCTATACTTATATCCCTTACTTTTGGCTTTTCCATTGTATGTTAAAAACTAATGTCGAAGAATTATCATAAAGACTACGATACAAACCGAATCAGTAGCCCCATTTGTTTCCAATTAGTGATGATGGTTTGACAAGGTGGCTTGCTCATTTACTCGTCGTTCTATTTGTATCAGCACGGGGTTTATTTGGGACTCTACATTAGCCATTATTCGAGCAGCGACCTCAAAATGTGTTTACAGTTTGATTTAGCTTAGTCGTAGATACGATTCTGTTGACCCTTCGAATATTTCGTTATATATTATGAAAATAAATAAATAAAATAAATATTGAGGAGCTAACTGTTCACGCCATGGAAAAAGTAAAAAACGAAAATAAAATAAAAAATGATTTATCTACCTTTATGTTACTTAAAATATGTCAATATTCTAGTGAAATAAAATTAACATAACCGATAGGTTAAAAAATAAATTTGCCTGGTTGAGACCGCGCCATATTCCAAATTCTTTGATATAACCCGACTTGAAGCCTGATATGATTTTCTTATATCGACCTTTTATTATGATGCCAAAATGTATAATGGAATAGAATTGAAATATGTCGAGAAATTATTTACCAATAATTACATAAAAAAATTTATGAATCAAACAACTTCACTTCTTGTATTATTTGTTATAACTGATGATGAAAGATAAATACTATAAAGGTCTTAGTCAAATATAATTTTTCAGTATTATAAGTTCCTTATCGCAGGTTATGATAATAAGTGAGTTTTTCAACACCATCAAAATTTAACAGGGTAATACGTGAAACTGAACTTTCTTTCTATAAAAAAAATAAGTGAAAAAGGAAATACAGTATAGATATATGTCTTTCATAATATGCGTAAAATTAAACTATGTTTTAGTATCTATGTACTGACTGACATATATATTTCTCGTGTTTCAGGTCGAAAAGTCGGTCGGTGGACCATGGGTTCGGTGCGCCATTCGACCTGGAGGCTCTACGCTCGAAGGTCGAGGGCAGGTTCGACGCCGTACACAGAGGTGAGTGGTCGCTATACCAGCGGGTTTTGTACCGTAAATAACTTAAAACATTAATGGAAATAGTAGCCTACCTTGTAGTAATTATAAAAAAGTAACGTAATAAAAGGGTCATGAAGGGCCTCAGTACCGGTGACCATAGATTTCGCAACTACATCGATGCTACGTTTCGGTTTTTGCAATCAGAAACGTATATCGTGATTTCATTTGCTTCAGTGCTAAAAACGTTTATACAGATATGGTGTGGTAAGGTAATGAGTCTAGCTTCTAGCTGCTGATAAAGCTTTGCTTGCGGATGGAGTAAAGATGGAAAATCTTTATTAGTTTAATTATTCATTTAACAAATTTTTAACAGATTATAATTTATAACTGTGAAATTAGTTTTTTTTTTTAATTCATAAACATACCAATACCGGGGATAAGTAAGTTAGTTTGTAAATACACTCTATTGCGTCACATGAAATGCATAACTAGACGGATAATTATAGTTTTAAATAATGCCTGTTTTTAGTTAGTACCTAAGTGCACAATTGCACATTAATAAAGTTTGCTCATTTGCTGACAGAAAGTTATAGGCATGTTATAGCTAATTTATCTATAGTATTTTTATATTATATATTTAGACATAAGACTTAAGACCCTGGTTGGCCGACTTGGCATGAACCCAGAGACCTCGTACATAGTATTTAAACGTGGACTAACCACGAACCCACTAGTCCTCAAGGGATTACTGCGCAGTTTATGAGACACTGTTTAAAATTCAAACATCGCAGTCCCCTTTGATATATATTCCGTTTATTTACATTTATATTACAAGATCATCTGTTTGAAGGCCGCATCTGCTCAGATTTTTACGGATTAAACCATTTCTGTCAAGGATTTTTTGTTCTTTTTCATGGGCGTTTTCATAAACTCGCTCGCTGCTGGCGGGCTAAATAATATAATGTAATTTACTCGGATAGAAGTAGATATTTTTCTTTGAGACATTTTTATAATTCATTGAGATGGAAATATTAAACGATTTTTAGTCTTATGAATGTGTTTATCTGTTAAATTACATTATAAGAATTTTAATAAGTATAGCCGGTTGTTCATAGTGTGCCCTAATATATTTGTTTTTCTTAAGCTGCATAATTAAATAGACGAGCGTTATTGAGTCTAGTTATAATGAATTGTAATTTGCGAAGTTAGATATTATCGATATCGCTAAAAGCATTGTCTAACTAACAGTCAACCTTTGAGTTTGTTTTGATTGAATTATTATAATTAAAGACAGGAAAAATCCGTTTGCATATTGCTACAATAGTCGAAAATGCGCAATTCAGTAAAAAACGCCTGACTGGCATAATGTTTAACTAATTTCGCTTACATTCATTTTTATGCGACAACAATGTTTGTGCAGGGATAGGTCTATTTTATTATATGTATGGAATGTTCAACGTTTACTCAACATTGAAAAAGGACAAAATTGAATTTGTCGTTTGTATAGCTAAAGCTAGATGCTTATTTTCGTTCAATATATGACATACCTATTAACCTCAGCCAGACATACAAGGGAGTTGAAGATTGAGACGCACTTTGGCACCAGTTGGTTTCCCAAATAAACATGCCAGTTGTAAAACGGCATCCGGCTTTGAAACTGCTATAATTAATTCTGTCTAATCAGTTAAAATCCCTATGTTTGTTTATGTTACCCGGCGGTTATTGCGGCAAATCCCAAGATTTATATTCAGCCGCGTAACGACTAATAAAATTATTATGATACATTGACATAGTAATTTAATTGCAAATTTCACACAACTGTGTTGATTTTTAGCATGATATATTATATTTTAATAATGATTAATTTCATGCTTTTATGTGAACCTTTTGAATGAATAAACATTTTATTTAGTAATGCTAGCATCAACGGTTTATTTTGTAGTTAATAAAATATAATTTTGAAACGAGAAAATTAAAACAAATATTTTTGACGTTATTTATATCTGGTATGCTCATTTATTTTCCGGTCATCATAAATAATAATATGTAAATTATATTTCAAAAATTAGTAAGTTAAGCTGAATACCAAACTCAACCTTTCAGTTAGAATGTCAGAGATTCTCAAATAGTTTGAATGTACCAAACTGTTATTCAGGAAAGTTCGTCTCTCGGCGCCTGCCGTGCCCGCATAGCAACGCTACCTCTATATCATTTATGCTCGAACTAAGTTAAAGGCGCTCAATTATTATGGAAATGTAGGGACAGGTGAAATAGACGGTACATACTCCTGGAATACGGAACATGTATAGATATTTAAGTAGGTAGGTATATTGATACTGGTGGATTGGAACAGAATGAGACTACTCAACCAATTTTAATAAAATTTGGTATATAGATAGTGTCTAGTCTCGGTGAAGTACATAGGCTTCTTCTTGGCATTTCATTTATTTGCATAAAATCTGTTTACAAAGATGGTTCATATAATTGATGGTCTAACATAATATTTTACATAGAGACGGCGTGCAAAACATGAATTTTTAATTTCATAATTGTTCAATTCACTGTGAAAAACTAATAAATTTACAAATTATAATGTCAAATTTAAAAACTGTAACAGAATAAAAGCATCTATGGGCCAATAATTATTTTTAGACTTAAGGTGATACCTCGGTGAACACTAGCGCCACCGTCATTTTAAAATCATTACTTACTGAAAACACAAGTTATCAAAAATCCCTCTGCTGTAATTAAGGTTCTGGATCTGAAGTTAATTTTAAACATATAAAATTATTAAATTATAGTTCCCTATAGTTACAAATTGCATTATTGCTTAAAACGGCCACTTTTAGCAGTTTTGCAATTTGTAACTATATGGAACTATAATTTAATATGATTAAAATGAACTTCAGATCCAGAACCTTAATTACATAACACGGATTTTTGATAACTTGTGTTTTCAGTGAATAACGATTTTTAGTTGATGGTGGCGCTAGTGTTCCCCGAGGTAACACCTTAATAAATAGGCACTTAAAAAATCTTTGACTCGTTTTCTCTTTGTTACAGACGAGGACGAACATGTTAAGAGACTGCCCCCACCGCCCCCTATCAAAACTATGACCTACACGGTAAGTGGTAAATATGGTAGTCCTATTCGGTCCGATAGGACGGGATAGGACTACCATACAACTTTATTATATTCAGACCATATGGAAACTTGTCCAAATCCACATTCCTATACCAATTTGAGTATAGGTGGGTAGTGAAGTCAGGTTTGCATTTCACACGGTTCACACCTAATAAATAGATAAACATGTTTTAAATTTATTATGAAGAAAATTAACATATATTTAAGCTTAATTAATAAACGTGAACAAGGATTACATTGAAATTTCTTTACGTTTTTCAATGTCCTTCCTTTCTGCCTAAAAACTTACTTATTATTAAAAAAGATTAATTATAATATGTAGTACGATCCCGCTTCCGTGCAATCATTACGCTCGAGAATAACATGGTCTAATTTAAATTAAGTGCTGCAAATTGTTAGATGCAATAAGCCTCAAGGTCTCTTCCTACTGGAATCGCCACTTTGTCAGACGAGATTTTTCATTTGACAAATTAATGAATATTCCGGTTTTATATGAATGGTGTGGTATGTTGATGTGAGTGCTCGAGTTTTATGATAATGATGAGTTCTTAAATTGTCTTTGCAATGCGCGATCACAGATTTAAAATATATCGTAATGAAAGACAGTACTGTTATAACTACGCGCATTAGTAGCTCCCGCCATAGAATAGATAAATAAATAAATATATAGGGTCAAATCACACAGATTCAGTTAGTCCCAAAGTAAGTTAATAGTACCTACGATCCCGCGACCATTTTGTATGAATAATTTTCGCTAGAAATATATCAAAACAATGTAGAAGAAGAGTCCATTAAAATGTGTTGTTACAGAGGTGTCTCGGAAAAGTCTAAACTTGTGCCAATGATACCTACCATTAGACTTGAGCAATGTTAATATTTGCGTCTTTTCTAGGTACGAGACCGTGATACCCTGACTTCTCTAGCGGCACGATTCGACACCACACCTTCCGAACTGACCAAGCTCAATAGGCTCGCCACTCAGTTCATTTTCCCTGGACAGACCCTGCTCGTACCTGACAAGAGGAAAGGTGAGATGTAACTTATTTGGTTGACTGGTAGAAAAAGCCTTAGGCTTTATTTCGCCGTTTATAATCACTACATAGTATAAAACAAAGTCGCTTTCTCTGTCCCTGTGTCCCTTTGTATGCTTAAATCTTTAAAACTACGCAACTGATTTTGATGCGGTTTTTTTAATAGATAGTGATTCAAGAGGAAGGTTTTTATGCCCATGCAAAGCCGGGGCGGGTCGCTAGTTGAGTAATGAAGTTAAAAAATATTATATTATTATTGTTCAAAAATCATATTTATATATGTAAACTCTTTGCAACTTTTTTCATTATTAAGGGTTTTTGTCACTGCGAGAGATATTTCTTAGCTATTTCTTCTATTATAATATGCGTCTTAAATATCCAAACATTCATCAGAACGACATCCACTAAGGCTTCCTTTGCCCTTACAAATTCAATATCATATGATCATAGCAATGAGCTCATTCTGCGTTGTAAACAATTTCGTTCTGTCAGTCTGATGTATAACAAAAGAAATATCTATTATTCTATACCCGACTGGCGGTGAATGTGTGTGTATTGAGATTATAAGATGATTTTGTGCACGAGCGTATCGTCAGGCACAATAGTGTCATGTCCATCTCTCGACATGTAAATCACGCTTATCACGACTGTACTAGTTGTGTACAGTAGTTTAATGTATGCTTAAATTCTATTTTTAACGAATCCATCAAATAAATATTTGTATTAATACCTACATTAGAACTACAAGCGAACTGTTAAAATTAGTAACGAACCGTTAATGATGATATATCTTTAGGTACTTATTTTATTCTGCATCACTGTAGTCCTGGAATAGATATCGAAAAAGCTTTGGTTGTACATAACACAATTATCAGTGTACATACATATAATTAAAGTGTCATAAAATCATTGAAAAATGAAAAATGTTTAATTGTAAAAATGTATAAAAAGGAAATCTATATACTTGGAATAGTTAATTGGCCGTTTAATTGGGTTCACTAGATGAAAGACCCTGAGCCAACTTGTCGAGCTGAAATTTTAAAAAAAAAAACCTTTTCAGCTCTTTATTGTTATGTATAAGCACAAAGGTCAGGTACACGAAGGGCCGGACTCAACTGACATCCCATGCACCACGCAAGTTATCTTCACGCGTTTTGAAGTTATTGCTTTAAATAACGGAAAACCTGTCTGCTTACTAGAATAATAACGAGTACTTATACGATTTCAGTTATACATTTATCGTGTCTTAAAAAGTGCCATGTATCCGGAAATAAATATCTAAATAAACCACCCATTGCAAAGCTTATTCGAAAATGTATAAAATCTTCATAAAAACATTGCTAGACTGTGGTACAGAATCTAGTAGATAGAGTTGAGGCCGAGCCTGAAAAAAATAGAACTGATTTGTTTTACTCGCGTTTCAGTGTCACCTGAAAAAAAAAAACACGATTAGAAAGGAAATCAAATCCAGTGCGGCACAGTTATTCAAACAGAGCTGCTGGGAAAAACGTATTTTTAATATTATCTTGCATCAACTTTGAAGAGTTATTTGATAAAAATCTAATATGTTTCCGGAAAGCTCTTTATGAAAAATCGGAGAGAAAAATTAAGTTATCGCTTTTATTATTTTCTAAGCGACGAGTTTATAGAGAGTTCTTTGTTTTATGTTTTTCTTTTTGAAGCAAGACGAGAACTGTTTGAATTTAGTCGCCTTTGAAATATAATATACTTTGACTTACCGTCGATGCATAATTATAAAGTATCCAATGTTTTTGATTGTAGGTTCTTAAATTATAACGTCTGTAGTAGGCTTGTAGTATTTACATTTTGTCTCGATTCACTCGTCGATTATCACCTATTAAGTCGGGTTGTCGTAAGACGCACAAAGCTCTAGTGATGGTTCTCCTCTTGGAAAATAGTCATAGGACCTTGTTTACTTAGAAGTTAAAATGTGAACGTCAGGCATACATGGTTGTATGTACTCATCAATACTTAATTACTGAAAAAGATAACGGTCTATCTCACGCAAGGATTAACCTAAAAGTAGTTTGAGGGAGAAAGAAGTACATAAAGTAGAAACGGAATAAACATTATCGAGTACTACTTTTACGAGATTATACGTGAGAGAAGCCTTATTCAAAACAGTATTACAAACTTTTTTTAAATTCTCATAAATATGTACCTACGTACGGTTTTATTCTAGGTTTTAAAAATCACTCACGCTAGTAAATGACAATTCCAGTTAATTGTCTAATTCCAAACACAAATTTATATCATTCTTCGGACCCCTAAGCTTTACCTCATAGCTTCTGTCTAGTGCTTTTTTTAAATATCGAAAACCCACATTGTCGTATAGTATGACATAAAATACTTGTACTTTAGTGGCACTTGTTAATAAATGTAGGTAATAACGAGCACCTGCTATTCCATTTTCAGTATCATTAGATAAGCAGAGTTAATGCCAAGGATGTGATAGTGATATTAACATGACGTTAGATGCAATAATTCGTCACATGCTTGTTACATATAATAAGCAGTTGCTGAAAAATGGATTAAACGAGATTGTAGCTGATATAAATTTAGAATGACACGTTATCTACAGAAATCTGTACTTCTTAGTATACAAATTTTATAAATATAAAATGTTTAGCTGGTCCATTAATCATTAACTCCAAACAGCAGAAATTAGGCACTGAGAGAGATTATCCTCTGAAAAGGAAAACTATATGCGAACGGAGCCGCATGCTGATCTGATTGTGTATAAATTATGTTTATATCACAATCTTTTGTTTTTAAATTCAGTCAATTGTACAATTCAAATCTCAATAATAACTGAGATATGGAGTTGATAGCCTGGCCGTTCACGTGCATTCCACTAGTGCGGACGTGCTTCGGAAGGCACGTATAGTTAGTCCCGGCTGCTATTGCCAGATGGCAGCTTTAAAAATGGAACACCAGTGTCGGCCACTAACTCACTCGATAAGAAATAAAGAACTATGGGATATCAAAAGTAACGAGGACAAACGAGACCGTAATTTATGTTTGGATCATGCATGCTAGCGCGACACGTGCATCGCATTCGCATAGCCTTTCCGACTCATTAGCGTGTTTTACTTCCCTTTGTTCCTCTGACGTAACACCAGACGAAGCTGATGAATAATAGAAGCAGTGTAAACTGATCAGCATTGTTGGTATTGTTCCAAGTGCATTTTCTACATGCATGCAAACCGTGTCACTTACATGTTAACTCGCAGTTGAACTAAAGTTTTGTTTTTCCTGCATCTGTTTATCTTCATTTGGGATTCTTGTAGAATTGCTGGAAAACAAATGTACAAAAAAATGTATTGCTCATAGACAGAAATACAACATTACAATTTAAACATTCTAAACATAATTTCAAATATGGTATAAAATATGGAACAAAATTATTGCCAAGTAATTAATATCTCTCAGTCCCAAATAGCTAGTTAGTAAACATTTTTATAAATACATAGTTATTTTTGTTATTCTCTTATTTGTTAAAATGTCTGACAGTACCCATGACCCACCATTAGTAATCTCGTCTACCTTTAGCAGTTACAGGATAAAGAGTCAAGACAATACAATTTTCTTTTACTTTTGTATTGATGATAATGTTGAAAGTACACTGTAGATTATTAAATGCAGCCAAAGAGCTTCACGGTCAAATGGCGTTGTTGCATTTAAGGCAAATTTCAACCGAGACTGATCACTCGGATGAGAAACTTGCTTTGTAATATGACCTTCGGTATAGACAATAATTTACCAAGTTGTTAAAAAGGAGACACCCTAAATTACCCTAAACAATGTATTAATTTTTATAGTTTGATTTATGTTTAGTTTTCGCTTAACTCCAATGTGGTTTGGTAATGATGGTTGTTGCATTAATACCTATTAGGTATGCTGTACTATGTTGCATATATTAGTCTAAATTATAGAAGAATACAACTGGAAAATTATTCGGAATGTTCCAGGTTATTTGATTATCTCTAACAATATCGTAATTTATGGTAAGCGCTCAATCAAGAGACACAAAAGAATTATTTTTCGTCACCGTCTATTTTTAGTTTAGATAATATTTTATGTAGATAATAAACGCCTCGGCGTTTATTTTCTGTAAAAGAAAAAAAAAATACACATTAATTTGACGGCTACAACACTCGTATAAATGTGTGCCAAATATTTTATTTGAACAGTTTCAACATATTATTCCTGGCAAAACTTTATTGCATCTTGCATTTGTTATGGTTCATAAAATATGAATTTGATAAGACGTTTTTATTGTATAGGTCTAATAATTACATAGATTGTATGTCCTGAATGTTGTTCTCTGCGTGACATATACCGACAAAATCATTTCCATTGAAAAAAAAAGAAAATGGCTGTTATCAACATCGGTTGCATGCGCGTATTTTATATTGTCCGCTTAAAACAACTACACAATCAGCCTTGGTGTTACTCATTCCCGCGTGACGTAGACATGGAACAAAATTTTTCTCCTATTTGCACGGCAAACAAAAGTTACGACAGTCGACGACTGTAAAGCAGAGAGGCGGGCGTGCCGGTGCGGCCACGCTACATCAATTTTAAATTTAAACCACGACGACTCCTAACCCACTTCGATTAATTACACAGCATTGAAATCAATTTGTACATAGACGATATAGCGGCTCCAACGGAGATATGGGACTGAATTTATCGCACGCGATAAGTGTGCCAGTATAATGGTTGTGACATTTCAGTTCAAGAATGTTCAGTTTTGAATTCCTGAAACGCTGGTATCAAGGTGCGTTGTATATTTGTTTTTGTGTCATTCGGTTGTTATTGGTGCGTGATCGCGTGGCGTGGACGTAAACATTAACAGCTGTTAATTACTATGGTCGTGTGGGTTCCAGATGGCGACAAGGACTCCGACGGGCCCTCCGAGAGCGGCGACAATACTTCCGAATCTACGGCGGGCGCCCCCAGCGAGCCGGCACAGGAAAAAGGTAAACAACCATAATTTTTATGTTTTTCTTGTTAATATCGTCAACTTTGTCTTAAAAGATTATAACTAAAATGACAATCATAGACAATTTGCTTGTGAAAAGAGCCTTTATTGTCGTGGTGGCGGTAAATAAATACTTACTTCGTTGTTAAGGTATCAATGTTCGTTGAGTTTTATATTGCTTTTTGTAAATCATAGTGCAGGTCTTGCAATAACTTACATGCCTTTACATCGGTTTACGATTGAAAAATGTCGTTTATATTTTCATTTTGAACTTATCAGCAAGCAATTCTGTAATGTAAATTGGTTATTAAGTGCTTCACGTTGTATGTTCAAGGTTTTTTCTTTTTCATGAGTATCATGAAACTAATGCGAAATGAGCATGAAGCATTCCTTTATAATTTAGATACCTGCAAAGTGTGTTTTGTTAATTTTTATTGTTATATTTGGTAAATATTCAGATTCTTTTATTTTAAATTCTGCTAGCTTCTTACCTACATTTCTTGATATAAAAATTTCCAGATCATTGTTCTTATGTCAATTTATTTTAACGGCGCCAATGCAAAGGTTGATTGGATCACTATTTATTTACTACTACTTTACTTATGTTGTATTCCCCTTTTTTGGCGTTGAGTATTTTCTTCCAAGGAAGATATGAAAATTTACTCGCGCAAGATTTCGGTAACTAGTACAAGACTGTTGCAACGCACTGTTTTTAAATTTATACAACCAATGACAGCTTTGTACATTTTGTCAAGTTGTCTTCTGGTCCCCAAGCCTAAGTTACTAATGTCATTTGTCAGAAACATTGTCTAAGTTCCATAACTATTTTTAATGGAACAATATGTCGTTGCAGAAATACTGGACAGCTTGCGGCCCGTGTCCCCGGAACAACCCAGTAGCAGCGCACCACAGCGGTTCCTCAAGATCAACGTGCGGCACATCACTGACGGACAGGTTTGTATTGCAAACACACATACATATGTGTATACAGGGAGTCATATATAGTTACACCCTTTATATAGGTGTGTATGCCTATAAGGAAGTACCAAAGTAAAAACAGACCCAGAAAGACAAAGACAAAAATGAAAAAGTAATCGTCATCATATCGTAATCTTATAAAGAAACTAGCTGTACCCGCGACTTCGTCATCATGTAATTTAACAAAAATGTTATTAATCAGTTCGCAGAGTTTGCGATAAAAAATCTATAATCAAAGTAGCCTAAGTTAGTCCTTATTACATCAGCTATCTGCCAGTGAAAGTCGAAATTGGTCCAGGCGTTTCAAAGATTAGCCGGAACAAACAAACAGATAGACACACAGACAAAAATTGTAAATAAGTTACTTAGGTATACGTACCGTGTACATACATACATCCATAGGCCTAGCCAGCCGTTCTCAAATGCTAAATTTACTAAAAAAACATATCGTTTAATTTTTATAGAAATTTCCAATAGCCGACAATGAATGTAATTTAAATGAACGTTTCTTTGAACATGCCATTGTGATAGTTTTGTTGATGAAGTAACAGAACAGGTGTGCACACTGCACAATAACAGTCACCTGTGTCTATATGTCATGACACATATTTTGGTCGACATAAAACAATAATTAATATTAACAACAGACGGTGCTAATTGATCTACTTGTTCTTACTTTTTTACCTATTTTATAAAACGCATATTCTATTGTATATTTTAATCTTATGAAAAACACTCAATGCAGATAAAAAGAAATAGAGCAGATGATTCATCTATAAATCAAAAATATCTCCCAGATATATTATCTCTTTCGTCTGAAATGCAAATTACAAAGCAGACGACCGACTGTCTCATGCTTCTAGGAATATTCAATCTAACGCAAAACAGAAACGCCAAGGATTATGTGGCCTGACAAAATTTATAATTAATAAGTTTTTAATATGAAGTGCTATGTAGTGATTAGTTATGTAAACGAAAACTCTACTTTACCAGTGATGTTATTCTCAAATGATATCTCATTCAGTGACACTTATCGCATTCTCCGATCCTCGCATATGGTCCGCCAAGGTACACTTAACAGAATAGGACGTAAATTTCTAGAGATGCTGCATTTCCTGGACTGTATGTCTATATAAGCGCCGGGTGTCATTATTATTCTGTGCAAATCCCCAATTTATCATGTCAATTTAACAGTGTCCTATAAAACATATCGGCGTTATAGGACAACAACAGAATAGGATTTAAATTTTTTAAATATAAATTAATGAGCCAATTTGCATAATTTTTTTATCCCACCTAGAAAACTGTGACGTGACGCACTGGGGTGATTTTTTAGATCCCTATTTATGGAGGTGGTGGTTAGCTTTCTCGATATTTGAATGGAATTGGTTCAGTCATCCCAATACCTATTTACCTATACAAAATTTCCGTACCTGTCAAGCAGTTTATTGGCGTTAAGAAGATCGCGGGGTCAACTAGTAAATAAAGAATGTTGATTCCAGGGCGTAGTGTCCGGAGTGCTACTGGTGACCCCTAACGCGGTGATGTTCGACCCGAACGTGTCGGACACGCTGGTGATGGAGCACGGGCCCGAGTCGTACGGCGTCATCGCGCCCATGGAGTACGTCGTCAACGCCGCCATTTTCTACGACATCGCGCACATGCGCACTCACGGACCCGACAGTCATAATGCGCACAAGTGAGTGTTCACCTCAACTTTCAACCTTACTGACTTATCTGAAGTAACAAGGTGTTTTTTCTTGTTGATAACTGATGACCATACGTAAAGTTGGAAAGAGATAATTGTTTAATTTCAGCTTAGTAGTGTTGTCACTTTTACTTAGACCCTATAGGAACGATTGACAAGCCAACGTAATCACCAAAGTAATGAGTGACAGAGACGAGGCTGAAAGTGACCGAAAATAACGTATTTATGGTTCTTTTCCTATATTCCTTTTTGGCATAAAAGTTATATAAAACTTTATCTCTTGCGAGCGATTGTTGCAGCTATTAAACCTTATCTTGCAATATTTTAGTCCACATAAAATTAATTAAAACCAAACTATTTTTTAGTTAGCTGAACTCTAAAAACTAACTTTAAACATTTAATTAAATCTATATCTAATTTTACGTAAACAAATGTAATTAAATATGACCGTTGATTAAACAGAAACCTAATTAAATTTGCGTCACAATTAGTAGCAGGTTATTTTTACGTTGTAAACAAAATGATACAGTGTTTATAGCATCAATTTTTCTCCACGAACTACGGCAGACGTATAGGCCTTCAGATTGTATTTTTTCAGTTGAAAACTTGCTCAAATATCCCTATTTCTTTTAAAAATCCTATCAGTGGAGTATATGACGACTTCTAAAACTAGTAATTATTGAAATTGTAACGCTGTTGCTTTATCGATAAAATAACATAAAAAATAGAATTGTTGGATTTCTTCGGGACCTGGGTTTCCACTTTTTCCTTAAATTTTCCACTTTGAAATTACGATTAATATTGAAGGTGTGAGGAGACTCCGCGTCTAACGTTACCGTGTTGCAGCACTTTATGGTGATAAAAAGCAGAAAACCTGAGCTCCGAAGCGATATAGATGAAGATTATTCTTAAAGCCGCTTCTAACGGTCGTTCTGGAAGTCCTTGGGGAGGCCTATGTCCGCAGTGGACAGCTTGCGGCTGAGTCTGAGACGAGAGATATATATGTTTCTTTATTGCACACAAATGAGTATATCGTTTCTATTATAATCTACAAAAAATCTTTGTTCATAGAGCTGAGCAAGCGGAGATCTACTACATGAATAAGTCGGAACATTCTCCTGGAAAGGACTCTCTTCTAGTCAAAGTAAGTTTCATACAAATATTCTGAATATTAACTTTGCATAGCACTAAGATATAATTACTAACCAAACTAATAATACAATACGAGCACGTATTGGATTATTTGAATATTGTGATATATTTTAAATATACAACATTCGATGATAAAGTTTCTCTTATCGTATAGAAGCTATTGAAATTGACGCGCATTTTGTACTCACATATCATTTTTATTCTGCGATATTGACATTTACGTGTAATTAGATAGTACTTTCTTACAAGATATATGAAAGAAGAAAATGAAGATAAGATTTTGCGTAGTATATTTGATGTATGAATGAATATACTTAAAATGAATCAGCATGCAATGAGTGTGTAGATACAGATAATCTCACGGATTCGTTTTGATTAGAATTTACGCCTTTTCTTATATTTACTTGTAATTCTTATTTTCAAAAATTGTATAATCTTATGTAATTTAAGGTGCAATAAAGTATTGGGTATTGAAAAAAAACATGAGTAAAAAATGAAAGAAAAAGAATGGAACCTTCATTTGGTCAGAAAACATTAAACTCAATATTTCGTTGCGAATTTCACTTCAAGGCAAGCGTCCACAAATCGAGCTGGATCGGGCCGCGCCGCAGCGGAAAAAAAAACGTTTACCAATATTTTGTATGAAATATGTGGCGCGGCCCGAAACGGCATGACCCGGCCTGATCCGCCGCTATAACTATTGGTATGTGTCAGGACGAAACGTTCCCGGAGCTGCAGGCGGCTTCGGGGGAGGCCGGGGAGGGCGGGGAGGAGCGGCCCGGCTCGGCCGACGAGCGCGGCGGGGCCGCCTTCCCCAAGGCCTTCGAGAGAGAGCTCGTCACTCCTACTGCGTTACAGGTATGGTTGAGGACGCCTATTTTGTTAGCATCAACGTTGTTGGAGCTGCCTGGAAGAATGACATAATACTTGCATCTCAGATGAGAATGTTAAAAAATGCCACACCGCAGATGTCAGCACCGAGACGGCCCAAATACACGGTTGTGATTGGTTGGCAATTTGTCATATTGAACTAACAGCTTTGTATTATCCATCAGTCGAATGAACCTAAGACTTGCGCTGTCTTGTAATAAAAAAATGCTGCAAAAATAATTAATGAGGGTGCCTATTAAATATGAATTTGATTTCATTATAAATATCACATTATGTACACAAATATATGCTATATTTTTTAAAATTTGTTTTCATTTGTTTTCTCAGCAACAGACTACAGAGGATCGGCGAAAATCCTTATTGGACCAACATTGGGCCATTCCTAGCAAAGACAGGATGTCAATTGATCAAGGCAGCGAAATGAGTAATGTAAGTTTGGAATTTTAGTTTCAATGAAGTTAAAATATAGGCCTAAGCAATTTGGGTCGGATTGTATAGTCTGCCGATGTAGGCATTATAGCTAACCTAAAAAGGCTTCTTTTTTCAGTCTGTGTCTATGTCTGTCAGTCATAGGGCTAAGTGAAGCGCTGAAAATGTTCACTTAGCATTATCTTTGAGATCTTGGTGACAAAGATTAAAAGTCACAGTAATCGGCACTGAACCACTTCCCAACACTCATGTTTGTTCATAATCATTTAGCGAATAATAACCCACCATTATTATACACAAATGCTCAATAAAACACACATTTAGAAAAATAAATACAGCGCGGACAACATGACATTTGACTTTCCCTCCAAAAACTCTCAAAACTCTTTTTTTCGGACATAGGTATCATCAGGCGCCGAACCCAAAGACGAGGCTGGTGAATCCGGTCGCGAGCGCTGCGACAGTGCTGCCGAATCCGCCGGCGACGCGCCGGAACCGGAACACCAGGACGACGCTCAGCATTTGGTCAAACTGTCCTACCATGACTCCGGCATCGACATCCGCGACCCGCTGCTGCATGTCAACACGGTTAATACTAAGAAGGTGGGTTTGGTGTACTAATCTGAGTCTTATGTTGATGCTGTAAGGTCTATAATTGAATAATTTTGTTAAAATCAATATTAGCATACGATTATAATTTTAAATGACTATGACAAGGACGACACGCTAAGAAGACCATTTACACCTATTTTTGTATTAGGTATCAGCATAGGTACCTATTTATGTACTAAGTATTATGGCAAAAACAGTATTTACTAAAGCTAACCTATTTCTAGCAGAGGAAGAAATCACCACTAATAAACTAACATTTCTAGGCCCACCCCTTACTAGATCACGACTTTTACCACGAAATAGACACCATATACGAAGGTTTGGAGGCCGATGTCTCCATGTACGACCGCTGGGACTGTGACGTCACATACGCCGCCAGGTTTCTTAACCATTTTGATATACACCAAATGGATCATCCCGATCATTCTTCAGTTGAAAGGATGTCATTTTCGTCCCACGATGAGGTGAGAAACGGCGAGAAACCTTCTGTGACAATATTGGTTCGGACTTCTGTGATGTCTAGGATTCTTGGACAGGCAATTTTGGTGGTCTAATGGTGGTTAACTTTTAAAATTTCTTTTTTGTACTTTTCTACTTTTGTCTGACTACTATTTACAAAGGTGAATTTCTGAATGGTTCCCTATCAAATGTTTCTTTTGGGCTCTGTATCTTTTATTTACTTTCAATTTCTTACTTTGCAATGAATATTGTGTGGCGTGTTTGAATTTATTTAGTCTTTTTTTTAAGAAAATAAGCTAAATGACAAAATGTCAGTCTAAACTGGCCGGTGGTACGCTAACTCGGTGCAGGCAGTGGGAGTTCATTTTGCAGTTGAGGTTTATTCGCCGGGCGTGTTTTGGGCAGCTTGGCATTATATTGCCATACTCGACTACGTTAGCCGTGTCACGAGTACGTAGTACTATAAAATATTGGCGAATGTGAACCCTGTGCGTTCTTATACAGAACGGCTGAAGGGGAAAAATCTGTTTTGATTCACCACCAGTGCCCAACGAAATATGTACTGTTGTGTGACTAAATAACTTTTCATTTCGTGTGCAAGCGAGGTGACAGACCTAATTGTAGGTGAATAGTTATTATACCTAAACTTTAGTTAGAGATTACTTCTGAACGTAAGTAGAATCCTTTGGTGCAGGTGTACAGCGACGCAGATATCGTCCTGTCGGCGGATTGGGTGCCGCCGGTGTGCCTGGCGCGCGGCGAGCCGCCGCTGTCTGCGCCGCCGCTGGGAGAGAGCGAGCGCCCGCGCAAACCCGCTGCTGTCTCTTTCTCGCTTGACGGAAACGCGCACAAGGACGACTCCGCCAAACCGGATAAGAAGAACAAGGTAAGAAATATATATTTCTCCCACTTGGTTTGCCAAGTTGTTGTATGAAGCTAATACACGGGAGCGAAACTGGGCGAAACCAGATAAAAATTAATAAATTGCCCTAGCTCGTGGTACGCATTGGGAAACTGTAAGTGCTATTTCAGTGTTTTTATTTAAATAAATGATGTAATTAGTAATATGTAAAATGTTCAATTCGCTTACAAAGGATAAAATCAATATAATTTACATGTGATGTGCACTTCTTTTAAAATTTGATAAAATAGAACACATCTAGTGCGTTAATTGCAACCAATTAAGATTTTTAATAAAGTCTTGTACAAATTTATTCAAAAATAGAAACACGTCAAATAGAAATACTTTGAATATTTTGAATAAACGATCAAAATATTCAAAGTATTTCAGTCATATAATGATTCGATCCATTACTGATTGGGTTGCCATTAAATTGATTGATATCGACAACATTCTCTACCCTAAAATCATCGCAATAGCTTCTGATAGCTTTGCGAAGCTGGTTCATCTGGTTTAATAAGAATGATAATTCCTCGCTTCGGCAGACATGCAGCATTAGTGTTTTTGTTGTGTAGGTTTTTTTATTTATTTATTAGTCCCGGACACCACTTTATCTATCTATAAACATCAGGAAACCTAAAGGATGGTATAAAACTGGAACAGCATTCGTGCAGAATAAACTTTTACGCGTGCACTTGTCATGAAACTACAAATACATAAAATCCTTAGTCGTTATCAATGTGAAATGTATTTCATTCGAATATAAACCCCAATGCTGTTTTATCGATTTCGAACGTTTTGCGAGTTGCGCCCAAGCGATAAAATTTACTACCGGATGAGTTATAAAATACAAGCGACACGGTCGGAATGCGGGTTTATTTGTCACTAATACGATCGTTTCCCACAACAAGCAGGATATTACTATATTTAATGACAAGAATAGGTTTAGTGTTAATATGCATGTATCGTTAAATACTTTAAGGCAGAACGTTTTCAGTGTTTACTTATAAATTAATAAAAAATAAGATTTCATGCATCGCCATCCTGGAAACAAGTCTTTTAAGGCTTTATTAATCCTGTTGTGAATTTTTTATACAATTTAGTAAGCAAACTATTTAGACTTTGGTGAGTTAAATGTAGTCAAGTTAGTCTAGTCAGGGGGCCAAGTGTAGCGGTGGAAAAAACTCTTAGTGTCTTGGAAATTTCGGTGATAAAAGTTAAAGTCACTTAATCGCTATTGTCCAACACGTGTCACCTACTCATATAAAAATAACATAATAATCATAACTAAGGACACATATATTGTAACTTGCGCTTAAGTGACGATGGTACTTTGAAGCTCTCGAGAAAACCATTTCATTCAATCAATTGTCTTCAGATGTTCAAGAGGCTATCATACCCTCTATCGTGGGTGGAAGGGTTAACCGGCGAAGGTGCCCCGGCTGGCACGCAAGGCTCCCAAGCTGAATCCTTACCCTCTTCGGCTGATAGTCATAACTCCACCAGTGTTTTCTCCAAGGTCTTTAACAGGTAATATGATTTTTCCTTAATATATTGAATCATTATGTGTATTAAAATTATTCTATTCTATTGTTTCATAAGCGAGTGAATAATTTATTTTATTTTTAAAATTGCCATGCCTATATTCAATACAGGCAAATAAAAAAGAAATGTCTTGTGGTCAATGAAAGTGTATCTATAGTTCATTACTTAAACCACAGATTACAGAAAACCACTGATTTAACGTTCAACGTATATTCATATATATTCATTTCAAGTATATGGGTAAATCTAAAAGTTATTTAAAAATATAACACGCAGCTTTATGTACACTTGTACAGTACAACGTATATGACAGTCCTCACATATGTTGAGAAAGTACGTGCACGTATTATAGGGCTCATTCATGGATACGCACACGATTGGTCACATTCGAGTACGTAAGTTGGGGTTTCAAAGTACTTGTGTATATTATTATTATTGTCAGTGGCAAAATTTTATTCTTATTATGTACGTGATCTGCATAATCAACAAGACAGTCCTGACCCTTCTGAATTTAACAGTTTGATAACATCTGTAATAAATCCATTGACAAAATACAGTGTAGCATAACGAAATGATAACTTACACAGATTACATTTAAAAGACTACATTTTACAAACAAAAAGTTTAATAAATTTTTCTACTGACAAAACCACCATGCAACACACATATACACATGCTCAATTTATCTAAGACTCTTGATGAGCGTTTTCTGAGCCTAAGTATACGTTTAAGATTAATGTTGTATTGGAAAATTTTTCCCTTGCTACCGTGGACACTAAATCGTTGGTAAAGTTCGCCAATGAATTTAGTTGAGTTCGGCACCGGTTTGTTCCTGAGTAAAACCCCGTCGGAGGAGGCGCCTCATGACCTCGCATCCGGGTACGTTACCGTGCGCCTCGCCACTCGATGTCAATCCGTTATGTGTTGCCTTTGGTCTCTATGACCACGACGACGTTATTATATACTATCGATGAACGACTTGCCCGCTTTGATTCGATAATTTATGCATCCTTGTAATTTTTATATTACATTTTATCACTAACTATTTGCATCGATATCTTTTGTATGAGGTAGTTAGTTTTCAAATGTAGCATAAAATACGGCTCTGCCAAAACCATTGTGGTGACTTATTTCACTTTGCCTGTAAAATTTCTACACGATGACATATCGAATTTGATGATAAATTTTATCATCTTATATTCTTAAAAATATTCTTTTAGTAGTTTTATTTATATAATGAAAATCTTTGTGAAGCCAGGGCGGGTTATTATTGGTGTATATTATTATTTGTGTTTGCTGGTCTTGATGTCCTAAATTCTACACTTTTTTTAAATAGTTCCGTCTGATCCTAATAATGTGCATATTATGTTACTGTGCATAAAAACCGGAATAAATAGTATTTTTTTCTGTAAAATCAAAGCGTGAAGGTTTAACAATGTCGTCGTGGTCAAGTCGTTTAGCCTTCTTTGTAATCACTCTTCTCTGTTAGGAATTCCCACCGACGTAATGTGTTTGTTACTTCTATTGTCTTGTGTTGAACTCGTGAACTATGTGACAATTACCTCTAGAATACATTTTCCAAAGTTCATCTCTGCTTCCCTATGTATAAAAAAGCATGATGTATATGTGTTAGGAATTTTAGATTTACAATATTTGATAGTTTTTAGACAGAATTTATATCATACTCATTACATTTTGCTATAATTAGGTAGGTGTTACCTCTTTCATGTTCATCAGACACCAATGTCTTACCTCTGGCACCTTTTGATGGTTTAAGTTGAAATATTTTAGCATGTTTAGCTTGTAAGCTCAAATATGTCTTTTCTATGCCTTATATGTTATTTATAAAACGACTGTATTGTTTCTATAGAAGAGATATGTAACCAAAAGTAAAGTGTTTATTTTTCGCAGGAGCTGTAAGTTCTGTCGTTTATTTGATATAGTTATTTTATTGTTTTTTTACGCAGCCTTCTTAAACCTGGATCATTTGATATATTTTATTTTTAAAGTTGGCACGTAGGTATCACAAGTAAATAATTTAATTGAAAACAAACAAAATCGTCGTAAAACGTGCTAACTTTCGAAATTGCCCTTATTTCAGGAATGTATGATGTTGTGTAAAAAAAGTAATTATCATGATTTTAATTATTATAACCATACAAATGGTGTAAATATTTACATAGGTTTATTTATATGTCTACTAAAATTACCTATTAATTATATTGTTATTAAGTTCATATCAATCTGGCATTGACCTTTAAAGTGCGCCAGTACAGATTGCAGATATATAATGTAAGCTATATTTAGCTAATAACATAAATAATAGTGATGTTTATACGTGTTCAGGCGAAGTTCTTTGGGTGGTTTTGGGCGCTCGCAAACCAAGTCGGCGTCGAGTGTGCCCGCGCAGCCTCGTCTGGACTACCGCAGCATGGTGTCAGTGGACGACGTGCCTGATCTCTTCGCGTCTATTGACAGTATGTATTATTTTATCATTTCACTGAGAGCCCGTTATTGTCCAGGTCCGATGTAAAGCAATTTTCGAAGTTGTTATGGTATTCCTAATGTTACTTGCTACTTTGGCCGAGATTTTTCCTCCCATGTGCAAGAAATCAACACCATGAAATGCCTATTTGATTGCGTTCGCTTTGAACACGAGGTGGTTAATTTAGTAATAAAGTTTATTGATCATGGTAATGTTTGCTCTTTATGTATGCAGAGTAGGCACCCCTTACCAAATCCTATTCGAAAATGTCAAAAGTTTACTATACTTGCGGCTGCGCATGGGCAAGCTCCCTATATTCAATTTGTCCGCTTTCATGACATATCTTTACCGAATATTCTACGACCATCTTTAAAACAGAAGGCTAATGAAATATTGGTGTTAAACAGAGTTGATACCGCGACCGGCCCGGCCCAGCGACGACCCGCCCCTGTACTTGCGGCTGCGCATGGGCAAGCCGGCCGGCCGCCCTCTGCCGCGCACCACGCCACTCATGTCGTACGGACGCAAGCGCATGAAGCCCGAGTACTGGTTCGGAGTGCCCCGGAACAGGTACGTCACGATATAGTCATAAGTGTTTTATTATTATTATTTCAGCCGTAAGACGTCCACTGTAATAGATTTCCAATCTGACCGATTTGAAGCCACCCCCCATCCAGCATCTTATTATGATCTTGAAAAGGTCGTTGGACTATCTGGTAAGTGGATGTTCTACGCTGCGTAAGATCAGCAACAACAGTATTTAAGTCACGCCGATTATCTGCCGAGGTGCCTTCAACGGTTCATAATGCTTTTGAGAATAATTCGGATTCTAGCTTATATGTTAATTTGGAAATTTCGCTACACTCAATTTCATGATCTGAGCTTACGAAATTTGGCTGGTATTTAAAATGTTCTATAATAACTTTGGCCGCAAATCTCGCGGTAAAAGTGCAGGAGTACCGTAACCAACAAAATTTCGATAGATTTCGTTCAGCCGTAATCTTCCTATTCATTTCGAGTCGAAATGGCTGAAGTATATAAATAGCTATAAAATTTCGTTCAGCCGTAATAGTGCCAGACACCCATGTCACCACGACAAAATTTACGAAGCCTTTTTGCAACGTTTTAAGACCCTGGAGTAATTTAAGCGATTTTTATTTTTTCTATCTAGAGCTCACTTTCACGAAGCTTATTATTCGTCACAGGGTGGACGACCTGTTCAAGTTCCTCACACACTGGGTGCCGGATCGGTACGGCCCGCTAGGGGACGTGACGGCGCAGGGCTACGAACTCATCGACAGCGATACTGAGTGGGACGACGACGAAGCCAAACCCGGACATAAAGTAAGTTGTGGCTACACTAGCGCCCAGAAAAATCCACAAAGTTGCACAACAGATGGCGCTTAAAGCGAGAATCTCTGAATTACATACAAGAGGCAAATTAGTTTGAGTTCAAATCACGCTTGCAAAGTTTATAAGTATTAGAGCCATATATATTTTTTTTCATGTTGCACGTTCTTTGGCATCGTTTGTACAAAAAAAAATGACAAAGAAATCCTATAAGTAGTTATACAAATTATAACAGCAAGGAAAAACACAATACCTTAAAGCTAAACCGTTAAACACACGAATATAAATATTTTATTCACAAATCTTCAGAACTTGCTTTTCGCATATAATTACAATTCGAACATAAAATTCACAAGTCACACTTCTGTAACCTTTAATTTTGGAACATTATTATCAGCATTGTAAATATTCCTGTATGTTTTTTCATATTTTCATACTCATTCCAACGAATCAGTTTTGTCGGATGTGTTAAAATGTTACTGTGATAACCATTTTCTCTTGGGCCGTTTGCCTATTTCTCTTCGTTAAAGACGTCTGACGTCGCTATATATAACTAAAACGAATGGTTTGACAGATGTAGCTTGGTCCTGTCCAACTATATATCCTGACCTTAATCGCTTGACATGGGAGTAATGCTCACATGGGTATTCCGAACCTTAATATTTACTTACGTTTTAGATCTCTTAAATAATAATTTACTACAAATCAAAATTGAATTAAATTAATGATGCGCCTATCTATCCATTATTACACGGGAGTTCGTTTCAATGCCACTGGACTACGCAGACTATCTGTAGTTTACCATCGCTCATGAAGATAACGCGTTACTAATTTACAACTTGAGGTTGTTAATTGATAAAGCTGAGGTCACAGTACGGCACCGTCACGAAACTATTTGTAGTCTATTTTCGGTCAAAGGAGTCATTTTTACTATAATGTAGAAAAAAAATTAAAAGTAGTTACTGCAATTCTGAAATATGACGAGTTTCATTGCAGTGTAATGATTTAATGAATCAACGATACGGTAAAGAGTTTAGATAATTGTTTGGCTTTCTTATAAACGGAAAAGACCTTGAAATGCGTCAATGGCCATTATGATCAGTTTCTTTTTACCTAGATACGAGAAGTGAGGAAAACAATATGACTATTACAACTTTTACTATTGTAAAATTTTCTCTCCGCTTCAGTGGATATCCGGCCTTAGAATTTAGATTTTATGACATCCTAAGCTGCTACATAAATATACTTCATAGTTCTTCAAGTACCGGTTTGATTGAGTTCATCGGCGAACATTTTTGATTAGATACTTAAGCATTCGAAATTACCTTGTAAGGACTTTATATACTCCGTAAGAAATAAAGACTCGATAGAGATACATACATTTTGTATTCCAAGTCCCAACGATCCGATCTTTAAAATTTGAGTAAATAATATCCCTATGCGTATATTTGATGTAGCAGTTACAATGTGCATTAAGCTTTATTTATACAGTATGTTTGGTCGCAGGGCGAGAGAACCGGCAGCACGGGCGATGTATCGGACATCACAAGAGAATCATGGGAGGTAAGTCTTTCTTTTTCGACAATATTTCCAACGTTTTAGCGACACTACCGGTACTAACGCTTTTTAACACACGTTTGATCGACAACGCATCTCATATCACATTACAGTACACATTGAACATCCTTTTTTTCTTCTGGTAATGATCTGTCGAATCTTGTGTTTGCACAATTAATAGATCAATATTTGTTGTTGGTTATTTTTACAATTTCTGACGCTCTGTGTTCGGTGTGATAAACACAATATATTTTTTAATCTGTACTACTTACTCCACATTATGCGGGTGATTTCGCGTGGCCATATTAGCAAGATGTTGATTTGAAATAACGAAATAGATGTTTATTGTTACATGTTTAGAGTTATTATGTTAAATTATCATGAACATATATGGCTCCTGACGTCTTCCTTAGATGTCAACAGAAAATCCATTGTTGATATAACCTTGATTCCAATAAGTTATTTTGGGTTTCATTCGGCGAAAAAGGAGTCATTTAGTTATTTTTTGCTATTTTGACGGTAGGAGTATTATAAATCTCTGGTGTCCATATTTTAGTACAGACCTAAAGAATAATTGCTTAGTCCAAAATGAACCCCATAAAATTTTCGGATTGGCAAAAAAAAAACTCATTTCATGAGATTATTCAAATTCTGAAATGTAAACAGAGTATTTACTTAATGAATTATTTAAATGGCGCGCTGTGATTGTCAACTATCAACAGTGCGTACGTTAAACTGATGTTACGTACCTGCCTAATTTATTCATTTTACATAACGTAATTTTAATTTTGTAGTTAAATTAAGAAACAAACATTCACGTACAGATTTAGAACGTAATTTTAGTTTCTTAGTTAAATTAAGTAAGAAATAAAATTTTTGTGTATACCGACATACATGAAAAAAAAAGTCTGTAACTTCCGTGCCGTTGTCTGCCACCGCGACGACGATGGCACGGAGGCCTAATCTCCGAAACACCATATATTTACTTTCCGATATGATAACGTCGCAACTGCAGTTTGCGCTACTTTATTGTTGTTTTGTAAATTATCTTTGCCGCTAGATAAAGTCAATCAGGAATCACTATAGGTACTTATAAGATGCTGAAACACCTACATACACACTTTAGAAATTATAAAACCTATTTTCGAAAACATATTTAATTTATTAGATTGTACTTAGAAATTAGATAATTTTTAAATTAATAAACTTCAACTTGTAAATTAAGTCTAGTGTTGAGGCGATAAAAGTGGATATATTAAAATATGTTAAATCAAATTTAAATCTAATTTATTATACAATTAATCACTTTAGGAGAATGATACAGAGCACCAACTCAAACGCTATACGTTTTGAGCCGTGCAATGTATGAAGGTAGTAAGCCCATAAAAATAATTGCGAAATCAAATGTTCGAAGTATATTGTCTACTTTTATGGCTAATACGATCGTTCCGCATATAGCTGCTGAAGGCGCCGTACGTGAAAATATACTCGATCATGAAGAGCCAGGCGGAGGCGCTCGGCGACTCGTTGGGCGAAGAGCCGCGGCCCGAGGTACCCACACACGCTCGACATACGCACACTCTGAATACTACTCTATTGATAAACGATTAGTTATAAATTCAAATGACAGTCTTTTAACCCAGGCCAACTGCATTTTTGTAAAAAATTAACAAGAAAGGTGTTCTTTGATACGTGTATATATAAATAACTATGACAAGGTCATTTTCGTCCATCTGACTTTCTATTTTTTTTACTGATAAGAGTTTATTTCCTTTGAAAATAATCGATATATATTTTTTATTATTTCATGGCACTGCAACTATTTTCAATACATTTAATGGATAAAACTTATTGAATCTTTAGTAAATTAAACTTGTAATTATTGCATAACGTTTAGAATAAGTTTGTAAATCATTGGTTTTTACGCGACTAACAAAAAGCGTGCCAAATCGTTTCCACCAATCAAGTGACTCATCGTGGACGCTTTAATTTTTAAATACCCAGTTTACTTTGTGGAATTATCCAAGTCTCAGCTGGAAATTCTCTGAAAGCTTTCTTGAGACAAACAATTTAGCAGAACTGTTTTAATTTTACGAGTTTAAATTCATCAGAAGAGTAGTATTCCGCCTGTGGTAATTTGTCTTGTAGCGCGAGTATGTTGCACATATAGTGACATGCAAATAAAGATGCACTCCCTGTTTTAATGTTACTCGATAGGTTAGGTCCTGTTCTTGGCACTGCACACATCAGCACTATAATCAGTGCCAACTATCTAGCTAATTATGTGAATTTATACCAGTAGTGTTATGTTTAGTAGAGACTTATATAAATGAATGTGAATGCCAAATTTATTTTCCACCTTATCTTATAATTGTAGTGGTAGGTATTAAGTATATTTTATTATCAATTTGTATTTATAATTATATATTGTAAATATTTACTGTTCTGTTGTGTCTTGTTTATCGATTGAAAGAATTATGGTCATAAAAATTTTAGTGCCTTGCGATTCTTTTTTTAGGTTTTTTTTTGTTTATCAGTAGGTGTGTTTATGTTTATAGATTTAAAAAATACTTTGGGGTTATAGAGCAATTTATCTGCACTTCTTCTGTTGCGGTCTTATTCTATTGTTCTGTAAATCGATAAAATAAATTTTTCGTACCTTCTTCGTATATTATGCGCAAAACGAGTTAAATTTAGGCAATTGACCTAATTTTCCTAATGAATTTCGGTATTTGAAAATACATTTGCTATAAGTATTTTATTTTTAAACCGTTCTTTCTGTCACATTATTATTTTATTTTATTTCACAATTTTAAAGCCCGAGGCTTTCCACCAGACAACCAAATGTGAGATGCAAATACTCTTAATGTACCTATTCAACTTTTTTTTTGCGGTGTGACTTACATGCATAAACTGCCAGCGCAGAACCTTTGTTATTAATAAGATAACAGCAATCGCGTGGTTGATGTAACTGTGGCATAGTTGACAATGGATGCCGAACAATGGGAAACCGCCCAACGACCGCGTCTAATCATATGTTGACAAGTATTGTGTAACAGGCCGTGATAGGTGTCCACCAGTGATGTGAAATTATCTCTGTTTTTTTATACAATTAAGGCTCATCCGATGAAAATGGTAGAACATAAAATAGACATCATATAAGCCTCAGGGCTGCCTGGGCTCTGCTTTCACGCGTCGCCTTATTTTCCCCTAACCCTTGAGATACTAACAACTGAAGAGATTTATATAATTCGGCATTATTTTTATACGTCAATACTCGTTTGGGAATAGTAATGGGTAGAAATCGTTGAAAACTAGCTTGTATACTATTTATAAACCACAAGATTTTATACTGTGGTTAATGTGGTAGGTACTATAAAAGTAACCAACGGTAGAAAACGATTGAAAACTAGTTTTCTACCATTTTCGCTCATCACTATTTGGGAATTTTTTAGTTGGTGGAATCCGACATTACTTTTACAGAGGTACAAGTCACAAAAAGAAAGGTGGTGGTCTATTCTTAATCCGAAAAACTAACGACTACGCTTATGACGATTACGTATAAGTAGACAGACCGACATAAAATAATCTAAGCATAGGTTTTTTTTTAAATTTATATCAATCACTAGCTGTTCCCCGCGGCTTAGCCCCGCGTGGGACTCGGTTATATCGCGCCCAAAAGTAGCCTATGTTTGACCTCAGGTCGTTAACTACATCCCTACCAAATTTCATCACAATCGGTCCAGCAGTTTAGCCGTGAAGAGGTGACAGACAGACAGACAGACAGACAGACAGACAGACTTTCGCATTTATAATATTAGTATGGATTATTATTATAGTTTAAAAGTGAGAAGATACGAGTAGAGACGAGTGTCTTTTCAATCTCGTAAAGAAAAAAATATTATAATCTATGTTTTTGAGTAAACTAATGACATGCTTCCTTATTTGTGTGCTGCAAATATATGCAGCCATTGGGTTAGGACTTTTAGGTCTTCTAAACAAATTATTTTTAATTAATTAGAAATGCACGTAATAAAATCGTGTAAAACATTTTCACTAGAGGTTTATTTTAAAGATATTAGAGGCGGTGGAATTATATTTGTAAGCGTTCGGACTTTTATTTGGATTATGGTTATATTACAGATACACAGAAGTACCTATCCTTTTTTGTTACTTTTAAAGGACGAGGCCACAGACATTTAATGCGCAAAAAAAAACTACTGATATACAAAATATGCGTCAGTTATATACTTTTGGTTTGACACAAGTCATAATGTAATTTGTCAGAATAAAAGTCAAAAAATTTGATAAACAAAACCCACTTTAAATATTATTTAATCATTTTGCAATACTAACAGTCGAATCTTTGTCAAAGTAAAATATATTAAGGTGTGTGTAATCTATTCTACTAATAAAATAATACATCGTATGCCGGCCGGGCTGCAGTGCGCGTTTGCTCTGTTTTATATCTCTAAAAATATACAAAATATTGTTTTAAAGGCCTACCTTGAACAGTATATTGTAAATTTAATTTTTAACTAAATATATTTAACGAAGATTGAATTATGATTTATCCAATACATGAAAAAACAAGTGTTCTCTATATATTCTACCATTAGGCTTATTAATTACATGGCCCAACTCTGCTATTTCCATTTACATCATTACTTAAATAATAATTATGTTCTTATAAGAGAAGACTAACCACAATTAATAATTTTCACATCAGGAGACTTGATTTCTCGAACAATGGTATCTTTTTTTTTATCTTGCTAACGAGAATAGAAATGTTATGCAATCTGTGGTGTCTAATTATATTCCGGTAAAATCAATTTGTTTATGATATTGACTTATTCTTTAAATAAACTGGAGTCGACTGATAAAATAAACGGCTCAACGGCTAATAATCACCAATACTGATTACGGTTGTGATGATACATATGAATCATTATCGTCATGAGACAGATATAATACTTTAAAGATACTGTCCTAAAACCATATCGTTGTTGTGGTGTACGAATTTGTCTGTGCAATCTTTATTGTTGTACACAACATTGAGAAAACATTATGCAAGAAGAATTAACAGAAGTTGATTTTTATTCATTAGGTATCACGCATAATTTTCCAAATATAATATTTTTATTGTCACACGCCATCGTTTCCTTAGTCCATGAAAACCAAATTGTTCAATTATACGCACTAGCTTTCGCCCGCGTGAATTTCCCACGGGAACAGTGCTTTTTCCCGGGATGAAAGGTATCCTATGTCCTCAATACTTCTGTCTATGTATACGACAAACAAACTCACTTACGCATTTATAATATTAGTTCGGATTAGGATGATTATGTCAAGAGTCCAGTCCATCCGTAGTACAATCGCGGAAATTTACAAGACGTTTTATTTTCATCTTTAACAATACTAGATTAATGACATGAAGAATCATCTGGAACCGCTAATGTCCTTTCGCGTTATTTTTTATTTATTTATTAAAAATTCCACTATTTATTAAGAACTGCTTACGTTACGTGCATCTACGCACGTTTTTCAATGTGATCACATAACAGGCTTCTGGAGCTTTTTGAAGAGATAGAGCCATTATGATAACATAAGGATGTCTTACTATACTTGCCTATTTAAATAGTGATTTTGAATGTCTTTTGCCAATACAGACAAACACGCTTAGATTATAGAGCTTTTTTAAATACCTTTAGTGCAAATCGGTATAAACGTTTTGTACTGAGAGCATACTTATAACTTACTCCTCTAAACTATTATCTCTCACTCTGTTTTAATTTAAAAACTAGATAAATATATTTCATCTTCTATCTCTGCACTCACTTTCAAATTTATTTTAAAAGTTTAAATGCCTTGTATTTTAATTCATACTTATATTATAAATGTGAAAGCCTTAGGCTGGCACGGCTTAACCGCTGGACCGATTTTGATGAAATTTTGTAAGGATATAGATAAAGACCTCGGGTCAGTTATAGGCTACTTTTACGCGCGATATACCACGCGGGCGGAGCCACGGGCAACAGTAGTTAAATAATAAAAGCCAAAATAAAATAATTAAATTTCTTGAGTTAATGGCTAAAATAATTTAATTGATGATATAAGCTATAATAAAGTTCACCGGAAACTGGTAAAATTTGGATTTATATAAATTTAGCCTTTTAATTGTTTCTGGTGATTTTCCTATATTAATTATTCGATCATTTTGTATATATTACTTCTTTATAAGTACTTAATACATATCGCGTCACCTTCAACTGTTATCCATCGGATGAAAATAACTGATACAATGACCTTAGTTTCTGCGTATTAAAAAATATATATTTTAAAAGTAAATATAAATTCTAATTTAAACCACTGAGTGATGTGATAATGAACATTGTTTATTGACTTTCTTTATATTCTGAGAAACGTCTTTTTTCTTATTGATATATATTTTATAGTGTTCTTTATTAGTTTTATTGTTTTTACATTGGCGCTTATTAATTCGCCACTCCTTGTCTTTAATTAATTTGCATGTCACACTGTTACATGTTCATTTAGACTTGACGGGAGCTAATCGTCCGCTCTGGACAGTGGACGCTAATCGCGACTAATTGTGGCTCTGTCGTCGTTCGTTGAAGCTTATATGAAGATTTATGCACTGCAATGTGTTTCAAATGAATGCTGGATGCAACCAAGTGACATAGTGTTAGAGAGATATTTATAGGGATCGTACATACTCTGTACGTCTTTATCTTTTTCATAGTATAAAACAAAGTTGCTCCCCGCTGTCTATCCCTATGTGTTCTTAGATTTTTGAAACTACGCAACGGATTTTGACGCGGTTTTTTTAATAGCTAGATTGATTGAGGAAGGGTTTTATAGCCGTGCGAAGCCGGAGTGCGGAGCCGAAGGCGGGTCGCTAGTATCCTATATGCTTGAGATGTTAATAGTAGTAAATAATATCTGGATCGTTTAGAAAGGTAATAATAAAATAATGTTCGTTGGCATGCTCCTGAATATAATAAAACTGCATAAAAAAGCATTAAACGCGCCCGCTTCTATATTTCCAACTAGCTGTTGCCCGCGGCTCCGCCCGCGTGGGACTCGGTTATATCGCGCCCAAAAGTAGCCTATGTTTGACCTAAGGTCGTTAACTACATCCCTATCAAATTTCATCACAATCGGTCCATCAGTTTAGTCGTGAAGAGGTGACAGACAGACAGACAGACTTTCGCATTTATAATATTAGTATGGAAGTATGGATGTTTTAAACTACCTAAATGCTTTATGTTAGAAAAACTTCTATTTTGTCATTTTTTTTATTCTTCGTTCTACTTTATATTGTTAATTCTTCTTTTTTAAAAATTATTGTGTCTGACAGCTAATATTATTTCATGTTTATATTTCTTTTTAGACTTTTTTTTAAATCAAGTATCTATAGTTGAGTGAAGGTATAGCTTTATCTACTTTATATGTCAGCTAGGATTAAAATGAACTCTTAAGATTTATCGCGTAAGTAATATGTCATTAGAGAGAGATTAATGACATTAAAATTGCATCATACAATAATCTACCTGATCACGTCATTTTCAAGATGAGATTTGATTAATAATAACAATGTAATTGCGTCTACATTTTTTTGCCTGTTAAATTCATTGTAATATTGCGCAACATTTGGACCATTCACGATACTGATAACTATTATTATTTTGCATAATTATAAATAAAAATTATTTGACAATGTGTCTCAGAAATTAAGTTATTATTTGTAACAATTAAATATATAACAATTAATGAATAATATCCAGAATTACGTATACGCGCACGCTCGGCCGGTTGTCAGTTGACACGTCGTCGCGCGGGGCGACACGCAACGCATGACATTCCGCCCATTGCCGACTCAGCCACAATGGATAGCCACTCATGCATGTTCCATTTAATATTACTACGGTAAATTCATTTATAATATCATCAATATACTACCTTCAACCTGCCCAGATAATTATGTATGCCTTCTATGGCGTCAGTAACTCTACCGTATAACGTATTAGACATCAACGTGCTGTTGACACACGTTTCCTATGTTTATAGTTGATGATTGTCAATCGAGCAGTCTTAAATCGTTAATTGGCTATTGGTTATGGATGAATGGGTTTCCGTGCGACAGAAGTGCTATGCAATTCAGTCGTGGTCAGCAGTGGGGCTCACGGCGGCGCCGCCAGCCTTTCTTTTCGCTCCTAGTTTCCACGCGGCGCTGCGACGCCGTACTCGCTCGCTGCCACGGCTATTGTAGAGGTATAAAAACGCGGTTAACTCCGATATTAATTTATACTTGGAAATCTTTAGATCGCCTGCTACATACAATAACTTGTAATGTATCCGCGGTCAACAAGCGCTCATTAAACTCAACCCGGTACGTAGTACCAAAAACAAACGATCGTTGTTTATAAGCAGACGCATGCGACTCAAGTGTTCAGTGTTTGGTTACGAAACCTTGCAATCGCGTGGGTGATTTCTAAATTAAGCGCTGGCAATTGTGATGTGGATGTCGTGTTTTTTGTGGTGCACCGTGTTGGATTTATAGTTGGATGTGTGAAACATAGGCAAGATGCAAACTATGAAGTGGATAGAGATGGTGCGTCTGGGGCCAGCGGCAGCGCCCGAAAAGTCCTCCACTTATGAAAGCGACAAGGTGAGACCGTCTCCAAATAGAACTACCGTTAGCGCACTCGATTCAGTTAAGGAATGTTCGTTGTTGATATTAATTGATAAAATTCTGCTATATGTTTTAATTCGTGGAGAAGTGTGTCGGTATCGCTATTTCATGCATTTATTACAACAGTTTTTATACCTGCCTGCCTAGCTGCCTACGTCATGAGCAGAGGTTCGAACAAAAACATGCAGAGCGTTTTTGTACTCTTTCAACGTGTAGTTTTAGAGTCTTCTAATTTGATGGAATGTTGTAGAGAATATATTAACTTTTAAACTTTTCAACGAACAAGAAGTAGCACAAGTTGGACTTTGCGACGAATGTCATTATTGAATTAAAATTCATTTTAGAGGTAATGTATTTAAATTACTTTTTTATGCAAATATCTTAGAACGCTCTTGAATTTTCGATATATTCAATAAGGTGGCTGTGTTATTCGTAGGGAGTTTATCACAAGCTTTGGATCCAGCTATAAATAGCAAGAGAGAGAGGCGAATGACCGTCGATCTCGGTCGCAAGGTCTAGGAGTTAAGAGACATAAATGGACAGGCCAGGTGCATAAAAACTGCTTAATGAAACCCTGTACTTTGTTGGTCATTTTACTGACTCTACTTCCAATATAATACTACTCTGCTGTATGTGTATAACAATAAACGCATCCTGTTTGGACTCATTTGATTTGTATCGGGAAGCAGATTCCTTATAGTTAATTTGTTGTAAAATCGTTTTTATAAATGTTATGATGAGCTTAAAACAAAAAATATATATTTTTTAACGAATGGAATCTTATGAATTTGTAAACACCTTAAAATGTTAAAGCCAAATACTCAAGTTATTAATGCGATCACTGTCTAGATTATTTTCTATCAGACAGTATGATAGCATCAGACGGATTTGGCTTTACTCGTCCGTTTATTTATTTTCTTTTATTAATATATTCCAGTCTACTGCGAATATATCCCCAAAGAATGAAACTTATAACGCGGTTGAGATTTTTATCGTACTAAGTCCTGTCCTGCCAATGAATCGATTGTATGCGAAATATATATCTTGTATATAGAAACCCGTAACATTTTCGATATCAATCAAATAAGTATTACATAGTTATTATAGGTATATAACATTATACAGTTCTCGAGAAATTGGTAATTAATAAGACTTAGTAAATATGTAACTAAAAACGAGTAAGATGTCAACACTCAACTATGTCAGATCGTTAGTTGACCTCTTGAATGCTGTTTAATTCACGACCATGACTGGTTCATAAAATGCATGGTAATTTATACTATAGTGCATTAGAACAGACTTATTGAACGGTTGGTTCTCACATTAATGTAGCTAACGTTTTATATATGGACATTTATGGCTCACAATTTGTTACCAAAATCAGCACCTGAACTATAAATTTGCTATACTGTAGCACACCTTTCACGTAACTGATAAAGCTAATTGAAATTCAAGAATTGATTTTCTTTGGGGATTTTATGTTGATGTAAGTTTGAATGTACCTAACTTATATATTTAGTTTATTTTTAACGTTTGCGTAGTAAACAACCTCAGGTTTTAAATACTCAAACCAAGATTTGCCTTTATTTTAAGAAAAACTAAATATCTTCAATTGTGAAACACAAATTTGACATTTTTATTATTTTTAAATCTATATTATGATTTTTGAATCTCAACGTGTTAAATGTTCAATTCTCTATAACTATATTTTGAGGCATTATTATCAATTTGCAACCAGGTGAACGGATTTATTTAAAAAGTTATCTTGGTTCCGAGTTCTTTGTTTAGTGGAACTTATACAATTCTTAATAAATAGCCCATAACCTCGAGGGTTTCCGTTTGCTGACCTCCAAACTTCAATTCGAAGATGGCACCCCATGATGATGATGATAGTCAAGATCAAGTGCAAAATATTTGTGGCTTCGAACGCTTTTGATTAATTTATTTTGTGTGTGGCAAAATTTGATTGCTGTGCGTGCGTATATCTAAATCATATCCCTTTAAGCTGCAGCTTAGCAGCTGAAGTCTTTGAATTCCGGTGTCCTTCGTATTAAGTATGTGATAAAGTTCTCAGAATATCTTACGGAGGAATATTAACACCAGTCGCTTACACGTATAAGCTAAACATTTCGAAAAACGCAAACAATGGAAAGCCTTTGCAGTCGATAATAACGACCACCCGCCATTGTTTGAACTCTTATCTCACAATGATACTAAGGTAATATTTGGATCGATTCAAGCTGACATTACTTATCTGATAGGGTATCGCAGCTATTACTGCTAATGTTGAGTGAGCTTACGTCGGAAACATAAAGGTGATATGTGCATCGCTCGATGCGAACATAATATTTTTATATTGAACGTTTGGGTCAAAACTAATTCAAAATATTTTTTTTTTTTGTTAATTGTTTATATGAACCATTAAGATGCCGACAGCATTTTCGGATTCAGCAGCCGGAACTCCCGGAATGCAAACCCGTTATTTTTTGTTTTCAATAATTTTTTTACACGACTTATTTACAAACCTTGTTTTGACAACACAACAATAATAACACAACAAAAAAATTGTATTCAGTTTAGTGCAGTTGGTCCGTAGTATGTTTGTGCATATCGGTGATTCATTATTATTTAAAAAGAATCGTGTACCTTTTTAAATTAATTTCTCGTTTATTAGTAACCAATTTCCCAAAATATGTTTGCATGAAGGGTGCAAAAATTAGAAATGAGCAAGAGCATTCTGCTCATATCCCCTTAACATCTCGTAATTCCTCCGTACAATACAGTCCTAGCTTCATTGGCCATCTGCATTAGTGGACAATATATTTATTATCGTGTTATACGTTATGTTATTTACACAAATATTATTTTTAGTGTTTGTTGCATTGTTATTTTTTAAAACGAAAAAGTAAATGGTAAACTTGTGACTGTGATGGTTATATCAACTTTTTGTTTGATTTCATAAACATTTCCAACCAGTCATCCTGAAAATTCTTGGGGGAGGCCTGTATCCAACAGTGGACATCCTATGGCGTAAATGATGATGATGATGATGTAAAAGCAGGGCTGACTTAGTTTATCCGATTATATGTCTGAGATTATCTCGAAAATTGATACGAAGTGACTTGGTAGAATTTCATTTAAATTATAAGTGTAGGTACCTACTGAAACTCATATTTTTCTCGCATCGCTATCATTTTATTGCGTTTTAACAACCATAATCCTCGCATAATCCATTATATTTGTGTATCAAATTGTGTATTGT
This sequence comes from Apomyelois bistriatella, assembly GCA_947044815.1. Classification (NCBI taxonomy): domain Eukaryota; kingdom Metazoa; phylum Arthropoda; class Insecta; order Lepidoptera; family Pyralidae; genus Apomyelois; species Apomyelois bistriatella. The sequence goes on from OX345691.1 coordinate 5,811,784, forward strand.
AAATTATTGGCGATAATATAAGATAACCAAGTTTTTTGTGCCGAAAGTGCCAAGGCGTGCCAGTCAGCGTCACAATATTTCTTCGTCCACATGCCGGCACTACGCGCAATGCACAAAATTGGCATAATGTTCACGCTCGGAAAATAATTTGGTAACACATAAGAGGCCACCATGGCCGTTGATTGTTTACAACCATAATATTGCAGCTACAGCATTACGTAAAAGCCGAGGAAACGTGTCATTAAAAACCTGAATAACAGTTAAAGTAAATTTGATAATTACGCAATCAAAATGTTCAGTTTTATACGTAGAGTAGTTGGCAGAATTAAGGCGATAGCCGTTAATAAGCTAAGGAACGTCGAAATGGCCATGATGAATATGACGGTTCGCAGAAGGGGCACTATTCATTCGATTTGCGACAGACATACAGGGCTATCCAAAAGCAAGAAGGGAACTCTACATTCGTTAAGGAGAGCAACTATACATTCTTTATGCGAGGTGAGAATGTGAACTTAGCTATGATTTCTTTTTTATTTTGAAGTTTTATACCAGTATTTTATATTTTTAAGGGCAAATAGAGATATAATTTATTTTTTTTACCCGCAGCACAAATTTTGTAATTTATTGATTTACTACTTTATTAAAGGCATATTTTTTTGTATGCCACCGCCGTTATTATGTACTATTTTGCAAAACAATAGGCATATAGATAGGTACATAAGTACTTTCTTATTTTTATAATTGATGGAAATATGTCGGTATGCGATTATTTTTTCTTTTTTTTTTAGTAAGTGTGTGGCATCCCTTAGTTATACTATAAAGCACCTAAGTAAAACACTACTTTTGTCACAAAAATGTATCATAAAATTTTAGATATATAGTTAGCACCTAAATTCACCCAACCGAACGTTAAAATTCTGATTTGAAATCCCTGCTATGAATGTTGAATGTGAACTGTATTGTTTCCTAAAATGCATCCCTTTCATATCGCACTTGATCTTGTTAACGTTGATCATCTTATATGAATGTAAACACAATTTTATAATCATCCATATCATAACGCGGTTGTTCACCAATTTTGCATTCTCAATCCTTTTGTTCTTAGCATGACATTGCACATCGTTTTTACATGTACTTAGCTGTTGCATACAAATCGCGTTGTTTCCATAATAAAGTACAGACGCCATTAGTATTAACTTAACATTGAATTTTTGCATGATTAATATTTATCTATACAATTGATTGCATGCAGATTACTGCGAGCAAAAAGTTATAATAGATGTTGGCGACTGGACTAGTCTACAGCTAGTTTCAACCAGTTAAATTTGTGACGTCACTTTTTATTTCCAAAAATAATTTAGTTTTGTGTATTTAGAAATAAGATATGACAAATACAAGTGTTCCGTAGAGAATAGAGTTACAGAATAATTATGGTTAACCAAGCTTCAGTACAAAACGCACTTTTCGAGACTGGAATAATGTTGTTAAAAGTGCCGTCAACCTTTATCAATCTTTGTCTATAAACAGAGTTGTTTAAAACTGGCTAAGGCCTCCGCCCAATACCGGTTTGCACCGAGCGAGACGGGCATTGAATGGCTTTGCCTAGGTATACTACAAACTTCGGATGCTTAATCATTGATCATGTAGAAGGATGCTTCTGTCTTTATTGTCTCGTAAATATTACTAAGCTCTTTATGCTGTAGTTAAACTACTTTCGGCTCTAAGTACTGAAGTTTTGTAGTATAAAGTCATTCATAATGTCAGATCCCAGAAATAATTTTTCTACGTTTGTTTGCTCCTCAAAATTGTTTGCAACGCAATCATGCAAATACCTACTCGTAATACTCAAAAAATAAATTCTGGTGGGAAAAACTCTGATTCTGACGCTGTCTTGAAATAAAACGCACCCACATAAGAGAAATTCTCGTACCGTGTGAACTTATGTTAACAACTATTTTCGCACATGTTTGAAATTGCAGGAAAATTAATGGATCCCGTCCATTCGAAATATCCTCCCGAGTATTCTTAGTCTAGATTTAACGATGCTATCTAGTATCGTATGATCACTACGGACTACGACTATCGCCCTGGTTGTCTTGTCAAATCAAATAGCATGTCACTCTTTCCCTATGAACCTAGATATTTGCAATCGTATGAGTAGCTTGATATGCTGCTGCCTGTACTGCAGGCATTCATTTTAGCTTATGTAAGTATCAAATATACATTATTTATGTGATGTTCAGGTGCTGTCGATGAGCGATGAACTGCGACGCGCGCTGTACTCGTCGGGCGCCTCCGTCGACATGGAGCTGTCGCCGCCCGACCTCATCGGGACCTCGGAAATATTCACAATCGAGCACAGGTACTTAACCAAAATAAAACTACTCAAAACTTTATCCAAAACTTTGTATTAAAAACTGTATTCATATTAGAACAAGTAGCGTTTATATTATAAAAGTAATAAACGTTGCATTATCGTGTTCGTGAGCAAAAGTACTTAACTTATGTTCCATTAAAAAAAATCTGTACAATAGTTTAGGTTTTGAAAAGTAAATAATCACACTTTCTGTTATTATTATTAAAGTATGGATCATCAAAACTTATTAACAAAAACGATAACTTTCAGAGAGAAGCTGTGCACAGTCCTTCCTGCGCGCGCGCAAGGCTACATGTGGTCGCTCGCATTCAGCACCAGCCAGCACGGGTTCTCGCTGTCCTCCATGTACCGCAAGATGCAGCGGGTCGACAGCCCCGTGCTGCTCGTCATCCAGGACACCGATAACAATGTGAGTTGCAACCCTAAATCTATACACTTTCTATAGTTATTTTAATAGGGGACATAAAGCTATAGTGTTCAAAAGAATAATAAAAATTACAGACATAAATATTACAGACACAAATTTTGCAACACAACAACTCGTCATGGCAATATCAAATTTCGTAGGCGGTGCTCTGGGGGCGTCAAGATGCCCACCGTCTAAAACCGCTATTGGATATAATATTGTATATTTTCATATTATGCAAAATTTATCTTGGCCATTATAAAAATTTGCATAATGTGTAGGTAGGTGGTCAACGCTTTTCTAAGGCCCGGCAGGCGCCGAACAAAATTATATATTATGAAGGCCCTGCTATTTACCATAGCAATGTTGTAGGAACTTAAACCCGGCTCCAACCAAACCGGCTCTTTTCCTTTACATGCATTTACCGACACTACTTAGTTAGTTCATGGAAACTCGGTACTGCCGACCGGCACCCACTCCCAGCATGTCCCGCTATAGGTAAGGAATGGGGTAAATACATAAGGAGCCAACGGTTCGTGGTTCCTTGAATTTAGGACTCCCAAGTCCCAGCCTGCTCGGCGCGCCCTTCCTGTCTAGTAGGTCGTATGAACTAACTAGTTGCGAAATACCTACTTAAAGTGCGTGTAGGTACTTAACTGTTTCCTCAATCAAAGCATACCCCAACTTTATTTTTTATGTAATTAGAGCTCTTCAAACATTCAGAGATGACGTTAGTCTTAAATTTCCACGTTGACCAGCTCTGACTCAGCGAACCAAAGTGGATCTTGGCATCGGAAACGAGAGCGTCAAATTCATAATCAATGGATTGAATATTTCAGGTGTTTGGAGCTCTGACGTCATGCGCGCTACATCCATCGGAGCACTTCTACGGCACGGGCGAGTCGCTGCTGTTCTCATTCCAGAGGGTGGAGGACCGGCGGCCGTCGCAGCCCGCGCCTGCCGCAGATGATAAACCAAAAGACGACGAAGATGAACACAAGGATGAGAAAGGAGGTACGAATTTTAAATTTCCGAAGAAGCGAACTCCGTAAAAACGCATTTATGTTGTTAAAATATCTATCTGATTGCACACAGAGCTGTATTACTTTATCAAGCCTAGAATCTGCTATAACGATCTTAATTTTCCTTTTTCACTCAGTACCTAGCTCCCGCTTACTAGATCCCGGCTGCTGTCGTAGTCGTTAAACTAAGTTAGGAAGTTTAAGAAAGCTGACACTATATTTCATTGCTAACACATTCACTAAGTCATTACATGCTCTGTTTTAATTTCAGACCAACCACCGCCTGTTAAGACGAAATTCAAGTATTGGGGATGGACCGGAGAAAACATGTACTTCATTAGAGGAAGTGCAGACAACATATCTATTGGCGCCGGCGAGTAAGTATACAACTATACTTTTGAAAATAGCTTTAGCGGAACGATGTAACAATTTTAATTTAATGTATATTTGTCAAGTCCATGTGGACGTGTTTTGGCTGAAATGATGAGGATGAATGTGCAGTAATGGATTTCTTTTCCTTTATGGTACTAAGACAGAGATCCCGCATTATTTTTATGAATCTGTTATCATTATTAATACTCCTTGGGAATATGAATGTTAATATTTTCTAGAATTACTCACCAGTTATAGAGGTACTGAACCTCGACAAGTTAAGTGAAAAACGGTAGTCATTATGAAAAAGTTTTTATTATAGTAGACATTATGTACTTGATCGAGCATGTGGTTGTTTAAGTGTCGTGTCGCTTGTACCCAGAATAAAATTGAAATGTTGTTTACAGCGGCAAGTTCGGGCTGTGGCTGGACGGCGACCTGTACCTGGGCCGCACGCAGCGCTGCACCACGTACGGCAACGAGCCGCTCACCACTCGCGAGGACTTCATCGTTAAGATCATGGAATGCTGGACCTTCATCTGAGCGGCACGACTTTGTCCCACGTTTCTACTATCAAATCAAAATAAGCTTTAGATTATCTTATGAAATTTGCTACGAAGATTTGACACTTTTACAAGTCAGTCTTTTAGACTTTACCCGATGAGTCTGAAAACGATTTTGTACTCACATTGACTCGAAACGTATCGCACCCGGCCCGCCCGGCCGCAGTGCAGACGATATCGAAACGTCTACGCGCATTTCTAGTCAAATGTACTGAAACCTGACCAATGTTTTCATCCTCGAGTTAGAGGCGTGTTGGATCAAGTGCCGCCCTCGGCTCGCAGGCGGACCCGCGAGACAGAGCAAGTGCATTAATCCTAGTCAATTGTCATTCGTATGTAAGCTGAAGTGATCGAGCTGGAAGGTCACACGGCGGACGAGCCTCCTCGCCGCCCCGATTACGTGTCAATTCATACAATTTATATCGTGCATTGTTGTTAAGAATTAAAGACGTATTTGTAATGATAAAATCATTGTATAATGTTATGTCGAACTTCATAATTAACGAATCAATCATTTTATGTGTTTAGACGCCGTCTTTTAGTGTTCCCCAGAGTGAAAATAATAAACGATCCTTGACGACCTCACAGTTTACACCCATGCGGAATGCTCCTTCCGAGTTCTAATGTCTATAACAACAAATATAAAAATATTTCCAAAGCAAATGGCTTTGACTGACATAAACTATATGTAATTCAATCAAATAATATTTGGAGTGAAGACACTGGGCAGTATGATTAACTTATGTAGTGTTTTGTATTATGTTGTCGTGTATGTATTGAGTCATAATATTAAGTTAGTGAGCATAATTATTTTTACACTTCACTGTGATTTGATTAAATATGGTTGCATTTTGTTATAATTTTGAAGCTTTATCACTTGAACATAATTTTTTATGGGGTTTTAGTTTAACTTCATACTGTGTTCTCACTATAGATGCTGTGGCAGTAGTGGGTGCACAGTCTGAATGTTGCAAAGAATAATTTGAAAACTATAAGCATATAAAGTTATTTTTGTGATAATGCTTCAGTACAGAGTAGCCGATATATAATATTAATTAAATAGTAAAAATATTTTAAATAGTTATCTTAGAGAGCTTGATAAATGTAATTGTCATTGTGCTTAGTAATCGTGTCACTTAGCATGATGTTACTCAGATGTATCTGGTCGTATAAAGTAATTTGTCAGATATAAACGCCGGTGTCGGCGCTCACATTGCATGTATATACGGTGTATTCCTACTCGAGATTATGGAGATATATATTTTTGTGAGAGGCCATGTGACTCTGTAACATTTTGGTGGTAGAAAGTACAAGCATCGAAAAATATAACGTAGCAGTTTGATTGTACCTGTTGGACTATTAGAACAAGCTGACCTGCGCAAGAGTATGAATATTCCAATGAATGAAATAGATACAAAACATAGGTTTTTAAATTATATCGGCATAATTATTGTTACAAATTTATAATCATTAGACTTGTTGAGTAGCAGTGAGAATTTTAATATTTATTTATTCTGTTATGATTTCCATCTTACTATTGCTGTAGCTGCATTACTTTATTGGTGATTTATTATGTAATTTATAAGTTGTTAAAATGTAAATCAAGCCATAATAATTGAGAATATATTCTTTTGAGAAAGATTTTATTTATTTCATTGAAAATTTATACCTTTCCTTAGCCTAAAACACAACCATAAGTTAATATTAGTAGTACTGGGATCTCTGATTACGATAGCCTTGACTCCTGTCTCCATAGTCATTGTATCCTCTGCGGTCACGATAGCGTGACCTATCATGGGATCTACCATCATAGTCATTTCCAAATCTGTCACCTCGGTTGCCATGATGTTCATAAGGATGGTTACGTCTGTTGTTGCGGCGATCGTTTCGGCGGCCGGAGTTCTGTGAGACCCACCAGGGAAACATTATAGGAGGTACAGATGGTTCCGCATTGAACACTTTCATAAAATTTTCATCTTTCTCTGTAAACCTATCTTTAAATTCTTCTTCACATTGAGCGAGGAACTCTTTGTCTTCAACAGATAATGTATCGGCAGCAGTCATTATATATAGGCACTTATATCTTGGGATATTTGATCAAGAAGTTAAGAACTGAAAACAAAACAAAAATGTATCTAAATAATATTTCTTCATTACTAATGATCCCTTGTGTCTCTTATACAAAATGCCCAAAAAACGCACACAACATTAATCATCAACCTCACACCAAAAAACATGTACCTATTTTATATTCATGGTTATCCTTATACCCCTTTTTTGATTGTAACTATATAACAAACCTCTGTTAACTAGTCAGTCATATGAGTAGTAGATAGTCTCTTTTTACCACTGCCCGCTGTTTTAATCCCAATATGTAAGCTTTATCCCAATATGGCACAACTTATTTATCACAAAATTTCAACCCCCCATCTGATGTGTGTTTAATTTCGTGCCATTGTTGGCATAAGGAAGGCTTTTAATGAGAATCGAATAAAAGAGAAACAGCAGTCACTGGTGTCTTAATTTCGCTTTTTGAAGATGAGCATAGACAGGATAGGTTAAGATAAACTTTTTTTATGTTACGATTTTTAAATAATATTTACATAGATTTGATTTGAAACCACAACCATGATTAATAACACAAATAATTTAAAATAAATTGCAATTCACCAAGGAAACAGTTCACCAGATACACAGACAATTGTATGATTATATAGAAGTTTATATGAAGTGAAAATCTGCAAATTATGTATGTAATGAATTTACACACCCACCATACTAGATATACCTAGTATAGAAACTTAAATAATGACATGATATTATGGGGCCTAAATTCAGGAGAACTGAATCCATTAACATCTAAGCATTGCCCTGGTTGCTTTGGAGTCCAGGCTCTGCCAAAGGGTGATGCCTTATTTTATCCTCCTTCATAAGATATTACAGCACCATATGATAGACTATTAGTAAAAACTCCCCATATATGTTGAAAAGGTGATCTCTTAGTCCCCTATTAAAGGATCACCTGAGATTTAAATTTCTTCAGACGGGTTGTGGTGTAGTGTATATATATACCTTTATTGACTCCAGTAGGATTCCCTTAGGCGTTAGGCAGGCAGCTAATTATAAAAAATCCAGAACAATGTCTAGACTAAAATACCTGGCACCTATATCATAGAAGAAATAATAAATAAAGACATTGTATTAAAGTAGACTCTGGACTCCAAAGCTAGGTAGCCTAAAATGCAACAGAGAGAACATAGAGATGATGACATCAAACCTAACAAAAATAAATACGACCCACATGGACTCAAAATATTTTTTTTTACACAAAATGTAGACAATACACTGACACACCAATACAGGTGATATTTTCCTTAAAGATTGAATGGGTAATTAATGTGAATAATATTTACAGTGTTCACCAACAAGGCTATGTAGGTCAAGAGCAAAGAATGTTTGATTTTTTGCAGGAATTACAGGTTTGAATACCCATCCAATAATCTCTCCACAAGCAGGGCAGACACAAGGTTTCCACTTGTACTCAGGAAACCATAGCTCAGAATCTGACCACTGTAAAATTATAGGTTTAAGATAACTTGTAATAAAAAAAACTCATTATCCTATTGATGAAACTTCATTACCTCTCCAAATGGTGAACATTCGGAGTAATTGAATGTGACAATAGGTACATCTAAAATGTAATCTGCACTTAACACTTGTACCAATACTTCTTCTTTGTTAAATAAATTCTCAATAACAGTATATTCCGACTCAGAACTTGATTTGGAAATAATGTAGCTGGATGAAGATAAATCACTACCGCAATATCGGCAAAGTATTAATTCTGAAATAGAAGAAAGGAAAGTAACAAGATGGTAACAAGTAAGTAAAGATGCTTTACATTAGCTGATATGACGAGTAAAGAAATAAATTCATGGTTACTCTAATATTGGACAAACAAACATAGGTATATTATACCGTGGAATGAATGCGGAGTTAAGTCTTCCACCGACTCTGCCTGCGATGTTATGTATAGAGTTATAAGGATAATAAAAAGCATTTGTTCCTTCAACAGAATTTTTCACGACACCAAAACCTCACAATACAATTGGTAAAATACTAAATCTTATCATTATGTATCATATTTATCACGAATTATATTTTATCAGTTTAACATATTACCTACCTACGTACTTAACTACTTAACTGACTGACACAGCACCAAATTCTTTGCACAGCACAACGACAACTACCTACGACAAGTCGACAACACTGGCACTGACTGGCACGTTCTGACATTGACAGTTCTCTCGTTGTTAAAAACAACGAGAGAACTATACCTTTGTTCTTGACTACTACTACCGTCTCTTAAAACCATGCAAGATCCAGTGAGTAAGCGAGACAGCGCGATACATGATGTAAGGCGACATCTCCCTTAATCGTTCTTGCATGTTTTTAAGAGATGGTTGTAAGCCACCAGTCTAGGGGGTTACTACCGTCTCTTAAAACCATGCAAGATCCAGTGAGTACGGGAGATGTCGCCTTACATCATGTATTGCGCTGTCTCGCTTACTCACTGGATCTTGCATGGTTTTAAGAGATGATAGTAGGCCACCTGATAGTAGAACTAAGTGGGAAAAGTGGAACATTGCGTTTTAGGGCTCTACATAGTATAAATCAAACATGTCATAGGATAGGATGGATTTTGCATGTGGCTTACCATACCACCATTTCACCACTAACCCCCCTACCCTACCACCATCGACGGTAGTAACCCCCAGTGGGCCCTTTGAGGAATAGTTACGGCTTCCGTACTTGGAACGGAACCCGTCGGACCATTTGTATCACTGGACGGTTTGCTCGAACGTTTGGGCCACATTACCAGACACTGGTATATTTTTTCATATAACCTATTAACTATATGTATTTATACGTCATATTCAATGTGGTATAGTTACTAACTGTTAGTACTTAGGTACTATGATCTATTCTGTGGAATAGGATAACGGGTGATTGGGATATAAATTACGGCTTAATACTTTTAAAATACTTATATTTATAAAAATTAAGCTATATGATATGATATTACACAACGATACAGTCCTTAGAGTTGGTAGCTTGGTGGTAGAAGTTTTATCGTCCAACGTTATCTATGGTTATGAAATCGGGCTCGTATTCGTAGTTAATAACGCGTGATCTGACGATTTCTTTGTAGACAAATGCCGACTTCCTTGGGGTACGGGTACGGTTTGGGTGCTGGAAATCCACATCATAGAGACCAAAACGTTCGCTGCAATAAAAATATAGTGGCTAAGCCAAATAGCAACAGGTGGCTTACCACCAACTCTTAAAACCATGCAAGATCCAATGAGTAAAGGAGATGTTGCCTTACATCATGTATCGCGCTGTCTCGCTTACTCACTGGATCTTGGATGGTTTTAAGAGACGGTAGTAATCCAGGTTGTTTTTTAAATATGCACTGCACTTTCTTACTAGCCAAATTTTACAGCAGCTTTAGTAAGTCGGTAGGTTTACCGACCTACGTAAGACTTGACTAATTAAAAAAAATGAAATACGAGATATTTTCCAAAGTAGGTAGTTATTGGGTTCTGGGTCTGGCACTTCTGGCCGAAAAAAAATAGGAAGCTGTACTAAAAACCCGGCTGCGGCACATAAGTTGGCCACAAACGGGACGTGGACGCTGCGCACGTAAAAATTTGGAAAGTATAGTACTTCGCATTCAAGGTAATTTCAATTTATTGCCAACTTATATGCCGCGAACTATACCTACATAAGTAAGTAAAAAACACTTTTGCACTATACATTGCATAAGTACATGAAATTACGGTCGTTACAATTAAATAAAAGTACTTAGGTACCTAAAAGAAAAAAAATCTACTTCTTGATATATTCTTTTGTTAAGATATTTGTTTATTTACTCAGCCAATGTGCGTTACATAATACTTATTTATATCATTGTGGCGTTGGTGTTTATCGCCTAACGTGACACCTTTTATAGATAAGTCGGATTAAGTAGGTACTTGAAGATTACTTACGTATATCCTTCCATCCATTCGAAGTTGTCCATCAAGCTCCAGGCCATATAACCCTGCAACCTAACTCCTGCGTCGATCGCATCCAAACAGCTTTCTAAGGCAGCTCGGTAGTATCTTACCCTATCATTGTCAATTAACCCATCTGTGGGTGACGTGGACCAGCCGTTCTCCGTGATGTAAATTTTAGGGTTATTATACTTCTCTTTTAGGTGAGTCAGCGCGTTGAAGATACTGTTAGGCGCTTGCTAGAAAATATTGATAAAGAAATAAAGTAGATAGGTAAGTAAAATTACTCTTACGTCTAAAGGAAACAAACAAGCACAATTAGGTATATGATCTACCTACTTATTGGAAAGTTTTTTTTTTAGTTTCACGCAACACAAAGTTTCGATAAAATAATCAATTAAGGCCAATATAAATACATAATTATATACCATTACTGCTTACTAGCTTGTCTACCATGAGTACCTATCTATTATAGCGTTAGCAATTTCGTTTGTTTGTAAATAACTTTATTGCACAAAATTAACAAAAATACAATTACAAGATAAATGCAACGGCGGACTTATCCCATAAAGAGATCTCTTCCAGCCAACCGGAGGCAGGTAACAAGGATACAATTCAAAAAATAGATGGTGGTAGAAGTTGTGCATACAACCTCGTATTACTTACTTCTGACTAGTACTATTATCTATTATGTGGTACTACTAGTAAAGGATTCTATAATTGTTTCACTTACTGTTAACCAAGAAGATGCAGATTTCGGCCATTCCTCAGGTACAAAAGTTCCAACTCCAGAATCATCATACAAAGACGGAATAGGATTCTGATATATGAATTCAGTCGCCGAAACTAAGACGGAAGTGTAATGGTTGACCCCGAAAAAGTCGGCTGCACCTCGCGCGAATTGTTTCTCTTCTTCAGTAAATTCGGGTAAACGAGACAACCGGTAGCCTTGCTCGGCACTCTTTTGGGCTATTCTCGCCGCGAACTCTTTGGGGAAACCACCGCTCTCGGAGAAAATAGGTTCAGCATATAGACCCCACTGAAATAAAATTATTTAATTAATTGAAGCAGTTACGCAGACGCTAACGATTGCGTAAGCGATTTTGTATGACAAACCTGTACAGCGCCTCTGGCGGATAGTAAGGTAATTAAGAAATTCCATACTATATCCTAACGCAGTCGCTACCGTCTGCGTTTTTAAAGTCTCATACTAGGGGTTCTGATTTTAGAAACGCAGAAACTAACGACTGCGTTAGCAATTTTGTATGAAAAACCTGTACAGTGCCCCTGGCGAATAGTAAGGTAATTAAGAAATTCCATACAAAATCATAACATAACGTAGCATTAGTCGCTAGCGTCTGCTCAAGTAATAAAATTTAGGTAAGAGAAAACAATTACAAGGAACAAATGTGAGAGATAGTAATGTTATGCCTACCTCTGCTTGACGATGGATTTCCGCAGCAAACGCATCTTCTTCGGAATTAGTAAGTGGACCAAACCAGTTTACACTAATCGTGATGCCACATTCTCCACCCTGAGTGGCTTTGAATTCATTGTTGTATAAATGATATGCTTTAGCGTGTGCGAGCACAAGATACTTCGCGCAGAGGTAATTTGCGATACCACTAGAATTTAGAATGGGAGCCTTTGAGGCAGCGCCATAACCTTCGTAGCATATTTCTCTTGGTTCATTGAATGTGATCCAGTGCTTGACTCGGTCGCCGAAATTCTCGTAAACAACACGAGCATATTCTTCAAACCAGTCAGGAAATAGAGGACTGGCAAAGCCGCCAAGATCCTGTAGCTTTTGAGGTAGATCCCAGTGATAGAGGGTGACCATGGGAGTAATACCGTATTGCAGCATTTCATTGATGTAGTTATTGTAGAAATCTACGCCTGCCTTGCTGACTCGGTTTGAGAAGCCGTCAGGTAAAATCCTGGACCAGGAAAGTGAAAAACGGTAAGCGTCGAGACCCAGCTCCCTCAGCATCTCGACATCCCGCTTGTAATTGTGGTATGAGTCGGCAGCTATGTCGCCATTACTGCCGTCTTTAATGACGCCCGGACAATCATGCGTCATTCTGTCCCAAATGCTCTCACCTTTGTCTGAAATAAGTATTCTAATTAGGTATGTTGCAGCCGTGGTGGTGGCGATTTATAAAAATAATGCATACAAGCTGGAACCTGGAAAACTAGACGGTTCAGAAATCCCACTATCCCACTTAATCACCCTCCGTGGTCTGCGTTTATGAAATCTCGCGGTGCACTGACGTAATACGCCATCGCTGAACTCTAAGGAATTTAACAAAATCGGTAAAATATTTAATATGAGACTAGCGACCCGCCCCGGCTTCGCATGGGCATAAAAACCTTCCTCTTGAATCACTCTTATCTATTTAAAAAAAAACTCATCAAAATCCGTTGCGTAGTTTTAAAGATTTAAGCATAAAAGGGACATAGGGACAGAGAAAGCGACTTTGTTTTATACTATGTAGTGATAGTGATATATTTACCATCAGCATTCCAGCCGCCTTCGATTTGGTAGGACGCCGTGGCGGTGCCGAAGAGGAAGTTTTTGGGGAACTTCCTCTCATTCTTCGCCATCAGGGCTGTGCTGCCCAGAACTGCCATGCTGCAACGCGATTTGTTTTGTTGTTAGATAATCTTTTCACGTAATACACATAGATATGCTGGCTTAAAAAAATAGTAGGATAGGTAGTAAATGTATAAAAGGTAAGCAGACATGCCACAGATGAAAAAATGATAGCAAGAAGGCTATTTAAAGATGTACAGTACGCAGTTTCGGCAACGTTTTGAAGCCCATACATGGCAAAGGTTTAACATTCCCGTGAAAGTACCACGGGAATGTCCAGGGACTATCACAGGGATCATGGGGAAAAAAGGGGTTATGGAGGAAATAAATGGGTTCCGAAACAATCAGCTAAGGACGCAATCGAAACGCCTAGATGAGCTAAGGGAGAGTGAAGTACTTTCTTGCAGATATTACAAAATTTTAAAATTGCACAAATATACCTATTATATAATTATATAAAAATAACATACCATAATACCAGCGCTACCTGCATCTTGTCTGTCTGACCCCCAGTAGCGAGTGTCTAGTTTATATACATTGCAAATCAAGATAAATGGGTCGTTATCGCATCATTGGAGATGGTTGCCCACTTATGTCGCTATCAAAACAACCATGTATCATACCTATACTTACTTTAGGATGTATACATGTAAGTACTTATAGTTCGATATAAGCATAAATTAATAAAGAATATCGATTTGGTGAATATCAGTTGTATTCGTTTACTTTTAGTAGGAATAAGTATACTAATTATAATTTGCCAGAGAGAATGCCTTATGGTATGGCATTAAGTCCACCTACTTAAGTATTTTTTTTCTAAAGTGCTAAAGTTTAAATACTTAAATAAATAAGTTAAGAAAATAGCTAAATACATATACACACTTATACTTATCATCACGCCTGTCTCCCGCAGGGGTAGGTAGAGACTAATTTTCATTGGTTACAATCTTTACAGATTCTATTGATTAATAATATGTGTCATACAAGTTCGTTAGTACGTTAGTTACTTATAACTATTATAAGTACTCCGTGCTGTGACAGTATATTAGTTAACGTCCTGGGTAAGTACCTAAGTACAATCGATATCATATTATATCACATAGAACTAGAAATCGCGTGCGGCTCTAAATTCTTTAATCTGTTATATCACTAAAAATTGATGTCTAAACCAGACTTGTATCAGAGATACAAGTAAGTACGTTGTTTAATATAATCAAAGGTTGTTTCGTTTTGACGTTAATCTATCATAACAAAAAATTGAATGATAAGGTACTTTTGGAAAATACCAAAGAAGTTCGAATCGCGCGCGGTCTGACGCAATTTTTTTTTAATCTATGGATAATACCTATTATAACTTGTTGATTGGTAGGTAGGTATACTTACTAAATAGGTAGCGAAAGGGAATGGTCAAATATCACAAAACAGACCTCTAGACGACAATATAATTACCTAAAGTTTAGGTAATTATTTTGAGATCCTAGCCGTAGTTATAACCTAAGTAATGCCTTTAGGTCCTAAAGCCATTACTTAGGTTATTACTTTGAGGCTAGCTAGGATGTGGATGCACCTCACAGACTTATACATTTTCATGCATGCACCTATCTGTAGTCACAGCCGCTTCTATTGACGGCAACCATGCTAACCCCATCATCATTTCGTGTTGATGACACGATCAATAGATTATGCACACCCTGGTGTCAGTTCTTTGTACCGCCTTTCGGCCTCTGACGTGGTCCATTCAACGACTAGCAACCAATGTTCGAAAGAATGTCCTTACTAAACTGGAAATAAATATAGTATGCTTCCTGTGAGAAACGAACTCTGGGTTTACAGGCAAACACCTTTAACCGAATAAAAATGACCACGGAGGCAGTTTAGCTAACTAGGTATGGTCATTTATCACTACCACTTCGTGATCACTACCGACATCACGTGACGCACAGTGGATCAACCAAAGAATTTATATACAACACTAGAATGCTTACGAATAACAATAATCGCAAAAAACAACATTCAAAATTAATCCTTATTACTCTACTGCAAAGTTGATTTTCCTTTAAAGCCTACATACAAATACCTAACGTTCCAGAAAAAGGTCCAAAATTTGTAGGTGTCCCTTTTCCTCTTGAATATTATACAACTTACTAGAGAGATACCTACAAACTTTAGGTGTTATTTCGGGAACGGCTTTTGTCCTCCGTAAGCATTCTAGTGTTATATATAAATTCTTTGGGATCAACTCCATACAACCAATGATAATATTTAAAAACGTTTTTTTGCGATTTTCAAAAATAAAATTCTAATGTATTATTCTAAAACGTTAAATTATTATATGTGTCGAAAATATTCTAATACATATTGCGATTTGACTTCAATTTTGGGAGTTATTTATATAGAAAACTGATTCATTGTATGAAAACGGACTTTGTACCTAAAGAATGATGGCGGAATTTGTACGAATACAAAATTAAATATAGATAACTTAAAATAAATCGCATTAGTAAGAATACTTCACTAGTAACATGTTTACCACCTCAAAAAAAATTTAAAGCCCGGGGTTATTTTAATATTCCATTTTATAAAAGTCGACCTTTAGTTTCGTTTCCATTCGCCATTTTTAACGCAACTGAAACAATATGTCACCTTGACAGTTGTTAGCATTGTCAAAGCGATATTGACAGTTCATTATGGTAGGTTAGATTCATCGATTTAGTACCTGGGGGGTATACCATCTCTTAAAACCATGCAAGATCCAGTGAGTGAATGAGATGTCGCCTTACATGATGTATTGCGCTGTCCCGCTTTCTCACTGGATCTTGCGTGTTTTATAGAGATGGTAAGTAAGCCACCGGGGGGGGGGGGGGGGGGTTACCATCAACTTTTTAAGTAGCAGGCTCACTATCAAATGGTTTACTACCATCTCTTAAAACCATACAAGAACGAGTGAGTAGGCGAGACAGAGTGACACAGTAAGACGTCATCTCCTTTCATCATGTATTACGCTTTAAGAGATGGTGCCTACTACCATCTCCAATAACCATGCAAGAACGACTGAGTAAGGGAGATGTCGCCTTACATTATGTATTGCGCTGTCTCACTTACTCACTGGATCTTGCATGGTTTTAAGAGACTGTATATAGTAACCCCCTGGGGGCTTACTGCCATCTCTTAAAACCATGCAAGAACGATTGAGTAAGAGAGATGTCGCCTTAAATCATATATTACGCTGTCCAGATCCAATGAGTAAGTGAGACAGCCCAATACATGATGTAAAGCGACATCTCGCTTACTCACTGGATCTTGCACGGTTTTAAGAGATGGTGGTAGGCACCCTGGAATGTGTTCCTGAGCCACACAATTTATGTAACAAATGCCCTTATTTTTTGTATATCTTTCGTACAAATTCTACTACTTAAAATGAATATTTTTCTGAATACAAAAAATAAATAATTTCACTGTTAGTTTGGTGTAAGATTTTGCTTGGCGTCGAATTGGCCAAACAAAGAAAAAATTGCCACGATGACAGAGACAAAAATATAAAAAATATTGTTGGTCCTTTTCTTACTCATGGACTTCCCTATTTCGCCATCTCACTTTTTCACCAAGTAAAAATTAATTGCTTAATCACAGGTACAACTACTTAATCTATGACCCTAACCTACCATAATGAACTATCAATACCGTTTTGACAATGCTAACAACTGTCAGGATGACATAATGTTTCAGTTGCGACAATAATGGCGAATGAAAACGAAGCTAAAGGTCGACTTTAAAAAAAATAAATATTAAAAAAACCCCGGGGTTTAAAATTTTTTTGTGGTGGTAAACATGTTACTAGTTATGTATTCTTACTAATTCGATTTATTTTATGTTATCTGTATTTCAATTTTTTATTCGTACAAACGATGTATGGAGTTTCGCCATGACTCTTTGGTGCAAACTTCGCGTTTCTTCGGTATTTGATGACTATCATGGGATTAAATTATTTATTATTGAATTATCCCCCAAACATTGTTGCTACCTGGTGGCTTACTACCATCTTTTAAAACCATGCAAGATCCAATGAGTAAATGAGACAGCGTAAGCGCAAAGGCGACACATGAGTAAGGTGAGTAAGAGATACTCAATACAATCGTTCTTGCATGGTTTTAAGAGACGGTAGTAACCCCCCTGTAGCAAAAAGTATTAGAAAATAAAGTCAAAACAACGACATGTTGTGTTGTGGCTTTTACCGTCCCTTCAAACTTAAAAAAAAATTGTTGACTGTCAACTGTCAAGTTAAGTGTCATGCATGCATGTGTCATGTCAATGTCAAACACGAAAGGAAAAATCTGTATTATTCTGTGATCAAAATATTCGAAAATAATTTAAATATTTCCGTGTTTAATACAATATAAGTGGTGAAAATCTAAACATTCATATAATGTCTGAAACCGTGAACATAGAGCTATCTGGGGAAATTAATGCTCCCATCGAAAAAAAAGGTTTTCAAAAGTATGTTTATGATGTGGAACTGTAAGTCTACTAACAACAATTTTATGCTACGTTTCATACATACGTGGTGTAGTCGATGTTTGTGTTCGCTTGCTTATCATATCATCACGGTTTGCATTATTCGCTTTTCATATGAGTTTTATTCATATATTCCCATTAAGATATGCAATTGATTTTCACTAATATCATCTAGACAGTGAAAGTAAATTATTATGATTAGTTGCGCTTTGGGCTGTTTTGAGTATAATAAAGCTATAAAAAGTAAAATTTCAGTTCGTCAGATAGAGCTGACAGCGCGCTAGTGACACCCTTATGGTATTACGAGTGATGGTAAATGCTTGCCCATCTTTCATGCATGCGCCATAATGATTATATAAAAAGAAATAAATCTATCAGTTATTGGATAAACTAATATTCACTGCCACATAGTTTGAATGTATTAAGTAAACTAATCCCAACTATTATATAAAATTTTTCAAATCAGGCCAGTAGTTTAGAAGCCTATTTGATGCAAACAAACAATCAAATCTTTTCTCTTTATATTAATAGAGAAAATAGAAAAATATAAAATTAATGAGTATGTATTTATTTTGTGTACTTACAAATAGATTTAAAGAGAAAAAAAAAATTACCTACTGTTCATTATAATTTAGTACTGATAATCAAGCTACCACAATTTTTTTTACTTGAATACTAACAATACTCACTGTTTCTAATGATAAAGCTGCATCCAATATGGATCACACTTATATTTACTGCTATAAAATGCTTCAGTCCATCTACCAATCCTTTGTCCTGTTCCAGATTATTGCAGCATGTCCGCAGTGGGGCTGGACCTGCATTGCTCATGGGAGCTATATCCACACGCAGACCTTGGACACAATTTGTAGCCACTGAAAATTTTAAGGTAAGCTCAGTATGATCAAATGTAAACCCTATGGAGTCTGCTATAAGCTATAATTATTGTTGATGTATTGTCTTAATCCAGTTTATTTTTTCTTTTGATTTTCATAGGCGCCCGCATCTCTTCCGAGACTGACCCGGCGAGTTTACCGGAATGTTGAATATTTTCAAGCCAACTATCTAGTGGTGTTTTTGGGGTTATTTGCATATTGTTTGTAAGTCATACATTTAAATTAACAAATTTTATATGGTTTTACTTCTAATAATATTTTATTACCAGATAAAAGTCACGAAATAATAATAAATATGGTTCAATAACTAGCACTCTGTACCTACCATAAATATATTGTTTACGAATATGAGTATAGGGACAGTTTAACTACCAAAATCCCAACTAATATTATAAATGTGAAAGTGAGTTTATTTGCTTGTTTGTTACACTTTCTACTGAATATATATCAACTGAACTAATCTTCCTGATTTCTTATACACATTGTTAGAAGTATTGAAGACATAGGAGAAAAAGCACTGTTCCCGAGGGAAATTCGCGGGCGAAAGGTTGTAATCATATAAAAAAGCCATTATTTTAAAACTTTCTTTACAGAATCACTACTCCATTACTTCTGATTGCTATTGTGGCTAGCTTTTTTGGTTACCGGAAATTAACATCAGGGCCAAATACTTGGAAGGTGAGATATGAACTATATTTCGTTGCAATATGATAGTTATTTGTTTAGTACTAACACTACCTATTTTATTTTGCAGCCAAAAGTAAGTTTTTATTTTCAAGCACATTTCATTTAATTCCTTCTGTCTACTGATGGCTATACTAAGTTAATGGATTTGTAGATTATTTATCTTTTTGAAAAAAAAGGCTTTTAACTTATTTTAGTTTCAATTAAATTTTGCCTGAATTTCTCCCTCAATTATTTGACGCTGAAGGAATGAGAGAAATTATTTCGTGCTATTGGTTTAACAAGCATATTTTTTATTATTATCTTAACACTTAGTATTATATCTTTCCTGTGTTAACTTCTATGCTAGCAATAGCATGAAAAAATATATATAGAAATTGCCAACTTCTTTTCTTTTCATGCATATAGTAAAACCTGATAGAGGGATTGGGTTTAAGCTATTTTTTACAAGTCCTGCTAAAGCTACTTGGTTTGTGTGTACATACCTCTATATATTTTTGTCTGTATTCTAGTATCGTTTGTTTGATAATAATTACATTACAAATACATAAATTTTACTTCTATTCTTTACTTATCTTTTTTATGTTTCCTCTCAATCTTTTTATGTATACTCTATTCCACCTTAGGTTGGAAACTGGGAGCTGACTAAAACACAACAATATGGTGTGGCAGCAGCTGGGTCTCTGGCGCTCTGCTGGCTGGCTGGTGCTGGAGCAGTTCTCTTCTGGGTCCTTGGTAAGGAACATATTCATTTCAACAAAGAAGAATATTGTTAGACAATGGTTAGCCTCTCGCCTAGAAGTTATAACGGAAATTTTGAATCTTGCCGTGTTTAACACGCTGTTTGTAGATCATTTAGAAGTTTCTAATTAAATAAATATGACTTACAATCTATTATCAATCTAACCCATTTTCACATTTGACCAGAGTTCGGCACTATAACCCATAGTTTATGGTAAAGAAATACATAATACAACAACATTAATTATTTAACTTTCAGGAGCGACAGTTACTGTCGTAGCTCTCCACGCGAGCTTCTTTGATTCAGAGATGTTGCCTGCGGTTGATGATCCCGCACAATTTACTATGATCGAGCAAGTGTGACACGGTCATCTCCCGTTGTTCCTGCCGCCGCTCAGCCATTTGCGGGCCCCCACCGTAATTTCTAAAGCCAATAGCTAATTAATTGAAATCAACAGATGTGGCACTGATTATTGGGAAAATATTGGAATGTATGTACTCCTCCCTTGCATCCTATTACCTTAATTTATATTTTTTAATTACTTATTTGTAATCCTCTAATATTTGTGTTGTAAACATAAATACTATAAATATGTGTGTGTACTTATATTGGTTAATCAGAATCAATACTAATTATGAACTTAGATTTTATATAAAATAATTTTATCATATTTAAATTTGGGAATCTGTAAATATTTAATGTTATTTCCTATGTATTCTAGTAGAACTCTCCATTATTCTCTCCGTTATATCTATTTTAGGCAAACTGTAAATAAAGATTAAAAATTGAATATTATGACTTTTGTTTTCAAATAAAAAAAATGTTTATGATAATGTTTAATAGAACTTGTAGCTTATAACAAATAATAAAATCAATCTTTTATAAACCTCACATAGTACCTTCATTTTACATTTTCATTTGACATTGATTTTAAAAGTTGCTTGGTCCATATCTGCATAGCATCTTTAACAGATAGGGTTCTCTTCTAAAATTAATTTACAAATTATATTTCAACATAGCCGAAGGCATAAATATTGTATTGGTTTCAAAAGCCACTAAGTTAAAATATGTGTGACTAAATGCTTAATTATAAATTATATATAATAAAATGTTGTTAAAAATCATAACTATTATAAAAAAAGCTATATTTCAGAGAAGAACAATGCATTTAATATTGTCAAGTAATAATAAGGCAATAATAACTTGCTAAGGTCAGTCCAAGACTCCCAGGGGGACAAGCTATACAAACTATTTCCCCAAATAAAATATGTCTAATTTTGTCATATCTATTTGGTCACTAACTAATTAAAATTGGCATTTAGTCAACAGTCTTTAATTTTGTACAAACAAAACAAATCCTATAAAATAATAATTCATTGACATGTCTTGCGATTTCACTTATTATATTAAATGCACAAATAAACTATTCTTTAAATAAAATATATCAAGTTTCATAATTTAGCTTTAGCTAATTAATTCTTTTAATTGCACCAATTCTCACAATGTCTCAGACAGTAATAATTTTCTTTTCAACTTTATCAATAAAATATAAAACATAGGAACATGGCTTCTACTATCTAATAAAATATGTTTGATAAAACATTATATTGTTCACATTCATATCCCCTGGAAGACTTAAGTATAGAAATATCTGTCTAAAAATATCAATTCATTATTTTATATTAAATCTAATGTAAAATCACAATGGTATTCCATTATTAATTTTAGTCAGTTCCATATCTGCCACCAGCAAAATCTCATCCCACTTGTGAGTTGGTGTGTGTGGTGGAGTGGTGACTCCAAGCTTCAGTTCTTTGCACGAGTTTGGAGTTGAGAATTCTAATTTCCTTTTTGACCTTCCTGCAAATACTTGGAAAGGAGGAGTCTTCTGACTGTCTAGAGCCACAAGTGGAGTAATAGGTGATGGTGTCGCCACTACAAACCTATCCGACTTTTTTGTTTTAAATGGTCCAACATATTTGAATACTGGTTTCTTTAAAATAGAATTGCCAGACACCTTCTCTATGAGACCAACAGATATAAAAACATTAGCAATGTCATAAAGCCGCCGTACTTTGGACTTGTGTTGGCGATCCTGCTGCTCTGGAGTCAACACAGTTTTGTTTTTATTTGATGTGTCAATTAAAACACGCACTGCCATTTCTAAATTTATTAATGTATTCTGAAATAAAAATAAAGAGACTCTTTTTAAAAATGCAAAAATCGAAGGTGATACATTTCAGATAGGTAAAAATTATACTTACAGGAGGTTCTACTAAAAATAACATCAAAAACCTCTGAGCCAGAATACCAAGAGTTTTGTGTTTTGGTGTTGGGGGCTTTGGAGCCCTTCCACGCAAAGCATCAGACAACTTCAAGTTATCACCTTCCCTTTTTAGGACCTTTAAGAATGAATTTAGTCTCGATCCCCCATACCAAAGATATGTGTTTTTCCTTCTGTGTACAGCACACTGCATGGCTTCTAAAATATTTATTATGTCATACATGCGTCGTTTCTCCACACCAAGCCTGGCTGCTGTACTGTCTAGTTGCAGTTCGATAGGCCCATTTCCATTGAGAGGAAACAGACTGAGAAATCTGTAAAAGAAAGAATTGAATTGTGTAATAATAATCAAACTGAAATGTTCTAAATAGTTTTAACTGGAACTACCAGACGGGTATAAAAAATATTTCTGTATATACCTAATAGTCATAGATAGATAGAAGATTATGCATAAGTTAATATACCTAAGTACACGGCTTGTTTTAGTATTTACCTATCACAAAGTATCTGAAGTGACTTTTCTTTGCGGTGTACTGCGCTTGGCGGCGGCGTCGGGTACTGCAGTGCAACACTCGTCAGAAGCTTGAGGTTAGCATTCGGCGATACATAGTTTTCAGAGTTCGTAACTTCAGAAAGCGCCCGCCGCTTTGGAGTACAAGTTATGTCTTCATCTTCATACATCCTGAATTTTCATTACGCATTCATCATAATAAAATACCTTCTTTGACTGTATTTTCGCAAAACACATCACATCACTCAAAATCCAGTTGGTTGCAAATTCATATTATAAAAGTAACGTGACTAAATTGTAAAAGAAAACATTTCAGTCAATGGTACAAGAAATTACAAATGTTTGAAAGAATCAGCTTACTTCATTTAAACATGATATAATTCAATTATTTTTAAAGAAATTAACAACGTAACCTAACAATAAACAATTTTGACAGCCATTAATGCGCGCGACCGACGCGAACGCGAAAAAAAAGAATGTGCCAGACAGACCAAGGAGCAGTGTTGCTAGTATCGATATTATGCCCCATCATGGATGTAGGAAGGAAGACCCAATCCACACGCTGGGGGGTTACTACCATCTCTTAAAACCATGCAAGATCCAGTAAGGGGGATTAAGCCTTAAGGTAGGCGCAGACTTTGACGGGCCGCCGGGCCGCATCGCATTGACGGATTTTGAGATCAGTGTACAGCGGGATGTTGTTGCATGCGTACGTTATGAATAGGTCGGACGAAGAGTTTTCTTTTTTAGTTACCTTTTTTATACCTCAAAATGCAAAGACTACAAAAATGTAATTATAGAGAACTAGCTGTTACCCGCGGCTCCGCCCGCGTGGGATTCGGTTATATCGCGCCCAAAAGTATCCTATGTTTGACCTCAGGTCGTTAACTACATCCCTACCAAATTTCATCACAATCGGTCCAGCAGTTTAGCCGTGAAGAGATGACAGACAGACAGACAGACTTTCGCATTTATAATATTAGTATGGAAGTATGGATAAGTTAATGATTTAAGTTATACGATTTTATTAAAAATAAATACTTTGAGGCTGTTGGGTGTACTAAATGTTTAAAGATAATTTGGTAAATCATAGGTACTCGTCATCACACCACACGGCATTGATTAGATCAACAAAAATCGTTAGGCGCGTAAAATATTATGTTTACTGAGGTTATGCTACGTTACGTAAATAATTATAAATATTATTTATAATGTAATATGTAAAAATACATATAAAAGTAGAGTCCGTATAAGTGATTTTATCAGTTCCGTTTTTGTCTTTTGAATTATCGAACCTTAAAAATGCAGTTATTGATAATAATAAACACATTTGCATGTGCGCGCAATCCGCCCGCTATGACGGGGCGCAGCGTGCCGGGCCGCATTTATTGCAAAAATCCGCCTGCATGGCACACTGTGACGGACCGCAGCGTGCCGGGCCGCATCGCAAAAATCCGTCTAAATCGCTCCCGTGTATTTTGTATGAACTAAGGCGCACCCTAGACGCTCATGCGCGCATGATGGAAAACCATCAATCAAAGGGATGGTACTCGAATGGTGAATTGAATCGACTGATTTCCAAACAAATCAATTTAATTTTTTTAATTTATATCAAGAATTATGCGATGATTTGTTTGGAAATCAGTTGATTTAATTGTTCCATCGTAAATCATCGCAAAATTCTTGATTTAAACTAAAGAATTTAAGATTTTTTGTTTGGAAATCAGTCGATTCAGTTCACCTTTCGAGTACCATCCCTTTGATTGATGGAAAACCATCATGCGTGCATGAGCATGTAATGTGTGCCTAAGGGCCTTCGCTGCATTAAGCAGTCGCCCGTCGCGGATGCCCGTCGCGGGTGACCGCGCCGTGCGCCCGCCTGCTCCGTCGCGGGCGTCCGCAACGGACTCCTGTCTCTCGCAGCGGCGCCGCCTGTACAATTTCGATCGCGTAGTTGTACAGTCGATAATTATGGATTATTTATTGATATATTACTTAGCCAAAAGACGACGACGTGAACAAAAGCGTCAGCCAATCAACCCATACGTCACGTCTAGATTTTGTGTGGAGAATTTGAAAAAAGACTGTACAAGCACGGCGCGTGCGACACGGATTAACGTAGCGGCGGCGCTCAATGATTTTGTAGAAACAGCTCCGCTCGCGTGCTCCGTCGCGCGTACAGGCGAGCGTGCCCCGTCGCCCGCGGCGCGTGCCGCGGCTGTCCGCCTCACGCAGCGCTGCTCTATGAGATGATATGCTGGCATGCTGCGCCCCGTCATAGTGTGCTATATCAGGCGGATTGCGTGCACATGCGCACAATATGATAGTAGGCCACCAGGTGGCTTACCACCATCTCTAAAACCATGCAAGATCCAGTGAGTAAGGTTGTTGCCTTACACCATGTATTGCGCTGTCTCGCTTACTCACTGGATCTTGCATGGTTTAAGAGATGATGGTAAGCCACCCGTAGTCGCCGACTAGAAGTTTTCTACGTGTTAAGAGCCTATGTTCTCTAAAGTCTCGTTTTTTTTTTAATAATATGTTTTACGGCCCTAGTAACAAGTCCTTTAACTACAGTCTCGTCTACGCACGCATGGAGTGGAGTTCAAGGAGATGGATAACCGGAAACCGGAACTGTAATAGTTTATGGTACCTAAACTAAAAACAATTTTTTTTTAAAACTTCGTCATGACTGTCATGGCTGGCATGAAGCTTGATTTCTTTTATTGAAAAAGTGAGCTTGGTTTTCTTTGAAAGCGGTGTTCACCGTAAAAGTAAACATAAATTTACAGTCAGTAGAGTCAGATGTGTTTATTGCTTGATTGTAGGCAGTGTAATTATGTATAGCATATTAAATATCTTCCTGTCTCGTTAGAGAAAGAAAATCCAATCTATTCATGACAAAATGAACGACGGTGATTGGATTTGTACCGATCCCAACTGCGGAAATATCAATTTCTCAAGGCGCGCAGCATGTTATAGATGCAATAAAGAGCGCCCAGATAATAAACCTTGTAAAAAGAAACTCGGCACTGAAATTGGGAAGTCCGCTGCTGAGAAGTCTCGCGGCTTGTTCAATGCAGATGACTGGCAGTGCAATAAATGTGCAAATGTTAATTGGGCCCGGCGTCAGACGTGCAATGTTTGTAACGCACCAAAGTTTGGGGAAGTAAGTTTTAATCCTCATCAATATTTCTATCAAACAAAATAACCATTTGAGTGACACAATTCATGTTAATTTCTTTGTATAACATAAGGTTGAAGCACGCACCGGTTACGGCGGGGGTTACAATGAGCGCGGGGTCGTGGAGTATCGCCGTCGGGAACCTTCCTCAGATGATGAATATGATGAATTTGGAAGAAAGAAACGCAAGCGCAAGGCAGATTCACTTGAAAAGGTTTGTACTATGATCTAGTTCACAAGATAGCCGCAGATCACTTGATAGTGACTGTGGTGATAGCAAACCAGCCTTACAATCCAATTCCACAAAATTGTCAAGGCAAGGAAACCAACAGTCAGCTAGGCAGACAACTCAGGATTCTGATTCTGATTCTCTTTCATATGATACAATTTCAACTAATGCAAAAGTGAGTCTAAATATTGGTTTGTAACCTTTTCATGCTTTATCTATTGAATCAATCTTTTTAAAATTTTGCTTGCATATAGGAGTACTAAAAAGGAAGATAGGTACCTTTTATCAAAATACTGTTCCTATAGGATTGACCTGATTGATGCTCTGAGTAAAAAATAGTACTTTACCTTAGTGTGTAGTAGTCACTAACTTTTAATTGAAAAAAAAAATATCGTCAGGATTTTGATAATCTATATTATGACATTTCGGCCCTTAGAACCATAATATGTGAATAGTAGTATTTTCTTATTGTTTAAATCCTTATTCCCTATTTATTACCAAGTCCAAAATTAAACTTTTATGCAAAAGTTTAAATTAAAGATTAGGAGATGGAATTTGAAGCTAAGAAGACTTGATGTTATCTTAAATGAAATTATTTTGAAGCACATTATTATTAAAGTGGAGATTATTTTTCCTGCCTTCAGGTTGGCATCACTGAAGGGCCGGCATTCAAAAAGTTGCCACCACCAATGCAGAAGAATACTAACATGGATAGAATACCCGCTTCAAAAATGCACTCTTCTCAAAATGATCGGCATGTCAGTGGCAGCCTTAGTGATGGCTCTGTATGTGACGTTCCCCCACTCAGTAAAATGGCATTCCGGAGGAATCAGCTTCAATCACAAACAAACTATCACAGGCAGAACTACATGATTCCTTCATATAATGGAGCACAGTCACGTAAACGTTTCTCAAGTGCAAGTGACAGAGATCAGTTTTGTTCATCAGGATATGAAACATCATCCAAAAATAGTCTGAAATCTCCAGGTGTAAAGAGTTACAATCCAGTGATGGAAAACAGGGTGACATCCACTCACAGTGATGTTGTTTATAAGTTCACTGGTTCAACTCCAGCTGAGAGTTTTCATGTTACATATACATTAGAAGAGAGAGTGAAAGCTGCCGCTTTTGCTCTTGTTTATAAAAATTGTAAAATAACTACTGACAGATTTGAAGCTATGTTCGATAAACCTGCTCCTGATTTCAAAACAATTTTTGCTTGGCGTCAACGCCTCTTAACTACAGGTTGCTTAGTTGATGATCACTTGGAACTGGGGAAAGATACTGAGAAACATCTTCCAGCAAATTCACCTCCTAATGTCAGTGCTACTGCAGTACAGAAACCAGTTGTAAGGCTGCCCAACCCTGATGAGATAATAATCAATTCAAGTAGTGATGATGAAGACGATAGTGATAAGGGTGATTCAAGGAATTCTCAAATGAATAAACCTTTATCTGGTCAGCAAAGAAGTGCTAGTGTCGAAACTTTATTGATTGGTGGTCCTGACAATGAAAAGTGTTTAGGAGGTGGTTCTCTTAGTGGAAGAGACTCTCATATTAGGAGCCGATCACAATCATCCCATCATCGAAGTAGATCTAGTTCCCAAGATAGCCGCAGATCACTTGATAGTGACTGTGGTGATAGCAAACCAGCTTCACAATCCAATTCCACAAAATTGTCAAGGCAAGGAAACCAACAGTCAGCTAGGCAGTCAACTCAGGATTCTGATTCTGATTCTCTTTCATATGATAGTGAGGATAATAACTTCTTAACTCGAGTGTTTGAAAAAGGAAGAAAATTAAGGAGAAAACCTAAAAAAAGACCAACCCTAAAAGATCCTAGTGTTCCTGAAAGTATTCCTTCATATAGCACTGGGTACACTACTGCCAAATCATTACAACAGTCTCCTTTGGTGACTGGAAATATCTACATGTCAAATTTGCGGAATATGAATGTCAGAAGCCAAGAAAACAATACAGTTGATACTGATGGTTGTTCAAGTGAATATGTACCTGCTCAGTTAGGGTCATCAACAAAGAACTATCAGGCATTTAAAGATAATGTAAGAAGAAAGGGATTCTGGGCTAAAGGCAATGCAACAACTGTAGGGAACAATAGACCTTTTATGAATCACCGTCTACCTCCGCCTAAGCAGTATCAGCTGCCTATCCATAAAATGCCTACTCAACATCGACTATCTATGTCGCAAATGCCAATGCAGAGACCACCTATCCCCCAACTTCCCACACATCAACCAAACATAACATTGTCATGTGTTCAAAAAAATTATGGAAAACGGTCACCTGCTCAACCATCCCAACCACCACCTGTTATTCACAGGCCCTGTATACAGCAGACAGTTATTCATCAACCCCCATTACCGTCTCAAATGCATGTAAAGCCAGTGCAGGAGACCTATACTCCTCATTCACATGGTTATGAAAAACTGTCACCTTCATCAACTGCTGTACAACAAACAGCTATTCATCAACCTCCATTACCACCAGTGATGCAGGCAAAGCCAATGCAGGAGACGTATACTCTTCATCCACAAGGCTATTTATCAGCTCCTCAAGAAGCAACTTTAGATGGTGATTTCACCAAAGATGATTTTAATAATTTTGTTGCTACAAACCATTATCTTCCGTTTGATGATAAAAATACAGTCGTCCAAGCGGCTTCCACTCCTACACAGGTACCAGTTGTAGAAAAACCAAAAGAGAACACATCACGGGTTTTTGATGCCGTGCAATCACATTCTACTTCCAAAAACAGAAGTATTTTGGATATATTCAATACAAATGGTGGTGAAAGTAACAACAGTCCTGAAAGAAATGATCTTGAAAAGTATGATAATGTAAGGAAGAAGTATGAAACTGAATGGGATGAAGATGATGATGCTCTCTACAAAGTAGATTCACCTGAGGCAGAAATAGAAAAGCTACATTCACCATCGCCTCAAAAGAAATTGTATGAATCCCACATGGACATACCGAAAAACAAACCAAATAATTTGACATCTGATGTGGTTCAAGATAAGCAAGATATGTTAATGAACATCATTAAAAACTTTCAGTCAGCTAATAATGAAATACCCTCATTTGAAGTTCCACCTCAAACAACCAATAATTCTCCTCATACAAATATGGAGACATTTCATGGCTCCTCACAAAATTCTGTTTTTGGAATACCTATGATGTTACATAAACCAGATGCAATACCAGTGAAAATATCTGACACAATAATATCTATGTCAGGGATGCCTCAAGACGTAGCGCTACAGAAGAAAGAGAAAAAGATTATTAGCCCATCTAAAAAAGTACATGTTATTGAATCAATAACTATTCAACCAAGTATTACTCAAAGTATTCCAGGATTAGATCCGCCACTCAACAGTATTCCTCTACCACAAAACACCCCAGAAAAAGTCAAGGAAAGTGAAAGGCAATTTATGACAATTCCACAACAACTTTTTGTTGAATCAGACAATGAGAATCAGTTCGAATCTGTATCTGAACAGCTACAATCACCCCAGAAAACGAATGCTCAAAATAATGGTGAATATGTACAGATATCTCTAATTAAAACCAAACCTTCATCACAGGACACAAGTACTGTAGATAATGACAAGTCACCCCATGCTTCTCAACTTCAATCATCAGTACCAGATCTGACAAATTTGTTAGCAGGAATAAATACAAATACGCTTCTGTTGGCTCTGCAGAATTTAACCCAATTATCTCAAAATAATATTAGTGCTAATGATTCTTCTGTTGCTACACACAATGTCAGTGACCAGTCAGATAACATTGAAACAATTAATTTGGCAACTGCTGATGAATGGGAGAAGGAATCTTATCGTGGTAGCATTGAGAGGGAACTAGAAAAAATGGATGGCAATACTGGCGACACTCCTTTTTTAAGTGATATTTTTGATCCTGGTCCAGTAAGTGTACCCCCAAATGTGGCAAAAAGGTTGAACTTGAGTACTAATAATTCAGAAGAAAATAAAAATGAATCACATAAAATGCATTTAAATCAAAATGCTCCTGTGATTGGCAACTTTAAAAGTTTTGCATTGCCAAAGCCTATAATGCTGAACAGGCTCAAACTGACAGTAAAAGTTCCAGAGAAGAACTCAAAAAAGCCTATAAATGGAACAAAGAATAGAAAGAAAAAGGTTTGTATAGAGTCATCCCATTAAATTTAAGCTTTTGCAGTAATGAGAAATGCAAATTTTTCACTTATTAAAGTTGGCATTTGTTATTATTTTATGGTTTTGTTTCAGACCAAGCCATCTTCTTCACAAGGCGGCGAGGAAGGAGAACAAGATGATGAAGAATCTGGAGACGAGGCTGACCTCTCTAAATATGATTTATGGGGCAGTGATGAAGAGCAGGGCAATTCTTCAAAAGCTGGTCAGTTATAGGCCCAACTGGACAAGGGCGCGAAATGTCATTATTATACGTTTATATATTCAAAGTTATGAATACTTATTTTATTGTTATAGAAAATGCTGATAAGTTGAAGGATGGCGAAAGCTCGAAGGAAGATGGTCATGAATCTAACGATAAGAATGGAAAATCACCTGATGCAAAGAGCAGCAAAAAAAGGTAAGTATTCAGAATGTTCATATATTCATTATTTTTAAATATATTTACACATCGCGTCAACACATGATACCTATGGAAAATTTCAGTATAATCAGGAAACAAGATGAGGGTCAAATTTAAATTGCAGATTTTGTTACACACCAAACTACCTGCACTGAAAATACTGTGTAACTTGTGAATAAGATTGTATCAGTGTATAATCTGACGTTCTTATTTAGTGATCAGAGATAAATGTATAATACTAGCTGTTCCCCGCGGCTTCGCCCCGCGTTATATCGCGCCCAAAAGTAGCCTATGTTTGACCTCAGGTCTTTAACTACATCCCTACCAAATTTCATCACAATCGGTCCAGCAGTTTAGCCGTGCAGAGGTGACAGACAGACAGACAGACAGACTTTCGCATTTATAATATTAGTATGGATTTAATTAAATAGCAAGTTACATACAGCCAGTAACTAAGATTTTATATGTGTGGTGTCTGGCTTAAGATTAGATCACCCTTACTTTTCTCCGTGGATGTAAGCGGCGACCAAGGGAATATCAGAGGTCTGGATTATTTAGTGCGGCTCGTACCTTTGTACAGTATCTGTCTGTGTGGATATATATTTTTTTGTAATACCTAATTTACTCATTGAAGAAAAAGTAAGATATTTTTTTTGAGAAAACACGATGACGATGCAGTCCAGAAATTTCCAAATTTTGTGCATGAAAGGCGTAAACAGTCTATTAATGCATTAAAGTTTGGATAAACATTTGGATGTTTATCAAACTTGACCTAGGCCAATGAATAAGAAATTCATAAGATAATTTTTCGTCTTGACCTGATGGGGGAATCGAATTCGTATCGGAGATGAAAGAGTCAAAATTTGTCCACTTTGTTGTTTTAGGTCCCGAAGCTCATCCTCCTCGTCATCTTCGTCATCGAGCTCAAGTTCTAGTCACAGCTCCACACAAGCTCCAAAAAACAAGTCAGTATTTTATTATTTAGTCTATTGTATAGGCTTCAGTTGATGTTTCTTAAATAAAATAAATTATATAAGTAAGTAGACACATCTGTGGACATTGCAGCACCCCACAAAGGTTTAAGAATTTTGTATTTACTCGTGTATGTATGCATTTTTTTATAATACGGCCAAATACCGTAAGTTACTTGTAGCTCATGCGTGAATGCCAAAAATAAAGAATACCTACAATTATTCTAAATTTGCCTATCACAAACTATTATTTGGCATTGCTGACGAGCAAAGTTCACAGGAATGAACTTATAGATAAAAATACCTATATTTAAACTAGTATAGGTTGTTATGTTTGATCGCACTAATCTATGGAACTGTTGACTTTGTGACGACTAAATGAAGAAAATTCAAATAAGCTATAAGTTTACCATGCCAATGCCATGTAGTAAATTAATACCACAAAAAACCCATACAATGGGCTACCATAGCCTAAAAAAACCTTTTTCTTGCTAGTGCGGCGCGATAAGGCGGCGCCACAAAAATTAAATTACTTCAATTTAATAATGATACGTAGAAATGATCTACCAGGAACTGATTGTGTGTCTTAAGCGATCGATAGATGGCGTTAATGTAATTCAGTAGGGCCAGTGTACTAGTATAAGTATTCTGTGCCCCTAGTATGAGTTTTTCTTAACGCAGACGCTAGCGACTGCGTTAGGATTTTGTATGGATTTTTTTAGTTGCCTTACTATTCGCCAGAGGCGCTGTACAGGTTTGCCATACTTAAATCGCTAGCGTCTGCGTTAAGAAAAACACATACTAGGGGCACTGTGGCCATACGAAATGATGATCATGGTATCACGTCTTTACTCTTCAGGTTCGATGACTTCAATTTGAATAGCGAGCGGGAGTCTTCGCCTAAGGGTCGCAAGTCCCGATCCCGATCTCGCTCGCCACGGTCGAGGTCCGGCGGGCCGATGCGACGCAAGTCCAGGGACAGCCGCTCTGCGGGAGAGTCTAGGTATGTGTTTTACATTTCTGCCGCTCGAGGAACCTTCCTCGAGCGGCCTTTGCTGTGTAACTATTACTGAGACTCCACTGCCTGTCTGTCACCAGGATGTATATCATGAACCTTATAGGACAGTTGGAATTTTCACTGAGTAATTTTTCTGTTGTTGCTAGGTATATCAACAAATACCAAAAATAGAATAACTCATCAAAATCAGTGCTATTGGATCGAATTTGCTCGCGGCAAACTGGATTTTTGAGGTGCGCGTCCACTACGTATGAGTATGACGCCATCATGTCTCGTGTCGATGGCACCAAAAATACAATTTGTAAAAATTTTGAGTATCTATTACGTTTAATGAGATACACCACCCTCTGGTAGACAGATAGACAAACAAGAGGCTTAGTTATATTTCGTATTATTATATATTCTGTGATTATAGTGTTCTACATTTATAGTTTGTGTATGGAACCCAAAAGAAATAATAACAGGGATTTGGTATCGGACTGAACTTTCTTTTGTTAATTACAGTTGATGTACAAATGAGACTGGATATCTACAACACAGGGAAACCTAGTGTTAAATCCAGAGTTCTTGCCTTTGTATTGACTATTGAGTAGCTTTTCTATTTCTAGTCAGTAAAATTATCGTTCTTATTCAACTAGGAGTCACGAATCGTCACGTGACAAGGAGCGGTCGCGGGATCGCGAAAGACGCGAGAAGTCTCGCACCAGCCGCGACGAACACAAGGAGCGCCGGTATAGCCGTGATGGCAACGGCTTCGGGGTAAAAGGCCGGCATCGCTAGCAAAACGGAGCTACGACTGATCGGTACGCTATAGGAGATAGTTTTAACATGGACTAAACACAAGAAAATATAAGAAAATAACTTTCATGATGCGCATCAAAATAGGCTTTATAACAATGTTATGAGGATTGAATTGATTGGTAACGGTAAAAAATTGCTTTATTCTCAAAAGTTTAATGACATCATTATGTAATGAGAGTGGTATACATTGATTAATTATGGGATACTAATGTTCAATAATCTGATAATTATTTTATTGTCGATCGAAGATATCAATGTTTTTACAAATTGTACGTAAAGTTGAACCCGTTTATTATAACTTCGACACAACTTTTTGGGGCTTTGGCGCTACGTCATTTTTTTTTAAAGCTATAAACGATTTTGATTGTTTTTGTCTCTGGCTGTATTGTTTTTTCTTTTGTGAGGCCAATAGCGGTCGGTAAATTAAGTGGGTGATATCTGGATACTATTTTAGGATAGTCATTAGGTACCTACATAAATAATATCATAAAGATAGAATAACGACACCTAATATAATGAAAATAGGTATTATTACCTATCTGTGGTTTTTCTCAAAATCTAAGAAATTACATTGTCTAAGCTTAAAAAGAGGAATTTATTTCTTTGTTAATGTTAATCAATATTCCTTATAAAATATTACCGACCTTATTTTCTGTATATTTCGGAACTTGTTCTAGATTTTTTAAATTATCTTTTCTGACGGTGTTAATAAAAAACTCAGGTTATTTTACTTTTAATCCGTATTTTAATCTGATATTAACGAATAGGATCAGAATCTATATATTATTATGGTTTCATATAGCACAATAAGATCATTTTTGTGTTCGATGATAAGAATTATATCAGGTGGTTATTTAAGGGTTCAGTAGAAGTTTATCGTAGGAATTGGTTTGATCTCTCGCCTAAAACTTGCTCGTAACAAGCAGTGGGTTCAAGTTTATTTTGCATTTAAGATTTAAGTTTACGACCGATATGTTTCTCTATTCTGTCTACTAAGCTTTGTAGTATAGACATTTGCTAAATTCGATTTGTTTTTTATATCATATCTAATAGGTTTCCAAAACTATTTTTTAATGCCTCGGCACCCAAACGGTTACTGGTGGCCGCGTGTTTTATTTTTCCTTCGATAGCTAAGGGATATTAATAAATATATAAATGGCTGTAGTGTGATGAAAAAGAGTTCTGTAAATACTAAATTTATGTGTTAGCAACATAGGATATTGATAAGGTTCTATTTTAGTTTAAGAATGTAATGTCGGGAAATGAAAAGACATTGTTGTTTCTTATAATTAATATTGACATATTAAGCTAACATTGTATGGTAGTAGATATGCCAATAAAATCAATACTTCAAAATACATCTTTTATTTACGCGCACGTAATCGAAACATTTATTGTAAAATATTATGATTAAATTTATTAAAAAAACAAAACCAGACATCACTTTGGTGGACGATCTGAAAAGTCAAGAAAATATTAAATATGTATTATTAATTTCAACATCACACCAGTATTGCAACAGGAATGTTTTCTGAGTTAGTCTTATGAAAAATGTTACAAACCTCCTTCTAGACAGCGACACTCCTGAGAAAATAAAACCAATTAAAATATGAATATACGTTAATAAAAATTTAATGGATAAACTAATTTTGTTTTAAATAATAAAAATAAAGTATTTTCCTAACACAATATTGTACTAGTACCCTCCTTACAATCATCGTCTCTCACTCGCTGGTTGACTGTAAGAGACCTTTCTGGGATAATCCGCCATTGTAATTTTTTATTCTTCGGTACCGCCTCTCGGCCCCTGACGTATGTGATGAATGTAAAGAATAATGGTGGGAGATGAGGGTAAATTTCGTATGAAACAAAATGGCTTTGAACCCAAAGGAAACTTAAGTAATTATAGCAATAAGTAATTAAAGCAGTTTAGTAAGCTAACCGCGCTGATGACCATCGGCTTCTGGGACGCTCTTGGAGTCTCCGACTTTTTAAGTGGTTTGGGCGTGCAGGTTTGATCAACAGCTCCACCTTAACAGAAAAATCCATATCCATACTTCCATACTAATATTATAAATGCGAAAGTCTGTCTGTCTGTCTGTCACCTCTTCACGGCTAAACTGCTGAACCGATTGTGATGAAATTTGGTAGGGATGTAGTTAACGACCTGAGGTCAAACATAAACTTTTGGGCGCGATATAACCGAGTCCCACGCGGGGCGAAGCCGCGGGGAACAGATAGTATAGTTATAATAACTATAGTACAAAAAGATTATTTACATTTTAAATTTTATATGAATTAGATTTTGAACGAAAATAGGTACCTACATTCTTTTTAAATCTTTTTCAGCCATTGTTCTACCTACGTTATACCTGGATGCATTCATCTGGTTATTTTATCCAGGTTATCAAGGACATATATTTATTTTGTTGTGTTGCAACAATAATAAGTATTTCTTTTCCTAATAATTATCATGAAATTAGATTTCCAACTTTAGATTTACCAACCAGCTGTCACATCGACCGAAATTACAAAATAATTGCCCAAAGTTGCGTCGAGAACTCCAACTTATTTTTGGAGATACAGTTAGCACATCTTGAACCATTGCATCCACATTGCATAGCTGCAACTTTGACACTAGAAAATTTGAGGTTTGGTAAAAAAAATCTTATGGGGTTTACTCGATTCGCTAGATGTAAACTTGTTGTCTCAAGCATTTTATGGCAGCAAGAGGCATTTTTCTCATATAAAATGATTTTGTTCGTCATGATCTCATGATTAGTTATTTTTATTCTCGCCTGAGGAACGATCTCTAAGGCTCCGTGGAAAGTATAAAATGTATGTATAAAATTATACACATTGTATTTAGATGTATGTATAAAATTGTACCTGGGCCAACATTTGCTCCTTCAGTTGTTGTCACTCTGTACATCTGAAATTAATTTTCATGGTTATTTTGCTTATGAATTTCGAAGATTGGAATTTAATATTAGATTAGCATCACAAACGTAATGTATTCTAATTCTATAGTCAAACTTAGTTGTACCAACCGCCATCAGTGGTGTCATGCCAGCCAGTTTGTTAGTGGTCGATGCGGAATAATCAAAATAACCAGAGGTCAGAAAGGTGTTCTGTATATTCCAGTGGATATACACGCCGGTGCTGCGATATGCAGTCGTGGACTAGGTATATCAGCATGGCTCATTCATGAAGAGTCTACGCACCTTGCCATCATCCCCGGCAGCAAGCCCTGAAGAGAGGGGCAGCACATCCGGCCCCCACTGCTTGATGAAATGGCCGAGGCGAGCCACGCGTTGTGCTGGCGTCGTCGTGGTGTGTGATCCGCCGCAGTAACGGTTGCAAATGTGTTTGTCAGGCTTGTCGGATTCGGACCTAAAAAGCATGTCCAGGATATTTTTCTACGCACTTTTAGGGTCGTGCCCGACCTGTGGATGCTTTCTCGTTTTTGCAGTGGCCACAGTAAGAGCATTTCTTTTGCTTTTTATCAAGCACGTATGTCGTCATTGTAAGGGTAAATAAAGGCGCAAACGGCAGAAAAATTTAAGCGCGGTTGCTATTTATGGCATAGCTTTCGCTCGATTCTAAAGCACGTATGTGGGTTCCTAGGTACCTAATGCCAGAATACAAACAGTACCGACACTGTCCTCCGAATGGCTCCGAAGCAAAGCTTATAGATAGTATGTACTAACCAAATATCCTCAGTTGCAATGAATAGCTTATCAATTAATTTATTGCAATTGAAATCATGTTTTACAGGGACGATTGACCTTGCAACCACTATAAGCAAGCAAGTTATATATTCTGTGAGCAAGCATTCCAATTATGCAACTAAGGCAGAAGCGCTTAATAGCGATAAATGTTAGTAAGTAAAATATGTATCTATACATACATATGATGCAACATGCCAACATGAAGTTTGATACATAAGTACATACTTGGCCTTAGGCGGTGGTTTAGCCATTTGCTTGTCGATGTTCTCCCAATCGTGCATGTTTCGCTGCGGTAGGTTGCTTGCTTGAGACTTGCGTATAGCATCTGTTGATCAAAGCATTTAAATTGGTGTATTTTGTTACATACATGTTGTATAACTAAGCTAAGCAAGCATAAGTATATAGGGTAATATCAAAATTGCGTGATTATGTGTGTTTTGAAATTTATTACTCTTTTTGCATTTTGTCAGACACATCTCATCTCTGCCACTCATATAGTGAGTTGTCACTTACCCAGTTCGTAGCTCAGATACGGTTTCATAGAGAAGGTGGCTTGCATGGGCTTGCTGATGGGCATAGAGCTGGCCGCTTCTGTCTGCATAACGGCGCGTGCGTCGCATGATATGCAGTTCACATCCCTATTAAAAAAATTGTTGGCGAAATGTTTAGTTACTTGATGGCCTAAGTAGTTCAGTTTGCATATTACATTTATTTACCTAACTTCCATAAGATAAAGGATGTTTCAACACAATGGAAATGTAGAGATCATGTAGATCCATAATTGTTTATTGTGGATGAAATGTGATTTATACCACTTCAACGTGCTTCCTATAATTTAGGATCTCTTATAAGAAGATATAAGAAAGGTGCGTTATCAAGGTGCTCTCCACTTTTTTCATATGTGTAAGCACTTTTGCCGCTATCCCAAATTACTGTGTTTATTGAACTTTAACCGAAATACATTTCAACCTGAGCAATCTCTTCTTCGTGCCAGCCGCCTCTGCCTCGCGCCTCAGTGATGCCATTTGCTTGAGATTTTCTTGCAGCTGCTTCAGCTTGTTGTTGAAGAAGTCCCTCACCGGCGACAGCTCTATCTTGTCCAGTTTCATTTCTATCTCTCGTTGTATGTCGTCCAACGCTTGTTGCCATAATGCTTCCTGTATGACAATATAATGTTTTGTAAAAAAATGGTGCTCAAGGGTGTGCTGTGCTGCTTTAGTAGTGCTGTAGGAGTATTTAACGGACACGACGAGTTGAGTTACCAAACTTAAATGTCACTCGCAATTACCTGTGTACCTTGCAATTGCAACGCAGTTTACTTCGTCCGAAGGTTCGACGTGCTTCATATAACTTAGAACCCCATCCATATAAGGAGATATAAGAAGAGCGCGTTATTATGGTGCTCTCCATTTTTGGCAAACCAAGAAATTGATTTTTGACTGATTAAGATTTTTAACTTAGGTACCTGTAAGTTAAGTTTTCCAAGTGCGTGCTCCAGTCCTCTAGATAGGTCGTCGCATGCCAACTCAAATTGGTCGTGAGACACCTTTCGGGCCAGCAGTCGCATGTCGGCCTTTTCAGCCATAGCTTCTTCCATGTCTTCGCGGTCCATTTTTATTGTTTTCAGTAACTCGATTTGCTCCAATAGAGCCTGCGATTAATAGTTGTTAGATTACATAAACGATTAATAGTTGTTAGATTACATAAAAAATAAAAAAAGAAATTCTGAGTGCTGCGGTAGCTATCGCGCCAGTGGGATCCTTTCGTTTTTGAGATCGTTTGCATATGTCTCGTACTTATTTAAGTTAGACATACTTCTGTAGATTTTAGAAAGAGGTTCAAAAGTGAAAATTTTGACGGAAGTTGCCTATGATGATAGGAATAAGGTTACTATATCTCTATTTTCTTACATTCATGTTTCCCTGTCTGTCTTCTTTCTCCGCAGCCAGTTGCAGAGCAGTTTCGTGCACCTGCTTCAGTTGTTGTTGCATGTCTTGTACAGTTTGGAAGAGAGCCATTAATCCTAAAAGAAACGGACACGTTTTTAAAGTAATAAAAAAACATGAGCATTAACATCATCGAGCGATTGGTAGTTTCATTTATTGAATGAACATTGCTTGTAAAATATTTCTTTTAATTATGTTTGTTAGCTCAAATCAAAGTAAAGAAAAGAAAAAACATCTTGAAAACAAAAAAGAAAATAAATTATAACCTTGCAAATCTTTGAGTAAATCAGGTGACAATTTGCCGTTAGCGAGTTCCTGATTCAGTGTAGACACTTGCTTCAGCAAGTATTCTATTTGGTCCTGGAATGACTGCAGCTGGTCTTTCACTATGCCTTCGTTCTTGCTGAAGCTGTCACAGCATTTATTCATTTTCTTCTCCAATTCGTTTAGCTTTTCCATGAAGCTTGCTGTCATTTGCGTGAAAGATTGCCGTGGTCTTTGTTCTACTAAAAAAATAAATAATTCAAAGTAAAAATATGTCATCTGGTGGTGGAAATTCAAAAAATTCCTACCTACTTAGTAACTTAAAAAAAATATATATATAACCATCACTGGATTTGGTTTGTTCCCTTGGTTCTAGTTATCTACGTACTTACCTGGTGGAGGCGGAGGGGGTGGAGGCGCTGGCATGCCAGGCTCTGGCGGAGGCGGCGGTGTTGGTGGAGGCGGCGGTGGCTGAGCTGTTTAATAGAACTTAATTTAAATACTCTAAACTAAATAACTGCATAAGAAATTGCGTGCTATGTAGTCTATAAGGAACTCATCTGTGTTCTATGAACATATTTCTGGGTTGTATGACCAAACCAGTTACAGTCCATTGGCACATTTAGCACACTTGTCAATAGATTTTGAATTTATTTTTACTGCCTTGCCCCGGATAAGGCGGCATGACTAGACAATTTTTACCTCAATATCATAACTTTGAAAATGAATAACTAATCTAATCATACATACCAAGTAATCCACTCTGAATATCTTCAATGGTAGTGTAGAACGTATTCGTCAAGTTGTCCAGGTCTCCCCTCAAGCGATCCAATATCGCTTGCACAGCAGCCAAGTCTTGTTTGGAAACTTCTGGAGGTGGTGGTGCGCTTGCTGGTGTCGGTGCCGGGGATACTGCTGGTGCTGGAGCGGGAGGCGGGGGAGTTGGGGGAGGAGGGGGAGGAGGCGGTGGAGCGGCAGGTGCGGGCGGAGGTAGCGCAGGTTGACTGAAACAAGAAGGTATGACCAAAGTCACGCTTTAAATAGATACCGAAACCGAATTGCTTGCTAATCCTAATGTGATGAATTTCAATGAATGAAACACACGCGCGGAATTTATTCGGATATGAGGTTGATTTTAGCAATCAATATTTTTTTGACTTTCTGATAAACAAAGTAGTAAGTAATGCAAAGGTGTTAATTTCGTCTTTCTTAAAAAATCGAGGAGTATGCAAGATGTATGCCAAAATATGTTTAAAGTTTTGATTCTTTTTTGTGACCTGGGTATAATAATAATTATTATTTACGGCCAACTATTAGCAGTGTTTCCATTATAGTGAAGACTAAGAGGGGCTGTGAAATTTCTGGGTAATGTGGCGAAAGATCCTAGGGCGCGAGTTAGCAACGTCCGGGTACGAGAGTCAACCGGCTACGGTGACTAGGCGCCAATCTTTCGCGGGCTGTTTGATTGCCAACCTAATACAATCATAAAGGGGTACCTGGCGCGACGTTTTATAGCTTCCTGCAACTGCGTCGTCTCCCCAATGAGGTCTTGCACCAATGAGCTCAGTTTGGCAATGCCCGCTTCAGCCGCTTCCAGTCGAGATGAGACGTTCAGGGATGTCCACATGTCCTGTATTGCTTTTAGATTCGTTTGAGACCTAGAAAATTGGTAGGATGTTTTTAGATGTTCTCATTCTACATTACAATTACTGCTTGACTTGTTTAATTAGCTGGCTAGAGCCATTGTAGTGTTGTTATTGTTTAGTACCGTTTGCATTCTTACTTGAATCGATCTAGGTAAGTACTTAGGTATATTTAAAGATGGAGATAATTGAAGTCCTGGGATTTATGGCGAAGAGCCGTGAACAACGAGTGTTAGTGGAGAATCTTATAGAGGCGGTTAATTTGACGAATTAAGAAGTAAAAAATATTTAAGTATAGGATAGGGTAAAAGAAGTCGCTTATAAAACTGCACTGGAGTGAGGGTTTGCAGTAAAATCTGATTACAAACACTGACCTGACTTCCTGCAAGATATCTTCATTTTTTGGTATACTCGAGTACACACGGTTCTTGAGATCTTCCACGGCGGTTTCCAACACATTGAACTTGCTGAGGGTGACGAGAGATAGCTTCTCCATGGATGGCATTTTTTGGGGTAGTGGTGGTGGTGGTGGTGGTGGTGGGGGTTCGGGAGCCGCTGCAGTGGCAGGCGCTGAAGCAGCCTGCTTTGCTGGAGCGGGGGATGTGGCGCGAGGGGGACTATGTATCACCGATACTGGTTAGAAAAAAGAAAATATGCGGCTGAGAAAGTTATTTAATATATATTTTAAGATAAAAAAAAAATTCATTGACTCGAAAAAAAGAAGAAGAGAGACCAGACAAAATACTCGTATATTACTTACACGGAGATTCGGATTTTCGTATTCGTTCCACTGAAAAAATAAATAAATGTATGAAGTATTTGTACACACACAGTTTTTAAAATAATATCATTCAATCGTAGACAAGTAAGTAGTGTAGATATGAAATTGACAAACTTACCAACTAGCATAGTCGGTGGTTCTTCAGGTGGCGGGGATGGTGCAGCTGTAAATGTAATGTCAAATGTAAGTTAATAAAAATACCGGTAAAAACATATTAAAAAATATAATTAAGCTAGTCTTACCTCCTTTGGTTTCAATTTTTTTCGTTTTTTCATCCTGAAACATAAAAGTCATCATGCTAGTAGGTCAGTATTAACCTAATTAAGATACTTACAGTACAGCGTGGAGCTTGATAGGCTAGCGGAGGAATGCTGTCGATGGAGTTAAGTACTTAGTACGGTAATAAAAAGTGGCGGTATTTTACAAGCAGTAGAATACAAAATTGATCTAAAGTCTACCACGCGTAATCTATGGTTCTTTGATGACCCACACAGCACATTTACAGACTCAGGCCTCCCTTCCGTTTGGAACAGAACTACTTACAGATCCTTCCGTGTCCACGACGTATTCGCTGATGGCAATGGTCTGAATGTTTTCTCTGTTGAGAGGCAGCGTGGCCACACTTCCTCGCAGCTCCACGTTCTTGCCCAGCACTCGCAGCTGCTGGGCAAGGCAGTGGAGAACTGTTTGCAGCATGTTGAAGTCCACCACACCCACCTGTTACAATACAGTAATTCATTCAAACCGCGTGGCTCACAATGCTAAGATCCTGCACATCCTAGGGAAAGATTTTTTTGAACTCTCGGCCTCTGATCTTGTTTCTGAAACAAACCACTGGCAGCCGGGACTAACAGGTTAACGTGCTTTCCATAAAGCTTGAAACCATCCTTAGGTATTATAAGACAATTTAGTTTATCCAGGTGATTTAAGCCTGGCATGTGATTTAAGTCTAACCAAACTAAAAACATCTTTATTATGTTAAGTACCTAAGTATGCTATTTTCGTGGGAATTATAATTCCATTTAGTGACGTTGGTGTTGATATAGTACCTTATAAGGGTTTTTCAAAGGCGGAGGTCAGGATATATACCTAAGTTAAATGGAAAAATACTAGATAAGGGTTACCTCTGGAGTGCCAATAGCCAAATCGATCATGTCG
Organism: Apomyelois bistriatella; assembly: GCA_947044815.1. Classification (NCBI taxonomy): domain Eukaryota; kingdom Metazoa; phylum Arthropoda; class Insecta; order Lepidoptera; family Pyralidae; genus Apomyelois; species Apomyelois bistriatella. The sequence goes on from OX345691.1 coordinate 5,855,151, forward strand.
CTGATATTAAGTAACACGGCCTGATCTGATTGTCCCTCTGTAAATTTTCATTAAAAATCATATAGACTAGTGTGTCCTAATTGGGTATTAAGCAGTCAATAAATTTAAATGTTGTTGTGACAGGAATGTGATTAGATACGGGGCAGCCCGTAGAATTAAGAAATATTAACATTCCCAGTACTATGAGGTAGGCAACTAAAATCCCACCCCAATACAATTGTTTTAGAAAAAAGGTATTTATGGGATGAATTCAACATTTTGTAAATTCAACATTTTGCAAATTCAACGTTTCGGACCTGAAGGGTTTTAACTTAGGTCCAATGTGTTTCTTGCAGCTTTCTTAAAAACACTGCTAGGTATCAAATGCGGACATATTTTTCAGATTCTACCGAGTTCCAATTCTTAGAACTACTGGTAATAAATCCACCATTTTAGTTTCAAATTGCCGACTTACCTCCGTTTTCCTATTTACAAAGAAACCAGATCTATAAGATTATGACCCTGACATAGTGTAAAGTGCAATCTAACGATTGCAGCTGGGACAAGGGATTAACGTGCCTTCTGAAGTATGGAGAAGCTCAAGATAAAAATGCAGCTAAATGGCGACCAATCCAATCCAGGACCAACTCGCCGTCGCTGAAAGGCAGGTCCCGCTATCCTATCGAGCTCCTCAACAGAACCGTAACTATATAATCAACATTGTGTTGTACTAACATGTTTCATTATCATCATATCAGACATAAGAACCACTGCTGGACATAGCCTTCCCCCATAGATTTCCAATTGGACCGATTCAAAGAGGCCTACATTCGGCGTCTTCCTGGATAATAAGGTGTTTCGGACCATGTTTGTAAGATTGTCACATACCCGTCATTTTGTCGCCTTGATATTGTATCACAAAAAATTAAAAACAATGTTTTTACTAACTAAATAAATCGAAAATATTATAATAATTCAACAAGATCTATCCATTTTGGAAAATTCATATGAAAACTTGAAGGAGGTTTGACGTGTGTGACGTGGTTTATTCAACATCATACAAGACAGTTAAATCCACGTTAAATCCAAGGAGGTATAAAGTTTTTTATGAGGAAAATGAAAAAAAAAAACATATACCTACAAACCAAACCACGTTTTAACCCGTTGGGTACGTAACCCTAAAACATGTTACAGAATTACAGGAGCAACTTTACTCAAAACAGTTAAGCACAAAAGCGGACTTATTGCTGAAGCAATCTCTTCCAGTGATCCTTGGGGTGGATGGAAAATTATTAGAACATGGCGTTGGCGCAGCGCGGAAACCGAACGATCTTATTGCTTATTGTTTATAATAAAATACTGTACAATTTTTTTTATGCTTTGATATTTTGTTGAAAGAAAAAAAAGTATCAACAATTCAACATTCGGCATATGTGACACGTTTGCTATCGGCACGGATACTAAGCGACTGAGAGTGAAACATGCAAATTTCGTGACATTGACATCATTAAACCGTAACCGCGATCGTATATCAACCATTTTATATAATCGAAGTATGGCAGACTAAATTGAATGCATTCTCCAGTTTCCGATCCGACAAAAGGAAAAAGTCATGCTGGCCTATAGAGAGCTATGGTGGTAGTGCGTTGCGATGCGATGCGATACGACGCGACCGCCTCATTCTAAAGGCGGAAATGAAGGCCGATATTTATAGTCAGTACTTAACCGCAGGGAAGTAAACATTTACTCAAGCAGCACGGGAGTATACAAAGTAGTGGATTTGGTAATGGTGATACTCAGTGCACCGTATCTATTCTGTGGTTTCCGCCCGCAGTATTTACTGCAACACAAGTGCCTGACATCAATTTTATTAAGCTATATATTCCCTCGAGAAACTCTCATAACTGAACAAACATAAGATTGTTCTCTCTCATGTATAAATGCTTTGATCATTACAAAACATGTTATCCACATTTTTAGGAATGCCACAGAATACGTACCTACTAGGTACCTAAGTATTATTTAAGAAGTGAATTCTCAAATATATCTTCAGCTATATTTGATGTAAAATTAAAGTTCTGCTCGACTGGCGCTATCGTATCTTATTTGTTCTGAGAAGTTTTACAAAGGCCTTTACCCAGAATTTGATTATTTCCCATCTTACCATTTCATGTAAGTAACATGTTTTAATAATTGAGGGGACAATAGAACTATTAGGATTGCTATCCGACCTCCGAGCCCCGAGAGGTAAAATTGTCACGTCGTCTCGTATCGTAGTTGCGATTTTGACCTGAGTTCTCAGATGTTATATAAGTAACTAGCTTTTTGCCCGCGGCTTCGCCTGCGTGAATTTCCCTCGGGAACAGTTAAGCGGGATGAAAGGTACCCTATGTCCTTCTCCTGGCTCTAAACTACCTCCCTGACAATTTTCAGCTAAATCGGTTCAGCCGTTCTTGAGTTATAAGTGGAGTAACTAACACGACTTTCTTTTATATATATATACTAGCTTTTGCCCGCGGCTTTGCCCGCGGCTTCGCCCGCGTGGGCTTCCCGGGATAAAAAGTATCCTATGTCCTTCTCCTGGCTCTAAACTACCTCCCTGACAATTTTCAGCTAAATCGGTTCAGCCGTTCTTGAGTTATAAGTGGAGTAACTAACACGACTTTCTTTTATATATATAGATATAAGATATATAGATATATATAGATTGTGAGTTATACTGTACACAACTACAATACCTCATTGGGATGATGATCAGTTTGGTTGCACTAACTTGACTATGAATATGGCTCTTTTGGAGCTTCTTTAATAGGATTTAAAAGTGGCGGGCGCTGCCGCTTTATTTTAAGCTGTAGGTGCTGACTTTCTGAGTGCTTTGCCTTGTCGTCTCAATTCTGTTTAAGAATTTTCTTGTTTTCGAAATTAAAATTAATATCTAGAAGCCTTTCAAACAAATTGAAATCTATTGTATTAAGGTGATAGAAGAACAGTTGCGTTTCTGTGTTCCGTCCGGCTCTGACAACATCACCTAGGCGACTGATGAATACAGACGAGAGTTGGAGAGTTGTTTCGCTGAGAAGCACCAGGTCTCCTGCTGTTTCTAGTGTCGGATGTCGAAGGTGTATTGCCAATCTAGATTCTGAAGAAACAGAAATGGGGTGGGGATGCAACAAAAATGAGAGTTATAGAGATTGTAATGTAGTTAGAAGCTAAAATTAAGAAATTGTAACAATTTCACGGGTATGCAATGCAGTACTAATACTGTTACACGTTTGTTTTTATTTTATTTTGCCTTCTACTATATAGTGTGGAGTGGGGTCGGTAGTAGTTTCAACCTTTTTGTTCTATGTATTAGGTATCTACTTGCTTTTACACTTGAAATGACTCGCATTTCCTGATCATGATACTCTAATACAGTCAATCCATTTCTTTTCACTTTCTCTATTTCTAGATCCTATGAAATTTGTGATTATATTACTGTAGAAGCTTAGGGAATTAGACTTTTTATAATTGTACTCGCACTTGGTGGCATATCATAAAATTTTGGCTATCCTAATTGGCGGAATGCTTCGAAAATTGGTGCATTCTAAACAGCCATTGCAGGATCACAAATTAAGACCCCATAAAGTTTTACGATCGACATTTTGCGCATTAGCTGAATAATATATAGCTGGCCTACATTCTGCAATGGTCAATATAAATCGAAAATATACATTTCCAAATTAAATCATTAACGTTTTTGCAACATCCTTTGATTATTTAAAATCATCTTTCTAAGATTCTACACTGATCAGCTTATGCGATACTATCGAAATCTATATTGTTATCAAGCTGAAAAACTTTTTTCATACACTTTTGTTTTGTCATCTCATTATAATCATCTTTTTTTGTTGTTTTCCGGAAGTAGTTCTATGTATTACCTTAATTTTCTTCTTAAGGGATACCTTGGTCATAGAATTAGTAATAATACTACGTACCTTGGTACTAGCGTTACACGATTAAAATAACCTTAAGCCTTAAGTAAAGTCTGTAAGTATGTTTGTGTAATGAGTAAATACCTAAAAATACCAAAGCATATTATTTACTCTGAATTTTAAATATTGACAAAGGATATTCTTAGCAAAGATAAGGCTTGAAAAACAACGACTAATTGAATTGAACCGAGGTGGCCAGTTTGTATCACTGATTATAACAAGACTGCTAAAATGCTCTCTTGTTTATTCAAATCATTATCAGTTCTGAGTTCTGACGTCTGAACAAAACAACAGGTTACTTTTCTCATGCAATTTACACTATCTTCGAAGATAGATAATGTATCTAAATTACAGTGCTGCATGCGAAGAGATCAGATTTAAATGGGATAGATCGGAGAATCGTGGGAGAATCCAGACTGCCAGATGGGGTGTCAGAAAGTGCATACCGCAGTATGTACCTGTCTAGTGCACTGTTTAGTTTGGGTCACATTTCGGCGAAATGTGAGGCTTCTTATTTTTTATCCGGCACCTTGACCGGTTGTGTGAGCGAGACAGGGCGCTCCAAAAGCTCGCATTCAGTTTAGAATCCGTATTCCGTCCGTCTCCAAGTCTAGTGCTGCGTCGGCTTTCACGCGGGCCGACCGTATTGTGTGTTCCGTATCTAGAGTTGTAGTAGGCACGTCAAAAACTTTACGAACACCGGCGTGCTTCAACTATTCAGTGTATTACTCGATTTCAATTAAAAAAAATTGTTCACACTGTTTCACAATCGTTTCGCAAAATTGTGGAAAGTATCGTTTGCAAGCGGAGCAGATCCTGTTACACCTTTAATAACGGTGAGTATTTTTAACGTTTTGGTTTCATCGGTTTCATCCCCGTTGGTTTTGTATGTAGTCTGTACATTCATGCTATAGATGTTTTTGGTTGAATCTTGATTTTATGCGTTCAGATGGAGATTTTAGCGATTCATAATGTTATCTAGTTTCTGTGTTTATTTAATGATTTTGCGTTTCACACTCATGTCTGTTGACATTATTATCTCGTCTGGTCGTAGGTAAATGTTTATTTCGTGGTTGTGAAAAAGATAATAAGTAACTTGTTTTGTAAAATTATTAATCCTTTTAAATTGTTTTGAAGTTGGGGAATTTGCAACTATGTAAACTAAGTTACAGTCACTTATTAAGCTCTGATTACACCTACCCATTTAGGTTCAATTTTGTAGTTGTAGGTAGTTATAATAGGCACGTATCATTTTTTGCTAGGTATGTGAATTTAAAAATATTATATCTTGCTATGCCTAATTTTGGTAGAACGAATAGCTTTCTTTCAATTTTCTTTGATTTTCGTTGTTTTCAGTGGCCTATTTATAGGCTTAGATCATATAGTCTATATGATCTAAGCTTATAGGGTACAGATTTAAAATAACAAAGGGTTGCCACAGTGTGAAGTTATCCTCTTTTTCCTACACAGTTATTTCTCTCAATGATATATGTTGTACATGTTCTTTATTAAATTATTCTCTAGATTCTCTAGATACTTCTTCCCAAATCAAGGCTTAAGTATGTTATTTCGAACAATATTGTCTTTCATTTGTATTCACTATGCAACACTTCTACCAGATTTCTAAAATGATCCCCTATAGGACTATTCCCGCTTACATGAATAATAACTAAAGCGAAGACATTTGCAACAGGCGCGTAATGGGTGGCAAGACTGGCGAGATCAGGGTTACCACACTAATAATGTGAGAATTTTCCATAATCTCTTACCAAAATTGGATATTAGGTATACCTACTTAGATAATATTTGGAGTTTTGAATAATTATTGTATGTTATTCTTATTTTATATGTTATTTACTAATTGTTATAACCAGCTTTCTACCAGCAAATTACTGCATATAAGTAAGCTGCCTCAGAACTAGATTGAGTTCTGTGATTGTGAGTCCTACCCGTCCAAGAATGTCTAATATTGTAAACCCATCCCTGTGAAATTCCATTACATTCATTCATAATTCTGTGTCGAGATTACACATATCTACTATACTTTAAACAAATTTAGTAATACTTACCAGTGTGATAGAGAGAGGATGCAGGACACAGATTTCAAAAGTTTACAATAATCAATCTGCATTAAAATTATTTTCGAATTTGTTTATTTTTACTAGAATAATCTCAACTGCAGTAAGTTTATCATTATCAAAATTTATAACGCCGAACATCATCTATCAGATTTTGATGTATGATGATGATAAGTGAAGAAAGTACAGTTTACAAATCCTATTATCATTATAGCCAATAAGTACATAGATTTCAACATTTGATCGGTTGGAATCGCATTTTCTGCGGTCTTAACGTGGTCTTATCATTGGACTCTAAGACTATCTTTTAGGAAGATGTCCAATGCTGCAGACTGCCCTTGACGTCATCATATAATATCTGGCACAGGTTAACTTTCCTGCGATGTGCAAAACAGGAGTGGTGAGCTAAGTCACAAACACTGCCTAGCTTTTGCATTGTGCTTGCTACCCAGAGGTATTAAGTATGTTATTTATATTTACTTCTATAATATACACAAGAAGCAGTAGGAACCCAATTAAACTTTTAAACAATCTTTAGTCACGCACTATTCCGTGAGCTGAACTGCGATTTTTGCGATTACTATAACCACGCCCTGCGGTGTTAGGTGCGTTGGCTGAGAGATTCCTTCATCCCTTCTTGCCTACTTGATTTATAGGTAGTTACAGGCTTCGCCACAAATCGTGAACATACTTAAGTGATGTTTCAGGTAGGCATTGTTTTACTTCTTTATAATATAATTCTTTCATGCTGGTGTGGGAGAAAAGAAAAACATAGAATGTACCAGCTGCTTCTCTTCTTGCGCAGTTCGTAAAAGATGACCAAGGGAATGGGCGTGTTGGGGAATCATGATATAGGCGACGAGGATAGCAACCCATTACCCACTATTGATTTCCTGTTTCAACTAGGTACCATCATGCTAAACGTGGCTTAAGATTTTATGACTGTCCGTATTAGTATACCCCGTGTGGGGTAAAGTCGTGATTTCTCGCGTCCCGACTTGTCAACAATCCTCGCTAAAGCTAAGGAAACGTAGTTGAATACCTAGTAAGAACAAAAATGATAATTAAAAATTTAAGGAAACGTACGACTAGCAATAGGAGTTATATCTAAGGTGTATATTTTTTCTACTTAACGCATATCAATTCAATACTATTAGGTATTTTGTGGTATAGGTAAAAAGAAAATGTTTCATGCCTAATTTCAGAGTTATAAATAAATACACATCTTTCTTTTTTTCAAATGGCAGCCCTGGACACAAAACATCTATAGAAGTCGGTTCATTCCTCGATGAATAAACAACTTGCGTCATAAATGGAACATAAACTTTCGGCATTCTACTCAATTGAAGGTATAAAAAGACTCCAGTCCATCGATGCCGGGGGCTGCATCAATTTAGTGTTAAAAACAAACTTTTTTTTAATATATTGGTGTTCTGTAAACAACATACTTATACAATTTTTGTATTGATTCGAATGTCTGTCTGTGTTATGAACTATCGCTCGAGTTCTGATTGTGACGAGTGTCTCCATTAGGGCATGCATTTCGAAATTTCGAAACTTCATAATTTCGAAATTTCGGACAATATTTGCTTGCCACGTAATTTCGAAATTTGAAACTTAAATTTCGAAATTTCGAAATATTTTTTTTATAGAAAAAAAGTTTTTTTAGTATTATAAAACGCTTTCATTATAGTTTCACATCATCATCCTAGCGTTTTTAAAGCCCAGGGTCCGGTTTTTGGTATCCTTGTTGATGAGTCCATTTGCACGCATATCCCGCGCCGTTGCACGTATATATCGTTTTGAGTTTGCCCCTTATACCAGGCCTCGGAGAAGACAGCATGGCCTTGTTCACTTGACACTTGTTCCCAACGTAGCTTGCCGGTTTGCGCAAAACGTGACCCTACCATCGAAGGCGTGTCCTGAAGCTTATCGACTATGTGACGTACATGAAGGTTGCTCCGGACGCGGGAGTTTCTAATGCGATCTTTCCGAGATACCCCATACATCCACCTCATACGAGCCATGCCTCACTACTGCGACAACGGGGTTTCACACAGCACACCTTCAAGTAGGTTGAATGCCGTTTAATCCGTGACACTGCGATCAACTTGGGGACCTACTATCATCTCCTAAAACCATGTAAGAACGAGTGAGTAAGTGGGACAGTGCGCCACGTGATGTAAGGCGACATCTGTCTTACTCAATCGTTCTTGCATGGTTTTAAGAGATGGTGGTAAGCCACTAGTGGCGCGTAGGCACTTATCAAGTAAGTCGTAACCCCTTCAACAAGCACAGTCAAGTCCATCACTCCCTCCACCTCCCATGGCTCTATCAACCTCTCGGTTATACGAGCCGAATCTCGGGAGAGTGCGCTGTACTTGCATTTCGCATCTCTTTCCAGTCGCACCTGCTTAATCTCACTACAAGTTCTCTATAGTGTCGCCTATCTATGCAACCATTGCATATTAAGTAACTCTCCCCGTACGCCTCGCTTGCCTTTTTCTCGGCCTGAAGCCAGCTTCTGTCTTCTAGATCTTTGAGTTTGTCTGTTTCGGTTTTTCTCTTCGTCTTCTTTGTCTTCTTGTAGCAGTATTCTTGATGTGCTCCTACTTTTCAAGTTATGCCCCTCTCGAGGCCGCTTCAGATTTTATGCCACCGATGCGAGAATTCTTTTAGCTGCTCAAAGTTCGCCTCAGATCCCACGAGATCCCAATAGTAGACCGGGCCCACCCTGAGCGGGACAACATTATCTAATAGTTCCCTACGCGCCTCCTCATAAAGCCGGCTCGTCAAGTCCATCAGTTGGTCTCTGAAGCGTTTCCGCCCTCGATCGTCCGGTTAGCGTGCCAACATTCCACGTGGCGAAGAGGAGCTTTTTGCGTTGGATTGGGGCTAGCGTCTAAACCGTGCCCTCCCCAGACACGGCAGTCCTTGCCCACATGTCACAGGAGTCAGGCGAAGCTCCTGCGCACTTATTGCGGTGGCGTCCTATTCTTGATAATATTCCTTCTGGTTCTTCTATTCTTCTTACCATTTAGATTTGGCGATTTTTGCCTTTCCGGAGCAACTGCCATAACTCCTGTCGTCGAAACACTGTACATGTGAATCATTCTGTAGACAAAACCTCGGAAGATGAAAGATTCTGTCGTAGAACAGTCCATAGGAGAAAAGTCATGTCGAGGAAACTCTCAAATGTGAAACATTCTGTTGGTGAACCGTTTATATGAGAAAGATTCCGACGGCGAATTACTCAAAAACGAATCGTCCTGTTGGTGATCAGTCCAAAGGAGAAACAACTGTCGGAGAAAGCTGGTACAATCCTTCAGGCCCAGGCCAGGCCTTAATCAGCAGGCGCACGAGCTTGCAGGTAAGGTTGAATTGGGCCCCAAGGATGCTGATGAGGCCCAAGAACGTTTAAAGTTATAGTTTTACAAACGTTTTCATATTCCATTACAAAGGTGTTCCTTGAGTTTCGAAATTTCGAAATTTCGAAACTAATCAACCTAATTTCATAAGCCAATTTCGAAATTGAAAATCTATGAAACTGCACGCCCTAGTCTCCATACCTAGGACCATGATTAAAGCACACCCTATAATGACGTAAGTTTTTGATGTGCAAGCTCAGTTGGAAATTTGGAAACACGCCCGGATGAAGAAGTTATTGTGTTTGTTGTGTGCAATTGATGCATATAAAATATACACATTCGTTTTGTCAACATTGTTCAGAATTGACCCTGTGAGTCACTACGGTCAATCTAAAAATATCAGATATATCTGGGTCAAAGTGGCCATAAATTAATGTATGATGTTATCTGATGGCGCACAGCAGAAGTACCAGGGAGGCAGCGGTGCAGGGCGCGGCGGTGAACCGTAGAGAGACCTATTGTCATTCAATTGAGGCATTGTGGCTCTTTGTGGGTCTTTGTCGGCCCGTGTCACAGCTCTGCACCATTATGACGATATTGTAGAGCTGTAATTTAAAAATTTGCACCATAACTGCAAGATCCATGATCTTGCAGTGTGAAGTGAGAAGTAAATGCAGAGAGAAGTGAAAAGGAGGAATAAACTTGTAGGATATAATCGCTATCATTTCCTCTCAATCAAAGTAGACATGTCTGCTTAGAACTTTACTATTGGTATTTCAACTACAGGATCTATAGGATAATAACAATTTATATGACAGACTTAAAAGCATAGAATTAAGAAGTTTGTCAGGGCGCAGCTCCTAAAATTCTTTAAAGTTACTCGCATTCTAGTTCACGTAAATATCTACAAGAACATGCGTGCTTTTATCGCGCGATTAGCTCAAAACATACTAAGTTTAATACGTCCAGAACCTCCATTTCATTTTGTGGCCGATATGTAGTTCTGATATAAGGTCAAAGGGCAACGGCTGGAGCTGCTCTTAATAGTTTTCTTAAAGTGTTTATGCTGTAGTCTTTTTATTTTGTATCAGCAGATCGGCTATTCGACACGGGTCGAGCTGGAATATATTAAAATACTATGGATAGTGCTAGCTCGCTTCAGGAATCTTGCTTATGTATTTGGCGTAGAACGAGAAAATAATATACGGAAGTATTTGTAATAAACGATGCACGAGTCAACGACTTCATCTTTATATCATGCGTGTAGGTTTTATGCCTTTTATAACAGTGTGACGACCTGGCTGATATTACACAGCTTATGGATCTGTACCACCTATGCGCCCTACTTTGAAAAACGCCATTTATAAAGGATTTAGTAAAACCCCCATTTAGTCTATCTTGGAAAACCAATGACTATGGCAATAGGAAAAGGTTGATTTTTGAATTGAGATCTTCCAAATAAAATATTTTATTTTGTATTTGTGATGCAAATTCACAATGGCTTTGCCCGCATTTGTTTCGCATATCTAAACTTCTCTGTTTATGTAAAATTCATAAATATTATTGCATAATCAATGTAAATTCTTGTTAATGGGAATCTCGAGGGGATCAAGTAATGTCTCTATTATATGCAAATATTTTAACATTGATAAATATCTTGTAACTTCAGATATTTTTCCTTTTTAGAGTGTTGTCAATAACAAAGAGAGTAAGCAACTAAGGAAATAAATGAAGGTCCCGAATTGTAAAAGCAAATGTTAAAATTACATTATATCTCTAATACTGTCAAAAAAATTACAGTGCTTTTAGTACATATGTATATGTCTATCGATGACAGTATAATGATGACTATTGGTTTTACCCCTACAAAGGTTTTATAATGACATTTAGGCCTTATCTCAAGGGGAAAAGCGACCGAATTACTTTTATGTAACGTTGTCTCTTAAAGCTTAGGCTGTTTTACTACTGACGCGTAGAGAGGATCCTCAAGTAAAAATATTCAGTTGTGATTCCTCAATAAAAATAAAAAACAAACCGAGATTTCCTAGTCACCTTACTATCCGCCAGGGGCGTTGTACAGGTTTGTCATACAAATTCGGTACCGTTCACCTTCGCCCAGCTAGATGAAAACGCAGCCTAAAATTGATTTGGAAAAACCAATGTATCGGAATACCACGGAAGGCAATAGATAGCTAGATTTTTTAACAAAATAAAAAACCACCCACTAGTCACAATAATGTCTTTAGTAGTTATAGGGCCTGGCTCGTTAACTACAAACGTGTAAATTACAGCCATTTGGTGCAAATTGCTTCGTCTGTATCATTTGCATCACGATAGTGTTAATGCGTTCATTACACATTACACGTCCAATTTAGTTGCCACAGAGATAGTAAAAGTTTAGAGTGTGCACGCGTACTGAGGTAGACACTCTGGCTAAACTTATGGCCAAAAACAAATACCTACGTCACATATCAATGTACAAAAACAGGTGAAATTCAGCTGCGTGGGTGCCTTTTATAACTTTGGTACCACTCTACTCATTTGAACCTGTCTTCTCTTGCACAGAAAGTAGACCATCTCACGTTGGTCAGTTTGCATCGAACCGATATCTAGATGTTTTAGTCATAGGTACTTACCTAGGAAAATAAAATTACTCTTGCTTGGGTTCTAAGCTATCTTGAGATCCAACCAAGGAAAAGCTGAAATGATGAGGACGAGATCGATATTGTTTGAAAGATTTTCTTGATTATTTCTACCGGCTACCATATGCTTTTTTCTTATGAACTTTAAATAATATTCCCGATTTCATTACAAAATGTATACTTATTTAGTATTTTTTGCTGAGTAAAGCATGTTCCGTCATGTCTGCATGAGACCCTCGAGTATCAGTAGCAGTTTCTGTCGTCATGTTTGCGTAGGGCCCTCTTATCTTAAACGTTTGTCTATCTTGTTTGGGGTAGGTAGTGCTGGGATAGTAGTGACTGCATTAGGGTAACCAACAATAGTTAATTAAGAATGTAAAAATTCTTTATTGTCCTTCCCTTTCTCCATAGAAAATACAAGTACTTACATGAAATATTATCTATGTCATAATACATAAAAGCTATGCATTCTCTTCCAGAACACCTTTCATTAGCGAAAATACGATCAAGGATGCTAATGCGTTAGAAGATACGGTCTCAGAAAAATTATAAAAAAATATAGGTATTTGTGCCTCGGGAAAATTTTATGTTTCTATTGTTACAGAACGCCCAAAATATTGTATAATTACTAATAATGTGCCGCCTCAAAAGTAGATATCAACTAAGTTGATAGCATTATGTCTCAATTTAGGTACATTTGAGTCCAAGTCATATACGCAATATATAACTTTGCAGTGCCAGCCCTAGATAATGGTAGCTTCTGTGCCGACATCACCCAATCTTTACGATATCTAAATCGAAGGACAAACACAGATTTACACGTGTTTGTCGCGTAAGCTCCGAAAATCTCATAACCTTAACATTCAAATTTAGATCATTATTATTTTGTGGGCAGATTGATAGTTATCTAATACTAGCTTTGTTATATTATAGGATTTTCCCTATGACTTCTTGTAAGTTGTTGATAAATTTCACAGACTGTAATTTCCTGTTTTTATGACGTTTGTCATATAACCTTCGTATGCCATTTTTCATAAAGAATCAGGTAGATCTACTTTAACCGTCGCAATAAAAAAGCAACAAGACTCATATTCGCCGAAACTGTTTCATACTTTCCATGCAAATATTTTCTTCATGTATACGTGGATGGTGCTTGTATCTGGATTATTAGATCTGGAACACCAAGAAGGCAAAAAGTGTTTTGTCTGCATTTCTCATGAATTGTGAGTTCATCTATACTTCGTCTTCTTTTGTAGTTTAAACATCAAATTTGAAATCTGATCGCTCCAGAAGGTTCGTAGAAAATGAGATTTGACAGACAGACACACAACACAGCTGATCCTATAGGTAAAAAGTGTTTAAAAAAAAGTGTTTATAGCGTTTTTGCTGTTCAATGCTAACCACCATTACTTAATAAAAAAAAAATGTGGTTATAATAATAAAATAAATTTGTTACGCCACGTCGTCGTTCGGTTATAAATTCTTATAAAATAAAACGCTTTAATAGATGTAAATGGAGATATTGTCATTGAAAATGTATAATGTGATGAAGATACAGTCATTTTATTTATACCATTATGTTCGTCTGATTACTATGGTAAATATAATTATTTAAAACGCATGGTCCTCAAATATTAACATAATCAAATATTAAGTATAACAATTGACTGGGGACAGCACTGGACAGTGTAAATGTTCTGAAATACCTACTTATCTTAAACAGTAATAGTCAGTGTGGTAAGTATTGTATTAACTTACCATTGATCCACCGGCGGCGGCGCCACAGGTTCTGTTATACCCTCCTCATCACCAAAGCGGACTCTATACAATGTAAATTGTCCCTTTTTTACATGTCGGGATAAATGAATGGCCCCACAAAGAATGCCCGCACATTCATGCCATTTAAGCCATTGTGTTTCCCTTTGCCATACTTAGGTAGCCGCCCTGATAAGAAGGGTTCTTGCTAAGCGCCTTCGAAGGTTATAAAAACGTGATTCATTCATCGTCCATCAAGATAAATGGTTGTTTAGGTACATACTTAACCGATATTACAGAAAACACTCGTTGAGCCAGGGTGGCAAACCACATTGATAACGTGGTTTACCGATATTTATGTATATTCATGAAAATGAATGTAAGTACTTAGAAAAACAAAATGCACTATATTAGGTAAGGTTCCTTAAAACAAATTCTTTGTAAATTTGGGATGATAAAAAGGTAATAAAATATAGTTTAATTGACTATCTTTTGCACCCAAAACCCACTACCACCGCCCAAGATATTAATAACGACAGTGCAGTGTCAAGCCCCAGGCGCCGAATGGGGATTAAAAGCTTTCAAATACAATACAAAGATGCATCAAAGGTGCATATCAATCATCCTATAGGTTTATATTGAAAGCTCAATGGATTTATTTGTATTGAAATACTTAACACGAATTTTATCTAACATTCTTATTGATTGTTAAAAAAAATATTATGCTATATATAAGTATTTCATTAAATATCATCTATGTACCACATAATGTCAATTCCATTAATTAAGTACTTACGTTTAGAATTAAAACTTTGCTTAAAAGAATACTAAATTAATTACTCAAATATTCAAACATTTGTTCCCACGCTTCTCAAGCAGAAGTTTTTAGAATTTATGAGTTACAGTTACCAAACTGGAATTAGATTATCTTCGCAAAAACGCTAAGTTAAAATCTTGTTAAAATGTAAACGAAGCGTCCTGCCATTTCATTCCATGTAGAAAAATATACTATCTATTTAAGGCTGCATATTACATTTTCTTCAATGCATTATTTAGTATTCTCCGTGCAGATATTGTACGATGTATCGATGCCCATCCATAGACATATTTTAATAGCAGCAAGTCCTAGTCTAGTCAAAAAAGGATTCCAAATAAAAAGCAAATTATATGTTTACGTTTTGAGCGGTTACTAAACATTCCTACATCGTTTCTTTGGTACCTGTCTCGGGAGATATCCAGTTTTAATATTATCCCGATGACTTCCAGGAATGTACACACAGAGGTACAGATGGTCAACACCGAAGAACACTACGCATATCATGTACTTACCTTCTTACAAAGGCTTGCGCATAATTTATTATTTCCCATTAGTTTCGTGTAGTCAGTATCCAATTTAAAGTCTGTCTCTGTAGTAAAAGGAAAGTCCCCTCTGTACTTGTTTCAATTTATTCTGTGGCCGTAACCAGTCCTTTTTTACACCTCATGCCAACTGGGTGACCAATAAAGGCGCACTCGTCTTTCTGAATAAGGGAACCACAGTATCCCTGTCATTGACTTATTATTTCTGGATCCGTGTGTATACAATATCCAAATAAGAAATTACTTTTTACAACGACAGTTATAAATACCACATACACACAATAATACAACACAAAAAAATTATGAATAATGCGTAAAAAGAAATATCACTAAAAAGTAACACAAGAGTCCTCTCAAAGGTCATTGTCACTTCTCAATTTACTTTTCCAATTTGAGCTTCAATAATTCTCGTAATACAACGTTCAGTTATTCCAAAATAACGCTATAAAAGTGTTTACACGACCAGCTTTGAAATGCAAAGGTTAATTCGGTCGTATTGACCATAAATCTATTGGTCACAATACAATCACAATATACTTATAACAATGCTGAAATCTGATTCGATTTTTTATGGTCATTATGAAATATTTGATAAGGATTAAAGCTCTTTTAAGGTAAAAGTTTCACTCGGTGGTAACGTGTGTTATAACAATAAAACGAAATACTTATGGCTTCTACTTTTGTAGGAGAATATTTGAAAAGTTTTTTGGAATATCCATTGACTAAGTGCAACGATGCCCCTGGTACGAATTGGTAAAAAAATTGAATCATGGTTCAAAGGGATATGTCAAAGAGAAGCCTTCTGGTGGCCGCAATGATGATGATTTATAAGCTTCTCCTTTGCAATGTTATAGTCGGGTAAAACAACTGAATACATTCTGTTATTAATGTACTTTATATTAATCAAAGGCTGAATTCATGTTTAATTGACGATATTATTGATGCCTCGTCCCATGGTAGGGGAGTCCCTGTGGAGCATTCAGCATTATCGGCGACCGATCCATCCACAAACTTCAAATGTAATGGAAAAGCGATGTCGTCAGCTGGAGTAAACGCTCGCAGTGGCACTACGAAATAAAGAGCGCACAGAATTAGGGGTTTCCTTAAATGTTCCTCGTTAGAAGACAGTTGTAAAAAAGGACCTAAGATAAGCGGACATATTATGACCATTTCGTTATTCCATAAAAATAAATATAAGGTCTCATTAAAGTACAAAACAACAAATCGTTTGTCGAACCCACCGTCAGTTGGAAGGAGGGACGATAAATTAAAGATTTCTATTGATGCTTTAGTCGCGACATCCACGGGATGCGGTCTAAAGGCGGTAATCACGTGCTCATATCTTTCCCATTTTGATAATTTAAATATTGGATTTCAAAAAGGCAAACGATTTTATTTGTGTTAGAATATTTCGCTTCTCATCGGTTATGTTGTTATTGGATATAGGCGATAAAGTAATATTTCGCATTTCCAGTTTATAATATTGAACTAAGTTCTACATGACCTATTCCTCCGTCCAGTTAATATTTTGTATTAATGGTGGTTGGACACGGTATTACAAAACCGACGACGCATTTGGTAAAATGGCGAGAGATTTACCGTCTATACTTTTATTGAAAGCTATAGCCCCATGGGGAATCAGGGACGTTCTAATTTAAGTAGTATCTGCCGTCGTCTTGTTTATCTTTAGGGTGTACTTGTTGATTTATTTTCATATATAGCACATATGTGGCCCTGTGGGTTTACAATGCAATGGCTTATAAACGAGATCATAGGATGTGGTCATGGGTATGAATCCCAAGGGAAACTTATTTTATTAAGATGTTTTAACAGCCTTTACAATGACCTTTTGCAAAATTTTGCAACCGCATTCGCATTCATAGTAAAGTGTATGGCGGATACCTAATAAGGTTACTTAGGATATTCATACAAAATCGTATACTACGCCTTTTCTAATACTATAAAAGAAGATTTCTTCTTCTCGAGCGACAAGAGACAACATAGCGGAAAGAAAATTAATATTATAATTATAATGAACAGTAATAAATTCGTACCACTCACGAGTCACGAGTCGAGGAAGCTTCGAATATCTCTGCTTCCATCGCCGCGCGACGTATTAGCAAAGGATGGGCTTGTGTGTTCCTGCTTTACCTAACTAAATAGCTCCTGTTTCTATAGAGGGACGGTGCTTATTTTTCACAGACAGTATTGCATATTGTATTTCCTGTTTAAATAAAGAGCTTTAAATATTAATTTAGGTACAAGTAAATATTTTATAATTCATTATCATTCTTGCGTTTTCCAGTAAAACTGTATGTTTCGGAGGCCGAGATACGCTTAAATTATGATATCTTATTGTTTTCTGACTTATCCTATCCTCCTAAATACCACGTGTATTAAGAACATTTGTCACAATTTTTGGGAGTTTTTACTTATCAAATATTACTTCACAGTATTTAACATTTCGGATCAATGTGAAATTTAATTTTCTCTTCACTCGCTGTATATCTTGAAAAATGCAGTTCTTTTATTCTATACATAAATTTGCCTAGGCTAGAACTCATATATAACGTAATTTTTGTAACCGAGCAAATTTTAAAAGAATTTAAAAAATCCCTATCTAAAACGTTTGTTCTTGTAATACATTATTAAAAAGTTACCTTCTATAGGTTAGGTATAAATAAGTAAGTTCTAAGCAATAAAATTGATTATAGGTAATCATAAATACCAACGGGAACAAATCTATGAGCGTCAACCATTCTCCTAGATGGCAGCCGAAACGGTTTCCTGCATTCCATCTCACCACGCATACTAATATTTCATTTCCCATTCGAGCACCGATCACTTCTCGCCTAATCGTGCTAATATTAATGTTAATATGACTGGTGATTTATATTCTAATGGCTTTATCGATCTCCAATGAGTTACATACGTGTTACTGACTTAGGTTAACATTAATTTAATGTTTTTGATGCTAAAAATCAAAAATGATTGATGAGTTTCAACACAAGTACCAAGAATAAGGTTAGATATTTTCTTCATCCAGCATTATTCTATCTGTTCTTATTTGTAGTCGAGCTCTATTTTGCCTTTGGAATTACCATAATATTTCGTAAGCAACTGTGTAAGAATTTTACATGGAAATTGTCATTGTCTTTTCTATCCCCCAAAGGCCTTTACAGATATTAAATACCTATACAACATTTTTCTTAGATTTACAAAGCAATCATTCACGTTCGCATTAGATCGCGTTTGGATTCTATTTTAACGACAAATAAAAAATATAGTCAGAATCTGCAGCGACGTGTTCATCTTGTGAATCGGGCCTTACAACAAATTTAAAATAATAAATATGACTCAACAATTTCAGCAGGTATTTTTCCTGAGAAAGAAAACTCAATATATCAAGCTTCCCCAACAAACTACAAAAAAATGCCATCAACCATGTCCGCACTGCAATAATTCACCATTCCAGGACCCTAATAACCATCCCAAAATGAAGTTTACAGCGTAATATCCACACCTGCCTACCCTAATTTGAGTAAACTAAGCCTAGCTTTCTTTCCTTAAGGCTTATTTCTTATCTCAATGAAAATAGAGTCTAAAACAGAGCCTTATCCAAGCATTATACCGTGGTAGGAAGGACAACCAAATCTTTCAGCAGTAATTTATCGTAGGATTCAAGGCTTGGGTGTAATTGGAAGGCAGGTGGTCTGTCGCCGCCGAAATGCTTTTCTGCAAGCCCTTATCTTGAGAAGAAGACGAATTCACATTTTTTTTTAATGCATAGACCATAAAATGATATCATACGTTGAATACTTTAGAATTACTTTGTTACCATGGAAGAAATAAGTACTGCCGTCTAATTCCTCAGCTTTCTTTAATATATTAGGTAATACTCGTATATTTTCCGGGCAGACAGATGACCAATTGAAAATTAGTACTGATAGATTCATAGATAGGAGCATCAGCTACGTTTCCGCATTCGTCGTAATAATCGTACATGACGCCAATTTAACCTTTATGAATTGTAATTTTGGTACTCAATGAAAGCGTAGATACTTTGTCGCAAGCTGTCAGTGTTTTCATTCCAGCGTTTTCTCGGTTCAATCAAGTCTTTGTGGGCAGGGCTGCGCTTGAAGGTGTGCCTTATTATTTTTCTTTCATTTTTGGTATTAAGCACAAAGTCAGATTTGACCTTATCTTTATCGCCGGTCACCTGCCTGACGTATTGGAAATGCTGATGTTGGTGGAATCTTCCACCAGTCGGACAAAGGACAAACAATGTATATCTCTATATGCCCATTGAAGAAGTGGTCTATTCTTAAGCCGGATGTCACATGGATGTAGGTACTATCGGCCTAATTTTTAAATAACTGCGCCGACAACGCAACTTGAGAGGGCCTGATGTTAAATTATGCAAGATGTCTAGTATGCCGTCTGTTTATTGGATTTAACGATTACCAACTGAAATTTGATACACTCTACATTTAATTTTACCTAACTCTGAAACATGGCCAAGAAATACATCTTTACGCAGCATTTACAGGCATCCCAAAGCAAATGTTTGCTAACAAAATGCGGAGATATTAAATGTTCCGTTACCCTCGGCCAACCTTGTAGGGTTCCGAAGAATGGTCCCTCTCTAAACGTACGTTTACTTCTATTGTAAGAACTGATTTGTATGCAAACACAATGCCTATTTTAGGAATATCAAATTATCCCAAATAAATCATGTCAAGGTCAAGATTTCTCTCAAAAGGTTATCTTTGTAACGTCATAGCCACACATATTTGAAAATTTGTGAAGCGAAAACTTTGGAGACAGTGCATTCCTTTTTATTAGGTACTCGTCTTTTTACATATCATCACTACATAGGTAGTATAAAACAAAGTCGTTTTCTCTGTCCTTATGTCCCTTTGTATGCTTAAATCTTTAAAACACTAGGTAGTTCTGGTATAAAACAAAGTCGCTTTCTCTGTCCCTATGTCCCTTTGTATGCTTAAATCTTTAAAACTACGTAACGGATTTTGATGCGGTTTTTTTAATAGATAGAGTGATTTAAGAGGAAGGTTTTTATGCCCATGCAATGTCGGGGCGGGTCGCTAGTTTATTTATAATATAGTATTTAATACAGTTTTCTAAGAAGCAATACGTTAATCATGCGATTTAAAAAATCAAGATTCATGGCTTCTTTAATAGGTTTGATTGATCTCTAGGCTAGCTATCTATCCGTAGCTATATTAACATAGCTAGATATCGATTACTTGCTCACTGACTTATAATATTGAGATTTGAGAACTACTTTGATTTAATGATGAAGTCATAATTTCTGAGAAACTTACCAAAGGTGGCATCACTTACATTGCAAATGGACATAAGTATACACTCGAGTAGGTATGTTACATTCGGTCTGTCCGCCAGTGTTCAACTTACCGATATTTAGATAAAAATATCTATATTCTATCGGTTTTTTTTTTCAAAGAATTTCAAATCGCGCGCGCCAGGCAAATTTCTTTAATGTATGATTATAGTCAACATTATCATTATCACTTCTATTTCTTTTGCAGACAAGTAAAGTAAATCTCTAGATGTTGGTACTCATATTTCAATATCCTGATTAAAACAAAAAAAAAAAAACAAAGTAGATGGGAAAGAATTACTATATCCTGATAGCGGTGTGCGATGGTGTGACAACAATGTCATGGGATAGAAACGCCGCCGTATGTAATAAAGATAATTATCGTTAAGAAGAAGTTCAGAGGATGGGCTTTTATGACAACATTTTAGAGCTGACTTACTATTTTTTTTTTTACCACTATATTGTATAAAGCATAGTCTCTCCCTATATCCCTATGTATGCTTAAATCCTTAAAAGTACGCAGATGATCTTGATGCGTTTTCTTAAAAATAGATATAGTGATTCAAGAAGAAGCTTTTTATGCTCATGCGAAGCCGGGCGGGTCGCTAGTTTTATATAAAAACAGATCTTTGTACTCTTCTAACTTGTTTGAAGGTCAGTCCGATTTTCTGCTTGTTGAAAATTGACAAATACTTTAGCGTTAAATATATTTGAAAATGTCAAGCACTAAATATTACTTATGAAACTATATCATGGCATAGGAATTTTGTCGTAAACCGACTGTTTTGTTACTTTGTAGCTGCCAGTCCTGCTCAGAATGTCACCTTAAATGCTCCAGACCTCATGAACATCGCAATTTGCAACGAGACGTGGTAATTACGGCAAGTTAAACAGAGCCTGCCGGTAAACGCGCAAAAACATGAGCTTGTCCACGGAATATGAATTAGTTTATCCACTACGGTCATATACAATTTATATGATAGTTGCGTTTGCTGCTCTAAAAAATAGAAACACTGAAAAGAGAATTATAGGGGGAATGACGATATGGTTAAGGTGATGTTTGAAGGCACACAGACTCGCGAGCAATATAAATTGGATAGACATGATGACGATACAATTTCAATAGGAATGTTCAGATGCTAAAATTAAGATTCGTTAGTATTTGTGGACACTTCGTGTGACTGTGACTTACGATGTCATGATTTTTAACTGGTTTGCTCACGCATAAGCTAAGCATGCAAATTTGGTACAATTTTTTACGGTCAGAACCGGTCAAATGGATGGCATATCAACTTGTCATCTATTCGCTTTAATTTTATATTAGGTGTCATAAACCCTCAACGATATTCAATATTAATGAATGCGTCGTTTTTGCCAGCAATTTGTCCATGTCATGAATTATAATTATTCTCTATTAATTAACTGAAGTAGTTATCAAAATTTTTTGTTTTGTCAAAAATTCTTAGTGTTTTAGGTAGTGGATTAAATGAGACTATGTCAAGCCAACTACTAAGTTAATACAATGCTTGTCTTTATTAAAACGAAGCAAGTCAATGAATAAACGAACATATTTAATATTATCTCAAAACACACGAGTTGTAAGGGTATGTAATGTACCTAACCTACTATATATTTAACTCATTACTTACAGTCATATCTGGTGGCAAGGTAGTCATTTTTCAAACCGTGACCAACCTAATCACCGACTCAACTTTAGTCACTCATTATCGTAAGTAGCCATAAAGACCCTTCGCAGAAAATATTGATTTTAGAAGCTTACAAAAGGTCGTTCAAGCCTAATTCGGGTATGGACTTGATCCATAGGGACTTAAAGGTCGATGGAACGGTATGTTCGGGAATCTTTTCTTAATAATGTACCTAGTACAAATAGAAGTTGCTTTCGCAATAGGAATTGAAAATCAAAAGATGTAAGTCTCAAATTTTTTTTTTCTGTTACTCTTTTTAGGGTTGTGTTTGGTAACAGTTTTTTGTTTCAGTTAATTCCTTCGTTGACGGTTTGTTGTTGACGGCCGTATAACCAGTATCTAGATTTATTTTTATAAATATATTGGATAAGTGCTAAAATAGAGAATTCACATGTTTCAATTCATAGGTACCTACATTGTAAAATATAAACATTTAGGAGTGTTCCTGTATAGCTAACCCTTGTTTTTGTAATGCTACTCATTTATTATTTTTAATTTTGCATTTTGTAAATCAAATATTTACTGTTTAGCTGTTTAGTCTATCCTAACTGTGACGCATATACGGTGAAGAACTGCGTCATAAACGACTAATAACTACAATATATTTATTTATGTTGGCGAAATAAAACTATTAAGGTCATACTTATTGCCCGTCTGCGGTGCCACATGGCTAACGTTGCCGTGGGAACGTACTGACTCGTGTTAACTAGCCAGTTACATGTTTTATAGTTATACAATCGAAGAACAACAAAAAAAAAAAATTTAATAGTTCAAATGTCTTTAGTTAAGAAATATACATAGGAATAGGTAAACGCGCGCGCAATTTTGTTTATGACCTTTGAAATTATAGCATCAGTAATTTTGACCAATAAAGATATTAAAAGAATGGTATAATATAGTACAACGCTTATTGATAGACCCACTAACTTATTTCGCATGAAGTGTGCAAAACGTCAAATTGAAATTTTGTTGGCTATTGAATGGAAATGAATTGTGTGCGATCTTTATCTTCTCGCTCTACAAACTTCCAACAAAATTTCTTTCGAATTGGAAAATTCTATATAAGGTAATACTTTAAGGCTGAAAACGTGACTCTGTTACTAAATTAAGTCTACCCATAGTCCATCTGTCTGGGAGAGGTACAGAACCATAATAATATAGAGACTTGGTAGAGACCTGAGATTTATACACCTGACTAACTTTCAGCTGTTCGCTAAATATGTCTCAAATTTTCGCTGAACGTTCAATTGATTGGGACAAAC
This sequence comes from Apomyelois bistriatella, assembly GCA_947044815.1. Classification (NCBI taxonomy): domain Eukaryota; kingdom Metazoa; phylum Arthropoda; class Insecta; order Lepidoptera; family Pyralidae; genus Apomyelois; species Apomyelois bistriatella. The sequence continues at coordinate 5,878,636 of OX345691.1, forward strand.
TAATGTCTGATAATGTTACCTATATGCCAGTGAAAGTCCCGTCAAAACTTGTTTGTAGTGCAATACCACAACCAAATTATGGATAAAAGCTGCCTTCAGTATTTATTTATTCAGTATCAGATATTAATACCAAGACCATTAGTTATGATTTGTGAAGCAATAACACTGTCGCGGCCGCAGCTGTAGCTCGTCTGTATTATCACCCCTAACCTAACATTACAATTAACATTAGCACGCCATCAAATTGCTATCTAATTTTCCTACAATGTGTGAACAGCTGTTGAAATTAATTAAAACCAAAGCTGTAACTAAAGTCAGAAAGTTTTATTTAAAACTCGACTAAGTATGGGCTTTTTTGCCCAGTACCTAATGATTTTTCTGATGGTTTAAACCTACCAAATAAAACGATTCTTTGCCAGATTGATGTCTAAAAGAGGTTTTTAATCGCTTTGCTACTGATTTGTTAAGAACCTGAAATTCTACTATTTTCCTCATAGTTTTATCATATTAATTCAAAGCCAAATCACTTTTAGCCACTGTAAAAGTTTTTGTAACAAAATAAGGTTTTAATATGTAAATACATACCTATTCAAACCTTAATTTGTTACAAAATCTTTACTGACACTTACCTGAGTGTCGTGAATGCATCAGCAGAAAAGTTCTCTCTTTTTTCGTATGTTGATTTCTGGTGCAAGATAAGTGACTCCATAAAATTGATATCACTATTTTCAATAACCAACATACAACTTTTACTTGAATCATGCTAACTGTGCTAAGTAAGTTATAATGTGCAGACTCCATGGCCCAACGGATTTGTGTTGGAGATTCATTTTGGTAAACGAAATAGCTTTTAATATATCCTAACAGCAATAGCAGTAAATTAAAATTTTACCTCTCTAAAGTACCTCTTGCCATTTTGATATATTTAGGTACGCAAAGTATTTACAAGTCAGGAAAATGTCAAGAGGTCCCTTGAAGATACTAGGCGAAAAGATTTAAAGCACAAGATAATACCTACTTTGCAAATTGTGAGACATTGTGCGCGTCATCAGACCGTAGGTTTATTCAATAAATTACCGATTGAACTTAAAACTGTAAGAAAAATATCTACTTTCAAAAGACTCCTGAGGACATGGCTGCTGGAAAAGTGCTTATATAATGTTACTGACTTATAATATTTTTGGAAAATGAATTTAATTAATAATAACAATGATATTCTAATTTTAAGTAGTGTTAAGAAATGTTCGGATGCAATGTATATTGTTTTAATGAATAAATTGAATTGAATTGAATTGAATTGTCGGTAAAGTTTACTTAAATTACGTCCTTCGAGGCATTAATGTCGAAACAATTGTGAGAGATACGCTCCTTTGTTAAACATCGTGGTCGCAGGGTGTGGTGTGATGTGCAGCGATGCAGATTTTTAGACTATTTGGAGTCAGTTAAAACTTTAGTACCTACAACACGCAAGATAAAAAATAACGGTTAGGTTACTATGTATTTCCATGGTGACATTAAAAATATAAATTATACAAGAGAGATGCGACTGCATACAGGTTTAAAGACATTTATTTATCTAAAGAATATACATTTAGATACAGAGAAAATATATAGAAAAAACTTACAGAAAATCCCACAGAATTTAAAAATATTAATAAGAAGTGGCATAGCGCACGAAAAACGTGTCACTACTTTGTACTACGATGTATAATAAACTAGGTACGATATATATTTCTAATAAGGTGTGGTGTGGTTAATATGGGTTTACATGTTTAAATTGAATATAAAAAGAGAAAATACGCTGCCACACTGATCCTGGAACTAAATCCGCGTCAAAACATTTCTATTTGGATAATTTCTCTGTTCTGTGGAAAAACCTTGAGTGCAAAGTTGACCAACACACATTTTAGAAAATTTGAATACAACACTTTATACATAATTTTTTGAGGATCACACGTGTATGCATTTCTAACAAAACACATACCAAATTTATTAACAACTAGCTGTTGCCCGCGGCTCCGCCCGCGTGTAGTTCGCTTTTCGCTTAACCTGTGGAAACTACAACTATCCAGACCTATAGTTAAATCTATAAGTAGTATCCTATTCCCGTGCCAATTTTATAAGCCATTAGCCATTGCTACGATATCAAACTAAAAATATTAACATTCATACTATCACATCTTTTTCTCTAAAAGAGTAGACGCAGCCTATTACAGGGTCATTAGAACCTAACTCAATAAATAGTGTTATGTTAGTTAAATTAGACCTTACGACACGACCGTATGTTCCGTCGAACAACAACTGAACTGACTTGCTGGTTTGATTATTTTTTAAACCAAAGCCAAACCAACCAACTAATCAATTCAAATAGCTTACAATACAATACAACAAACAACCGATAAACAAACCAACCAATAGAACTAAATAAACAACCAAATTTTTTTTGAAATAATTAGAATTAATTGCTGGAAAAATTTCAATCTGCTATAATACCATATGAGAAAAAAATAATTAAATTAACTTCAGCGCCATCTATTGATATTTTATGTAACTAAATTATACGCCCACACACATTCAATGTGTTAATTTTTTAAAATTTAATAGAGACTGCAGTGTGTTTTTGTCTTCATTGATATCGATAAAACAAAGTAGAAATTGTAGCTTTATCTATATTAAATACGTTTATGTAAACCGGATTCAACTCTGTAAAAGTTTTGAAACAGTGCTAGAAGTAAACTTCAATTTAACAAAACTTCTTTTTCCCTTAACCGATTTTGACGAAACAAAGTTTTGACAAAACTGTTGAACGTATATGTAATCCACCTGTGAAAACCGCGTTCGAATCTGTTGAGTAGTTTTGAAGTTATAACGTACCAGACATACAGAAAGACAGACAGACAAAAATTCCAAAAATTGTTTTTTTTGGTTTCTGTTACACGTCTTTCTTTAATCGCCCCGTATCAGTTTTTTAGAAAAATATTTAATGTACAGACATTCAATTTTTACTGTCCGATTATATGTAAAGATAGATAGATAAGTACAAAATCCATATCCATACTAATACTATAAATGCGAAAGTCTGTCTGTCTGTAACCTCTTCACGGCTAAACTGCTGGACCGATTGTGATGAAATTTGGTAGGGATGTAGTTAACGACCTGAGATCAAACATAAACTTTTGGGCGCGATATAACCGATTCCCACGCGGGGCGGAGCCGCGGGGAACAGCTAGTACTTATATATTAACGGACTTAACGCTAAGAGCGTTCTCTACCAGTCAACCATTTGATTAATCTTCTTTTTCAATGTCGTCAATGACAAACTATTAGATATGATTTGTAAGGGGTTGCGATATCGTTTATCCTGAAATAAATTTGCAAATGAATTTATATGTTTCTTTTCAAAATTATAAAAAAAAGTAAGAAAATAATTCTAGAAAACAAATAAAACACGAAATCATAAAATTATTGTTTGTGACAGGATTCGATCCAGGTACTTTCTTGAAACATTTCTTTACTAAAGTATTAAAAAATTCTTAAAAATTAATACAAAACGAAAAAAAAAGTAAATAAAAAAAAGTAAGTAAAAAAAGCAAGTAAAAGAAAGTAAGTAAAAAAAAAGTAAGTAAAAAAAAAGTCATCTATAGCAGGATTTGAACCCTCGACTTAAAAATATGATCTACGACCTCTACCGATAGGCCAATATACGTTGCTAGAGATTGGCGAAATTTCAAATGGGATTTGTCTATAGATACGCAAATTCGCGCCATCTATTGAGATTTTATGTTACTAAATTTACGATCAAATTCAATGTGTTATTTTATTAAAATTAATAGGTGCAGTGCGTGTTTTCGTCTTTATTGATATGGATAATAAAAAGTAGAAATCCTAGCCTTATCTAAATTAAATTAAACGTAAGTAAACGCATTAAAAGTTTAGAAGCAGTGTTTGAAGTAAATTTTCAATCGACCATAACTTCTTTTTCCCTTAACCGATTTTGACGAAACAAAGTTTTGACAACGCTCCTAATCATATGTAATCCAACTGTGAAAACCGCGTTTAAATCCGTTGAGTATTTTCGAAGTTATAACGTACCAGACAGACATACATACATACATACAGACAGACAAAAATTCCAAAAACTGTATTTTTGGTTTCTGTTACTCCTTTTTAATCGCACTCAATCAGTTTTTTTGAAAAATATTAAATGTACAGACACTCGCATTTTAGTGTCTTATTATACGTATTGATTAAAATACATACAGAATTTCATATTGCAGACTTTATACGAAAGTAACGCTATGTGACATCATGCAGTTTCAGTTCAAAAACCTTTAGAGGTCGTCATGATAAACTGAGCTTAAAAAATGTATAGTTTAGGCCTAGTTAATCTTTGTAATTTTGGTATATTGGTGTACAAGGAGATGTTTAAGATTCCACAATGAGTAGAAAGGTGCATAAAAGATTCCATAATGATGATAGTTAGTTTATCAACGAAATATTGTCCAAATCTATCTATATATATATAAATAATAATCCAGTAAAAATATTTTGTCTGTACATTTAGTAATTTTGACGCACATTTTTTCGCACAAGATGAGTCTAGATAGTACAGCTCCATATACGTCAGGGCCGGACTGTGCGGCTGCACCTTGCTAAGCTGGAGCTCAGTCCTATAATCCTTGCAGTCTAACCGCTGGCTCGGCGGGCACAGAACTGAACTGAACTACATTTAGTAATTTGATTGAAATGGATAGAGGGATATTTAAAATAATAAAAATTATGATTTAAGAATTTAGAAAAAAAGTTATCGTCATTTGAATGAACTCAAGGCATGTTTGCCTGCAAATATACAATAGCAATTTCACACCAAATTGGATAATGCTTTTTTGTGTTAGTTATTGTCATGACAAACTCTGTAAGAGAAAAAGGAGGATTCCCGGGCAATTTCTGCGGGAATTTAGGAAGATATTCTCGAAATTCCCACGATAAAGAAGCCCACGCGCACGAAGTCGCGGGCTACAGCTAGTATACAATAAAATTATGAGAAACTAATTTTTGAGTGATGAGAAGAAATAAATGCACTTATCAATACTCAAGTTATTGAAGGGTGTCACACGCCATTAGCTACCTATCTATATCGGTAATAATGTGTATGTATTGATGATATGAATAAAATACTGAAACAATGCATCCTTGAGAAAAAAACATAATATTATTGCAAGCAATAAGGTGTAGATCATAACAAGATAGACATACGAGCTAAGGTGAGGTTGACGGATAAATTATGTTTTTATGACTGTGTGATGTGACTGTGATAAATATTACAGTCACAAAGTATTATATACCAAGCTGCTACAAAGTCTATAGTCTTCATTTCAAGGATTCTTATTCAATGTGGTGTTGGACCTCGGTGTTGAATGGTTTACAAGCTCGTTAGGTATATTGAAAAATCTGAATGTATCCGTGGTCATCTCGTAGTCGTTAAAAGAACTACCTCAGAAGCCAAGAGGCGATTCCGAATAACTCTGACAACAGGGTGTGCATGCTCGATCGACTGTGTCCCTACACGAAATTATGATGATGAGTGATCACGCTGATGGTGTTAAATTTAGTGCTGCAACTGAATTATTGACCGAGACGACGACATCATTCGTATTTGCAAACTGTTGATCAACACTCTATGTCTATGTACCTACATACTTATTATAATGCCTTTTTTCCTCAGGAAGAGATTGATTTTCACTTATTGATATTATGATATGATCCATATCTCTACAGTAAGCTTTGTATTACATACTCCTACTAATTATATTATTTTTTGCTATCCTATTTCAGTGCATGACATTTTATAAAATATAAATACTTATCTAAACAAATAGCACAAATAATTGTATCAATCCCACCACTTATTTAGACCACAATCGCTTTCAGACACACCCCACACCATAACTCAATTCTATTTCGTTACCATTCGATGAATTCAATCAATTTATACAAAATTTACGCGCAATTTAGCTGTGGTATGTTGTCTAATATCAGTTTAGATTTAATTTTATTGAATATGGTTACAGTTTATGTTAGAATATTGTACAATAATCCAAACATTTTCATTTTGTTTATTATTATTATTTCTTGTACCTATCCCGTTTGCTTCGAGTTTGTTGTAACATTCAAGCTATAAAACATCAAATCAATTTATCACATACTATGTATATTCCTCATTAACATTTCAGAAGCCATTTCAGCCACGTCCTACTGATTCTCGAATCCTCTCCATATAATCCATTTTTTTTGTCTATTATCTTTTCCTATTCGTAATTTGTGCGTCGTCAATTTTGTCGATAGACGCGTTCAGCAAAAAAGTTGTCACGATTTACGTGCCCAAGGAAATTCAATAAACTTATGGCCTACTTTATATTCGTGGTGGCGTCCACTACTTATTTTGTTAATTTAAAAAAAAAATTCTGCAATATTTTGAATTTGTAAGGACGTCTTCGTGTTGGCCGCAGCTTCGCCCGCGTAAAATTCTCTCGGAAATAGTGCTTTTTTCCCGGGATGAAAGGTATCCTAATATCGTTCACAATACTGCTAACTATTTGTATGCGAAATTTCAGGAAGATTGGTTCAGTACATAGAACGTGAAAGCGTAACAAACGAACAAAAAAACTCACTTTCGCATTTATAATATTAGTTAGGATTAGGAAGTTAGGATTAGACACTGCTAGAAAATCTACATATGACACTAACGTCTGCTAAGTCGCTAATTGTAGATATTGTTATCTAATGTGTAAAAGCTAGTGTGTAAAGTGTAGCTAAGTATGTAGGTGTACTGTACATATTATACTTACTTATGCGGATCCATAATGTATCATAATTCCAAGAAGAATAGTTTCTCCATGATCTAGTGAACAATTGTATAAAAAAATCACAACTTGTACCTTCTCATCAACATTCATCTTCGTATGAGAATACAGGTGCTAGCTAGCTCGCAGTTTTACCTGCCAGTGTGTGTATGACATATTAAAGGTTTATGACTATTTAATACCAGAAAAATTTGTAGTCAGTACAAAGAAACTTTATTTTTACACGACTATTTAAGAAAGATTTAGTTTTTACGTACACTGAAAGACTAATGTATAAATAGTCACCTGTATGGCGATTTACAAGATGAATCTCTCTGGCTAACATGTGAAATATTTATGACAATTCAGTAAATCTTCCCCATGATCTACCCATACGATAAGGTATCATCACTATCACTACATAGTAACAAAGTCGCTTCCCGCTGTCTGTCCCTATGTACGCTTAGATCTTTGAAACTACGTAACGTATTTTGATATATTTTTTTAAATAGATAAAGTGAATCAAGAGCATGGTTTATATGTATCCATACTAATATAATATTATAAATGCGAAAGTCTGTCTGTCTGTCTGTCTATCTGTCTGTCTGTCTGTCTGTCACCTCTTCACGGCTAAACTGCTGGACCGATTGTGATGAAATTTGGTAGGGATGTAGTTAACGACCTCAGGTCAAACATAGGCTACTTTTGGGCGCGATATAACCGAGTCCCACGCGGGGCGAAGCCGCGGGGAACAGCTAGTAATATATATATTATATAGCATTGCACCAGTGCGTAGCCGGGGCGGGTCGCTAGTTTATTTATGCTTTAATATCAGAATTATACCTACCCCAAATAGCACTCTCACTTTGTTCTTAACACAATTAGAGCAAAACTACCGACGGTAGCAGCTGCAACTTGCAACTAAAGCTTTACCAAGTGTCGGTCGAGAGCTGAACTAACATTAAAACGGAGTTTAACTGGAAATCCTGGAAGCCGGACCTTCGCAAACAGTCCGTAGCAAATCCGTTTATTGGCAGTTTGATTGCACAACACTGATGCAGATCGTAATACTGCATTACAAAAGTACTTACTTACCTTTACTTTACCTGAAACTGGTGGCAGATTCTCAAGAAAGATAGACATTAGATTAATAGCCAATACAAAAAAAAATCTTTATACTCCGTATAGTACAAAACAATAGGTGATGGAAAAAATTCAGACACCGCGTTAAGGATATCGTCAAAAAACATTTTATCGTTTAATATTAAATGGCATTAACATTTTTATTCTGTCTGATGATGATTCTTCTAGAATATTTAGAAAAAAATATGAATTATAATTTAAACATTGGCATCATAAATAACATTTATTAAATTAAATCATGGATTATAAATGATCATCTTGCGTTTAACTGATTGAAGTATAAGAACCGGAAGATTTGTTGGACAAATTATTCCCCAGCGGTGCAAGGCTGCAATGTATGTAAATGTCTTCAATTAATCATTCTTGTACCTCCTCTTTAAGGGCGAATATACACGGGTCTTTGTAGTGTAGGCACGAACACAACTAAATGCCTGAAAAAACAAAATTGTTTCTTTTGCTGAAAATTGCGCGTCTCTAATATGATTGCTAACGTAGTGACCTAATGAAGGGGGAGAACACGTTTTTTTTTTGTTTTTATTCATAATTGATTTTCGTTTAAACTATAAAATTTGTGTTTGTCTATACGTATACTAATATAACTGTAGTCTTGAGCTCTATTGTATCAAATATCAAGATAGATTTTTCGATATGGTAGCATTATTTTTGTGGACGGTTTTATACTTTTGTACTACGTTAAGAGCGGGTGACACCGCGGGGCACAGCAGCTAGTCAAAAATAAGGCGGTAGGCATCATTGGTGGTAGGTAGCGCGGTTCTTCGCGTATGCAAAAACGCGTAGTGTGCATAAGCTCTTATACGTGCTTATTTCCAGTCGTCTTAGTATAGCAACACTGATGTCGGTCGTTTTGCTAACGTCTCTGACTTGTGACTTGCTATGAACCCAAAGTAATGCTGCATTGTAAGTATATCCGCGTTGTAGTTAAAATTAACTTTTGCGTTTGATGTAGCTAAGATTGTAGTTGAAAATAGGCACCGAAAGTAGTGTTAGGTACATAAAAATATGGTTATTTATAATTTATCAAAAATGCGGATTTCCGTTGGAAGCAGTGTGGTTCTATGCATGATGCAATCTCTAAACAATGTGTAGGTATTAAAAAAATATATTTATTCTCCAAAGTTTTTTCACGCGTCTCGCAATTTTTTTTAAATCTACTTATGTTATTCTCACCGGTGACACAATAAAGTCTGCAACTCTAGATTTTAAAAATTATGATTTTTAATTCTAAAAAATGATGCAGGGGACAAAAGTTAACTAGAACCCGTTGTAAATGTCAATAAATTTAATTGACTAATGTCCTTTACAAACGAACTTTCATTGAAATTGAAGTCAATACGCTTTGATAGATCAGATTGTAAGCGATGTATATTAGATGGTTGATCAGAGACTGTATTAATAATAACACCACAGAGTCAAAGATAAAGATAGTAGCATACAAACACTACAGTAGTCTTTCAATTGCTAAATAATGATCTTTAATAATATAGATAGGTACGTCTGGCGTTGTTTGACTCGTTAGATTAGATACTTGACTGCAGACATCAGGGAACATGGTATTATGGCTATTACAGCTTGTACCAACAAGATATTGCCGCAGTGTCCCCTGTCTGTGGCGAGATAGTGGAATTTTATTGCTTAATTCTAGGGTCTCAACTAGGCTTGCCAACTTTAAAATAGAAATTGGCGGGAAGATTTTAGGTACTCGTAACTGCGAATAATATAAAGCGTTTAATAATGTTTTCTCGAGAGAAACAAATATAAGGACTCATGTGTCAATACACCATGATGTAGAAGTACAAAAACTCTATTTTTATGTAGTTACTTCTAGTTACATCTATTAATTTTCATTTAAAAAAAAATACACAATGGATTTTGATAAAATTTCAATGAGATGGAAGTAAGTTACCTTTTTATTTATATTCATTCGAACAAAAAAATCTAAACTAGTTAAAAACGAAAAAAAAATACTATAGAGTCTCTATTGTATTTCACTCGTTTTTAACTTTTTGGAAAGTTGAAGTGAAGTTTTCGTACAGAAACCAGAATTTCAATAAAATAACGATCATGATGGCTTTTCATCCAATTTTAGCAGTGCCCCTAGTATGAGTTTTTCTTAACGCAGACGCTAGCGACTGCGTTAGCGATTTAGTATGGCAAACCTGTACAGCGCCTCTGGCGGATAGTAAGGCAACTAAGAAATTCCATACAAAATCCTAACGCAGTCGCTAGCGTCTGCGTTAAGAAAAACTCATACTAGGGGCACAGAACCTAAAAGAAGTTTTTTCAAACAATATGTTAATACAAATACCTTATTGGTACTTAACCAATTCAAAATATTTTATTGATCAGAACCAATGAATTTAAGAGAAGGTAATATATCTTGCTTGTGCCATTTAATAGATTGAATGCAGCTGTTATGCAGCAAATAGAGATTGCAGATAGATGTGGTCCTTGCTCCCTCATCAGACGCAATCAGTGGTGACACCCAGCTTTGCGCGTGATTTACCGAATGAAATCTACATGCGTGTTGTTGTATCCTTAAGGTGAATTTATATTGACCCTTTGATAGAATTCATTATTTAAAAATCTAATTTTGTAGCATTGGTTCTTAAAGTCAACTAAACTGTTTTTGTGTATAAGTAAACTAGCTGTTGCCCGGGGCTTCGCTCCCGTGGGAATTTCGGGATAAACTATAGCCTGTGTGTTGTTTAAGGGTTTAAGCAATCTCTATCCAAATTTCACCCAAATCGGTGCGGCCGTTTTCCTGTGAAAGAGTAATAAACATACACACTCACAAACTTTCGCCATTATAGTATTAGTGTGATACTCTTGTTTACTCTTCTTTTCATTAGCGTCTACTGCAGGAATGTCTTTTCCAAGGTAATTTGCTCGAGGATGGTTCTGGTTCAGATCGGCCCGTCTTTAGATGTTTATATGTTTCTCTAATTTAAAAGTAAAATAAACTATTTAGACTTCCGTTCGAAAGTAGCGTTGCTACAATATACAGTTTGATTGATTCAGTTTAAGTAATATGATTTAAAATAAATACTTAAATGTTTTTCTGTATTTGATAATGCTCAGTTTTTGATGAAATTATCTAGTTGAGTGTTATGAACCTGTGACATAACTTATGTTATTATCTGCGTTATCGCACACGTTTGAATAAGAAACCCATTTGTCTTTTCCTAAGGTATAATCTCTGATTTCACTCGAAAAACAGACTAAACCTAATTTAATGAAATTTAGTATAGGAGAGTCGAGTCTCCAAGCAATAGCTGCTAGTGCATGTATGTGCGCCGTTATATTTCTTGGTTAGTTAACTATCATAAATATTAGACCTAAGTCGCCTCTAAGAACGGTTGAACACAAATCTATGCCTCTGTATATAAGAACGAGTAGGTCTTTGGCCATGTCGCTTGTAATCTATACTAGCTTAAGGCGTGCCAAGTACCAAATGTTAGTGTGAATTATTGCCTTTAGCGTAATTAAACTGCATAGTTCTACGAATAGGAAATCTCGCAAGATTTAACTTTTTGAAACATATCAAACCTTTACCAATATAATATAAGGTAGTAGGTATACCTAAAAATTATTTAAAACAAAAATAAGCTCCTGTTTGTTTTATTTTTATGTCTACCCTTAAAAAATTTTACAAGTAAGTACTTAAATAAATCAGAACATAGTATAAGACAAAGTAGCTTTCTCTGTCCCTTTAAAACTACGCAACGAATTTTGATGCGGTTTTTTTAGTAGATAGAGTGGTTCAAGAGGAAGGTTTTTATGCCCATGCGAAGCTGGGGCGGGTCGCTAGTAATAAATTATTTATAATATTTACTTTAATATAAAAAAGTGGTAATATAATATTCTCTGGAAGACAGGATTTATTTTCTTTGTACTAACTTAAGAAAAATAACTCACTTTCAAATCGAAGGAATTTCGTGATCAGACGAGAATGAAGCTAATCTAGTACATACAGGTTTTTAAAACTAGATTGTGCATGCCGTCAAGGTAGAATTCTGAATTTCTAATTTTAGTCTTTCTTTTGAATAGTTTTTTAAGCGATGACATTTTATTTTGCTGCAAATAAATAATTCCAAAAGTATATATTAAATGTATGCATATATATAATATTAGCGACCTTGACAAAACAGGTTAGTTAGATGTCCTAGCGTTTTAAAGCAGTATAAAAAGTAAGGATGTTATTTAAAAAAATATATACTTTACTAACTTTTGCCCGCGGTTTCATCCGCGTGAAGTGCCCTCGGGAACAGTGCTTTTTCCGGGATGAAAGGTACTCTGTGTCCTTCTCAATACTTCTAACAAGGTGCAAGAAAAATTGGTTTAGTATAGATAGGGCGTGAAAGCGTAACCTTGGAATGATTAAATAATATTGTACAGGCCATATAATTAATAAGAGTAATTCGTTACCGACTCTACATTACCTATTAGATTAAGTTAGACTTTCTATTAAATAAAATATTTGTATAAAATTTTGTACTCACAAGAGGTACTAACTACTTATTTTTTTAGAACACCTTTATAATAATACTAGCTTCCGCCCGCGGTTTCGCCTACGTGGATGTCGGTTTTCGCGACCAAAAGTACGTAAAACCTATGTCAATATTTATGATTCAAGGTATCACCATGCCAAATTTAATGTATGTATTTTCGAAAAAGACAATCACAATACTATCATCAATCTGAGGAACCCTAGGAAAAATTCCTCCCGCGGTCCAATAACGAGTTGAGACTTCAGTAAGAAATTGTGTGCGAAATGCATAACCAAGTAATAGCGATGAAACGGAACAAATTAAACAATAGTTTTTACTCGTTTAACGTTAACGAGTGAGCAATTATTTTTTTAGTCCATTACCATTCTTTGCACTGGATTGCTTTGTTAAAATTTCTTTTTATCCAAGTCCTTCTCATTAAGTTTAAAGTAAACCTTAACGACAGAAATATACCACGTTAGAGACGACCTCCGTGGCGTAATGGTTAACATGCCTGACCGCTACTCAGGAGGTCCCGGGTTCGATCCCCGGTCAGGTCAAGATGAAAAATGATCTTTTTCTGATTGACCTGGGTCTTGGATGTTTATATACTATATATATATGTATTTGTTATAAAATATAGTATCGTTGAGTTAGTATCCCATAACACAAGTCTCGAACTTACTTTGGGGCTAACTCAATCTGTGTGATTTGTCCCCTATATATTTATTTATTTATTTATTTATTTATTATTTAGTAAGGCGGTAATCTGATGAGGATCGAAATTTAAGAGAATGATTCTCTGCAATATGTCTCCATTTTTTGGTTTTATGCTTCTTGGCTTTTGTTGTTCCAGCCTTCGTTAACTATTTTTTTTTTGCAGTGAAAGTAGCTTCTCAGGTTCAGTGATCGTCTTCGTTGTGGTTTGTTAGTGGATGGGTAATTTCTTCCTATATGCCATTTAGTATAAAGGGTTACTTAAATACAATGGTAGCAAAACATATTTTGTTTTTTTGTTCACTATATAATGAAATATGATATCATCTAAAGGCATCTTAAGGTTAAAAAAATACTCTTTTTTAAGCAATCAATAAACAATTTTGCATCGATTAGCAACCGCTCTGTGTGAGGTCGAGCCGCCGCCGCCGCGCCGGTCGATTCGCTTCTTAGAACTGAAACTGTTTATGACGAAATAAAAAAATGAGCGAAATATTGCAATGCCATCAGATTAGATAATAATTTAATTAGGACTGATTGGAAAAAATAAGTCATCAAAAACGTGAATCAAAGTTTTAGAACCGAAAACTTAGGCGAAAATGTCTAACTAACTTTCAATATTGTACCTCCAAATTAGCACAGCACCCAAATGCTCAACGGTGAACGCGTACCTTGCAGCCTAAATAGATAAAACCTATGTTTTAAACTGACTTCAAAAAAGGAGGAGTTCTCAATTCGTCGGAATGTTTTTTTTTAATGTATGTTACCGGATTACTTACGAAAGGCAGAAAAACAATACCCAAAGTAGTAAAAAAGAAACTTGTCGCAGCGACCCAAAGTGAGTCTTTAGCCTCCGATAATAAGGATCTCTTTTTCAATTTATAAAAAATAAAGAAATAAGAAAAAATAATGAAAGCACTTATTTAAAAATATCTTTGTGCATGCCTAGTTTATATTCAGTGAGTATCTATATTATATGACTTTATATAACTACTTGAAGGAAATAAATAGCATTGTACATACTAGAAAATAAATGATTACCTATAAAGAAAGAAAATTAGAAATAAATGGTGCCCCACCTTGCAGTTTGCAATAAGTATAATACAAAAATACTCATAAAGACGAATCTACACATTTCCATTTATGTACATTATTTGAAAATTAAATTGTTCGAAGGATACTTTACCGGTAATAATCTACAAAGCGAAGGAGTATTCCGAAAGATACCTGGTTTAAACTTTGACACGGTTTAACACTCAAGTTCAGTACTTAATGGTTGCATAGAAGTTTGAATAAGTTTCTACCTTTGTTACAGTTTTCAATTTATCTACCTACTTCAAATTGAAACTTATTCTAAAGATTCAATTTTCTATCAAATAAAGGTTGGTTTTTTTGAGATGTAACAACGAAGAATTGATTTCGTACAATTACATAAAAAAATATATATATATTTAAACAGCATTCTCAGCCCTTTAGGTGACTTTTGGCTTTTGTTAATGAGATAAAAAACATCTCTTATTTTTTCTAAAATATTCAAAGAAACGAATTCTATTTTTGCAATATATTAAATATCTCATGAGGATGGGTAAATTAATTCATAAGGTTCTGAGCTATATTTTCAGTTTACTTACTACCTATAGATACGACTTATATTTTAAAGAAAAGTAGTTTCATTTTCCTATTATTTTTTCTCTAAATCATATCTAATAAGGATAAACATCTCATTCAGGGCAACATTTTGTTAATTATTTATAGCTGAATGCTCTTTTTTTAAACTATCAAAATAGTTTGTGTCAGTATTGTTTAATATCGCAGAAGGTAGATAGCGGCATCCATTGAAACGTCGATTCTTTGTATGACTCACCTCTTATTGCGGATCCTAATAACGTTTTTATAAAAATCAACAAAGAGTCTATGGAGTATAGGGAGAGGCGTCAGTTACTAATTGTAGTCATTTTGCATACATTTGTTATCTTACGGTCAGAGTGAGAGGTTTCCCTTTTGAGAGTGGTGTAGTCTCCTACCCAGGTACAACATAGTTATTCTGTGGAGTTAGAGGCGCGCAGTGTCTTCCTATTATTTTGTAATTTAAAAAAAAAATTTGGTAAGTAAATTTTATATTATAATTGAACTTGCAGCACAATCCATCCAATCTCTATGTTATACAGAAATTAATCTAAACTGCCTCCGTGGTCCAGTGGTTAAGGCGTTTGCCTGTTGATCCGGAGGTCGAGGGTTCGATTCCCACGGGTCACATTCTTTGTTTAGTTGTTTCCAGTTTGGTTAGGACATTGTAGGCTTGAATCACCTGATTGTCTGACAAAAAAGATGTATCCGTGCTTCGGAAGGCACGTTAAGCCGTTGGTCCCGGCTGCCATCTGGTAGTCGTTAAAGGACGACCACGTCAGAGGCTGAGAAGCGGTTCTGAAGAACTCTGACATCAGGGTGTGTATGATTGATTGACCGTGACACCTATACGAAATAAATGAATGAATAGGTCTCTTACCAGAAAAAAATTATTAATGTTATTTTAGTTTTGTATTTGTTAAATAGACCATTGTATTACTAATTGTCTTGTCTCATATTGTTCTTAGTTGGAAACAGCTGTGCGAAATATCTTGCCAACTAAAATGGTGCCATTTAAAATACTGCCAGTTCTAGACAGTTATCCCCTTTCGCCCCAGCCTTTGGTTGAGAAAAATTAATGTTTCCAAAACTGAAGAATTAGAAGTTTGTTTTTGGGCACCATTATGTAGATTTACATAAAGTATCCGCCGAGAGTTGCCGAACTTCCCGAATTGGGTGATTAGCTTCTAATTTATAAGGGTTCATTAACATTATTTAACTGGTGGTAATAATTTTAAACGTGATTTCACTTTGTTGTATTTTCCTGTTGTTATTTTTTATGTATTCAATGACCAGCGATTGACCACGATCCCACCTGATGGTAAGTGCAGATGTGGTCTAAGATAGAGCTCGCTGGTTCATCAATAGCCTATTCACTGTGGTCTTGAAAAGACCCGGATTATAAGTGTCCGGAAATATGCCAGCCGTTAAAGAATTCCACTCCTTCGCCGTAATGTTTTCGTGTGTTTAGGACTAAAGCACATCGTTTATCGGTCTTCTGGTCTCTGGGTAAGTGTTGTTATAGGCCTTACTGATGCAGGCGAAAGGATATACATTTGTACAATGGTTGTCTGCTTGGGTATCTTTATCTCACTTTCACCAATTTGCCATGGTCTTCAAACGGCAGTGCTTGTGTTGTTGTGTTCCGATTTGAAGGGTGCGAGAGGCAGTGAAATTACGGAATATCTTAGGCCTGGACATTTTGTGACCTGTAGCTCTATTTTCGAAATCGGCGACTATCTCAAATCACAAATTTAAAAAATTATGCTATACTTTTCAAAAATAGTACTCCTGATCCTGGATATTTGTAACTAATCAAAATTTTCTAAAACATAGACCTGCGCTTCTAGGACATATTCATTGTCAACCTTTAGTTTGAAATATCAGTCATTTGGAGTGGTTGGTGCTAAGAGTTGGTGCAGTTTTACCTTCTTTTCTGGATCTCGTAGCAATAAGTTTTTATAGGAGAACATTTTAAAGAGAAAGATATAAAATTACCGCCTCTACCGCTAGTAGACTGTAAACAGTTATAATATTCACAAAGCATTGTTTAGCGAAGAAAATATTATAATTTTTATTGATGGCTCGACCTCGGCCCTAACAAAATAAATACTTTCCATGTCACATAACATTTATCAAGCAAACGTATTTGCAAGTTTTGTTTCCTTGTTTACATGAGTAGTAAAAATATCCAACCACTGGTTTACGCTAACAAATACGGGTTGTTATTTCACAGGGAAAAGGTCGGCGTACCACAAGTAAAACAAATGTTAACACACGTTTAACTTTTGCAAAATATATCCATTGTAATTGCAAATAGAAACTGCGTGTTTTCTTTGCATACACAAAGGGCTTACTTTGTACTTGCAATGATTTCAAAGTATAATAATTTACCCTGAATTTACTTTAGTTTACTATTATTCTGTAAATTTTTGAATTGTTTTTATGGATTTAATTATTTATTGTACAACAAGTAATTTTATAATTTTATGCAATGAGCGAATTTAACGAATTTTCTTACAGTCAACCACAAGCTAGCTAATCTGACAAAAATGCTTAATAAATATGCTTAGATTTACACATATAAATATAAAAGAATGCTAACAATCTACTGATCTATATAGATATGACGTATATTTATCGTAGTAAGTATGTCAATGCATGGAGTTATTTCATTGAAAGATTAGTCCAAAATTTTAAAAAATGAGACCGATGTCCTATAATTTTATGGGTTAGTCGCTCTTGAAACGTTATTTAATATTTCTTTATCTGTGATGCAGTTTTGATGTTTGATGCAACAGCGATGACGGCTATAATTTCAAATTTCAATACTAGTTAATTAAGATCACTCGCCGAAGCTGTTTCGTGAGGAGCGGCGCCATTTATTCTAGCACTTCCAGCCAGGCAGATCCGACCAGTCCAATCAGCTAAAAGCAGCTCACGATTGATCCCTCTAGTAAAATGATTCCGTATCGATTGCCAACACCAAAGATATTTTAATATTCAAAGTAAACATGGAATAGGCGTTCCTTGTAAATTGCACGACTAAATAACTATAGAAGATAAATGTAAGGAAACAATTTATTACTTAATTTAATTTCTGATTTTATTAATACAAATTTATTTTCTATTTGTTTTAGGTGGTGAAACAAGATGATTCTGCGCACGAAGAGCCGCTGCAGGTCGTTAAAAGCGTTAACGACTTAATAACGTACCCTTTCTCCTTAGAGTAAGAAACTACAGTTATTGGACTTCATAGAAGTCACATTTTGTGATATCATAAACGTATTCAATAGAAATCATCATGAATTTAAGTTTAATATCAATCCTTCTAACATGGAACTTCCTATTGATATCGGCAAAAATTGAATCATCAGAAGATGAGGAATCTAGAGCGCGAATACTAAGGAACAGAGAAAATAATAGAAATCGTACTACTTTTAATGGAACGTTAACAGATCTACCAGAGAGACGAAATTTAAGACATAGAAATAGTTCCAAGTATCGCAATGACAGACACAGATCATGGGAAAGAGATCATGAGGCACGAAGAGATAGGAGAAAATTATCAGCTAGCCATTCGAATGAAGACTATATTGCTGTTAACCGTACGGTTGATCCCTTTGGTTTTAAAAATGATAAGCGGAAAACTGAAAGGCAATGGAATAGAAGCAATTCAGACAGAATTCCTATAAGGCGACCTATGAATCAAAACAAGGCACAAGAAAGAACTCACCCTTCGCCGGTGAAAGAGAACACGACAAGATCCAGACTTCGGATGATGAATAAATGGCAGAACGGTGGTTACATTCCTTATCCACAACCAAGGGAGAGAAAACCGAATATAATTCTTATTTTGACGGATGACCAAGACGTAGAGTTGGGTAGCTTGAATTTTATGCCGCGGACTATGAAGGCCATTCGAAGTGCCGGCGCAGAATTCCGTCATGCATACACGACTACACCAATGTGTTGTCCATCAAGGTATTTTCTATTTCCATATTTACTTTAATAATTTAGAAATTATATTATAAAAGTAATATTGGCAATGAGTACAACCTAAATAACCTACTCTATCACTTGGTTAAGATTTTACGTCTGTCTCTGCAAACTGGCAATAATAATTCTATTTGAAGATTTGAGCCATGTAGGACAAATGCCATACGCAATGATGATAATGACCTTAAGTTTTATTCAGGTTTAGATGTCGATAATAAATCGCTAATAACATCAAATTAAAAATGTGTTACTATTAAGTACTTTATTATACACTAGCGACTCGCCCCGGCTTCGCATGGGCATAAAAACCTTGAATCACTCTACCTATGAAAAAAACCGCATCAATATCTGTTGCGTAGTTTTAAATATTTAAGCATTCTCTGTCCCTATGTCCCTCATAGGGACAGAGAAAGCGACTTTGTTTTATACTATGTAGTGATTAATAAAGTGTATTTTTTCAGGAGCTCATTGTTGACTGGAGTGTACGTTCATAACCACAATGTGTTCACAAACAACGACAACTGCTCGTCACCGCAGTGGCAGGCCACACATGAAACCAACACCTTTGCTACCTACCTGTCAAATGCTGGTTACAGAACTGGTAAGTGTTTTATATTATTCACGAATGTTCCAGACGCAATGGATTTACAATTCTGTTGCATAGATTTTCCTCCATTATGTCAACCTTTTCGGCTGCTGTTTGAATCTTGTAACAACCTTTATTGCAAAGCTGTTGTGTTACGCAAGATTCCATTAACGCTTTTTATAATATAGGAAACGCATAAGCTCGTAGATTCGCATTTTTTGTCAGAAGTAGCCCTAACAACACATATTATTTACGAACGTATCTATGCAAAGGAATAGACATTACAAAAGTTATGTGATTTTTTTACTCCAATTGCTTCTCCAGGGGTCAGCTGCAGTGGCAAAAACGATTGTTTCCTAACATCGGTCACAAAATAATTAATTGTCTGAATTTATGTATTGAATAGAAAGTCTGAATATAATTACGTTACTAAGATTAAATAATTGGATGTTAACCAAATTTAACTTTTTAATATATTTTGCAGATGTCACGGAGCGGTAGTAGGTCTAAAAATAGCGTCCTTAAATTACGGTACCATGTTTAAAGCTTATTGAATATTTTATAAGCTATGTGCAGAATTAATAAGACTATATGAAACAAGGAAACGCGTTAAAATGATAAATTATAGCGTTGTTGTATCAGTAAGTGCTGAATTAATGTTTATTGTAGTTTTATTGGTGTCGCGCCAGCCAGCAATGGCCAGCGTTTTAAGAGGCGTATATTATCAGAAAAGTACAGGAATCTTTCGGTAAAAATAATAAGGAAATCCTTAATTATTGTTGCTGAAAATAAGAATTTAAAAAAATTGGATGTGTGATTTTGTCATATGTCGCAGATATGGAAAATTCACACCCAGTACAAAGAGTTCCTTTAAAAATAATTCCACTTAATTCTCTATCTGTAAAGTAAAATGTTCTTTAATTACTGGATCCTATAAAAAGACTGCGATTATTTTACATGGTTCATTGTGTGGTTCTACTATGTAAGTTGAGAAATTTTGTCTTATTTCAAGCAGGTAAGCATTTAGGATGATTCGTGCTAAGATTTTCTTTTGTTGCTCGCATTTAAAAACTTAGAAAATATTATTATGTGTATCAGGTGATTTAATTTTCACTAACTAAAACAAGCATCGAATTATAATTTACATAGTAATTTACGAGTGATTGTAGTATATTAGCGCTATATATTATGCAGGTGCGGTGTATAAGTAATTCGGTAAGCAAAATGTGTATTGATTTATAAGTTGGAATTGGATTTGGTTACCTCACCTTTCAAACTTATTACCTGATAAAGGAATGTTGCATTAGCAATATGACTTAATACATAGGTATACAAGCGAGGAATTTCTTACACTATCATTATACAGACTACAGACCCTAGTTTTCTGTTTTAGATTTTTCTTTTTTTCTTACCCTATTTGTTTCCTTAGGTAATTAAAATTATATCCTTTAAACGTAGAATACACGCTATATCACATTTTAGCATTTTTCCGATTGCTACCCTAGCTGTGTTGTATAATGTGATGCATCAAACCCTAGACAGGAGCCGCTATTATTCTGTGACTATGATGAATAAATTTTCATCTATGCAGGTTACAATACTTACAGAGGTATAATATTCAACAACATTGCGTTCGTTTTGCTTCGCGTAGGTACTTATATATATATAGTAGCTAAAATTGTCGACGTAAAGCTCTTTCAGAAATGTATATAAGTTTTATGGGTAATTCGGAGGCAGTCACAAGTCAGAAAGGTTAGGTATTATTAGCTCTGTGAATAGCTAGAGCACGGTTAATTCTAAAAATAGAAAATTCTAAGTAAGTTATTAGATTCTTACCAATGAAAGTTCGATTGGATCTGAGAAAAGGTGATTTGATAATCCGAGACTGGTTTCTATATCTATTTATCTTAAAATTTTGTTTTAGTAAGTTTAATAAACATGAGCTTCGTTTAAACATAATCGTGGAAGTTTTTTAAAATAATATGGGATTAAATCCGATGGAGTAGTGTATATTTTCTTCGGTATCGGTGATCTTAAACGTCGAGTGTGATTTGGCGTAGGGTTTTCAGCCAAAGAAACCTCCTTTGTCCATGGCTCCCTCTGTCTTGCGTGCAGTAAGTATATTATATATAGTTGTGTTGTAAAGTTCATATTTGTAAACTTACTGCAGGTAGATAGATTAAATATAAACAAATAGTGTAGGTAGCATTAGCCATAGTAATTCGATCAGCTAGCACCTGAGAATGCATACTCCAAGCACGTAGTACAGTCTTATGTAACTAACTGCCCAGTAGTTTAGTTCTTTGTCTAATGATCGAGAGGTCGTAGGTTTTACCTTCTCCGGAGACCATTGTAAAGTTGTTTCCAGTTTGGCATCAGCTGATTTTGATAAGAATAATGATAACGCCTAACTCGTTACGGGAGAAAAGAGAAAGGTAGAAGAAATAAATAAATCCTGACTATCGAAAATCCGGGAAGGGAGGGAGTATAACGAGCGAAGCCGACCTATTTCATAAGACTTTACTTTGTGGCGACACTAGCGCCACAACAATATCTACAAAGACGCACCACAGATAGCGTTAAAAGCAACAATCTCAGAATTGCATACAAGATGGCAAATTACTATGAAAGTCTAAATCGCGCTTGCAAAGTTTCTACGGATTGGAGCATAAATACAACCTCCGACAAGACATCGTCGGAGCCGCGGTTCCCCAGGCATAACACCCTAGCCTGGCGGGAAGATCTTCCCTTTGTGGCGGTCGAGCGTATCCCTGTCGCTCCCGTCACATTCTCCAAACTGGTGAACCCGACGTGATTGGAAGCAGCCTTCTCCATCAATATTCTCCGATCCATCATCTCGCTACCTCTCAAGCTTCAGCAGCCAGCAGTCTCACAGCAAGCCAACTACGATGGGGTATCTACAGGTCCAACGCAGCCGACGTACCGAGCTTCCTGGTCCTGCAACCACCCTCACTTCAAAAGACTTCAGCGACCGGCACATCCACCGCAGCCCACGCCTGGTATTTATCGGCCGGCCAACCGCACCAGCGTGGCAGTTCTGCAGGACATCTACCGGCGCCAACAGGTCTACATCGCTCACTACAGTCTCGACTCACCGCAGACTACGAGCAAGCAGCAACAACGTACCCGACTCACTGGGACGTCAAGTCAAGCAACTGGCACTTGCAAGCTAACATCATAAGCACAGACTGCACATGAAGATTTATCAGACCTTCGGTCTTGGAAGGGAGTCCTGTGGCGACACTAGCGCCACAACAATATCTACAAAGACGCACCACAGATGGCGTTAAAAGCAACAATCTCAGAATTGCATACAAGATGGCAAATTACTATGAAAGTCTAAATCGCGCTTGCAAAGTTTCTACGGATTGGAGCATAAATACAACCTCCGACAAGACATCGTCGGAGCCGCGGTTCCCCAGGCATAACACCCTAGCCTGGCGGGAAGATCTTCCCTTTGTGGCGGTCGAGCGTATCCCTGTCGCTCCCGTCACACACTCCAAAACTTCAAACTTTCACTATATGTAAAACCTTAAAATAAGAATAAAGCATAGGAAGGAACATTAAAACGTTTAATAATGATATCAACTTGCAGTCGTAAAAATATCGTCAAGGCCGTGGGATGGATTGTAACTTTGAATATTCTCACAAATATAAATAATAGGCAATCCTTTTTTTGTATATATTTATTTATATTTTAATATTAAGTGTGTATATAGTAGATAGTAGTTAAGTTCTGTATATATTTAATTGAAAGTAATTTAGTTTAAGATTTTTAATTGTGTAAATAGTTAATTTCTGTAAATGTCAACTTAATTACGAATAGCAATCATAGGTAAACTAACATTTCATCTTACTCAAGCAGTTCAAAATGCACTTGTCAAAATTTTACGGATTCGTTCATAATTTCATACAAAAAATTTGTCAAAATTATGTGTACGTTTAGGTTTTGACTGATGCAGATAAAGCAAATATCAAATTTTTAAATACTTAGGTTTATAGCGGTACCTATGACTTATGTATTGTTAGTGATTCTTCTTTCGTTAGTACTATTATCTATTCTGTAGTATAAGGTATCAAGGGAAGTCGTAATACCTTGGACTGGAGAGCGATGAACGCTTATCCGAGACACTGGGTGTAATGATGCAATAAGACCGAGGAATGCCGATGCCGCCTGACTCATTGCGCTTTCATATTGGACTTCTTGACTGCATTTGTTTTAGGTACTTACCAATAAACCCTGCATGATTTAAATACCAAAATAATAGTATAATCTAAGTATATATTTTAATTTCCCCATAATTGGGTAACCTAATGTGTCCTGTGGTGTTATCTATTATACTTATTGATGCTTGTAGCATAATTAGGCCAAATATAATATCTTACCTTGCTAAAAGCTTAGACTACCTACCTTTCTCAAAAATTATGCTATCAAATGCGGAAAGTATTTTTCAAATCCCATTGGCTCGAGAAATAAGTATGTGTGATATTAAGTAGTGCTTAAGTGCAAAATGATAAAATGTCCCAGTTCTTTTATGTCCCAGTCCCAGCCCGACCGCAAATAATGAATTATTGAACCTGCCATAATCAATAAACATGTGTTTTTATTATTATTTACTGATCACTTATATAAGTAGAACGCATTCTAGCCTAATCAATAAAACATTGGTCGTTGGCGTTAAAGTATTTATTATCTTTGAAAGAACGTGATTTGCAGTGGGGTTGTTACGTTATCATCCTGTGACGTAGTGGTATATGTTACGATCAATTTATGATTTTGAACATAATCTTAGAATCGGTTTATATATTTAATTTTAATGAAATTTGTCAGTTTGTTTAAGATCATATCATCACATCCGCGCGGCATTCCCATGCTGTTATTTCAAACATCAAATATAAAAAATCTCACATCAAATAATGAATGAGTCTGGGTGGTTACCGTCAACTTTTTAGCAGGCCCGTAACTATAAGTGAGGAAGCGATACGGTATTGCTGATGTAAGGCGACATATCCCTTACTCAAACCCTTTTTGCATGGTTTTTAGAGATAATAGCCTCCTGATCTCTCATCATCATTTCAGTCAAAAGTTGTCTATTGTTGGAGATAGGGCTCTCTCATAGATATAATTAACTAGCACCAGGTTGCATCCGGTACCGGTAAAGGTTTTGTGATTCTCGCCGCGCTTGGAAAACGTTGGTTTATGAATAAGTAGTACTTAGCATTTTAGAATCGCACTGCACTCGGCAATTTCAGATTAGTTCTAAATATTAGGTGGCGTGGGCACACGTGGGTAGCCGGACGGCAGCGATTTCGTCCTATCACTTGTCTCTGTGCAAATAAATCTAGATGGAAGCGTCCTTGCCGACGACGTTTGGGGAGACACCGAATGACGACAGCGTCCGCTCTGGTAGCGAAGATCGGCTGAGATTTGTCTATGACTACTAAGATTTGAATTTATCAAAATTTTTTTTCTACCTATTTTTCTTAACTTTTTTATGAGCTGCTGTCTTGTCATTAGAGTCTCTATCTTCCACTAGCTTCTTCACAGCCTGATACGGCACGTCTCCCAATTTTTTCTTTATTTGTTCTATAAAACTCCTTCTTGGTCAACTTCTTCCCCGTCTTCCCTCTATCTTGCCTTAGCTACATTAATTCGGAACTCGCATCCACCATTCAATGTCTTTTTACCATCTTACGCATCCAGGTGATTTGGTAGTCTTCAGAAAGGCTGTTGGTACCGAATGCAATCTGGTGCTGGTTAAATAAATCACGCCAGGGGGGTTACTACCGCCTCTTAAACCCATGCAAGATCACTGGATCTTGCATGGTTTTAAAAGTAAGCGGGATAGCGCGCTACGTGATATAAGACGACATCTCCCTTACTCACTGGAACTTGCATGGTTTTAAGAGATGGTAGTAGGCCACCAGGAGTCGTAAAATGGCTACAAATACTGACAAATAATACAGAGTGAGCTGACCTTGACTCGGTAAGCAAACATACACCATGTTTTGGTTTTACGTGCATAAATTTAAATAAACATCACAAGTTTGGTCGTTAAAGCATTCATAAATTTGCACATAGCTTTCCCTTAGAGAATGAAGGGCACGCCTACGTATGTAGAAGTCTAAACCACTTGAGATTGGTTCTTCCGGAGATGAAAGTGGAGTCGTAGGCGTCCAATTGGCTGCTTGGCGGCACTCTTACTAATAATTTGCTTCATGAGTCGTAATAATTTTGTCCTGGTTTAACACAGAAACCAACAAGATTAGAAATACAACTCATTTATATGTGTGGGTATTAGATAAAATAAGAAACAGTTCGATTTAAAGTAAAGGAAATATCCACCAATTTTCAGTTGTTTAAAAAAAAAACTATTTTTTAAGTAAACTATGACAATCATAATCATTTCGCTTAGATGTCGATGTCAATCGATCATGCATGCTGGTATAAGAGGTTTTCAGAGCCGCCTCTCGGCCTCTGACATGGTTCCTTTAACGACCAAATGGCATAATCCTAATTACAGCCAAAAACTCATAGAAGAGGCAATGTATCCTTATATTAATAATAACAAACCTAAACTAAAATTACCTATAAATATATCAAATAAGGTACGCGATTCTTGCCCAGGTCGACAGTGATGGAATGTTACACCTAACAATAAGAACATCATCAATCAAAAACATTGTCCTTGCTGCCCATTGAGCAACACGTCCGACCTCATAAGTGCTTACTCATAACTACTCATAATAAATGGGAATAGGTATGAGAAGTAGGCATTATTGTCGGGAGGATAGGAGCCATGTTGCCTCCTTTTACATGATTGTGCTAAAACGGAGCTATATTGGTTTTAGGGATAAATGAGTACCTTTATTCCACCATAACCAGATATATTTACTGACTATCATAGCTTTAATATCTTTATAATTTGAAATAAATATATCTTTATAGTTTGATTTTAAATACATATGATTAAACTAATAATAGTTTAATCATAATATGTATGTACATACATACATATAATCACGTCTTTATCCCATACCGGGTAGACAGAACCTAGGGCCATAAGACCCTAAACCCCGTTTAGCATGATGGTAGTTAAAATAGGAAATCAACAGTGATGGGTTATTTATAATATATAGTTTAATCATGATATTGATTTACGTCTCCGTTCATTTTTAAAGATATCCCGGACATTATGATTTACAAAACTATGTATATGCCATTATTATAAAATTACCACACCCTACCATGTTTTACGATTCTTTAACGCCTCTCTGGCAAATATATCAAAACTTAATGCTTTTGCTTTAGCTAAGTATTCTCTGCCTAAAAAGCTATAACAATATTATCATGACTATTGTACATTACATGATTGCGCATTGTATAAATATTAAAATGCAGTATTAACGTTTTCGGAGACTACCTATACACTCCTAGCTGTTCCTTACGGTTTTGCTTGCCTGTGGTGTGTATATATATACTATAAATGATCTTATAAATATACCCCAAGAATCGGGCTATCATATGCAGAAATTAAATTTCAAACCCGACTATTAGTTCCAAGGTTATAAAGCGTCCAAACAAACAAACAAACTCATCGGTTTTATTATTTTAGTTAGTATTGAAATAGATTGTTACTTATACATTTTTACTTAAATACATTAGGAATAAAACTACTAATATAAACAATATTTAATGTATATTCGTTTTATATGCTTTTACTGGTTATCTTTATAGCTATTGTTCAGTTGTTCTGTTTTGAATGAGTCAAACTTATGAGCTATTTAAGTAACTACCAAGACCAACTTTTAATACAGATAAGACCAAGTTACTGGTTACACCAAACAAAGAGAGTAAAGAAAATTTCAACTTCTAGTTTGTAAGTTTTATAGATTATGAAATTATAAAACATGGCTACACGGTACATGAGGTTTTTTAGATCGGGATGTCAAATTGAAAACAAAATAATTGATTAGTTCAATTCAAAGAAGTTCGAATCGGTTATAAGTGACGCAATTTTTTTTTAAATCTATTGTTCAATTAATACAATTAATTGCTATCGGGGTTGATTACCTTTAACTTACCACACAACACAACCCATTCGTTACACAAGTAATATCGGAAAACTGTGCAATTTTACTGGATCCTTACAACAGACTTTTAAGCCCTTGCATTTTCCTAAGGGTTAGAGAATCATTTTATGTATGTTTGTAGAAACTTATAACATTTTGGCGAGCGTTCGGCCTGTGATGAACCCAACGACCCGTGGGCTGACTTACCTAACCCTCTTTTACATTGTTTGTTGATCCCACATTGTTTAACTTCTACACTTTTATCATTTTGTACTTGAAGTAAATTACATACCGGTGGAGCGCCGTAACTTGTAAACTTAAAGTCGAGTTCGTTTTATGATGTCCTAAATTCTGTCGCGGAATCCTCTATGAGAATCGAGCTCAAAGTAAGTAGGTACTTCAAGATTGAGATGAGACGCGAATGGGACTTAATTTATTCGTACTTGTAACAGTTGTAACTTTGGCCATATTTTTCTCTGGTTTAATTATTTGGAGAAATTCCCTTTCATCTCATTTTCTGCCTACATCGTTGAATGTTGAATGGACAGCTATACTTACTAAACAAATTTGAATTTACCTTTGATAGATTTATTTTAAATGAACTGAAATCTACTAACGCATTGATTTCACCTCTGGATAAATTATTTTTGTATAATATGTTTATCGTATTATAACCCTTCCTTGCAGTCGGTTAAAATGCATCAGTCTATTTGGGTATAACATTGAACTTTGTTCACAATATTTAACCCGTTAATAGGTAGTGTATAAATTCTGGGTTACATCTATCAGTACCTCGGTGTGTTTTCTGGTGCAGAGCAAGCTGGATAACAAAATATCGAGAACTAAGAAGTTAACTATGAGCTATGAGTGACACTTTTTTATATCCCACTCTAGGAGGGTTCGGTGTTAATGGTAATTTCAAGAGTAAAATTATCTCGTTCTAATAATTTTAAGTAATATAATATAAGCGATATAATTTGTTTATTTGGTATCGCTGAATTGCACAAAATAAACAAATGTAGTTATATAAGTATTAGATAAATGCAGTTGAGGACTAATCCCATAAAGAGATCTCAGGCAACCATTTTACTTAATATAATAATAACTGCGATATTGTATTACACTGCATAGGTAAGAATGGCATTTTCGGTGCCTATATCTTTTCTATTTTCCCATCATTGCAGTAGGTAGACGGCTTTTACGGGAATGACGTCATTCGAACTGCTTTTATGAAAAGCTAACTAAAACGCTCACTCGTCGTTAATGCCGGCCGGATGCCAGAATGCCACTACTACTCACTATAAAATTGTCAAGTTATAAAAAAAAATTATATGTACTAAAATAATACATAGATGCAAGGCACAAGGAAATGGCTAGAGTGGCCCATCTGTTATTTTTTTAATTTACAACATGATTCAGGACTGTCGATGGAATGGATCCAGTTATGAACAGTATAAATAGCTTGCGTGGGCACGGACGCCGATCTGTCTAGGCTAGACGTCAGGTAGATATTATCAAAGTTATTTATAGTACGCAGAAAATATTGTTCCGTTAAATGCTGTTTTGAACTAAGGAAGGTTCACGAATATAAGACGCTGCTGTGATTTTTTTTTTAATCCGATTAGTAGGTCGACCGCCTATCGCGATTCTCTCCTCTCGTAATGGCTACTTGTATCGCTTTCGCCACATTTCGCTCCGTTTTACGCTAAAAAGCTTAAAATTTTTTTTTTTGTTAACTTTGGCAAAAATAAAAAAAAATTTAAGGCCTTTTGTGCGTAAAACGGTGCGAAATGATACAAGTAGCCATTACGAGAGGAGAGAATCGAGATAGGCGGACGACCTACAGTAGTTCACAGAGTTAAACGACAAAACTCTTAAGCCTTATTTTATTAGCATACTTAGATATTTATACACACGTCTAACGTGTCAACGCGATAATCTATTATTAAATAAGTACCTTAAATACTGTTTATAAATAATAAGAGTTGAAGTAAGTGTTACTTCCTGACTTAATGAGCAAGTGTGTCGAAAAGCGATTTCCTTACCTTTATTGGTACATCAATGAATTTTGAAAATATTACTTACCTACACCTACAGAGAAACTCTATATATTATAGTTGGGTATGCACATGACCCATGTACACGACATCAAACTGTGGTTATTATGAAAAGTTTCTAAGCTAAAGTCTCTTCAAGTATATATAATGTAACCTACTTATAATTTCCTCTCGGAAGCTCAAAGCTTTCGGTAAGTCTGTGAATGACGGGCTAAGCTTTCCAGAAGTTAAAACCATTATTTAAGTTACTACTTATACTAACTTAAGCTATTTTAACTCGAAAGAGTTAAATGAAACGTAGCACTTCATTACGTGTTTTAGTGAATGAAATATACTACACTCTTTTTAATAATTGATTATAGATAGAAGTACGTTTGCGTATTCGTAATTAAACACACGACTAAGTTGAATTGGCAATTTTTTGACATAAGATAGAAAAGATAAAAGTAATAATAATATATTATAAAATTAAAGACATTAGCTTAAAGTTTACCACAGAAAAATTTGTATAGTAGAATATGGAACAAACTTCCAATTAATGCGTGAAGTTTTAACCCAAATCCATACTACAATTTTTTTCTCTCCATTTCCAAACTGAAATTTTAATCCAAATATGACTACAGATTATAGAACATTCATATTATATTTTGCTCGTTCATTGTTTGCATTAACTAAACCAGTCAGTGCCGCCGACCTGTCTAGGCCTGCTCGCCACTTTATCCTTTGACCCCGTTGTGGTCGCCTCGCCAGGTGTTCATATAAGTCAATGCTATCTGATTCTGATACCGTTTATGGTTCCTAACTAATTCTTTATTTTATCCTTAGTTATTTGAATTATTGTAGTAAATAAAACAAAAAATCGTAAATATAAACATATAAGTAATAACAAAATTCATTAAAAAAAACAGTAGGCTTTACTTTTGTTCCAGACTGATTCATTGTTTTACCCTTAGTTATTTAGCATTATTGTTGTTAACCAAACAAACAAACAAATATGTTTGATCAATGTATAATTGCAATTATACATTGATCAAGCATATCATTTTTTTCTATCACTCAATTCTATTCAATACAGATCACTACGGCGAATGATAAGAAAAATGTACCCAATCACAAACATTTTCTTATACTTCACATCGAAAAGTCACTAAAATAACAAAAAAATATACACACATTTTGACTGATAGTAAAATGCTAACCCTAATACTATAAAGTACATCTAGACACGCGGCAGCGTGTCAAGCCAAGTTCAAGCTAGCCAGCGTCGAGTGTAATATTACACGAACCACTTGGTGCCACTTTTGACCCTTCTATAACTCGAAACCTCTTTAATGTAAACACATAAAACTACGTGTGTTTAATAAGATCCATCAGGACATGTAGAAGCCCAAATTTCATGAAGCTAGCTCAAACGGTTATAAAGATATGAAGGTCAAAAAGTTGTAAATTTTAGCACTGACTGACTGACTTATAGTACCTAAACCTAACCTACTTCCAGATGACCTAGAAGGATGAAATTTGGAATCCAGCTCGGAAATAGTGTGAAAACGTAGGAAAAAATCAAAAAATAAAAAAAAGTCAAAAAATAAGTGGTGTCCCCATACAAAAAACTTGTAATACCTACGCGCTAAACAACCGGCCAACAACGGTGTGTCGTCAGCGGCGCGCGGCAGCACACCAGCCAATCAGCGTCACGCTCTGACTTATGGTACAAAATTATAAGCGGTAGCGATTTACTTAAAATTTAGCGGGTCGGTTGGTTTATACCTGCATAGTAGTTATCTTATAGTCCACGGCTCACTAAATTAACAAAGATCAGTGCCCAAGGTTCGTTTCTCTGATTTCTTTTGAAAATAAGAAATAATATTTTAAGGTATAAATTTGTTAGTTCGAACTCTTTGTACCCTAAAAGAAACTCCAATGTGTATGTATACCAAGGTCAAGGCAATAGCGAAGTCTTATTGGTACCGATATATGTATGTATTGACTAGTCTAAGAATGCTGCTTATACTCGCTCGCGCCTTGCACTTGTGCGCGGCTCACAACGCTATACAACTTAAAATGCGAACGAACCAAAGTATGCTCTTAGCGGCGCTCATTCGCGCCAGCGTCCTCGTTATGCCCGGTTGTTTAGCGGAAACCCACCTATTAGATTGCGTTTAATGCTGCGTCGTTCGACTAAATTTATTTGAGTTATAGCTGGAATAGTCCAGATATAAATTATTCCTTTTTAGTATTGTACTTTAACGGCATTTGTGAGTTATTTAATATTACGTAAATCGTTTCTTTCAAAACCTCATTTGTTTGTAGCTCTTTTAGGTTAATTTGTCACGCAAAAAAAACCTTTAATAGGAATACTTGCCTAGTTTTCTTTACAAAAAGTAATGATATCCCACCAAAAACATAAATGTAAAAAACGAGAGCCAAGTTCAATACAAAAATTATGCTTGGCGGTGAGCTTCGCCGCAAAAAGAATGGCGATCTAAATGAGTGCCAAGTTCTATGCAAAATCGAATTATGTTTTTATAGGAACAAAATAACATTATGAACAAGTATTAAACTCTATTTCTTTGCTTTATTAGATACCTATAACAATTGCTGTTATTTAAAAATGTGAGATCTTGAAGTAGGTCAGATTTGACTTGGCCAGTTTTCATTACATAAGTCATTTTATAAAGTTATTCAACATTTTAATTGTGTTAAAAACTGGCCAAGTCAAATCTGACCTACTTCAAGATCTCACATTTTTAAATAACAGCAATTGTTATAGGTATCTAATAAAGCAAAGAAATAGAGTTTAATACTTGTTCATAATGTTATTTTGTTCCTATAAAAACATAATTCGATTTTGCATAGAACTTGGCACTCATTTAGATCGCCATTCTTTTTGCGGCGAAGCTCACCGCCAAGCATAATTTTTGTATTGAACTTGGCTCTCGTTTTTTACATTTATGTTTTTGGTGGGATTGATATTACAGTTTACATTTTGTAAAGGTTGGTTGCTTTCTCGTCACGACCGCTCCATCCATGCAGATGAGAAAGCTGTGGCAGCAAGCGCTAATTGCTTATGCTTATGATAAGCATTCAAGTATTTATGAAGTACTAGCTGTTGCCCGCGGCTCCGCCCGCGTGGGACTCGGTTATATCGCGCCCAAAAGTAGCCTATGTTTGACCTCAGGTCGTTAACTACATCCCTACCAAATTTCATCACAATCGGTCCAGCAGTTTAGCCGTGAAGAGGTGACAGACAGACAGACAGACAGACAGAAAGACAGACAGACAGACAGACAGACTTTCGCATTTATAATATTAGTATGGATTTTTACGTAAATGTGTAAGCCGTTAATTAAGTAACTTCGATGGCGGTAAAAGGTCCGGGCAGTTGAGAAAAGACGTGAAGCTCTTGATGGAATCACTCTTTATTTTTTCGTACCAGTAGGTCGTAGAGGTTCCTATGAACTATGACTAGGTACCCTTTACTTAATGTCGAAGCCTCTAACACTTTTTACCCGACTGTCCAAAAAAGGAGTGTTTTATGTTTTCGGTATAGCACACGTTCTTAAGATGATAGACTCTATATTTTCTACTTACAAATGTAATGTTTTCCCACTGGATAAAGTCTAAAAAATCAATCATTTTGGTAAAAAAATTAGAACTACTGTAGGCATGCTCCTACTTTCTTTTTTTTAATAGCTCATTTACAAAGATAATATCACGATTTCATCCAAATTCCTAAAAAAAATTACCGTCGTGATCGTCTTAGTTTGTGGGCGGTTTTTTTGCGGTGGTTCATTAAGCATATAGGTACTAGTGTATAATATACTTAGTTAATACAGATTACAGAATACTGACACTTGATGTGCCTTATACTGTTTGGAATTCCGGAGTTTCGCAATGAATGCGTGGGGCTTGGAGATTGGCCCTTCAAAAGGTCGTGGGCGCTAAACGTACAGGTCAACTTAATGAGGTAATAAGGCAATAAGGTTATGATAGACATAATTTCAGACGTTACTATTTTATTTTTAAGTTTTCAAACGTCTGTTCTGTACTTACGTAGGTATCATATCTACTCGTACAAGCGTTTTTGGAATATTTAGGTACTTACTGTTTACGGAGGATATATAGTATATGTTATTTCTCTGTGGTTCAGTTGGCCTATAACACAGAATAGATAATAGTACTTACCCCAAGCCCTAAGTTTTTAATGATTTTCCTAAATGTTTAAACGTATGTTTGTAGTAAGTACCTAAGTAAAGAAATTTTCAGCAATTTCAGACAACGCAGCATCACCAACCACATTTAACACACTTTTATTAGCTTGATCTGTATGTACTTATGTATGTAGGTAACTTATCTATGTTTGCACAAATAGGTAAATGATTTGGTTGATTGTATGTATATAACGGAATCATAACTTTTACCAATTTTAAGCAGTCTGATCAGCATGAAAATTTGTACAGGAGCGTTTGTACTAGTATAGTATAAGTATACACTGTGACAGGGGTCAATTGCTGATGAAATTACACTGTGCATGTTTATTTCTACAGTCAATCATTATCATCCCTGGTGGTTTAAAACTGTCCTGGGTATACCTAGATTAGAACCATGTTTATCTTTCACTGCAAGCAATTCTGTGGTCACAGAATATTTCATTTACGTAATTTACCAAAATTGCTAAGTTTCCAGTTATCAGATAAGTAACCTAAATATCTGTAAAAAATCCTATTAGATAGAGATAAGTAGCTGAGATATTTGAACTCAAGATAGTTTCTTATTATAAAGTTTAAAATAAAACTAGTCCAATACATAACACTTGTAATAAAAATATAATATTTTTCCTACTTACAAAAAAGTTTAAGGGCCATTCGAATAAGGCATAAAGGGCTCAAAAGTCTGGCAACTAGCGGCATGATGCAAAATCTTTATTGTATTTTACACACATAATATAGTAAAGGTTAGATAAAAATATAGTAGGTATGAAAAAAAGACCAGTCCGTGGTAGTGCTACAATTAAGTTGATTAAACAATTTGTTTCTAATCAGAAAACAAGCATCACAAATCAAGCAAGCGTCTAAATTAGCCCGTATCAAGCTTAATTGAATCTAATTCTACTTTTTCATAATTGTGGTTGTCTGATGAGGATTTCTTTCTTTTTATGACGCGCCAATTGCACCAATTGTGTTAAAATGTAGCCCAGGGATGTCCTGCTTACGAACCGGAAAGGGCCTAATTTATGATCGTCTAACGACAAACGAGATTCCTTGTCTAATATAGGTACGAGGTACTCTGACTCTTAAAGATTTATTTTTACTAGATTTTTAAATTGTTTTTGGAGTTTATGACATGAAAAAAGTTTGCAAGTACCTACTGAGTAAAAACTAGTAAGTACCTGACGTATTATGTAATCAGTGATGCATATTTAATTTAATCCACACTATAGAGAATTAAGTATATAATTTTATTTTCTTAACTAAGCAGCACAGGGGCCTTTAAGGATCGCTTAATTTACTAATATTAATGTAGTCTTAAATCCAACTAGGTTATTTTGTGTCTTGTAAAGGTATTAAAATGAAAAAAAAAAAATTCTTAAAAATATAATTATTTATTATTTTTTATTTTTACAGTTTCTAACTACTTAACTACATACAATTTTATGGCTATTCACATTTTATCCCCGTAACCAATATCTTTATCGATATCGATGAACCTAAGGTCTGAAATATCATTAATATGCATCATAAGCGTGTAGCTATTATGTAAATGAAATGTGAATCCTATCTATAAATGTTTTGCGTTATTATTCCATTCGTTTCATGAATGGGATTAAAGCCTGTCCACCCACGTTTGTCAGCAGGTGAGGATCAATGAAAAGCTCTGGTTTATTTTAAGGTCTTTAGCACACTGCGCTACGCGACGCGGCGCCACTATATCCTATAAATGAATTTCTTTGAAGTAAGACAGACTTAAGTAGAGTCGTTTCATTAATTCACCTTTTTAGCCTCAAAAATATTTTTTTTTTCTAAGCGGTTATTATTTATTCTCATTAATTCCAGTTATAGATCTATCGAATTAAAAAGGAATACTTAGTCTAAAATCAGATTATTATCAGAATACGGTCATTCAGTTGATATTCACCTCCTTTTTGAAGTAGGTTAAATAGTAAAATGTCTGATGTTGTCTGGCGTTGCTATCAGCTAGTGTTGTCCATTCATTGTGCCTGCATGAATGGCTAAGTCTGGTCTGCCCACGCACGTTGTAAATTTCTTGCATTTAACAACTTCCAACACCGTGCATTTTATCTATAGTCCGATTTGTAAATCTTAGTCTGAACTTACACCAAGTGGACATGAGTGGTGTAATTTTTGGCTACCTATCTGAGATAGTAGATATAGATAGTAGCCAAAAATAGCACCAAGCTATCTCATAGTTATGATCCTGACTAATATGACAAATCGGGTGTGTTAGTAACCGACACTGGTGTCAAACCGCTTAACAGCTTCACAACTGTCTTCTAACCATTTGGTCCCATTGCCTAAGAAAAAGATTTAGTTTATTTTATTGCCAATAGTTGGGGCTACAATGATTTAAAAAACAAAGAACGCAGCATCGAGCATCTTTATTATTAGAAGTGTAAAAGTGAGTTTAACTTTCACAACTTAACTACAGAACTGAATTTCATAAAGTTTGATATGGATAGAGATTGAATATAGACGCCTTAAGCCAGTAGGCTCGTAGGCAAGAAATAAGCATTATCTTTAATTTATATATTGATGACAGGATTCAGTAGTGAAGTAGTGACTAATAATATGAGCAAACCTTATGTTAGGAAGTTGGTTAACATCATAAAAAATAACAAATCGTACCGCTGCACAACTTTAATTAGGATGTAGTCACATAAAACATTAATAATTATTTCACAACCTATCAACAATCTATATACCTTCAATGGTAGATCATATTCAATAAAGTACCTACCTATCTACATATTATAGATGAAAACGTTAAATTTCTTTTTAAACCTGCCATTTGCAGATAAGCCTGCATTGCACGGGTTACGGCCACCAACAATCTGGTTCACTGACTGACGGGTTATGTCCAATGGCAATCTTGTTTCGATATGTCAGTGACAGTTTAAACTGTGGACTTAAGCGAAGGTTTTTTTTTAAAAAGTGTTCTTTTGTTTCGTTGAAAACTGAGATTAAATAAGAGTAGCGTGATTATAATCGCTACAAGACCTACGTTAAATTGTTAAAATTAAATTAAACTTTCTTTCAAATTTTAGTCCGCCTTTGTACTATGGTATAGTGAATGTTCTGAAACATCTTTAATTTGGTGGAATAAATAATGTTCGTGTTGTATTGATATCGAAATGCACCAAGAAAAGCCTTTAAATAAAAGAAGATATAAACCATATATAGATTAAAAAAATTGCCTGTAGATCTCTCTACAGGCAATTTTTTTCCCGCGCGAAGCAAGTTTCGTTAATTCATAAATGTCATCTCGTTAAAATAAAACCATCGTCAACATAATAAACAAAACGCAAAAAGTCACCAATTATTACAATAATTATCCAATTAAATATCAAACATCGCCCACTACTGCCGCGACTTGTCCGCGGCTCTGTCTACTTTTTGCGCCCATCTCAGCCGTGGAGTGACCATTGTATTCCTAATTGAGCTGTCAATGGTACATCCTTGACTCGGTCACGACTTCTATCTGTCCATCTACCTGACCACCTACGTTCGTACCACTATGTTTTGGTTTGAATTGTTTAAAACTATAACTATAGCACCCGTAGCCAAGTGACAATTTCAAAACTCTAACGAATGTGGACAAGAACGAAATGTATAGGATTGACATAAGCTACGGTAAATCACGTGGTCAATATTATGTCAATCCCATATATTTTGTTCTTATCGTACCTCGCGAATGTTTTGCGATTGCGACTTTGGCTAAGCCCACAGCTTAGATGTTAAGACTTCAGATCCCTAATTTACTTGGTTTTTTATTGTCAGGTTCAGTTATGTTTTGTTTGGTTTACAATTTATACCGGCCCATGTCCAGCAACGATCTACTTGATACTAAAAATATACTTAGTTATACTAAGGTAGTAATACTGTGTATTGAATTGCTGACAATCACAGACTTGTAAGATCTCATAAGTTGCTAAGAAAATAATACTTTCATTTAATTAATAAATAATTAAAATAAGGCAAAAATATAGTCAAAGTGGGTCACATAATTTTTCTCTTGGTTTCATAATAAAAACTTAACAGTGTCCGAAGAAATAATCGACAGAAAAATAAGTTGAAAATCGTGTCATTCGTGTCGCAGCTTTTAACATAGCGTGTAGTGGGTATGTCAAAGTACACTGACTTATAGTAATGTTATATTGAGATTTATGGTGTTTCACTCTCATTAATTCTGAAAGTCGGTGGTGTCAAAGCTATCTATAAATATTTAAAGATTTATGCATAGGCGTGTTGCGTTGCAGCGGCGCAATGCTCCTACGCAGGTCACGCAATAGCGCGCAACTTGTGAACGGTGTAGTGTGGTACATGTGATAAACACACTACATATAAATTTTATTTACATAGTTACTTGAGTAGATAGATACTTAATGAAAAGATAATGATATCTCATACACGCATTGATGCCCTTACCCCAAGTGTTGCTTGCGGGCTAAACAGAGCCTCGTTTTATTTACCATACCAAGGTGGTTTCTTTCTTTTCTATAAATAACTAGCGACCCGCTCCGGCTTCGCATGGGCATAAATTAAAAAAACCGCATCAAAATTCGTTGCGTAGTTTTAAAGATTTAAGAATACTTTGATTGCGATGAAAGCGACTTTGTGTAGTGAAGTGATAATTACTGTAATAAATAACCATTTAACATGTAAGAGATGTGACATCGAATGTTTCTTTTCCATCGACTTCCAAAAAAGGAGGAGGTTTTAGATTCAGCTGAATCGAGAACCTCCTCCTTTAAAAAAAAATATTTTGGTTAAAGTATGTCTCTTAATTATTGTGATATGAATCTCACTGTGATGACCCGGATCGATAAAGCATACGACATGCTATAGACGCCTTAGACGCTCCATAAAAGCTGCTTCTGTGAGTGGCGGCTTTAAGGGTAGGGAAATTGATATTAAGGTAGTCACAAAATTATTTATAGTCATAATTTGTTGTGGTGTGAGCACAGAGCATCATATTCATCATCATATAAGATTTAAAAGTAAAAGTGTAAGTTTTGTATGGGTAACGAGAAACTAATGATAACATTTCAGGTTTTTTTCTATTACTTACACTTGATCATTGATGGATAGGGTAACTGTCAGTAAAATCTAATAAAACTCTGTTTATACTAAAAACAACCCTAAAGAATCCTATTTTACATTTCAAAGTTAATTCA
Organism: Apomyelois bistriatella; assembly: GCA_947044815.1. Classification (NCBI taxonomy): domain Eukaryota; kingdom Metazoa; phylum Arthropoda; class Insecta; order Lepidoptera; family Pyralidae; genus Apomyelois; species Apomyelois bistriatella. The sequence continues at coordinate 5,917,620 of OX345691.1, forward strand.
ATTAAATTGCTTAGTCGCTCTTGCCTTGGACCTAAATTTATCCGCCTCCAGTAACGTAACGGACAGTTGGACAAGACAAATCGGACGGTACTTCCGGTCCGCCTCGTACCGAGGCTTGCGTGGGTGACGCACGTGGCGCCCTGCTGCCTACAGCATCAGCGTCATTCATGCCGACCCATCAATGAAGCGTCAACAGATATTATCTCAAGATTTATAAGCACTAAAATGGAAATTGAGAAACTGTTACTCAATTTTGAAGAGCTCCTAGTCGTGTTTCTTTACATCGTCAACTGGGCTCTACCTTGGCTCTACATGTAGATCCGAACTGATTAGTAGAATTATGAGTGTACGCTTCTAACTCTATTAAGTTTATTAAAATGACTGCTGGCCTAAATCCAATATACTTACGACTTTTGTTTAAGAGAAAACACTATAATTCTAACTTAAAAAAATCACAGAATGAAGCTAACAGAGTTATATGAAAAAGTGCAGGTTTAACATGATGTAGAAAAGATCAAGAAACAAAACTATGGAATATTTTGGGAGAGACCTTTGCAAAAGACAAGTGAATAAATGATCTAATAACAAAAAATCAAAACACAAATAAACCCTAAATATTTTTTTATTTATTTATTTATTTGCATAAATATACTTCCGAATAAAGCTTTAATTGCGTTGGAGAACTAATCTTTATACTAATAAGCCTCCGAAGGCTCTAGGCGTCTTTTAAACAATGTCGTAATTAACTGCTAGCTAAGCAAGCGTGGTGGCGAAATGATTAATTACAAGATTAATATCAAACATGCTATAAACTCGCAGCTGCAGGTAATTGAACAAGTCTTTGGTTAAGTAGCATATACAACATAGTAGTACATATAATATGTTATTTTTGAACAAACTTCTGCCTGATATTTTACCTTTCTACTTACCAGGGATCGAGGTCCTGGTTAAAATAATGAATCAGTGTATATATTTTTATAGTGACCTTACGGCTTCGCTCGAGTGGAAATAACGTTCTTTACCAGGTTCCCTAAAATCGACCTACATTTCCATTTACCAGAATCATGCAAGACCGTTATTTTTTGGGTCTTAAGAATATCGTTGTTTCTTCTCGTAACACCTACTTATAAGGCAGACTTACAGACAGGATGGACGTAATTAAACATTTATATTTAATATTTTCATTTTTTTCACCACGAAATTTATTAATAACGTTAGTCCTCTTTGTCCTAGGCAACAAAACTGCCAGCAGAAGTTAGTGTCAACATAAAGGTGCATAATTAGGGAACAATAGCAATCTTGTCGCATCTGAGTGTACCTAGCCTCCGGCCGCGTCGTGTCCCGAATGCTGGAACTATGTCACGTGCGACCTAACACGCCAAACCTTTTCGGATTCGAGTATAGTGTTTCATCTCGCGTTGTATTTTCATAAGTGGCGCAAGATCCCAGCAAGCAATTTGTTATATGGAAAGATTTTAGTCTTATCCTGAACAAATTGGTAAAAAAACCCTATATTATGTTTCCCATTTATTCATTACTAGCTGTTCCCCGCGGCTCCGTCCGCGTGCGCCTCGGTATATCGCGCCCGAAAGTAGCCTATGTTTGACCTCAGGTCGTAAACTACATCCCTACCAAATTTCATCACAATCGGTCCAGCAGTTTAGCCGTGAAGAGGTGACAGACAGACAGACAGACAGACAGATAGACAGACAGACAGACAGACTTTCGCATTTATAATATTAGTATGGATACCAATCGACCCTGCATACCCCGGCTGTTCCTACATTTTAGAGCTAGCTCTTGTCTAGATGCATAGATAGTGTCTGTATTTTATTTTCATACTAAATTATAATATCAGTGTATCCTAAAATGTAGGTAAGTAGACTTAGTGTTTTTTTTTAAATAACTTATGGATATATCAATGCATCTAGATTTTTCGCAGAAATGGAATAAAAATGTGATCTAAAAATAAAACAGGGTGGTTCAAAAATGGTAACGATAGCGTGCACGCTATCTTAAAGACTTTCTATTATTTTCCTTTGCCGTGAATAGCTCTAATCCAGATAAGGCCCATTTCGATTCGACGTGACTTTAGCTGCTAAATGTATTTTCTTTCATTCTTAAAAATTAACGATAGCCTCGCTAAATAAGTTTGGCTTAAGTAGACCCTTAATGGAGCCAGCTTTTGTATACGTTTTGTAAAACATTTTTTTGTAATTTGATTCTTTTTCGTACCAGATAATGTAAAATCGAAAATAAGCATGAATTTCTTTGAAAGTAAAAACGTTCTAAATTATATCTAGCTTACTCACTTTAGAAATGTTGATTCGGAGCACTTAAAAAATCAGGTTAAAAAGGTTTGAACTGAGGAAGCACGGGAGGAGCTCAAGATTGAAATGAAGACCAATCCAAATAAGGCCAAACTCGCTGTCACTTCATATGATACGAACATATATTGAACAGGCCTATAGCAGGCATGATCAATATATAGCTCCTCGTCTAAAGATCACAGGATGATATCCTCAATTTTTCATTAATAAATTGTAATAATCAAATAATATGATTGACATCTAAATCGAATTAATATAAACTAGAAACATAAATATATTCGTCGACATCCGATTTGACTGTTACTAGTATTTATCACTTTTCATTAGTGTCACGCGCGGGTCACGACGGTAAGTGCGGCCGTCACGTCAACCATGCCCTGGAATTTCATTTCGTTAGACCTTAATCTCTCTGCGCTGACAGTGACGCTCGTCGCGTAAGTACTTATTTCTTGCATGTGGTTGCCTCGGCTACAGACTTGCCTTTGCATAGAAATTGTCCTTTTCAAATTACGTAGAATTTGGTCTAGTCTTTAGTAACCCAAGACATTAGCTCCACCTTTTACCGCTTGCTGTAAAAAAGTGATACCTAACGATATATGTATAGGTCCTACCTCTTGTGTCCGTCAAAAAGCGGTATTTTTATTTTAACCGACGTGGTGCTACTTAAGACCTTGGAAATTATTTCTAAAATTGAAAACACAATTGTTGATTTTACTCTCGGAATAAAGAATCGTGTACAGATGGTAGGTATGTGATGTAAGCAAGTGTAGCCGATAATATAACGACATACCAGCCACCCAGCTAAACGTATTGACTGGATACTGGGTGGGCTAATCTTATGCGACGTAAGAGCAAGAATAGGGGTCCTTTCTTGTTTGCTTTAAGTAGTTTGTTCATGGATTTTCTCATGCATCGAGTCGAGTTCAGTCACCCTGTTAGATGCCTCATTGCACATGTATTGGACTTTGCCGTTTTCGAGACAGCCGATACCAGTTCGCCTGACAGCTAGTCATGATAAGATACTGGCTTGAAACGAGAAGCGGTTCCTTTTAATAGGATTCGGAATTCGATTTTAATTGTTTTTTTTTTAATTGCATATTTAGTTAAACTTTATTGCACTTATAAAATATACAATAGGTGCCATAACACATTTACAACGTACGTAAAGAGAATGGCTACTGAGTTGAATTGGTATTTTAGATGTGGATTACAGAACAGGGTAACTTAATATGTAAAGACTTAAGTAATTGCACCTACTCATACGGTCGAAACGTCGAAAACATAACCAAAATTGTAAAACATCTTTTTCACAACAAAATCTCTCAAAGTAAAGGGAACTTGTAAAACGAATTTGTATTTCCCATGGCTGTTTTCAGTTTACGGTACGTCTGTGCCAGAGGCGTCTTGTTGTCTGCTGGCGGCGGCGGCGTAATGATGACGTCTAATCTTTGAGCTGAAGCGTTTATATATATGGGCGAGAAAAACCCTTCTCTTGAATCACTCTATCTATTAAAAAAACCGCATCAAAATCCGTTGCTTAGTTTTAAAGATTTAAGCATACAAAGGGACATAGGGACAGAGAAAGCGACTTTGTTTTATTATACTATATTATAGTTTTCTGCTTCCAGGCTTCAGGCATGCCATGCCATAAGTTATCGAGACGATCGTCTCAATTGGCACTGAAGGCAATCTTTCTTTTGCCTTTCAAGATTCAACTATGGTATTCGTTCTTCGAGTTATCCAAAATTTGCGATGCAAAGTACCGATAATGATCTTTTTCATTCCACCGTATCAGATGAGCCAAAAAAATGTATATCTACTTCTTTCAAAGAGTTAAGCATTCTAATCTATTATAAAAAAAAAATTTCGAAAATAATATCTATGGTGAACTCATCGTGTCATTTTTATATATATATATATATATATATATATATATATATATATATATATATATATATATAAATTTAAAAATAACCCGCTATCGTCCGTAACTTACGTCCTGGCAATACGTACTCTAAGCAAAGTAATCAGTGTCTGGTGCCACTTCATCGGTGCCGACTGCTGACAGACTCAGTCACGCCCCGCGTGAAAATTAAAAATCTCCAACATTTGCATAAATGACACCGAAATTAAAATTTCAGAACTATTGTCTAGCAAGACAATGAAATACTGTGGTCGACTGGACTTACTCTCATTAGTTTTTTAATAAGTTCAATGTTTTCATTTTACTATTGCATTGTTTTTACTATATATTCTATGGCTTAGGTTTAACTCTACAAATATAAATGAGATTTATGTTAACTGAACTCTTTTCTAAGCGCTTTCCCAGGCGTTCTTAACTGGTTGCTTCGGAGCTCGTCAAGTCTGATTTTCTACTTGTGTACTGAACACCAACTGAAATTTCCGGGAATTCAAATTGATTAGAATACACGAACGACCTTACATATACCTAATCAATCGTTCTGCGATAGTGATTAACTTTGACATGGGTTGCGATAGTTTGGCCCGTTTAGTTTTCCTTTATTCAATTTACGACCCCGTACAAATCCACGGGATGATTTGAGTCGAAAGTTTGTTCATTTCTACTTGTCTGAGTTAGGTACTTATTATTGGGTTCTATATATATTATAAAGTATATACTTAGTTTTCTATAAGTCAACCAGAAATTATTAGATGATCGAGCCCAGCCCAGATCTTATCTTTAAATGACTTTTATCTAGCTAGGTATTCCAGTGTTATTAGGTATAGGTAATTATTGTTGTAATGCTCTAACAGCTAGGTAGAATATGTCTGTCTTATTAATTATTGGGTATGCAAAAATTTTTTAACACACTAAAATACGAAAACCATGCATTTCGAGATATTATGATTTCATACCATATTTTTGTATTTTCGACAAGAAAAGTACATTGATTGCGGTAAAATATTAAAAAATGCCGTGCAAGTTGTAACATTCATTCGACACTTAAATGACGTCATTACGCAAATAAAGCTGCGTCTACGCTTTACTTCGTATCTTAAGTGTGTGCGTGTCCACACTTCGGATTCCGACTAGGATTACGACCGTAAAAACGGACAAATTAAAAAAAAAACCTTTGATCTTTCAATGTCATGTCAAGTCAATCTATCAATGTCATGGTTTTAAGAGGCTATAGTAACCCCCCTGGTGGCCAACTACCATCTATCCAGTGAATAAGCGAGATGTCGCCTTACATGATGTATTGTGCTGTCTCGCTTACTCACTGGATCTTGCATTGTTTTAAGAGACGGTAATAACCCAGGGGGTTACTACCGTAAGAGATGGTAGTAGGCCACCCCTTGGTGGCCTATTACCATCTCATAAAACCATGCAAGAACGATTGAGTAAGATGTCGCCTTTATGTATTGCGGTGTCTCGCTTACTCACTCGTCCTTGCATGGTTTTAAGAGATGGTATTAAGCCACCTGACTCTGACTATAGACTTACTTGACTGGGATAGATTACTGAGTTGACGTTTTTGACTTGATTTAAGTAGGACTGAAGAAGATTAAAATTTCAAGAAAGGCCATAATGGACTTGTTTCCAGAGCCGTAAAATTATTGTAAAATAAAAGCACGTTCGTTTTTATTGTGACCACACTGTGGCACTATACTATATAATGGTAACATCGTCTAGTAAAATGACGTCATGAACTATAAAACTTTAAAAATTCATATAAAATTAATAATAATAATTTAAGCGAAAAAAATCAAATTAGTTTCTTAAAATAGTCTAAATTTTCAACTGAAAATTTAGACTATTTTATATATTTATTTTTTATATTTTTTAACTAAAAATAAAAAAAAAATATCTTTTTTTAACTTAGCATACCCAATTGTTTGGTAGTCCTAAACATAATATAAACTTTTGAAAATAAATAATTCTGCGGTTTACGTTCCACACCTTCCACATTCATTCAAACTCACAAAATAAGCATTTTCTTTTTGATGTTTTAGATTTTACTCTTATGTACTTATTTGTTGTCCTCAGGTTACTTTGGTAAATACCTGAACAAGTATAATGGATCGTACATCCCACCCGGCTGGCGCGAGTGGGGTGGCCTCATCATGAACTCTAAATATTACAACTACAGCATCAATATGAATGGGAAGAGGATCAAGCATGGCGACGACTATCACAGAGTAAGTAGTAAATACTGTTTCAGAAACCTATCTATCGTAGGATATCTAGAAAATCTATGTATTCTAGGTTCTAGAGCTTCATAGATACAAGGATAAGTTTCGCTTGGTGGTAAGCAGTTACCATTTACTTACGTTTGCTGTATGGATAAAGAATAGATTTCCATGGAAGGAGGTAATGGAGAGTAAATAACTTCGTGTTTAAGCAGACCTTGGGCTCCAAAGCCCAAGGCTTAGAGTACAGTTGGGATGATATGTAAGTTTCGCATGTTAAAGTAAAATGAAGAAAAAAAAACTGCTTATCTACTTCAATGGGAAAGAAATGTTTAGATGTGATATATTGACCAAAACCAATGTTTTTAAAAGTGCGATTGTCGTAAAAGTCTCGGGTTCGGCATAAACAACGGGTGGTCATTGAATAAGGGCAAGATTTTGAAAATGGGGTAGAAATGGTCACCTTAAAGTTAGTATGTATGAGAACGTTCCCTGATTTGCAGACCATCTAAATATGTATTGTGGGTCATTTTTGACTGTGTTATATTATTGCAGGATTATTATCCAGATTTGATAGCGAACGACTCGATAGCTTTCCTGCGGGCTTCCAAGCGGAGGTTCTCCAGAAAACCGGTGCTGCTCGTGATGTCGTTCCCGGCACCGCACGGACCTGAGGACTCCGCCCCGCAGTACTCCCATCTGTTCTTCAATGTCACCACTCATCAGTAAGTAATTGTACAGTACAGTGATCTATTGTTGACAAGTATGAATTTTCTTATTTCTTGCATGGATGCACTAAGTAGTAAATAACAATTCCACATAAGTACGAGTAAAGGGAGGATTCAAAGCACAGCCTAAATTTTGTTTCTTAAATTTTTTTTAATCAGTTACAATTTTGCTACGCTTCATTTTAACATCGCAATCCTCGATGAAAGAACAAATCTATGAAAATAAAGAAAATATCAAAGATGTCACCATTAAAGTTTGAGGGGTGTTTTCCCTGTTTCTAGCTGGTCACACATCTCAAAGTTTATTATTAGGTACCTAGTTTAATTATTTACTGTTCCGTTGTTAGTTATTAAATTTAAAGAAATAAATATGAATTGCTCCTCAGTCGAAAATCCGTCGTCCTTTATATTTGAACAAAAACACTAATTGCTTCTGCGGCGTTTTCGCGAGCACCCCGGCCATCTTGTTCCTCTTTAAATATTTAAGGAGTTGACCGGGTTTTTTGGGACCCTTGGCGACGAGAATGAAACCCGGCTATTGCTTCAGCGCCGAGATATATAATCATAATTCTATTCTCCATATATAAACGGTTAAAATAAATAGAAACTTAGATAAAGTAAATTAAAATAAATTAGAACGTGTCTTTCGTTTCTTTTTTTTCAATTAGGTAGTGGTGCCGCGATACATTAAACTGTGACTGGAATATAAGGGAGGCTTAGAATTAGATGGGTAGATGACTATATATAATAAACACCTTTGTAATCGTTACAGTCAAACTACGAAATAGATCATCAATATCTATTTATCTGGAACTAGAACTGTATCCAGAAATTAGTAGTAATTTGCCCGAAAGCTCTATTAACTTTGAGTCCTTTCTGTAATAAATAAAAAAATGAAGGAGAAAAAATTACGGAACCTTGTAAAAACGCGGTGAATATCGCCGTCGACCTAACTTTTTTTGCGAACCCACTCCTAAATTTTCACGTACACATCCTACTGTACAGCCAACCGAGGCGCCCTGAATAATTTTACCTCCCGGGCCCGTGAGAGGTTGATTTATGTTTCATAAGAATGTTTAGACTCGTCGGCTGTTATATTCTGGTCTTACGATTTCGGGGGCATCACACTCGCTTGTTTATTCAGTGGATGATGTAGGCACAGAATAATGTAGCAAGAAAAATATTTCTCTTGTGTACTTACCGTATGACAGATGCTCTCTATCTCCTGTCTGATATCAGTTCGTCGGCTATTCAAGTATCCAATCCACTTACGCACGAAAAATTGGGCCTTCTTACATAAGTGGGAAGACAATCCCTTCGTTGATACCATAGGTTGATACGAGGTAGCTAGGTTTATAGGTAGGTATAGATGTACTTTAAAAGTGTGATGTAGCTTGAAATATTGGACGTTTGGTTGGCGGCATCATAGTAACATTCTTTTAAAAATACTTGCTTACTTACTTCTAATAAAGTAATGTTGAGTCACAGAATATATAGGTAATAACGTACCTAGTTGAGTTAAATTAAGTGCTTGGTGGTACAATTTATATATTTTTTAAAGGACCTAATTGAAATAAAATTTACTTTCGCGTGCATATAATATACTTACTATATGTGATTCTTGTGCACACGTATTAGCAAGAGCGTTCGAAGAAGCTGGCGTATATCTGAAGCGCTGACGTTCTGGAAATAAACTAATTAATAGCAAGATCAAACTAAAGAAAGTACAGATAGATAAGAAGGTAGTGTTTGATTAATTCAACGATAAAAACAAATTGTTTCGTAGTCTAATTTCAGCGCAAAAATAATGGTAAGTAGTTGCCACTTGCAAACTAATTAACGCACTCTAAATTAGGTATTATGTTTTACATGGGCAGTAATAAATTAATATCAGTCATACCACGGTTACGTGAGGTGGTAAGTGATGACCTACTAGGTACTTCATCAGTTTTTTTCTGCCCTAGATTATTTGGCTGGGAGCAATAGCATTTGCGATAAGTTCGTCCGTCCGTGTAAAGTTTTGAGACCGTCTAAATATCTACCAACAAACAAAGAAGCCATACGAAAAAAAATGCTACTAATTTATAAAACGTATGGGCGTTCCACTTTAAATTGTGGTTGTTCGTAATCGGTAGTGCGTATGATGTAGTCACTTCTGTAGATATTTTTTCTGCAAGGAGGGGTGCTGCTGCAGTTTGTTTTCCGTAATTGACGTTCAAACTAGTGTTTTAGTTTTTTTTCTTGTAGAGAATTAGCAGCTGATATTTTCGAATAAGGATCCCTGAAATAACATTGGGGGTGACAATAAAAGCAAATGATTGGTACTATTAAGTTTAAAAACCTAGGGTTAGGAGCAAATTAGAAGTGAAATCTCAGAAATACCTATTTAAAAAATTAGGTATCTTAATTTCTTCTATTTATTATGGGCGTATTTAATTAATATTGTCTTTCTTTGTTTAATACTAAAATTCACCATCAGCAACAAAAAATAATGTTATGTAGTCCAAGTCTTTTAATATTTTTAGTACAAAAGAGCCGCTTTTCGCTTCGTAAATTATTAAGAAAGATTGCATTAATATATTTTGCTTGTGGTGGGTCAAGCAGCGACAGGACGGCGCCAGAGATCGAACCTGCGACCAAGATTTTTAATATTCCATACTGTGTGGTCGGCAAACCTGTCCTGGGATTGGTTGCCGACAGACGGGTATACATTGCTAATGGGGCATGCAGTTCGTATTGATAGGTCCTATACATATAAGTACGTGCATATGTATCGTTTTCAAAAGATATCTTAATTGGAAAGGATGCAAGTACAAAAAGATTAAGATATTTGGCAAGTACAAGTTGAATTATTTCCCGATTTATGGAATCATACAATAAAGTATTTGTATTTATTTTATGCTATGTTTAATGAAAGTGCACCTTTTATTTATCTACACACTATTTTAAAGAGATAGTTACGTGATTTCAAAGACTGATCACTCCTTCGTCATTTTCAATCATAAGGTCCCAATATAAGTATATATCTTTGAAAAACTGAGAAAAGATCTCATATAAGTACTGAGTCATACTTACTTACTGAGAATTTTTTTATTACATAGTTTCCTAATCATGAAGAGAGAATTCGATTCTCTTTTTGTATGATATACTTATAATTATTAACCTACCTGGATACCCAAAGATGTTGAGATTTTACCCCAATTTTGTACAATAAGTACTTACCCACATGAATTGGGATAGCCTATTCCAATTTGTACAGGTTAAAATTTGTATGCCTTATGAAAGACATATAGTGACATCAGAATGAATAAGATCTTTATGTAGGTACATAGCTGTGCCTGTGTTCCACAATAAATAAATTTTGAATTTGAATATCGAGTTCGAAGTCACCACGGCACTCCTAGAAGTATGAATAAAGGAATTCCTCTGTCGCCCTGTTTGAGTTCCGGCAGTTTGGAGACTCGTAAACATTCATTTAAATTACCTACGTCGCCGTGGTATCCGCTACCGGGTGGCGTGTTTGCTAGTCCTGTCTGTCCACATTTGTCTTTTTGGGCATCCTTCTTAAAGGGTTCAGGAATAGACGAGGAAATGCATACTTAGCACTTTTAAGATGTTGCTTTTAAGATATAAGTATCTAGGTATAAACCGTGTACGCGATTGCAGCGCTAACTATCCAGGGACATAAAAACATCAAAGTAATGTTTGTAATGTCTTATTTAAAAATTTGTGTTGTGAGACATTTACCGACGTCTTATTTTGACGGACTGTTTTGTTGTCTACAGCACTCCAACGTATGACATGGCCCCGAACCCGGACAAGCAGTGGATTCTCCGCGTGACGGAGAAGATGAAGCCCATACATCGTCAGTTCACCGACCTTCTGATGACCAAACGGCTGCAGACATTGCAAAGCGTTGATATGGTAAGCTTATATGAGATGGTCTATTCTATAGCCGCTTTTTAACCACACGCCAGAGCTTCCTTGTTATTTACTAAAAGGTAACGGTAACCACCACTAACAGAATTCCCAAAGTCAGGCAGAAGCTTATAAAATAAATCATTTTCGTCCAGCTTAGGTACACTTTAAATCTAATTCGAGCATTTTTTTTTTAATACCCCCGGACCGTTTATTTATTGGGAACGACGTTCATAGATATTTTTCACTCCATTCAAACGCAAACGTGGAATATTGGAATACGAAAATACGGCCGTGATGGAGATTTATCTGTCATTGGATACGAGCGGCCAATATTTCAGCGAACTAAGGCTGTGTCCCCAGTAAGCAAACTGTCAGCGGCCGACTGAGTTAGCGGCGTATCGGTTTAGTACGCCCTTCCATATATTTCAAATGGAATGTTCACAGTTTGCTAGTTTTGCGCTCACTGTACGCAGTTTGCAGCGTTACGCGCGCCGACTATCTTAGTGAGCGGCCGACTCCCACCAAAACCGGTTCCAGTCGGCGGCGGCGATTGGTTGTTCGCCGGGCGTAGTGACTCAGTTTGCCACAAACTGATTATTCGGATAGTTGGAAAAAGCTATCATCGTGTTAGGACGTGTTTTTTTGCATCGCACCTAACTAATCTCAACGAAAACACACATCACTGAAAATCCAAGATGTCCTTTGATACGGAAAGGTTCATTAGTGAAATACAGAATAGACCATGCATATGGAACATGTCGAGTGAAGAATACAGCAACAGAGTATTAAAGCAGAGCAATTGGAATGAAGTCGCTGAAATTTTATACGATGATTGGCAAAACTTAGAAGAAAACACTAAACAAAAAAGAAGTAAGTTCCATTCTAATGAATTTATTATTTATTCAACAATATACTTGTATCACTCACTACATAAAACAAAGTATCATAATTTACATAGTATTTACGGCTTTACACACTCCGTTACACTATTTCTTCCTGTAGCTACAACTTACAAATATTTCTCTTGCCAGGATAGCTTTCCTTCGTTAAGAAAATAGTTTTTAAAGTTTTCTCTTGTTGTTTTTCCAGAATTTGATACAGTAATAATTTGGCTCCTTGAACTTGTAAGAGTTGTTGAGGTACGTCGCGAAATATGTGCATATTGTGCTTGTTCTCTTGCTATGACAAAATTATGTAAAATACAAACGGCTTTTACGATAGCGATGGTTGTATTCACATTAGTAGCGATCGGTGTATGCAGAACTCTCCATTTGCTTGTTAGGATGCCGAATGCACATTCCACGCATCTCCTAGCTCGACTATGACGATAATTGTAAATTCGCTCTTCCTTATTTAAACTTTTATTAGGAAAAGGCCTCAAGATATGCTTTTGTAATCCAAATGCCTCATCTCCAAGAAACACGAAAGGTTGGGGCAATCTATTTGAATTAGGCAATTTAGTTGAGTTAGGAATCTTCAGAGACCCACACGCCAATTTTTTGCCAAAACCACTTTCTTTAAATATATTACTGTCAGCATTTCGTCCGCAAGCACCTACATCAATAGCTATAAAAGAACAGTTTGCATCTGCTACGGCTAACAGAACAATTGAGAAGAACTTCTTATAATTAAAATAGTTAGACCCACTTTTTGGTGGTTTTCTAATACGGATATGCTTGCCATCGATAGATCCTATACAATTAGGATAGTTGGTTTTTTTATAATATCGTTTTGCTATTTCTAGCCACAATTCTTCAGAAGGTTCCGGCATTTCCTGTGGCTGTAAAATATCCCATATAATGCATGCAGTTTCACTTATTATTTTCGATACCGTCGATTTTCCAACAAGAAACTCTTGTGCAATTTTTCTGTAACTTAGTCCACTTGACAAGAATCTGGAAAGAATATTGAACTACCGATTATTTCTGTTTCAGTAAAAGACCTACAAAAAAAATGGAAGGGTTTGCGCGACTATCACACCAGAGAAAAAAATAAGGATTCCTCAGTCAAAAGCGGAAGTGGCGCAACAAAAAAACGCAAGACACCATACTTGGACATGTTACAGTTTTTAAATGTTTCTAGAGCTAGCAACCAGACATCTGGCAATATTAGCGCCGAGACGTCTAGCGACAGTAGCGCTATTTTAGATGAAAATGATTCTACTGACTCGGTAGTTAATGTCAGTAGACCAAAAAAGATGACTGTGTTTCAAGAAGCCCTAATTAACTCGATGGAAAAAAAAAGAGAAAACGATCCAGATATGAACTTTCTACTAAATATTTTACCGGAAATGAAGACAATGTCCCCAACACAGAATTTTGAATTTCGGTTCGAAGTGATGAAAATTATTAAAAATATAAAATATAGTGTACATAATAATTATGACGGTGGTATGATGCAAACTGGATGGACGAATGCCTACCAGTACCCACATCAGCATGGCTATGCGAGTGGAAGCAGCAGTACACCAAATGTGCAAAACTACCCTCGAAACAGTCCATCACATAGCTCTACAGGTTCTTCAGCGGAAATAGAAGACATAGAAGCAATATTGCGAGGCGATTCAAACCACACTGAAGATGAGGAATGACAGGTTACCAACTTAATGTTACCATATATGTTCCTAATTCAATTTAATAATACAGTAACTTTGAAAAGTGATTGTTAAATTAAAAACTATAAATGCGAAAGTGACTTTGTATTACAATAAAAATAACATATTTTTTTAAAATCCTAAAGCGTTAATTATTTACTTACCTCAAAGTTATAGTAAGCCGTTCTTCGGGACATAATGTATCTCTTGTGATATTATTTTTAGCTATGTACTGGGTTATAGATTTCAACAATTCATCAAATGTATGAGAAGTCATATTGAAATAGTCGTAAAATTTTTCTGGATGTTTCCTTAGTTCTGGATAAAGAGTGTGAAATTGTCCAATGCTCAACCTTTTCTTGTATAATGGGTGAACCCAGTGCTTCCTTTTATCCTCTTTCAGCGCTTCTAAGATACCAATTACTTCAAAAATATCCATCGTGACCAACACAACCACTCCCTTCGTACAACAAAAGTAAAGTGATAATTAAGTCGGTCGGCTAAATAAGCGGCTAACTCTTAACAGTTTGCTTGCGACGCACGAAAATTGATTTGAGTCTGCAGCTAACTCAAATTTCAGTTCGCTGCAAATTTGCGGCTCACTCAGTCGGCCGCTGACAGTTTGCTTACTGGGGACACAGCCTAATGTGAGCGTTTAGTGAGAAATGTGAGCAGTATATGTGAAATTATTGGATTGACTGAGAGTATAGATTTTTTAGAAATCGCATCCATTTGCATGGAAAATTGTCTCAGCAATCAAGTTTTGTGATAAATATGGATAGGTATAGTCATGTAATGAAGATACTTACCATCAAACCCTCTTATTTATATTACTACTACTATGAATTAATAAGCTCTTTTACACCTGTTCTGCCGTGCGTGACTAGCACGGCAGATTATAATTTTTCTTATTTTAAGAAGAGTTGAATTTACGTTTATAGATACCTATTAATACGGTATAAATCTTATCCTTTATTGAGAATTTATTTATCGAATTCTTCTTCATTTTTCCAGGCTGTCGAAAGGGTTTATCAAGAATTAAAGGCTCTAGGCGAGTTGGACAACACGTACTTAGTGTACACGTCCGATCACGGTTACCATTTAGGGCAATTCGGCTTGGTGAAGGGCAAAAGCTTTCCTTTCGAGTTCGACATCCGAGTACCGTTCCTTGTAAGAGGGCCTGGCGTCGAACCTGGCACTGTGTAAGTATTTTATTTTTATATTATAGCCTTTATTTATAGATAGGGAATAAATAGTGTTGGCGACTGGCTGGGATGCCACCTCTTTTGTACTGACAACTTTAGAGAGGCACATGCCAAAGCACCTTCTCGCAAACCTTCTACACGTAATGTTCACAGCAAACAGTCGTGCAGTGAACGCACTCACTCCTCACGGTCGTCGGCGACTGTTCGTGCACAGAAGCTGGCCATAGAAGCGGACGCGATGCGGCGCCGGGTACAACGCGAACGTGAGTGCGCTCGACAACAAGCTGAGCGCGAACTTGAGTGCGTTCGACAACAAGCGGAGCGAGACCACGAACTTGCCCGTCTCGAGACTGAGGCGGAAGAAATGGAACTACAAGCCAGACTAGCCGCTTTGGAAGCGTCAGATAAGTCAACTAGATCTCGTAGTTCACATTTATCCAATTGTGATTCCGCAAAGCGCACCGCGACGTGGGTTTACGAGCAAAACATGATCACGGTATCTAACGCGAAAATACCTGGTGAGACACCGACTGTCACCTTGGACAACCTCCAGGGACTACACTCACAGCCGGCTGCCCCTACCAACACGGTATCGTTCTACGTACCGAATGTCAACCATACAGCTCCGTCGAAAACCACATGCATCACCGGTAACAATTACCGTCACACTGCGGCACAACAATTTAAAACATCTGAGCGCCCCATCTCAGACACCGTAACACAGCTTACCCAAGCCATTAACGCTCTGTCTAACCGACCAAAGCGACCCGAACTCATCATTTTCTCGGGTGAAACTAGTCAATGGATGGCGTTCAAAAGTAGTTATGAAAGAACTAAATGTCATTTTTCTCCGTCAGATAACTTAGATCGTTTAAACAACGCTGTGCGCGGCCCAGCATACCAGTCCGTAGCGTCTCTCATGTGGACCTCTGGCCAGCCCGACGAAATTGTAAATGCTTTGGAGCAGACCTACGCGCGGCCGGAGCTTCTTGTGGCCCGCGAGGTCGCCGAGCTACGCAACAGCCCTAAGCTAAGTTCTCCTGAAGAACTTAACTTGTTAGCTAATAAATTACGTAATTTTGTGACAACGCTTAAGCTACTTAACCAATACGATTATTTATCGTCACCAGAACTCTTTCGCTGTATCCTACTAAAAATGAGCGAACACACGCGGGGTCGTTTCACTGATTACGCATCTGTTTGCGCACCCGAACAACCGAATTTCTCTAAATTGGAAATATTGTCGCGTTTTCTCTTAATCGAGGCCGACAAACAATTGAAATATAACTTCATTGCTGACGGTACTATTAAGGCTCAAAACACGACGCATCCTACTAAGTTGCAGTTAAAGAAGGAAACGGTTCACGCCACTGCATCTAACGAAAAAGCATCCGAGCGTTGTACTTACTGTAAACAAGGGCCTCATAATGTAAAAGTCTGTAAAGCATTTTCAGCTCTTTCAATAGATGACAGATGGCGCTGGGTTCGTGAAACAAAAATATGCTACCGCTGCTTAAAATCCAACCCACATACGTGGAATAATTGTCGCGCCAAACGTTGTGGAGTAGACGGATGTCCGAGACGTCACAATGCACTCCTCCACGGTACAGCGACAGCAAACTCCAAACCTAATGTGGCATCAAAAAACCAAAGCAACAGTGCTCCAACGCCATCCACTGCACCAACCACTTCTAGCAGTATGGACACTTCAGCCAACGAACTTGAACCATCTGTCAAAATTGGAAACACGTCTGATAATTTGATTAATGTCACAGGGACACCGCGGTCATCTGACTATCCTCGCGGCCTACTGAAGGTGGTCCCGATCGTGCTCGAGGGTCCTGACGGCGAGTTCCAAACGTTTGCGTTACTAGATGAGGGTAGTACTGCGACGCTCATTGACGGTGAGGTTGCTGAACGCATCGGCGCGAAACCCACCTGTCAGGAACGGCTGCGTATCGAAGGCGTCAGTGGTATGAAAAAGGAAGTTGATGTGAGTTATGTAGATTTTTTTATTCGAGGACGTAATCAAACTGATCGGTATCTAATAAAACACGCGCGGGCTATTAAACCTCTGGGGTTGCGCGTTCAACATCCAGTAAAAATTAACTTCGCAGATTACGATCATCTGTTAGATTTATCTGAAGAACTTGCATACACTGACGTCGCCCCTACTGTCCTCATTGGTGCACCTGATTGGCACTTGTCTTTAAGTCGTGAAGTGCGGTGTGGAAAGAAAAGTGACCCTGTCGCTTCAAAGACTTTATTAGGTTGGGTAATTCATGGTGCGCTTTCCGTTTCGTCCAAGCCAGTAGAATTCGTAAATCATGTGTTAGACGATCTAGACACTCTTATCAAAAATCAATATGATATTGATGCCTTAGGCATAACGAAAAGTGTCCCTCGCCCTAACGATGATGATAAACGAGCCGTGGACATCATCGAATCATCAGCTTGTCAACTTGACGATGGGCATTATGAAGTAGCCTTACCCTGGAAAAAAGATTTACCAAAAATTATTCCTGACAGTTACCCTCAGGCACTATCGCGGTTCAAGGCCCTTGAACGTCAGATGTCTAAAGATGAATCTTTCGCCGCTGCCTTTCAGAAATTTATACAGGACATTATAATCAAAGGCTATGCAGAGGTATGCGACCCAAGAACCTATCACCATCAGAAGCTCGACAGTTCCTGCGTCAACGCGGATGATCGCGTTCGCTGGTATCTGCCAATCTTCGGCGTGTTTCATCCCCAAAAAAAGAAACTTCGAGCAGTCCACGACGCCGCCGCAACAACTAAGGGAGTAAGTTTGAATAGCATGCTGCTACAAGGTCCGAATTTACTTTGTTCACTCCTTGACATTTTGTTTCGGTTCAGAGAAGGCGCTATTGCTCTAAATGGCGATATCAAAGAGATGTTTCCACAGATAAAAATCTCCCCAAAAGACAGGGACGCGCAACGCTTCCTCTGGCGTGATAAAGACAACCAACTTATAGAATATCGCATGTCTTCAATGTGTTTTGGCGCGGTCTCGAGCCCCTTTATCGCACTTTACATTAAAAATAAAAATGCCAAATTTTTTCAAGCCGATTACCCTGCCGCTTGTAAAGCAATAATCGACGACCACTATATGGATGACTATTTAGGCAGCCATTCCAGCGTTGCAGATGCGGCGCAGTTAGCTGCCGACGTAGTCACCATTCACAAAGCCTGTGGCTTCGAGATGCGCGCGTGGACGTCAAACGACCCGAAGGCACTTTCGCTCATCCCAAAGGAACTTCGTAGTGACTCTACTTCTGACGTCTATTTACCATCTAACAGTGAGGTTGGCGTATTAGGAGTCAAATGGAACCCACATCAGGATTCATTGGGTTTCCGCACAATTTCGCAGTCATCGGTCGATACCTTAACCAAACGTAGTCTATTATCAAAAGTCATGAAGGTTTACGACCCCCTTGGCTTATTAATGCCTGTCATAATTTGGGGCCGCATTTTGATACAACGATTATGGCGGGCAGGGGTCGGCTGGGACTCACCTCTTCCTGATACGTACATTGGTGAATGCGAAGACTGGTTTTCACAATTGCGAGTTGCGTCTAACATAAAGATACCACGTTGGTATATGTGTAAAACGGATATGGTTGATGTTCAATTGCACGTAGTAGCTGA
Organism: Apomyelois bistriatella; assembly: GCA_947044815.1. Taxonomy (NCBI): domain Eukaryota; kingdom Metazoa; phylum Arthropoda; class Insecta; order Lepidoptera; family Pyralidae; genus Apomyelois; species Apomyelois bistriatella. Next base: position 5,936,218 of record OX345691.1, read on the forward strand.
CGGGGGCGAACAAGCGTACGCTTGTGTAGCCTATTGGCGATTTAGTTACGGTGATGGCACCGTGTCCACCTCTCTCATCGGTAGCAAAGCACGCGTCTCGCCTCTACGACCGGTTTCAATTCCTCGTATTGAACTACAAGCTGCTCTTATAGCTTCTCGTTTCGCGCAAACAATTTTGCAAGCTCATCGTATCAAGCCCTCCGAGACTACTTTTTGGACAGATTCCACCACGGTCCTAAAGTGGATTCGGAGTGATGCTCGGGCGTACAAACCATTCGTGGCGCACAGATTGGGAGAGATACTGGAAACCACCAACCCGTCCGTTTGGAGGTGGATCCCTACCTCTTTCAATGTCGCCGATGACGCCACTAAACCAAAAAAATTACATCTCACTCATTCTCATCGATGGTTTACCGGTCCGCCGTTTCTTTTAGAGCCGCTATCCGCTTGGCCAACCGAGAGACTAGCTGACGCCGAGGAGACTTTACCAGATCCCGAATTGAAAACGGAATTTTTGGGGTTGCTCCTCGACGATCCGTTCTCGAGTCTAGTACCTGACGCGACGCGTTTTAGTTCTTGGCTGCGCCTTTTACGCGCCACCGCCCGTGTTCTACAGGGCGCACGTTTATTTCGGCTTAAACTATCTCGGCCCATACATCCAAATTCTAACTTGTATTTCGATAGCACCACCTCTCCTTCACAACTTCACGCGGTGGACATCATAACTGCTGAGAAGATGATACTCCAACGAGCTCAGAAGGACAGCTTCCCCGACGAGCTGAAAGCAGCGGAATCTTTACAGCCCGTACCCAAAGGCAGCCGAATAGAAAAACTCGCACCGACCCTTGGCCAGGATGGCTTACTGCGACTTGATTCACGAATAAAATATGCACCAGGAGTGAGTGAGAAATTTATATCACCTGCAATTCTGGATGGTCGCCATCATATCACACGACTTATCATCCTTCATGAACATATTAACGCCGCACATTGTTTTAATGAACTGGTCCTAAACGAACTTAGACAAAAGTATTGGATCATTAAAGCCAGAGACAGCATCCGGAGTGTAGCCAACGCCTGTTACCAATGTAGAAGGTGGAAAGGCCAAGCTGCCCGACCTCAAACCGGCGACCTACCTGAGGAGCGACTCGACCATCACAAGAGGCCATTTACGCACGTAGGCCTAGACTATTTTGGACCTATCACGATCACAATATTCCGACGTCATGAAAAGCGCTACGTCGCACTTTACACATGTCTAGTATCGAGAGCCATTCACTTGGAAATAGTCACCTCACTTTCATCTGATGCTGCCATTATGAGCCTGAGACGCTTTATTGCCCGTCGAGGATCACCGTCAACTATATTTTCAGACAATGGCACTAACTTCGTTGGAGCATCTCGAGAGTTACGGTCGTTGCACAGTGACGCAGTTCATGAATATGCCACGAACCACAAAATTAAATGGAGCTTCATTCCACCAGCATCACCATTCATGGGCGGAGCATGGGAAAGGTTGGTCAGAACTGTCAAGTCAGCCCTGAGAGCCTGCCTCACAGACAGAATTATAAAGGAAGAAGTACTGGCAACATTACTCCTTGAGGCAGAGGCCATTATCAATTCAAGACCGCTTACATATGTACCATCTTCTCCCGACTCACTTGAAGCCCTAACACCATTCCATTTCATCCTGGGTTCCTCTTCTGTCGTACCGTGGACCAGTTCGCTCACAGACGCAGACTTATTGAGAAGGTGTGACTGGCGTCGGAGCCTACGTCTTGCTGACCAGTTTTGGGCACGGTGGCTGCGCGAATACTTACCCACGCTTCGTCCAAGAGGACGTTCCATCAACACTTCCAACTTAAGCGAAGGAGACGTGGTGCTTATCGCCGATCCTAGCCTCCCTCGCGGTTTATGGCCGCTAGGAAGGATAGTGTCTATCCACCCAGGGCGCGACGGAGCGGTTCGCGTAGCAGATGTTCGTACTAAAGGCGGCATACTGCGCCGACCGGCCCGCAAGCTAATATTAATGGAAGCTGCGCCCCAGCCAGTAGCCACCGGTTGTTAGTGTTCCACTGGGGATCCGGTATGTTGGCGACTGGCTGGGATGCCACCTCTTTTGTACTGACAACTTTAGTTTTTAGGTTTTGATACCTCAGTTGTTTTATGTCGGTGATTGTGTCAGTGTCCTGCCTATTGTAAAACTATAAAATTACTTATTAAATTATTATTATATTCATACTAAGTGTTTCTATCATACTTCCGCACAATATACATTCATACAGTCCACTAGTTCGATAACAAATAGGATGCCAATACCATTTCACAATTTGAAATCTAAGATTATTTTAACTTTTCTTATAGCGAAGGACAGAAATAAATTAATCAGCCGAATTATTTTGTAAATTAAGAGGGCAAATTTTAAATAATTTAGAATAAGGAAAATTATGGTTTTAAATTGGTGTTTTTGCAAAAGTGGTCCACGTGTCTGTCTGAATCCCATATAAAAAAAGCTGATCCTTCTATGCTCTTACAAATATTTGTATCTCCTTTAAAATGCAGGATGTCGTACACACGAGCACGTAAGACATTTTTCCCTCTTAACCTTATGTCTAATATTCTATATTTTAGAGTAGATGACATCGTTCTGAACATCGATCTGGCGCCCACATTTTTGGACATGGGTGGAGTGGACCCACCAGCGCACATGGACGGCCGGTCACTATTGCCACTGCTGCAGCCACGGAGGAGGCGGCAGGCAGCGGTTCATTGGCCTGACACATTTCTTGTAGAAAGGTACTTATTTATTGTTAGACTTCACTGAAAGTTTAGGAGGGAGTTTGTGTAACAAGTTGATGGAAAAATTGATATGGATATAAACCATAAGGATAGATACGTACGTATTGGTCTTTTTAGAATGTTTCGGTAACAGAGATAAAAATAGGGTAAACCATGTTGAAGAAGACATAAAGAACAAGCGAGATGAAAGGCCAGTCGTAAAAGCAATGATCTACAACAAAGAAATCTTATTAAACTTTGTTAATTAGATAATTTTCATTTTCAGCTGAAATGAAAGTTGAACTTCTTACCTTTGTCAACTGGCTGATACCACTAAGTACAAATAGACGTTAGTTTAATTACTGTCTATTAAAATAAAAAATAAAAATTTTAGTTCCGGCCGCCGCGACACACACATGGACAGCCGGGGGAAGTACAGTCGCGAAATGAATGAGCGTACCACAGAGCTCCCGCACGACTCGTCGTCAGAGAGCGGGGATTTCGACGAGGACACGGACGATGATGATTTCTTGGAACCAGACGAAGATGATGAGGATGACGTAAGTTTGTTGTTGTAACAATTGAATGGTCATATTCTATGACAAAAATAACATGTAATTAAATTAGCTATTGTTAAGACTATAGGTATTGTGTTTAAAATAGAGCTTAATCATAATTTTTGTTACATGTCAAAAAAAGTGTTGGATGTTGCGGCTTTTCAGCTAGAAAGTTGCAAACTTGCACATATTAATGTTAGAGGCCCACTGTATTTATTTTTAATATAAAAAACGAGTACAGACCACTTTTCACAAAGAAACATAAAGCCCCCAGTACAACATGATTGGAATTATGGAATTCTATGATTTTATATTACGTGTTTTACTTAAATATTAAATTAAATTTATAGGAAAGCGCGTACTCTGAGTCAAGTGATGCGAAGAAATCTTCAGAGCCACTCTTAAATAATGAAAGCCATAATCCGATCTTAGAGGCAAGTCTTGAGAAAGCCCTGGAACTCGAAGATAATGCCAATAGTCAGCCTAATTATTTGAAAACTTTTGATGGTAAGGAATTTTTATTAAATTAATACCAATGCGCCTTCTTGTTTTACAGCACAATAAAATGTTTACTTCGTTTGGCCTAATAAGTTTTTTCCCGGTTTAATCTCGATTCGTTCCCATCAACACGCTTCCTTAATGTAAATACAAACTGCTTAAGTTATTCTGTTTAAGTGAATGTATATCAATGTCGCGTCTTTTACTTTAAAGCCACTAAATCTTTTAAAATTGTCACTTCAAGTTACAGCGTGCTTTTATAAAATAAAATAAAAACTAAAAACAATCATTCCGCATATTTTAGACAGTGCAGACTTGGTAAATGATAAAGCAGCTCGCTTGGCAGTGGAATGTTCTAAAGCTGAACTTCGTGCTCCATGTTCTACAGGGAGGAAGTGGAAATGTGTTCTAGTAAACGGAAGATGGCGACGGCATAAATGCAAATATGAGGTAATCCTTTTTGCAATACAAATTTCACTTACAATAATTACATACAATTAATCTTATAAACGTCAAAAACAAAAACAAAATTATTTTTCTATTTGCAGACTGAAATAAGTACGCCACCTCCGAAAATGAGTACTAAGAAGTGTGCTTGTTTCACTCCAAGTGGACTTGTCTATACCAGATTGGAAACAGATGGAACAATAGCTAGAAGGCCTATGGACTACAACAAAGAAAACAATACAAGAATTCGCAGGTCTTTAGACAATGATGTTTATGAACCAAATACAGTAGAAAGTATTCTTGAAGAAAATCCCAGTATAGGGCATTTGAGTTTTAAAAACGAACCAATTGATGAACTTCAAAATAAAGAAATCAAAGAAAAGATAGATGAACTTATTAAGGAAACTGAAGCCTTTTTAGAAGCTTATGAACGTACCAAAGATAATATAGATCATAAGAGGATCAAGCGAAGAGCACAACATTGGAACCATAACAAAAACAAACACAAAAATGATGCTATTTTAAACAGTAACGAATCGTCTTTAGAATGCAAAATAGAAAAAGATGGTACCGTCAATTGTTCCCAAGTTATTTATAATGATTTAAAAGCTTGGATTACAAACAGAATGAGTATAGAAGATCAAATTCGACAGTTGAGAACAAAGCTTGAAGATTTAAAAGAAATAAAAAAGCACTTGAAATCCACAAAACCAATTCTAGTTGACCAACAAAATCTGCATAATAATTTGACAATTAGCCATATTCATACCAGGAATGTAACTCATGAACAATCTACTTCTCAACACGAGCATATAAGAAAGGGAAGATTGCACAGAACCCGAGCGAAACATAGAAACAGTACATTATTTGACAAAAAATATCGTCAATCTAATGAATATGTTATTCCTACTGCTATTAACGCAAATACTAAAGATGACATATTTGATATACAGCTTAAAAATGATAGCACAACGTCAACTACTACTCAATCACCATTATCTGACGGCTTAACAACGAAACAAATTTATGTTGGCACAGAGGTATCCAATACTCAAACAAGTACTTCCGATGTTGACAATAGTTATTTAGGATTCGGATCGGAAAAAGATAAGGCTAGTGTTGCACCAGGCAATGAAAAAATTGTCAGTACTGAATCTACCAAACAGCAATATGATGGCACGAGTACACCGCGAGAAGAAAATGCAACAGGTGCAATCGCAAACTTTTCGCAACAGGCACAGTTTTTCAGTTCAGAAATTGACAAAATACTTGCTACAGAGCATTCCTTATCGACAAACAAACCAGATACTTTTACAACTACAAGTACTACACAAGCATTAGAAACAACATCAACACATAAAACTACTACAACAATGAATCTAGGTCCAGCAAGATTGGACGCATCGGAATACGAACAGAGGAATCCAAATAAAGGCTTATCACGAATAAAAGGAATTTTGGACAAGGGAACTGACAATTTTCAAAGAAGATTACACCCACTTTACATTGAAAATGAGGATAAACATGTATGCTACTGCGAAGAAAATCGGTAAGTAGTAGGTTAACTATTTTTTCTTTGTTATCGATATACTCGTACTATGGTTCAGTATTCTGACGTGTCGTTATTTTTTAGGAAATCAAGAGGCCCAAATCACAATTATTGGGAAGCAGCACAAAAAGCCAGAGAACTTCGAAAGAAACTAAAAGCTGAAAGACTGCGAAAGAAGTTAAGAAAAGCAAAAAAGAAGGTATTTTGTTTTATATAAAATATCAACTATTTAAAATTTGTCAGTGGAGTGAAAGGAGTACGAAATATGATACATCTTTAATGGCAGTGGCGTGCATATCATAAAGACGTTTAGACGTTGCCTACCCTGTACTTTTGTAATAAATAATAAAAAAAATATTTAATCAATACATATAAATAATAAATTTTTTTCACACAAGATATCGAATTATCTTAACAACGCCATCTATGAATGCGCGCAAACACGCGGCGCGCCGCCGCCGCGCCGCCCCATACGCGCTGCTAGCTAGCTAGGCCAGGCCAGCTTTTTAGTAAATCGTCTGAAGTTTACTACTCTCACTAAGAAATCACTATGTATAGATGTGCTTTTGCTCGTGTAGTAGTGCAAGTAAAAAACTTACATGAACAGTCACATATGCGCTAAATCACGCCTGTGTGAGTGAATTTCAGACCTCCACTATAGATGAAACAAAATGCTATGAGATGACATTTCATCTCGCTCTCACTTTTGTTACGGCCAATTAGAATTACGCGTTACACATACTTAAATCTGATTAGTGATTACGAATATGACGATCGATTGCAGCAACATGATAACTGTGTCTATTGGATATTAAACGAGTAATGCTGCAAATTTAAAAACGCATAGACTTGAAGACTTTATATAAACAAGATGACATTCCCAATTCCGTAGGGTTATATTTTTATTTTCGTATCGAAATCAAATCAACAATATGTTTGCTTTGCTTGCATGCATTTGTTTGTTTTGAATGTTTAATTAATTGATAATTGCAATGTGCATTGTTTACAATGAAGTGAAAAAAATAGCACTTTTATTTTTAACAAATTTACACAGTTGTAGTTTAAAATTGTAAAATTTTCATGTGATTGTTGTAAACCGAGTGTTTGTTTACAAAAACTATAAAATGACGCGCTAAGTAATCTTTCATTTGACGAAAAAATGGCAATAATAATAAATGGACGTTATCCACCGGGATTGATCGGATTTAGTTGAAGTGAAGGGTAAGCTAACAACAACATTATTTAATATTATTTTCAAATTAATATGTTTGCTATGCTTTTCCAAAAATCCCACGGGACCGTAGGATAGGGCGGTCATCTTTTAAAAATTTTTAGGGCCTAAGTAGGTACATGATTCATATATTTTAATTTTATTACCTTCTTGCTCGTTACTGTTTTAGTTGTAACTCAAATACCTATACCTAAATTATAAGTATAAATAGAAATAGTTCTGGTCTAGGTAGGTTTTTGCCTACCCTAAGGAAAATGTCTGTGCACGTCACTGTTTAATGGTTGAACATGTCCTACTTATCCCAATTTTCAATTAAGTGTTAAATAAACTCAGGTCGAGTTTATCCTAAAAACACAAAATTAACATAATTGTGTGTGGAGGATTTTGATTTATTCGCATAAAAGTTTATCCTAATTTGTGTTTATTACCTACTTTTGAGATTATATAGTCAGATTCACGCTGGCTATAAGCACAACGTCGTCATATTTGCACCAATAATCGTACACGTCCTATTCATTCAACCGAAGTCAAAATAAATTCTTTATCATTATCATAAATGAGAAGACAATGCTGATTTATTAGAATATATCAGTACAATTTATTTTTGTTCCAGGCTGAGTTGGAACGACTGTGCGAATCAGAGCGCATGAATTGCTTCCGCCACGACAACGAGCACTGGCGCACTGCGCCTCTTTGGACAGCCGGGCCGTTCTGCTTCTGTATGAGCGCTTCTAATAATACTTACAACTGTGTGAGGACCATCAACGCTACACACAATTTACTATACTGCGAATTTGTAACCGGCCTGGTCACTTATTACAACTTGCGCATAGGTTGGTTGTTTTACTTTGTGCAAAATTTTATCAGTTCTCATTTTTGAATTAGTAAATAATAATAACAGGATATGTGTACCTGTTTTCTTCTAGTACTGATTGATATGATATTACTTCATTTCAGATCCATTTGAAACTCAAAACAGAGTGAAATATTTGACAACAGCAGAAAAAGAATATTTTCACAATCAACTACAGCAGCTACTGAGCTGTAGGGGACCATCATGTCGCCGATTTTCACATTCGAATCATTCAGGTAAAAAAAAACCTATATATAGGTAGTTTTAGTGTAATAAAAAAAATTGTATAGATGTAATCTTACCTACATAATTAGACTTTTATTCAAGCCAGTTTTAAAATTTCAGGTAGCAGTGAAGAAAATCTGAGTAGAAGGTTTGAGGAAGACCAAATGTACAGAAGTGATTTGTATGGCTATAATGAAAGGTATGTATGAATTAAACCCAACTAATTATTAATACCTATTTAGTTGTATATTATATTAATACTGATCTTTATTATTTTAAGATGTTCCGTTAAATGAGTTTAATTAATTTAAATCTCTGTCCGACCGAAATCGAAACAATTCCATTCATTCCCTAGTTTATACTCGTATTATAAGAGAAGATCAAAACTTTCTCTTGAATTCCTTGATCATTTTCGACAATAGTTACAAATGTGTTGTACATAAATTATTAATTATTTTTAGGGCAGCGCGATGGAATAGCTACGGACGCCGATACGCGAGGGCAAGAGAGCTACATCGGAGGCGTCACATGATGGCGTTCTAGTCAAGTATATAAAGAAATACTGTCGGGATTTCGCCAAGCAGCCACTGCTTGATTTATATCAATTACTAGCTGTTCCCCGCGGCTCCGCCCGCGTGGGACTCGGTTATATCGCGCCCAAAAGTAGCCTATGTTTGACCTCAGGTCGTTAACTACATCCCTACCAAATTTCATCACAATCGGTCCATCCGTTTAGCCGTGAAGAGGTGACAGACAGACAGACAGACAGACAGACAGACAGACAGACAGACAGACAGACTTTCGCATTTATAATATTAGTATGGATTTAGCGAAAATTCGCGAAAAATCACAAGGAATCGGGAGAATCTTGGACCGATACAAAATAGTAGACATAAAACGCCCTGTAGAGTTAGGTATTATAAACTATGCATCGAACTGTGTAGGGCTTCCTGTTACTTGAAATACGCTAAATAGCACATCGAGATAGGCTTGTCTTCTTCTATTTCTTCTGTGATATTGCATTGTCTAATGTCTTTCTACTGTCTATTCATAAATAAGTTTAAATTACCTACTAAAATAGGTATCACTGCCGAAAATTAATTTTTATTTTTTCTTTATATGTATACACGTATATCGTTATGTTAAAAAAGCCTTTGTCATAAATTTCTTTGGTTTACTTGCGTCAAATTTTTTTTGTTCATTAAGAACAATCTTAAAGTTTCGATGTTTCTTTCTGTCTATTTGTTCCTCTTCACTATTCTTATCCTGAAAATGTAATATATCATCTTTTGTTCTTATGCTAACTTATAAACTTTCTAGCTTTAATTATATTCTAAAATAATACAATGAATAAAGTTGTGTATGCGAAAAAGAATGTGTATCCCATGGGAATTTTATGTAGAAGAGTGTAATGTATATTTCGCCTGGCCAGAAGAATAATATTATCTAGTTTAAAAACTAGGTTGATTTGACTGATAGCTCCTTAAATCCAAAGATTTGTGTTATATAATATTATACTTGCATATACTAATTCTAAGGAATTAGTAAAAAATATAACGATTTTGACTGAAGAGCACCTGAGCATATAAAGTATAAGTTTGTTATTAACTGGCCAGGTTATAAGAGTAATCAATCGGTATGTTTGTAGCTTGCTATTTATCTTGTAGAGGTTATAAAAAGTGATATTAAACTGTTGCCATTGTGATGATTATGTGTACTGGTTGTAATAATAAAAAAAAAATATTCAGATTTATACTTTTTATTTAACACCTTGTTGGCACTCAACTTATAATACGCTGACAGGTTCACAGTAGAGGAAGATTAGTCATTATTATTATCTAAATGTCAAGTATATTGTCCAAATCATTATCATTACACAAAGCAAATAATTTTTGTGTTTGATTTTTTGAATTGATTGAGACTGGATTGGGTTGACAGAATTTCTTAGTTATTTTCCTTGTATCTGTAAAATCATTACCCATTAAATTTCTTTGTGAATACATTTTCTCATTAGAATTGTGATTGGTATTTATAATTGAATCATTTTGTGTACAAGTATTACTTTCTTTAGCTTCAGTTCCATTATTTTCTTGACTTGTTTCATCAGTATATTGAGCCCATTTAGATAGTTTACTACATGTAGGTGGGACAAATTTTTTTCTTACAATTTGTTTACTTGTGGACGGTTTTTCTGCTTCCAATTCAAAAGTATTATCTGGCATATGGTATCTTTCACATTGTTTAATTGGGCTTACAATAGACTCTCTTGGTGACAACTCATCAAAACATTCATACTTATTAGAAGTTTTATTTTTAAAATTAGTTTTACCTAATTTGCGTCGTTTAGAAGGAACTTCCAAAACTACCTCTGTGTCACCAAGATACATATCATTGACTATAGATTCAGTTGTGTTCGTTTCAGGCTTTTCAACATACTCTAACCATTTGCTTTTTTTTCTTTCATTACAATTTACATTGACATTTTCGTTCTCTTGACAGTTTTCTTCATCACTAGCTGGTGAGGTGTCAGCATCGTTTATATGTCCTCTAATAGCATTGAGTTTTTGAACATGAAGCCTGCATTCTTTGCCAGTTCCTAGTCCATATAAGCGTATAATTGATTGTTTTTCACCGCACAATTTACATTCAAATTTATTTGATTTCTTCACTTGATGAACCTAAGAAAAATACTAAAATGAATACCATCTATCATTCAATAATTTCAAGATAATATTTTAAGTAGTAGTAGTAGATATTTAATATCATCAGTTAACTGCTTCTGTGGCCCAGCTGTTAAGGCGCTTGCCTGAAGACCCCAGAGGTCATGGGTTCGATTCCCATGAAAAACATTATTTATTTAGTTATATCCAATTTAGTTCTGACATTGCAGGCTTAAATCACCTGATTTTCTGCCATTCTCCATTTGCCATCTGGTAGTCATTAAAAAAAAAATTAAAATTCATTTATTTCAGGTAATTAAAACCCATATTCAACATTAAATTATACATAAAACGAAATTTAAATTAAAAAAAAACGAAGTAGACAAATAAATTAACAAATTAAAATAAAATACGATTAAAATACAATTAAAATAAAATTAAAATAAAATTGAAATAAAATTAAAATAAAATTAAAATAAAATTAAAATAAAATTAAAATAAAATTGAAATAAAATTAACAAAATTAAAATTAAAATTGTCTCTCCATCCAGCAACACGGGACGTGTTTGTCGCAGCAGTGCCGAATGTAGGGACAATCGTGTCTACCAGCAATCATCTCCAGAACGGTGTTGGAGCTGGCTCGCACCCTGCGCACCAGGGACGCGGCACGCTTGCGCATAGTCGCGTAAAAACAGTCTGTGCGCGCGTCGGCAAACATTCCTGATGCGCTACAGAAACGAGGGAGACCCAACACTGCCCTGAAGGCATTGTTGAACTGGACACGGAGGGCATTGTAGACCCTTTGCGAATATCTAGCCCACAGGCTACAAGTGTACATTGAGGTACAATATGCTTTAAAAAGTGTTATTTTAACCTCACGAGAGCATTTTGCAAACCTGCGCGCCAGCATATTCGCCCTCCTCGACAACGCCCTCCGCTCCCGCTCCATGTCAGCATGATCCTTGAGATCCGCAGTAACTATATGTCCCAGATATGTGAACTCATCCACCCTTTCCAGAGGAACACTGTTCAGACGAACAGGTGGCAAGTTTTTTGGACATCTAGCCCCTACGGATTCAAACACCATATATTTGCTTTTCGACACATTATATTTCAATCCGTGGCGACCAACGTATTCCTCACAAGTCTCTAGAAGACTTCTTAAACCGCAGATCGACGCGCTCAGCAACACCATATCGTCAGCGTAACTTAAATTGTTGACACTTACTCCATCGACATGACAGCCTACATACTGGCTGCTCAGCGCGACGATCAGTTCGTTCATGTACAGATTGAAAAGTGAGGGAGAGGTTAGTCCCCCCTGCCTCACCCCGCACTCCAGTCTGTATGGCTCAGACACAGCACCCGCCCACCTGACATTATTAATCTGGTGTGTATACCAATATTTAAATATTGATACAACTTCCCGAGGTAGGCCTATGCTCTCTAGTTTTTTCCACAGAACGTCATATGCAACCAAATCAAAAGCCTGAGACAAGTCAAGAAAGCAAGCATATACGGGGGTTTTACGAGTTAAGTAGTATCCGACGGTATGCTTTAGACATAAAACTGCGCTTTCAGTTGACAGTTTCGGCCTAAATCCAAACTGATTATCGTGTAGGTGTAGGTATTTATCTAACTGACTATTAAGTAAACCGTCGAACACCTTTGCTATTACAGTAGCCAGTGATATAGGCCTATAGTTACTTTTGTCTGCTAAGTCACCATTATTCATTAAAGGAACCAGAAGCCGAGAGTTTCTAAAAATTTTGACAACAGTGTGTAACTCACACGATATGAAATTTTTGTCCTTCGTTAGACCATATTTCAGGTTAAAACGTATCTTCTATACAATATTTGTATAATTATATGTAGATATAAATTTATTTGTACTCGATTATGATAACGATTACTTTGAAATTTTAAACATAAGTTCTTATATAGTCAAAAAGATGATCTAGCTAGGTTCCATGTCCTTATGTTTAATATTTCAAAGAAATCGCTATCGTAATCGAGTACAAATAAATATATATCTACATATTGTTATACAAATAATGTTCGTTTAGTAGTTAGGATATTCATTTTAGACCTAACTAGTATTTTTTCCTGATTGTCCTTAGTCGTCTAAAGGATAAAAACAATGTGTGTTGGCCCCAACTCGATTTAGAGATCTCGCTCGGTCAATAAAGATAATACTTATAGGTAGGTACTTACTTGAAAAACGGAACATTTATAACACTTCAAAACTTGAAACGTTTGCGGCATTTTTTACATAATATAGGTCCGTAATCAAAACAAATCAGTTTCGCACATTGGCACATTTGATTAGAAAACAAACAAATAGGAGGGAATCCATAGACATAAACAAACTGAGTGACTGAAGTGTCATCGTCATGGCCATATGGCCATGGCAATGGTAGCTTGCCGCCGTTATCTTAGTTGACACATGGTTGTCATTTGACATTACTTTTTTTTGTATGTTGAGTCGAAGCCATACAGCTTGTTACTGGGGGGTTACTATCAACTTTTTTAGCAGGCCCGAAACGAAAGTAAGATTTCGCAATACATGATGTAAGGCGACATCTCCGTTACTCATTAATCCATATTGCATGGTTTTATTTGCATAGGCCCCCAGACAGAACATATCCAGTACATCAGACAAAGACGTAAACATGATGCCATAATGGCTTCAAGTAGTTTAGTTATGGACAACATCTAAGTTTCACTAGACTGGTGGCCTACCATCATCTCTTAAAACCATGCAAGATCCAGTGAGTAAGCGAGACAACGCAATACATGATGTAAGGCGACATCTCCCTTACTCACTGGATCTTGCATGGTTTTAAGAGACGGTGGTAAGGCACCTGGGCGTATGTATATATTATACCAAATAAAAAAGGTTTTTAGAGGCCTTTAGGATATCCACTAAAGCCTATACAAGCATTTTTTTCTTTAAAAATGCTTCCTGCTTCCAGTGATTATTCCAAAGAGCTATGATATTAGGTACAGGCACAGAATACTTAATAGTACGTACAGGGCGCTCATATTCGTATTATACTCGACAAGTGCGAGTCATATTTTCAAAATAATCTACCTAGGTTCTAAGTATAAATATAATTAGTTAAATGACAAAGGTAAGTAAAGGAAAGTTAAATAATATGACTTCTTACATTATTTTTATTTCTGAGCCACATTCATCACAGTTTCCGTATAAGTAGATAAATATTTATATTTACAAGTTTTGACACATATTTAATTAATGTAGGTACCATCTAGCTTTTCCCGCGGTTTACTAAGTAGAGTTTTAAGTAAGCGTAACTGTGGCTGCGCAGTGAATCCATACTTCCATACTAATATTATAAATGCGAAAGTCTGTCTGTCTGTCTGTCTGTCTGTCTGTCTGTCTGTCTGTCTGTCTGTCACTCTTCACGGCTAAACTGCTGGACCGATTGTAATGAAATTTTGTAGGGATGTAGATAACGACCTAAGGTCAAACATAGGCTACTTTTGGGCGCGATATAACCGAGTCCCACGCGGGGCGAAGCCGCGGGGAACAGCTAGTAAGAAAATAAATAAAAAATATGTAGGTAATATACTTTTAGATGCTTTAAAATATTTTTTACATAATTACGGTACTCACTTATTAAACAAGGTATACTTGGCAGGACTTTTTTCCTAATTAATATTGCACAATTCGCACGTATTTTTTCATAAAAGTGAAGTAGGCAGGTAAGTAAAGTAAGTTACGACTGTTATATTTTGTTAAAAATAAGTTAGTCTAGTAATTAGTTCTTTTTTTACAGCTATACCCGTAATTTATGTACCTACCTCGACTGTGCTCGAGTGAATCATTTTAAAAGATAGTTAAGTATCATCAATAAATTTTTGATTTTAATTAAAATAATAGGTATATTCAACTATATGGAGCAGATAATTTAACTTGCCTTTTCTTTTTTGGTTTTTTGCATAAGAAAATAAGGAAGTCATTTTCTTACCTTTGATCGCTTTTTTTTACTAAGGTAGGTTTATAATGTAGGTAAGTATATTTTATAAGTAATTACTTCATCACTTTTATAAATTTTGTTTTAGCCAGTCTCACATCTCGTTTAATTTTAAAATGTTATAAGTACCCAAGTAAGTACTTTATTATACATCTGGCTGGATTTAAATAACTGTCCGAATGCATGACGGACAGTAATTCGACAAAGACCCATCTAATTCTTAGACCACACCCGCACCCGGCACATCAGGTGGGATATTATATATACAAAAAAAGTCAGTCGTGTAAAAATACTAAAGGTAAAGAACGTGGTTTGACTGGTACACACATTGTTTGCTGCTGCTGTCACTTTTAGTTAATTAAGCATAAAAAAAGTAGTCAAAAATAAATTTTAGGTGAAAAACAATATGATAAATTCAACATTTTTTTATAAAACTGAATTATTATGTATCATACCCACATATGCTATTTATTATTATGATAAGTATAATTTTTCGGGTTTTCTCCCGTTTTCGCATAATTCATGAGTTCCTAAACGCGGACTGTTAGAGGTATCTACTTAAGACCAACTTTTAAAAAAATATATGCGTAAATAATTAAAATATAATAACAATATACTTACATAATTGAACATAATACTTACTTAACATTGTAATTTATTTACAGTTTGGACAAAATTTGGCACCTTACGTTAGATTTATTTACAAAATTGGCACAAAAATGAGCATATACCTAGTTACCGTGGAATTAGGCCACATCTTATTGAAAAACCTTATCTACTAATGTCAACTCGTTTGTGCTCAAGTTTTTAACCTGTCTTTTTGTAGTTGTTTGGTATTATCTTATTCGTATCGAGTCGTATAATAGCTAACTCTTCTTTGTTTTGTCTACAAAAAAGTGGCTACGTTCACTGCAATTTCGAAGCATCTCTGAGTAGGATTCTGAAAC
The DNA here is from genome assembly GCA_947044815.1 of Apomyelois bistriatella. NCBI lineage: Eukaryota > Metazoa > Arthropoda > Insecta > Lepidoptera > Pyralidae > Apomyelois > Apomyelois bistriatella. The sequence goes on from OX345691.1 coordinate 5,951,964, forward strand.
GTGTAGGAGTCCGGGTAGTTGGGACTCTGGGGATGTGCTATAGAATGAAAATCTTCCATTAAATTATTGCTGTTTGGGCCCATACGAAACCTACTATTGTAATTTTTAGTCAGACAGTTTTGAATGGGTGGCGTAACTAGCAAATTAGTAACTAATTAACTACAACGGAAACATTAATGTTTTTTTTAGCAACAGTTACTATCATTTGCAAGTATACTGAAATACTTTTTCATAGCTTAACGACAAATGGATTAGAATATACAACTAAAAGTGAAAGAACCTTTCACACTGAAACTGTCGTAATAGTATAGAATTCTTAAGGCATCGGCTGAAATCTGTGTACAGCTTGGCGAGCCGACATAAAGGAACTTCAATCAATAGTTTAAGCATCGTAATTTATGTGTGCATGACAGTGGTGCGCCTCGTGTAGCCCCTCCGTGTGGCGCCACCGGAGCCCTGTGCTTCGCACTCTCGACGCACCCTGTCTATGATGTCAGCTACGAGCTTCTCTTCTTTAGATCTCTTCTCCTCCCAATCAGCCATATTAGTATTTGGTTGATCTGTAAAATGACATAAGTACCTATTTGTAATATGTTTTTTAACTGTTTAACAGACACATATATTTCAAGTGGTTTCTAGTATAACTTAACACCCGTCTTCCCAAGGCTGCTAAAAGTGTCTAAGGAAATCATAATTCTACCAACCTGAGTGGCCACGGACTAGTGGCTCCTCTGCCAAATGTAATAGTGTTAATTACTCATTGTGTATTTCCTCACACCGCGCGTAGAATGTGGCAGACTTTTCCACGTAGACATAAGTGCGCGTGCCATCTCCGGTTGGTTTAATACTCTAAGCACAGAATAGATAATAGTACTATAAGAAGAGTTCGCTTCAGGATATTTTCATCGCTTCAGGCAAATGGCCAAGTCATTCTTAAGTGTCTCACGCTATCTCCGAAGCTTGATAATGTAGTGACAATAACTAATAATAATTTAGTGACATTGATTTTCCCAGAAACACGTGGTGTAAGATGTATACCCAAATGTGGCAATGCTTATTCTTATCTTACACTAGGCGAAAATTAAAAAGGTTTTAAATCGTAGTAAATACGAAATGGTACTTTTTGTACTTAAGTTAAAGATTACTGACCTTTTTGACCTCTGCACGTTTTTTTCAGCTCTGCACTTTTGGCCTGTGTAGTTTTAGTAGTCTGGTAGTTTGGCACACTAGTTTTTGGTATGGAAAGTTCAGGATCTGGCTCCTCTTTGATTTCCGGTGTAGCTGGTGGGGTGGAAGCTTTTTCTTTGGATAAAGCTTCCGCCTGTGAGTTTGTCAACACCGGACTGGAGTCTGCAAGTATTTCACTATGTCTGCTAGCTAAATGGCCGATATAACCTGTATGAAATAATTTATGTTTTAGTTCATCACTTCACTATCACTACATAGTATAAAACAAAGCCTCTCTGTCCCTATGTTCCTTTTGTATGCTTAAATCTTTAAAACTACGCAACGGATTTTGATGCGGTTTTTTTAATAGATATAATGATTCAAGAGGAAGGTTTTATGCCCATGTAAAGCCGGGGCAGGTCGCTAGTACATATATAAAATGAACATAGCGACCAAAACTAAACAGACATTTGTGCAAAAGGTTCTGTAATAGCAACCAAATACCACTAAGAACTAAGTGGTACCTATCCAATTGCAATGTGGTTCAAAGATGAAGGCTGCTTTCGAACAGGCAGTACAGCAGTAGATTTCAAGAGTGGAGGTGACTTGAGAAAAGTCAGTTATGATTTTTAAAACCTAAAAATTTTATTACATAATTATAAATCCTACTGGGAATGGTAACATTGCTGGACGACATTCTTTTATTGACAATTTTTTGACTGATATACGACTTATGCTACAAAAGCGAAGCGCAGAGCATAAGCTACTAGTTATTAACAATACTTAAATAGAGTTTCAACAACAGAAAACTAATTTCACCTCTCGTCTGAAAAGAAAACAAAATCATTGCAAAAGCTACGAAGCTACGATTTTGCTACGAGATTGATTTGCTACGAAAGCGCTACGGTTGCTACACTTGTTACGAATGTACAACTAACACATAATAGGTAGGCAGGTATCTAACCTAGAGCTTGACAATTTCATAAATCGTTATAAAATATCAGAATAAGCGCACATAGGGTTCGTTACAAGCAGAATATTAATTTAAACTTCACTACATATTATGTAAATTAAGAGAAGAAATTTTTTTGACCCCTTTTGACTTTTTAATTTCAAGGTATTTTTTATTGTTGTAGCGGCAATATTTTTTTTAAAGCCATTCTCCCACAGGAATGTTATTAAGTTGTTTCCAGATTAGTTAGGACATTTCAGACGTGCATCACAAGATTGTCTGAAAATAAAGATGATTCTGTCTGTGCTTTGGAAGATACGTCAAAAGTTGGTCAAGGATATTTTCTGAAAGAGTTAGTAATTCAAGACTGAAATGTCCTTTCCAACCTGGTATGAACGAAGTATGCTTTCCGTAAGATTTGAACCTACGACCTTCGGATCTTAGAGCAAATGCCTTAGCCACTGAACCACAGACGCAGGTGCAATACTAATTTTTAGTAATGGTCGGACACGGTCAAGGTTTGGTTTCGGCAACCTACCAAACCTATGGTCGCACTAAAACTCTAGCTTTAGCCTTAAAGCTCTTCTTCTTTTAGTCTTATTCTTTTAGTGCGATCATATTCGTAGCAACTGAATTATAGCAAGTCGCACGCTGGAATTTGGTTAGGTAGTTTGTGTCTCGTGGTCTGACTTTGTGGTTACTTCTGTCACCCGCTAGTATATCATTTGACACGTTTTAAACGGGTTTATGAGGATGACGGGTATTTAAATTAACAATAGAGTTTATCTGTGTAAAATATTCATCGATATCTGTTATAGTTTTAGCAGAAACTGAAACAGATACCAATGATGCATTTTCGGTTTTAGCATAAACTCCTGTTTTGATTTAACTTTTATTTCTTTTCGTTTCTTTCGTTACACGTACCATGCACGTACGTAGTTCTGTTTGTCGTCTGTTTTTGACGATGGGGGAGATCAAACAAGCTATGTTGGAGGAGATGAAACTAATATGACGGTGTAATACAGGTCATTGAACCATGCAACATGTACGAAACATACAACATATACATGGAATCGCTTCCTAAACAGATCTAATTACCTTTCCTGCTTTTAAAGTACACAAGGCACTGTTCGCATTGGAAAAGGGGGGCAGGATTTAGTGGATGGATCACATGAAGTTTATATTTATGCCTGTACCAATGAGTCCGACTCTGTAGAATCTCCCCACACAGTTTACAAATTACACTGCCGTCGTTCCTCGTCATATATTCTAACAAATCAGTCCTTGCTTTAGGAATTTCTTTCGATTCTTCTTTGTCACTATCTGTTCTTTGTTCTTCAGATTTAACATTTTCTGTCAGAAAATGCATGCCCGTTGTGCTGCCCGTTGTGTCTGGATTGGTTGTTTCGTTCAAAGTATTTTGTATACAATCAGTGTAAGAAGAATCAGATAAGACTTCTAGAGTTATAACTGGCATATTACCATCACCATCTTCCTCATATGTGTAATGAAAATCTGAAAAATTACATTATATATCACAGACAATTATAGTTATATTTGGAAATCGGTATTGGAATCGTTACAGCAAAAAATATTAAAACGAACCGTGATTTTTTTCTCTTTTATTTTGATTATTACTTTTAGTGTACATATTTTCATATTAATTATTTTATATGATGGTAAGATCTTTTTAAAAATATATCTATTTTTAGTACAATAAAAATATACTTTTGTCTTGTTCACATCAATTTATTGTTAAAGCTTTGATGTTTTCAAAGATAATTACAAACTTATTTAAGTATTACAATACCAGTTAGACTGTGATAGTCATTTTTGTTAATAACTGTTATAATAAAAAACTATCGAAATATCTAACGATCTTATTTCAAATTACGTTTACAATATTACGGGAAATAGCCAAAAAATAATTTTATTTAGTGTTTTATTATGGCTCCTATTTAACTTGAATTTATAAGGCTTTATATCTAGGCAGTCACATATATCATATACATATATCTAAGTATAAACTATATTAAAGATTGAGATAGAACTTTGCAATAAAAATTTATGTATTTAAAATTATAATAAGTATAAAATGTTCTACATATGTAACTACGATGCAAGTAATTTTCTTTCCTATTTTACTTGCATCGATTATATTGGTGGTAGTTATATAGCCATTTTATTTAAATGAAAGTAAACTATGAAATCAATAGAATAAAGAAAAAAATCAACATTTGTTTAAAATTGCACATGAAAATCTAAATTATATATATTGTATTGTAAGTTTGCTGACAATAATTAAATGTGTTCTTTAAAACAGAAAATATACCTTAGAGAGGCTAACGTATTGCCGTAAAACTTCTATAATCTGTGGTGAAACTAATATCTCAATCTGAAAACTTATATTGCTTTAAACATTTTCACAAAATAAATGTTTCTACTTGTTCGAAATACAAAATAAAGAAAGAATATATATATTTTATGAGATGTGCAATGTTTTTTTTTTAATCCGAGACAATATTATCGGTTTTATTAGTGACACTACTAATAGACAAAAATTCCTTTTTTTCTAGTTTTAGAAGATAGTATGTATTAGATATGATTCATTTTTTTAATTGCGTCTATGGAATGGACGTATAAAATAAAACTAAAATATATTTTGGAGGAAAACATTGCACTATACAAAGTAAAACTTCTATAAAAAACTTTATGTACCTATGTAAATCAACACACGCGATAAAATTATGGTAAATTAAAAAAAAAGTGCTCATAATACTAGTAAAGATATTTTACATGTATAATTAACGATGCCGCCTTGCAGCACGTGATAAAAAGAAGAAGTAAGAATTATAATAACTCAACAATGAACATGTCCGCCAACTTAGTTAGCACTAATATCACAAAATAAAATACTACAAAAGAAAAGGAAAAAAAAAACAGAAAATATAATAACGCTACTCCAAGCTACCCAATAATGTTTTAGAAAAAAAATTTGATATTGAAATGAAAAATTGAAAAAATTAAAAAGGAAAAAAAAAATTGACAAAAATTACTCGAATAACTTGTGCGAGTGACTGGCTCTAACGTAACTTTCTTAATATAAATCACACTGAAATTGCTAATACCTTCTAGGAGATTTCTTGCATTTAAGAAGATTCAAGAAAAACACCTTTTAACTAACATATCTACATGAATGTGATCTAACAGACTTAATAATAAAACTTAACATAACCTTACCGAATATTGTGCGTTTAATTTAAAAATAAAAACACATTTTATGAACAATAATAATCTTTTAAGTAGATATGATAGTAAACATTAATCTAAATTTAAATTTTTGACACTATATAATATTAAATTGCTCTTTTACACTTATATATATCAAACACTTTCTTAAAATTACGTGGAGATTAGTAATAATCGTCCTCAAGTGAACTTATAATAACTCTTTTACACACGAGACAAATCACATAAAGTAGAAAGCACAAGCAGCGTAGAGTGTATGTCGAAAAGTACATAACATTATCACCCGTATTTTTTTAATTTTGTAACATACGATACATATTAACGGTATCTGTACAAAAAAGACCGCGTTGTTGGGATAAAAAAGTGTTTTTAACTTGGTTATTCAATTTTATTTTTTAAAGTATAACTGAAATTAAAAAAAAAAATTGGCATTACCCATCCTCTGCCTATTATTAAAACAATTACACTGCTGACTTTAATACTTATGTGACTTTATCTCGTGTTCAAATTTATATCGAATAGATTAGTCATATTCTAAAACGATGTATTCCCTTATCAATGGAAGAACTGCTGATTTCGTTTTGGGTCCTAGATTGCCTAGAACACTTCCATACCAACTAAATATACCCTAAAACGTAATTAAGAGATGGAAACGGTAATGCATATTATACAAAATTAAAGGTGCTATGGCACTATTAAGGTTTAACATTTGACCTCTAGCTATATTTTCTCAAAAAGTTTAAAAGAAGGTTTATCTTAACGTTAACAGTACCCCCATCCATCTAGAATATTATAGGTACAATATTTTCTACATATAACGGGAGATGCAAGAACCATATACATATATATGTTATAAAACATACTGCTGTTACCGTTCAAAATATTCATGTAGTGATAGATAATTTTTAAAAGTAAATTGTGCATAGACAGTGAATATATTCTTTGGTTTTGTATCTCGCATTTTAACTAAAAAGCAAGTGTGAAATTGTACCTATTAAGGCAACAGCCCTTTAGAAATAACTTTATTTTTATATTAATTACAAATGTATATGGAAGGCACGTTTCAGACTTGTACAGCACCCGTTAATGTTAAAAATTTAATACAATAATTAATTTTAAACGCTGTAATTATTGTATAACTGGCCACAATAAATTGTTTATTATTGTCTAATATCTGCACAACCATACAAAACTTTTTAAACAACTTTATAATATTTAATATGTAACAAACATTAGATATTAAATGCATAACAGTATCATTGGAAATATACATATATGTACGTAGATTATAAAAATGAAAATTTTATTCCAAAAATAGAACAAATACTATTTATATTGATAACGGGAACTTCAAGAACCTCAAAAACTCTGAATATAAACTATCTATAGTATAGGAAAAAGTAATTTTAGGCGTTTGTAAGGCACATATAATATTGTCTATGCCCTGCTCAAATTTCACGTGGAATAATACTTGTGCCGAAGTTGTACCTCATCGTCGCACTCAAACTTGCGTTGGATCAGGCGAGGAGTGTGAGGGCGTAGACCCATGGGGAGAACCAGAGCCCATGGCTTCCAGCTTGATTCCAGGTGGCAGCTGCCCTTCCATGCCGGGCAACATAAAAAACGCGTTAGGAGGATACACACAATCTTTAGGCACATAGCAATCATGCGTAGTTTTCATGTGGTTTTTCATTTTATCAGGCCTAGAGAACTCTTTGCAGCAAACTGGACAAGGGAAGACCTTTCGTTGCTGCCCCTCATGGTAGAGGAACGCGTGCCTCTGGAATGAATATTTATTTTTAAAAGTTTTCTGTATATTTTCTTTCGCGCACTCTGTGCACTGGTATACTCCTTCATTGACAGACGCGTATCGGAACAGATTTAGACCTCTCACTGACATTTCCGTGAGTTGTTCAGCGGGGTCATTGGACGCTGAATTTGCCCTTCTTCTTATCCGTCTTCGGGATACTGGCCTTTGCATTTGGTTGTTTCCTGTTGTGTTGTTGTTTAACGAATCTGTTTGGTATTCACTAGAGGTAGAAGCCTGCATAGATGGATGAACGCGTATCTTGCCATGACCATCGTTGGTGGGAGATTGTGCATATTTTGTATTGTCAAAGTCTGGTGTGCCACGTCCTGGAAGAAACAATAGACGGTTAAATTAGAATTTTAAAACTTTTTGAAAATTACATCAAATCTTTCGCTCTAAGTACTTTTTTACAGAAAAAGGTTTTATGAGAAGTACCTACCATTTTAGTGCACGTAAACATTATGTAGGTACCCAGGTACCTACATAGTGTTTTTTAGAACATGTGTCTCAGCAAATCATTTTAATAACATTTACAGAATAAGTTAAAAAAAAACACATTTAAGTACTATGAAGATAAAAATGAGAACAAAATAGCATAAAATATAACATTCTAAAACTAATACAGTGAAGGCTTTAAAAAAAACAGAGAAAGAAAATATATTAACCTTTATTTGTTCAAATCAAATGACGAAATTGATTACACCATGATTGAAAAGAAAACCACGAATGATAGAAAAACTACACGGACTAGTTTCTAAGTCATGTCTCATACGCCCTTTAATGCTAACTAATTGATACAACATGACAACTTTATCTGGCATAAACCAGATAAAGTTGTCATGTTGTATCAATTCATGTTAGCCTATATAAAGTAATAAGCATTCAAGGGTGTAGTAAATTATAATTATTTGGTCTTTTAATATAATAGCACCATAGGTGATGTGACCAATTCGATACTTACTGCATAAAATTTTGTGAGACAGGCACAATAAACGTATGTCCATGTATTTATTCCTCTAATATTAAAACAAGAACAAAAATTAAAAACATAAATTACTAATTTTGGAATCTAATGAACTGATATCAATGATCAGATTTCTTTATATTGCAATAATAATGACATCACAAAAGGTTGATGCTCGTTTATAAATTAGATACCTACATCAACACCAGTTCGTCTTTGTGGTTCAGGCAACAAGAGATTGAACCATATACATATTGCTTAATTAACTATTTAAAATAATTATAAAGTAATAATAAATTAAAAAATAATATAACAAAAAAAAGAACAGATTTCACTATGATATAATAGGACTCAAGTGTTTGCATTTGGAACTATTTCGGCAAGTTAAGTAGTAGGTACATAATTATAAAAATAACACTTCAGTTAACTTAGCTCTTAAGATCACATAAGGTGGGTTTCAAAGTTGAAAAAGTTACAAATTTATTGCGTTACTGTGAGATAAAAATAATGAGACCGTTAGCAGCTGCCTTCAACGTATAATAAGATAGTGAATAGGCCGATAAAAAATAAATTTCTTCCATCAAGTCGCAGATAAATTATAAACAAAAAGCAACAATTTGTACTGGACCAAAATACTTGTTCATCCGCATAGCATTAATTTGAGCAACATAGAAAGCATATCAAAAACTTGTAGCTCTAACCACACCGTCTACGAAATGTGATAAAAGTATTATAGGACAACATACCTGCTCAGTCCTCTCTCCGTGACTACATCCTATAGTTTAGAAAATTCACTCCTGTGTTAACAACACTATTAATGTCTACAGTATTATAAATAACTTAACTTTTAAAAACTACTTTTTACTAATAACCCGTGTTGTTACTTTGCTAATATTAAATTATATTTATGTCTATTCAATTTAATTTATCTGAAAACATTTAATTAAGCATGTGTAGTCGTTGCTATAAATATCACTAGTTACAGTTTTCAGTTTAATATTTGCCACGTTTACATTATAATATTTATCCCTCGACTTCGAAATACGGCAAGATATTTTAAGAACTTATTATTTATTCATTTCAAATATTTTTTAGATACCATAAAAGTAGATACCATTATAAATTATACAACGATAAGTACTTATCAGTAGTAAGTATAACAGAAAAAAACAGACATTAAGACTCTGCGGAAGATCACATTCTTTCAACGTCATAATAAATAAAAGAGGTATAAATAAAATTAATAACAAAACAAAATAATAACGTTAATTGATAAGATTTTTTTGTTTTGCTGTAACTTTTATTATTTTCTTTAAAGATTCTAAAAATAGTAATTAACACCTTATTGTATACCAATGTCTGTCATTAACAATTATGCTATGTCGTGTAATTTCCACTTCTAAATGTATCTAAACATTACTCTTTGCTTTGCTATTGTCTAAGTGCAAATAACAAAAAATATGGATTTTTTAAACATTTGGCTAGACTATTTTACTTTGTGTGAAGTTAATCCATATCATTTACATAAATATCTATCTGCAACTTTTTAGAAATCTATGAGAGTTGATAAAATTACATAATATTTCTAATCTGCTTGCGAACAAAGTTAGAATATATATATTTCTCTTTTCTTATAGTAGTCATAGGCATAATATATAATAGGATGTGTCATTTATTTTTATTACTAAAATATTGCACTACATAGATATATTCGTGAAAGACAAACTTTTTAGATTAGGTATTAAAAATTAAAATAAGTTCTTTACGATATCTAGATATGATAAAGTTCCAGTAATATATATAACTCTTTCATTGTTTCTCTTAAATGTTGTATAAATTCATATATACGGTGGACTCAAATCAACTGCAAATATTTTGAGGGTAGATTCAGACATCTTTTTCAAATAAACTTATATCGAGTCCACCTTGTCAATAAACGACACATCCATACAAATAAATAGATTTGTAATCAATTACAAATTGTGATTAATATAATTCTTCACAATTTTAACAAAATCTTTATATAGAGGTAAAATTTATTTAATGTTCTTTAACATTTTGGATGAAGTTGTAATATTTATTGCTATTAAAATTTTCTTGTCCGATAACTTTAATAAGTGATGTTAAGTATTTAAATAAGAATATATATTTTACAATTTAAGTGCGAGTTATATAGAAGAGGCGCGGCGAAGACACAATATGAACCTAAATAGTACGTAGCATAGCATCGTTTTTGCGTAAGGAGATTTTAGAGATAGTCATATCTTCGCCTCCTTATAGACGTCTTCGCCTCCTTGTGGCGGAGGCACGCGCCTCTTGCGCACCTTTATAAGACGTGTACCGCTCCGCTAGGCGACACGCTACGTTATGCTACGTTGATCTGTGTGCTACGTTCTTATTGCGTTACCTCGGCAACGAGCTTCTGCCACACGCCACGATTCTTCTATAAACCGCGCCTTAGGTAGGTAGGTACTCAATCTGATTTATATTTCAAACGGTGATCATTACAGAATCTGGCCATGCTTCATTAAAATATTAAACGTAACAATATCAACAAATAATATACATAAGTATTTATATATAGTATAGATATTTTAGGGACAATCCTTATGCCGCATTAAATGTGACATTCTTAAGTATAATTTAGCACCAATTGATGATATAACATTTCAATAAACAATAATGGGTTCATATTTAAATATTTAGCAAGACATTTAAGAAATAACGATTGTTAAACGATATAAGCGAACAACGATATAGGTATCTAGTGTCATCGTAGAAATATTTAAGTAAAAATTAAGTTCGAATGAGTTAGCTTAGGCACTGGCTAAATTGACTATAAATATGTAAGAGATTTTTTTTCCAATAATAGCCTCACCTTATTTAAGTCTAAATTTTCCATTTAAGTACCTATCAATTTCCAAGGTAAATTTCATATAAATATTATGAAAAGTAGGTACAATAAATTCGTTTATATGAATTTGAACAGTCTTAATATTGATTATCAAGACTCAATTGCCTCGAAACGCACGTATAATTTTTAATCATTTCATTTGTATCATAAAGTTTTTTCACTTCTCCAAAAAATGGGAAACATGAGATGATACAACATTCTTAATTTTTTATTTTTTATCATTAACTACTTGGGCCTAAAGGGTCTAATTTTCTAAGGTAGCTTCTTAAAGTAGATGTAAACTCTGAATAATGAAAATAAATAATACATAACATTCTTTGAAATTTCTTATTTCCCTAATAGTCGATAAATATTTAACTTATATTTATATAAGTAAAGGCACACTAATAGGCAAGCGTTCCTGGACCTACAATTTGTTTACATTGGATAGTTTTGGTTATAGGTTCAATGACATAATAAGTACATCCTACTAAATTATTTTAACGGAAATAATTGAATAAATAGCCGAGATTATCATCCGGATTTTGAACAAGAAACGTGACTCTATCAATATATGGAAGACTACATTCTGCCTCTAAATTTAACTAAATAAATTTATAAGTACCATTTCTTATTTTATAATTAAGGCATTTTAATTTCTACTAAAATAGAATTTTACAAATCATCTCATGATTCCAGTTATTTATAAATCTTTTTCAAAGCACCTTGCTTAGATCACTGCGAGAACAACGCGGCGTTGCTCTGTCTGAATTATTTACAATAACTGTCAACATTTATAACATTTCATTACATTGTACATTTCTGTACAATTTATGGTACTAACGTTATAAGTAGGTAGGTCGTTCTAGATATATTGCACTGCTACCAAGTACTGCTTACGTAGGGGAAGCATACCTTAGTGATAGTATAGGTACATTGCCTAATCAAGCAGCACGATACCGCCAATAACTTATTTATTCATGAATATAATGTAATTTCGGTACTCAATTACAATGTAAACTGTATAGGTGGTGTCGTACTGCGAGACTGGAGCAAGTGGGATAATATTATTACCATCGTATTAATTTGAAAGGCTACGAGAGTAGTATTATTTTCATAATTAACTACAAACTCGAATTATTCTTGTTATATTGTCTTTGACATATTCAGCAGGTTCTAAATTACCATCAAATATATAATATTTTCTAAAGAAATATGCACCTAATAATTAAATGACGATAGGAATTGAAATCTTATTGAGATATCTAACTAATAGCTGTCATAATGATTGGGGCTCTGTATTCAGGAACTGAATGTTTACTAATAATATTGTTTCTACTAATGAGATTTCCAATAACTATGTAATAAAATTGCCTCATTCACTATTAGATGTGTAGTTAATATATGTATGTATAGCATAACATTTACAACCAAATATTTCAACATCAATAAAATATTTTAAATTAATCTTAACAAATTCTAGAAAATAAATTCATAGCCTGTGTTGAGTTTTACTTCGAAGAAGTCAAATCATCATTTACAACTAAGATCACTAATAAGGCAAGTTAAATGAAAATGCATTTTACACCACTACACAATGGCATTGTGAGGAGCGTCTGTGAACCGTTTTTCTGTAGCCTCTTTCATACATAAATATCGCTTCGACGTCGTGAAACTGGGTGCTTAGTCCCATCATCTCAATGGTGTCAATAGATATTATATTTAGCTTGAAAAGTATTTAACATGATAATTATTGCTATTCAGTGCATCATAGCACAGATTCCAAAGATGTATCAAACAGTAGGTTAGACCAAAAGGTAGTAGGTAGAAACCATTGAAACTTGGAAAATAATATTTTAAAAGAGAACGTCATTTAACACGAATTTGATACTAAGCACACTGTTCACGTGCAGCCTAACAACTCGCTACACTATATTCCTGCCATTGTTGATTCATAATTTACTACTAACTTATCACTACTAACTAATTCAGTTCAATGAGAATTGTATGCACTATTTAGCATAGGGTGAACGTTTTATAATTTGTTAACAACGATCACCATGAGTAATTATTTTGTACCCTGAAAATTTTGTAAGTAATAAAATTAAGTAACAAGTAAGTGCAAAATAACAAGTAAATCATAGGAAATTTATAAATATCTTTGCAGTCAGCACTCTGAGAAAAAAATGGAACAACATAAATAAATAGATAAATATAACAACAAACGACATTGTATAATATCAACAAACTTATTGATAAGAAATTCTCGAGAAACGAAAAGCCCGAATGCTTATTCAATCGCAGCCTTAATTTTATCGACTTTATAGTAATCAGATCTTTATTACTTTTGTCATTTGCTTACAAAATTCATCTAAGATTCTTGTTTCGCCATTTGCTCGTTAGTGTTTGGTTGATTTTTATGTATGATTTTTAAATGTGCAATCATGTTATCTTTTCGAGTAAACTCTTTGAAGCAAATGGGACAGGGAAAAACTTTCACGTCTTTCTTATGAGACGTGACGTAGTGGCGACAGAAATTGCTGATGTGAGTATAGACGCGCGCGCAAATCTTACATCTGAACACGTTTTCCCCCTCTTTTATGCAGAAGTCCCTTACAGACTCGTTGGTTTCTTCATGATAGTTACCCAAACTACCTATATTATTTTTCCTAATAGGCGACGGGAATATGCGATGTTCCCAATTAGTTTGTGATAAATCGGACACATCATTATTGGCCAAGTTGAGATTATTTTGCTCTAACTCAGCAGCAAATAAATGAGTGGCAAGAGCTGGCATTAACACAGTCTCTGGAGGATATTTGTCAAATGTATTTAACGCGGGGTTTAAGTTGGAAAGCCCAGAAAGTTGATTGAATAAGTTTCGGGCTCTTATTTTTGACATTTGGGGTAGTAATTTTTTGCTATTCTTTGGCTTCAAGTTACGACCTAGTCTGTTCTTTTCATCCGTATCTTTAACGGGACCGTCTCGAGAGTTAGAATTTTCACGGCTCCTATCAGGGTTGTACTTGTATTCGATGGGCTCATTGTAACCGTCGTTGGTTTCAGTGGAAGGCTCTTGTTTAATTGATCCGTTTTCGATAGATAACACCGGTCCATTTGTTGGATAATTTTGCGGAGGTTCCTCTTTAGGCACTTTTTCAGGATCTGAAATATTAAATTTCAGGTCTCAGTAGACGAATTGATTTATTATTTAATTATTGGGATCACTACCATTGGAAATATTCTAGTCTTCGAATACGATTTATGTGTGAATAAACAATCAAAACATTGGTCACTATAATATTTCCAATTGCTTATGTCAAGGAAAGCTATTGGGAATAAGCCTTGTTTGTTTCCCTTTTCTCATATAAATACGATTTTATCTTTATAAGAAAGTTTAAATATAGAAGTAATCACTGAAACCATTAAGTACCACACCGAATTTGCCCCTGGCCATTCCTCTAATAGCTCTCCCCAAAAGCAGAAAAGCAAGCAATAGTTAAATCGTTGATTTATAGAAGAAAAATAAGCATCAGTTACTCGTTATATCAATATAATTTGATAGATCATCACTTACCCCTTTTGAATAAACTTTAAATGATTATAAAGTAGGTATACAAAATACGCACTTCACTTTTTCACTTAAATCAACATATATTCCTAACATCAAAGCTTATATCCCATTAGCTTTTCCCTTATTTCGCTATAAAATAACTATATTTTTTACTATTATAAAACCGTGTTAGATTGATGGAAAGGAAGATTAATATGTATTTACAAAAGATAAGCGAATACGTAAAATATCCTCAATAATCCTTAGCCGCATTATTTTTTTTTTTACAAATCGTTTATTTTACAGTGGATTGTCAATTTTTTTATAAAACTAATAGAATATTTTAAGCCTTAGATCTGAAAATCAATTGAGAAATATTCTGTTATAAAAATTTGAAAGGGTGGCTAAGAATAAGCACGCACCTGCAGATTCGGAGTCTTTTCCGGTTGGGGCTTCAGTTGATTGTGCGTCGTCACCTTCATCAATCAGAAGAGCTTCACTTCCTTCTTCACCGCCTGAAGTAGCTCCATCCTCGGCGCCAAAACCATCCATCGACATTTTTACTTCCAACATTTCAGGGGATCCTCGAATTAACTGATCACCAGCTCTATTTGACACTGCATGAGATGCAGATTCTGGAATAAACTCGCCTGGCGGACTGGCTGCTGTGTTCAGTGCGTCACTCGAGCTGCCACTTAATTTTCTAGGCCGACCTCGTTTCCTTTTCGGTTGCATTAGTGCGTTGCCCAATAGAGGCATTAATAAATTGGGAGGTGCTGCTCCACCAGTAGGCATTCCAGAAGCTGGTCGTTTCTGGTGCATATATGGATGTATTCGATGTAACTGAGGTGGCGGTGTATGTGTTGTAGCACCAGACTGTTGCTGAATCAAGGAGTTTGTGAGAGCTGGAATGTCGCACTTCTCCTCGTTCACCTCAGTTAGGCCCTTTATCCTTAGACTTTCGGCTACTTTAAGGAAAGCTGTTAACCTCTCTTGGTCTACACTCACTTCTCCTCTGTACATGAAGTCTAATAAAGACTTCATATCTGCGTACGGTACATCCTTCAATATAACAATAGGATGTTTTTCTTGATGGTTAACAAACAAGGCCTGAAAGTATGGGCTGCATGCTGATAAGACCATTTTATGTGCTTTCAGCAGCTGACCATCTACGGCCAACGTTACGTCAGTGAACGTTTCAGCATGTAACAGCTGATCGAACACAGACAGCATATTCGATTGGTGGTTATTCCACCTTAGACAAAACCTTTGTGTCGCCATTTTTATCTCTTAATATTCCTTCTTTGGAAGATATGATTACCAGTCCAGGCTTAAAAGCTAATAAACCAACAATTTCTCAATGTATACATAAGTATTCTCTCGTGTTCCATGAACAATACAATAAAACTTCAACAATAGATAATGTTTACTTTTTAAAAGCCATTTTCAATTATATGTTTCATAGTGTAGTGCAGTTTGTGTGACGGGCAGGAGGACCTGAAAAGAAAAAAATAGGTATAAAGCTACAAAGTATCTTGGTTAATCGTTTGAAATGCTACATAATAGATAGGCAGAGATCAGACGGGTCAATAACAAATCCTCTTTTTGTAGATATTAAGGGGAATAACATGTAAGTAACTTGTTAAGTATATAATAAACTAGCTCCATTTTTCAGAGTTAAGGCCGTTGCATTTGCATAAAATTGAGAGATATGGGACTAAGGGGATTCATCAGTCATTAACATTTAAAGTTGTTAATTAATGTATTATAGTTTTAAACGTTGTTATTATCAATAAAAGACATAATGAAAGTAAACAATATTATGTTTGTTATAAAAATATAGGCCTGGATAAATCTATCTATAATCGTAACAGTGAAAATACTGAAATCTCACGAACAATACTTAATTAAGAATAGTTATCTAATTAGATATAAACTTCTTATGTTGCATGTAGGATATTAATAATAAGTAAGGACTGAAAGAAATGGCCATTTATATCATGAAGTTATTTAGTGAACGAATGCATGATTTCAGGGCGTAACTCTTGATTGTTATCTTCGGATTTCCATGTTCAATCAGAAAGTTGGGGTTCTTATGATTTCTCCGCTTTCATTCTTTGATAATTGATTACTCCATGTGATTAAAGTTACGCGATAGTCGATAGCGACTAGTTACTGATAATCTGTCACGAAAGGATCCTCCAAGGGAATTCACGCGATTTTAAATAGAATCATGTATCATTTAAGTAGTTGGCTATTAGGTTGTTACTTCGTTGATCGCTTGATTGTAAGAGCTGTGGTGGTTTGCAATTAAAAGTATTTTATCCATAACAACACAGTTTATTTACTTATGATGCAAGAGGGGGACCTAAATTCAGGAGTAAGTATTATGTAATTTATCATGTTTGAAGAATTTCTTAAATATAGAAAAATCTTAACCACTATTATTTTAACCAAAATAACAATTATAGCTTTTTTTTGGCGAGTTATTTTCATTACATTTGAAATTGTATTGGTAGGTGAATATTGCATTTAAGTTTCATCAAATATTATTTAATGTTATTAACATTATTACAACAATTAATAATAATAAATTATAAATACCACGTTATATATATTTTATGAATATTCGATGCAAAAAAAGTGATAAAGGTACTTACTTATGCAGTTCAAAAATGAATGTGATATTAGGTATTTTAGAAATAATTATTTTGAGCCACAAGCTGCTAGTACAGTATAAAATA
Source organism: Apomyelois bistriatella (assembly GCA_947044815.1). NCBI lineage: Eukaryota > Metazoa > Arthropoda > Insecta > Lepidoptera > Pyralidae > Apomyelois > Apomyelois bistriatella. The sequence goes on from OX345691.1 coordinate 5,969,296, forward strand.
ATAGAAACATTTAATTGTATTTCAAATACGTGGGTAACAAAGAAAATTATCCTGTTAGCCCTCATAAAAGCGAAAACATGTGAGTCAACAGGAAAAACTAATTATTTTTAAATACTTACTGAATGAAAAATAGTTGCATCAGAAATTATGAAAAAATAATCTGCAATTAAGCACATATTTTCTCTAAATAATTTTGATTGAGAAAACGAAAAAATCAACATCAATCGAATCTGCCAATTACCACACTAGGTAGGTACCATGCATAGAGTCGGTTTTGAAGATCATCTTGAAAAGATTTTATAATTTTTTTGTTATATTTTATTTTATTGGAAGATTTCTATGCACCACAAATTTTGTATTCTGTTTGCTGGAAACATTATGAAATTGCTACATGAATTAACTAATGTGTACACGTATATAAAATATAAAATAATATGTGTGAAGTTTGTGATCTATGGTTTTTATGTCACCACAGGTAGTTTTCTTTTCCGCTCATGGTGGTATTGCTATCTATGTTTATAAAGTTATATGTAAGCATCCGTTTCAATTTTTGCCGCCACGAGACTATCACATTGTGGTAGCATTTTCAATAACGCCAGAAAATTGTCATTCAGTTTCTAGATACATATCACAGTTATCGTTGCTCCTCGGGTCGCACCGGCACTGGAATCTTCAGTGTTTTAATAACAATCAATCCCATAACTAAGCATTATTCGTTAGCATTTCGGCATTTTAACTATGTGACATTATATATATATATTTAAGCATGGCCTTTTCTTCATTTTTTTTAAATAAGGAGATTAAGAAGTACCTAATATTTATACATCGTTGATAATGACCCTTCGCATTTAATTGTGTTCTCTAATTGTGATTTAATTTATACTCTTTAAATTATAATATCACTTATTAGTAGTACCTATGATAAATCTCATCGTGTTATTTATTAGCTATTGTATATATCAATCAACTTTAATTCTTCTTTCATCCAGGTAGACATTGATTCTGATTATAAATTCAAACAAACAAACCATCCCAATTTGTAATAATAGGTAGGTACCTATTTAGTTTTAGGTAGGTAAATATAAGTACTTAATAAACATAAGTTCAGAAATAAGCTAAGTACCAATCAAGAAGCGTTCTTTCGAAATCGTTTTTTTTTTGTTGTTTTATATTGTGGCATTTTTTGCTAGGTTGTGAATGAATCCAGTATCTACTTTAAATTAATCAAGGTTAAAAAATCGAGGGCGCCTCTAGCGGCAGCGGGAGGCGAGTCTGTGCAGCGAGCGAGCGCACTGCAGAAAAAAACATCCTATCCTATGTACCGAAGCGATAGGTTTGCATTCCATTTAGTTACATTTTAAATACATAACTACGAATCAAATAAAAAGAAAACATTGCAACTCTTTCAATGTGCTACCTAAAATAAAAAGAACTAAATTTCTTATTGGAATCTTGTTGGAATCAATCAGAATATTATACATTATTATACGTAGAAACACAATAATTAATTAGACATCCACAGGTGCCGAGTGCTGACCACAACGTTATCGCGGCATAAACGGGCGCTCGAATTATTACTACGCACCCAGTCGAGCGCGTTACATTACGTCATCACAATGGCATTATTACCGACGATATCCACATTAATTCGGCCGATACGTCAAGATAAGCACGGTTTCTGTGTAATTATATCACTGCACTAACATAAGAGGACATACCACACGTATCTGCACACAATCAACTCGACCCTTTTATGGGAATGAGGATCAGCCCTTCCGCCATAGTCCGTGTCCGCGTTTGCGTCGCACCCCGCTCACCCGACGACTGACGTGACGGCAGCCCGCAACCCCGCGCCACGAACCGACTCGCTCCGCGACTCGAATATCTCGCACAAAAAATACGCCGTCATCATCGGAATGGCGGCAGCAGATATATTCAGCGCAGGGTGCACGGTAAAATATTGATTTATTGAAATTTATTGATTTGCACTCATAGACAAGAGACCGCCACGACACAGTCTGCCGAATGCAATTCTGCATTTATGGGATACCTACGGGGTGGACCGCATTCGTGGTTCGAACATCATTTACATAATAGAAAATAGGTCCTTATTCCTTCGTATCAGATTACCAGTTGGCGAGATTTGATTGATGATTTGATCCTAACTCATGTGGGGGTGATACCGGTGCTTATATGCACACAATTCATCTAATTTTCAATTTTTTTCCAGATCAGTATACCTATTCATGAGTCTGATGTAATTATTTCTACGAATTCAAATATTTCAGTATATTATAAGGCTTGATCCAATATCATGTGGAGAATAAGTCCTTCGAATGAGGCTTCTAATTATCCATAGCCTCACAAGTCCAAACAATACAATTCTAATGGATTCAACAATTCTAAATGTTTTTCTATTGTTATGAAAGCGTTGCATTTAAGATCAACCTACCTTGACATGGATATGTTGAAGGGATGAGTTTTCCACGTGAAAAACATCAATCCATTCGTGTTTGTCGCCAAGTCAGCAGCGTGTTTCGTCTCTGTTCCTCGCGAGTGGGGTTGGTAGGACGCCCTGCTCGGCGCGGCCCCGAGCGCCGCCGGAGATGGCCGACGGCCGCCACTTTTCGCAACCGAATCAACCCGAGCCCGCACGGAAAATAGAACGCGGGGCGCACTTGTATTTTTTTACAATTCAAGAATTCACTTCTCAATCACTGCTTTTTAAATCATATAAATTATAATGTATTTAAATGATTTTATTTTATATTGATTGTCCACCTCCTATTGCAATTTTTGGGTCCGAAAATAAAACACTGAAAATTTCAGGATGCGAACAAAAAATCCGCGCGCGTCGTGGTACTCGGAAGTATTTTTAATAAAAATGGCCTGCCGCCTCGGCGGGAGGAGTGGCAATGGGCAATGAGGTCGGTACCCTCTCTCTGGCACCCGCGCGCGCCCCTCCCTGCCGCTGCGCTTGGCACAGGGTTAGAAAGTTTCAAAAGTGAATCGTGGAAAAACGCGGCCCGGCGTCCTGGCGGCTGCACTCCGCGGGAACCATCAAATAAATCCGAACAAACCTGTCCCATTAAAAATACCTTGTAAATATTATTTTAGGCAATACATTGAACTATTCAGAAACCTATATGATGACTCAAAATTTTATTGCATATCAATCAAATTAATCAATCACCTCATTTCAATAATTATGCAGGTAATATTTGATAACTTAAGAAGTTACGTAATGGAATGATATAAAAACACTAAGGTACTTGTTTAAGCCAAATCATTAATGGCTCATAAATTTTAAAAATAAAATATTAAAACTAGTGACCCGCCCCGGCTTCGCATGGGCATAAAAACCTCTTAAATCACTATCTATTTAAAAAAATCGCATCGAAATCCGTTGCGTGGTTTTAAAGATTTAAGCATACATAGGGATATAGGGACAGAGAAAGCGACTTTGTTTTATACTATGTAGTGATAGTGATACCTCATTATAAAAGAATCTCTTCTAAAGTAGGTACTAAGGTACCTACCTACTACTATAAGGCAGAATATTCTATGATGCACATCCCTTTCATACATTTCCGCTGTCGCTCATTCTATGAATTTTTAACCAGTCCACATGTAGGTATTTTCAAATTCAATCAAAATTTACCAAATAAAAATAAAATAAGTATTTCAAATAAGTACATAATTTTTATAGTAAGTATATATTTATAAATCTGAAACATAACGGACTCTACCTTTATAACAGATGTTAAAAATAATGTTATTCATATAGTTAATAACATAAATATTTCTCCTACTGCATTAAGATTTCGTATTTCAGTATAAAATACTTTTTCTTATAAATTATCAAAAATATAGATTAATGTCTATACCTAGCTTAATACTTAAAAATACATGGTTACGAATAAAAAATTAAATAGCTTTACTCTACATTTTAATCGAATCTACTTTTATTCTATAGCTTTATTTCTAACTTTCAATAAAATCCAAAACAAGATACATTAAGCGTAAGTATTAGAAAAAAACATTAAATACTTAAAAAACGTTAATTGAAGGTTAAAAGTTAAAACTTATAGCCATGAAGATATTTTTTTTCTTGCTCTACATTTTACAGGAATGCGTAATATTTTATTTTGTTTGTTTACCTTTCGTTTGTGTTTAAGATTATATCCTAGTCTTGTTTGCTAGTCAATTGGAAACATAATATGGGATATTTTTTTAAAAAGCTAGGATAGCTAAGGATACCTACTTACTTACTTACTTATTTATGTACCTCGGAAATTAGGCTGTACAAAATAACCGTGACTGTATAGTTTTGAAAAATATCATTTTAAGTATAACAAACAATTTAGAGTTAATAACTCTGTGACCTCTGTGATGGGCGACTAAGTATTTGATCTTACTCTACCTAATATATTTACTAGATGTCGTACTAAGGGTAATTTTTCCCTGTATATTTCTAAAAAGTTGATGGCTATATATTTGTCATCTTACAAGAGAAAGAGAAACAATGTTTCAATTAAATTTAATTTAATAAAAAAAATCATTAGGTACTCATTTAGGTTCATTTTTTACTTTTATTGGGACTACAGCTTATTATCAACCATATGTCCACGTGGTTCCGTCAGATAGACCACATGCTTGTTTGTTAATAATGTAAAGACTGAGAAAGATATTCTAACTATTTAAACAGCTCTAACATCTTAGCTTCTTAAAAATATCTCCTTATAATTTAATAGTTCCAACTCATGTACATATTTCGGCACCTCTTTAGCATATAAAACGTCGAATTATGAATAATGCAGCAAGTGACATTTGTTTAACTAGATTTTTTTTGACACTATGTATTTTAAGCAATAAAGATATTACAAACAAACAAACAAACACTTACCACTAAGATATTTTGACACTAAAAATGTTTAGGTATCAGCTAAAATTTAATAATAGCCAAAGAATAATCCAAAAAAATATAGGTAGGTACTTACTTGCTTAGATCATTTTATTTACTTGACCTATTTGATACAAATGTCTGGTAAAAACATCGTTATCAAGGCACTCCCCTGGGCAGATGAACATTGCTCATCACACTTAAGCTTTATCAATCCCTTATCACTCGAATTTGTGATCTATTTTCGTCCTGTTACCTCTCTTTTGTCATTAAAAGTATAATGAGTACTTTTGTATTTAATCCTCCAACATTATTGGAAAGACTGAGACTTAATTACTATATCGGTGGTGTTAAAACTCCCAGAATGAATGTGTAATCATGAATACACATTAATAAAATTCCTTTTTTATAAAAATGGATAAATATCTCAAATATCAAAAGTTATCATGGCAAATTTTAAATAAACCCGTTCAAGTAGGTACGAGACTAGTTTAAGCACTAAAGGTAGCCTGGACTCCAAATAAAGCTATATCCCAACGATAAATACGAAAGTGAGTTTGAATATTTATTCTTTACCTTTACATACTATTCAACCAATCTGGAAATTTGGATACACATTGCTAGGAATACTAATAAAATATAGAGATAGGATACCTTTCATCCGGGAAATACTGTTTTGTACTGTAAGCATGGGCCTTGCAATAAACGATTTGTTATCATGGTCAAGTCACCGAAGCAATTTAGATTCAATTTAGTACGAATGCTGATTGAATCCCTGGGAAGGATAGAGTTAATTTCTTAAAGGAGTGCCACGCAGGCGGAACGGCGGGCAAAAGCTACTTAAGCAATGTTTTTATTAAAAGAGACGTTTTTTTATATAGAGATTCATTTCAAATTTTCAGTTGTTACTATTTTTTATCTTCACCTTTTTTATTGCCTCCAACTAAAGTACTGAATTTGTGAAAATTGTATGTCTCTACCTCAAGTGATACAGCCTCATGGCAGAAAGACTATTACCTTTCCACCTTAACACCTATGTAAATAACAGAAAACTTCTTATATTCACCCGACTAAAAACTAGTTTAATACTAAAAATCCATTTTTTTCAGTAAGGTCCAAAATAATGCACTTTTTCAGTAAGGTGCTAAATATTTCAGTAAGATGCAAATGTAATTAGTTTAAAAAAATCCGATGTTCAGATAATACCTGAAATGTGAACACCATTTAGTCTTTATGGAGTGTTTTGACATGGTTGTATATTACGGTATAACACCTTTCAATTAAGCACTTAATGCAAACAAATAAAAGGTGTTAAAAGTGTGTTCATTTTCTGCTACGTTGTAGATATTTTTAAGACTTTATGTTCCATCAATGCATTTTAATTTAATACTTATTTATATTATTTAACCTTTTATACTTTAGATTAATTTATGTAGATATAGTTTATTGTTGTTTGCACATTATTTAAAATCTTATTTTCTCTACATTTTTACTTTAGTAGTAGGAAAAGCCTTACTACGAGTGTAATTTCTCTCTACTTATTTTATGTACTATCTTTTCTTCATTAGGTTTGTGGGTGAGTTACATTTTCTAATCAGTGAATATAAGAATCATTTTTCTTAAATATAATTTACTTTCTTCGCTTGTTTGGTTGACGCAGAAAAGGCCTTACTACGGCTTTAGTCCACTCATTAGTTATATTTAATTTAAATGCATTACCGCTTAATTGTTTCTGCTAGGTTCGCGCACGAATATGTCACATAAAATAGTTTTCCTATTGTGTTTGGCTCCTGCGAGCCGACGACGGGTTAAATGTATAACTCTGGTGTTAGATTTTTCAATCAGCTTAAATGAAAATCAGCTCTACGCCCTGCACATCAGTCACGACCAATGGCTTTGCATGTTTTCGTTCGGAAGAAGAGCCAATCCATGGCACGGCCATGTGGTACTAGGTACTCGCTATAATAAGTATACCTCCCACTCTACAAAATTTTCTTGGTTATATCCTTCATTCATTGCGCGGAAAGACCGTATGAGAACTCTCCCATTCACGGCTGCCTTCATGTTCGTAAGAGCAGACATAGCTGAAGTATAGTCGCTTAAGATGGCATGGCCAAGTCTTGGAAGGCGACGCTTGAGAGGTGTCGTTGGATTAATCGTAATCGTGAAAGTGGCTCTGGTATAAAAACACTTCTTTTTTTCCAAGAATTAATTGGTTTGCTTGCTAGTGGAAACTATCACTTTTGGAAATAATTAAAGGGTTTTATTATCAACGGGAAGAAATAAAGTAAGCATGAGTAAGTAAGTACCCATGTTTACTCATAAATATATCTAAGTATATTGGAAGAAAAACATATAGGGATTCCGATTCACATGTGAATTCGGGCTGTGGAGGGAGGGAAAAACTTTAAATTTTTAAACTAACTAAGCAAATATAAAAAAATTACAATATTGACAACACATGACAAGGTGTTTATAGTAATGAGTGTGTGTTTGTGATCTGTAGTTCACAAACAGCCGGAGTGACTAACATAGTGACATACGTTTTGTAATTGAAATCTACCGTGCAGTTTATGCATACAAGTGACTGCGTAATGCATTTTGTATGAAAATCCTAAGATAAATACCATATAAATTATATAGAAATCTGTAAAAAGAGGTTATCGCTTTTGAAACGGGTTTTTACGCGTGGTAGAGACGCTGGTATCGGAAATAGGAAATTGGTACAATTTGACCAAAATTAAAAAAAAAGATACTAACACCTTTAGAGAATCTCTATGACCAAAACAGACAAGGTTGTTGCAATGTATTATCACCTACAGCAAACAACAAAACAGCCTAGCCTATCAGAGGGACCGGCACCCTAATTCAGGTTGCAGGAAGACATTCGACATAGGTTACTACCTATGGGTAATAATGTTCTTACAAAGCTTCAGCGCTTTTAAAATTCTTGCAAGCGTCCGTAAGCAGTGGTGACCGCTTTCCATTAGCCAGGCTGCACGCTTGTGTGCCTGCTTAATAGCATAAAATAAATTCGACATTTTCCAGCCAAATTAGGGGATAAAAAACAGTAGTAGGTATATATAAGTACATATGAAACAATATTTTTTTAAAGTTTAAGAGACAATTTCATAATAACCAGATATTTATGGTGTTCTTTTATCGGCCAGCTGTTGGTAATTGGGACAGGTTATAAATTTGACACCTGCCTGTGTATCGATTGGCTGGAAACGGGGCGTAATTCAGTGCTGACCTGACCTAGGTCATCGTGCCGCTGGGAAGTCCTTACAACCGGTGACCTACTTCCAGCGTTGATGCAAAAGCTTGCCAACACACTTTCCCTAATAACAAACATGGCCAGGAATAAAGGTGACACGTTTATTAGTCAACACGCGGTCTGTTGACCAGTCATAGGGTCACCAGATATTTGAGGTGAGTCCTGAGTAAAGTATGTTTATTTAACTTTTAAACTCTAGCGCTGCGTACTTATACTTTTTGATAAAAAAATACAAGATAATGCGCATATAAAATACTAGCTGTTGCCCGCGGCTCCGCCCGCGTGGTACTAGGTTATATCGCGCCCAAAAGTAGCCTATGTTTAACCTCAGGTCGTTAACTATATCGCTACCGAATTTCATCAGAATCGGTCCAGCAGTTTAGCCGTGAAGAGGTGACAGACAGACAGACAGACAGACAGACCGACAGACAGAAAGACAGACAGACAGACTTTCGCATTTATAATATTAGTATGGATGTACTTTTATATATCCGACTTATCGTCTGTATACAATAACCGCCTATATTGACCGTGGTCACAGACTGAAAAGTCTAATTATGCGCACAAAAACTAACTTTAAAAAAAAAAAAAAAAATACTTAAACTAATTATATTCTGTTACATGCTTGCTGTCAATACAATGGTACTAGCGGCGGCTATCGTGATTGATAAACATTTAATCATAGAATTTAGGAAAATATACCAATTGCAAGGTACGTTACAGGTACAGTATCTATATGACGTGTCCTAGTTTACTTGATTACTTATAGGAACAGTTTCTAAACTCTACAACCTAGGCAATAGAAATCAATCTAATGTGTGTACGTGTAGATGTATTATTATAGGAATGTTGTGTTTTACATGTATAGTGCAAGTAATAGCAACATAGTTTACATAGTATCTTGTTAATTGAATGACTAAGGTAAAAGTTTGTAATACTAATTAAGTAATTATTATTTGCATCTTTTATGGATAGATTGAAGTATAATGGGCTGCTTTTTCATAATAATAAGACGAACTAGCAATCATTTTTAAAGCACAGTGGACTAAAATAGATGTCATCGCGTGTTATTACTTAAAAACACAGTATTATTAGTTAAATGTTACAATCATTATTTTATTAATTTAATTACTTGTTAATTATTATTTTACGAAAATTACTTATTCCTGGTACATTATACTATCCTTGGTACATGATTAATTAAATTGTCCTCAGTACCTTGTTTGATTGTCTCGCAGAGAATCTCATTCTTGTACATTGATGTCAATAAAAATCTTTATCCACAATTTAACATTTTCTATTTCCTGTCAAGGAATGAATGTCTATCGGGATAGGTGCTCAACTCTAACGGTGCGACGTACTTGGTGGATCTATTTCAAAATAATGGCGAAAGCCTCTTAAGTTTGGGTCTTTCGAGTGTCCAATGAATAAGCAGATTTTGCTGTAACGGCAACAACGAACGGTCGACGGTAACTGTTAAATAGACGGTGGTAAAAGCTACGAACAAAAAGAAATCCTTTGGCTTTCTAAGAGAGACGTGTGCGTACGTCGCTGCAAGGTGGCATCTCTCATAGTTTGTTCAAATAAATGTCTATTCATATTTACGTTTTACTGCGACTGGGTGTGGATTTCTCCCACTAAACTTTTAATTCTGTCAACCATATAATTCAAGAATTATGTGTGGTTTTCTAATACAAAAATGTGATACAAATTGTAAATACTTATTCTTTTTTAAATTGTTACTAACTAATTACTGTAATACAATATATACTTTCTGCTAGGGTTTTCTCAAGGGACTACCAAGGGGTTTTTCAAAAAGGGTGTGAAAAGATTTAGCGCACGTCTGGTGCTGCAGGCGTTTATAGCCTATGCAAGTGAACCGTGTGCCTGTTTGCCTACTAAATGATATAAAAAAATAAACTTTTCACTTATAAAACCGTGCCTATTTAAATGTATATAAAAATGCATACGAGATTAAATAAATTTACACTAAAATAGATAAAGGATGCATGTAACTCATAAAAATCGATCAAGGGATGGGCACTTGAAGCAGTATTTGTCTCTTACTCGCAGACAGTCTTGAAGAAAATTATAATAAGCCATTATTATCATTATCATTATCCTTATTTGGGGGCCACCCCAATTTGGCGTTCTTTAGCACTTATAAGATATATACCTACGTACAATTTCTTTGGATATCTTATCTACACTCTAGGCGCGCTTATCAGTCATCGCTTATATAACAGATTATATTCTGCAAGAAATTCTCAGGGTAATCGCCATTACAACGAAAAGGGTCCCGAGTCTTCTTTGGTAACCTACTTTATCACCATTATAATCATGGATGATACAATTTTTATATGATTGGTGTTTACCATCGAAGGAACACTAGTGATAGAAGTATATGAGTATTAGTTTGTAAACCGACCTCTTTGTTGTTTCCTTTTTCAACTTTATCTCCTATATTTCGTAATAGGTGCTGTAATTAAGTATGACTAAGTGAAAATTAGACATAAGGTTAGAAGAATATACACAAGTATGATTTTAGTGGAAATTCGAACTTACATAGTATTAAAAATTCTTATTGTTATACCTACTTACCTATTTGTTATTTTCTATTGTAGTTTCAGTACAGCACTTAACAAAATGATGAGAAATATCCATTTATTTGTCAAACTAGTATACCAAAGACTACAGTACACGGCTAACGAAACGTTAAAATAAAAATGTTTAGCAAAGGCTTCATGTTGCATCTGTAATATTCCCATGTACGGACGGACACGGAGACATAGCTGCAGTATGTTATTGCCAGACATGAGATATCTAACAGTACCCGGCAAAAATTGAACGTCCGAATGAAGTCATTGAACCGAGGCTAGACCGTTAGCTGCGACTATCAGGACGGGCCCTTTACTTCCTCCTACTTAATCCGAGTTTTTGGGGCCCTCCGCCGACATTTTGAAATTCCGACGGATGCTGCGATACGGTTGTAGGTTGCGACACTCGGAATCTTATTTGATTAAGATAAATATTTATACGGATATCTTAATTGTAGTGAGAGTTTTGGAGATACATTCTAGTAGAATATTGCATTTGTGGAATAATTGTAATCTTCAGATTTGTAGCGCTCGAAGCAGTGAATTTAAAATGTAAGTAAATGACTAAGAAGAGTCTTTAGAGTCGAGGTTATCTAATTTGGTTTTAATTATGACCTCATTTAAATTCAATTTGTTTTTAAGTAAAATACAGTTTTGAAACATCATAACTAAAAGCAATTTATTCGAAACTTTTTCTCGAACATGTACATGTAATTGTTAATTTATTTGTTTTTTAGTAACTGATTTAAGTTTAGTTCTGTATACTACATACTACACTTATTCTTGCAGTTGTGAGAATTATCTTGAATAAAATGTATTTTATTACATCTCTGGAGCTATGACAATAAAACCCTAATCTACTATTCTGAATACAACGTGCACTTGGTATTATGTAGAGTCAGCAGATTCCTGTTTTCCTACGCATTGTAAAAGGGGAATATCTCTACCAGCTGCACCCCGTGGCGTTACCCGCATCAGTCTTTTTGACCAAACCTATGGAAATCGCGTACTTTTCGGAATAAAAGTATTTCCATATCAAATTTCCTAAAACAATGGCCCAGCCGTTAAAACAGAATAAGTAACAACGTAAACTTTTGCCTTTATAATAAGTATTAGTGAAATTTCTGAAACACGTCATCGTATCGGATGTACGGTGGTCAGCGCGAATCCTGTTTGTAATTTTAAAAAGTTTTCAATATTATACGTCTAACATACAACCTAAACACATCGATTCCGCGACGGATTCCTACTAAGTGTGTCACAGCTGAGTACGCGGGGAGTGGCGCGATCCTTCTCAGACAACTCCCAATTCCTAGAAGGGCTCAAGACATGAAACCAGTCATTTCCAATTCCAATGCAGCCCTATTCTGCGCACAATATCACCATTAATGCTGCATTAAAATACTTCATTAGTACGTAATGTTTAACTAATTAAACGAGTACCTATTATTGTACGTAAGTAATTGCATTGGTGAGGTGAATCGCACATAAGTACTTACGATTGTGGTTAATGAAGGACATTAATGAACGACAATAGTTTCCATTAACAGTAACATGATTAGGGATCAGGGAGAAGAAATTGCTGAATATTATCACTGACACCTTTTTGATATATCGTGCGATATCGATGTGTCTCCGAAGATAATCGTAACGCGCAATCAGGGACACCTGTCGTCGTGATACTTGCTATCGTAAGGAAAATAATGTTGTTGAACAAAGATGTGCCTTCCCGCTCACTTGTAAACAGACTCTGAGATGGCAATACGAATGAATCGTAGTGTCTGAATACGTTCCCTCTGGCCCTGACTATATTCATCAATGGAAATTCACTATCACAAAAAGTAATTTGATGTCATGTTATTGACATTAGTAACAATAGTGCCACTATTATTAACAGCAAGAAGTAAACTTTACTGGTAAATATGTACGCCTGTTGGATGGCTGACAAAACTGTAGTAATGGTTTTTGACTTATGGTAGAAACGAGGTGCAGGCAGTCTCTTTCCAAGAATCTCCAAAATAAATCGAAAACAATCATGAATGAATAAAGGTACAAAAGAAACAATGAGAATCAGAAATAGAGCGTAGAAATAGACTTTCATTTATTTTATAATCTCTGTAGTTTATTAAAATGTGTCAAATCTGGTTCTTTGTAAAAAAAAATTGTAAAATGTTAAATAAATGGAGAAACTGTATTCAAATGTTTTACAATCTAGGTAAAATATCTATCTTTATTTTTTATACAACGAGTAAGTATATAACAAAATTTTCTATGAAATTTCAACTCTACATTGAACTGTTTACAAAATCTCACACTAATTCCAATATCTATATTATATTTATTATCATGTTAGTTCACAGGCCTGGACATTGGCGTCTCTCTAGATTTTTATACCAAATCGAAGGTTTTAGACTACGAGCTTGAAAAAATGTGTTGGCAAGCGCAATATATGCAATATATACTTTTTTTTTCCTCTGTGGGTAGGCGCGGCAAAAATACGCTCTGTTTATATGCTCTGCGTTTATTTTGATTAAAATTTGTAAAAAGCTCGAAATTTTGGCTATAAAGTGACTAAATTGATTGCCAAACCCACCTGCGCTCGTCACATATAATTTTCCAACCAGAATTCCTGTAATTTTCAATTACTCACAACTTTCACTACTTTCACTATTTTCACACTATGGAAACTAATCGTGGACAGAATCTTGAAGATCTCCAGAAAATCTTCTTCACCAGGATGCAGGAGTATGAAAATAGACTGCAAAAAGTTGCTGCTGTAGCTGCTCCGGGTGATACTGACATATCTACACTTTCTAGTGAGTACAGTGATTTCAAAAAATTTGTTTTACAATCTCTGTCAGATTTGAAATCACAGATAGATCTACTATGTCTCGGTCAGGATAGGCTGGAAACTGTCATGAGAAGAAAGGTGCTTTTATTCCATGGAGTCCCGGAGAAGCCAAATGAAAATATACATGACACCGTGCTTCAAGTTCTTTCCGGACATATGAAGTTGGCTGATATAACCAGTGCTAACCTAGATGTTTGCCACAGACTTGGTTACCCTCATGGAAAGACACGTCCTATATTGGTCAGGTTCCGTGAAATGGAATTTAGGCATATAGTGTGGGATAATAAAATATCTTTAAAGGGTACAGGCATTACTGTATCGGAATTCTTGACGCAAACCAGACATAGGGCATTCACTGCTGCCAGGCGACACTTCGGAATTAAGAACTGCTGGACAGTCGAGGGCAAAATAATAGTGCTGCTCTCGGACAAATCTCGACGCAAGTTGGAATCCTTGGCTGAGGTGCAGGCTTTAATTGCGGCGCACCCGGCTACTGGAGAGACAGCCAGTACCGCTGGCGCTATCGCTGCTAAAGCGTCCACATCGAAGGCTGGCACCAGCAAGCAGGCGCAGACTACGGGTGGCGGCAGATCACGTCGACGTGTGTGATAATGCATGTTTGCGCTGTATCGGTATTTTCCAGTAGTGGAAGTATACGTTACTTTGTAGGTAGACGTAAATTATTAACTTTTATTCCACCTTACACTGTTATATTTATTTACTTTTTTTATTTCTGATGGTAACTGTAAATTATCAACTATTAAATTAAAACGTCAACATCTAACGTTCAAATCTATCAATGTCAGTGAATGTCAGTATCTTACTTTTGTTTGTTTAGTTTTTACATTTTGTTTTACGGCAATGGAAACGAGTTCTTTAAGGCAATCTTACATTACCATCACATTGTAGTTTCTTTTGTTTTAGTTAAGTTACCTACTTTTCTTTTTCTTTAGATCAAGTGAGTAGCGAGCGCTGTGGTGAGTTTGGCAGTTATATAATATTATACTTGAATTTATTTTAATATTAGTATAGTTTATTTATTTATTCACTTTTATATAATATATTAATAGGTATTTATATTTTGCATGGATGATCTTGCAGATTTTAATAATAGTTTTTTTTCATGCTCGTCTTCTGATAGTTTTCATAGTGTGGATAGTGATCCGTCTCCTGGCCTGATACTTCATGATGAACTTGCTTCTATATTTTCTAGGTTTCCCTGCAACTTTAATATTGTGCATATTAATGCTCAAAGTATTTCTGGTCATTTTTCTGATATTATTACTTCCTTTAGTTGTGCTCATTTAGATGCTATACTCATTTCAGAGTCTTTCCTTAAACCTTCTCTTCATTCTTCGCTTTTTAATTTACCTGATTTCGTCCTAATACGCAACGACAGAATTGGCAAAACTTGTGGTGGCGTAGCTATTTATCTACGTAATTCTATAGCGTATAAGGTTCTACGCACTTCTCCTTCAATTTATTCGGCTTCTGCTGAATATATATTTTTAGAACTCAGTATGCGCCACTCTAAAATACTTCTTGCTGTTTTTTACCCTCCTAGTCTACATATCAATTATTTTAGCTCTTTTGACATAATCTTAAATGAATTTTGTCCCTTATATGATCATGTTATTATTATGGGTGACTTGAATACTTGTCTCATAAAAAATGATTATCGTACTCATGCACTGCAGAGTATTATTTCGTCGTATAATCTTAATATTTTACCTTTGACAGCTACACACCATGCTCCCAATTACATTCCTTCTCTTCTGGACCTAATTATTGTATCTAACCTTGGTAATGTCTCTTGTCACGGTCAACTTCCTGCTCCCTTTTCATACCATGATCTTCTTTATTTATCTTATACTATCCGTCCTCCTAAGCAGAAGTCACAATACTATTCACACCGTTGCTTCCGTGGTATCGATATTGAGGCCCTACAAAAGGACTCTATTGATATCGATTGGAGTCCAGTATTGGAGGAGGATGACTTAGATGTTAAAGTTAATGCGTTCAATTTACTTGTCCTAAACTTATTTGATCGTCATGCTCCACTACGACGGTCTAAAGTTAAACATAAACCTGCACCTTGGCTTACACAGGAGATTAGAGATTTTATGGCTCGAAGGGACAAAGCTAATAGGCGGTATAAACGGTGCTCATCTGAGCGTAATTTGAAATATTATAAACTTCTTCGTAACCGCTGTAACCGTATGTGCCGTGATGCCAAAAGACGTTATTTTCATGAATCTCTTGTCAACCGTAGTCCAGCCGAGGTTTGGAAGTTTTTGAAGTCTGTTGGTGTAGGCAAATCCACAACTCCTTCCCGCACTGATATTGATATATGTGAGCTTAATAAACATTTCTCGCACCCCCCTGTTACTTTAGACCCTTCTACAAAAGCGGCCACTCTTTCTGAACTGTCTGATGTACCGGCTCCCTCTTATCCTGCCTTTGAATTTTCTTCTGTTTCACAGGATGACATTAAAAAAGCAATACAACGCATTTCCTCTGACGCAGTTGGAAATGACCTGGTGAGTTCTAAGATGATCTTATTAATCCTTCCTGTGCTGCTTCCTGTGCTTACAAACATTTTTAATTCTTCTCTTGCTACTGGTACTTTTCCTTCAGCTTGGAAACAAGCAAATGTCATCCCTTTGCCCAAAGTTTCTAATCCCACTTCCTTTTCTCAATTTCGTCCTATATCTATTTTAGCCTATCTTTCTAAAGTACTTGAGCAAATTTCTCACAGTCAGTTTTCAAGTTTTCTTCTGAGAAATAACCTTATTAGCCCATTTCAGTCAGGTTTCAGACCTGGACATAGCACAGCTACGGCTTTAATAAATGTAACAGACGACATCCGCTGGGCAATGGAAAACAAACTTGTGACCCTACTTGTTCTACTTGATTTTACAAGTGCTTTTAACTCTGTAGATTTTGACATTCTTTTAGGGATTCTACAATCAATCAATGTTTCTTTTTCTGCAGTTTCGTGGTTTGGTTCTTACCTTCGAGGTCGTTCGCAACGGGTCCGCCTTGATGATTCGTTTTCTGATTGGTGTAACTTATGTGCTGGTGTACCTCAGGGTGGCGTCCTTTCTCCTTTACTCTTTTCTGTTTTTATAACTTCCGTTATTAATGTCATTACATCCAAATTCCATCTTTATGCGGATGATTTACAACTGTATCAACATTTTCATGAGAGTGAAGTTGAGACAGCTATAGCTGTGATGAATAATGATCTTCGCCGTGTATCAGAATGGGCAAGATGCTATGGTCTTCGAGTGAACCCTGCTAAGTCACAGGCTATGATTATTGGCAGTAGTTACATGTGTAACAGAATAGACGCAGAAACCTTGCCAAATATTTATTTTGAAGACTGTGCCATTGAATTCACTGACACTGCTAAAAATCTTGGTCTTATCTTTGATTCTAATCTCAACTGGTCGGCACATGTCAGTGAAATCAGTCGTAAAGTTCATTACTCCTTTCATACTCTCCGATGCCTTCAATATTTCTTACCCTTTGAGACCAAAATTTCACTTACTCAGAGCTTAATTTTGCCAATACTGGATTATGCCGATGCGTGCTATTTAGATGCCTCTGAGGAGATCTTAAATAAGCTAGAGAGACTACAAAACCTGTGCATACGTTTTATTTTCGGTTTAAGAAAATATGATCACATCTCAAGTTACCGTGCGCAACTTAAATGGCTGCCAATTCGGTTGCGTAGAGACTCTCGTATTCTATGTCTTCTCTTTAACATACTTTTTAATCCCACCTTTCCATCTTATCTGCGTGAGCGGTTTTCTTTCTTACATTCATCCGATTCTCCAACCAGACCCCATAGACGCTTTATCCTTAAATTTCCTCTTTACAGTACTTCTTTTTATTCCTACTCCTTCTCCGTCCATGCTGTCAGATTATGGAATGCCCTGCCACCGGAAATTAGAGAATCACAGACTATTTCTTCTTTTAAAAGACGAGTGAAAGTCCATTTCCTTTCGCAATCATCATAGATATATGTATATATTATGTAGTATATAGATAATAATGTATGTATGTATCTAAGTATATATTTAAAATATTTGTATTTATGTTTATTAACATATTATTATGCTATCCAATAATCATTCCTGTCACAATTTTATGCACACGCCAGTCTACCTCTATTAATCACCTCTACTCTCACGGGTCTACTGGAAGAGATTTCTATTGAAATAAGTAGTACCTTTGTACTTATTGTGTTTTATACTGTATCTTATATTTGTATTTTTGTGTACATAAAGAAATAAATAAATAAATAAATAAATATAAATATCGTTAGGCTTTTCAAGGATAGTTTGATATGGCTTCCGTATCAAAGTCACGCTTTTTTTTCTAGAGCCGGGGTGCGAGCTCAAGCTGCTATTTTCTGTATTCAAATTTCAATTGCCGGTGCTAATCTTCAGGTCATGTAGGAGTACACCGATTCTCAATTCAAGCGGTATCGAATCCGCAGCTACAGCAGCCGTTAGCGAGTTGTCCCGTTACGCCGCGGCTCATCACTAATTCCGTCTCACGAAAGCTCGATTTTGGAGGTGAATCGATTAACCCTAAATTATTATTTCCGGTATTTGTCATTAGAAACATACCTAGTTTGTTATTGCATTTTGCTAGGACTTCATGAGAAAGCATTTCAATATAATGTTGCTTTTAAAATTTTCACCTGTTCATAAAAAAACTTTAAGGGTGTTTTCTATTACGATCTATATGGTCATATATGCCTATTAAATACTAATTTGTAAGATTTCAAGAGTAAGGTTTTATATTTAATTTAAAATAAGTACGTACTTACCACATTTTCCGCTGCTCTACCAGTTAATTTCATTACAAATTACAACAAATAGGACCACATTTTTCGTTAATAGATTTAGATGATATTAGTTGTAATTTTCAATCATAAACTAAGGTTAATAAGTAGATAACTGGTTTACTAAAATGCATAAAATTTGTGGTTACTTGGAAAGATACTGGAACGATAAATGAACCGTATAGCTGAAAACTATTGTGTTCTGACAGTCTAGTCAAGGGCGCAGGAAGTTGCAGGAAGCAGACCGCTTTTAAAAGCTCGATATGGATGTAGGTAGAGGTTGCCTTTTTCTTGCTGTCTCTTTGCTTGGATGAAAATGATAAAGATCAAGCAGATTATAGAATTTGATCATCATCCATTTGATTGCTACGAGCATTCAACAGATACCAATACAAACAAGACTATACAACGCGATTAACTAGGATCATTCAGAGCCCATGATTCATAATATAGAAATATGATTTAGATCGGTTGATTGCTTAATTTGTATGATAGGCCTTTAATGGAAATATACAAGCATTTTAATTTTTTTGCTTTGTTCTTTGGGAATGTTGCCTCGGGTACCTATATACAAATTTACGTTGTATCTGTATTTAGATAGATTATTTCATTTGGGTATTCTTCTTTACGAAGGTTAAATTAATTCTGAATCAGCGGGCTCCATAAGCAAAGTACTTACTTACCAGGGCAAAATGGCAGGCGAAGCGCGGCAGCGAGGACGCGGAGGCGCGCGCCAGTGGTTGTGATTGCGCAAGCGCACGGGGACGGGGCCGATTTCTAGCGGCGCTCCCACGCGACAAGGTCAGCGTTGGAACTCTGAGTTGTAGGACTCTCCCACTTAATGCATTTGTACCAATTATTTTAAATAATATCGAGCGATTAACTCGAATAATCTTTTCGAACACTTATTTAGTTATAAAATACTTAGGTGAATGCAGCTACGATAAAATTTCTGGGTTATTAAGATCGTAGACATCGAAGGAGCGAGCCATGCAATCAGGAAAATGCTAGGATAAAGAAAAAGTTAAGATCCCACCATCCTACTTTTAGGATTTTCATTTAACTAAGCATCAGGTAATACTCGAATTATAAGTAAGCCAGTAATATTATCAGTTATAATTTTTCTCACTAACACCAATATCATCTCATATTTACACGTATGATACACATGGAATACCTCAATGACGAAAGACGGGTATACCACGCTTGTTTACTTGCTTATGTTGCGTTGCGAGTGATTTAAGTACTTATGCTTAAAATGTATTATGCAATGCGGAGGTGAACTAATCAGGTATACGAGTACCAAGGGCACGAAACAAGGAAGGCACATAATAAGCTCAGAGCCATTCGATATAAATACAATATCAAATACCTACATAAATAAATAGTAGTAAGAGCATCTTGAGTCTGGAACAAAACATCGTTGTCAAATAATAAAATTTGTTTTTCGTAGACGATAAAGTTATGTGTGTAATCGTGACGATATCGTAGCAATCTACAAAAGTTTTGGTACCAACCAACTGCTACGCTACGATGCTACGATTTCATTATCGTAGCATCGTAACAGTGATTTAGATGTTAAATGTAATTTTCTAAATTTGAATTCATACAAATCTAAACAGCTTTAGAAATAGTTGACTGTTAGAGAGGTACTGCTAACAGTTTTCGTTTTACAATCGACCATAAAGGGGCGCACACCATGTTCATCATATGCCAGTTTATACGACTTTCACATGCTATCACATCCCATTGCCGTCTTCTCGTCACTTCACGGCTTCAAATCTCTTATTAAGTGTTCTGTACTATGCGCAATTCGCTTTTTAGTGCTATTTTATAGTTGCCTTTTATGATTCGGCGGTGATCAAAGGGATATCCATTAGTATAGTATATTCTTTTGTCTGTAAAACACCTTTTATAGCGAAGAGGGAACCGTGAGTAGTTAACAAATGAAATCTAACTTAACCCTTAACCACTAGTAAAATTATCATAGGCTGTACTGTATTTCATCAATGATACCTGGGGATTACTTTAATCTAGTGAGTAACGGAGGCAATGTTTTGAAAGGTTTTGAATTTAAAACATGAACTCAAGCAACATAAATAAAAACAACGAATCAACATGGATAAACAATTTCCTTTTTTTTATTTACATGAAACTAAAAAAAAAATCCATTAAATATTTTAAATTTTCAAAACCCAGGATGCCGAAGTCGGATAAGTGCAGGAGGAAAGTGGTCCCTTGGCTACGCGAAGAAATGAGCGAAGGACATAACCGGGAAGGCTTTAAGATGAGAGAAAAACAGTAATGTTTTGGGTCTAACATTCAACCATTGACGTATATTCTAACTTTAGTTTTTTATTTAATTTTATTAATTACGAAATTTTTTTTATCGTCAAATACTGATAATCTTAACTTTCATAAAGTTTGCAGCTCTATATCCTCAATAGAATCAAAAAACCTTGGTAGTTATGGTAAAGCAGACGTGCAATTTATGTCATCGGGCAGAGGCGATATTAATTCGCTTTAGAGGTAGACACTGCGACGTCAGTGGCTGTCATTCGTATTTTGAAAATTTCGAAGATTTACGTACAAAACTTTGGTCCTATGGCAACCTATGGTTGACTGCGTAGATAATGTGATATCAAAGTCATAAGGCATTACCCTGGCGGAACCTGAGCTCCGAGGCAACCGGGAAAACGCTAGGATGAAAAAGATAAAGGAGAAAGACAGCATTAAGTCCACCATTTATACACATTTTTTTATTAGTGTAGCAATAGTGTTTAAATTGAATAAAAAATTGTAAAATAGGTAGTTCTTTTTATTGGTGACGTAAGATTACGTGATAACACCAAGTAGATTGTCAGAGACAACTCAATTTACTACACTTTTAAGTCTTTTTTTCTTAAGCGGTAGTTTTTAAGACTAACAAAACGAATAGATGTTAGCAAAATAGATTCATTGTTTTGAAATACATAGGTAATTACATTTTTTTTATTAATTTCATCGGATAAAGTTTGGAAACACTTAAATTTAATAAAATTTCTAAAATACTGTACGTTACGGTACGAGCTATGAGGTGGCCATAGTGCAGACAAAACATTTTTGTTTGTTAAGGATATTTTTGAATGTATATATCGAGCGCGTCTCTAAGGAGTGCTTTGTTCTATTACTTATCTATTCAGTAGCAGTTCATTTAAAATCTCTTGGACTATACGCACAAGCATCAGAATTTTTTTTTAAATCAAGAGTGTATGAGTTAGCAAGGGCATACATACTCGTATCATAATAGCAAAAGTCTAAAAAAGCAAAATTGAGTATTCAACGCGCGATGAAGTCGAACCGTCGTAATGTTATGTGTACGTATATAGCCCTTATGTTCTTGAGATAATCTTTGCCACTACTATTACATGCCGAAACCTTGAGAGGCGACGCCTTCCCACCTCATTTATTATGAGAGGCTCTATAGAGCAAATCTGCGCTTCGTTTGTACGACCAGTGGAATGTATTGTGTGGCTGTACGTCTATTAGGTATTGCATAAAGGTCATCACATCGTGACACTATGCAATAATATTTATTTAAAAACTTAAACATCTATTAACTAATCGGTCTACTGGTAGAAATGGATGAACGGATTTTTAGCAAATGATCAAAGCGGATAATATCGTTGAAGTGGCAATAAGGGGACACATAGAACGCAGATCTGGTGGCCATATGGACATAAATTTGCAAAGGTTCTGTAAATATGTAATTGGTGCAATTAGGTGTTCATTCATTCATTCAAACATAGTGTGGGACTGTGGGGTATCCACCTACCAGATCAAATTCACTAACCCCAATCTAATATTTCTCTTACATATATTAACATCGATCTAAGATTAACATATTCTATTATGTGCTTATAAGCGGAAAATAACCGATACACTCTAAAATATGAAAAGTCAATTCAAATTTGTAAAATAACCAGGACAGGGTGCTACAACAAAGGCGTAGCATATCATCTGATCCTTATATCTTATTTTTATGCACGATCTTTGCACTTAAAGTATTTACATGTAGTTTATTTGTATTCAAACATATGTAATTGTAATTGTTGAGATATGTATCAATTTTTATCTCAATATTTTTTACTTAATTATCATTTACCAAAAATTTGTTGTATTTTTTGTTTTGTGTGTGCCAGGAAGAGGATGTCATATAGCTTTGGCATCAAGTCCATCTCATATACACATAACTACATATTATTATATTCATTAAATTCTTGCATATACCTCATGCGAGCCGGACTGCGAATGTTTCGAAATGCTACCTATAAACAACCATAATATTCTCTCTCTCTATTAAGGGAATGTTAGACTTCAGTAGTAGGTTTACTTTATGCCGCTACTCGTTTCTGAGTTAAAGGTCTCGAAGGAAAAACAGATAGACATGACGGTTATTTTTAAAGGTATAAGGGTTCGGAACCATAAAACAAAAGAATCAAATAAAGAAAAATAATTTAATTTTTGGTAAATGGTTTACCATTTACCATATACTAGTATATTTATATACTTAGCTAAAATAGGCTTGTGAAGGGATAACTATTCTACTATACTTAGTCTTTTAGCGAAATTCAAAAATTTTCACGTATTGGATGGGGCTAGTAATAATTTATTGCATTATGAAAGTCCCTGTTTTGTGTTTCGTCAGATAAAATCTTGGTAACGGTGTTTAATTTTAGGAATCCTTAACATAATGTGCCAAATCTTTATAATTAATCTAGTTGACCGAATTTAAACCATATATGGTTTATGCCAAACTTCTTCTTGTTACTTAGTAAGATTTCTTAATATGATAATAGGTACAATCTATTATTTTTAACTAAACAAAGTGGAAAAAATATTTCTAAGTAATAACAGTTTGTATAATCAAAAGCTGGTGGTTGCTCTAACTTATATAGTTGTATCATTGACGAAATGGTCTCTACAAAAACTCTTAAGTGACAACAGATGAAAAAAGTTTGCAGATAAAAAAAAACTGAATAAAAACGTGCTTAAACATTTTTAGTTAGATGTACAGAGGACCAAGAGAAAACCTACTTTACATCTTAGGTAGCATATTATACTTTCAACATGTTTTATATACCTACTATTAGATTTTTTTAGTGTGGATCGATACTTGCGAAACTCAACTAAGTACCTACTTGGTTCCTTCCCTAAACATTGTTGCATGGTCAAATGCACCATGCTCATATTAGTCATATATTTTTTTTTTGTAGCCTCAATATCCCACTGCTGGGCTAGGCAAACGTCTCCTCTCTTGTCTCTACTGAGTTTTGTAAGTTTCCTGCCATTAACCCTCGAAGGTGTCAAGTCAACCAGCCATTTTTGTGTGGTCTACCCCTCGATCTACTTGCCTTTTAAAACCCAAAATTTACATGACATAAAATCGTTCATTAAAAGAGAAATATCACGAAGCTGTTTATATTTACCAAGTACCCTTACTGAAATTTGTTCTTAATCGAAAAGTGTCTGCATTTGTTGCACAGTAAGCCTTCAAAAGGCGTCAACGCAAACAGGAAATTAACACAAGTGAATTCGAGCAAAATAGCGGTACTGCCGCGTTCTCAAGCCTCCGGCGAAATAAATTAAAAAGAGTGAACCAGACAATCGGAACGATAGAAAAACTTCCTTCTCTCCTCTCTCTCGCATTTCTAACGTGAGTAAAAGAGATGATATATGAAAGGGTAATAGCTGCTGTTGCTACTGTTATTGTTGTACTTAATTTAAATCTATGTCACTACAGGTATGCACGTACATAATAACTTTAAGGAAAATGTGTCTGTGCATGTTGAATATTTCAAAATTAAATATAAATATATATAAGTAAATAAAACTAGTTACATAAATATCAGTTTATATCTTTCAAATTGATCTTACTTTCTTTATCATATACAGAAAAATCTGAATAGTACTGTAAAAATAATCATAAACACACTCATAAAACGTAATGAGTATTTTATAGTAGTAAATATAAATCTATCTAGATTCTCTAGATAGGTAATAGTACCTAATAGGTAATAATAAAAAAAAGGTAATAGAGGTCTACAGACATGAGCGTAGATCTCATTTCTATTAATCACTGTTTTTATACTTATTTATATAAGTTGTGATATCTATTATTATACATTAGAAGCTCCATGCCTTCACAAGTCATGTGGTGAGGATTTATGAAGTGCTTAGAATCAAAATTCAGGTATCTCAATGATAAATTTACCTACAGTATTGCATTATGGGTACATAACACATCTATTTTACATAATAAATATCTACATAAATAATAAAATGTATGCAAATTGGACATCACATATGTATAATGATGTCTCAGCGTCCTAGAGAGGGATATAACTTTGATAGGCGCGCAGTGCAGTGCACGCGCACGTGAGAATGGGCGGCCAGAGCAGTGCGACGATAGAATAGCTTTCATGCTAGACAGAGATGAACTATGTGAAATCAGGGTGGTTCCACGTGGGGTCGATGACCCGCCGCGACACGCGTATCGGTGATTTTTATAATTTGGATTTTGGGATAAAAAAACTGTTTTTTTATTTTATTTTATTAAACCTGAAGACAACGTCTACGTTTGTAAATCTAAATATTTTATTTTTACTTGATATAATTATTATTTAATATTGTTCAAAAAAAAATTTGAATAAAATTACCATCATCATTGAGTGTCAGTTACAATGGCAGGGTTTGTTCTTTAGTTGTTAATGTGTATAAATAAATGGTTTAAAAGGCCAAAAAAAAAAATATTTTTTATACTTCGTAGGTAGGTACTTCGTGGCAATACATGACCTCTTTTTTACAACATGGCAACCTATTCTCTACGAGGGTTACTTTTAGCAATATATATTTTGTTGAAGTTCATGTTTCCATCTCACCTCCTTAACAGTCAAGTCTGGTTTTAGTCGTCACGTCAATTCTATTCAAGGTCAAGTCAAATGGCCGTACGAAGTGTACTGTGGACTTGTTGTCAAGCTGAACTTAAGTAATATCTAAACAATAACTTACATGTTTGAGAAACCAAATATAGAGCTGAGAGCTGGCCACTGGATGTATATTTATATATGTACCCAACTATTTATTTTTACATAATATAATCTCTATCCCTAAGATCTAACAGTTAACTTTAGGTTGCTTAGATAATGATTTGTTGGTTCAATTTTATGAGCTAAATAAAAATAAAATTATATCTCTATTTTATTTAATGTTAGGTTCTACTTTTTTTTCGTCTGTCATTGGTCATTGTCACAAAACAAACGTGCTTCTAAAAGCTAAGGTAAATATATGACATAACATCGACTCTGTCACCGTAACGAAGCGCGCGCGACGTATCGAGACTCCATTGTATGATAATCATGACCTTCGTATTCTGTGTATGTCACTTTTTAATTTCTTTGTAGAGCAAGTGATTGACCACATGCAAATTTATGTACGTCTCATAGCATAAGATCTGGAGAGTATCTAAAAATCCTACAGATTATCTATTACTTGTTTTTTACGTTATTGCTGTATTTGTTGGACTAATTATTTGTCGCAATAAGATCATTCATATTTATTTATTTTATTTCATACTAGCGAAGCATAAAAAACCTTCCTCGTGAATCACTATCTATTAAAAAAACCGCATCAAAATCCGTTGCATATATGCATAGGGACGTAGAAAATGACTTTGTAGCGATTTATTTCATATGTTATAGGACGATTATGCGAGCTACGAGTTATTCTAGCTACATTCTATAAGAACGTCCATCTTTTCACAATAGTGAATTATGTATATTTCAGGAAATTCAATACATTAATATTCATATCAAACATAGTCAATCAATTCGTCCAAATAATACTCCAAATACTCAATATTAATATTCCATGTTAATATTTAATGTCAAACATAAGTTAATCAGAATACCAATCAGCGAAAACAATTCTGTAACCTAGTATCATGTCACATGGACTCGTCCGTCTTTCACTGGTATAATAATTGAATGTCCCACTACACTCGCCTCCCTCTATAAGTAAGATCGTTCCTTATATGTAATGAACAGGAAGGCCGAGTGCGGTATTAGACTATGTACTTTTAATTATATCCAACAAAGTGAACTACTTACTGATTATTATAAAATAACATAATTAAAACGAAATGATAATAAAGATACGCAATAATACAATAAAAATATCAACAATTTATAAATAAAATATGCAGGGGTGGGCGGAAACTAAAGATTGCCATTTGCTACGATCCTTACAGGAGGTAGGTAGGTATTATTTATTATTTACAAGCGACCCGCCCCGGCTTCTCATGGGCATAAAAACCTTCCTCTGAATCATTCTATATATTAAAAAAACCGCATCAAAATTCGTTGCGTAGTTTTAAGTATACATAAGGATATAGGGATATGTATGTACCTAGCTACTCCTAGAGGTCTGCGATTGGATCGAAATATATTTTATCCCGACCCTCTCAGTCAATCTCCAGACATGCTCAGACATTTATGAAATAGAGGAAATGGTCTCTTCCTTAAAAAATACAACACCTTTCACCAACACAGTTTTACCTCCAGAATTTGGGGTGATAGTCTCGTCCTGATAACCTGATAGTCCTACAAAGTAAGGTAGCCGATAATTTCTACTCAAAAAAATTATAAAACTAAATATAAAACAATAAAAGTTTTCCAAATTTATAAAAATATTGTAAAACTTTTATTCCCACTTCCTATTTTACTATAACGAACCTAAATGTTTATCTGTTTTGAAATTTTTTTGCGCAAAGACAAGTCTGTAATATGTCACATTTACTACTGAAGATGTATTTCCTCAGGATATTCGGGGTTTTTCACACTATCTCTCTCTGTTTCTGCGTGTGATTGCGTCACAGTCTACGAGAAAACTATATCTTATTCTATAAGCTTACATTTATACCCAGAGATAACTTATGTAAGTTAATTTTCTATACTTGAGTATTGATGTAGTCCTTACTGTATTCTTTCGCTAAGTATTAAACAAATAAAATAATTGCCACCTTTGCCTAATTACAAAAATAACCATTTTGAACATACTAGTCTCAATATAATTTGTTAAAATTAAAGAATTTGTAAGAAAATAGAAGTTTGAAGGTTTTATTGAGACATTTATCCTTGATTTCATTTTCTGTTAATATGGCGAACTCTAAAATTCAACACATTATCACCATTAAAAAAATCTTTTATATATATTGCATAAATGTTAATTATGTTAACTATCGCTGTAAGTTATTAAACATATTAAAAATAAAGCAGCCTCCAATAACAAAGTATTTCTATATTCCTAAAAGAACCTTCAAAGCGCCTATCTAATACGAGATTTATTATAGTTTCTCGTATTGTAAATGTACCAATAAACAGGCATGTCGCAACACCACGAGTTCGTAAAGCGTTAGAAATATCCTAAAAAGATTTGAGTGCGGCCAAGAACCGAATAACTGTCCCTGCGAGAAGGGTAGTGACCGAAGGAAAGTACCGGCGGGCGTTGCGCAAGCGCAACCAAGCTCCACGTGTAGTGTAGCACAGGCACAGGTGAATGGAGGGCATCCTGCACCTTCTAATTACCAAATTAGGTGCTTCTTCGTATGTCAAAGGTATAATTTATTTTTAGGGATTGATCGGCTATGGACTTGTAGATAAAAAAAGAAACATGTGTATAAAGTCGATATACTTCAAATTCTAATCTATTTTGATGTATTTACCGACTCTACATCTCGTATATTTTATTATTTACATAATTTTGTTACGTTTTTCTATTCTGATTACAGTGTTCGATGTTAGCACTGATTCTGTCCAAGTACTTTGCGATATAATTTACGATGAATAGGTGCTTACCTACCTACTTACAGTATATTAATATAAAGATTGGTAGGTATAAGTACTTTACTTTCAAAGTTAAACTACAAACAACGCAAAAAGTAGTAACAAATGTAGTAAGTGGATTAAAAAAAATATATTTATCAATCGGTTGACACTACAGTTGAATAATCTGCGCCACAGCTAAGACTGAAAATCAAACATAGAGCCTACGATCCATACTGCGCTGGTGCTGCGCTCGCACCGATATTTGGGACCTTTCTTGCGCAAGAAAATCCCACTATGCCACCTACACATGCGTGCATCTGAACGCACTCATCATTCGTTTGCACCGTTACTTTTTCCTACTTCTTAGCAAGTATCATAAAATGCTTAATTAGAGAAAGGGCTCCAGTCCACGCTCTACTTTAATAAATTTAAAGTTAATTAAAATTACAGGTTTTTTTTCGTATAACGCATTCGATGGGTGCATTAAAAATTGATTTGGGTATCCTTATATATATGCAAAAACTTTTTTTAATCTTGTTTGTTTCAAACACGTGAAAAAAACAAAATAGACGAGTCCTTAATTGACTGTGCTAAGGTCGACCAACACCATTTTAATGTCAAAGGTCCAGTTCAACCCGACTGCTGACATTCAAAACCTCTACGTTGTTTTAATGCGATTTTCTGGAAGTGTTTAATTCATAGGATGTCTAACCCCGTTGCATGACGTCAATAGACAAGGCCAAGTAAATGCTAATGTCTCGGAAAGAGCTGCCCTCCCTGCGTGATTGCTATGTGGCTGCGCGGGCGGCGATCGCGAGGCCCCAGCGGGTGCGCACCGCCCGCCGCGCCCTCTACCTTGAGCCGAGCTATCGCCCCGCACCCCCGCGCAGCCCTGCCTCCCCGCAACCACTCACCGCGCTCTCGCGGGAAAATTTATAGTGATGCGACGATTCTAGTCATGTGATGGAGGAAATTATCGCTAATAAAGGGGAGCTGTTTTTATCTTGTATGAACTTCCATTTGCGCATATATGACGTCATATTACTGTTTTTATTTGTTTAAACAGGAATTATATTCTATAATAACATTTGTCTGTTTTTAGGTAAGTATTTTAAAGCCAGATTATAGAGGTAGAATCTTGCCATATTATTTTTCTTAACAGATTTTAAATTGCTGCACATTATGGCTAAACATCTAAATACCTCAAGCTGTTACTTTCATTTTATACATTTACGTTGGTAGTCAAGTTGGCATGGGCTCCGAAGCAGTCAGCTGAAGAAGCAACCGGGAAAACGCTAAGATGCCAGAGCAAGAAATGTTGGTAGCCATACAGCATAAATGTTGCGTACATTCAGCCCGCGACAAAATCTAAATAAATGAATAATACCACATACCACACATTATAGAATACTATATATACTAGCACAATACAGAAGTCACAAACGTCGCGCTGTATGCTAGCCATTTTGCAAACCATATTTCACACACAACGATAAGCAAATTTAAAACCAGTTCGCCCTGACCTGGTCAAATGAAGTCTGCTATTCATAAACTCTGTACTTTAATTAGTACTTACACTAAATACAGGTTACCTAATCAGATCTTATCGGTCAAATCTTTACATGTCGTTAACCTTTGCAGATCTCATTGATGATCCTAGGATTTTAATAATATCGATTATAATAATTTAATTACTTATTTAATTTTATTGCAAGAATTTAGCTAATAATCTGAAATATAGCTTGCGGGGTAAAATAAATAAAGCAATTATACCGATAATCAGCGCTGGGAAGGTGGAAAAGACATGAGGACACAAAAATGAAGAAAATTTGATGAATGTCGCAATGGGTAAATCGAAAACAGATATAAATTTCACATTAACTGAAGACTAGTTTAATAATTCCATAAAATACCGTATTTAGATATAATACAGGCGTTGGCCTGATTCATCAATTCCATAAAATATCCATAGACAAAAAAATTACACACGTACATTTGGATTAAAGCGTCAAGAAAATCCAAAATAGAGCCAGTTCTAGAATATAAATTTCGCTAACTCATTCATTATAGATAAGTAGATAAAGAAAAAGATTTCTGTTGATCTTATTACATATTATCTTTTACAATATGGAAATAAGGAAATGTTTTACCACACGGCCAAATGCGCGTGCTCTACCATAAGCAAAGAAAGCCATACTAAATACAATGGAAGTCAATCATAATGGAATTTTTCGATCGAAACGTGCTATTCGAAAAGGATGATCGCAGCACGTCTAAAAGACGTGATAACAAGCTCCATCGGTTTACTAGATAAGTCGATTTCTATCTGGTACTGCTTTTTGAATAGATATCAAAAAAACATACAGATATCATTTTATTCGACTATTTAAAAAGAGTAATATTATTTAAAAAGAGAGTTGAAGTGTGGGATGCGGTCATCAATGGGGGGAAAACTACACCGTTTGAGGAAGTTGTGCCAATATAGTAAAAAGAAAAAGAAAATATCTTGTTCTAATGTGTCATATGAATAGACTTTAAATTGGTCCGGTGCTATACGTATCAATATTACGTTTACTACTTTTCAAAACAAAATTTTATACGTGTATAATGTTCTGGATCGATGAAAATAGGCGAAATTTATAGTTTTCGAGTATGCAATAAAGAAATTACTTTAAAGGGTCATCGAGTATTTGGTAATTGATGAATTTGTATGTAAATGATACAAAAAGTGTTCATTCATTCATGTATTTTTGAGCCAAAATGATTTTTATTTGACCGATGAGTCGTATGCCAAGTCGTTCGAGCCATCGGTTTTGAATGAGACAAAGATTTCAAAAATAGCACTTCTTCGGTGGGTGCCTATGTACTTTATGCCTATATGTCCCTATAAACATCTCCAAAATTAGGGCTAACAAATATAAGTAGAACATCAAAACCATCTCGTAGTTCCTGATTAACTTCAGATTTATAATATTAGCATAGACGACACTGAATTTATTATCTATATAAAAAAAAGTCATTGTCAATGCTACATTGGGTATGTAGTGTACTTGAATTATGTACATACTGCAAATTATTACGAATGGTACCAACGAGCTAATCGTTTTCCTGTACACTGACGTTATATTATTGTAAGAGTGAGACAGCAGGCATTTGAATTTAATAGTAGTACGTATATCAACCACATTGAAAACCTTTGTAGACCTTACCAAACTGGAAACAACAAAATATGCTTCCCATGGGCAGCTTCTTCGAATTCCAGAGGTCTTCAGGTACCACAGAGGCAGTTTATTTATAAAATTGTTCTAAGAAAATAAAGGTACATGTAGGTAAAAAAATTGATTTGATTTTGATTCAAAGTATATTGATTGTATGAATTTTAAGCAATATTTGGTAAGTTGGTAAAGTCGGTAATTAGAAAAACGTCAACAAAACTTACCGAATTTTCCAAGGGCAGGAAGGGGAGCCTCGTTTTGTTGCTATTTGTTGTTAAGTTAAACGTGTTTATGCTTATAACTCATTATGTTTATATTAAAATAGCCACTTTTGGCCTGCCCTATTGCCCTGTTCGAAAAGCATTTAATAAAATAGCTATAATAAATCGAAAAGAAGAAGTAAATACAATAATATAAATTCATTTTATACAATACATTTCATTTAAATTATTTCCATGAGAAATCTTAGAGGCTTATTTATTATTTATAAATCGCCTTGATCTAAATATGTATGGTAGAGTGTGGGAGCAGGACGTGGTGGCGAGCGTGTCCTACAGTAATCGGAAGGTCACCACGCGGGCTCGAGAGCGATAAGAACGGTCTTAGTAGCTACAAAACAGAGATTACTGAAGTTAACTACGTAAACTCCATTTGTAACCCTCTTCAAAAATTAGAGGTTATCAATTTAACCTGTAGTATGAAATATAGTCGGAATTGCAAATTTTATATGTTAGACTTTGCTTCTTGTTTAGTTATTAATGACTCAGTTTTGAAATCTCCAATTTAATATTAGTAGGAAATACTTGTTATTACAAATGCCACATGCTGTGTTAAGATTTAGGTGGTATCCTGTAGCTGAAATATTGATGAAGGAAGACTTTAAAAGTTGAAATAATTACCCACTGAAGCATTTAATTTAAACAAACAGACGAAAGCCAAACACCTAAAATGTCACGAGACCGTCGCCTACTCTGATCGAAATCATTTTACGTTTCGATGGGTCGCATATCGTGAAAAACATCGACAGAGGCAGTACATAAATTTCAATTTCAATGTACTTCAACAATAAAATTTTATAGTCGACATTTTTATACCTAGTAGTTTTTCTTGTTGGCCCTTAGTCGCCTCTGGAAATAGGCCTACATATTTATACATTTACAATCTGACCAATTAATAAAGCTGTCCGCATCTACGACAATAATTGTTTTTATTTGTAGAGTAAGAAGATTAGGCATATACTCACATACATACACATAACGGATACCTGAGTAAAGGGATGTTTTGTTTAGATACTTATGCAAGATCACGTTCTGAAAGTGCCGCGTTTGTGGGTGGCCAGTTCCAAGGCTTTATACTTATATCTTATGTATGTATCTATGTAAAATCTTTATTGTACACAAAAAAATAAATGAAAAATAAATATCTTCTAGTTCATGTAGTAGGTATAGGTATTTACTATATCGAAGGATACTATATGTATATGTACTTATCGTTCTGTGGCAAAGGTTAAAAAAATGACGGATGACAACAGTATGTTAGATTGAATTGAGTTTTAAGAAGGCTGATATTTGGCTATTTGCTTTTCAATCTAAAATTGGTTAAAAAAATAATTTTGATCGTTTCCTGATTTTCGCTCTTGTATTGATGTGAGGAAAAATACCCAAGTTTCAAAAACTCCTATCTGGCTAAATAAGAGTTTAACAGAGAGCTATGTTGCGATGTGTGCTTAAAGCTTAAGTTGCGTTATTAAATTCATGTTATACAGAAATTGATTGTATGTGATTTGATTTGAATGTTAAGTGACAATTCGCGGCCAGAGTCGCTTGTGTATAGATGAGTTCACACAGAACTTACCCAAAATTACTCACTGAACGGATTTTCCTGCGGTTTTCATCTATAGAAATCGTGAGAAATGTTTACTGTATTGTTTGATCTATCAGCTGTGGTATAAAGTAAATAGTTCATTAAGATTTTGTGTGAATTAAGAAACATACAATTTCTTCACGCCTGTGTAGAGATTTTGGAGGAGAGGTTGCGTGAATTAACTTATGTAATTACTTATAGTAGGTACTATAGTAGCTACCTACTATAGACCACATCATATGCAATAGTACCATACTTACATATAAGATATTCGTCCCGTTTCTACTTATTCTATGGTAGGATGTGGCATGGAAAACTTAACATTCGTGATATAGCGGGCAAACTGCAGGAGAGTTGCCTGAGATAGTTCGACCACGTACTAAAAAGGCAGGCAAACTACGTTGGAAACAAGTAAGTTGAAAATAAGTTGAAACAAGTGAGTCATTCCTCATTGCTCATGCCGCCTCCTCCTAGTATAAGAGGTAAGCAAAAAATGCGAGGACGCCGTAGACTGGGGCGTCTGCGCATAGTGGATTCGAAAATGTAGAAAAACGGACCCTGGCCTTGGAGGTTCGGAGGTGGGATGCTTTCGAGTAACCGACTGTGGACGCAACCAGAAAAACATTAGTACGAAAGAGAGAGATTGCGTATGCATGTTCAAATGCAACGTAAGAGATTATCAAATAACACATACGTGTAATAACGGTCACTGACCTTGTTATGGAAGGACGCGCGTTTCGCAGAATTTTAAATTTACTTTGGTGCGTTGTGAATTAATATTAGCATTATCGTTAAGGCTAATATTATACAGAAGCGTAATGCTTCTAAATTACCTATATAAGCCCTTCTGTTATAACCTATTAACTACTTTATAAGAAAAAAGGCATTATTTAAAAAGATGAAAAAACTTAAAAAATTGGTTCTACCTTATTATTGCTAAAGTAGGTATATCACGGCCTTCACGGGTCCATTGAAGGAGATTTCTATTGTAATAAGTTTAGTAGGTAGATAGATTAGAATTTGTATTTAATGGTACTATTAAAATACAAATTATATATATATTGATAGGTACCTACCTACCTTTATACTTATTGTGTTTAACATTGTATCCTGTTTGTACTTTTGTGTAATGTAAATAATATCTTCTTTAATTGGACTGGAGGACTTCAAACATTGTATGGGTTGTAAGTACTTATGAGTAGTAAATTACGAGAGCAAAGAACTCCATTTGGTTAAAATAAAAAATTTGTCAGTCAAATATTTTTCTACCATATGATCAAACTTACATTATGATAAAAGTATGACTGAATATAAATCTCGTTTACATTTTAGCGTTTCCTCGGTGCATCCTCAGCTTAAAGAATATATTTCTCAAATTGTAGATTTCTAGGAAAAGGGGAGATATTAGACGAGCACGATAACGGAATAGTAGAGAAACTTATACAAGGGAGGAAAGGAATAATTCCCGTGCGAGGTATTTAGACGCCTGAGCATAGCAAAGGCGGCTATATTCCAAGCAGGAGCATGAAGCATTTTCCATTCTATACTCAGATCAGACAAATACTACTTTCCGAGTATGAAAAATGAAAAAAAAAATGCTCTTAAAAATATAACAAACTAATTATAACCAAAAATAGCATTTCACAATCACGGACCGGAAGCCAGCATTTATGGGATGGATTTATCGGGGTCGTGGGGCAGCGAGCCACCGTAACAGTGAGGGTTCACTTTGATTGTGATGCAAATTCCCCGTTTCCGCTGGGGGACAACAGGTGGGGGTCGCGCCACCAATCACGGACATGCTATAATAGACACTTTTCTGCTTCATTGTTTTTTTTAATATTGACAGGACTAGCTAATTGATAAATCTTCAATGTTACGGAATGTTCGTAACATACAAATTTTGTAGTCCAAAGAAGAAAAAAATTGATTTTGAGTATATTTCTTTTTTTTTTGAAAGCATACTTCTTTATTTATTCAAATTTCGCTAGCTTTAAAATTTTAGAAATTCGAACCAAAAAAAAAAAAAATTTTTTTTTTGGTTCGAATTTCTAAATTTTTTTTAAAACAACAAACTATATGTTGAAATTTTCTTTCTTTTTTTAATGTTGTCTACCATGTAAGTAGTAGAACGTGCATACGTGTCTATATTCACTATAGTAAGTTTTTCTTTACGTAGTCATTTACTATAGGTACCTATTATATGTTATCTTTCTACTGCCCTACGTACCCTAAGTCTTAACCCTAGTCATTGTGTGTGGTTGTTTATTTTGGACGTCATTAAAAAATATTTTTAAAAATTGCTTTGTTAAATGTAAGGAAACCTAGGTTATTTTAAATTCTTACAACAGTCCCTGGCGTTACAGATCGTCGGCCAAGCGTGCGCGGGCGCTGGGGGCGGCCACCCCGACCGGAGGTCATTCACCTCCCTCCCTCCCACCACCTCTCTGCTCCCCTGGCCATCAGAATCACAGCCCTTTGTGCGCTCACGCCGAGGGCTACTTTGAGGGCAAAGACTCCTATTTATTTCTTTGTTTTGAAATTCCTTCTAAGTCAAAGGTACGCAGGTACAGGTGGGTTGACTTTTTGTTCGTGGCAAGGGACGTGCTTCCAGCCACATAAAGGTATTAAAATCTATGGAATCACTGTCGTTACAAGTAACAGTTAACTTAGTTATCCTGGTAGTATTTTATAAGTTCATGAACTTTTTTTTATGTTAGTATTTTGATCTAGCTGATCTAATAATCCCTTACTTAGATAGAAGCTACTGAGTGAGTCTACAAGTATCTCTCTCTTCTATGATAGAGCTTTCGCAAAATTTAGCCAGGCATTTTGTTAACGTTATTTCATTTACAAATATCAAAAGCAATTAAGTTAGGCGTTAGACCCCTGGACTACTCTGCTGAATATAGAACTTCTCTTTAATTAAAACTTAAAACCACGTAATTAGTTGCCTATAGAGATTTCAATGTAAATAACTGAAAAGTGCAAAAATAATGTCGAATGCAAAAGGTAAAGGACACCTTGAAACATTTAAGACAGAAGGATTTCAGTAAGTAATACGCGAACGGTCGAAATGCAATTATACTACTTAGTTATCAGCGTTTATCTGATTACATTCCAAGGCATAGCTTGAGAACCCAGGATAATTTAGCCGCTGTCTATCAAATGTAAACTCCCTCTTATAAGAATGATGTGCCTACTTGGTGGAATTAGTCGACTCCTGCAGAAGGTAGAAAGGGAATAGCCTATGCCTTAGCCTAATACGACACAACTAGTTGGATATCACACAGCAAAATGTTACGACATTCATTTATACTAACAACTGTATGACCTAATTAACTGCTTTGTGTACGTTGGTAACAGCCCTATTCAGTCATTTGTTGAGAATAGCATTCTTTTTTTAAAACCCACTGTTGGGCATAAGCCTCCCTCTGTCTACGCCATGCATACTATGAGATGAAATAACTAGCTTTCGCCCGCGGTTTCGTCCGCCTGAATTTCCCTCGAGAGCAGTGCTTTTTCTGGATGAAAAGTACCGTATTATGCAAAGGTATAGAAGTATGTTCTTCTCAATACTTCTAACTATATGTAGGTATGCGAAATTTCAGGAAGATAAGTTCAATAGATAGAGCGTGAAAGCGTAATAAACAAACAAACTCACTTTCGCATTTATAATATTAGTTATAGATAGGATTCAAATAGATTCACCAGTTATTAAAAAATAAATAACAATAACATGCTTAATAAAATTAAATAAAACATGTCACACACATCAGAATTAGTACCTATCTACAATTTTACTACGCAAAATGACAATTATCCCGCAGCTAGGTGGTTCAAATCAATTAACCATTCAAAATCTAAATATAATTACTTAGCCAATTTAATAGATTGAATAAGTGAATGAATTATTAAAATACGCAGGCAACTCTACGCAGCAATCATTGTCTATGTGCAAATAATTTGCATATCATTAAATAGTATCAATGAGACCATGCCCAAACCAGGTAGTTACAATAAAGACGCCCAATTTAGATTTATGTAGTACGTGTGTTTGTTACTGATTAATTAAAAAAATTACAACTTCCATTCATATTTGTCATAACCTTATTAAATTATTAAATGATCTTTTTTTTTCAAATCGACTTAGTAGTAATTTCGGCAAATGGCAGTTAAATTGGAGCTATCTATAGCATGTTTCAAATAAAACAAAAAACTTTACTTCATACTGGGAGTATGAATAGTATGATTGATGTATTAAGAACTATTTTAACTAACGCTATGTACAGGGGTCGAACTTCCTTTTTGGCGTCACAAATTGCTATGAAATATTCATGTTCCAAAAAAATCCCACAATTATAAAAAATACCTGTACACATCCTTAATTAAATCAGAACGTAGGTGCAGCACCCTCGACCCTTGTAACGACCCCTGAAGTTACTAGAGCGTTGAGGAGGCACTCTCCCATGGAGTCCCATCTAGTGTTGTACTGATAAAATAGAGATATGAGAATGGGGTGCAACAAGTGCGACGTTCGAAGAACATTACTTACGTACGAGTAAAAAATAATTAATTGATAAGTAAAGAATATTCTTTACTTATCAATTAAACTAACTAGCAAAACTTATTGAGTAAGAGTGATATGATCGACAGTTTTTTTTTTTTTAAATAAATTTAACATTTAATGTGTTTTTAAAAAATTCTCTGAAGTCTAACTTTAATGATTCATACCCATTTATCCATACAAATTCTCACTTGATTCAAAGAGAAAACAAAAATACACCCTTCATCCCATTTTCAAATAATCGGGATACGCGGGGCTTAGCTGGTTCTGGTAGGTACTATATAAAAATAAAAAAGCAAGCACCCTCGCTCGCACCCATGCCCGCATGCCGGCACTACTCGTGTCAAATTGAACTGAATTTACTGCACAATCGTATCGACTTGTTCACACTTTACGAGTAAAGCATATTTTTTAATTATAAAAATAACACGTTTATCCGATGCATCTCAAAAGATGGTATTAATTGTTATTGCAAGAAAAACAACTATATTAAGGCACTGTCATATACATTATTACATACGAGCACTTGTTGCTCGTAGACAAAGAAAAATATAAATGATTCAAGGCAACATCAAAAGACCGATATGAGCATAAAAGAAAAAGGCCATTTGTCTTGTATAAGGAAGACCTGTATAGTAAGATAGTAAAATAGCATATTTGTATTCAGAATGTTTACCAATCTTTGAAGACCTTTCTTGATATCCTAGGCTGAGATAGCGCTCATTAAAAATTTTGCTTATTCCAATAAACTTTGATTATTGCGAGTTATTTCTGTTTTTGGTTTAGATTTATCTGCTTAGACTACCGGCACCCATTCGCTGCAATTTTTTAACTTGAAGCACATCCTGGATAGGATCACCAACCCCGCTCCTATCTCTAAGGCCCAGATTGAAGCGTACCAGTATCTCGTCCGTGATACCTATGTTATCTAGATTTACGCTATGTACACGTATCTGTCACATGATGTGACAAGGCCCTTAGTAGCTAAATCCGGTCAAGTAACTCGACTAATGTGAACTTCACAATAAACTTGTAACATATTACCAACAGTGTACAAGCAATTTTGAACCTAAACCTGTATAAATTTTAAAACCCATCAGAATAGAATAACGACTAGGTATAGAACTAAACTTGTATTTTATTTAGGAACCTTGGTATTTAGTAAAATGCTGACTTTATTTTATTTTAAAAAAATTTGTATCTGATTTTCAATTTGAGTACTTGGGTCATGCAAAATACTATAATCTATTAAAGCAACTCCCTAGTTTATTTTTTTTGAAGATTATGCGCCGACTATCATTACTAAGTGGATGTCAATAGTTATTGTATAATAAATTTTGTACTATATTAAAGAGAAAAAAACACTTGGGTGCTTCTTCACACTATTAGCCTTGTAGACCAAACGATACATTGGAATGAATAAAGAGAAAAATCATCATATTTCCTTGTGTCGTATTTTTATATATTTTATTAGATATATAAAAATAAAATATTGAGTATTGATTAATTACTCCTGTATTAATCTATATGAACAGCTCTCAATTGATACTTGGCTTTAGTTTTGCGCTCTACTATAGCCTAAGCAAGCTATGCTCACTCTATATACGAATTCATTTGAATACGCGACGTGGGGGTACAAATGATGGGGGTGGTTTGTTTATCAATGGTCGTTTATTCAATTGCTATGTAAACGATAAAGCAGATTAATTGAAGTGATTATGAGACAATTTAGTTTTTTATGTTAGTTGAAAATAGTAGTAATAGAAAATAAATTTTTTTACAAGAATAATGAAACTGTCTGTGAAAAAAAATATGTCACAAACAAATCAAATAATAAAAGACTATCATTTTTGTTGTATATAGACTTGCTAGATCGACTTTTCGTTCTCCTAACAAACGGCGTTTCGCAAATTTATCTCTCTGTGTCAACTAAATATATTTTTGTTTATTATACAATTACTGATTTTGTACCTACACTACAATTCAAATAATAACAGTTAATTTTTATTCAGTTCAGACACATCCTTTCAACCGTTGTTTTAGTTGGATTGAGCTACCCGAAAGCAGGAATGAAAACCAGTATTTTAAAAACCTAATAATAACGGACTTTAACCGCAGGTAAATTAAAATACTGATCGATTTTGAGTTCCTAAATACATACAAACATATCGTTTCGCCTGTGTCCCGCAGGGGTAGGCAGAGACTAGAGATTTTCATTGGCTACGTAAGTTTTTAAACTAGATATATAAGAATATATCTAGTTTTAAACCGTATTTCTTTTGGAGAAATATCGGTGGAGTAGCGTAATCTTATGGGGTCGCTTTAAAAATATATGGAAAGAAAAATTATTAACTGTGTGACAAGATTTTATATATATTCGAGATCATAAAGATAGTAATACGAATAAATGCGACTGAAATTACTTAACTTTAATCACACTTGAGCAAACTACACACCCTACGAATGAATGCGCACTGAATTATACATCAATTCATGCGGTCATTCAGTTTTACTGAGGGTGAAAACTCTTCGGAGCGCAACAGACTTGCACGAGGGCGTCATAATGGCTGGTCAAGACCTTTCTAACGCCAAACACAGAAACAAACCGATAACTAATAATAAAAATATTTACGGAGTATTCTTGTAAACTGTAGGGAAAATAAATGTATAGCTAGCGCAACTGAGTTATAGATAACGAATAAGTATTTAAAATATATATTATGGAAACTGATCAACAAGAACGTAAAAAATTTACAATTCCTTACATAGTGATGGTAGAAGCCCTTGCGAATTGAACACAAAGCAGAAATCAGAACTTAATTTCAAAGCAACGTAATATCAGGATGCAAACGGGAAAACGATAAAATAAAGATAAGAGAAAATTTGTGAAGATCTACTCTATTTTTTTAGCAATTTTTTCTATCTCTTGGTCTGTTCTTTAGTCTTTTGCTTTGAGTTTTAGCCCAGAACTATTCGCGACTGCAAATCATTGACTACTCTCTACCACACATTAAGTACAGTTAGAATGGTAACAATGATAAAATAAAATTAGTAGAAATAACTAAGTAGAAAGGAGTTAGAGATACTTAAGTTGTCGCTCCTGTTATGAAAACATTGTATACTAAACATAATTGCAAACAGACAGGCTATAATTTTCCGTGTGATTTACGTCAGTGAGCATAAGAACAATAAAAACATTTCCCACACCGCAGAGAACACCCCGTACCTATAACATGTAATCTGAGTCACAGCTATTTCCATTCATACTTTTCTTGTCTTCCCTTTAAACTATACTGTTTGTGCCAATTTTACTGTAGGGCTCTATATCTCCCTACATTGTAAAATCAGAATCAGTTTCCCTGCAACTACTATTATTACCAGTGCCGCCGTATCTTGGACTTGATTTAAACGCACCCTTGGCATTGAAGAGTAAGCTGAGGATGTAACTAAGACACACAAATAAACAGAGAACAAACTGGTTTAATAGACTACATTTAATAGTTATAGTGAGCCACATGATATTTGGATATATAAATAAGTAGTTACATAAAAATAATATTTATTGAACTAGGTAGCCGTGATTTTAGGAATGATCCAATTTTGATAAAATCCTTTTAATCATAAGAATTTTTTTTTCTAAATTTTGTTTAAGAATTTTAGTTTTTTATGCTTTAATTTTTTTGGTTGTTTCTTAAATTTGTAAATATACTATGTTACTAGATTAGAGAGATATGCGAAAAAGGACCCAAAGGTTCGACGTGCTTCCTGTAACCTAGGACCGCATAAGAAGATGTTACTAGTTTAAAAAAAAAAAACTTGCATTCAAAAAAAGAAATAAATTTTATAAATTGCCAGCTTATCGTAATATCCGGTTACGCCCCCACGGCATGGTTAATGTTAATAACCTATAAACTGAAGCACCCTCCCGCAGTTATCGAGGGGGTCTCATGTCACACAACAAGTGTTCGTGGTTATCACGATTAGTAACACCAATAGTGTTACTGGAAGTGACTGAAGATAAAACACTTTTTTATTAGGGTTCAATTCAATATTTTTTTACTTAATTTCAAGCATTTATTCAATTAAAAATTAATTACATTAAAAATTAAATTAAATTTATTTATTGCAATTCAAATTGTACAGTAGCAGTTCTAACTACAAACAAACACTGTCATAGACACAACATGAAACCTGTCGATTATTGCTATTAAAAAAACATTATTTCGTTATTATAATCTGTTGTCCGCTCATT
The DNA here is from genome assembly GCA_947044815.1 of Apomyelois bistriatella. NCBI lineage: Eukaryota > Metazoa > Arthropoda > Insecta > Lepidoptera > Pyralidae > Apomyelois > Apomyelois bistriatella. The sequence continues at coordinate 6,011,542 of OX345691.1, forward strand.
CACAACGTTTTTGTATGAAATACACTGTTATATAAAACCAAATCAGGTTTAAAGGTTCCTTTAGAATTATATTTAGTTCCTTATATTTATTGCTCTAGGGCAGAAACAGAAATTCTGATTTGTGAAATTTCAAGTCTCTATCTTACATGATTTTTCAGACAGCCCCAGACAGGCGGATGGACAGTATACTTTGAAGTAAAAGAAACAGGATTCTTTTCAACTTTGTGTACGGAACCAAAAAAGTGAGTTATATCACTACATACTTAGTATAAAACAAAGTCGCTTTCTCTGTCCCTATGTTCCATTGTATGCTTAAATCTATTTAACTTTTATTATTTTGATGCGGTTTTTTAATAGACAGAGTGATTCAAGAGGAAGGTTTTTATGCCCTATGGTTTATAAGCCGGGGTGGGTCGCTAGTATACGTCTAAAATTTAATGATATTTCAAAAAATATCTTAGCTTATCCAGATGATGTGTTTCTGCGTTAAGCTTCACGTTCGTATTGTTTGTACTGTAAAAAAATAGAGAAGGGACGATTTCATTCAAGTCCTGAACCGGCTAGACCTGCAGGAACTCTACAATTATACCATCTACACTGCACGGAATTTGCGTCACACTTGTAGAGATACAAAAACATTTCTTAGTGAACCTGTTACTAAGTGCCTGGAAAACAGTGGAGTAAGTTAAATGCTAGAAATGTAATTGTTGGCGCAAATGTTAGCGCTACGCCATGACGCGTGTAGCCTACAGGCTTGATTTATGTATTTTGGATGCAATCTGCAAATATTTAATAGTGTTTGCCTGAAATTGTTTAGGCAAATTGAAGTGGACTATATATACTTACCGTTGTTACTCTGTCCGATCCATGCATTAAGGTCATGAGATCTCCCAAAAAAATTTGCCTATTAATAATAGGGAAGTTGATGAAATATTTCAGTTTTTTTATTGCAACTTAAAATAAAGAAACTATTTCAAAACAGGGCAAACAGGCAAAATATTAACACCAATGTCTTTGATGAAGCTTCTAAAGACCATTTTGTCAATCTTCACGACCTGAGAAAAACGTCAAATTACCATTGGGCACGTTTTTTTTCTTAGTATTTTTTATAGATTTGGAAATTGTAAAAATTACATCATACTAAATAAATCTAATTTTGATGCTACTTGAACTTGATAATGATGTCCCTTTTGAATTAGACGCTAATTTAATTACTGTCATTAAATGGGTAGAGTTCTCTAGATACCAACTCATTCTTAACACGAAATAAGAAAGTTGATTTAAACAAAAAAGCATGGTGATCGTGAAAAATCTCACGATACGATCGAATCCCTCTCGGAGGGAAGGGGACGAAAAAAGAATTCCTGGGAGCGGCGGGTGTTCCGCTTTTGTACTTTTTATTGGGCTGACTTGAGGGGGATGACCGCTGGTTTTGTTCTTTTTGACCGGCCTCTCCCGTTTTGGACAATGGTCAGCCACATATTACTTTTAATCTTAACGTACTACAATTTAAAATAAAGATTCTGTTAAACTTCTTCATTCACTTCCAACTTCAAATAGGAGCTCTTAATCATAAAAATCCTGTTATTTAAAAAGTCTTCATATCATATCTTGCAATATGTCTTAAAAACAAGCACTAGTACCTTATTATCTGACCTAAACTTATTATATGTTTGCCATTATTTGTATTAATTACCAGCATAATGCTTGACATCAACCCTTAATGCTGTTCTCAGAGGTTCTTTAGTCTCGTTGTCGTCTTTTCCGAAATATTTATTTGGGAAAAAAGGAAGTAGTATATTTAGAAACCACACGTAATCAAACTTAAATATGCTAAAAGCACTGATATATACCCACGTGTAAAAAAAATTGATAAATCATAAGTATATAATGGGCTGGCACCCACTCCACTAAGAATACTAGATGTGATTTAAAGTTGATATAATGTAACGTGTTATTTTCATTGTCTTAATAATTGTTTAACATATTAGCACGTCTTACATCATTCAAAACATGTGACGCGTGACAATCGACAATCATTTTATCGAAATCTTATAATACTATACTTCTCTTAATTCTTAGTAAATATGTACAGAATCGTCGATATATTAGAATTTATCTAAAAAAAAGTATAAATCAAAAATATCCTACACTACACATGGCATTAAAGCTCGAGGTCCACTTAAAAAGGTTGTCATTGTATCAGTGTTTTGCCCCAAACATAAAATAAGATTTGGCATTTTTTTATGATATACCACCTGCCTGATGTCAGGGCCTAGTAGTGTAGAGAAAAACAAATTTAAGACCTTTGTTGATTCCAAAATGGTCTTTTACGTCATCAACGGGAAAAAACCAAAAGGGGGCTTATCCAAAGGGACAATCCATTCAAATCACATGTTATATACCGATAGCAAATGGCTTTATCGCTTGGAAGTGACTCATAATGAGTGGTCAAAAGACTACTGCAGCTGTGTGCGCCTCTGCACATGTAACCTTAAAATGAACCTTACTTAGTTGTTTTACTACTGTTATATGCAACAAAACAGACTTTTACTATTTCCCTTAATTTTAAACACTTAAATTGATAGCCTTATTGATGATTATCAGGGCGGCACCCTATATGTAGGTGCATGCGGGTACTATCGGTGATGTATCAGCGGGGATGCGCCACCCCCAGGACATAGCCAGTTTATCTGCGCCGATCGATAGCAGTCGCGGAAAACTACCAGCCAATATTACCAGAATACTATTAATACCTGGGAGTTCTGTGTCATCGATTAGTCCTTTAAATAGGTCACCGGTCGGATGGGAAATTTGCTTGTTACTAGGTCGATACTAATCTGCATTTACTGTCCATTGATATTCTGTATTAATTAATTTACTTGTTATTCTCTGAAGAACTCTGACATCAGGGTGTGCATAGTCTATTGACCGTGACATCAACACAAAATAATGATGATGATTATTATATTCAAATGAATGAACAATAAAAAAGTAAGTTAGTACTTAATCATGAATCTAAAATAATGAAAAATACCTTCAGTGTCTAAAATATATAATTAAATTTTTCCTCGAGAACAGGGAATAAATTACATGAAATATAAGCATGAAACAAGGACCACAGTTGGAAGAACTTATTGCTTTATAACAACCACTCTCATAAAATATCCGAATTGAACATCAAAACAGGAAAACTGATCTGAGAATCAATAGGAACAAAATATACAATTCCTTACAAACTCAGTTAGTTACCAATTTCAATTCTATGACCAAGTTACGACCCACCACTAGCCAGGTAATGCAAAACTGATAATTTACGTACTTATTGTTTTTTAAGTAACCTGTTACATGACATTCTAATTTTGGAACCAGCAACAACTTTAAGTATAAAACTAGTTTTGCGCGCCAACGACGAATCGATAGGATGTTATTTTAGGTGACCGCTAACTATAATGAAGATCCTATCTTTTAGAAATTGTACATGCTTATTGCGCTGTAAACTAAATAGTTTTATATGATTTTGTCCACCTTTTAATTTCGCCCGTGTCTATTTTAAATTATAATGTATTTTAATTTAATCCCTTAAAGGGAATAAATTTATTAATTTTTTAATACTCCTCTTTTAAATAAATATATTTTACGTTACAATACAACTAACATTATATTATAGGAAAAATTGAAAACGTGTCTGTTGGCTTTGTGCACGCAGTAGTCTTGTAGAAAAACTTATAGGTAAGTTCATTTTTAGGGTTACTTACCGTAACCCATAAAAGACGTTTCCGTCTATCTGTCAAACATATTTTTTAGAGGAACGCAAAAACGTATCAAGTTGTAATTCATATCATGACTTGGCTTACGGTCTCTTGCGGCTGTAAAATAATCAAACTAATACGTCAACGCGATCAAAAGATATAACCGGAAATGTTGCAAATTTTCGTAAATTTTGCTATTTCAAATGGGCATCAAATACTATGGGGTACTTTCAATATCATACAGTACTAATTAAGATTAAATCAAAAACTGTAAATTTGTTGTGAAATTTAAAGAAACTTAAATAAATAAAGAAAATTATTTTTTACAAACAGAAACAAACAAAACAAAGGAAAACAAAAATCTTTTATAATTTTAACGGCCTTTGCATTACTGTAAATTATTTTTAAAGCGTATTTTTTTTATACAGCATTTGAAAAAATCTTTAAGAAAAGCAATTGGCTTGAAATTGTTGAGCATTCGTAACACCCACGTGGTTTCGCAGACAAATTACAACAACCATTGAAAACTATTTAAACGTAATTGTCGGTGTGTTTATATCCCCTTGTCGTTAGATAAGTAAGTACTCAAACAGAAACATTTTAGTTAGAAAATTAAATGGGCTTGGATTCAACTTGCTTGGATTCACAGTACTTAGATAAATAAAAATTTTGGCTGGCGAATTTATATTCTTATATATACGTGTGTGATTTTTTTATGTTTCTTTTGAAAAATATATGATCATCATGATAAGATTACTTTAATCTCTCTTACCAATTTCTCGTTTAGCTTAGTTCAGGGTGTACATTACGGTAATATCTCACGAATTCTTTTGAAACGTTGGCTGATAACAAATATTGAAACAAATGAAAATAACAAGATTATAACAAAAATACAGTTTACAAAAAACATATTTACCTGATTTCGTCGTTAAAAATTTTGAAATGAAAATATAAAAAAAAATATTAAAAACATATTTTAGGTATTACTTAAGTAATCAAATGATTAACACTTAGTGTATCTTACTAGACCAGTTTCGGCTTTCAGTTGGAGCCGTCAAAACAAAAGGACTGTAGGCTACACTTGATAACACGAATGAATCATACCATGTGTTTGTTTTATTTTTGTCTATTATCCAACAGATGCCTAGAACTCCCCTGACGATTTTCTGATTTATCTCCACAAATGGACATCTGGCTTTTCAGCTAGATATCATTATTGGCATTTAGATAATCAGTTATATTCTTAAATTTGTGTTATTAAAATATTGACTACAGTAGTATTGTATGATGAAGACAGCTTACATGATCGGTATTTTAAAATATGTTTTCTATTAGATGTAAGATAATATTTTAAGACAAGCAATAGAGACTAAAATTCTAAATTAGGTACCTATTACAGTATAACTTTATATTTTTATAGAACTGTACAATTTAGAAATGTTACGGTAGAGCTTCCGCAATCAGTGAAGCAAGACGATAAAGAAAACGGGATTTCTATTCATAAGAAATATAATTTATTAAATCTCGGGTTTATAAGAAATCTATAGTGCGATAAAATTATAAGAATCTTCAGAACACGCATCTCCTGAGTGTGCGAGTGGTCAATTTGATTTGGAAAGGTTACAGCGGCGCGACCAGACCGCTCCGCTCGCACCTGCGGTGGCCGAGCGAGGTGGCCGCGGCCCGGTCTCCACCGAACTTATCGGCACAGTGACGCAATTCAAACAGGATCCACCTCCCAACAAAAACTTCCACGGCCACTATTTCGAAACTCGTGCGCACCTAAATAGAGAAAGGCATCTATGTGCTTGTACATCATTTGTAGAGCCGCTAGTCGCAACCCACGGGGTACGGGGTGAATGCCCTTAACGTCCTCCGTCCTCCTCCGGCATAGCTCCCTCCTATTCTAGCATGAGAGAGTCCCTCTTCTTTCGACTTTGAAAAGAGGGCACGTATTCGGGCGTCGCGGTTGGATTTGTGACTCTATGGTTAAGGTGTTTCAGTTGTTTTTCTTTTGATGAAGGAGGGTAGTGTACAGTTAAGGGTGTGTGCGCACGCGCATTGCGTTTGTATTCAAATGAGGACAGTGCGTTCCGCGCCGGAGAGCACTATGATTGTACTTTTTTAGTCCGTGAGTCGTAATCAGCTACAAGGAAATGAGCATCCTTAAGGGTGGCGCGGCGCGGGGCGCAGCCGTCCGCGGGTATTGAGGTCGCGACGTCGTTAATGCGACAATTAGGTGTTTTAACAGCGTCAATTCGTATTAATGGCCGGGTGGTCTTAGTACTATATTGATATTGACATATTTATATTCTTGTCATTATTTTTGTTGAAAGTAGAGAAGCAAAGCTAATTTACAACCACATTCAAGCTCTCTGCTTTACCCAAAGGTTGACTGTTAGATAATTCTTTTAGCATTAAGTCCGCCTAATGTGCTTTATATTTATATTTTGTACATTAAACACTTAATAAAGCTACTATTAAATATTACAAATTATTTTGACTTTTATCAAATAGCACTTGAATAAATAACCTTGTAGGTAGAGGTAATAAAAGTAACAATCGCGATGTTTTCAAAATTACAATGCTTACCAGATCATAACCAAAATTTTGGTTTAGTTATCTAGATAACAGAACTCAAACGATAACATCTATTTTAAATTTTATCCCATAAAATAAAATAAAAAAGAAACAGGTTCAAAAGTTAAATCAAAAACTTCTAGAATGATTAAAATAGGTATTAAATGTAGAGACTAACTGCGCTACTATCCTCATAAGTAAGTCTAAGCTCTATCGATTAAAATTGACTATATTAAAATCTCTGAATTTCAAATTAAAAACTAATCAATTATATTATAAAATTACAGCCGGTCTGAGTTGGATTTGAGCAAAAAGAGGTCCCAACTAGCAGCCTGTTTGAATTTTCACTAAGGATCAAAATAAAACAACATTATTATGTAGGCAACAACACAAATTTTGTATATACAATATTTGTAGTTCAATCTTTCTCTATCTATTTCTATAAATAGTTTAGTCATCTTGAAGGAGGGAAAATCATCTTGGCACCACAAGCCAAGATCAAGTCGATATTTAAAAGGCGGAAAATCGGTAGTAAATGGCGAAGTGAAGGCCGCACGAAGGCAAATTTTCTGTAATCACGTTTGAAGTGGATTGCACGTTATTATTTGATTCAGAAGTGGTTATGTAAGTCCTTCATTCTTATATGCATAAGTAGAGACTGTGACTGCCCGGAGTTTTGCTAATGTGAGAATTTTGGATTACCATTGTCAACGATTTTGTAATTTTGTAATCGATTGTTATCGATTGATTGATGTTTAATTTGATTTATATGGGTCAAATAGTAACTTTATAATTTGATTGACGTTTCTATTTTAATTGTCTAATAAAGTATGTTTAAATTATTTATTGCGTATTCGAGTTTTTCACCTTTGAAATCGTCTAAGTAAATATCAACCAAATGACTTATTTATTAAATAGCTTTTGGTCTATGAATTTATCCCTTGGTCATCCTTTGCGAAATCCGTTGATAAAGTTAAAAGTCTTGATTATTTACTATAGCTACTTAGCAGCATACAGTAAGGGAAACAAAGACGATCTCTCAGGACATACGAAGGTCACGAGAGTCGCCCACGCACGGCGGCCCTCCGCTCTCGTAGTTCGGATGTGACGTCATCATAGTTAGCTACCAGTGTCACTCATTGCCATCTCAAATTAACAAACACATATGTATTAATTATCCGAGATATAAAACTATTCCCTCTGTCTGTGATACAGGTCAAGAGCAAAATTTAAAAAAAAGTTGGTCCTTCCGTACCTATTATGTCATCGATGCTGATTAGTTTTTTTTGAGAAATCGATTTTCTCATTCTTCGTCATATGCTCTCTGGGAAAGATTAAAGTACCTTACCTAATATTATAAACTTTTATTTACTTGAGTTACCTAAGTAGTAGGTACCTAAATTCGTAAACATATGGGAAATAAACTGGACATACAGGAAAAGTATAAGGCGGTGCCATCCGCCCACAGTCTATCCTAAACCGAATATTTAGTAGTACCGGTGTGGCGGTGGCTAGTAATAAAGTATTTCTTTTTATGTCCTCTCGAACTGCGCCTGATTCGAACTCGTCGGATGGTATTGCGCAAGCTGATGCATTCCGTGTTCCAATCGTGTACGGTAAACCTGCCATAGAAATTCGATCATCAGAATGTTATGTCCGCTTCTTTTTATTTTGAGTAGTAAGTGTTGTAGATTTTTTATTACTGCTAACAACATACATATATTGAAATCGTTTAAATTATAATGTAGAAAAGGAGTCTGCATAATTTTATGTCAATAATAAAAAATAAGAATTTATGGACATTGACGGCTAAAGAGAGCTTTTTTACACTATTTAAAAGGCGCGGCCCACCGCTGAAATGCGTCTTCTGAGGATTTACTTATTTTTTAAATTAATTGTATATGTAACTTTTGCACGTCTAAACATTCAACTATAATGTATTATAAATACTTACATATCAAGTATCAATCTTATTTAATCAACTGGTTGATTGCTAGATTTAACTAGTGTAGTTTTGGCGTTCCCGTTATCAACACATAATTTGTATCTATATGGGAAGACCTATTATTGGCTTTTTGTTATACAATCTGTTACCTATGTAAATTTATTTGCTGTTGGTCATCCAAATGTATAAAATAAATAAATAAAGTAATCCCTACTAAGTTGACTTGTGGGGATTTCCGGGAACAAATAACTATTTCCACTAGCAGAGATTCCTCATTGGGAATTTATGGCATAAGTCCGAACACGCAAAGTAATTCGTAAGTAACTTTGAAAAGTAGACTTTCTTTTGCATGTGAAACCTTGTTTTAAAACAAAAAAAGTTATATGTCAAGTCTAAAATTAATAATTGAGTAAATATATGTAACTTTTACATGTAGGGTCAGAAGACTTTTTACTTATTACTAGTCTCTATATTATACTATGGATTCTACGACAGTCTAAGCTCTACGGGACCGGACGCCATTATTCTTTTATCCGTAGAACTTGAATTGAAAACATTATGCAAAATACACCGTAGCAATTTTGTCAACGTTCTAATTCACAAAGCCAAGTTCAAGTTCAATGAATAAAATGTTATGTACATATTGGGAAATTTAGGTGTTTATATTAGCGAAGATTTTCCCCAGATTTCGATTCTGACGAACTATGTTAAAATATTTATTAGTGAAAAGAATAATTAAAGTTAAAGCTGGTATAATTATTTTAGTAGCATTCTACACAAAAAAAAAATTGCCTTATTCTACAATTTTTAGCAAAGTCACATCATTATGTGATTTGGTAAAAATGGTAGAATAAAAGGCTATTTTATGCAAAACTAATATGCGGATGACTTGGCGGATTCTAGTAATAACAACATTCTTCATTCTGAAGGAGTTTGCTCCTCCTTGGATTGCCATAAAGCAGGTAATTAAATTAATTCAAAATCATGGTATAAGACTCTTAAAGAAAAACAATAAAGACGACCTCACTTAAAATGCCCCAGACCTCGAAGCCAGGTTTGGGATGCAAAACGCTGGAATGATTGCGTCAATCACTTTATATTTATGTTGTCTGGAAGAGATTGCATTAGCAATAAGGCCGCCTTTTGTATTATCTATGTTTGTAATTTTCTTATTGTTTTACTGGTGCAATACATTTTTTTTGTCTTGTCTATAAACAAATTCCAGTTCATTATCATCATATTTGGCGTTTTGCCTATGGGCTGAACAGATTAACAATCCAAGTGGCTACAATGACTTGGAGAGACGTTCTTGCATAAGGCATAAATCATTATAGGTACACAGTATAAAAGTTTCAGTCGGCGAGCTATGTTGAAGTGCTTAGTTCTCACGGTGACTAGTGCACCCGGATGTGCACCCATACTTTGTTAACACTTACCAATAGTAATTCTTTGGTGAATTTATCTACACCGGTTATTCAACCGCCTAGGCGACTTCCAAAAAGGTACTTCAGTTGAATTAGAATCATGTAATTTGGTAATTAGTGATATCATATAAGTACAGCAAGTATTCAGGAATAATTCTAAAAACTGTAAATTTTTTATAATGGGACTAATAATAATATAATGATTTTTTAATAAATTGGAAGTCTGAATCTTGAAATAACCTGGTTATAAGTATTTTAGTATTGTGTGGTGGTTGGAACCCTCAAGGCCCGATTCCAACTCTCACTTGGCCTATTTATGTTTTTAAATATATGTTGCGTTTTTTTGAAAAGTAATCATAGTTCAAATTTGGTCCCATAGAAATTTTATCGAAATCGGTACCCTAGTTTGGTAATAAGGTCAAAATAGCATGTCAATATCTTTTTTTTATTTTACAGACGTATTCAAGTTGCTTGCTCGATCAGTAGTAGTTTGCAAGGTCAAACGACCACCTATAGTTTCAGCGCTTAAGTAAAAAATAACATAAAAATACGCAAATTAGCTTAGTAAAAGTAATTGGTATTTATATTTTCAATTTTCAAATTGAAGACCAACATCAAGCAAAAAAGTGGTAAAGCTATTTAATTGTCTCTTAACATAAAAGGAAATACCTTTTACTCAATAAGCACTCACAATTTTATTATGCAACGGTACTACTCAGTACAGCCAGAGATGCTAGATAGATCCTACTTGTAAAATCGATAAATTAACTTGCAAATGATTTTCACCAACGAACAAAGCAAATTAGTAATCGCCTATCATCAGAAACCATAAAGTTTAATGAATCTTTGACTCCGGCTTCGATGATGTTTTCTCTTGCCTTCTTTCATTTCTGTAACAGCCACCGACTCCGGCGCAAATCGGCCTCGTTTTACCCCACTGTCGCCGTAGTTTCCATTTAGTGGCAAAAAGTTGTGAACGTTAGAACAGCGGGCGGGGCGGCATCCACCGCGATTACCATCCAGCTTAAATAGACATCTCATAATACGAAGATTTGCAGGTGTTGTCCCTGATTAGCATACACCAGCGCGGAGACTGGTAGCTCACTATAACTGGTTAACTTTTTAATGATACATTGTTGGTCGTATACAGGGAACGGTTCGAGATATCGAGAGGTTCTTATGATGCGCACACCGTTATCCTATTTCCTCCTTGCGAGCGAGTCCTCATTGTGATATCATGTAGGTACTTCTTATGTTTACGGTAGTTCGTAAAATTAGAAGCAATATAATGTTTATTACACACTTCAGTCTTAGAGTTACGCATGTATAGTCCTTCCTGGGTTGGGTAACATCAATCACAAGTAAGGTTTAAATGATCGTTAAATACGAATTTCATTTACAATTTGTAAGTCCTCTTTGCTCTCATGTTACCTATGCGATTGTTAGGTATACGTATTACATTATGAGTAAATAGTTTTATATTCTGTTGTTTTGAGGAGCTCGATAGCCTAGTGGCGTAGTGTATATTTTCTTTGCTAGTGGGACGCACGTTCTTGTAACGAAAGCGCGCGAGCTCAAGCGACGGGGAGTACGTGGCTATGTTTGGAGTGGTCGCCATTAGTGGCATTACTATCTTGAGCTCCTCAGTGCTTCGGAAGGCACGTTAAGCCGTTGGTCCCGGCTGTTATCGATAGATGGCAGTCTTTAGGCTATGTTAGATGCCTTTAGGCAGCCTGAAAATCTGACAGTGTTGGCCACTTACACACGGATCATGTTCCTGTTGATCTGGTTTCCGTATAAAAAAGGGTTACGGAGTTCAAACGGCAGTTGCTTCATTGTAATAACCAGTACCGCCAAACATGACCATAATTAAAAGCGTACCCTAGGCCCTGAAGCGTAAGCTGAAGATGCGCAACGAGTAAACACGAAGAAGAAATTATTCTTTCATGTTTGTGCAAAATTTAAAAAAAAATCTTTTTACCTATTGTATTTTGCAGTAGCACTTTTGGTACCTAGTAGGTACCGAGTTTTCAGTTTACGTGTAACCTTCTTGTAACACTCTAATTTCATGCCTTGATATGTGTTTCCGGCGGGGTAAATTTTACTTGTTGTTTTTCTTCCATTGGATAAGTTAAATCGACTTTTGTTGATATAAAACTAACAACTGCCCACTGTATCACAATTAAGACTACTTAAGACTACTTTAAGACTACTATCTAATAATACCTCTTATGGTGAAACCAGTCTAAAGCCGCTTACTAGACGGCAACAAAGAAATTGACATATATTATAGTTAACTTTATACTCGAACATAAATATTGTAATATACTTACATATACTTATGTCAAAGGTTTTTAATAAAGGATGCTGCTCTTATTTATATTTTATTATATATTATATTTAATATTGCCACTTTTTTGTACAATAATTCAAAAGAACTTTCGTTAATTAAAAATACTATTTACCTTTGATTTGGTTTGGAGATAACTAACTTTTTTTATTTTAGAAGATTCGCAAGCAGAAAACGTTAAATAACCCAAAAAAAAAACATGTTCAGGTAACAAACTAAGTAAACTGAAGGAACTATATTGATACTAAGAACATTTAAGAATTTTTCCTCGAAGATCTTTTAACTATTTGTTATAAATCAAAAGCCCACGAATAGTTGGTCGTAAAGGTGGCCACAAAAGCTGGGTTTTAGAGCCCTTCAGAAAGTGTGTCGGCTGGCCCCGCCCCGCACCTCGTTCCCTTCTCCCTTCCCACCAACGCGATGGAAAATGTTCATGTATGCATTTTATAGTTTTCCGACTCCGAACGTCATACTATCACGTACGTCACAAACTGTATGGATCAGACTGCAAACAATTGGAGATATATGTAACTATAAGTAGTAGTTAGTTAGAAGGAATGTATAAAAAGTAATACATAATCAATTAAATTTTAAATATATTAATTTTATGTACATAATTAGATATTTAAAAAACTAACTTCTTATTACGATTGCGAGCTTGACATGATCTGAAAAGCGTCATGATTTTTCAAATACTTCGTATCATTTATATATTTGCTTCTATTCCTAATAGCTGCTGTTCTTTTTACAGTCTGATTGTAGAGTCAGCTCTTGCAAATAGTTAGCAGGTGTTCACCCTACTTTGCTTAGTTCTTTATCGTATGGTATGGTAGCCGAGACCTACGGCTTAACATGCCTCCCTAAGCAACATCTTTATCTTATCGGACAATCAGTCTGATGCAAGCCTGTTTTACAAATAAAACTTCCCCTGGAACTTTAACTAACGATCTCCAGATCGTGAGGCTAATGCCTAGACTACATAGGTACACTATGGCACGGAAGTAATCGAAAAAATTGATACATGTTTATTCGGATTTTAGAAATGGTGTACAGTCTTACTGTACATATTTTTGCTAACGCGGCGATCGCCACGGCTCGCGCGTATTACTTAAATGTCACAATATTTTTATTTTACCGAGAGTGCATTCACACCTACTGCGAGTAACACAGAAAGGAATAGCCACCGTCAAATTGTAACTAAGAAAACAATATACCTTTAACTAACTCTGACTGTTTGGTTATCTTTTCCTCCTGCACTCCACAACTTAACTACTACCTCTGCCACATTCTACAAATGGACTAAACATTTATTGCTACGGTTGCTCTAAATTGCCAACAATAATGATAAATGCAGGAGCCAGATATTGTGGCTCAATCTAACTCTTAATCAAATATTGTGGAAGCAGAAGAGAATGGCGGTCCGTACGTGATGCCTCATGCAAATGATTCAATTTTGCAAACGCAGCACGTTCATTGTGATATTTCGGGCTATTGACATGACGGATTTTTTATTTTGCATATGCAGCATAAACTTTCGTGTTTCAGGGCTCCGTAATGTCACCTGCTTATTTATGTGGATGATATAACGGAATAGGGATAATTTATACCTTGGGGAGGTAGAATTGCATTTGCTCCCATACAATTCTCATCTATCGCGGGTAAAATGAAAATTCAAGTTAATAACAAGGTACAGAACATACACGAAAGAAACAAAATAATAAAAACCAACCCAAAGATTTATTATTACGATAGGTACTACCACAAATTATAAAATTCTATACTAGTTACTTTACTACTAACCCTACCTATGCAGAATGGAAAAAATGCTTTTCAGATGCTAAACTTGCTTCGCGCGGTATCTGTTACTGATACTTAGTGTCAACAACTTAAAGTAGGCCTGACATCCTTAAAATGCATTACTAAGCTGCTGTTCACAAGATCTAGAGAAGCCAAGAAAACATCAATTGAAAGAAATTCATTGCCAATTTAGATTATTGGTAACGATTATTAGAATATACTGACTCAGAAAAACAAGAAGAAAAGAAATTATAACCGATATCCTCGGCTGAAGACTGGACTAAAAGTGTAAGAGTGGCTGATGGGAAAAATAAATTAAAGTAGTTGTTTCTACAAACAGTTGCACTACTAGTAATATATAGTATCCTGTAGGATCTGTGGTTTCACTAACTACTACGATAACCACGAACCACTAGACTCTTTTCTTATCTATTATACTAAACCCAAAAAAATAAGAATAAATCTTATGATATCCCACCTGTTTTGAAGTCAGTAAAAAAACTCAAGGTCTCGAGGGCAGTGTTCTTGGTTCGCTGGCGGGCAGGGGGGTGCTGGTTGCGCAACGCATTACAATAACGTGACATTACGTGCCGCGGCCGCTGCGCCCGCGCAGGGGTCATGCTCGCGTCATTCGTAGAACGTCCAGAGCTGATACGGTCAGCAATCTAGGGGGCGGTTTGGTGGTTTTTTTATAAGTTCTATTATCATTAGAAAAGAGGCACTAGTGGTTATTAGATTTGTTTTTTTTTACTAGTTAGGTAGATATAGGATAATAAGCGGTATCCCGCTCGTAATAACAATTATATGTTGTTATTTGTGCATATAAGTATTAGTAGAAATCAAAGACTTTTCTCATCAAAAGTTGGGTAATGTTTGTTACATTACCCAACTTTTGATGAGAAAAGTCTTCTTGAAATTCGATCTTTTTTGATTTAAGCCATAGAATAAGGACACGCGCCAAACATCTTGAAAGTTTGGCGCTCTTTATTTTATATTTATGCATGTCGAGGTGATTAGGTATGTAGATATTCGATGAGATAAACCGTTTTCGCATTTTGCATCGGTGTAATCTATAAAAAAGTAAGTATGATAAAAATAAACCCAAAGAATAAAAAAAATACAAACATTTCAAGTAATAAATTATTTAAAGTAGGTATAAGTTATATAATTTTAAAATATATATCAACCGAACGCTTTTGATCAGAAATTAAAAGAAGTTTAAGAGAATTTGAGGTGCCAAAATAGTTATTTGTTAATAATATTCAGTTATCATTTCGTCTTCACCCAGCCGACAAATAGATGTGAGTGATGGATACCTAATTAGGGCAAAGGGTGGAGGGCATAATAAATGAAAACTTCATTTAAGATACGGCACACGTGCAACAAATAGAGCCATAGGGGGCCCAGTCCGAGTGATCAATTGGTATAGATAATTGCCTCAGTAAGTATACATTTTTGTACATTATTGGCCTGAATCCTAGAATATCGATTTTATCTTGTTTTAATTCAATTTATACCTAATCTTATTTGATTTTTAATTTAATTGAATCTTAACTTTTATTAATTATATCATAATGTAAAGATTTTTTTTAATATGCGAAATGTTAATGTACAGGATTGGCAGTTGCCGTTTTTTTTTTTTAATTTAAAATTAGTGCTTAAAACTCTTCCAGTAACGAGGTGTCTAGACTAGTAATAGTTAAATACACATTTCGGTCAGTCCACTTAAATATCTACTTACATAATGTAAATTTTTTCTAGTCAATCGAATACAAATAGAGTCTTTATATGTTTCTAAACTAAGCGCCAGTTTAAAAATACCAGCCAGTAGTATTTTTAAACCTCATCAGATGCAATCCAACGTTTTAATAGAAAACCAGTGATCCCGCTGTCCACGCAAGGATGCGCGGGCGACGCGTTTCTTTTTAGAAAGTAGCACGTGTCGGGGTTGTTCACCCTACGCGATCCGGGTCAACCGCTCCCCCCCGAACTCCTGCCCGCGGTCCCCCGCGCCGTCTAGTGCTTACTGCCTACAATTGTCAGTAAGTACAATCTAGTCCTTGATAAGGGAACTCCATTGACACCATAATAGGATACAGCACCAGTTAACCGGGATGTTGGTTGCTGGCTAAACTTGGTCGAATGCTTTGCCACATATTCTGTTATTTGCAATATTAATTATCAGAGCGTGTTCCCCCGTTGCATCCTCAGCTTACGCTTCAGCCGAGTTCAACCCAGGGTACTTATCATGAAAACGTGCGAAACGCCTTAACCACTGGACCACAGAGGCAGTTAGCCCCCATGTGAAGTCTTAATAATACGGATCTATCTATCCTACGGATGATCAGGCGCACTCAAAAAAGAAAGAGCTTGGTTTGAGGCGTTAGAGGTTTAACATTATTTTTTTATTATGCTACTGAATTAATTAATCACTTAGGTCAACTATTAGTTATTATGTGCTTCTATAGGTACTTAGTTACCATGCCGGATGAACAACCCCGAAGTGGATGGCCTCTTAAATTAGAACGGACCAAAAAATTCTATTCCACCTGATGATAATCGGATTTAAACAATATATTGTAAGTAACCGTTTATTTATTACAATTTACAATTTTAAAAAACTTACAATTAAATATACTTACATCTATCTGCCTGTAACTACCTAGCTCAATATAACTTACATATGTACTTATATTTAAGTACTTACATTATAAAAGTTTTTTTTTTTTCAATAACCCTACTTTATTTATTACAACACGTCTGCTTTTATGTAGAGATTTAGTTAACTCCCTACTTACTATTAGATATAGGTTTTAGGTAAGTACGTATATAAAAAGTAAGTAGTAAGTCTCTAGATATTATCTTATGAAATCATATAATAATAATAAAAAACCTAATAATGTAATGTCAGCACGATGCACCTAAATCGAAGCTTAGAGTTTGATTTAGCAAATGAGTTGTTGTTTTCAAATGAGTGTTTTAGACGAATGACCCTATTTTATACGTTGTACATTATACCCTGATAATGTACAACGTATTTATAACCTGAAACTCTAAAAGTTCGATATCACCAGCTATGATAGTGAAAATCAAAATTTCCCACTAAATGCAAACCATACTTAGATACGATTGGTTTTTTGAACTCTACCTTGACTCTACCCCACATAACCCAGACGTGCAATAGACAAAACCAAAATGGTGTAAGGAAAATATGGTGTTTTCCCCGTTTACACTTTAGACAAGTTATTTTCCGATGTATATCAGACTAAAAGACAACTAAACACATACCTGGGACGAGGACGTAAGTCCCGGGCACTGACATCAATACAGTGCCAGCTATGTTCCGGTGGAAAAAAAATTAACGAAGGAAATTTCATACAACTTTG
Organism: Apomyelois bistriatella; assembly: GCA_947044815.1. Taxonomy (NCBI): domain Eukaryota; kingdom Metazoa; phylum Arthropoda; class Insecta; order Lepidoptera; family Pyralidae; genus Apomyelois; species Apomyelois bistriatella. The sequence continues at coordinate 6,028,776 of OX345691.1, forward strand.
TGCAATAGACATAGATTGTGGCGCCATCACGAGCGGCACATATAATTTTGTTCAACTTTAACTCGGACGAGACGGCAGGCCCCCATGTTCCGCGCTAGGTACTAATTAACACATTGCTTTCATTCGGGGAGTCTGCTGTACAGTATTGTCTATTGCTATAATGTACTAACGTTCGATACTAAATACTACATGAGTCAGAAAATACAGATAGGTATCAAATACAAAACAAATAAATTATTCAGTTCTAGACATGGGTGCATGTTTTTCTAGAACTGAATAATTTATTTATGTCCTCTTTATTTTACAAAATATATCAACAGACAAAATCTACATAATATATTAATCAAAGACAAAAATACTATATCAAGTTTCACATATTAGTCGATATGAATGTATTGAATTTATAGATATTTTTTATGTACTTATTATATGTTCTTATGACAAATTAGTTTCTTGTTCCTATCTCACAATTAAAAACTGCACCTACCCGACTCCTTTAATGTAGTTCTACCTGTCGGTTGCCTGGAAGAAATTGCTTTAGCGATAAGGCCGCCTTTGTAGATCAAAGGTGAAATGTATTATTTATTTCTTTGTTTTTGGTGCAATAAAGAGTTTTTATTATTATTATTTGTATCTCCTTTGAGGATCACGGGTCTATTCACCCCGGACTTTTGAGAGGCTTGCGCGGGGATATTGATCCACCGCGTAGAGGCCCTTTGGAGAAGTTGATGTTATGTGGTTTTATTATTATTATTATTATCTTTCCTATAAAGTGTAAATATTAGATACAGCAGCATTTATTATCAAATTACCCCTGTAGACTTAAGCAGGTAGCTTTAGACAAAAATAGTCTAGCAGGGTTGAACATCATTTTCATTCTGTCTTGACAAGAATAGAGACCGCGTAGAATAAAATGATATTAGGAGGCTAATTCCACGAGCAGCTGACTGTATAGAACAATAATTAGGCTACTACAATTAGTTTTTTCAAACACAGTCGTTAGCATTACCTATATAAACATTTCTGTAAAGCACCCCCTCTCCTTATGGTATAAGTTGTTATATTTACAAAAATAAATTCATTGTCATTGGCACAAAAGTGTCTTAATTATGAGTTCACCATATTAGATGTAGCCACTTTGTTAATTACACTAATGTACCTACTTATGCCAGCTTAGGCATGGAGTGTTAAGAGCTACTTAAACACTGATTACATATCATTATGAACTTCCATTGGAGTAGAATTAGTACCTATAATCTATAATATACTTCATGTTATAAAGTTAGATATCATCAATTCTACAGTCCTGATGGAGAGTGGTTACCGTAGCCCACGAGATGTCGGAAATATTAGGAGCTTTGTACGAGTCCTTGCCCTTTTCATACATCCAAGGCCTTTTTGTGTAGTCTTTATTCGCGGTTTTTAAAAAGGTGTCAATTACTTGTTTAAAGTCTACTAGTTTACAAATTTCTAAATGTTATAATGACAAAAATTAAGTACGCATATTTTTTTAAATCATCCTTACGGAACCGTCTCCTATATTTTTTTTAAAATATATATTTGAAACAGGTTCTTGTCGGTTCTTTTAGGTCCAACAATGAATATTTCCAAGTAAATACCGTTGAGCGATCAACACTTGTGGTGCTGTCCATCAGTACAGCAGAACTCCTTGCCAGCGGAGAAGCTGGTGGGCTGCCATTCACCACCGCAATTCTTGATGAAGAGGAACGCCTTCTCACGGTGGATGTCACGTTCCACCGCGCCACAGATTACAGGACCAGCGCGGGGAAGATATTTAAGAATCTGATGTAGAAAAATATTATTGCTTAGTTAATACTTATTTGAGGATAAACAGTGATTATTCTTTGGTAGTCGTACCCGAAGCTTTGAATTTCATATAAACCTTCAACACCTATATTATAATATTCAATCTCTAGGTGAAAATATTCCACTTTTCGGGTTTATTTCTTTAACTTATTTAGACTCGCCTCACGTCAGAAATACACCTAAATTGTATATTAATGATACAGTTTTGTATCAGGAATAAATACAAGGTTTATTCAAACACCTACCTATTGAAAAAATAATTCATCGTCGTCATCATTTCGTGGAGGTGCACGTTCAACCGACCATGCACACCCTGGTGTCAGAATTCTTCAGAACTACCGCTCATTCTCTGACGTGCACCTTTAACGACTACCAGATGGTAAGAAAAATTATTAAAATCTAGACTATATACCAACCACGTCAAGACACTTGCTGACACAGTGTTTGAAGCCTCCAGAACCACAGGGCAAGCTTGGGGAGTCAGTGTCGTAGGTGACCACGGGCTCGCCTTGAGGGGGACCACGCGGCCGAGCACGGCGGACTCCCTCCTTTACCCCCACTTGCTGAGACATGAAGACTCCACACTGGCAGGGCTCCAGCTGAAATGGCACAACATTTTATTATCTTTGTGTAGTATTTATTAAAACATCTTGGCAGTCCACCATAAATCGGATTAAAAGCCGCTTGCACCCAGGTCTTCCTGTGACCTTAACTGGGTCGGATTCACGTCGAATAGTGGGTGCATAGCTCATACTTCAATAATATCTATTTATTAAATCTAGGCAATTTTATCCAACCAAGATTCTTTATCTATTTTGTGCCAAGATTCGGAAAGCCGCTCGGAATATTAGGTCTGTATTGTCGAAGGTACCTAATGTTGACTACCTAAATTTTATGCAGTTAGCCACACAAAAAAGTATACAGCCTTATAGGTGTAGAGTAAGTTACCTACTTAAGGAAGAAAATATATGAAGCAGAGCAAGTCATAGTCATAGGTAATTTTGAAAAACTTTGGATTAACAGTAAATACTGTTAAGATTTTAAAACATGTATAACATAATATTATTAAAACGATAAACAAATTGAGAGCATAACCCCGACCTGGCAGATCCATCATCATCATCTGACTAATTCTGACACGCCCAAAATTTGTACAGCCCGATGTCAAATTTTTTGCTTCATCTAAGATGGAAACATGTTGGTACCCACCAGCATGTTACTTACGGCATACTAGCAGATACGTAAAATTATGATTGACAATATATTTTTAAACTCTTTTAACTTGTGCTTGGGTATGTACCTACTTACTTACTTGTTACAATTCCACTTAAAATTATGAATAAAATAAATAAGAAAAGTGTACTAAAACCTAAAAAACGAAACTTGTCTTAACGCCTTGCCCTTACTTGTTCTTGCGAATCCAATCCCAAGCGAAGACGTGGTGCTACTCCGACATTTACAATCCCATCCAAAGCAGGCTTTAACTATTAGAAATCATATATAAGATTTATAATAGGTACCTTGAATCCTGCATTTTCTTATTCAGAATACACGAGTTTTAAAACACTATTTTAGTAGATACCTAGGTTAATCTATACTATAGTTTAACGATAAATAAAACTAGCTTTTAGTTGATGTAAGCCGCTTAATTTGTAAACTATTTCATTACTAAATTGGAATAAAAATTCTAATTTAGTAATGAAATAGTTATCAAAATTTTAACAGATAAATGTGAGGGGTTATTGCTATACGGTGTAACTGTTTATTAAATTTCTTTGTAATAAAATTAAAAAAAATATTTACCTCATCGTATTCCCCATTATCATCGTCTTCATTAACCTCATCCATTTCTACTTCTTCTACTGACTTGAGGCTTTCATATTGGTCCCTCTTCAATTTTCTTCTGCTCTCACTACAAACTGCCACGTATAGAAGCACAGCCAGTAACATCCATCCCTTAATGCCGTACATTATATTGAAAGTCTACAAAAGAAAGGTTTTATGCTTTCATTAAGTATCTCTAATTAAACCATAGTTACTTAGCTCTTTTCAGTCGTTTCTGTGATTGAGAGAGACAGGTGGGATAAGCGGTCGCCATTTACATGTTTTGTAATAAAAAGAAAAACAAACGCCGCATCTCTTCCTCCAGACAAGCAGCTAGCCCATAAGTACGTAAGTAGGTCTGAGCCATTGGCTCATTAGTACCTACCCAGGTAGGTACTTTTTTCCGAAGTTTTCATGAATTTTAAATAAAAAAAGCGCGACACACCTTTGCTACATAAATATTTAAAGAGAACAAATAAGTATATTTGTTTTGGGGTTTTGGACCACAACTAACAAATATGAGTTCAAGCCAACTGCAGCCCATAATAATGGGTATACGTCGCCACTGGTGACAATCGGGATTATTTTTCCCATTTGTCCCCAGTGGGGACAAAGCCAGTGGTTACAACCGGGAATAGAGATCAGCAATTAATTTTTACAGCGAATTTTTTTCTCTCCAGCGCCTAGTGCGGCAGCGTAGAGGATGCAACCAAAAATTCGTTCATTAAGAATGTAGGTGTTTTTTCCCTTAAATTTGGCTGAATGGAATTATGAAGGATTACACCAAATAATAATAAACTAATACAATAAGAACATTTGGGTTAAGAGTAACCTACATTACATTACATTATGATAATCCAATTATGTCTTCAATAAAAAGAATTACTTACCAATATGGGTACTGCAAACTATTCACGACACTAATGAACGGACAAGCACCAGAGGTGTGAATGTGACCTTACAAACTTGAGGTTTAGGATGAATGTTCCGTATTTCTTTATTTATAAGAAACGCTCACATAGCAAATAGTAGAGCGCTCAAACGTGCTTCAAATTCGCACAGAGTTTGCTACGTGACCTTATGAAACTATTATACAAGAGATAATGACCGAAAACAAAAGATAAGAATTTGCTGAATATTCTCCGATTTATCTCGATAGAAATTTATGTAAAAAATCTCAAACGCGAAATGGGTGAGAAATCGTAATGCAACTTTGACGTTGGGGCGGTATCGAAAAAACACTGACACCGGAGTGTGCAGGGTCAAATTGACCACAATATGAATATTCGAATGACTGAGACTATAGTGAATACAATATTAACCTAGTATAGGCTCTCTTTCTCTCTCTCTCTCTTGCCCCTGTTGTATGCTCGTAAGTAGCATACAACAGGGCAAAATCCGCATTCTGCCTATTTTCTCCTCTTAGAACGGCCATAAGCATCCTGTGTAGCTTTCCATCTCATTTAACTATTGTGAGACTGTTTGCGCACATGTCCTTGTAAGTAGATATATAGTACCTATAAAAACCTATAGGTACGCTGTTTATTAATTGACCAGCCTGTTATTGGATGGATATAATAAACAGTTACCGCTGCATTCTAAAATCTGTGCCGCTGCCATCTTTACTGCCTCCGTAGTCCAGTGGTTGACATTGGTTTTTCACCGAATTATATAATAAAATACCCCATAGGATTTGGTTTCCTTTTGGTATTTTTTTTTATTTGGGTTCCGTTTTTCCTTTTTATGTAAGGTTCCCTAAAAATACAAAACCGAATTTATAACCTACTTTTTGGAAGGTGGATGAAAATTCAATAGAACTTAACTTCTAAATGTGTGTTCTTCTAAATTCATGGCTACTGGCATATGAAGAATAAAATTGCATTCAATTCGGTTGAATGGTAAAATTTATTGATTTTCTTGATATTTGTAATTAAGGTTACAATGTAAACTACATCGATGTTTACTTTTCTTCTGATACAAACAGTGTTATCGATTTAGGGGACAGCATTTCAAGTCTAGGTCTTTTCCTGTCTGGTGTCCAGGGGTTCTGACGTCACGCACGTGAGACAACATGATGGGAGTTCTTCAAAAGGTCTACAACAAGAGTACCACCTAGTGATGGGAAAAAATGTTAGAAAACTACCATAATATTTAATGTCGTGGTGGTTTATTTGGTATACAGTAAACAACGGTTAAAAACTAGTTTTCTGCCATTTTTTCCATCTTTGCGCCACCCGCCTACTAGGTAAATACACCTTTAAAATTAAATAAAAATACGTTCCGTTCCGTTACAAAAAAAACTGGAAGGTTTCTATATATAATTACTAGATATATAAACCCGTGTGTAGCCGGAACAGTACCCCTAGTATGAAATTTTATAAACGCAGAAGCTAGCGACTGCGTTAGGATTTTGTAAGGAATGTCTTGTGCCTTACTATCCGCCAGGGGCGCTGTACAGGTTTGAACCTACATACAAAATCGCTAACGTAGTCGCTAGCATCTGTGTTTATAAAATCTCATACTATGGGTACAGATCGCTAGTTCACAGGTTAATTCAATTTATTAAAATTTAAAATAAAATTTTATGCGAACGGACTTGAGGACGCAATCAGGAAAACGCGCAGATGAGAGACATTGTATACGGACGCCCTGTCTAATTACATAATTTGCTTATTGCGATATTTATTTTGCCTACTCATTAAAATGCCATAAAGGTTTTCGAAATAAAAATATAAATTTATGGTTCTAATCGGTATGCGATATCACTGCACCATCCCCACAATTAGTATTTTTTTTAGTTTACTTTTTAAACGATAGTGCATTTTTTCCAACTGCCACAAGCAGTTTAATCCAGTTGTACCAACTTCTTAAAATTTTCACGTTACTAATGTCACAGCCATTTACGTTGCGACTAAGAGCGATGTTCTACCCGATCCAAAAGCACGCTATTCTATAAAATTTTATAAAATCTCAAAACACTAACGACTAATACTGTAATAGGTAATAATATCTAGTCTGCTACAAATAAATTTCCAAGTCGTCATAATACAGTGAAGGCAGAAAAAATTTAAATTGCTCCTTGCACAGAAAGTAATTTGGTAAGTACTTAAAAAAAATTAAATAAAAAAGGAAAAAAGTCAACAAAATGTTTGTTTTTAATAAACATAAAAAAAAACAGACCAAATTGGAAAAGAAATAAAGCCCAATTTTTAACAAATAACAAAGTAACCTGTGAAATGCAATTAATAAGTCACATTTGTCCCCCCTTCATAACAACTTCAGCTCTCTGATATTTCTGAGCTACCGAGTATGATGTACAGGATGTTACACACAATAGTTTGAAACAAAAACAAGCAATAACAATTAAATCTTAGTCTATCTTTAATTTAAACCTATGTCTGTCTGCATCAATTCAATGTTATTTTATATCAGCGTGTAGGAAATAGAATGCAGCCAAAATATTTCCTAAATATCCTAAATATTTATTTTATTTATTTTAAATTTTTGTTGAATAACATTAATCTTGATTATATGTAAAATTTTAATAAAGGCAATCAGAAGAAATTATTAAACCAACTAGAGGCTATCAGTCTTAATTAGTTTTAGATTAATTGTATATTAATGGACAACAAATGGACAGATTTGTCAAGATTTTGTGTTTTATGGTTTAGGTTGTATACTATTATACTAAATATTCAGATAAACTTTCCATCTATAGCTAAATTGTACTTTATAATTAATTAGATTATGTACTAAATCTGATTCTTACACAATTTATTGGCACATCATTCATAATAGAAATCTTTTCCCTTATTTATAATAAGAAAGAATAAATTATTGTTCTGTGCGATCAGAAAAGGTTGAAATGTATGACTTAATTAGGAATAAATTAATATTATTACAGAATACTCTAACTGTCTTTGGCTAACATAAGCTTAGCCTCGCCTTCAAATACAACTTTCTTTTCTTCTTCAACAATGCAATAAAACTTCACTTTAAGAATCTTTCTCACATCAACAAGTTCCACACTGATTGTGAGTTTCTCTCCGACAAAACACTTATTTGGGAACTTCATAGTCTGTGACACAACAACAGTACCAGGGCCTGGCAGGTGGGTACCAATCAACCCCGCAACCAGTCCATTCAACAGAGCACCATGAACTATTGGCCTCTTATTGCCATTGTTCTGGTGCAAATAATTATGATCGCTCGTTAAATTGGAAAAAGTGTCCAAGTCTTTCTGAGTCAATGTCTTCTGTATTCTGATTTTATCTCCAGCCTTGAAAGCTGTGCTACTAAATGTAGGTGTATGAATCTTACATATTTTCTGATAATTTTTATTATTGACTGCTATGTAGGGGAATCGATTTGACAGAATTTTGTTCATCTTGATACAGGATTTGCCTTCAAGTTACTTTGTATAATTATTGTATACCACAGACATCCTGGAGAAATACTTTTGCTAAATTTGATAGTATTTTGTCATTTGAATTTGCTAATCTGTGCATTAATCCAAGTACCTCAGGAGAGTTGATTTCTGTTACTGTCTGTTCATTGCTAAGGTAAATTAGACAGGTAATAGCATTTGCCACTATTTCACTTTGCTCAGAATTGAGCAAATCTTTTATATTCTTCAATTCCAAATGCGTCAAGATGTATGCAGCATTCAATGGATCTGAAATAATATTACAAGCTTTGTCAGTTCATTGAATAAAAGTTGGTTACAAAGATTTTTGACTGACTGGTCATTCTTTTTATAAATTATAGTTCCGCCCCGGCTTTGCATGGGCATAAAAACCGCATCAAAATCCGTTGCGTAGTTTTAAAGATTTAAGCATACAAAGGGACATAGGGACAGAGATAGCGACTTTGCTTTATACTATGTAGTGATTCATAGAATATAAAATCCCAAAGACTGCTTGTTTTATACAGCTAAGTAGTTAGGCAATTTGTATGTAAAGTCAGCTTAGACTATGTATCAAGAAATTCTCATGCGTGTGGAGCCTTGGTCACTACCAGGGCTGCTTGAATGTTTTTATATTGGCAAGGCTAAGATTTGGTATGACTTCCTCTCTCATCCTATGGTTTTCTCTGAAGCATGGCCAACTGGCAACCAGAGCCTTGGTATCCATATATCTTACTTACCAATGCATAAGTTGCAAACACCAGCACAGGCAAAATTTAAGAGTTTGTTATTCGTCTCATTCTTCAAAACATATAGGAATATATCCAAAACTCCGACATCTCTTATGTAAAGATAATTGATAGGATCATATGCAAAATTTGCCAAATTAGCTAAAACTTGGCATTTAGCATCTGTAAACAAACAAAAAAATTAGTTACTGAAAAGTAATCATAATATGATTACTACTTTACTAATATAAAGATATATTATATCTTTATATTAGTCTATGATTGGAAAAATATTATTTTAGAAGGGTCTGCATGATCTCTTGTTCATCTCAAGCATTAAGTATAACTGTATAAATATATTTATCTATAATAGTACTATAGAACCAATGATTATACATGTTGATGATAGGTTGTGGGCCAGCTAAAGAAAGAGTAACAAATAATGTTTTTTTTTATTATTTAAACAAAATATAAATATATAAGCAAGCACACAATAGAAAATTATAACAACAGTATCTTTTGTATTATTGTAATTCAACAGGAACAAAAATAAATATCTGGTTAATGCCAAATTACATATTAACTTAATAATAACCAGCAATTATTTTCATATATGAATTTACACTAATAAGGTCAATTTGGACAAAAATAAATTCCAATTCAAACCTACAAAGCTGATTCTCAGCGAAAGTCGAGGACGACGCGGACTTACCAAATGAATTAGAGTTCAAATATTCATCCACGAGTAATGACAGGAAATTTTCTCTGTCAGTACCATTTTCAGGAGTACGTTTACGAAGTTGATATTTGCTACTGAACATTGAATTGTTTTAATGTTAAAAATTAGTTATCACTAGGGGCAAAAAGGAAGATTTCACATTCCGCTTTCATCGCGCCATGAACGCCATTTTAAACATTATGTTATTTTATTTTTGATTTGACGTTTACTTGACGCGATGGATGACGCAAGAAAAAAAATATCGTGTGCAAGGAAATACATCCGAGATACAGCAGCCAGCATATTCGGAACATTGCCACATGGACCTTTCCTATGATTTTTGGTAAGTATTTTTGTTTTTCTTTTATTTTTTTAGTATTATTTATTGCGCTGCGCATACATCATGTATTGCGCTGCGCTTACTCACTGGATCTTGCATGGTTTTAAGAGATGATAGTAGGCCATCTGGGGGGTTAATACCGTCTCTTAAAACCATGCGGCGGCGGCGGCGTTCGATATTTGGATACTGCCCAAAGAATTTATATATATACCCGAAATAATACTTAAAGTTTGTAGGTATCTCTTTCTAGTAAGTTGTATAATATTCAAGAGGAAAAGGGACACCTACAAATTGGACCTTTTTCTGGAACGTTAGGTATTTGTATGTAGGCTTTAAAGGAAAATTAACTTTGCAGTAGAGTAATAAGGATTAATTGTGAATGTTGTTTTTTGCGATGATTGTTATTCGTAAGCATTCTAGTGTTGTATAAAAATTCTTTGATACTGCCTCAATTTTTTTTTTTTTGTGAATAGTTTTTACTTTCCTTCTATTCTATTCTATTCTATTTTTTGGTTATGGCTCCATCGTTTGGCCAAACCACGGCCGGAACACTCCCATACTAGCCAATTAGGGCTTAGAGGAAACACCGGAAACACCATTGTAAGCATTTACATACATCCTTCTCTGTCTTTCTTCCACACGAATCACGCCGACTTTCGCCGAACATTGCCGAATCCCGCTTTTTTTCAAATGACAAATTCTTGTCTATGATGGATTGCCGCGGAAAAAGAAAATTTATTTTCCTTCCCGCCATTTTTGTAACTTATCTTATGTTTTATATTTTATAATAGAATTTATGTATGTAATTTGTTCACTTCTAGTTCTAGTACAAATAAAAATTTAAAATCCGGTTTGACTACATATAAGTACTATATTGTATTAATTCTGAGTAAGTTATCCAATCTTGCAAAATAGTATGATGAAACCAATGGACGCTATAAACACGTAAGTTCTTTTTGTAGTTTAAGTCCACGTAAGTACATTAAATACCGATAAATATGTAGATAATTTATTTTTCACGATATAACATCTTACTTGGAAAGTAATAATTAAGGAGTAACTATGATTTGGAGGTCATATTATTTCTAAAGGAATCAATCAATACCATGAAATTAGAAAGTAGGCTCTTACTAAGTAATTCCGACCGCTTCAACCAAGTAGCATCAATTTTGATCACTTATCTGTATGTATATATGTAAAAACTTTATTGTACATTATTATCTTTGTATATGAAGGTGAAGTTACCTAGTTTCTTAAATTTAAACAAACACCTACAGACTAATCTAACAAAATAGGTATATTTATAGCTAATTACACAACAGCACGAATGAGGGTTATGTCTTAGTGTGTATGTAACTATGTATTTTTCTTGTTTTAAGCCTCAAAAGCATACTCGTACAAATACATGCAACATCAATATCATTTCAGCCACAACAAGTCCATGCAGAAAGGAATCCTTCATAGTTTTCCACAACTAAAGGCAGGAAGCGGTCAGCATTCTTTCTGTGTAAGTACTTAGCTAGGTTGTTGAACCACAAGCTAATAAATCCAGCACTCTGTCAAATGGCCATGTGTCCATGCTATGTGCACCGCTTACACTTCAGTTACATACAGTTGTCTGAGTATATTCCATTATAGTGCACCAAAATGTCGCCTGTACTGTAACTTCACAAAGGCTCAATAAAAGCTGGCAGAGGCTGTCCATACCAAATATTTTAATCAGTTCAGTAGTGAACAAATTTTTTAGTCTTTACAATTAAAGGAATAATAAAGAGATTTATAATTTTATTTTTAAGAATTAATGATATTTTTTTTATGATCAATTATATTCTAATAAATATGTAGTACTATTTATCATCAGTATTTTTCCAATTTCCACAGCGAGTCTACTTGGATCATCATCATCATCATCAGCTGTACACAACCCACTGCTGGGCATAAGCCTCCCTCTTTCTACGCCATGTATCCTATGTACTTGGATGCATGAATACAATCTAAATAATAATATTTTTCATACTTACAGGTATTTTATGATTTGAAAATTTAGATTTAACACATATGATCAGATGGCAAGATGAAAACTATGCAGACCAGCTTACAAGGTTAGAATAGAATTTAGTTTAATAAATAGATTTTACGAGTACCTATGTTATACCTAAATATGTAAACCCGTATTGCTGTCTGTAAAATGTTTAAGAGCTGTTGATTTTGTGATAATAAAAAGGTTAGAATCATTCTCTATTAAAATTCTTACCGACATGTAAAAAAGTAGTTAATAATATATTTTCACATACTAACTGCCACTTCAGGGATGCTGAGTACCTACATACATTTATGTACTTACTATACCATATTCAAGAATTTTCCAGTCTTATCAGCAAACACAACTTGTTTTCTTTATAAATATTTAACTGTATTGTGATATTTAAGCCAGAAATTCCCACTAGTCAGTTTAATAGATACTTCTGGGGAAATTTGTAACATAACTACCATTTTCCATGTAGGTATATATATCTAGGAAATGTTTGTTGTGCAGAAAATTTCTTACTAATTACAGTATACCATTATTGTCTTAGCAGATTTGATATTCATATGCAGGAAAAGTAGTAATTTTGAACTTCGTTTATTACTTATTTCTTTGCAATTACATTAGGGAACGAGAGAGGTTTTAGAACTTAAACTGAGTGAGTAATGAGTAATGTTTTCTGTGTGGAACCCGTCACCAATATGAAATGACGTCGCCGTGATACAGTGATTCTCTTTATCATTGTGCCTCTTTCGACATCCACAAGAAGAGATGGGATAACCCGACTGAACACCCAACGAAAATCAAACACCATAGATATGAGATATGCTACCTATGTTCTTATTTACACAAGTAAATATTAGGTTTAGGAAGTTTCATGAATGTTTCATGTTACAGAGGATACACGGAATCAATAATATAATTCACACAAACCTACTAATCATACATGCCAAAGTTTACAAATAAAAATAAATAATTTGATAAAAAAAATTAGGTTAGAAAAAACAATTGATTTGAAATCTCTTCCCAATTTACACTGACTGACGCTTAGTTTCATTAGACAGTGACATTGACAGCACAAAAAAGGGTCGAGAACGTTTATGAATCGCTATTAGGGGGGTTACCACCATCTCTTAAAACCATGCAAGTTCCAGTGAGTAAGCGAGATGTCGCCTTACATCATGTATTGCACTGTCTCGCTTACTCACTGGAACTTGCATGGTTTTTAGAGATGATAGTAGGCCACTAGAGGTCATAGTAAGACCCATTTACTTCGCTTGGGGTGGTTACCATCACCTATAATAACCATCCAAAAACGAGTTAGCGAGACGGCGCAATAATGTAAGGTAACTCTTGTTCAATCGTTTTTACATGGTTTTAGGAGACGATAGTAAGCCTTATACTATTTTACCATGAGATTTTGCAAACGGATAGGATTCAGTATGGAATTTAAAATTACATATTACCTAAGGGATTACAATCATTTGGGGGGTTATTACTGTCTCTTAAAACTATGCAAGATCCAGTGAGTAAGCAAGACATCGTGATACATGATGTAAGGTGACATCTCCCTTACTCACTGGATCTTTCATGGCTTTAAGAGATGGTGGTAAGCCATCTGTATTAGCAGGCCCGAAACAAGTAAGATAGGTGCGCAAAGTCAGAAAGTTAATTAGTTTCGGGCCTGCTTAAACAGCCTATGGTAACCTACTATGCAGGATTTTTTTTGAATAGTTTGTTCATATGTCACAATCACACAACTGGGAGGTTACCACCGTCTCAAGTTTAAAACCTTGTAAGATCCAGTGAGTAAGCGAGACAGCGCAGTACATTATGTAAGGCGACATCTCCCTCAATCGTTCTTGCATGGTTTTAAAAGATTTTGGTAAGCCACCTAGGGGGTTACTATCGTCTCTTAAAACCATACAAGATCCAGTGAGTAAGCGAGACAGCGCGATACATGGTGTAAGGTGACTTCTCCATTACTCACTGGATCATGCATTGTTTTAAGAGATCGTGGTAAGCCACCTGTTTTTATTTTTACTTTATTATATTATCCACTCGGATGCTGACAGGCGGCTTAAAGCAGGTCAAAAATATGGGGGATGTCACTTTTCAACATGATTAATAATAATATTGCTTCTCTAACAAGCATTTTTTTTTTGTTTTAGCCTAATAAAATGAGAAGAAACACGGTGACGGTGGCCAATAAACACATAATCTACTGGAGTAAACGACAGAAACCATAACGTTACTCGACAGCCGGCTGTCGCATGAGACCACATACGGAATTATTTTGACATGTGTTTTAAAGTAACGAAAGTTTTGTTGCATTACGTAAGATTTACGAGTAAGACACGACTTCTTAGATTATTATATATTTTTAGGGTTCCGTACAAAAATGTAAAAACAGAACCCTTATAGGATCACTCGTGCGTCTGTCTGTCCATCCGTCCGTCTGTCACAGCCAATCTTCTCCGAACCTACTAAACCAGAACAGATGAAAGTAGGATGGCGTAATCCTGTGACAGAAACATAGATGTGCAAAGTTAATAAATGTTTTTTTTTTGCTAAAGGTCATTTTCGAGGGACAACTTAGGAATTTAAAAAAAAGTTTTGCAAACCTTACCGTGCTATATGTCAATGTAAAGGGCTCGTTATGAGGATCTCAAATATATTTTTGTTATTATTGTAACATAAAAAGTTTTAATCCTATTCATAAAAATCAAAATATAGTTCATTGCCTGTTTAAATTGACAATTAAGTGGTAAATTCAATATAAAACGTTCACTTACGGAAAATAGTTCACTAAAATACCACTAGATGGCGATAGTAGTAGATAAATACCACAATTGAATATAAAAACTAACATTCGTATTGTACGGAACCCTCTCCACGCGAGTTCGACTCGCACTTGACCGGTTTTTATTTAATTAACATATTACTAGTAGTAAAATTCTTATTAAGGGTGCTCGATATATAACGTAGCAGAATAAATATTACTAATTTTATTTTTTATTAAAATAATCAAATATATTTAAATAACCTATATTAGTACTTAATATTATTTCAATTATTTTATTAAATGTAAACAGCGCCATCTATCATAGCTTGCGTAAACTAGTATCTAAAATTTCAATGGCAGCCATTAAATTGAACTTGGAGACGTCTAGTCTTATGAAGTGGTTTATGGATTACACAAAAGATGTCGTTACTGTCTTAAAATTAAATTTTGATAATGGACAAGAGCAAGATAGAGTCATAATCCTATACTATTAAACGAGCAATATTTGTATGTATGTATATATATATGTATATATATTTGTCTCGCGTTTTCGAAAACGGCTCAAAAGATTTCTTTGAAATTTTAAACATAGGTTCTTATAAAGTCATAAAATTAATCTAGCCAGGTTTCATGTCGGGGAAAATTCGTTTTCCCATATTTTCCAGCCAAAAAGATTTTCCGCATGAAATTGTAGTTATAGTACAATAATTTCGGCGTCGGCCGGTGTGCTTCGATAGCCCAGTGGTTAAGACATCTACTTTGTACTCTGGTGGTTCCAGGTTCAAATCCCAACTAAAGAACGTTTTTTTTTTCTTAGGTTTTTTTTTTGTTTTGGAGTATAAAAGTATTGAATCAGTATAAATTGAGAATATATTATTTTAAAATGACTTGAAAGAATTATTAATTCCGTTATAACGTATTAATAATTTTCTAAGAAACATTATAGATTCAAATCGCAAGTCATCCAAGTATCACCATTTTCTCAGGATTCCGTCATCAGAAACTGTTGAAACTAATATGGGACCAACTAGACGGTCCAACCTTTCAAACAAAAAAAATAATTTTAAATCGGTTCACGCGTCTTTGAGAAGTCGAGTAACAAACATAAAAAAAAAAAATTCCGACGAATTGATAACCTCCTCCTTTTATGAAGTCGGTTAAAAATTGAATGATAAATTCTACCACTGACCCAAAGGAAATACTTACCAATCCACGGAGTAAATAGTGTACCCAGTGTACCTACCAATTCAAATAGGACTGTGCCCTTAGTATGAGTTTTTCTTAACGCAGACGCTAGCGACTGCGTTAGCGATTTAGTATGGCAAACCTGTACAGCGCCTCTGGCGGATAGTAAGGCAACTAAGAAATTCCATACAAAATCCTAACGCAGATGCTAGCAGTCGCGTTAGGATTTTGTATGGAATTTCTTAAAACTCATACAAGGGGCACTGAAACGTGGAAAGTGCTTAAGGAATGCAACTAACAACGGTTGACGTTAAATGACGGTAATCTATTTACTGAAAAAGTACAACGCGCTATCGTTGTGTTTTCACAAAAAGTGATTCTGTTTTACATATACACCACCACTAGCGGTTTCCCACAGCTCCATCTGCGACTAAAAGTAACTTATGTTCTTAAAAAGTAACTTATACCCCGGGTCTTCAACTAAATCCATACCAAATTTCATCAAAATCCGTCCAGCCGTTTGGCTATGAAAGAGCAACAGACAGACAGAGAGACTTTCGCATTTATAATATTAATATGGATGCATACCATAACTACCGAGCAGAGCTCGGTCGCCCAGGTACTAAATATTATAACTGCATCCTTGTCATACAAATATATATTAGTAATATATTTTTTTTCATATTCAATCAGTTCGTTCGATGCGTTATGTTGGTAATGAGTGTGTTGTTTCATTTCGTGCAATAAATATCGAACTGTTTAAAAAATATTATAACTGCATCCTTGTCATACAAATATAATAGTAAATTTAATATTTCTTTTTTCATATATTCAATTCAATTAGTTCGTTCGTTCGATGCGTTCCTAAGAGTGTGTTGTTTAATTTCGTGCAATGTATTTTTTCTTGTTTTTACGTTTTAAATATTTATAATCATCCAATTTTATTGATTTATAAAATAAAATAGATTAGATAAGCTGTATGTCGGATGGATGGTGTAAATATGTAAATACAAATTGTATATAAATTCAATGAACTTTTAAGTACGCCTGGCTTACTGTTACTAAAAAACCTATACTAATAAGTACGAAGAAAAGTTCACTGAGTTTATTTAATTTGGAAAAATAAATCATGTTTAGAATGGCATTCATTTATTTTTATTAAAAAAATATACCAAATTGTTCGAAACTCCTTGTATCGTATCTATATTAGTTAACATCAACCAAAGAATTTATATACAACACTAGAATGCTTACGAATAATAATAATCGCAAAAAACAACATTCAAAATTAATCCTTATTACTCTACTGCAAAGTTGATTTTTCTTTAAAGCCTAAATACAAATACCTAACGTTCCAGAAAAAGGTCCAAAATTTGTAGGTGTCCCTTTTCCTCTTGAATATTATACAACTTACTAGAAAGAGATACCTACAAACTTTAGGTATTATTTCGGAAACGGCTTTTGTCCTCCGTAAGCATTCTAGTGTTATATATAAATTCTTTGACATCAACATTCAGGAGCCTATACCGTAACGAGTCAACTATTATGTCAACTAACGATCGACGAAATTTTAATATAAAATATATCAATATTTCCAATAAATATTCAATTGAGTTATATTTCAACACGACTCGTTACGCAACGTCAACATTATCGCAACTAACTGAACTGACGCTCGACGAAATATATTATAGCTTAAAAAATATTAGGTTAAAAAAAAATAACGTAACGAAATAACGCGTTGGCAAAATATAGTCGTTGTGAACACTCCTAATTCTTATAATCGAATATTTAACATTTGATGACATAGTTCATAAGATAGAAACTACTAACAGACAGACGGGTAGACATCTATCAAAGGCTTTTTAGTATAGGTAGTCCTTATTGGCTGAGTACAGGTGGCTTACCACAATCTCTTAAAACTATGCAAGAAAGATTGAGTAAGGGAGATGTCGCCTTACATAATGTATTGCGCTGTCTCGCTTACTTACTGGATCTTGCATGGTTTTAAAAGACTGTAGTAACCCCCCAAAAGCTTAAATAATCTTCCTTCATAGAGCACTACTAAGTATCGTTTTGTGATTTCTTTGTATAAAAACTTATGAATAGTGATAAAAATGAGGTTCTATTCGTTTCTTAAAATGTAATGTTTTGTTTTTGATTTGTGATTTTATCAATTATGTACAGTAAGATGTACAATAAATATTTTTTTTACTAATGTGTGTTTTATTTTCAGGGGGCCAACTATCATCTCTTAAAACCATGCAAGTTCCAGTGAGTAAGCGAGACAGCACGATACAAGCCTTTTGTTTGATGGTTTTCCATCATGCACGATTGAGCGTCTAGGGTGCGCCTAATGCGACATCACATCCCCCTTACTCATTGGATCTTGCATGGTTTTAAGAGATGGTGGTAAGGGTCCAGACAGTGCCTAGCAAATGTGTGGTGAAATAATTCTAATGTGTTGCTTATTTCAACCACACGTTTGCAATATTTTTAATATTATATACAAAACTAAATATTAAGATTCAAAAGCACCACGTTGGTAGGCCGTATGCCGTTGAGGAATATTTAAAAAAAAAAAACAGAAAAAAATGAGTAGAATAGGTACGCCATTTAAAAAAAAAAACAAAATGTCATTTTCTAACAGTAATCGCACAGATTGTTTATATATGAAAAAATATGTATGGAAGTGCGCCGTCTGATACTAGTATAGTATCTCCTCCTTAGTCTGTGGGCCAAACGATGATTTTGCCAATGTCAAGGTTGAGAAAGACACAGTGTTCGAGTTGAAATATATACTCATGAGACTATTGTTCGGTTTTTGGGAGCTCTGTAACCTAAAACAACACAAACAAATGTTAATGGTTATTGGGTTAGTAGACTATTTACTACAAACAAACACACACAGTAACATAGACATTTTTTCGGTATGATGAATTTATACACTAATAGGAAAGGAAATAGGGTATGGATCACCAAGGATGTATAGATAATATAAATGTTATAAATAAATATTATTGTTATTAATAAATTTTGCAAAGATATTAACAAACCTAGAGAAAACTAAAGTTAACAAAAAAGATATATTGACAGGACGTGGAATATTTGGGGGTAGTAAGTCGTATAGAGACACTGACAACTTGGGGCATTCAAAGAAAATATGTTCAGGAGTACCCTCATCCAAGCCGCACTCACAGAGAGAACTGTCTCTAATTCTAATTTTAGCTAAAAATACCGGAGAACAAAAATGGCCTAAACGAAGACGAATTATGACAGAAGTTGGAAATTTGGGGAGGTTCCGATATTTGTGAAACCAAGGATTGATGGGAATATTTGGTTGGATTTTGGAATAGTGTTTCGCCTTACATACACAATTATTTCTCCACAGTTTATCCCATTCTGTTCTGAGGGAGGATTGAGCTGTCAGTTTCAGATCTCGGGGATGGCAGTAATAATATTTGTCAGAACCCATATGTATTGCTTCCTTGGCGAATCTATCCGCTGTCTCGTTTCCAGATATTCCAGCATGACCTGGAATCCAGGCTAACGTAACATTAATGCCTGCAAGATGACATCTATAAAGAACTTCTCTAGTCATAATTGAAATAGGGAAATTTTCTCTGGCATGAAGAGGAAGTTTAACTATATCTTGGAGACTACTCTTGCAGTCAGATAAAATAAGAGTTTTATTTAATTGGTGGGACTCTACATATGTTACCGCTTCTAGTAGGGCAATAGCTTCTCCGGAAAATACGGAAGTTTGAGGAGGACATTTAAAATTCAACAAGATTTTGTATTTGGGAATCCAAACGGCAACACCAACGTTACCTTCAGCTGATATCTTGGATGCATCCGTAAAAATCAAAAGCCAGTCTGACCACTCATTATCCACTAATTCATTGAACTGTTTATTAGCATCAAGAGTTTGTTTGTTTACACCCATATCTAAAATCACCTGGGGTTGGAAAACAAGAGCAGAATAATTTACATGGAATAATATGTTTCCATCAAACCTCTGCACAGGACAAGTCAAGGCCTTGTATTTCTGGAAACTATTAACAAGAGGCGGGGGAGATTTATGAGTCCAATATGAAGAAGTTGGGAGGGATTGTGAAATTGAATTTAGAATATTTGGAAGTGGGTGGGTAGAATTTTGAATTGTTTTGAAAAGAAATCGGTCAGCAAGGAATTGTCTTCGAAGGAGAAGAGGTGGTTCCAAGCATTCAGCCTGAAGAGCTAGAATAGGGGTAGACTTCATAGCTCCTGTAATAGTGCGTAAGCATTTCGCCTGGATTCTATCTAGTTTAGCAAGTGCTATCTTACTGCATGGTTCTAACAAAAAACACCCATAATCAAAATGACTACGTATTATAGCCTTGTATAGCAAAAGTTGGCTGTAGGGATGTGAACCCCAACGAACGCCTGAGACCGCTCTAAGAACATTGGCGCCTTTTTCAGCTTTATTAGATACATAGTTTAAGTGATGAACGCCAGTCAATTTAGAGTCGAGATATACTCCCAGAAATTTAATTTTTTCCTCAATGGCTATAGGGCTATCATTTACACACAACCTAATCTGCGGAATAGATCTTTTGCGGGTAAATACTACCGCAGAGCATTTATTGATTGACAATGTCAATCCATGTCTGTCAAGCCAGTCATTTAGATAAAATAAAGCAGAGTTAAGTCGAGCAGTTAATTCTTCAAAATTTTGTGATCGGGCATAAATGGCTATATCATCCGCATATTGCAGGGTATCACAGAAGCTATTTATCGTAAGATCTAGATCATAGGTGTATAGATTGTACAAGATAGGGCTGAGGACTGAACCTTGAGGCAAGCCCTTCCAGATATTACGCGGAGAAAGGAGTGAGCCATTAATACGGACTTGAATAGAACGGCGCATGAAAATATTGCATATGACATTAACAAGCCTCACTGGAATGTTCAGATGTAGCAGTTTTTGCCTGAGCACCGGAAGCAGGACATTGTCATAAGCAGAGGAAATGTCTAAAAAGACTCCAACAACATTTTCATTATTAGAGAAGGCTAGTCTGATCGACGAACAGAGAATACTGAGGCTATCCATGGTGCCCTTGCCACGGCGGAAACCAAATTGTGTGTTGGACAGTAAGTTTCTGTTCTCAATTATCCATTCAAGACGATTTTTTATTAGATGCTCCATGATTTTAACAAGAACTGAACTAAGAGCAATTGGTCTGTATGATGCGGGGTCTGAAGGATCCTTGCCAGGTTTAAGAATTGGCACAATTATTTGGGTTTTCCATGATTCAGGAATGTTTCCAGATAGAAAGATAGAATTAAGGATATTTAAAAGATAGCGTTTGGTAGACAAAGATGCATTACAGATAAAGGAGTATGGAATACCATCAACACCAGGAGCAGAGTCTTTTAGGTGGTCGAGTGCACTGCAGAGTTCAGCAAAAGAGAACTCATCATTCATTGAGTCAGAAGATGATGAAGTTTGAGGATAAGAAATAGGAAAACAGTCAAAGTTTGGAGCAGAGGGAGGGGCTAACTTGTCCATGAACTGTTCCAACCATGGAGATGAGTCATTCGAGGAGGTATTATTTTCGGTAAGACTTCTACGAAACAACTTTATTTTTTTCCAAATAATAGAAGGGTGAGTCCTCGGAGAGAGAGACTCACAGAATTTGTTCCAACCAAGCTTCTTCTTTTTAGATAACAGTCTCCTTGTGCGAGCACAGGTTTTTTTATAATTGATATAGTTGCTCATGTTAAGGTCTGATAGATATAGGTTTTCTGCCTCCTTGCGCTCATTGACACTGGTTGTACACTCATGGTCCCACCAAGGGGGAGAAGGGATCAGCTTTTTGCTAGGTTTTTTAGTTGGGATGGATTTATCAGCTGCAGACTGAACACAGGAAATAAATTGATCATACATATCGAAGCCATTGAAGCTGTTTATTTCTGGGAGATTACTTATCTCTTCATCCAGGATCCTAGCATAATTGGACCAGTCAGCCTGTTGTGTACGATACTTTAACAGTGGAGGAACTGGTGGAGAGGGTCTGAAAGAAGAATATAAGTAAGTGACAATAGGAAGATGATCACTGCCATATGCATTAGGAAGAACAGACCATGACAAAGTGGGAGCAATAGAAGGGGATGCTAAGGTCAAGTCAGGAATGCTTACATTCTGAGTCGGAGATGTTCTCCGAGTTGCTGATCCATCGTTGATAATGCAAAGATCCTGAGTATCAAGAATATCAAGTAGGAAGAATGAAGCAGGGTCGTCACAGTGGGAGCCCCACAATGTGTTTTTACAGTTGAAATCCCCAAGGATTATTAAAGGTCTAGGAAGATTTGTAATTATATTATTTAATTCGGAGAGGACTTGGGAGTTCGGGTAAGGTATATAGACAGAGACTAGCGATAAACCAATACAAGAAGCAGCTACCACATGAAGATGAGGGCTATGGGGAGGGATGGGTATTTGGGAATAGACAAAAGAGTTTGAGATTAGGAGAGCACAACCTGCATACCCGTCATCCCTGTCATCCCGAAGACAGGCATACCCAGACACATGAAAACATGCCCCCGGGCTCAACCATGTCTCCGAGATAGCAGCCACAACGGGTTTGAATTGGTTGAGAAGAGAGATGAGTTCATATTTTTTATTGCGGACGCTTTTACAATTCCATTGCAGAAGGGTTTGGTCCATTATTGGATATTAAAGTATTTAAGAATTGCTGTAATATAGAATTGACATTAGGCGGTACGGAATCAGAGAATTTGGAAATAATGTTCACTAAGGAACAGACTAATAATTCAATTAAGTTATCATTTGGAGTGAGCTTAGGAGTGGGACTAGGAGGGGAATCTGAAAGGCCACAACCATTTGGTTGAGTAGATTTTGGAGTATATATTATTGAGTTATGGGCCTCTAGATCATAACTTTTGCCAAGAGAAGGGGAAGGTCTGGGAGATTTAAACAAAGTTTTTTTGTATGATTTTTTCTCTGGAGTATAGTAAGAGACAAATTGAGGAAGCTGTGAATTTGAGGGGGACAGAAGGGGTTGGGACGAGGATGCCACATCTGCATATGAAGTTTTAGTAGGTGGGAATCTTTTGGCTGCTTCAGTGTAAGATATATTTTCTTGAGACATAATAATTTTTATTGATTTCTGTCTCTGATGCTCCGGGCATTTGGGGTCTGTCGCACAATGCAAACCATTGCAAAGGAAACATGATGAGCTTTCTAGTGAACAGTCATCTCCACAATGTTCCTGGCCGCATTTATAGCAACGAGGTTTGGATCTACATTGTGATTTAACATGTCCAAATTTGCAACAATTGCGACATTGGATCGTAGGAAGTCGGTAGGTATCTACATCTAAAGCTGTGCTGTAACAGTAAATTTTTTCAGGCAAGGATTGACCGAGGAATGTGAGGACTACAGTTGTGGATGGCACCCACGAGACACCTGCATCACCCTTTTTTTTAATATTTAGCCTTCTAGCTCTAACAACAAGGCCACACCCACGAGGGGTTTGGATGCTATCGAGAAGATCTTCCAGTGACCATTCTGTTGGAATATTTCGAACGACACCCATGCGTGATACCAAAAATCTGGGAATGACAGCAGTTAATTTATTTTGTGATAACATTGGGTTTTGAACAAAATTGTTTGCATCTCTGGCAGTTTTAAAAGCAACAGAAATTCTGCTGCGACTTACTGGGAGAATACCTCCTTCACTTATGCCACATATGTTTGCCTTGTGAATCATTTGGGCAAATTTAAGTACCCTAATTGATAAACCCGCTACATTGTCAGGTTCTGTACGGCTTACATGGACAATGAACGGACCTGGATCAGAGTCAGAGTATTGGAAGTTGGCGTTTTCCTCGTATCCCGGTCTGATAAAAACAGACTGGATAGAGTCAGATGGCGTATTCGATTTTTTGGCATCGATAGATATACTATCTTCAGCCGGACGTTTTTTTTGTTTTGGCTGAGATGTGCTAGGGCTTTGGAGCATTTCAGGATCAGACGGAGGAGGGTAACCTCCCCCGTCTGGGGGATCCGTGTCCATTGTTAAATGGACACGATAGGGGTCTAATAAATATTTGCAACTTACCTTAAAACCACCACCAAGACAATACGAACAAACAAAATTGGGGAAACAGAGTCAATATGATAGAAAGTCGCGATTTTATCCTATACACGTGTGATTAACAACACAGTGACGGGCAAAATCCTTTTACTTTCCTTCCAAAAACTCTCAAAATAAAAAAACTGACAAGAAGTGTCACTGTCACTATTACAGTCAATGTCACGAACTGTCAATGTCAAATCGTTTTTGAGCTGCACGCATGCTGGTGTCACTGGCACTGCAATTTGTGCATTAAATACAACTACATTTTGTAAAATATTGCAATGTTAATTAAATCTAATATTTAAATACATTGTTATCAAAATGAATTCTGTACCACATATATCGGGTAAAGATTTATTATCAGTGTATTTCACATTTTACTAAGACCTAACATAAAACATAGAACTTAGGTTAGAATATTTATATTTTTCAGGTCTAACCAATAGAAATATATTTCTTGTCGAGTTTAAGGAGCCTTTCGGAGAACAGAACCTTAGAGATGAAACCACTCCAAATATACGTAGCATTATATACAGTCCAAAGGGCACCTATCTTGCTTATAGGACAGATAAGAAGTGAGTATACTTACAATATTAAAACAATTTTAACTTATTGTCTTGCAGTATAAATATTACGGTTTTGATTGATCATATTACATCAATCCTGAATATAATTATTTGTGCCTGTATACAACACAACACTGTCAATGTAGCCTTGTTTCAGTCAACCTTCATCTGGAGTCTGTAGGTCGACCGCCTATCTCGATTCTCTCCTCTCGTAATGGCTACTTGTATCGCTTTCGCCACATTTCGCTCCGTTTTACGCTAAAACGCTTAAAATTTTTTTTTTTTGTTAACGTTGGCAAAAAAAATTTTTTTTTTAAGTATTTTGTGTGTAAAACGGTGCGAAATGATATAAGTAGCCATTACGAGAGGAGATAATCGAGATAGGCGGTCGACCTACTGGTTAGAGACTTCTTTGTCGACTAATGGAGATCAGCGTGTGTAGTTACCTCACTTTTGATTATACGAAAATCCTTAATTAATTATTTTAATTTTAGGGCAGAAATATTAAAATGTTCAGATTGGAGTGTGGCAGCATCCATAGATGGCAACATAAAGGATATGTTCTTTTCACCCCTGGATAACTACTTCATGGTTTGGGAGATGTTTGCGATGACCAAAGAAAACCCACAGGTACAGTAGTACTTTTTACTCATCTAACAATACTAATACCTGAAGTTTGTTTTAAATCTAATGTCTTAAACTGTTAGTCTGAATCAGAAGTATTTTTTTTTTACATTTAGTCACCATTTTGATTACAGGGAAAGCCAAATCTCTATGTGTATAAATCTGAAACAGGAGCAGTTGTTGGTTCTTTTACTCAGAAGAATCAGACTGGTTGGTAAGTATTAGTTATTTATCATTGTTTAAT
This sequence comes from Apomyelois bistriatella, assembly GCA_947044815.1. Classification (NCBI taxonomy): domain Eukaryota; kingdom Metazoa; phylum Arthropoda; class Insecta; order Lepidoptera; family Pyralidae; genus Apomyelois; species Apomyelois bistriatella. Next base: position 6,054,192 of record OX345691.1, read on the forward strand.
TTATTAAATAAATATTTCTTTATATAATAAGCTTTAGTGCTTATTTATGTGGTTGTGGTGCCTCATAATTACACCTGTGGTGTAACTACGGGACAGCAAGCTAAAAGGACAACAGCTAGTTAAATAAATAAAACCTTTTACTTTCATCTACAGGGGTCTACAAACAACACTTTATTTAAAGCAATAAAAAAATAAATGATTGGTTTGAAATTTAGTTGAAAGACCAATGCAGATTTTTGGTGATTACCAAGAACAGAAAATTAAATTAAAACAAAAAAAAAACTGTTAAGAACATTTAATTAAATGTTTATAACACTGATTATAGCAGAGTTGAACTTAGTTAGTCAACAATATTATACTGCATTCAGATAATGTATAAATAGATAGCATTATCTGAATAAATTTGTAACACATATATGGAGTGATTATTGCAGTCAAAAGTTTATTTTGTGACAAAAATATTTATTACTTTTCTACAGGGAACCACAGTGGTCATCTGATGAAAAGTTGTTTACCATCCAAACAAACAACAGGATATTGGTTTACGAAAATGGACAATTGGATCGCTACACATACTATATACAAGAGGAGAAACTTAAGTCGTTCAGCATCTCTCCTAGTCCAGGACCTAATTACTATATAGCTGTGTTTACATTGGGTAAGTACATATACCATCTCTATTTTCGAGTTGCATACTAAACTCAAACATATGTATGTAATTCATTAATCGCCGACAATCACATTTTCTGCTTGGTTCAATGGTTGACTGGTAGAGAATGCCATATGGCATTAAGTCCATCATTTGTACACTTTATTTCTAAATTGTACAATAAAGTTTTAAATACATAAATAAATAAACTCTGACACTGAGTAGAGTCAATAGACCTTGTAACCCACAATAAAATTTAATCCTAAAAAAATCACATTATAGATTGTCATCAAAACAGCATTTTTTAATAAATTTTAAGGCACCTTGGTTCATCACCAATGCGGAAATTCACCATTTTGCCAATATCCCCCACAGTTAGGGAAGAAATTGGCAAATTCACCACCATATACAAGGCACGACTGGCTATTCACCCGAATGTTAAGCTTCTAGTTATCAACTCAGCAAAAGACTTGAAAGAGCTAACATCCTGAAGGTGGATGAGAGATTTGTACCCAGCTGAAATGTAGAGACTTTGTCATCAGACAGGGTTCTTTCCACGTCCATATCCTACAACTCACATGCTCATAGTACAAGTACTGATTGCAGATTACCAACTAAACAATAAAAAAAAATTTTGGTTGTCAGGTTCTTATACTATCACCTATTTTTGTCACAGGTAAGCAAGGACAGCCTTCTGTATGGCGCGTATTCAGATTCCCTCAGTTCGACCCTACTAAGGCGATTATCACCCGGTCCTCTTTCCAGGCAGACAAAGCAAATTTCCACTGGAACCGAAGAGGGACCAATGTATTCGTTTTAACACAAACTGATGTAAGATTTTTAAATATTCTCTTTTGATTTTGACTAACGCATTTAATTCTATTAATTGAAAAAAATCCTGATAGAAATTGTTTTATTGTTCTCTAATATTATATTTTTTTCGTTTTATATTATATTCTTTGTTTAATAATAGGTATACAAAAGCTGAAGAGCTTGTGTGTTTATTTGCATGCTCTACAAAAACTAATCGCACAAAAAATACTTTAGGATTCTGTACTCAAAAGGCAATAATTTAACCCTTATAAAATCACTATTATCTCATCCTCAAGAATATTTTTCTCAGGGAATCATTAAGGTATCAAGTTGAAATTCATATCAAATAGTCAGGTTTACTGTGGAAACTACTTGCAAGTTTCTTTAACTTTAATATCATTGTAACATGTTCACATTAAATCATCTGTATTACAGGTAGACAAGACAGGTGGTTCCTATTATGGGAAACAATCATTATCCCATGGTGATGTCAAGGGAAACTCTGGAAATGTGACATTTAGTAAGTAGAATCACAACAGTTTTAAGTTTTATGTATAAAAGCTGATCAAATAATAATCTAATCTTAATAAGCAAAATATTCTATAAAGAATTTTTGGTAAGGGACAAAGGTTTGTAATAATCAAACTGATTTCTAGTAACTTGTGGTACTTGACACAATTTTTTCGGTATTATGAAAGCTTTATATTTAAGTTGTTACTGTTTATATTTTACTTAAACTATTCTTAACAATGTATATTATTTTTAATACACCTAAGCATAAAAATTTGTTGTAATAAATATATCGGTCCTTAGTACGCCCCAGATTAGAACCGCTTACTACTTAGTTAATACTATAATACTAATACGCTTAATAGCAATCGTTTTAATAAATGTGCTTACTTTTTTAACTATCACAGGTAAGGAGGGACCGATCCATTCCATTGCGTGGAATCCTGGCAACTCCAATGAGTGGGTGGCGGTGTATGGCCACGCGCCGGCTAAGGCGACGCTCTTTAATGCCAAGTGTGAGCCGCTTTACGAGTTCGGGACCGGCGCATGGAACTCTATATACTTTCCGCCTGAAGGAAATTATATCCTTTTTATTATTGAGCGTTTAATTCATAAAATTTGAGGTTTTTGTATCTGTGTTCAAAACTAGTACAAAACGTAATTTGTTCAATTATGTAGAAACTATGCAATGTGTATGTAATTTTAAGAAACGACAACATAATTCACGGAATGAATTTATCACAAATCCTTAACTCCTTTGCACACTTCCTTATCGGTGGTTTCGGTAATATAGCGGGCGGCAACATTGAAATATGGGACTTGCGCGGCTACAAGAAAATAGGCGCTTGCGCAGCGCCTGACTCTACGTTCCTGCAGTGGGACCCGCGGGGGGAAACCTTCCTGACTGCTACAACGTATCCAAGACTGACAGTCGGCAATGGGTATGTTATGTTAAACTATTTTCAGAGGGGTTGTTTTTTTTTTTCGTATATCAATTCTTTTTAGACGTGTAAAGTTTAACATACCAAAACATATGTAAAGCTTCTGTAAATAAATGAATTTTACGCTTTACTTCGAAGCATTGTATCTATTTTTATGCTTACGTTTTTCGCGATGTTATGTATGTATGTGCCTTAATGCCTGGATGGATTGCAATTTGCAACATGTGATGTGTCATAAAAACTGTTCAGTTAAGGTGGTTATGTTTTTTTTAATAATTTTATTTCGCGATGTTATGTATGTATGTGCCTTAATGCCTGTATGTATTGCAATTTGCAACATGTGACGTGTCATAAAAACTGTTCAGTTAAGGTTATGTTTTTTTTTTATAATTTTATTTCATTACAGCTACAAAATCTGGCACTACACCGGAGTTCTAATGCACAAACGAGTCTGCCAAGAGAAGGAAAATCTTCTAGCTATCAGCTACCGACCAGGCAGCTATCCCAAGAGTGAACTGTCCAAAACTGTTCCCAAAGGGATCGAGGACTCCACCCCGAAGGCGGTGGGTGCTTACAGACCGCCTGGTGCGAGGAACAAGCCGTCTACCTTCACTTTACATGAACACGAGAAACCACACAAGCCGGGAGATAATGCTTCTGGTAAATTTCTTCTTATTTTCTTAGGAAAATATATCAGACAATCATAGCATCGCATTTTTGTCTTCTCTAGCTTCTGCGCAAATATCTCGGACAATCGTAGCATGATTGGCGCGTATTTGCCTGTCTGCTATTGGTTGTTTCTAATGTGCTTGTGCGACTTAAAAACGAGCTACTTGTTAGTAATTATGTATTTAAAAATGGTAGTAGGTTAAACGACATTTTTATTTTATTTTATAGATATAAATTAATAACTGGGAATAAATGTTTTTGAACGATTGATGATTAATGACGATGCATGATAGTTTACGAGCGGATGTGGGAGCGAGAGGTTAGGAGGGAAAGGGATAGGCATATCTGCGGTAGCCATTATTAGATATACGATACGAATATATTCCGCATCTTTTTTCAACTTAAGATCATCGCATTTCTTTGCCCCTTATCCCATATAACACAAACACTTTGTCGTGTAGCCGCGCCATCGAAGCAAGCGCTAAAGCAGAAGCAGAAGCGCGAAGCACGCAAGGAACGTAAAGCAGAGGAGCGCGCTCAGGGCGTCGGGGACGCGCCCGCGAGTGCACCGACCATGCCGCGACCTGCCTTCGTCTCGACAGGAGACCCGGAAACCGATAAGAAGATTAAAAACATCAATAAGGTAATTTTCTTTCGGAAATAACTTCAACAAATATGACATCATCATAAAAATACGTCAATAGACTGATTGCGGGCCAACAATATAAAAATATAGGTACATAAATAAATAAATATATAGATTGAGCCAGCCCCAAATTGAGTTCGAGACTTGTGTTGTTATGAGATACTAACTCAACGATACTATATTTTATATTGAACTAGCTTTCGTCCGCATGAATTTCCCTCGGGAACAGTCTTTTTCCCGAGATGAAAGGTACCCTATGTCTCCTTTTCAATACTCCTAGCTATGTGTATGCGAAATTTCAGGAAGATTGATTCAGTAGATAGGGCGTGAAGAGATGAGAAACAAACAAATATACAAACTCACTTTCGCGTTCATAATACTAGTTGGGATACATACATATATAGATAACCATCCAAGACCCAGGTCAATCTGAAAAAGATCATTTACCATGTTGACCTGACCGGGGATCGAACCCTTGATTTAGTGGTCACAGAAGTCGCCAATATATCCACTCGCTCAGTAGTCTATACTTGAGTCACTCGCTAGTATCACTACACTTATGACTCCATTCTAGACTACATCGCTAGTTTGTGATCTAAAGCTAGCTTTTCTCGTTTTATAATTGTATCTGCAACAACAAAAAAAAAAGACAACAGAACCGACTCCAATTAATGCTTAAGTTATTCAACTAATAAGGATAACTATTGTTTCAGAAACTAAATGACATAGACAAGTTAAAACAGCAGAAAGCTGCGGGCAAGCAGCTGGAGCTGAACCAGCTAGCCAAGATCGAGAACGAACAAGCGCTGCTGCAAGAATTGGCGCAGCTGCGGTTATGATCTCAAAGTCTATTGCGTATCTTAGAATATAGCAGAATGTGTTGTTAAGGACGTACGAACAATTGTTATGCCGACCGTTTACGCTCGCCGAAACTCTATGAATCCGGCTTAATTACGGACTTGATTATTTTTATAATACAGCCGTTTGGTTTTGGCGAATTTTCCGATCTCATGTCAAAGCGACAGTGTACAGCGGGCCAAACTTAGTGCTTTCTCTCTCGTCACTTACATACATATTTGCTATCTTGGTCTAAAAACTTTCAAATGCGTTTCTATTGTAATCTGTCTTCTATGGACCGCAAGGAGTTTTTGTTGCGATGGCATAATAATTTGCATGATATTTGTTTGTACGTTTGTTTGTGCATGCCTTATGTATATTTTGTCAGCTAGTTACAAATTTCTAAATCATCCAGCAGTGGTGAAGCCCTTAACTGACTACAAGGGGAAAGCCATAGTCCCACGGGTAATCATAGAAATCAATAATTATATAAAATTTTAAGACAAATGGTCTTGAGTTTTCTCGATAAACGCATTATGTGAACATATCATATGGTTATTCGAAGGATACGGCTTAAGTTTTATTTTAATATATACTTTATCATTCATAATATGGTAACCGCAAGTATAGTTGATACTTTCAACTATTGAAACATCACAAATATGAAAATAAAATAAAAAATGTATAACTGCAATAAACTCCACTGAATTGTAATTTTTTTTTTACATAAATAAGGTGTCAAGTAATAGGAGCGTCTACCATACTCGCATTTACTCCACAAGTTGTTTGAAATAAATGTATTTTTTTTATATAAACTGATACAGCCAAACAGCCATGCGCGAAAGAGAATCGAGCCGGGCAAACTGGTTAAAGGTGACCATAATCTGAGAACACTAAAGTACGACCTTTTTGTACATTGTAATAAAGTTCAAATTCTGTTTTTACAAGGTGCTCATAAATCTCAAAAATTTTCAGTGTTGGAAAAATAATCTTCCTTTGCTGTCCCTAAAATTCTGGATCCATTTCCGCGCGTTGTACAGCGGAATTAAATAATAACATTTCTTGTTTTCATTAATTAAAAATGATTGGAAAAGATCCATCTTCTATTTTATTATTTTTTCTGTAAGGCATATATTTAAGTTTAATATTTGTTAATCGTTTGTTGTGTTGCTGTAAATCTTACACTATAATATGGTATATATTTACCGGATCACTCGTATCCATTCATAACTATTTGTTTGACGACATTTTGTGACAATTAAATGAACTAAAAATGATATATCTAGTTCTTAAATGCAATTTATTATTAATAAGTAAAAATATAATATGCGTTAAATAAATAATAAAAACGTAGTTTTGCTGTATTTCTTCATAAACTGATATATTACTTACATACTTCATAAAGAACATTTGTAGTACCCCAACCAAAAGCAACCCTACACAAGTTTCAAACTTTGGGGCTAAATCAAATTGGGTAAGTAATTAATTAATAAAATATTCGCTGGCCGAAAATAGACAAACTAAACATCGGATTCATTAATGAGAACTTCGAGAATTTTCCAGAAACTTGTATTTTGAATGTTGCATATACATTGTATACTTAGTACAATTAACATAAAGTTCATTTTGCTCTGTTATAAAAGTTCAATCCCATTCCTTTCCACAGTAATGTTAAAATTGGGCCGTAATCAATAAGCGATAGATAACAGTATTTACAAAACCGAATGACATACTAAATCGGTGTTTACACACCTGTCTTCCATTTTCCTATTTTTTCCCACCTAAGATTACTTAAGTTCTCATATAACTAAAAAAAACATGGTAACTACCTAACCTAAGAGAAAAAGCGGCCAAGTGCAAGTTGAACTTGCGTTGAGAGAGTTGCGTGCATATAAATGAATTTACCTTATTCCTCTTAAGTGACCTCTTTATCCAAGAACATACTTACTAACGTTATTATTTTTAGTAAAATCATTAGTAAACTAGCTGACCCGGTGAACTCCGTACCACCTGAATGCACTTTTATCACCGTTATAAATCTTCCTTAAACTTCCACAAATATTTCAAGACCAAAATTAGCCAAATCGATCAGCCATTCTAAAGTTAAGTACTAGCGACCCGCCCCGGCTTCGCATAGGCATAAAAACCTTCCTCTTGAATCACTCTATCTATAAAAAAAACCGCATCAAAATCCTTTGTGTAGTTTTAAAGATTTAAGCAAACAAAGGGACAGAGAAAGTGACTTTGTTTTATACTATGTAGTGATGATAGTGATATGGTATTGAAAAATACCTAGTTACACGTTATTTACTAATTGAAATACAGTTTAAAATCATTTTTTTTAAATTGTAAGTTGTAGGTAAAATCATCTTGCCGTGATTTCGTAATACCCACATGTACTTGCCAGTGCCAGCCCTAGATAAAACAAGCGCTATAATTCCTCTAAACTTTTATTTACACCGATAAGATATCGATTATAATGATATATGTGCAGTGTAATAGTCAGTACGTTATGGAGCTCCGTGTATTGACATGGGCCGATACAGCGCCGATATGTTTACGATCGGCTAATAATACTTGCACATACTTAGTCTAGTAAATTCTGTGCGGTGTAACAGAGGCGACAGGACGAACGTCTTCCGTGTCATAATGGATAAAGATTGTGAAGAAAGTGAGAACAGTCATCTATTAGATAAAGGCTGTGAGAGAACTAAAGAAAGAGATTCGAGTGGTGACGGCAAGTCGTCTTTAGATATAGTGTTTGATAGTAGAATGATGAAAACGTCGACGCAGGCAGAGGATCTTGCCGCCACATGGGGTGGCCGTCGCTCGCTACCGGACTCTGGAAGACTTCGACGCGTTCATTCATGGTCAGGTGGACCCCCAGATGATGTGAGCTCCGAAATAAGAATATTGAGAGAACGGTAATGTATTCGAAATTTAAAATATGTTCAGTGATACTAACCTAGACAGGAAACGCTCCTGTGCTATATTTTAATCCCTATTTACTTATCGCAGTGTTATCTTGGTTCTTACTACCTACCTATCGTGTTAATCGAACAAATTTAACCATTCGTTATTAGAAGTTTGCTGGGTTTGCGCACGCAGTTGGAACGATACCCAAAGCGTTCCACACTTATATTTTTGTGTTGTAAGCACAACACTTAGCGTTTTGGTTTAAAAATAGATTCTCTATTCCCGTTGATGTCGTAAAATGCGACTAAAAGAAAAATAAACATTATCCCTGTCTTTTTCTCTTGTAAGATGTTGAATTTCACCAGCAATAGCATTGCCAAGGTCGTCAAGAAGGTAGTCGGTTAAATTTATTTTACCAGATCTCTCTCTCATCTTAGCGCTGTCTAGGTTACATCCTTAGCTGGTTACTTCAGAGCCTTTGGGATTAACAACTACCACTTGGAACTAGGAAAGGGCTTTGATGAGAATGCCTTAGGTACCTAAGTATCTGTATATATAATCAAAAGTTTTCAGATTTGTATGCTGTATGCACATTGCTTCCTACCAATTTCATGGTCTACAGGAAGTAGCCCTAGGTTTTGAACTTTTTATCTCCTGTCCCGCGAATCCCATTTTTATTGAATTTGCAACATTATGGTCATATCTTTTGATCTCGTTACGTATAAACTAAATTATTTTACAGCTGAAAGAGAATATTCCTAAGATGAAAGTTCTTGAAAGACAGACGATACGTTTTTGCCTTTTGAGGTACGAAACACTAAAAAAATGGTTAAACATATCTTTTTGTCTAAAGGATGTAAAAAAATTTAAACTTATTTTTGTTTCATTGAAAAATATTAAGTACCTTTAAAAAAATCCTAGGTATATAAACTATGTAGGTTAGGAAAGAATCCGTACATGTTGAGCAAAGAGAAGGGCGTAATATAATATGTTATGTTGTAAATGCAGTGACAGTGAACTCGAACGTTTATCTGCCTGTAGTCATGCGTGCTTATGCTCATACAGATAGTAACGGGGGTGTGAACTACCTACATCTTTAAATATCACAACGCATTTAGCCATTATTTACATTGATGTCTATAAGTATTAATTAGTAGATTATTCTTATTTTGAACGGACTATAATTTTTCCTAGACTGTTTAGCATAGATAGTTAATAGGGGCGGGAGAGACGCACTTCACAATTTATGTTGTTTAATTTTTATAGATTCCAGGATCTTAAGACAAGACATTAATTCTGTAGAAATACAGAAACTAGCAAAAGACAGACAAAAATGGAAGGAACTCCACCGATAAGAGCCTAGCTCTTAAATTTATGATGACGATGAATCATCTTAGCCCGAGATTCTTACTTCTAGTGGCACCTTCAGCTTACGTTTAAAAGTTTAGTTTACACTTTTGATTATAGTCCTGATTTGGCGGTGGACTGATTATAACAACGAAGCGACCCCTGTAACCCTTAACACTGGAAAAATAGGAACATGATCCGGGTTTGTTAGTGGCCTACACTGTCAGATTTTTTCAGGCTGCCTAAAGGTATCTTATATTGCCTAACGATTATCTTAGACGATTATATTAGGCTAACGACTACCATCTAGCGATAACAGCCGGGACCATATAGTGATAATATAATCCCTTATTATATTTTAAGATATATACATCTTTATATATATATAAAAGAAAGTCGTGTTAGTTACTCCACTTATAACTCAAGAACGGCTAAACCGATTTAGCTGAAAATTGTCAGGGAGGTAGTTTAGAGCCAGGAGAAGGACATAGGGTACCTTTCATCCCGGGAAAAAGCACTGTTCCCGAGGGAAGTACACGTGGGCGAAGCCGCGGGCAAAACTAGTTTTATTTAAAAATATAGTAAATATTAGTTTTAAAGCATTTTTACGTTAAAAAAAAATGCAGACGTAAATTTTTTAGTGTCCAAATCAACAGGTTTTTGATACAAAAACATTTACCTAAGTATATAAATTTATATATACATAGGAAAAGAAAATGAGCTCATCATCCATATCTCAAATGCAATCCTTGTGGATTGTTATATATATTGTTATAGTCTTATAACAATCTTTGTAGATTGTTATAAGAGAAAGGAGATCGTAAAGAGGAAAGGTAGGGTCTCATCACGACGCTCAGTACTTAGTGAGAAAACGACGGGAGGAGGGAGAAGAAAAACAAAAAGCTTTGATTTTACACAATACTATTATACTCCAAGTATCGTTCACGGCTTTACAAAATTGGGTCCATTGAACTTTTCACCAATTTTTCATGCTTAGTTACATATATTACAGATTAGTGAGAACACAAACAATGCCCCGACCGGGGGCCGTGCGGCTGCTGTCTCGAAGGCAGCGGCTGACACTGGTCTCCCTGGCTCTAGTGGACTTCATGAGCTTCTGTTCCATGAGCATCATGGCGCCCTTCTTCCCGAAGGAAGCATCTTTGAAAGGCCTCTCCGACACCATGTGTGGCCTGGTGTTCAGCTTCTACGCTGTCGTTATGTTTGTAACATCGCCGTTTTTTGGGAAATTTGTAAGTATTTTTGTAATTGGTCTAAAATAGGTTTGAATAAAGCAATGTAGTCCGGTCAAATTAGACCAAAAAATTAGTAAACCCACGACAAATTCAGGGGAAGCTGAAAATTCTTACAATTGTTTAAATCATAATTATAAACATTGTCTTAAAAGTCCCAATCGATCCCATGTAAGGAAAAAATTTTAGCGGGGTAAAAAGGTCCAAAATATGGGTTTTTCGCGATTTTCTTGAAAACGGTGAGTTTTATCGCAAAATTACCTCAGACATAATTTGTAGATCAGAAAATTTCCTATAAAAAAAGTATTAATATTTTTTTTCTTAAAAGCCACCGCTTCTGAGATATAACGATGCAAAAAATTGCAACTTGTAAGCGCGCGCCCATATACTTGCGCTAAGTACACTACCTCAGAGGTGGCGTGGAAACGTGTGCGTTTAAGACGCTTGCAATTTTTTGCATCGTTATATCTCAGAATCGGTGGCTTTTAAGAAAAAAAATATTAATACCTTTTTTATAGGAAATTTCCTGATCTACAAATTATGTCTGCAGTAAATTTGCGATAAAACTTACCGTTTTCAAGAAAATCGCGAAAAACCCATTTTTTGGAACTTTTAACCCCGCTAAATTTTTTTCCTTACATGGGATCGATTGGGACTTTTAAGACAATGTTTATAATTATGATTTAAACAATTGTAAGAATTTTCAGCTTCCCCTGAATTTGTCGTGGGTCAAATGTCTAATTTGACCGGACTAAATGCTACATCCCAGCTGTTGACCTTTGTATATAAGTACGACTTAAGTAGGTATATCTTGCTAAAGTCTATTTAATTTTATATAGATTTTAGAGTTACTTTGGTAGGTATATGTATATGATGAGTGATTATTATGAGTAGTATGAATTAAGTTAATTCTTCAAAAACTTGCCGATCTAAATACAACTAAAGTTATAAATGCGAAAGTGACTTTGTTTGTTTGTTACTATTTTACCAATCTTTCTGAAATTTCGCATACACTTATAGCTAGAAGTATTAAGAAGGACTTAGGGTACCGAGGGAAACTCACGCGGGCGAAAGCTAGTGTAACATATTTGTGGAAGCTCAGAAAAGTGCATTCAGGCGGTACGGAGTTCGCCGGGTGAGCTAGTTCGAAATAAATTCAAGCGATATTTAACTAGAGACTTTTATACAATTACTACATAATATAAAACAAAGTCGCTTTATCTGTCCCTATATCCCTATGTATGCTTAAATCTTTAAAACGCAATGGATTTTGATGCGGTTTTTTTTAATAGATAGAGTGACTCAAGAGGAAGGTTTTTATGCCCATGGGAAGCCGGGGCGGGTCGCTTGTTAAGTATATTATTAATTGTATGCTATGAGTTGTTATATCATCAAATGTGATTAAGTATCATGCAGTGCAGATGATTTGGTGTAAATTTTATCTGATAAAAATACTTAATAATAAAATAGATACAATTTATAAACTGATACAGTTAAAAACCAAAGTAAGTATATCTAAACCTAACCTAACCTAACATAACCTGCCATCTAGTCCACTTCGGAAAAATACTCAATGTGATGTAATAGGTATTACGATGAGTACCTACTCACAAAATCGCTGATGCTGATATACTGACTTGCCAGGATATATTTAGACCCATATAAACCATCATCATCATTTTGGCCACAAACTGTCAATAGTTGCCACAGTTTAGCTTTATCTATTTACAAAAACTTAATTGCACTTAAAAATCCTATACTATTAAACGAGCAATAAATTTGTTTGTACTCGCGTTTTTGAAAACGGCTCTAACGATTTCTTTGAAATTTTAAACTTAAGTTCTTACATAGTCAAAAAGATAATCTAGTTAAAAAATATGGGTAATGAATTTTCCCAGACATGGAACATATTTTCACGCAAAAAGATTTTCTGCATAAAACAAGCAAAGCTCGGACGCCCAGGTACTATATATATATATAATAGGTAGGTGGATTTAAAGCCATAAGGCATTCTCTGCCAGTCAAATTCCATACAAAAAATCGTACAGTTGTGTCGTGAAAATAAGAAACAAGATTAATATGCGTATATTTTATACCAAAAGATTTCCAGAGCGATACCCTATTAAAATATAAATATATTTATATATTACTTACACTTAACAAAAAGAGGAAAAGTCACTGAAGGGAAATTTTAGTGAAACTGAATGTGGAGTGGCACGAGATAGAGAGATTTGAATGGGATGTGGGAAACCTTTGCACAGAAGTGGGAATAGAAAAAAAAAACTCAAAGCTTTCACTTTTTCAGCTGCCAAAAGTTGGTGCGAAGTTCCTGTTTACTGCCGGCATGTTTGTAGCTGGCGCCTGCAACGTCCTGTTTGGGTAATTCAGTTGTTATCTTTAGAATTATCAGTCACTTCTGTATCTATATTTTCTAGTAGACTTGTGTTTGTAAAACCTGCGAGTAATAATAGTAATCACGAAAGTGCTCATAAAATTGATAAATAGATGGTTTCTTTCAGTGTTACTTAAGATATTTAAAGTAATTTAAGTTAATATATCCTTCTATAATATGTAGATTTAACTTAACCACACATAATAATGGTAAATCTGTCAATATTACTTATAAACGAAATATCTCTAGAACGGGTTGCCTTAAACCTGCAAATAAACCACCTGTATCAAATAGCAGGTGTAGAAACACATAGAAAAACCCAAACAAAACATTAGTGTTCCCAATTACTATACAATTTTTCTTTAATACAATACTTTAAATTAAAAGAAATACCTGCAAATAAAAAAAAATTAAATGGTAATAAGCAAGGCGCAAGTTTAAAAGTCCTGGCTTGACACGTCGCAATAAGAAATATGCGTTTTAATGAATGGTCTTACAACCATAGATACCGAAGACCGTGCGAAGTGGAGGAGAAAAAGCAGGACAGCGCGGACCCTGAGTTCCGAAGCGGCCAGCTGATGAAGCAACCGGGAAAGATGAGAGAGATTATTGTCAATTTAATTTAAAAATAAAAAATAGTATGATCTTCCTCTAATTGATTATTTGAATACGTATGAGACGTACAGTTTACGGTCCTTTCGAATTTAATAATATTATTTAATCATGTTTCAGAACATTAGTTCTAGTAGAAGACCAGACTACATTCACGGCTCTTTGCTTCATGGTGCGAGGACTGGAGGCCCTTGGCGCCAGTGCCTATGCCACCGCTAGCTACGTGTTTGTGGTCAACGCCTTCCCTGACAGTATTGGCTCGGTACTGGGCATTCTGGAGACCTTCGTCGGACTCGGCATGTCTGTCGGACCAGCTATCGGAGGCCTGCTGTACTCGGTATGAATTGTAGTACTTTGTATTAGAGTATTTATTAAAGCTACAGTTATGTGTTACAGCCAACGTCAGGCACGCAGGACTGGCCTCATAGAAAAGTATCCTTGGTAACAGAAAACATAGAAACGCATAATCTGAATGCTCTTCATTTCACGCTAACAGTATTGTATTGTAAAATAACAACATTGAAGATATAAGTCTAATTCATAGTCATAAGGCATACCTACCTACTTTTATCGCTTCATTTGACAATAACAGTTTTGCCTTGTAAATAATAACGTTGTATATAGGTACCTAAACACTTAGTCTGATTCATAATCATGAGGCATATATACCTTCTTTCATCGATGTCTCATTTTACGATAAGTCGTGACTTGAAGGAGGTACAAATGTGTTTTGTGACGACAATTCTCACGATTTGCAGATCATTCTTGGATCATGTAACTATTTTGTCTATCTTCTTCAATATCAATATATAGCATATTGATGACGGAGGAGCGACGGCAAGCGTGGCCTCACTTGGATTAGTCGCCACTAGTGGGACTTTAGCTTATCCGTGCTGGGGAAGCCGTCAGTTCCAGCTTTTATTATTAGGCTGTGTTAGTCTTTAGGCAGCCTGAGCCTGACCGATTTGTTTTATATCTTTTCTTCGTTCGAATACTTTAAATACAAGTGAAGTTTAAAAAAAAAAAGAAGAATACAAAGTTCTTAACATTAGCCAATATTATTACTATTTTGCTGTTGTTTGTACCACCATATTGAATGAAACGGATTAAAATACCTAGGTATGCTTATAGATTTTTGGATTTATTTATTTATTTACTAAATTCAAGTACATAGAAAAACAAATACCGGAAAAAACAAAGTTTAATGCACTTGGAAAAACTAAAGGTAATGTAATGATAATAGCGAGGGCGTTTTTATAAACACACAAGTACATGCTACTTTTACATTTCGGCATGTCAATGTTTCAGGTAGATCGGGGGCTTTGGTCTCCCATTCTACAGTCTTGGAGTCGTGATGGTGTTTACCGTGCCCATTAATTACTTCCTGCTTACTGACTGTGAAGGTAATATATAACAAATATATCTAGCTTCATAAATCGAAGACATACAACATATAACTTAAAATAATACCGTTTTCAAAATTTAATTAAAAATAGCTTACTTATGTTTTGGACACGAACACGCAATGATTAGCAGTTATTTAAATAAGCTTCGGGGCCACCCACTTTTAATTCTTAGTAGTATGGTTAAGGTGTAGATACATATCTTTAAAAACGTAACGTGACTTAATAGATTCTATTCAAATTCAAAAAAGTACAATCGCGTATGTAAGGTATACATAAGAATTTATTAAACTTTGTAGTAAAAAAAATAAATTCGTAGAAGTTTGGCGTAGGTTACGTAGAAGTCGTAGCATGCCGTAGCAATAATTTGACGTCGTAGCGATCTCGTAGCGTAACTGTAGACTTTAAACGGCAGAATAATTATTTTATGCATTTTCTTTTTCTAATTGTCTTTGCATTCTCCCTTGTTTTAAAATCAGTAATATTTATAGGATCACACTAACATTTAATTTACATAAAATTGTGTTGTTATGTATAATGTTACACATATTTAATTTCATTTTTTTTTATTAAATTCTAGAATACGTGTACGGATCAAAAACCGCGTCTATAATGCAACTGGTGAAGATCCCCTCCATTATAATCACGGGCCTCGTGATCGTCATAGTGTCCAACACCTGGGCTTTCTTGGACCCAACGCTGGAGCCACACTTGCGACAGTTCTTCTTATCAACAAAACAGATCGGACTGATTTTCTTGCTTTTCTCGAGTTTATATGGAATATTCAGTCCGATTTGGGGATGGGTTGCGGACAGGTATGTATAATTTTATTCTCAAAAAATCTAGGAACTTGCAAACTTTGACCCCTTTAAAAAAATAGCAAACGTTTGTTAAGCTTTTACAACTGTATTTTGTTTCACATTAAATATCGAAACGCGTGGGTTTAATATATACCTAATATTTTTTTTATGAATGAAGGGGTAAGTGGATATTCGTTAGTATAGTTAGTAGAGTCCACCGAGAGAGTTGGTCAGGGTCGGCCTCGAAAAACATACTGTGACTAAATCCTCTCCTCTAGTAAAAGTTAGTTAAGAAAATATTGAGAGTACCTAAAATCGGCGAGCGTTTATGAAGAGTGTGATAAGTGCGGAGGGAGCGAGGAAGTTCTAAGAATCCAAGCAAGTGGAAATCTTTAGTTTATCCCAATTATTTTGGGGCGAGCACAATTTGTGTGATTTTTTCTATGTATATTTATTTATTATTATTTGCAGTTACATAATATATTCTTATTTTAATTTTTAGAGTACACAATCACTGGTGTATGATGGTTTGGGGCCTGTTTTTATCTAGCATCGGTTTGCTGTTACTCGGACCTTGTCCCTTCATTCCTGGCCTGTCACGGTAAGGAATCAATTACCTTAATATTCTAAAAAAAAATCTATATAGTTTTTGCAAAACATTAATCTTCACAATAAAAAAACATCCACTAAATAGAACCAGACAAAGGATTTCTGACTCAGCGGTCTATATTAATTAAAAATTTAAATAAAACCATAGACTCAAATTTCACTGTTAACTTTTTCTACATATTTGTTATGTTGTTGTTATAGCGGTACTTAAAATACTTAGAGAAAATATCAATTATCTATAGGTTACGATTAAGGTTACGATTAAGATATTCAGCTTACTAACAGACAGACGGACGGCGGAGGCTTTCCTTTTTTCCCTAATCTATGGTCTGCCTATAGTGTCTATATAAAATAAATATTTTTTATTTTTTATTTCAGGGATTTGTGGCTAGATTTGGTGGCACTGTCAATTTTAGGAATGTCTGTAGCACTAACTTTGCTGCCCACATTCCAAGGAGTACTAACAAGTTCAATGTAAGTTCTGTTGCTGCTTAATCCTCTTTGAATATGTAATCAAAGTAAATAATTCCAATTTGAACACCTTACCAGTAATAGAAAACGCATGTTATCCAATCTTATATAGGTACCTGTATATGTCTCGTATTATAATATGCGTAAGGGGTTTTTTGTGTGTTACAAGAAAAATGTGTTTCTCTCTACCATACATGTGGAAACAAGTTTTTTGTGGTTTGTAAGGATACATTAAGTGTATGACTTCTAACTAAAAGGCTTCGTGATCTCGAGCATTGTTGCTTTATGACTCTCTCGCCTTTTTCTGAGCATATGTATACTTATTTCGCATTCAGTATCAAATAAGTAAAATAATAACAGTATATTCGGTAATCACATGAAATACTAGTGTAACAATCAAAAACAAAAGAGTATTTTAGTGAACACGACCGACCAGATACTCCCACCTGATAATACGAAATTTTGTCAATTCTTGTATAAAACAGTAAACACTTATTTCCGTCGTCGTTTATCAGAGTAAATTTACAGATACGAAGGCGGATGTCCAGAAGCATTAGCCACGTACAGCGCCGTTGCTGGACTATGGTCTTGCTGTTACTCGCTGGGCGAAGTGCTGGGCCCAGCACTGGGCGGAGCGCTGTCCCAATACTACGGGTTTCCGTTGACAGCTACGCTGTGTGCCGCGGCTTGCTTTTCAATGGTGGGGAAACTTTATTTTTAATAAACTTATTATAAGAGCCCTCAAAAGTGTGATGTGATGCTTTGAATAACACCCACAGATACGATAAATTTAAGCGATAAACTTTTCTCTTTCGCTGACAGTCAACGAGATATTAATAGCATTTCAATTGTTATCTACCTCAAGATGCGGTACTGTCAGCGAAAGTCATAAATACCACTAACAAAATAACCACGTTGGCAGTATTTGTTAAGATCTAAAAAGTAATTTATGTAATGTTAGTATATAATAACCTCAAAAGGTCGAGTTAATAATCATCATTGAATCCTGGGCAGTCCTCAGAAGCAATCTCCTTGTGTGCTTATAGTATAGGTATTAACTTTGTCTCTAACATAAAGGTTTGGAAAAAAAGGTTAAGTACACCCAAGGTGCCTACGTTATAAATGTGTGCCTACATTTTATAATAGGTAACTTTATGTGCCCTTTCTTTTTACCGGTAAACCGCCAAACCGATTAAGATTAATTTTGGTATGGCGATGTTGACTCTGGAATGGACAATATCGGAATAATTAAAATAATAAAATAAATAATATTTAAAAAAATAAAATCTTCATTAATAATAAAAAAATAAAATGAAAATTACAAGAATAAAATATTAATGATGTCAATCATCAATTTTTATTTTCGTAGGCGGTAGTCACATTGACGTTCTTCTCACTCCGCGAATCGTCGAAATGGATCCAGTCTTCAGGGTCTGTGTGTGACTCCATCCCATACACGGACACCACGTGGAACAGCCAGCAGTTCTGCCGAACACGGAGCGCGCCCCCCACGCGAGTCGGTGAGCAGTCACCTCTGCTGACACCGTGTTCATGTCTCTCGAGAAACGGTAATTGTGAATTACACATTACATTATACAAAACTGACGAAATTCACATAAACCAGCCAAAATCCCAATTCCATATCAAAACAATGTTTCACATTGTATCGCACTAAGTACTAATGTTATAAATACAAAAGTTAGTTTGTATATTTTTATTTTTTTATTATTTGCATTTTTGTCTATTTATTATTTACCTCTTCACGTTTTATCTAGTACTAGCTGTTCCCCGCGGCTTCGCCCCGCGTGGGACTCGGTTATATCGCGCCCAAAAGTAGCCTATGTTTGACCTCAGGTCGTTAACTACATCCCTACCAAATTTCATCACAATCGGTCCAGCAGTTTAGCCGTGAAGAGGTGACAGACAGACAGACAGACAGACAGACAGACAGACAGACAGACAGACAGAAAGACTTTCGCATTTATAATATTAGTATGGATTAGTATGGATATAACTTAATTGGTTCAGGGCTAAACCAATCTTCTTAATATTTCGTCCCGGAAATATACTGTTCCCGTGTGTGTACGTAGCCGCGTTTTAATGTGATACAAAGAAAAACTACGTAAGTACTTTAAAATAAAAATTAACACATCTTAATCTGCCCAACCGTTAAATAGCTATGACGTTATATGTATACAAACAGATACTTACAGATCTATCTATCTAATAATTAAGAGCTGTGCTCTTGTCGGTAGAGTCTTCCAGGTGTTTCTATCTTCCGCTAGCCTATACTTACAGATAAATACATGACACCTATTTTTTGCGTCGGAGATTAAGAATAACGCTTTTTATATTATTTCTAGTACTTTAAACAAGATGTTTTTTATTTCAGGTGGAACGTACAGTACCTCGCCTCCAAGACACTTCTGCCTCACGCACCACAAGAAAAACAAAAGTGGGTCGGCCAGCGTAGCTGATGCTATCGCCTATTTCCTAAAGTTTCAGTACATGACTGACATGTACATCAAAATCAGGAGATCAAGACACGAGTCCAAACAAGATTCAGACCAAAGTTCTGACCTTTATCAAAACTATTTGGGCAACGGAAATGTGAAAAATTCTGTTGAAAATGAAGTAAACTTAAATAATAACACAATACCAAAGAATAGCAAAGATAATTACTGCAATTATTTAGATAACGCAATTTTCGGCAGTCCAGTGGTTATGGAGAATGTTAATATGGACCATTTGGTAGTGAAGAGGAATAATAAAGGCCTGGTGCCTAAGTTGATGTCTTGCGATGATGAGAGAAGGCCTTCAGGGGAAATCATAAGGCATAATCTAGAGAAAGTGCAGTTTTATGAACAAAGTCAGAACTGTACTTTGACTGAAGATATTTTTGTAAGTTTCCTTTAAATACCTAATAATTAATTTATGTTTCTTTCGAACTATATCACTTCAAGCATTTCAACAACATTAGATATCAAAAAAATATCAAATTAATAAATTGTATTGTAAACATATATTATTTTGCATACAATATAATTAATTGTATTTTTTCTGTAATTTCAGGATGGTTGTGAGTGCAAAGATGGTGTCACATATGTCAAGGGTACCGTGACGGTCTCCTCTGCAGGCGCCTGTGAAGTATAGTTTTATTATCCCATTAGTATTTAAATAATAAATAATGTTCTTAGTAAAATAAAAAAATAAATTAAATTTATATAAACTTCTCTTTTAAAACTTTATACACAATTCTTACTTCCTGCTCATAGCTTTTTGGAATAGCAAAAATATTTCAAAAGTTGCGCACAATACTAGGATAACAGAAAATGAAAAGAGCATTCTACATTCCATTCCCATGTTGAACATTTCCCTCTCCCGAGATTGCAAACTCCTGGCATGTCCTGATAACCTAGTTAAATCGACCTCTGCTGACGATTTCGCGACGTCTGAAATAGAAATTTCGCAACCATCTTGACCAGTGTCCACTCGTCGAGCCGAACCTGAGAAACTTGTTTCTTTTCTTAACCCTATTCAAGTATTCCTATTTGATCTTTAAAAAATATCTAGTTGCAGTACTCAGGCTTACATTGAATAGATTCGCCGCTTCTTAACTTTGGATGAAATTTACTAATACAATGCTATGTAAAAATGCGAAATATTCGTCAACCCGATTAAAATTGCTATGTTTTGATTGAGAATGCCGACGACGACGTGACACGGTCTAGTACTAGGAGACCATAAGCAGTCTGATCTTTATTTTATTAAACGACAAATGAGTGTTAATATCTTTATTATCTAACCAACTTATATTATTTTTTTGTTATTATATTTTTATGTGTATTTTACTTTAACATATTATTATGAATTAATAAGTTTCCTCATCGTTGCATTGACGCGTGTTAGCGAGACGAGAGAATATCGATTTTTCAACCCTCTCATTGAATGTTCGCTTTGAAATATCTGATTGGCCGTTGAAACTGGGGATGAGGGAGTACCTAGGTTGCGAATGGGATAGATAGATATACACGTATTTGCTCTTATCTCTTTCTTTTAATATATGCTTCTCTTTTATGGTATCCTAATACTGTTGGTTGCTGACTAGAGTAGGAAAATTGGTACCGTTTCTAATAGCGTCACAAATTATAGAATTATGGTTAACATCGTGATATATTTTTATGAACTAACAAGTTTTTCTCTGATTTATTAGAGATAGTGAGCCACAGAATAGTACTTACATACGAGTATTTATTGAGGCCTGAAATAAAGCAATATATTTAGCGCCAATGAATATTTTTTCACGATGTTGTTTCTCATGATATATTTATGAGAAACAACATCGTGAAAAAATATTCATTGTACTCGTATTGTACTTGTATAATATTGTTCAAAGGTACTGTTTATTTGTTGTTCTGATGAACTCTGATCTTTACTACTGGTACAGAATAGATAGTAAGCAGTACTCATAATAATCATAATCATTTATTTTTGTCATACACAGGTTACAAAAAGGTTTTACAAATTCTGAACAGTTCTCTGTGTGCGCTAGCAGGCATACAAAATTAACATGTTGATTTATAATAATATTATTAGCTATTTCATTCTAGTCATTGAAAAGAGGTTACATGCAATTCTAATAAGTAATTTAAATATGGATAGAGAAGTAATTATAATTCTTGCTTTATTCCTGAATTGGAATATGTCTAGGTCTGTCTACGTTATAAAGTTGCAATACCTATATCTAAAAAGCAAAATTGTGTCATGTAATCCAAGGTCGATTTTGAATTGGATATTATTATTTTTGGATACGAGAGGTCAAAAACTATGTCAGGATTAATAATCTATGATAGATGATAATAAATGTATGTCAAATTATACACTGGAATACAAATATATAAATTACTATTAATTAAAATAAAATTACTAAGTACTCTATTATTGGTTATTGGTAGGTACCTGAGACAGTCGCTACAATGTGTAAATATTTCATTTATACTATTGTAATCAACGATCAGAAAACACATGCTCTGAAATACGAACTGATTACAACGACATATGGTTTTAACGTAAATATGAAATGAAGGCTATTACAGTTCAGTATTTTACACCTAACAGACATGGATCTGTTTCTAATATTCTATTTCTATAGCCTAATTGCAATTGTTGTATCTAAGCCTAAACTTACAAAAAAGCAGAAATGTGATGGTGTTCATGTACATGGAAAATGTCACAAAGCAGAAGTCTTAACTAATGGAGTCAACCGACCGTACCAATTATCATACGCAAACGTTAGCGACAGATTGTACTTTAATTACAACGTGGGCTTACAGAATACGAGTAGTTTCGAAATTGGCTACATAGAAATTGGGAAAAATCAAAAGATACCGACGTCGGTAAATGTTACTAACGGATTCGCTACAGCTGTTGATCACAAGAGCAATATTGTTTACTTTGGTGGTAGTGAAGGTATTTTTAAGGATGACCTTTCAACTTCTAAAGGTATTGAACCAGTTCATTTAAAAACTGATGTTTGGGATTTATTTTATAAACATCATTTATATTTCATCAGTTACCCATCAATGAGACTGCATAAATTTTCAAAGGAAGCAGAGCTGCAAAAACATATTCATGAAAAAATTTACCAATTCGCAATAGATAAAGACGATGATATATTTATAACGAATAAAACGGGATTATACATGATAAAAAATGGAACTGACAATCGTATATTGCTTAAAGGTGCGAAGGTTTTTAGAGCGATTGAATTAAATCAAGAAGGAGAAGCTTATTTTTGTGGACAAAATGAGGTGTACGTCGCAGATAAACACGATCATGTTTTGGAGAAAATAGTCGACGTACCAAACGTATTCGGCTTAACATTTGATAGTAAAAACAATATGATAGTAGCAGATCCGCATCAAATCTTAAAACTAACACTAGCTAAAGATACTTAGATGCTTCCATTGCAATGACTGCAACAAAAAATTCACAGTTGAAATCTATATTAACTACTTAATAAACTATATTAACTACTTAATAAAAATATCTGATCAAATAAAAAAATAAAAATAGCATTATAGTTTAATAATAAAACTAGGATGTTTTAAGTACTACGCGGCGGTGCATGCGCAGAGATCTTGTACTGCGTACTTGTTGTTTATTAGAAAATAATGATATTATACCTATTTTGAAGTCTACTCATGTTACTTCTTAAACCTTCAGAATCAAGAGTGACGGTATTACCCTACCATACCACCCTGCATATATCTAAGATATAACTACTATAACTATTTAAATAAGTTGCTATCACTCCAAAATGAGACAAATGGTGTTAATAGGATTAGGGTGTGGATGCTACCGAAGCCATAATATTTGTTCTGTTGGTTAAAATTTGTTAATTCAGTTAGTAGGTAAGTATATAATCTTATTTCCTAATTTAGATAGTAGGTACCAATAAAACCACATACTTATTCTTTGACGACTTTATATTTCTAAATAATTGATATAATAAAACAATAACATACTTACATATTTGAATTTAAAATGTACTTTTTAACTTTTAATTAATCTTTGGTAGCAACATAACGTCACAAATTATAATACAAATGATAAATATTATATCTACTAATATCTAGTTACCAAATTATAAGCAAATCTTTCAATTGTTGATTTGATCAGTAACAAAATAATAGGGCATCAAATAATATAATCCCGTATTAAGAAACGTTTGTTAAGCCTATTTTAGCTAAAATTTGTTTCGTCTCGTTCTTTCACGTGAAGTGTCAGGTAAGAGAGAAAGAGCCAAAACATATTTTAGTTAAAATAGGCTTATCAAACGTTTCTTAATATATACGGGGGTAAGTGTTTTACGTCGTTCGTCGCAATTTCATACGGAAATTTCTTTTCAACTCAGTGTAGAAACCCATGTCTGTCACATTGGAGTATTCGAACAACAGATAAAAAAAAAACATTTTACCTTAATTCTAATATTACTTATTATGGGTATGTTAATCTAAAGAAAACATGGAATTCTTCGCCTTATTTAAACAGGTGAAATATTGAGTCTTGCATTTAAATTAATTATTTGAAATATATTCCTAAGTTATGATTTAACACACATGTTTTTGATACATTACTGACTACTTACTTTAATCTTTATAACTTTAAAGATAACTAAGTATAATTTAATATGCACAATATATTAAAATAATATATTAAAAGATAATTTAGGAAACCTAGTTTACTGGGACGGATAGTAATATATAAAGCAATACTCAGAACTCTATCTATTGCAATGCAATCGTTCAAAAAAGTAACTAATACTTAAACTATTTTAAATGAGTGTTTATAACGATCATCATATTAAAAAAGGCCTTTGCCCATTTAAATTAAATAAATATAATTTAAGTAGACTCTCAGTCCAGTCTCGAGATTAGGAAAAGATAATAAGCATTTTAATAATGTTTTTGAGAACTTTTGGAACAAAATAAAACTTATTGGGATTATAGACTATTACAAAAATAAATCGGTACGACGATGCCCACGAGGCAGTAGATCAATGTAAGTAACAAAAAAATCGCAGGTCTTATAACATTTCATTATTTCAAAAGTACGGGAGATCTTTCTTTTAATTCTCAATCAGTTAAAAATAAACCTATGACACGAACTTGCCAAGAATGAAAATTAAGAATGAAAGTATTAGACTATGCAGTGTTCTTACAGCATTGTTACCGCATACCATTCTTCTAGACGCTACAGACAACTTCTTATTCTGCAGCATGCTATGGATTGAGTCGACCTCCCAATGAGCCATGGCACCTGGATCGCGAGAGAAAAGGACGGAGTACAACTGTGCTGGTCTCCCGTTCTTAGGCTCTTGACAAAAGTTGAGCACCAGGTGTCCACTCACTGCCTTTAGTACTTGTATTGAACCGCTGAACTGCTGAAAGTTGGGGCGGGTTGTCAACGTTCCTAAAAAAAGAGAATAAAAATTAAAGAGTACTCAACCTTCTGAAGTATCTTTATACAAGTCTGAAAATCATCATAACAAACGCCTCATTTCCGTGTAGAAGGTTGAAAAATAAACATTTATTAGTCGTTCAGTTATGTTAGTTTAGGTTGCATCTTCAGCTGGTTACTTCAGAGCCCAGAGTTCGCTTTTACTTTTTCTTGACGTCGCAGTCCTCAGTATATAGTTGACACTATGCCACGCATACTAATATGCGGTAAAATTAAATTGATAGATTTAAGTTATAATTTAGTTTTATTTTACGTTTGTTAGTTTTTTATAAATATAAGCAGAGGATTTAAAAATATATAATTTCTTATTGATAAAATTGATTTTTATCAATAATTAAGCTGCGGTATACATCACGAAATATTACCAAATTATAAAAACTAGTACTAAAATGCTAAATTAAAGCATTCCAAACATAAAGTCATAACCGATATAATGTACCTAGTTACATTAATGGAAGATAATCATCGCACCCCGTTATCCTCATAATAAGTTTTACTTGAACCTCATGGACATTTACAGCCTGTAAAATAGTGAAATCCATACGTCCTAAAGTTTTAAACGACGAATGATAATAAATATGAAGTGTTACACGTTTCTGAGTGGTAGTCGGCAATAACATAACAAATTTAAGGCCAATAAATAACAAAAAATCATCGCGACTCGAGTAACCACTTGAATATATTTATTTCGCGCAGCTGCATGCATGCAGCATGGCGAAGATATATTTCTCTGTGGCGTAAACTAAACGACTATAAGTTAGATTATTTGGAAGGAATATACTAAAATGCCTACATTCTTATAGTATTTGGAATGGAAAAAACCAAAATAAAACTCTACATATATTGTAAAAAATAAAATCATGGTACTTATAAAAACAGCAAATTCAATAAACTAAGTAGCAATATTTAAAGCTTGGATTTATTATACCTATATCTACTACCTAGTTACTAACAATATTGTTAAAACGTTTACACCTATTTGCTACTGCTGTTGATTTCTTTAAGTAGTAAATAAGTTCTATCGATCTATAAAATAAGTTGAAAGGATTATTGACAACAATATACGTATAAAATAAGAAGTCAGAATACGGCACGCCATATTATAGACTAGCTGTTGCCCGCGGCTCCACCCGCGTGTAGGTCGCTTTTCGCGTAACCTATGGAAACTACAACTATCCAGACCTATAGTTAATTCTATTGTATCCTTTTCCCGTGCCAATTTTATAAAGCCATTACATTGCTACGATATCATTAAATATTAATGCCACTTCTTTCTCAAATACCGTTTTTAAAATCAATAGGAATCAGTATTAAACAGTCGTAAAATAAAAAAAATATATATATGTTTTTAGTTGAGGATCTAGCAGAGTAAAATTCGCTTACAGTAACAGTAACAATATCAGACAAAATTCGCTCGATAGAAGAATCTAAGTTGCCTCCTTTGGAAGTTTATTTTCAATACTATGCTTAAAATAATAAACTTATTGTCCTGCTTTTTATATCAGCCTTTAGATAAAGTATTTATATAGTGAAAATCGCTGAAGTAGATTTTGTAGTGTTATTTTCCCAAATATGATATCTAAATGCCTACAAAATGAGTGAGCGCCGCGACTACGCGGCTTACGGACAACGGACCTTCAGAAGAAGGAGCCCTTAACATTCATACTATTCTTTGTCTCTATAAGAGTAGACGCAGCCTATTACAGAGTCATTAGGACCTAAAATCCACTCCCAAAGTTTTAGTGGGCGTGAAAAGTAGAGAAAATCTCAATAAATAGTGATAAGTCAGATAAATTAGTGCAAGCTTACGACACTACCGTATGCTCCGTCAAACACTGATTTGATTTTTTTTTAAACCAAAGCCAAACCAAACCAACCAATCAATTCAAATAGCTTACAATACAACACAACAAAAGACCGATAAACAAACCAACCAATAGTACTAAATCAACAACCAAATTTTTGTTTAATATTTAGAATTAATTGCTGCCGTAAGGAAAAATTTCAATCTGCTATTAAAATAAAGTCAGCGCCATCTATTGATATTTTATGTAACTAAATCATACGCCCACAAACATTCAATGTGTTATTTTATTAAAATTTAATAGAGACTGCAGTGTGTTTTTGTCTTTATTGATATAAGTAGAAATTCTAGCTTAATCTAAATTAAATACGTTTATGTAAATCGCATTCAACTGTTTAAAAGTTTTGAAGCAGTGCTTGTAGTAAACTTTAAATGACCATAACTTCTTTTGACTGACCAAAATTTCCCTTAACCGATTTTGATGAAACAAAGATTTTACAACTGTGAAAACAGCGTTCAAATCTGTTGAGTAGTTTTGAAATTATAACGCACCACACAGACAGAAAGACAGACAGACAAAAATTGCAAAAATTGTTTTTTTTTTTACTCTTCTTTAATTGCCCCGTAGAGGTTTTTTAGAAATATATTTAATGTACAGACACTCGATTTTTACTGTCTTATTATATGTATAGATAGATAAGTACAAAATACTTTTATTTTAACGGAATTAACGCTAAGAGCTTTTGCTAAGTAAGAAAATAATTCTAGAAAACAAATAAAAACCGAAAACAGAAAATTATTGTTTGTGGCAGGATTCGATCCAGCTACTTTCTAGAAACATTTCTTTACTAAAATATTAAAAAAAATAGACTTCTAAAAAATTAATACAAAACAAAAAAAGGGTAAAAACAAAAGAAGTGATGTCTAGCAGGATTCGAACCCTCTACTTAAAAAAATGATCCGCGACCTCTACCGATAGGCCAACATGCTTTGCTTGTTACTGCCGAAATTTCAAATGGGTTTTGTTTATAGGTACGCAAATTAACGCATTATAAGTTTTAAAGCAGTGTTTGAAGTAAATTTTCAATCGACCATAACTTCTTTTTCCCTTAACCGATTTTGACGAAACAAAGTTTTGACAACGCTCCTAATTATATGTAATCCAACTGTAAAAACCGCGTTTAAATCCGTTGAGTATTTTCGAAGTTATAACGTACCAGACAGACATACAGACAGACAAAAATTCCAAAAACTGTCTTTTTGGTTTCTGTTACTCTTTTTTAATCGCACTCAATCAGTTTTTTTGAAAAATATTAAATGTACTGACACTCGCATTTTAGTGTCTTATTATATGTATTGATGGGCGCGAGTTATGGCAAGGTGTAGGTATACCAAATTCTACAGCTGTGCAATTACCATTTTGTCCATCGAAAACCTGCCAGTAGCCCGCCGAGTCGTTTCTGAAGTAGAGTCCATACTCTGTGGTCTGCCCGGCCTCATCCCACAACAGCCGCAAGTGACGGAAATCCTGTCGGAACTTCGCGTTGATGTGCTGAACGTGGAAGAGCTGGTTCTCTGTTGAAGGCTGAAACAAATATTTATTTATGTAATTGCACAGCACCTTCACGCATGAGCACCTTCTTGTGTACACAGTCATTTAATTTGGTTTCCAGACGCTCAGACGGCGGCGCCGCCGCCGTTGCCGACTTAGGTCATGAGAGTCAAGTGTATCTTTGCGGACCGCCGTTTTGGCCATTATAGGTAATACGAAAAATTTTAATTCTTCGCATAGAATACAATTTCTTAGATATAACGTAAATATGCTCACATATATACTTCGAAAACAAAACTTAAATCATACTGATTGACCTCCAGATCCGTACTTTTTTTTGTTTAAGTAATTTGAATAAAGATTTATTTATTTATTACTAGCTGTTCCCCGCGGCTTCGCCACGCGTGGGACAAAAGTAGCCTATGTTTGACCTCAGGTCTATAACTACATCCCTACCAAATTTCATCACAATCGGTCCAGCAGTTTAGCCGTGAAGAGGTGACAGACAGACAGACAGACAGACAGACAGACAGACAGACAGACAGACAGACAGACTTGCGCATTTATAATATTAGTATGGATTTTATTTATTTAATACATATTTTGACAAGCAAATGTTTCTGTTTCAATAGTAAGTAACTTTAGAGTAACCCACCGGAGGCGCCTCGCGGACTTATTTCTAGGTAGGTAGTCTGCGACATTCCGGGTTCGAGGTGAGGAAATATACACAATAAGTTTTAACATTAATGTATTATTCGATCACGACGCTTCGCACACACTTGACAAAATTATCCATCACAAACAAAAAATACACGCCCTAACAGGCTAACCTCTTTGTGAAATGTAGGCAGAGGGGCTAGCCTGTTGTGGCGGCTCCAATTTGTTTAATGCTCTAAGGTAAGTACAATCATCTTTCAATGAACTTTGTAATTTGTAGTAGTTCTTCTAGAAACATCTTAAGAGATTAAATGGGTCAGGCCATTTGACCTCTAAAACGTAGCTGATCAACTGAATGAGTCAGTGCAGTGCATCACTCAGAGGTGAGATCCGCGTCACGGGTCAAAGACAATTAACCAGAGATATTGGCCGTGTGATAACATGTTCAGCACCAGCACTTGGCTGTGTAAACGTAGGTGGATATAGTTTCATGTAATTGGGTTTTATTGTTAAAACAGTGAGTCACAGGGTGTAGGTATGACAGACAATCATTTCGAGCTCAACCGACCGGCAAAGAATTCTTTTATTTATCGACACAATAATGTCACACTCATACACCAATTTTCGTTGTCTGGAGAGTATAATAACTATTTAATGATAGGGTAGGTTTACCTCTTTGCTATTCATATTTTAGATAATAAGTCTCATTATTTGCCAATTCATACAGTCTTAATCATAAAAAATTACATTTCTTACAATGTTTAGGGACCTAAAAAAGAGGTAAGAAATATGTTGTTAAATTTTATGAATCGTTTTATGAATGTTGATCTTTGAATATATTAATCAAAGGGACAGAATGTATTAAAGGTCTACCTAGGTATTTATAACAACGACTTAGGAGCTGATCATTTTGACAATTAAAAATACTTCCTTTACTCATATTATCTCGTAGAAAATTCCACATAGGTACGTAGTTGACGATCAATTTAAAAAAAATACATATAAGGCTGAACTTCAACAAAATTTTTCCAAAAAAGGGGAATTTTCACATTTTTTTATAAGAATATTTATATATAATTTTAGTATTCTACAATATAATACAATCCCTTTGCACATAGATTACCTATATAAAATTAAAACGCAAAAGGCGGCCTTATCGCTCAAAACAATTACTTCCAGATTACCTTTAGAAATGGTTATTAACTAACTCTTAAAAAAATAAACAACAACAACTACAACTCGGCAATGCTGCCAGCCTTCTGGGTACGTTACCGCGGTGTGACACTTTGGCGGGACTGTATAATTTGTAAATCATTATTTTAGTTATAATTATTTATATTAGTTTATTTATTTGTTTAGTTTATAATTTAGTTTGTTTAATTTGTTTTAATGTAATCAATAAATTAGTCATTCTTAAAAAATAAAATTAATCCTAAAATATTAATGGAGTAATATTAAACGAGAAAGACGTACCTATATATGTGAGTTATGTGACAAAAGGACGATCAGATTCAGACCGGATAAATAATTGGGGGACAGGCAGGAACCTGATTATAGGGACTTCCCGGTTATCGTTGCAAATTACCCACTGATATATGTGAAAATATATTATTGGAAACTATGACATTTTGATAACTAAATTATGACAATAATATGTTTGAATTAAGACAAGGAATCAAATATGTGGCACAGAAAAGACACAAAATAGTAGATACTTACAAGGAGTCTTTCATAACTTTTAACATTACATATTTAACTAAAATACACACTTAATGATATAATGTACATATATTAAAAGAAAAGTCACACATTGATAAATCATTAAATATTGACAATTTCTCAATAGGCAAGAGTCAAGATTATGTAGCCGAAAATCGGAGGTATACATATACAGTTAAGTAGTAACTTTTTTTACTACCTTCAAAGTTATATTATACTTTTTTAATTTTGTGAATGGATTAAACTGACAAATACGCGTGTCTGTTAAATTTTCACAGTTAATGTAATAAATAAATAAACTTGGAACACCTTGAACAGCATATTTTACACATCAGTTTGTTTATTTAACGTGAAACCGCACGTTCTTTCGTACCGTCCTTACGCGAGGTCGCAGAGGGCAAAGTAAAAAATAAACAAAAAACTTGCACATTATCATGGTCACCACAAAATGTAATATCACTTTATAATATAAAATAATACTGCCCTATTCCGGTTCTTTGTTGTCATTCATTAAGAGAAAAAAACAAAACCCTCCATTTTTGACTTCGCCGCAGTCGGCTACCCATTTGAAAATATATATTTTTTATAGCTTCTAACTTTACATAATTCTTTAAAAAGTTTAATTATTTTCACATCTGAGGCAAGTATAACTGCAAGACCAAACCTTTAAAAAAATAAGGCTTAAATTCATGGGTATTTTGTAACAGATAGGTACTATCAATAAAACATAAAGTTCAAATTCTTAATTTTTTTAACTGATTCCAGCGTTCATTAGCTCGTTTATCAATTACCTTAAAATATAAATTTCTTGTTTATTATTGAGCTAGATTAAGATCTAACGACAAGATCATGGGCTCTGTTACGGGATCAAACCGGCTATTTGATATCGCGAATAATGTTCTTGGGTCTTGGCTACTGTGGCACGCGCATTGTTCGTAGATTACAATAATTTGCTTCAATTGAGAAGTTACACAATACGATCATAGAGTGAGCTGCCTTATCAATTACAGTTCCTCTCTTTATAATTATTTATATACTCTATACAGATATAAAATCATGCTACGCACTATTTTTAGACTCTACATTCCTTTTTTTGGTTTTTTCTATTTGCTTATTGTCTTCTTGAATATACTTAAATAAGTCTAAAGTTAAACAAAATTTAAAGAAAATAAAAGTAACTAATTTAAAAACAACATACCCCAAAAGTAGTCCTCGGCATTTCCTGAGATTCCCAAATTGTAACAACAGGACAGCTGTTATACGTGTTTACACCTTCTTTACTCAGGTGCATGTATAATTCCACTGCTTTCCATTTCCCCATTACTTCCATTATATCAATTTTATCTACTTCATGTCTATCAGGACATTGAACTGTTATATTTTGTTCAGTAGAGTTTGAAAACCTGAAGTCTAAACTCTTGGATGAAAATACTTCATCTCCAGACGCCACTACACAAAGTAAGAGAACGTATGGAATTGAAACGCGGAATTCCATTTTCGAATATGTTATTTCACATTTCTATGTCGAAATTTAAATATTTCTGGGAAATAAGAAATATTATTTTATTTACTTCAAAAAAACTGCGCACACGTCTGTCTGCCGGCAGCCGACTGGCGGAGGTAGCGCGCACGCGCCGCTCGCGTCTTGCACTTATCATTGAAATGGAATATCGCGCTTATTATGGTATAGATACAGTCATCAGCTCATCGAGTCAGCCAAATTCAATGCAAACTTTTATTTGCGCCGCTGGGTTGTGACTCGCTGTTGACTGTACAAACATGATAATTATTGTCAAATAATCTCGCCGAGATGTTTTAAAATATCTATTTAAATTTGTTTTATATTTATAAAGGATATTTTAAGAATACTTTCTAAGTAAATAGTTTGATTTTCAACGCCCTGTTTCAGCGCTCGTTTAAGGTCGCGAGTACTCTATCTGCAATCTATCACAACTCGTACTCTTTGGTTATTTACTTGTACCCTCGTACCATAAACTACTGATATCTCAGTTTAGGCTCGAGAAGACATTTTTATTACCCCTCGTGCATCATAGAGAAGGTATTTTTTTTTGTACTCCGAATTATAGTAATTGTCTATCGACGTAAATAAGTAAATAATTTGGTTATTAGCATTAGCTTACATAGAAATTGTACGCATTGCTCAGATTTGGGATGACCTTGATAAAATATTATTAAAATACGTTTGTCTCGAATCTAATGTTAAATATCATAGTTTTGATTACGATAAGTAGTTGTTTGTTTTATGAAAGCTCCATTATGTAAATCTCCATTATGTAAGCTCCGCTTGCGTTTTACTTCGTTACGGTAATAGGCCCGCGTGGGTCTCAATTATATTGAATCCAAAAGTAGCATGTTCAACACCTAGTCCTCAACTATATCCATACATCCATCCATATTTCATCAAAATCGGTTCAGTGGTTTAGCTGTGAAAGCGAACAGACAGACAGACTTTCGCATTGATAATATTCGTATGGATGCCATAATCTATGTATATTTCTGATGACGTGATTGAATAACAAACATCCATCCACATTTACATAAAAAGAAATGACATAATCAATCAATATCAATGCATGGTAGTCTATATAGCATTCTATAATCTGTGTCTATATGAAATGAAGTTACTGATTGCGTTTGGTCGATACCCTAACTTATTCTGTTTTTTTTTTTTTAATTTATAATTTTCAGTGGTTTAAAGTCTTTATATTATTAACCAAATCTACATAATAAAAGATGCACTAACCTGATCCACGGGCTCTGAGATGTGAACCACGATGCAGGATCTTGAGTAGTCCACCCTCGCGTCTCCGGCCAAATGTTGAATGAATTCCACTCCATACCACATACCCATCAAGTTATCCACCCAAATACCAACTTGAGGAGATCTATTCACACAATAATCTCTAATATTTGTCATGAATGGGATCTCGTAAGAACTATATCCTCCGTAATTTTGTCCATAATTTTGACCATAGTTCTGTCCATAATCTTGCCCATACCTCTGAGTGCTATAAACCCCATTATATAATCCACTTGAAGAAGAATAAGTATTGTAATTACTCGTTGTATGTCCCTGCTTATAATTAGGATATCTTGTTGCTTCTGGAAAGTTGGCAATATCGCTGCCGTAAGTCGATTTAGGCGGATATTGGTTGTACAAGTTCGATATGGTAGTGTAGGTGGAATAAGGATTGTCAGTGGAAGATACGCCATATCGTTGGTAATTGGCGCATTCCGCAGTCCACAAAATTGTTAAGTAAGCGATTCGATACATCTTTCACTGTTTGCAGGGAGATGGCGTCGCGTGATAGTTCGGATAACGTGTGGCCGCGCTCGGCCTGCTATGAGAGTGGGATGTAAACTAATTAAGCTTAATTTTATCAGCACGGTCTGGAGATAAACGGGTGCATCTAACTTTTTGTCTTTTTATTTAATGTCATAGTTTATTCAAGATGTTCCGTTTTGGTCAACTAACATTGAAAATCAAATCGTGTAAGATTTGAGCAAATTGACTCTACATGAGTCGACCAATAAGGTTAACAATTTGCTTTTAGGATTTATCACCACCGATTGGTGAAGGATAACCCATTAAGTAATCAATATCTAGAGGCATAGGTTAAACAAAAGATGTGAAATAGAGGAAGCAATATATAATACTGATATTAAAATGATATTATATTTATTTTAGACAATAAGATGAAATTACTACATTGTCATATTCAATAACCTTTATATATTTACACCTTTTTGGGAATTATTTATCAATCAGCCATAAGAAATGATAAAGCCTTTATTCCATGGTCATCTTTTACAACACCGTGGGTGTTATTTTATGTTTTGCCGTTATTGCGGAGTTTTTAAAGAATATTTATTATCCATTTTAGTAATTCGAAAATGAACGTAATTGTGTAACAGCAAAACCGGATAAGAGCTGTATTTTAAAATAAACAAATAAACGCATTAAAGTGAGATGTCTGATTATTTTAATAAATAAACTGTTTAACTGTATTAGTAAGTTTCTTAGTTACTGACGTAATTCTAATATTAATTTAGGCAGTAAAAACTCAGATGCCACTTTCTTATAAAGCAGGAGACTGTTAAACTTACAGGAAGCTAGTCAATTATAAGTGTAATCTATTCCTTAAATCGACTTTTACTAACCTTCGTATACTACGAAGCTGAGATGGATCCACCGATTTTGTTTAAATTTTTTATTGAGCTCCAATGTTGATAGCTCTTAAATGTCATCGTGGAGCAAACTTCAAATGATATCTTGTATATTAAAGTCATAGGTTAAAGATTTTGCATACAGCCGCGCGCGATTCCTAGTTCTATGATTAAAGTTAAATGATAACTTGTAAAAAGATGTTTTTTGTATTTTAATGTGAGTGCCAATTACTATAATAGTTTTAAGTTAAATGGTTACTTACACAGTGGAGCAATTATCTGAATAAATCAAATGAAGTATGTTATACAAACACAATATTTAAAAAAACTCTGTTTTTACTTACTATTGGTATGTGGTTGTACCGTTATGGCTTTGAAACTCGTTACAAAAGTTAAAGTTTATTTCTTCTATTTAGGCAATTGATTTTCTTTAGGTATTAACGTAGACCGTATGATAATTTGCTTACTCAACAAAAATAATGAACTGTTTTCAAGCACAGTTAATGCGAATTTGTCAATCGACTTCCAAAATTAAGATTATCAATTCGGTTGTATAACTCCGTTAACTCTAAACCGATTCTAAAATTTATTTTTCGTTTAATCCCAACTAATATTATAAATGCGATAAACCAGATGCGATAAAACAACTTTCGATTTTTTTCAAAAATCGAAAGAACTACTTCCGGATCATAAAGCAAGCCAACTACTAGTTCAGAAAGACAGTGTTTTGGGAAAAAAAAGATTATTAAGTATAGTTATTACTTAATACAAAAATTTTGGTAAAACATTAATTTCGAGGTCTAAAATAAATAAAGTAAAAACTCTAGAGTTTTCTCTTTATTTAGATAAATAAAATTAATATATAAATGTAAAATAAAGCAATTTTACGAGTAATATTGGTAGTAAGCTGCCTTTTAAACCAGAATCTGAATCTGAAGCCTTACAAAGTGATTTTGATTGCCTGTTGCATGTTAAGCCGTACTTGGTATGCAACAGGGTTATAGCATTAGAATGATCATGATCACCCAAGTCATCAAACTTGTGATAAAAATACTTAAATCGTGCAATAAAAACTGTCATCGCCCATCATCAATCAAGTGACGAATCATTTAACACGTGTAATTGGTGTAATTTGCATTAACGTGTTCCTGTCAGACTGACCCGGGCAGCCCCGGGCCAGGGGTCACTCGTACATCCTTCACAAACAACACTATTAAATGTGAACTATGAATGAGGTTTATTAAAGATCCCAGACGTGTCTTACTCATTACAGTTACTTCTACCGGTCTGGGAAAATTTTCTTTATTAGATAAATGTGTGAAATCAATGTCATAGACGGGCCCTAATTAATATGAACCAGTAAAAAATTTTTGGTTTGTCTAGCTGTACCCCGCGATGAACAATCGACGGTGAAGTTTACTTATAGCCTTTAACCTTCCCCAAAAATCAGGCTATCATACGCAGACATATTTTTTTAAATCCGCGACCAACAGAATATTATTATAAACGTTGAAAGAAGTAGAATAAATTTATCACTTTGATAATAATTACTTCTTCTTTATCCTAGCGCTTTTCCGGTTACATCCTCAGCTAGTTTCTTGAGTCTTACGTCCGGCCGTCTTTCCTACTTTTTATACTTCACTCACCGGTGTTCGGCATCCTTGGTGGTGAGTCAATCATGCAAGGTGCATCCATCATCAGTATCACCCATATCCTGCGCCGTAACGTCAAGCCAGCACTTTTTGGGTTAGACTCTTCTACCCGTAAGACGTGACCGTACCCTCGTAGGCGATTCCTCTAAAACTTGTCTTGTCAAGAAACCCATACCACAAATATTATAATTTGTTTTATACTTTTTCACGCTCAAACGGGCTGGTCCAATTTTAATGAAATTTGATAAGAAGGTAGCTGATAGGATACTTTTTATCGAGACAAGTACGCAATTCCCGTAGGTTTAGTCATAAAGTCCGATTGTCAATGGCGATTTTAGCGATTTACTTGTATAAAGTAGATAGCGCTGCTGTATGTTAAACCGCAGGATTTGCTAGAAATCTATAGTATCAACGCTTTGCTCGTCTTTTACTTTCGAAATCATCATTTAGTTCGGACAATAAAATGCCGCCTACGCACGAGTATATAACACTGCCTTATCCCCTTAGTGTTTCCTCGTTAGGAATCTATTTCAGGACCTCCATTTCAGAATCTCAAGAGTATTTTACTAGAGAGGTAATCAATATTCTCACCTAGTCTGATCTAATTTCAACCTAACAACTCAAGAATGTAGATAGCGGTTACTTATTATATTAGTTTATCCCTTTTGAGGTACGGAATAAAAAAAAGACAAACGACAAGATTATTTCAGGCTTTATTTGAACTTCTTTAGTAAATTTTTACAATTTACCTAGAGCCATAAAAATGAACTTCAAACAATAAAAAATATGCTTAATTTTACAGTCTTAAAATTGACAAAATTAACAAGAAAAGGGTCCCTAATAGTAAACAAATAGAGCTGAAATTCGTAGAAGCACCACATATAGCCATATATCTATGCATGTTGGGTAATTCAAAACTGAAGAACTGCCGCTGAAGATCGTACCACTCCCACCGTTCCACCCGAGATGGGGATCTTCGAAGTATCAAAGAGAAGATGCCACGATCACCGCTGTCTGAACAGTGATTGATGATCATCATGTGAGGGGTCACTTTCAGCACTCTGATCACTTCAGGGTGTCGTGGTGGGTCGTCTGGATAGTAGACATCTGTAATATTAAAAGAGTGACCAATAATCTCATTGAATTTTAAGCCTAAGCCACTAACTTAGATCAGTAGGTCGACCGCCTATCTCGATTCTCTCCTCTCGTAATGGCTACTTGTATCGCTTTCGCCACATTTCGCTCCGTCTAACGCAGAAAACGCTTTAAAAAAAAATTTTTTTTGCCAATGTTAACAATAAAAAAAAATTTAAGCGTTTTGTGCGTTAGACGGAGCGTAATGTGGCGAAAGCGATACAAGTAGCCATTACGAGAGGAGAGAATCGAGATAGGCGGTCGACCTACAGTTATAAATGATCTAAGGCCACAGTAGCACATACAAATTTCTGTCACTATCATCTTCCACAAACTTCTAGTTTATGAACGGATGAAACGGAATATTCGAGCATCATTAAATGAATTCTCCTTTATCTTCACTCACGGCTATGTCATCCCTGGCTTTTTGTGCTAAATGCCACGCCTACGTGCTACGTACGCCTATATTCCAGCTTAGTATAGATTTTATCATCATACAATTTCCGAGACTAACCGATTCCTCTAACCATTAGCTCTTTCTCCAACGGCCTACGTTTCTCAGCAATCCAAAGTCCAGGGGTCTCAATAGCATACGAGTATGTTTGCTCCATGGTCTGCCCATCCTCATCCCATATTATTTTGATTCGCTTCTCATTGTAAATGTCCCTCCTTCGTCTGTTTATCTTGACGTCCAGCCAAGACCCAGACAATTGAGTTCCAGACCAAGGATTTGTTTTATAAGACCGCCAATTCTCATCTGAGTAATTTTTTCTTTTTATCTGTAATGAATCATAAAATAATTTTAATAAATATGTAGATACATAATCTAAAAGATGTGGGGCACTATTTTGGATGTGAAAGGGTATTATTACAAACAGTCACAAAGTTAAAATAAAACTGATTGCTACTACTCATAATTAAATATTAATGTTGCAAACAAGCGCAACCTATAGTAAATCTAGAAAAAACATAAATAAAAATTATGTAATTTTCGTAATTACTGCTTTCGAAACGACATCTAAAATTAGTTTTAGTTAATTGATTTTTGTTAAAACTTTTTTTTGTACATAATAGAAGTAAATAACTAGAATAAAGGAATTACTTACCGACCAATCAAGTAAATAGTCCTCACGACCTTCATTGCTAGGATCTGTTATGTACAAGGTGACGCAGCCTACGTCATTAGGCTTATTCGTCAAATCCGGAGTGTGCTGAGCATAACCCACTCCGTACCATATTCCGAAAACGTCGTCCATATTGAAATTATGCGCCCATCGAATACTAGAGCCGCAGAAGCCTTGAGCAGTATTTGCCAGAGGTAAAACCAGTAACAAAGTCAGTAGGGACATGGTGTCAGATTGGGTTGCTCTGGATATATGAGAGAAGTCCGCGGCAGTTCCGTACGCTGCGCCAATTAGCTAAGTAGTCACAGGTATTATTGCATTAGGTTGGACGCGAGTCGTGTCGCAATTGCAGTGGCCATGCATTGCGTCTGTAGGTACTATTAAATAAAAAAGTTTGAAAATATAACATGAAAATAAATTAGTCTCTACTTTTTTAAAAATCAACCCTAATATTGATTACTTAACTTTCATAACTAACACTGTTTAATTACCAGGAATTTTATTCTCTATTTAATCATGAAATCTATTTTGTTTATCGATTTTTTTATAAACTCTTTGCTTATCTTCTTTCTATAAGGATATATAATTATAATCTATGAGAGCAGACAGAAGACTTGATAAATTTGTGTGATTTGTCCTTATAAAAAATTTGAACCCCGGTAAAACTAAACCCGTAGTAACTTGTGCCAAAGATCTCTAATAAAGAGCAAAAGCTTGGACAAACAGGTATCTTTGTTTTGGAAGGTGCAGTTATAAGTTACAATTTGTATTCCAAGAAAAATTATCGTTCTAATTTTCAAACTTCCAGTTGGAATGTTTCTTATAGGTTTATTTTTAAGTCGGTAGCGAGTGGTTTCCTATTTTTAAGATTATTGCTTACTTACCACCTTTTATTTTCTTGTGGATGTTGTAAAAGATTTTGAATTTTCTTGTTACTGAAACTGTGCATTTTCTACCTTATAGCTTCTGTCTGTCGCATACAAAGAGTTCTGCCTGAATCACACAAATCTTTCCAATTCAGAATCTCTCGTACACCAATCGAACGGGCGAATTCAATAAATTACGTAACGTAAAATACCACTAAGAACAAATATTCACCTTAGTCAGGAATCGATCCGTGAATTTTAGTTGTATACTCGATGTATATGGTATGGTCATAGCAGGAAAGTGCAAAAATCCACAATTACAACATGAAACGTCTAAGACGTGTGAACTTGGTGAACACTAGCGCCACCATCAACTAAAAATCATTATTCACTTACACAAGTTATCAAAGTAATAGTTTTGCAATTTGTAACTATATGGAACTATAATTTAATATGATTAAAATTAACTTCAGATCCAGAACCATAATTAAAGAAGACGGATTTTTGATAACTTGTATTTTCAGTGA
Source organism: Apomyelois bistriatella (assembly GCA_947044815.1). Taxonomy (NCBI): domain Eukaryota; kingdom Metazoa; phylum Arthropoda; class Insecta; order Lepidoptera; family Pyralidae; genus Apomyelois; species Apomyelois bistriatella. Next base: position 6,094,305 of record OX345691.1, read on the forward strand.
AGTTCACCAAGGTATCGTCTTAGTAGTTCGTAGCAGCGGTTTCGTAGCAGTGCTACGAAAAACTCGTTGAAATCTTATTATTATTTATAAGTCTTTTTTGTGTCCGGTGGCACGAGCATCTCTTTAATTCTAGCTAATTTAAATAAGACATTGAGCCTTATAAGTTTATTTATTTATTTATGCTAAGAGTATTGTCTAACAGTCAACCTTTGGGTTTACTGCACTAATTTCAAACGAATCTTGAACATATATGGAAAATATTATAAACTCATCATCATCATGGTGATGATTATATCAACTGAGTTTAATAAAAAAAGGCATCAAAAACAATGAAAACGCTTTAAATAAATAGTTGTTTATTAAAATTACATATGTAAAATATTTTTAATTTCATACATTTTAATAATATTCCCACATCGTCAGTCTTCAGTAACTACAAAATAAATGTTTTGAATTACTACTTATGTAATAAATAAAAAGAAAAATCACAAATAACACAGGATTACTATTTATAGTAGTAGTATATAATTTATACTAGTACAGCTAGGTGCATGCATGTCTTATGCATTTCTCATCAGGTGCTTTCGTGGTGCCATTTTTCCATTAATATTTAAAAATAATGAATTTAATGATGTAATATAATAACATTTACATACATCATTAAATTGTATATAGGATTGGACGTAAAACGAAACGTATGTTATTTTTTTGTCAAAAGATTTGCAAGCTTGTAAGGCATTTTTTTTGAAATATCTTATGTTTAATGATTTCGAGAAAATGAAAGCTATAGTAGTGTGATAGTTGTTCAAAATATTAATACCATTGCCGTTCCTCCAGGAGACAAAATGTAGAGTCAGGAACGCGTGCCATCTACTCGGAAAACATCCTTACATTATCTTTTTATGAGCTACTTTAGTCTGACGGCAGTATATATCTCATATTCACATTCACACAATTTAGGACAATTTAAATTACACTCCATAGTTTTGAGAGATTAATCTTGAGACCTCCATAAAATAAACGCTAGAAATAAGTAACTTAAACATGAAATGCTCATCGTAGCTGCAGAGTTCTCACAGACCCTCTTTAACGCCGAAGTCGACAGATGTTTCATCGTGAATACGTTATGGATGCTTGCCAGGTCCTCAGGAGTCAACTGGTTCTCATTTCTAGACAGCACCACGCTGTATAGCTGAGAGTGGGGCAGTCTCATACAGAAGTTTAGTACTAAGTGGTTGTTAGCAGCTTTTAGTACTTGTATCACACCTCCGAAAAACCGGTACATTTCGTCGACAGCTGAAATGATTACATGTATTTCATAACTATTTATTATTTGATTATGTTCTTATCAAGCAACGGTGACCGCGGCCTTACTTAGATTGGTCACCGTTAGTGGCATTTATATTTTGAGCACCATACTCTAAAAGGCGCGCAGCCGTTGGTCTCGGTTATTATCCCTAGATGGCAATCGTTAGCCTGTGTCAGATGTCTTAAGGCAGATTGAAAAATAAGGCATTCCCAAGAAATGTTAAGGTTGAACCAAAATCATGACGTGACATAAGACAGGCGGCCAGTATAAAAATAATTTATATTAGGGGAAAAACTAAGAGATCCTAGGGGACCACAAATTTCGAAGCCTACTTACATCGCTAAATCGATGTATATATAAGATAATCGGAATAACTTAGACTTATGCGCTACCATCTTAAGGCTACCATAGCCTCTATTCGTACAATACCCAGTTAGTTTTCTACCTCTCTCACCCTTTAAATTACAATATTTTTAAAATATCTCTCTTAACAGTGATTGCTTTTGCATACGCAAGGCTTATGAAAAAAAACCATTACTTACAGCCATTAGGTACATCCGTAGGCCAGAAGCCCTTGTGAGAAGTGTTCACTTTAATGTGGTATTCCTCCTTCCACAGACCTTCATGCCACTCCAGAACCAAATGCCTGATGCGGTATGGCTCTATTAACCCATGTTGGCCGTACTGTCCATATTGTCCGTATTGGCCATATTGACCCGATTGACTGAATTGTCGACTGCCGTAGCCGTTAGTCGGCAGAGTGTAGGGTGGAAGAGATGTAGGCTGTAAATAATAATAAAAAAACATCAAATCTAATTTTACACTCACCTTAAATAAAATACAATTGCTAACAGGCAACAATCATTTGGAATAAAATTAATAACAAAATTTATCCACGTTCATGATAAGTCCAATGAAGTCAGTAGTCAGCATTGCATTGAACTTTTTAGTTCATTAACAAATAAATATGCAATAGATATAGAGAAGAAATAATTTATATTTATGAAGAAACACTAAAACTTTTTCAATTCAAGAATACGTAACAACCAATTTTCTGCTCGAAACTTCTAAATCACATAATTTAGTTAACAAATTTAATATAAAATTCATTTTGCGGCGTCGTCGACTTCCAAGGACTCGTATAGAATAATAAAGCGCTTAATGTGTATGAAACTTCTCAGGATTCTAGTAAACGAAAAATTGGTATATCCAAAAATAACTCAACGGCGGAGCACTCACTAAGTTTCTGTTTATCAGTCCGCCATTTACATAATCTTCAAATTTCCGAATTTGAATAATAGGACAATATGGGTTATATTCAGTTTTGGTAACATTCTCCTTGTGAAATATGTATTCACGTATATACCATATCCCCAGTAATCCGTCCTCGTCGAAATCATGTGTAGGGTTTAAGTTTCTACAATAGTTTTCGTGTGTAGCGAAAATTCTCGCTATGTAAACAAAGAAGATGAGCAATATTCTCATTGTTGATTAAATTAGATTTTGAGGAAGTCTAATTCGTGTTGACAGTTGAACGAACGATCCGAGATGTCTAATTAAGGTGGACTTGCTAGCCACCTCGTCACTACGACTACATAATTAACCTATTAATTGACACAGTGACTCCGGCTAAGGAATACATTGAACTACATCCTGTCCGTGTTCATACTTTCTTGTCTCATGCATTAATAGAGGTAGGAATTTGAATTTTATGTATTTCTCTTAGATCATATTTCAATTAACAAGTAACTAGTAAAAAACGCTAAAAATGATGCTTCTGTATATAGGTAGTTATATACTGTTATTTTCATAAAATAAAAGCTCATCTATTTAAATATAACTTATTGATCTTTTAATAAAGTCAGTGACTTTCTCACTTTGCAAAAAAATATGTACAGTAGGGAGAGTACCTTTATATTGATAGCCCATAGCCAGCAACAGTGCAATGTGTACTGTTGTGGGATTTATTTTGTTTAAATTGAATATGAATAAAACATTGAAAACTTGTCAAACTGATGAATTCACAAAAAGTAACTATTAGGTAAATACAATTTTTTTGGGATATACTGTCATAATCTCGATTGAATACTTTATGTAGACACTAGAGTATCACTAAGTTTAAGTTAACTTAGGTAAGTTAAAATATGTGTTGATAGAAAAGTAAGGCAACAGAAATACAATATTACAGTAATAAGTGTATTAAATAAGTAAATACGAACCAAAATATCAACCTCCTTGATATCAATGTAAAAACACTCCTTTGTATATTCAATCCTGTATTCGCCCTTTGCGTGTGGTATTTTTTCAACTCCGTACCAAACCCCGGTAATTTGATCTAAATTAATATCACCATAATAAGGCGACAGATCATCGCAATATTTATGATTTTCAAAGTAATAATTATTTGGACTAAAACACTGACTATAACCGAAACATAAAATAAACAATAACAACAAAGCGCTTTCCATTTTCGTTAAGCCGGTTAAGATAACCCGGATATAATAGGATAAACGTTTCGGATAAAGTGAACCGGGAGTACTAGGCGACTATACTGCAGAAGAGGTATCGAGCAGATTAACCGGCGGATACAGCGAGGCAAATACTCTGGACCACGTGGGCGGGCTGCCGGGCTCCCAAATGATCCGCACTCAACTCATGTCATGTCAGCTCTTAAACAATAATACCATAGACATGAACATATGTATAGACATGGAAGCATAAGATTTTGTTCGCATTTGTTAATTAAAATTTTCTATGTTCATAAACATTACAAACTTACACCAAAGCTAAATTAAATAAAGTACCTATCGTTGAGTTAGAATCCCATAGCACAAGGCTTCAACTCACTTTGGGGCTAACTCAATTTGTCCCCATATATTTATTTATCTATTTAAATTTCTCGCAACTTATAAAAATAAATAATTTTAAATTAAATGCTTATTTGGGTTATAAAGGCAAAGATTAGTATTATAGTGAAGGCAATAAAAGCGATATGCGATATACTATGTAAAAAAGTTCAAACTGAATGAAAAAATATAGTTCGTGAATTGCGATCACATGCACGCAATTCACCTTTCATCAATATTAAAATGTGCCATTTCTAAAAAGCTATCATTCGTTGTGCAGATGCATCGCACTACTGGTAATTTACTCGTTATACTGGAATACTTCCTTGATTAGTGAGAGCCCCCCTGCAGTACAGGCCAGTACCATTTTGTATGCATCATGAAAAAGATCTACAATTTCCATTTAAAATTGAAGAAAGTCCTCAAATTTTTCTCTAAGTTTTCTTATACTTGGTTAGTTTCTCGAGTTTTCCGTCGAGAAACGCTTTCCTCGGCATACTTACTGATCAGGATAGCAGAATCGTGAGGAAGTGAGTAGTAGAAAATCAATACAATGTAATGACGTCACTAGGGGTGCGTATCGATCGAGCCGGATAGAACGCGTGATATGTTGACCCTATTGATTTTATCCAAACTAACAGTAGCCAGTAAAGTAGCATTGTATTTGTACCTACTATAGTTATTAAGTGGGCAAACAAGCATGCGACCCTTTATAGAAAGCGGTTACCGCAGACTATGACTTCGTTGAATTGATAACTGTGATTACTACGGCTTCATATTATTTGTTAACTTTTTCCTTTATTATTTTTTTCATTTTGTTTCTACTACTGTATAGTTACATTTTTTGCTGTGAAATATAAAAATAAGTTGTTTCTTTAATAGGTACCTCTGATAAGCCTAGGAAAAATATACCTGTTTTAATTGGTATTTCGAAAAACTAAAATGTTGTCTTTTTAAATCAAATAATTTATTTGCATTTAAACTATTTCATTTATTTTTTTTAAGAAATGTTATTATTGACATCGAAATTTATTTCATACGGGGTAGACAGAGTCTATGGCCCAGGAATATACACCTAAGCCACATTTAGCATGACTGTAGCTGAAACGGAAAATCAATAGGAATGGGTTGCTAGCCGCATCGCATATATCTTGATTCCCCCATTCGCCGATTTCCTCGGCTGACTTCTACGACCTATGCAAGAATTTAAAAAATAACTTTTATTTTTCTGTTTTATTTCATCTTCATCATAACAGCCCTATTTTTGCTCACAGCTGAATATGGAGCCTCTTTTTATATGCCAATTTCTTCACAAGTGATGTGCAATATTCGAAGAGGAGTTAGCCTAAAAACGCGACGCTCTGGCCAGTGCGTCTCACCGAGTTCTGCTTGTTACATTCGCCTGAATAGCGTGGATACAATTTAGTTATTTTAATTAGTTTATACTATTTTATCAAGTATACATAACAAAAGTTACATAAACTACAGAAAGATCCAAAGCAAACAGAATTGAAAAATTCTACACCTGACCCCGAAATTCTAAGCATAATTGCCTCGACTTTCTGAGACCACATTTTTTCTCTGAAAAAGAAAAGACATGAAAAGTCTGTCATATGTCCTACATAGTATAAAACAAAGTAGCTTTCTCGTCCCTATGTCCCTTTGTATGCTTAATCTTTAAAACTACGCAACGGATTTTGGTGCGGTTTTTTATTAGATAGTGATTCAAGAGGAAGTGTTTTATGCCCATTTGAAGCCGGGGCGGGTCGCTAGTGTCTTATAATATGGACTGCGGCAGCGACGGCTACATTATATATTGAGATATGACTAAAAACATATGACTTTTCCATTAAATATACAACCAATTTTAATTAAATGGGTTATCTAATTAACAATACACACGCAAACTTTCGCATTTATAAATAGTATGGATGTAAATATATGAAAAAATAAGTCAAGAATTTTCCACTCAATAATAACGTCTTCGCATGTGACGTGTAGCGCGTCAATTGGCGCGGTGGTCATGACGTTGTGCGCTGTGATTGAACTCAGGGTAGGTAGTACCAGAGTAACATAGATAAATGGAGCTTTAAAACTTCGTAGAGGGTGGCAGCTACACTCGTAGAAGGAAAATTGCTCCTTCGTAGAAGCCGGAGCCTATGACAAACATTCAAGGAATATCCCAATATTTTAGTTTTTCAAATTAATCGATCTAATCTATTTAGTTATAAATATAATAGATGTGTTTCGTTCGGTGTTTCTTATCATCATCAAACAGCTCTATTTTGCACATACTTTTGAATATTAGGCGTCTCTTTTATGTCGAATTGGTATACATATTCGAAGAGAAGTTAGCCTTAAGATGCCACGCTGGCTAGTATATGTTGGCGTAGGAATAACTACATACATAACAATTGTAAAATATTGTAAAATCTATATAATTCAAATCAGTTTACCAACTTTACTTTTCCCGGCCAGTTTGCAATTAACCATGTTCATGACATACCATCGTTAAGACTAAGTTTTATTTGAAGTTATGGTGCCTATAGTAATTTCATATATATTTTGGTTAGTGGTATCTACTACTAGACTGGAGGGAATTTAATTTTGATTTTATTTCACAATTCTAACTTTCATAAACTAAAATCCTACGTTAAATCGTGCAATAGAAAAGTGTAAACTATTTTCATTTATACAGCGTTTATAAAATCTCATATAAGAGCACAGAGATATCAACAAAGAGATAAGACAGGAGGCACGGTTACTAAAAGGGTCATCGCCAGCTAGTCTATCTAAAATTTATTGTCGTAAAGTACCTGTGTACACTGGTATATCATGTACCTAAATACTGGGATACCATGTATTAGAAGCATATATTCGGCTTGAGTCTAGATTCCTATACTATAAACTTCGTCTACAGTGTCGTGTAGGGCACACGGGCACACATTTAGAATCGAATTAAGAGAGGCTATCAGAGCAAAATGTCCACGTTAATAAAACGTAACGTAGTAAGTCATTATCTACAAAAAAAAATTAAGGATTATTAAGGTTGACTAGAAGAGATTGCATTAGCGATAAGTCCGCCTTTGTACCTTACCTATTTAAAAAAATATATATATTTTATACATTTGTTTGGTGCAATAAAGGGTTTATCTATCTATTTGTTATTTTATACAAAGTCAACAGTAGCTACAAGCATCTCACATTAGCTTGCTTTATTGCACTTTATTTTATAAAAAAATCAATCTTTGAGCAATTTATCGAAATAACTTTATTTTAAAAATATGTACTACTATCCGATTTCTTGTTCATATAATTGCAATAATAGTTGACTGAATGAATTCAATTATTTCTGAGCCAATAAGTAAGATTCACTTTGCAAACAGTAAAAAAATCAGATAACGGTCTATAAATTTCCAACCCATGTCAATCAAATTGCAATGGGGTTACCCCGGAGGCACTGTGGTTTTCTCTACCAGGAACATAGAAGCTGCATAAAGCCTCCTCTTATAAATAGCCTATGTCTACTAAAATACACATTTGTATGGGTTGCTACGAAACAGCTACGACATTGCTACGAAGTCTACGTGATTTCACAAAATATTTATCTATATGGTGATTTACAAAAATGTTTAATGATTGTCATTTTAGCTACAAAACTTTTGCCTGAGCAGTAATTCACTACAATAGTCTCTCATCTGTCAACTCATAAACTTACTTGGTATCTTGGTATTCGTTATTCACCTTCAAACGCTTTAGTTCAGTTTTAAGTACAAAAACTACTCAGTAAATTATCCTAATTACAATAACTATTTAAAGCATGTGATCTTTTCTTTTCGTTTTAAAATAAACCGCTCTTTCATATTCCGTGGATTTTATAAAAGGCAACTTAATGTCAATAAGAGTTCACAATTTTATACAGTGTGTCATCAAACCAGGCACAGAAAAATGTCAAATTTAGTCGACGGAATTTAAGGAATTGCGTATTAGCCAATGAATTTCTTTTTTTTTTTAATGTGGTATTCTTTGTTATTATTATTAATTCTTTGGCTAGAATTTGGAATTGCGCACGGCATTAGCAAACCAGCAAACAAGTTGAGGTATAACTGCAAAGGCTGTATGAACAAGACTTTTATCAATTTGAAAACAAGTTATTTTAAGATTTTTTATGCCAATTTCACAAAACACATAATAACTAGTTCCTATTTATCAAAAACTACTTACATTTTATGTAAAAAAATGGAATAGAAAAGATGTTTAATAAACATATTTAGAGCACAACGGTGCCTAAAACATTAACTTGTAAGAAAATAACTAGTTTTAATGTCATAATAATACATTGTAAAAACTTTTCTTAAGTTTTAAATTAGTATGCCTATTTAAAAGGTTTTATAAATTTTGGTTTTCAATTCTTTGTATAGTAAACTAGTTTTATACATATAAAAATATTTCTTTGGGTCTCCAATCCGTCAGCAAGAATATTCATTTATTGCCATTTTATATTATACACAAACAAAGTGCCAACATTATTCGAATCCCTGTTGCAAAGTTTTGAGCAATGTCTCAGCGTTTCGGAGGTTATTTCCACTAGGACCCCATATTCCAGAGGATGTGTTGCTACGCCGCGTATCCCGTTCATCCCTCAGGCGTTTTAGACCCTATGTTTTATACCAATAGGAAATATTATTCAATTTTCACTTTTATCCATATACTGTTCTGTAACTTTGCTACTAACTACGTGCGTCTATCTACGAGTATATCTAATACATCTATCATTATATATATCTACGAGTATATATATTATCATACTTTTATATAAGTTGCTCTTATCACCCGATGGCGGCGGCGAAGCCAAAACTACTACTACGACTATGGATATTAAACGGTTAACCAATTTTGATAAATTATTAGTCATTAGATTGACGCGAATGTCATTGGATAACTTAATCTAAATTATACAAAGTCGAAATAATATGAGTGGGGTTTAAATATACATGACTGCAAAACACCAATTTTTTTATTATTTAAGTACCAAAGGAAAGTTCCCCCTTAAAGTTACTGCGTCCAAACATCAATTATTGAATTATTGTTTTTGTTTGAAAGGTGAGCAATAACAATGCACTGACTTTCAGCGAAAAGGTGATTCTGATAGAGACCCTGGCCGTATGCTTGATTGCAATGCAAACATTAAAATATCTTAGTATGCATAGTAATAATCTGCGCTACAAGCGCTACGAGTGTCTACGAACGGCGCTACGATGTCTACGCGAGCTTTCCTCACCCTCTACGAATCACATAAGATTTTCCAGAGTGACGTAACGCCTTAGCTACAAATGTACTAGGACCTCATGACATGTTAAGAACAAGTTGACGTCGACGACCCAACTAGTTACGCGGGCGCTCCGCGTAAGCTAGTGTTCCACAATAGGGCAGCAGGATACGCAGTAGGTGTGAATAGTTTTCCCCAACTATCTATGGGTGGGAGGGTAGTTGTGAGTTGTGACGTAATAGGCGCGAGTCGATGGGGTTACATATGCGAGGGGTACATAATTTTGCTACAAACTGGCGATAACGATTCATACACGATTTAAGAAAAATCGGTTTCCATTTTAATCTAAAATAAAACAATGTGTTAATGCTAATGTTTCCATTAACAGTTAATTTTTTTATTATCCTCATTAAATACAATACGTTTTTGAAAATTTGTTATTTGAATTCATCGAAAGTAACTAAAATTCGAATTAGTTTATACTATTTTTTACTTTCTTTTGCTTTTTTCATTATGATCACTAACTGAAGCTTTGTAATTACAAGAAGAAACATTTTTTGGCTTAAGTAGACTTGTTTCGAATTTATGATTGAGTTTGATAAAGTATTATCAAAATCGCTAACTTTCAAAGTTAGTTAAGTTTGGTTAAGTACTGATAATAACACTTTTAAAAAGTTGAATTGAGTTCGTAGAAGCCTACCATAAAGCTCTACGAGGCTCTACGGCGCTACCTCTTTTAAATTCGGTCGTCCTAGTGAAAGATTAGCTGAACGAACGATCGCCATTTTGTTTCAGATGGTTTTCAGTTATATTTCATGTTCACAAAATGATTGCACCGTATTTGCTTTTTATGAAAAAAAAAGTAATTCTAATTTTGTATTTGATGAGAGTTAAAGCACGCCTAGTTAAAAAAAATACGTTTTATAATAAGGTTTAAACGACAAGTATTTGAACAAATAAAAAACATAATTAGTGAGAGACTTTGTTCGTAGCTGGTTATTTTCGTTGAGTTTAAATTTAAGTTTTCTCCATCCAGACTATAAATGACAATGGGACAAGATATTGTAAAGTGGATAAGTTAAGTACTTGTTGAGAAAGCAGCTAGTTAAATAAGGTAATTAATACCTACCTGAATTAAAAATAACCAAAAATTTTAATTGCACACTCCTTCATTTTTGGTTTTTAATGAAAATCCATGTTCATTATTTTACAGAAGATTTGATTAGGCAAATGACGCGTAGTATTAAATACAAAACAGTATAAACACGCCAATCACGCAACCCTCGGAAGTGTGAATCATGGGGGTGGAAACAGCTCCAGTATGTTATGTTATCCTAGTCGCGGGGGTCACATGCAAACACCAGCGTGTCACAAACACGCTCCCGAGGGCGTTGCACTGAATATCGAAAGGGGTGCACCGTTTTTTAGGGTCAAACGAGTATTAGCAGATCTTAATTCTAAAATTATGTAGATCGTGTTATGACTTCTTTTAACCCTTACTTGCGACCCATTTGTAATTTAAGTAAATTTTTTTGTACTTTTCGGAACTAGTGTAGTATTGTGTTCTGCTGTTATAAGTATGTAATCTATAATAATTTCATTATCTAGATTAGGTCCCTCAGTCTCCTTATAAGCGTAGTTCATTAATATTTAAAATTGGTTTTAGAGCCCGGAGAGTCCTCAAAACTGTTTTTTCTCCACTTCTCACAGACTACAGCATCCTTGGTTTAGGGCCGTTGGCTATATATCCACAGCGGCAGCAAGCTAGGACATTTTGTTCCTATCGCCGAGTCGGAGGCGGGATGGCCAGACACTTGTTCACCGTGTCATGGTTTTCAGTAAACTGTGATGGTATTTGTTTGTCAGTCCTAGACCTCTTCTTCAGTTTGTTCTTCATCCGAGAGTGTTTCTTAGTTACATCTTCAAATATGCCCAGGGTACGATTTTAATCATGAACTTGATTAATCTATAAACCTTAAGAAATCAAACAGATTTTTCTACTTATCTTATTCGTAATGTGAATTGTTTTCAGAGTTAAAACATGTGTTTGAACTTTAAAATCGCAAAATGTCTCGCGCCAGATGAAATTGTGCCAAATTAAAGCGGCTACCTTTGGCATTTACGTGACCTTTGCAAGGATCGTATTCCGTCGGGTGACGTGTCCGCTCCAGAGGTCGATTTTACTAGGATCACATAAATACAAGGATGTGTATTGCGAATATTCCGTACATCTTTGTCTGAATGTGCCTGCAATATGTTGACAACTATAGTAAGTTGGAACGGATTTCTGAGCAATAATTTTCTCACAATGTCTTAAAAGTAAAGTGGTACAATAGTCAGTAAAATAATTTGTATAAACTATAAACCCTTTTTCCTTTTTCCCCCGGTTACCTCACTGGCGACTAAACTAATATCGATAGAAGTCTGCCTGGTGAAAACTACCTAGATAAAGTTGTTGCTGATGAAATCACCCGCCTTTTGAAATTTATACGAGAAACTTAAGGCCTATTTTATATTTTAAAAAAAAACAGTTTTCACCGATGTATTGCTAGAAGTCTAACTTAAAATATAGGCTCTACAGAAAAAAATATCTCAACACTTTAAATCAAACGAACTCCCGATAAACCCAATCGTGAATACAGCTACTGCACGTGTACAATTTTGTAAGGTTTAACTGATATAATGAATAGTAGAAAATACACGACGCAAATAGTCACCCTTAACGCTCGCAATTCTAAGAAATTTATAAAACGAAACTCTTTTATCTAATAGTATATTTAGATATCTTTTATACACGCTATATAAATAGACATTTTATTGAGAAATGGGTTTCTTTATGTGTAGTTAGTATAATTTAGATACTTTGGAGCTTTGGGAAAACCATTTTCTCCGCCCAGTGGGCGGCCGAGGGCGGCGCTGACGCGACACCACGTGGCACATTTACCAGGCTTCCATAAAAATAATAGATCTCACATTTTAAGTAAAAGGACACCGGGACTTTATCGGATCGAGTCACCTAAGGACAAGTGGACTAAATATTCACCTTTTGTAACCTTCCCCAAAATAGATGTACTTGAAATAGATATCTAAAAATATATTACTTTTTTAGGACAAAAGGATTCAGAGACAAATTATTTGGGATATTTATAAGACTTTTTTTAAACACTTTTGAATACATACATTGTCCTATGTTTTTCATTTAATAAAAAAACAAGTGTTATTTATACAAATTTAATTCTAAAATATATCACCCTCAATTGCTCCCGGTCCAAAATAGTTAAAATTTAAATTGTAACAATGAATAAACTGATAATTACAAAATCTTTGCAATTTGTATTATCAATACTATTAGTATATATCATAAATGGGATAAAATTTGTAAATAAATGAATAGTTTCTTCTACGCTTCAAAGTGGGTGCTCCGCCCTTGCCCGCCCAAAGTGTTCTGTAGGGCGGCAACAATTTTCCACGGGCGTCCCCGGGACCAGGACAACAGACTCTACATAGAGACTAGAAATTGTCACATCACACGCGAAGCGGTGCTAGTGGAAATTTGAGGGAAAAAAGATGAAGGGAGACTAAACTTAAATACGACGCATGCGTGGAGATATACAATTTTTACAATTTTCAACCCAGTCTTAAGGCTACTGAGCTCATTTTCGATTAAAATGTTAATAGCTCCTTAAATGGTTCGTCATTTATCAATATGCACAAATGCAATATGACTTTGCCTATGCGATAGGTCTATCAGCGCCCAGAACAGCGTGTGTTTGGTCTTTCAAAAAGTTTTGATATTTTTCGAGGTTTTTACGAAATTTAAACCTTGCTAACTTGAACGTGTATATGATGTACATATAATAATATATAAGTAAATGTCTTGTTCTAAGTATCTATTACGAAATCTGAGGTAGATACGTGACAGTATGTTTTTTGCTTCAAATAGTACTTATGTCGAACTTAACTAACACCTACGTAGTGTATAAATTACTTTATAGGTGTATGTGACAACTCATAATGTCAAATAATATGCGAATCAAATAAAATCACGACCTTATAAATGGTTATGGATGAAAATGACGTCCCACATTGACGCAGGATTACTTTAATATTTCACTTTACGTAACGTGCAGGGTAGCTCGGGTGACATTTCACAGATCGCGGTATTAGGGAGTGGGTATCGAGCATTGGGTTGGGCGGCGTCGCGTCGTACGGCGTCGTAGGTCGTGACGCGGCGCCTAGTGACGTCATCGCGAGGGTGGAGGGAGCGACAGCCGGTAGGGCAAGGGTAGTTGCCCCCCAGTGAAAGTCGGCTCAACGGCGTCAGTACAGCCTGGCTCGCTCACCGGCTCGCACGTGTAAAGCTTCGTGCTTCTGTTACTCGGACAAATAACCTCCAAATCCCATGCATCGTACGAAAAAACCACCAGAGCCATCACCTTCCCAACTAAATCTCGGGACTCGTTGATAGATATTTTTTAAACGGTCAGTAATTTTTACTTGTGCCGAATGAATTAAACTAATCCTATATTAACTATACGGAAGAGTTCTGCACTCTAATTTATCGCCATATAAAAATACTGTTCGAAACAGGCACTTGCGTTGACATAAAATAAAAATAATGCAGTAAATACTCATTTACTGCATTATTTTTATTTTATGTCAACTACATACCTACTCAGGTATGACATATTTTAAACAGAACCAGTGCAAGAAAAATGAGTCAATATGTGAAGCTGTATAAATAGACTCATATAACCCAGTTAAAGCGACCATGAAACAGCTAGCTGATTAAAATTTCTGGAAGTGTGATCGTGTGATTTTCCGTAAACATATGTGTTTGTCGCATCACTTCAACAAACGAACCGTTACTTCGATGGATAGTTTGTTGTGATGATATGGCAGTAAGATGACCGACAAGATCGGCCCTACAACTCTTGTTAAACTTTTTATTTACATTCTAATTTCAGCGGCGGTACACGAAAGCGGCTAAAAATAACTGGGGTTCGCGCGCGGCGAGCCCGCGGCCGGTGCGCGTTTTCACTCAATACACTATTTCTGTCTGTAGAGAAGCAACAAGATATATCTACATACACAAGATTTGTAACCAATTTCTCAGTGGAAAATGAGAAAAGTGCGTAAAAAGAAGATAACTGTCGCGAGGCGACGCTGACTCTTATGGTGTTGTAGTGTTACTAAAAGTTTTTGTGTTTTCCGAGCTACGCCGTAAATTGCCGAAAGTAAGTACATAGGTACCTACCTAGCAATATTTCTTATTTTCTCAGAACATCTTCATCTCTAGAAACATTTCTTTTATTTAATTTTATCGATACGCTGCATGTTTATACTCTTAAGTATTTTACCACGGAGGGTATAATATAAGTAAGTATATCACTGTGTAATTTCTCTGTGGCTTTTACTTCCGTCCGAATAGTAGATACGAGTATGTATTATACATAGGTATATCCAGGACAACCAGTGTGAAATAAATAAATAAGGCAATTACAAGAAATGCCAAATAAAATGTTAACGTTTATAATCATTCAATTAAATTATTCAATTGTGAAAGTTTTTTCCACACTGAAGAAATATTCTTAATCAAAATTATTTAATTTGATTGTTTTGGGAAGGTGCTTTGTTTATTGATCCATTTGAGAGATATTTCATTGCGTTATTTTTTATTTTAGGTGCATTTTTACAATGAATAATTTTGGTAAAACGCATTATTTGGCGCCTCCACGATATCTACCGTATAGATAATAGTAATGCATAGGTTCACATATTTATTTAAGTAATTATTTTTTTATCCAAACTTTCCGATTTTTCATGTTCTATTTTAAATTTTAAACGAGTTTAAATTAAGGAAGTACATTTTTTTTACTTGTCCATAACTTCTCATTTCTTGTACTATATTTAAAACTTATATATGGCACAACAAGTATGTTTTCTTCGTATTATTTTTTTGTTTACAAAGCACAATAAAACAAAATCAAATTTAATTTATATTTTATTTATTTGATGATCATTTCACCACTATAATAAATAATAACAAATAGTATAATAAATATCTACAAACACCACAATACAATTAAATATCTACATTTTTAAAACAGAAGAAAATTGATGAAGGTTCATGTTTATGTACTTACTTGAAATATGAAATAAGTATAGAAAGTTTGAAAAAAGTGTAAATAGGTATTGAGCAGATAAAGGAACTACTTTTTTTCTACATTTCTATATGTAAATCTATAAGTGTACTATCTATCGAGAGCCATACAAGGCACTTACTTTTTATACAGTCTAAATATTGCGCTTTAAATATAGTATACATGTAGGTATACAACATTTTGATTAATTTCCTATTATAGTTTAAAGGAAGACCATTTCTTAGCCTACTACCTTTTTTAAAGTACCGAGTATTTATAACCTTAAATTATTAATTTAAATAAATCTTAGGTGCATATACCTATCATTATTAAGACCATAATAAAAAAAACCTTTTTCATTCATAAAAATAAACATCTTAAGTACATACCTAATTGTTTATCCATAAAATGTTTTGTTTCGTTTTTTTACGTTAACTATTATAAGGGAAAAAAGACAACATTTTTAAGTTGAAATTAATTTAACAAAAAATATTTTTATATATATGGCAAATAAATATATCTAAAAACTAATGACAACACTTAGAACAGATAACAAAAGTGACGAAAAAAGATAATTAAAATTAAATTTGTATTAACAGAACAACATACATAACATGATTGACATTACCTACTGTTTTTGTTTAAAAAGCAACTAATTAAAACGCTACAATAGATTCATCAACAACATAAAAATCTTCAATATATTAAAATATATCATTTCTAATATTTTTTTATTGATATTCTACTTATTATTAATAAACACATCCAAATTATCATATTGTGACTTCTTAGCACCTTTGTATACATATTAAAAACGACTTATCTAATTTTTTAGTAAAGGGTCTAGATATGCAGTTACTTTAGGCCATATTTCATCTGATGTGCGCCCTTCAAACTCCTTAAGTATACCTTTTTTTTTATAAAATTCAATAACTGGTCTAGTGATGCTTTCATATATTTCAAGCCGTTTTTGTACAGCTTCTGGTTTGTCATCTGGCCGTTGAACTAAATCTTCACCAGTTTCATCATCTTTACCAGCTACTTTTGGTGTGTTAAAACCAATGTTGTACACCCTTCCAGAAGAAAGATGGACCCATCTGTTCTTAACTCTGTCTATTATAACCTCAAAAGGCACTACTAAATTTAACACAACATCTACTGGCTGCACTCTCCATAGGGCATCAGCTTGGCCTACGGTCCTAGGAAAGCCATCAAGCAACCATGGTTTATTTTTAACTTTATTTAATTCAGTCAGCATAAACTTTATCATAACTTCGTCAGGAACTAGTTTTCCCTCGTTTAGGTATTTCTTTACCTCCTTTCCTAGCTCTGTTTGCTTCTCTATGTGATCCCGGAGTTTATCTCCGCTCGAAACATGTTCAACATTGTATTTTTTTACTATTCTTGATGATATAGTGCCCTTTCCTGATGCCGGTGCACCCAAAATCAATGTTTTGATAATTTTACTCTTCACAGTCATTTCTATTTAATTAATTATCAACGTAATAATTCTTGATAACAATAGTCCAACCAAACTGTACTTTGATCTATAAGCAGAGAGGTTATGAAATCACAAGAGTATTACGGCACTGTAGCCAAGTCTTTGTTTAGATAAGGTTCAAGAAAATACAATAAAAATTAAAATTTATATATAAATTACACTTTACATTTTATATATTAATATTTGGTATATTAAAATTTAATATCTACATAATAGATTTTCTCAATTGCATCATCGTTTCATATCGTCTACTAAAACAAACAAGTACATTACTAACTTGTTTTACAGATTTGAACGGGTATTTTATTCATTATGTTTTATACAAAAATAATTACCTATTTATATGTTAAAAAGTGTAGTCAAAACTTTAACAACACAAACACCTGCACTACATTGAAGATTCTTGACTGCACTACCGAATACAGATAACCAAGCACGAGTGTAACTTTTTAAATGTCAAATGTCAGAAACACGTCAGTACGCATGCGTTTATTTAGGTGCGTTCAACTCGCAGGTTCAACTGCTAGTTAACTGGTTAACTGTCGCAAAGCTAAAAGCGTCTCGCTCGTACTACGTTATAAATAAAAGCATGCTTGTGCTAATTCACGAGGCTGATCCTCCTAATCCTATGCAATTTACAAAAACTATTTACTTACGAATAGAAAGTATACTAAATCTATATATATAAAAGCGAAAAACACTCACTCACTCATCACGAAATCTCCAAAACTGCTGAGCCGATGAAGATGAAATTTGGCAGGAAGGTAGATTGTGACTAAAAGACGTCCGCTAAGAAAGGACTTTTGGGAATTTTACCCCTAAAGGGGTGAAAAAGGGGTTGCCAGTTTGTATGAAACTTCGTCATTTTTGAAGTGAGATACATGAAATTATTAATTTATATTTGAAGTTGGTAAGAAATAATAATGCACCAATCAGATTTTGAAAATTACATCCCTAAAGGGGTGAAATAGGGGTTGCCATTTTGTATGAAACTTTGTCATTATTGAAGTGAGACACATGAAATTTTTAATTTGAATTTGTAATTGGTAAAAAATAATAATGCATCAATCTGATTTTGAAAATAACATCCCTATAGGGGTGAAATAGGGGTTGCCAGTTTGTATGAAACTTTGTCATTTTTGAAGTGAGATACATGCAATTAAAATTGAATAATATTTTGTATTGTATTGAATTGTATTGTATGTACACAACATATTGTAATAGGATACAATACATAATAGAAGATAGAGTGCAAAGGTTTTATTTATTTGTTAATATTATGAGTTCAGTAATATGTCAATAGATGGCGCCATCATATATTTTAAAAGTCGATATGGTTTGACGTTCGCATTTCATCATCATGTGTAGTAATTGAGATTTCAAAATAAAATAAAAGTGTTTTTGATTTTCTAACGATTTGATTGTGTGTTTAGACGATTTGGTACCTGCTAAATATAAAATAATAAAATTAAATTGGAATTGATTGGAGTATGGAGTGGTATTTGCGGCATTATATGGTATGTCTGCGTTTTGGGCTACTCATTGATTCGTTTAATTTAAGTTTGTAAAGTATTTTTCCGGATTTCGGATTTCGAATAGTAGTTTGAAAATAGGTAAATCTTTGTGTTATTTTCCATAAGTTAGTTGCATATCTTAAATCAATTGTAAGGTTTCTCAAATAAATTGTAGGTCTTTAAGTATATTTGTATTCACTTCTAATTATTTAGTAGATTATAATAATTTCTATATATATATATAAAAGAACAAGGGCAATTGATAAATCAACGCCCAGCCTAAACCATAAAAGCTATAAACTTGAAATTTGGACCGAAATCTTATGTTAATACGTAGTGCTCAGATAAGAAAGGATTTTTCGAAATTAGACATTGAGGGCAAATTTGTATGAAAAAAAAATTAAAAAAATTTCAAGTACACTTATGTTGAACTTGGCAAGAATGCTTCTCAACAAAAAAAACCAATGGCGTGTTTCAGCGTTTTTTGAAATTCAACCTCTAAAGGGGTGAAAAAGGGGGAGGTTAACTAATTTATCATCACAAAACCGAAACTATAAAAGCCATAAACGTGAAATTTAGTAAGTGTCTTCATTATAATATATGCTGCCCACATAAGAAAGGGTTGTTCACAATTTCAAACCTTACATCCAAAAAAGGGGTGAATTTGCGTACCTATAGACAAATTCCATTTGAAATTTAGCCAATAACTAACAACGCATGTTGGCCTATCGGTAGAGAGCGCGGATTATTTTTTTGAGTAGAGGGTTCTAATCCTGCTAAACATGACTTTTTTTTACTTACTTTTATTTCGTTTTGTATTAGTTTTTTGGAATTATCTATTCTATATTTTTGCTTTTAATATTTTAGTAAAGAAATGTTTCAAGAAATAGCTAAAAGTAGCTGGATCGAATCCTGCCACAAACAATAATTTTCTGTTTCGTTTTTTTATTTGTTTTCTATAATTATTTTCTCTTTTATTTTTATTTTGAAAAGGAACGAATAAATTCATTTGCAAATTTATTTCCGGATAAACGATATCGCAACCCCAATCAAATCAAATCTAATAGTTGGTCATTGACGACATTGAAGAAGAAGATTAATCAAATGGTTGACTGGTAGAGAACGCTCTTAGCGTTAGTAAGTCCATTAATATATCAGTATTTTTTACTTATCTATCTATACAAATAATAGGACAGTAAAAATCGAGTGTCTATACATTAAATATTTTTCTAAAAAAACTGATACGGAGCGATTAAAGAAGAGTAACAGAAACAAAAAAAAAAACTATTTTTGGAATTTTTGTCTCTCTGGTACGTTATAACTTCAAAACTACTCAACAGATTTGAAAGCGATTTTCACAGGTGGATTACATATAATTAGGAGCGTTGTCAAAACTTTGTTTCGTCAAAATCGGTTAAGGGAAAAAGAAGTTATGGTCAGTTGAAATTTACTTCTAGCACTGCTTCAAAACTTTTAAACAGAGTTGAATGCGGTTTACATAAACGTATTTAATTTAGATAAAGCTAGAATTTCTACTTCGTTTTATCGATATCAATAAAGAGAAAAACACACTGCAGTCTCTATTGAATTTTAATAAAATAACACATTGAATGTGTGTGGGCGTATAATTTAGTTACATAAAATATCAATAGATGGCGCTGACTTTATTTTAATTATTTTTTCGCATATGGTATAGCAGATTGAAAATAGTCCTTACGGCAATTAAATTTAATTATTTAAAAAAAAAAAATTGGTTATTGATTTAGTTCTATTGGTTGGTTTGTTTATCGGTCGTGTTGTATTGTAAGCTGTTTGAATTGATTGGTTGGTTTGGTTTGGCTTTGGTTTAAAAAATAATCTAATCGGCATGTCAGTTCAGTTGTTGTTTGACGGAACATACGGTCGTGTCGTAAGGTTTAATTTAACTAACTTATCACTTTTTATTGAGATTTTCTCCACTTTTCACGCCCACTATAACTTTAGGAGTGGCTTTTAGGTCCAAAGAACCCTATAATAGGCTGCGTCTACTCTTTTAGAGACAAAGATGTGATAGTATTAATGTTAATATTTTCAGTTTGATATAGTAGCAATGTAAGGCTTTATAAAATTGGCACGGGAATAGGATACTATAGATTTAACTATAGGTCTGGATAGTTGTAGTTTCCACAGGTTACGCGAAAAGCGACCTACACGCGGGCGGAGCCGCGGGCAACAGGGAATAGGATACTATAGATTTAACTATAGGTCTGGATAGTTGTAGTTTCCACAGGTTACGCGAAAAGCGTAGGTCGCTTTTAGCGGGCGGAGCCGCGGGCAACAGCTAGTAGGTTATAATTGAACGTAGAGATATTTTTTCTTAGCGAAATAACCAATAATACAGTTGAAATTAGGAGAGAGCTCTTGAAGATATTATGAGGGTCGGGGGTCGATAATACGTCATTCCGAGCCGGGCTGCAAGGATGCAAGTGTTCTTATCAATATCCTAGTTTTCCCAAAATTAAGACGATGATAAGTCACAATACCGGTTGATATGATTTTTTATCAAACTACCTACCCTACTGCAGTAATTATTCCAAAAATAAAAATATGGTGGAGCTAAGGATAAGATGTAAGATTTATGTTTATTTAAAAAGTTATTTTTATTTAAAAAAAATGCAATGTAATATTAACCGAAATAGAATACCATCGTTATCTGATTCAAAATTAACGAGAATGTCTCAGGGGCGCGTGATTTGATTTTCCAGCATTGTACGTGTACACCTTTTTACAATCATAATATACTAAAATAATGATCTGGATATTACATTGGTGTATTTATAATTGTTTCGTGATTTTCTCTAAAATAACAAATAAAAATATTATTTCAAAATAAATTGTAAGCTTAATCTAATTTTTGTTTTAATCTATGCAAATAAATAAAAAAGCAATAGGTACTTAAACTTTTTGTAATTTTGGTCATCACAGAATAGACTTATAAAAAGCTAGCTGCTTGCCCCAACTTCGCACCATTTTCGATAATTTTCCCTAGGGATATAGTAAAGAATAATTAATATGGAGAATGTTTGTGGTTTATAGTTAAAAACCTATCATTTTCAGGATGGCTCTAGTGATGCTTCCCTGCGACCTTCCCTGGTGGACAACCGTGCAAAGACACCTGAAACATCTCCTTTTGGCTTCGTCGCCTTCAAAACTAACTGCAAACATGCTAAAAATACACGATATGTGCAAGTAAGTTATATATATACCTAATAAGGACAACCGGACTCGATGGTATTAACATGAGGACTAGCTATATGTTGTAGGCGTTTACCTAACGAGAAACCATAATTATCTAAGCGTTTCCCATTTTTCATCTCAAACCCGTAGGTAGGTAGGTATGCTTGGCCCACGGCTTTTGTGGTTGGAGTCCGGTCCGTTCACATGGGATTTCTTTTGTTTCCCACTTGAGGTATTACTTATTTCAAGACATTTGCCTACTTAAGATTTGGCATTATTTTTATGAACAGACGCCTGCTTGAAGTTAGGTACCCATTCCTTAGAAATGCTTTTAGTGGAATCCACGTGGAATCCCTGTCTTCCAAACATTGCGCAATCTGATTAATGTTACTTTGAAAAGTTATAGTGTCGCACACAAATTTCTATTTTTTCTATTCTGTCTGGACTCTGCGAGCCTTAACTTTTTTATCACTCATTCTTATAATTATCTTATAACGCTCATGTTGTGTATGTTTAAGTTACTGTATAATTAACTTCAACAGCATAGGGATAGATCCTGACGACGACGTAAAGGACCCGGATCTAATGAAAGGCTTAGAGAAGTTCCTAGAAGAAGAAATGACAGAAAATGAACGGATACACTTCCTGGACAACACTATCAGAATAATGGTCAACAAAGCACTCCATTTAAAGAGATGGCGACCGCCGAACGGACTTATGTTTAGTTTACAACAACAAAGTACGTACCTATCTACATTCTACTACAAACCACAATCTTAGCAACGAAATGGTCCAAAGAAACATACCCAACCACAGAAATTTGCCAAAATATTACGTTATTTTTCCCTATTTTCCATTTATGCAAATGCAAACCCATATGGAATATTTAAAACAATATGCAATCATGTCTTAAAATCCTATCTATAAAAATATAATATAACCGCGATGAATGTTTTTTTTATTGCATCATGTCACGATAAATAAGATTGATGGAATCTAATCATAGTCCCAAATTCAGCAGAATCTATGTGAGGCTGACAATAGACACTAGCCAAATATTTACATTGTGCTTGACTACTTTTAATGAACTTTGTAGTGAAACGCGAGCAAATTTTTTCTACCTCATGTAATGTCACGTCACTTTTAAATTCATAATATTTTGGTATATTGGTATTTACACAAATTATAGGGTGCTAGATATAATAGCTTTATGTAATATATCATCAGGGCGAAATCGCAGATGAGTTGCGTAACTATAAGTAGCTACGAATAGGGTAGTAGTATATACATTTTACTTATTGCTCATGCATGAGCTTGAGTCACATAATCACATTCACATCACATTCCAGTTATGAGGAGGCTATAATGACGCAACCGGATAGACATCTTCTGAGCAATTTCTCCTGGCATTTAAGATTACCTTATCCCACAGAATACTAATAATATTATAGGTATACTTTGTTACTTCAAAAAAGTTCAAAAACTAGGTCTTTGATGTTGTTCATAACTTGTAATTCTAAAAAGGGTGTAAAGTGATGATGAGATGAGAATCGTGATTGAGAAGGTTGTTTCTGATCAAGTCTTCGTCGGAGCCACCAGTGTTTGGTTTTTTTGGGGTGATAAAAGATTTCAGCATTATTTATGATATTATTACTATTTCTATTGGTTATTTTGTATATCTTTCAGGTGACACCACGGAACTGGATTACAATTTTGTATCATCCCTCATTGCTCACGCATTTTTCTCTACTTTCCCCAAGAGAACGCTCAAAACACATCCGACACTACAAGACTTTAATTTCACGCATTTTTTTAAGAATCTCCATAGGTATGATAAATTTTACAAACTATTTACATTTTCTATAATATACTTTATTCAAATCTTACAATAGTCAAATCAATTTCAGGAAATCACAAAGAAACAAATTAAAAAGTTTACTCCACTACTACGAATGGTTAGATAAGAATAATAACGAAGGAAATATTAAAATAAGCCGGCAGGTAAGATATATTTTTCAAAATAAAATGTACAAACTTCTGCTACTATAGGTACTATATGTATCCACAAAAACAAAAACTTTTTTTAAAATGATACGTTGCTTATTTAATAAAAATGAATATAATTCTAGGTTATGACGTCAAAGCAGTGGCTGACAATTGAAGACTGGTTGGAGTGTACGCTGCCTCTTTGCAAGTTGATGGTGCGGCACGAGGGTCGTCCTGAACGCTGCGAGAACGAGGACGCGTTAAGGATCTGCTTTGCATCCAGCAGAGTCGGTGGAGACGTACTTATAGACGGAGAATCACAGGTCATTGCATTCTCAAATTATTGTTAATATTAGATATTAATTACGTTAAAGAATTAATTTTACAAAACTCAACCAACTTGCGGCGATATTTCGTTCTTTCCACCGGAAAAATAGAACCAGGACTTTCTGATGCTAGTTTTGCTGTTCTATGTAATAAACGTAAGTCGAGTAATATCATGAATGAATATCTTATTGATATACTACCTATCTAAAAATTAAGAGATAAGCGAACTGATCAAAGATGAAAATTAACCTATAGCTTTCCTATCAAAGTTCGTGAGGTAAAAATGGAATGAGTAACAAAGCAACGATGGCCTAATGTCGGAGATCGACTAAAGTTTACGATTTCATTATGTAAACTAAAAGAACGACATGCGCTTGACCTGCTTTGAGAATAGCAGGTTTTATTTTCTTTTTCATCCAGCAACTCTGGTATATTCGGCCGGGGACGATGTAAACGATTGCAGCAATGTCCTGAGACTGAAAATCGGCTACAACAATGCACAGCATTGTGCATACTGATGGTACGACAAGAAGGTCGGTTAGGACGCTGCTGGTTGGAACTAGTGAGGGGCTGCTTTGTACCGCAAATAATCGGACCGCATATCCAAAACTCGTCCAACATACTCCTGAAAGATTACAAAAATGAGTTAACATAAATACAACGTTTAAAAATTCCCTAGAACGGTTAAAACAAACAAATAAATAATATGAGCCTTGGAGGGTTTGAATACTATAAAAATTCAGGCCTTGTAGTAAATAAAGAAAGACTAAAACTGTACTTACATTTTAAAACACAAATTCAGAAACTGTAAAGAGTTTTATGAAGATTAGGTACCTACTTCTATCGATATCTTGAAGATATTGAAAGAAAAAGATAACTGAGCTGTATATGTACCTACCTATTAGTCATACAGGCAGGTATTTACGTCACCAAATTACCTAAGTCTAGTTTTTATTAACTTATATTTTTATAATGTTAATAGTACCTATATGTTGTTTGTGTTCAAAAGTATGTAATTATTTTATTTATTCATTGTTGGTTTTTACAGGAATCACTTTCAATGTTTATGATGCCAGAACTGCTGCCAGTCATGTTATCCGTGGAAGCACTTGAAGACAATGAAGTGTTAAAGGTGGAGGGCGTTAGAACTTTTAGCAGGATTTGCGAGAAAAAGCAGAAAACTAAGATAGAGTTACTTGAAGAACCAAAGACTGTACGTAAATAAATTTTAAAAATAAACCATTGTGATAAGATTGGACATATTTATTAAAGACAATATAATTTTTTAGATACTCAAAAAAAATGTTAAATTAAAACGAAGTATTTACTTTTTAGGTAACAGTATGTCTAATGGACGCAGAAGACTACAGTAAATTGCCGCTCGGTCAATGGGAGGAAGACAATGTTCTAAGAGAATTGAACAAATGTCTACTGGCTTTTCAACAAACACCTATGAAGAGCAGAGAACACCCGCGGCATGAAAGAAGACTATCTCCAATAGGTCAGTACACAGATATCATTATTAAAATTAAAACAGAAGAGGGAAATCGCGAAAATAGTGATAATATCAATTTAAATTTGTAAAATCGGCAACTTGTACAATTCTGTAGGTATCTTTAAAAGCAAAATGTGATGTAAATGCTGAGGTTAACATCAGCATCTTGTCAACCTACAAATATATATCAGACCATAGTATACATTATAAATTTTCTGGTGCAATAAAGAATTTTTGTCTTGTCTTCTTGAACCCCTTGTTACCTTTTTTACTACGTAGATTTTAAACAAAGGTCTACCTTATTGTTTGTTACACAAGGATTCTTTATAAATGTTTCACAACGTAGTTAGCTACTAATACTGTATCACCTTTAGAGCTTGTTAATAATGTTCATCAGAATCCTGACCTACGAGGACAGTGGAGATGACATCAGATTACAACCGCTCCACCGATTTAAATCATAATAATCGTGAGTTTCCATTAATGTGATAGCAGTATACAAATGCACTATTTAGTTAAAAATCAATATGATGGTGAAGACATTTAGATTGTTCGTAATTTTCCTGGTTCATGCTCAGTAAATTGGCACAGATAAATAAATGAAAACTGTAAATTCCAGGAGAATCATTCAGCCATACGCCACCGGAAGTAGAAGCGACAGTGGTAATCAAACAGGCGTCTTCATGCAGCACAATTAACAGTTACAACAGCAGAAGTCCGTCACCGCAGAACTATTGCGCCGCAACCCTCAACCTCAACGACCCTAGTTAGTATAAATTTGATATTAGGAGTGTCTCATTGGAGCAGAGAGCTGTTTTAATTTTATTTGAATACTTGTATATTTCAGGCGTTGAGCTGACAAAAAGAAAGTGCTGGCTATCTCCAGACGGAGCAACATTGAACAACCGCCGAGGTAGATTCATTGTGCTCGGCTCTTCGGGTGAATGTCTTCCAGTCACGAGAGGGCCTGGCCACCACAACATGGACACGCAAGAAGACAGTCTATATTCTAGCTGCAATTCCAGTGACGACGAATTTCATAGTGCAAACGATAGCTTTGATTATGGTAAGACACAAATCGAGTATCACAGTGTCGACGAAGCTATTATATATATCACCGATAAGTACATTGTAGTAAACTTATCCCTTCGTCCACTTTGGTAACTAAATTTACCTAACCAGTTACAAGAGAACATTTTTCTTACGCTGTTTGGTGACTAGTTGTAAAAGAAGAATTATTTTTTCCACTTTCGTAGATTAAATTGTTTCCATTTTGTAACCAGAGACTTATTGGATTAGGAAAATAAAATATTTAGTGGGTCGAGTATTTAGGCAGATACCTGAGGAACCCCATAAAATTTTGATGTTAAGCTTACAGTAATATTCTTTTAAGATTAATTGGAACATTTTATCACGATAACTTTCCAAAACATAAGTTTAGAAAACAAGATTTAAAGAATTATTCATTATATCAAGTATATACAATGGCGATTGTCAAACAGGTGGCAGTGAAGACGAAGGTAGAGGCGAGAGCGCTCGTCCAAATTCATTCCAATATACCAAAGAGCTGTCAACAGAGGAACGACGGATAAGTTTCGCTGATCGGCTGCGAGAGGCTCTTCGAAGAGAAGCTGAGAACTCTTGTACGACCAGTACAACTGGAGACTGGTCTACAGATAGCTCGAGCTACGCTGTCGGCGTTAGCATATCTGG
The DNA here is from genome assembly GCA_947044815.1 of Apomyelois bistriatella. NCBI lineage: Eukaryota > Metazoa > Arthropoda > Insecta > Lepidoptera > Pyralidae > Apomyelois > Apomyelois bistriatella. The sequence continues at coordinate 6,121,624 of OX345691.1, forward strand.
GGCAGGGATCAATGATAATGATATTAGGTAACTGAGTGTAACAGTTTTAAATAATATCTATCACTATATTCGAAAATTGACACCAAATTTGTTTTTTTTTTAAGAATTCACAAAACATTTCATAATTTTTGCAGGGTAAAACGTGGAGGTTCGGTAGGTTTTGTATTGACAGAAAAAGAGACAATAAGCAATGGTAGTCCGTCACCACATAGACGTAGACCTTTATGTAGAAAAGAAACCGGAAATAGTTCTAAATACAGTTTCAGCACAGAGTACACGTAAGTACCTCTTTATTTTGATTGTTTTGAATATTTTTTGTATTTTCAGTCAGTCTATTGATTCGTAAAGATACTACTAAACTAATGCGGGTAAATTTTCGCAGCCATTACAAATTAAAACTACCTATCCATACATTATATTTACGATGCACAAGTAGCGAGTAGCAAACCTAACAAAATAGCGTACCAATTAAATCGATCCTTAAATATACATGTATTCTATTCTATCCTGTGTCACAAACAATTAAAAGATGTCATTACAAAAATGCATAATACGATGAACAAAAAAACCAAAACCTTTTCTTTTGCTTGCAGCTCTGAATTAGAAGAAGTGTATGAACAATTTAACAATTGGCTGAACGACCCGATAGTGGACGCAGAATCAGGAGAACATAAAACGCGGGAGTTAGACTCTCGAGATTTGGCTGTGATTAGGTAATAATCTCATCTACCTATCGACTTAAAGATGCTCCTTGAAATAGGTCTGAAAAAAATTAATCCACTTGTCTTTACACATTGGTAGAATGAACAATTTATTACGAGAATGAAAGACGAAAAAAAATTAAACTCTTTTTATAGGCTAATAATTGCAGCATCAAAAGATAGACATTGCAAACATGTTATATTTTTAGAACTTCATTCGTTTCCACTAAACTCATCAACTCCTTCGACATCCAGATTCGCTGGTTCTCTTCTTAAGCGTACACTAAGCGAGTCGATGGCCAGCGGCGCCAGTGGGGTAGGGTCCGAAGGCGCCGCAGAAGCTGCCGAACTATACGGCCGAGACACGCGCGACCGCACCGCCCCTCGAAGGCTGGCTTTAGCCGCTAGATCACTGTCGTTAGAACTAGCGAGACATCGACACAGACTGGCTGCTCAACTGGTAAGTGATTTACATCGTTTACAAAATATTCCTCTTGTAAAAATAAAAACATTTTAGCGTTAGTTGAGATGGTTTTTGCTGAAGATAGTGCTTTGTCCTGTCACTTTTATTTGATGCAGCCAATGCATACGTGTCAAAACACTTGTATGGATTGTTGTTATTATCACAAAAACAATTTAAAGGGAACTGTTAAATAGACATCACGACATAGTAAAGAAAAAACTATCAAAGTTCTAATCTTAAATGCCTCAAAAAAGTGAATTTTAGTCTTTTTACTTGTTAAGCCAACTGAACATGTGATGAACAAATCTCGACCTAAATTCACAATATGTTTTGACAGAAACGTAAAATAAAGGAATCGATACCAGAGGAGATAATAGAAAGTACGCGTGTGACAAATGAAGACGAGATTGAGAAGATGGGCAATGGTTCTTTCAGTAGCTCCACAGACACCGCCTCCACACAAATATCTAACCCAATGGCTAGAAAGAAAAAACTCAACTGGATGATCAACATGATTGTACAAACGATAGAGGAGACGGTCGAATGTGAACCAGTTACTATTAAACTTAAGAAACCTAAGGTCAGACTCTGTCTGTCGCTAATCTTCAAATAATATATTCGCATTGATTACTAACAAAATATGACATTATATAAGTACATATACAATTTATCAATCTTTGCTTTCTGTCAAAACATATAACTTGTGAATCGTGCATGTATCGTAATCGAGATACTCACAACTCGTACATTTGTTCATCTCGCACCTTTGTGTTGTCAGTGGTGTTAATGACTACAAGATCAACCAATTCTCATTATCACGGCCACCTATGATCATTTCCTTTTTAACATCAACAAAATCAAATCAATTTGGTAAATTAACAATAGAATTATATTGCAAAACGTGATCATCTATGCCAAAATTATAATCTCGCAATCTACAGGTATAGGTATATTAATTAAAATATCTAATCAAAACTTTGAAGATACATACCTATTAGTACTTGCCAAAAATAAGGACTACTCAATCGCAAGCCGACGTAATTTTAGGAAAAACTAAAAATTAAAGAGAAGAGTAAAATGAATTGGCATTTTAGATTCAAATCTCTGAAGGCTATATAGCCTCCATTCTTTTCACTTACTATAAAGTAAGTAAACATGAAACCATCGTAAAATAAACCACAAACACTACGTAAATTAAAGTTACAAATATTTGTCCCCAGCTGAACCAGCTGGCACATAAGATCGTATCCGGGGGGTCTTGCAAACCGGTAGCGACGGGCAACTGGGGCTGCGGGGGTCGACAGCGCGGGCACCCGCAGCTGAAGCTGTTGCTGCAGTGGCTCGCGGCCAGCGTAGCCGGGGTGCCCGCCCTCATATACTACACCTTCGGCAACGAGAAGCTGTTCAAGGTAATACAAGAACGACCCAAAATCTACATGAAACCTATCTGTACAGATAAATAAAAACCGTAGATCGTAAATATAATCTTGTATCAAATCTGTACGCTATGAGTACGGTTACTGTAATGTACAATTCAGTTGATTGATTAATGACAATGAAGCGGCCATGTGAGAGATAGCTATCCACCACGATCTAAATAATTTAAATACACTTACCAATTTTTATTCTTCTAGTTGGACACCCTAGTTCGAGTGATAGTAGACAGAAAATGGACGGTCGGGCAACTGGCGCGGGCGGTGCTGAAGTTTTCGCGGCAAACTCTCCACGAGCCACACGTCATCCCAGACAACCACACGCTGTTCGACGAACTCATCGGCATCGAAAAAATACCAAACGATACATAGCGGCGACGACGGAACCTTTATGCTCAACATAGGGGTGCGAATGGAAACTTTTGAATGTATAATTTGGGATTTCCGTTCAAACATCTGATTTAGTAATTTTACTACTACTTTGCATATACATATACAGTTGTCGCGAAATGGATGAACTATCATTAATAGTGCGATCGAATATACCAACTTACAAAGAAATAACCGCAATTCGATGTCCCGATTTTATGTAGTTTTTTTTTATTATTAATAAGAGGTTTTTATAATTTTACAAATTGAAAACAAATGTAACACTACGCAACTATTTTACACTACAAATTCCGCAAATATTTTAGGCAGTGAATAATTTGTAAATAAGACCTGCATAGACAAAGGACCAGGCCCACCACCTCACAACCAAGGATGCTGAATCAAGAAAACGTTAAGATGAAAGAGATACATAAAGGACCAGTCTCTACTGGTTTGGTTTTGACTCAAAACAGACCGTTACAGTATTCTTTGCATATTTCAGGCTATGCACCATAGTCTATGCAGGCCTTTCATTAGTGGCTTTAAATATTACAGAAAATGTAAAATTTTCTTACCGTGTACGTACATTTCCTTTGAAATTATAGAAGTTTTGCTTTTTTAGCAAACATACGTCACAAAATTTTTTCAACATTATTGCCCTTTTTAATATTAAGTTACACCAATTGTTGCTAATTGCATTTAAAAGTATGTTATTGTTTGATAGTATTAAACATTTATGACTTAATAATTTAGTTAGTTTTTGAAGAAAACGAAGTCAGATAATGGTGAATTTGTGCAATTTTTAGATACTCTTTATGAAGAAGATACATCAAAGCAATACTAGTAGAATCGATAACTTTAAAGTATTTTTATACCAAACTATCAAATAAAGTACAAGTATGATAAAATAATTAAGGTTTATCATGTCTGTTAATAAATTTAAATAAAAAATGTTTTTTTACAAAATACATTGATAAAATTTTGCATTAAGATTTGTAGGGCAGTGCTAACGTAAGACTGTTTCAATATTAATATTGAAAAAATATCAGCTTTGACATTTTCTACTATTACGTGTATTCTTTAAACTAAGTGGTAATATTTGTAAATACTGGGTATCTTATTATGAAACCACATATATAAAACATTGGCAGCTAATAAAATCCTGATAGGTATATCTTACAGTATTTGGAGACAGACATGTCCTTAGTTTTTTTTGCTATGAAATTACAGTATGAGAAATTATACTTAATTTTGTGAAGGTCTTCCATAGCATGAATCTCAGTGTGTCCAAAATTTTGTGTAACTACGAAATACTCAAGCAGGACGATGCGAAATAAAATTATTGCGTCTCATAAAATCATGTTTGTTTATTATTCTTATTACAGTTCACTCCTCTGTTTAGTGTCCGCTTTTGTTGATCAAAGATCACAATCTCAAATCGAACAGTTGCCTTTAACAAGCAGATCATTACAATATTAACTGTCATGTAAACACCAAATCCTATGTACAATTACTTATACAAAAAAGGACTTCGTATTTGGATTTGACGTCAACTATACTAGTATGCTAGACTGAATATGATCAAAACTGGTACTAAAAATTGTGTATATTATTTATCCTTTGTGGTGTCTATTTAAATCTAGCATACTAGTACAATTAAGTCAGAGCGATTGGCTCGCGATAGTTTCAACTTCGTCTATGCCTCTTATAATGTACGTAATATTAACACCGCCCTAAAAGAAAAGCCCGCGCATACGTCGACCCACGCCTTGCCTATCGTAAAGGACATTAAACCTGTTCACTAGTTGATTAATTGCATTGCAGCCCTTGGTGATTGTGCCGAGATATGTCATCAGAGCCACATCGTTGCATTGCTGAAAAAAGGTGTAAATAGTAAAAATAACTTTATTGTGAAACCGAAACACATGGCTCATGTGCGGCTAAGTGTTATGGCTATTAAAACTGCATTAGTGCATAGCTAAACGAAGCTGAAAGTGATGTCATCTTCGAGCTACACGCCTTCCGTACCGGAAGGAGGTAGCCTTAGCGTTATTTTACTATTCCGATAATCTGGCGTTTTGTGACAGAGGAAATGCACACAAGTACAGTTCTACTACCTACCTACCTACCTACATAAAAAAAAAACTGTTACATAACTGTAATGATGACACTTACACATAAAAAAAAATACAAAACAAAACATCAAATAATTTGTGTAGTCATCATCATTTCAAGTAGGCGTCACGGTCAATCGACCATGCACACCCTGGTGTCAGAGTTCTTCGGAACCGCCTCTCGGCCTCTGGCGTGGTTCCTTTAACGACTACCAGATGGCAGCCAGGACCAACGGCTTAACGTGTCTTCCAAAGCACGGAATCATTTTATTATTAGACAATCAGGTGATTCAAGCCTGCAAGGTCCTAACCAAACTGGAAACAACTAAACAAAGTATGCTTCCCGTGGAAATCGAACCCACGACCCCCGGGTCTACAAGCGAACGCCTTAACCACTGGACCACGGAGGCATTTGTGTAGTGTGTACAGATTATTGCATAATGCCGATTCGGCTTATACTTTGACAGAGAGGAAGGCGTATGGCTACTCCATTCCGGTACGGAGGCAGTGTTGCTCGAAGGATGTCATTAAAAAACTTACATTATAGAAGTGTCTACGGAACTGCTGCGAAGTAAGCAGCGGGAGTCGGTTGGAGAGGGCTCTGGCTTCCCTGAGGAGTGAGGGGCGCGGGGGCAGCGTGCCGTCGCGGATGGCGCGCACGGTCGCCAGCACGGCGCGCACGCGCGACACCAGCATCTTGATGGCGGAACGCTGCGCTGTCAGGTGTTCCGCCACTGTGGATTTTCATTTACATTATTGAACTAGTGTTTGACCACTAAAATATGTTTTTTGTAGGCTGGCCAGTTAAAACAAAAACCCTGATGCATGAAAATTTGTACATTAAAAAACCTCTATTAAAGACCGGCAATGTATTTTTTAAAATCAAATGTTAGCCTAGTCCAGCAATGAGTCTATTTACGTATTGTTATTTTTTAAATAATGAAGTTATTTCCGAGCAATAGGAAGAAAAAAAAATACATTGCCATTAGCTGGCTGCTAATCGAGGATTTTTTTATTGTACAAATGTTCATACATTTGGTTTCCTAGGTTTACTCTGGCGAGCCAACTAAAAAAAACTATTCTAGCGGTCGGTAATGGAAAATTGCTGAACACATAATATAAAAGAACCAAATGGTACCAACCATTTGGTTCTTTTATATTATGTATGCGAAACTCAAAAATTTGATAAAAGAACAAAGTGAGCGTTGCCATGTTGTTTGCGCTAATGTAAAATTTAACACGATGTTTTTTCTTATTAAGAGGAAGAAAAGTACTGTACATGCCTGGGCCGGAATTGCAATTTACTGCGAATTGCTCCTGCGCCTCCAGTACATATGTTTCGATAGACTGATTAAAGCATGCATACTGCATACAGTTCACAAATCCAAATCAATTGAAAGTCACATTTAGTGAGCCAGCAATCTTCTCTTGAAAAGCAATAATTTATAATGCCTAACATTCAAACGTAACACACATAAGCTACTGTTCTTGAATTATCCGTACTAAAAGCCTACCTAAGCTGTTGAGTCCTCCTTCTCCGGAAGACACTCGTGCAACATGGTCCACACCAATCCTCTCTGCCTCCTCCGCAGCCAACGTGTATGTGAGGGGGGCGAGCAACATGGTAGCTCGACCATTGACTACATCTATAACCGACTCATAAAGCACTACAGGCAATTGCTGAAAATAAAATAAAAAAGTATATAAATAATTTTTTTTTTGGTAAAGCTTGATGCGGATTATCCCAACTAATATTATAAATACCAGTGAGTTTGTTTGTTACGTTTTCACGCCCTATCTACTGAATCAATCATCCTGTCATTTTAGTTAGAAGTATTGAGAAGGACATAGGTCACATAGGGTCTAGGGAATCTAGACAACTTGTAGGACAGTGGACTCTGGGCTCCAAAGTAACAAGCTGAGAATGCATCCGAACGAAAAATGAAGAAAAACACATCACACTAGTTAACACATAATTAAGTAAATTGTTTTCTAATCTGGGGGTCTAAAAACGCCACTTTGAGCAATTTATCGAATCGATTCATATTACGAATTCCTTAGCAATTCTGTAGCAATTCCTCTATTTTTTGTAAAATGGCCAACTAGACTGCAATTCCTCTTCAAAAAATTGAAAGAAATTGGAATTGTTAAAGAATTGCTAAGGAATTCGTAATATGAATTTGATTCGAAGAATTGCTCAAAGTGGCGTTTTTAGACCCACTGACTAAACACATTCTTTATTTATCCTGAAGAGATATCTAAAAAATTAGGTTTTTAAATTCAAATCCGACCACATTGTGAAATTTGTTAAAAGTTTGTTTGCTCTGGTTGTTTTTTAATTTTTAAGTTGTACCGCTTCATCCCTTCAGTGTGACTATGCCAGCCTCATGGGGAAACTCAAATGTATGGATCGTCATAGGATAATATAGCTTGACAACCCATAATCTTACTATCTTTTAGACATAGCTGTCTCCCAAAATGTGTAAATTTATAGATATGGCTCCTCGTGAGTCGCGACATAGACAAACCCAACATAACATTGCGGTCACCATTACCCAGAGGAATGCAATGGTCGGATTTGAAAAATTCTTTTTGCATTATAATATTCTCAGGGAAGGTTATTGACTAGGTATGTACAGACCAGAAGCAAGCAAACTTTGGGGAACAGCTAGTATTAAATAAATACTCAGTCAAATAATGAGCATCCATTGTTGTCCATTTAAAATGTTATTTAAGCGAACTTACATCCCCGTTCCTTCCCGCCGGGTTTAGCATGAGCATGACAGGACACTCATTGATATCACAGATCTGTCTATGTACAGCTATGTCTCTCTCAGTGGGCACCTCACCAGTGGTGTACCATCCTAGAAAGTCCATATCTGAGAACACCTGTTTAACTGAAAAAGAAAAAATTTGTTGCAATGACCTGGTTGTTGGGTTTCAGATATTATCTTCTGGAAAACTTATATAAATACTGAAAAATTCATATAGGTTATTGACATTTTCAGGGATTAAGAATAAATACAGCTTTTTATTCTGATGTTTTTTAACTTTGTATATGACAATAAAAAAATGAAATTATATGTAATACTTAGTAAATTAAAACTGAATTAAAACATCCTTAATATTTTGGAAAATCTTTGCTTGTGAAGGTTGTGTAATAGCATTTTTATACCTAGTCATTTTTCCTGATTGTACTTAGTCATCTTAAGGGATGCTTGGATCTAACTCATCTAATTATAAGAGAAAAGCCACATTAATAAACATAATTCTTAAAAAGTTGCTATTGAAAGTTTTTTTTTTGTAAAGTGCATACAAAAAAAAATTGCTAAGCTACTAGATATAAAACAAAGTCGCTTTCTCTGTCTCTATGTCCCTTTGTTAACTTAAATCTTTAAAACTATGCAACGGATTTTGATGCAGTTTTTTTCAATAGATAGTGATTCAAGAGGAAGGTTTCTATGTCCATGCAAAGCCAGGGCGGGTCGCTAGTTAGATATAAACAAAGCTATAATCTAAGGTTTTATGACCTAATAGAAAAGAGAATGACATTTAAAATATGAAAATTAGAAAGTTATATTTGATAAAAATCCACATACACAATAAACTAATTAATACATTATCAATCAAGACAACTAGAAACTAGAAATATAGTGTTATTGTTTTGTTATGTACTATTTAAACCATCTTAAATTAATTTGATTCAATACTTACATTGTTCTTCCTTCATGTTGTAGTAATCTCTATCTATAATAATGTCATTATCAATCACACTAAACACTAGTTCAAAAGAGTTCATCACTTCAATATTTCTGCCTTTCTGTTTACCAATGAGTGCACCAATTACTGAAAATAAAATAAAACTAAATTTCTTTTATAATAATAATAGGTTTTGTTACCTTTTCTTTAGTAAAAAAAAACAGAAGAAGTTAATATCTCTTAAATAGACTAAAAATTACCTGTCTGTGCAGACCCTTCTTGAGCCCGAAGCCTTGTCCAGTGTTCAGAAACATTCATAATAACTAAAGGATGGAGAGATACAGTGACTGATCCAGTGGTAGCAGTAGTGACCACAACGCTTTTGTTACCACCAGACATCGGCGGTGCTGGAGACGTAGGATTTGCGGGATCTACAGCAGGCCCTGAAGAAGCACTCTCCACTTCTACCTCCATTTCAAAATCAATTCTATCTGCACTTGTCATAATTTCAACTAAATATCAATCTTTGAATTTAGTAAAGTCTGTGTAGTATGTACAAAAATTATATTTCCATTTAATTCTCCTCGGCAACAAAAATTAATTGATTTGATTCTTCAGTTCAGATTCTTGAGCACAAATGAGAAAGAAAGAATATGACAATATGTATTTTCCCAATTTGACAAACAGTTTTTTTTAATACTTTTTACGGCCATGGAAACTATCTTTTAAGGCCTTTCTTCAATTGGGTATACTTGTGCGAGGTCGCTGCCACTCGGTAATGTACCCAAGACACTAGCTGCATTACCTCTCTGGATGGCTAAGCTTATTCGCTGTCCGAGGTATGCTCCAGCTCTTGGGTCACCGGATACGTCGACCAAACGAGACGACAGCTCTTTATACAGCCGTCGCGCATCGGGACCCCATGGTCCAAAAGTTTCTACACCAAACGGCACAAATAGATATTCTGAGGTAAGACTAGAATATTTGCGCCGCTTGGTGTTCTCAGCCGATTCGGCCGTTCCGCCAGCCTTCGTACAGGTCACTTGAAGGTGTGTGGGAGCGACTGTGTCCACACAGGTTGCATCCCACACAAGTGACCTGTCGTTCTTCCATGGAATCAAGGTCAAACCGTCAGGTCTCTTACCATCGTCGCGCACCAAGCCGGTAGGTTCCAATACAGCCGGTACGTTGACGGTGGCAAGAGATCTTCGGATGACCTCGTTAAGGCTGGCATGGCGTGAGAAACGACCAGCGCTGCGTTGGCAGGATAGACCATGGTGACCGAATTGGTCGACCATTTCTTCGCAGTGGCAGCGATGAACCTGAGTGATTTTCGAACCGAGTCGCAAGCTAGCCGCTATTGAAAATGTTGTCCGGTCCAACAAGGTGCCAATATTGTTGGATGGAATTGCATGCAGCCAAAACCCAGATTCTGGTTCACCTAGTGCTAAGAGACGAGCTCGATCTGCAACACATCTAGAGGATTCTAGCAATCCATCTCGAATCCGTTTGTAGATCGGCTGGTCCCAAAGATATTGTGAATTTAGATTTACCGGCAATGTTTCGTTCGGACATATTTGCTGCCAAGCATTTTTGGCCTCGGCCAGGCACGTGACCTCAACATCACCAAGGGATGGGAATATTATTTTACCATAGAGGTTGTGAGTGCTGTGAGCCGAGGACAAATATGCTGGTAATGCTACGTTAGATATTTTCCTGACACCCAAGCCTCCCAATCTGACTGGAAGAGTTGCTTGGGTCCAGGAACGAATATCCAAGGAGCAATTTAGAATTTCCGCTAATGTAGATTTTAACAATTCGTCTAAAGGCTGGAGAAGATTAAAAAACTTCCAAAGAGGAGTGCAGCGCAGAATGTATGTAAATTTTGGAACGAAAAGACAAAAACGTAAAATCCATAAGGCCGTATGTGGACTGATGCTTTTAAGCCGGTTGGACGAATTATGTTTGGTAATTTGCTCTGTAATAAAATCTGGAATGGATTCAACCAACACGGGGGCACCAAGTAGGCGAAGAGATTTACTATCAATAATTTTTATGTTTGGCGCCAAAAAATTTAAATTTTTTTATTTCTAATTTTGTTGCTTCAGGAAGTGAATTTCTTGCGTAAAGTTCACACTTCCCAAAGTTTAGTTCTAAACCTATTTCCTCGAATTTTGTTTTTATTGTAAGTAAGTCAGTTAGTACTGTGTTTGTATCGCCACCCAAGGTGCCGTCATCTAAATACCACACATTAAATTCAGAATTTAGAGCCGAGATCACGAAATGGGTACCGAGACTAAACATTGCCGGTCCTAGAGGGTCACCCTGTTGACATCCAACTGCTAGTAGATGATTTTTGTATATTAATTTAGATGGTTTGCTATAACATTGCCAGATGTAATTAAAAATTTGAGGTGTTTCTTTTTTGATTTCGGTCAACAGAGCGCCCCTGTCGATAGCGTTGAATGCATTCTTAACGTCCACCTTCAACATCACATCTCCGCCGCCGCATCTTAGATATGACCGGGCTGCATGCACTGCCGCCTTACAGCCACCTTTGGAACCGAAGCCAAGTTGAATAGGTTGAAATTTGCTAGGTAACTGTGGCAGCAAGTGCCTACAGGCGATTTTGGATACAATACGGCGTTTCCGACTGCTATTTGTCTAATCCCACCATCTTTTTTTTTAAGGCGCAGAGGTTCGCTCCGTAAAGTACATCTGTGATCTGTTCACAGACCTTACCCGACAACATGAGGTTAACTAGCGCGGCCATATCAATCAGAAGCGTCCGACCAGTCTCTCCGGTGACACCACAAAGAAGATCTTTATAATGTTGGGGTGCCAAGCCATCTAAACCGCTAGCGGAACCATTCCTGAAAGACATGACCGCGGCCAGTACATCCTCTGTAGTCGCCTCTGGGGTCTGGTCTGTTGGAAGAGGTGGAGATGGCAGTTGCAGTGTTCTAGACGAAGATGGATGTTTAGATTGCAGAGCCGAAAGCGTTTCTGGTGAATCTTCAGCTACACCATCGCTTGAGGAGAAAAGTTTCGCAGCCCCCTTTAAGTCTCCATCTGAAAATTTGTGTTCGATTTTTTTATTGATGTTTGAATTTCGTAATGGCTCCAAATTTTCATCCAATAGTGTCTTTACATTGTTGTTGCAATTTTGTTTATTTTTTTTTGTGAGCGACCCTTCGTCTTTTCCCTTCTTTATGTGCAATGCTCTAAAGGAGAAAGTTAGGAAACTTTCCCAACTTTCCCTGTCATTTTTTTGTACAACGCTTCTAATACAGGAGCCAAGAGAGGTGGCGACAGCATGGCGCGCACCACGTGGGATTCTTTTAATAATAGGTAGAGATTTTTTTAGTTTAAAAAATTTATTACATACAGCGCGGACATAGCGACTGTTTACTTTCCCTCCAAAAACTCATTTGGCAAATAAATATCTATTTGTCATTTTTTTTTAATTATATAGCCATTTCTGGTGGCCTACCACCGTCTCTTAAAACCATGCAAGATCCAGTGAGTAAGGGAGATGTCGCCATACATTATGTATTGCGCTGTCTCGCTTACTCACTGGAACGTGCATGGTTTTAAGAGAATGTAGTAACCCCCCTGTATGTACCATGCCATGGACCACTTCTACCACCACACTAGCGCGTTTTTGCCAAAATCGTCAAGAAAGGCTTTAAAAGACTTGTTTCTAGGGCCGTAAGAATATTTAAAAAGAAATAACTTACGCTCAGCATAGTGCAGTTTATTTGGTTATATTTTTGTGATTAATTATTTCCAAAATATCCTATTGATTATTGTTAAATTTGATATCAATTTAAGTTATCCAATAAACGAACAACAGCAAATCTGAAACTGGGACAAATACAGTCATAAATTAATTATCATAAGTACCTGAACACAGCTTACATTAGCTACACTGATTTCCAGAAACGCATTCTTCCTCAGGTCAGCAGCTCAGTTTATTTTACTGTTGTAATTTTGTGCTAACATGGCAGCCACCGCAGTTAAAACGTTGGGCATAGTCAAAGACGTATCACCGCTGTACTACAGAATCCTGTCAAAATTTCCTCAAAACTTTGCATTCTGCTTCGCCTACGGGTCTGCTGTTAAACCACAAATTGGGAATGAGAAGAAACAAAACATGATAGATCTAATTTATTGTGTTGAGAACTCTCATCGATGGCATGGAGCCAATATTGAACAGAATCCATCACATTACTCTGCTCTTCGGTTTCTGGGTAAAGGATTTGTTGCAAGGTTTCAGGAGAATTGGGGAGCCAAAGTCTACTTTAATACTCTTGTTGAAATGAAAGAAGAAAACATAATGATAAAATATGGTGTTGTATCTCAAAAAGACTTAATAGCTGATTTACTTGATTGGAACGATTTATATTTGGCAGGCCGCCTTCATAAACCTGTTGAGATTATAAAGCAAACCAACAGTTCACAACTACAGAAAGCTCTTCAGTCTAACTTACGGTCTGCCGTGCATACTGCACTACTTATTTTGCCTGAAACATTCTCTGAGTATGACTTTTATTTTGCTATTTCTAATCTCAGCTATGCAGGAGACTTTAGAATGACATTTGGGGAAAATAAAAATAAAGTACAGAATATTGTGCAACCTCAGTTGTTAAATTTTCGAGAACTGTATCGGCCAGTGTTGCAGCAATTCCACTCCTACGTAGATATTCCTTCTGGAGATGCTCAATGTCAACAGGATCTACACCCTGAAACTAAATTACATCATTTAATGCAATTGCCAATGATTCCGCAACAGCAGATTGTAAAGTTTTGGAACCATGGAGGACTGCAGCAAGACATGGAAGATGTATTAAGAGCGGTTGCATATGATATAGATTGTGCTGTTATATTAAGACAGATACTCAAAAATATTGTATGGCAGTCTAGTGTACGACAGTCTCTCAAAGGCATACTTACAGCCGGCTTCCTTAAATCAATACGCTACAGTGCTAAAAAAATTGCAAAAATGTTTTAACTTACTTTTCTTATAGAGTGTATAATATCTTAGACATAAGTAAACATGTACAAAATAAAGTTAAGTATGTAAACAATTAACCTCTTTGATTAATCTATTAAAATTCCTTTTTTGATTTTAGGTGCAAAAATGCTATCAGATGAATCAAGCAGTGATTCAGAAACAGGTAGATTCAAAGGTCGATCAACCAATCAAGATGAACAAAAAAGAAGTTCTCATCAAAAAGAAGACAGTTGTCGATTTCCAGGAAGAAATAAGCCTATAGAAAGTGATAGATTTAGAAGAGATTTTGAAAGACAAAGAGATGATCGTGATAGACTTAGTAGACATGATAGAGATAGACATAGGCATTCTAGACATTCTCCTTTTAGTAGGAGGAGATACTCAAGAGAAAGAAGTCCAGACAGGCCACGCAACCGATATAAGCAAGGTAGAGACTCACGAGACAGACCAAAGTCAACAGATCATAAGAGCTCCAGTAAAGATAGAGATAGGCAGAAAAGAAGTAGTTCCAGAGCACACAAGCCTTTGGAACGTTCAAGAGACATAAAAGAAGAAATACGGCGTAGTCTTGCACCCAAAGATGATAAAAAAGACAGACATTCAGTTACAGAAAAAGAAAAATCTAGAGATAGAGAAAAAGTAACAGTTGAAAAAGATAAATCTGTATCACCTGACCTTAAGGCGAAAAGATCTGAAGTGCATAAGCCCTCACCTGTACCAGCAAGGCAGGCAAAAAGCGAGAGTCCAATTCTCGTAGACCACAGCGATGAATCAGATGAGGTGAAACCTGGTTCTAACTACAGTATGATACCTGCTGTAGTCAAAGAGAAGTCTGAGGAGTCAAGTGAAATAGATTCATCAGATGACGAAAAACTGAGAGCAAAGCTTTTAAACTTAGAAAAAGAGCTTCACAAAACCAGAAAGAAAAAACATAAAAAGAAAAGTAAGAAGAAGTCTTCAAAGTCTAGTAATCATGACAGAGAACAAGAAGCAGCTTCTGTGGAAGTGAGCAGCACCACTGATATTCAGGACAATGTCAAAATAGATCAACAAACAAACAATTCTGAAGTGGCTGAAGTTTCATCTACACAAAAGAGTGGTCAGAAAGATAGTTGTGAAGAAGGTGAAATATCGACCGATGATGATAATGATAGCAACTTGGGCTATGACCCAACAGATTTAAGGTACAAGCTGAAAAGATCTGCACCTATGCGAGACCTTAGTGCAGAAAAGGCAAATATGTGTGGACCAGCATTACCCCCTCACTTGCAGAATAGATTTGCAGGTAGTAGCAGTTCTGATGTGGAAGGGCCAGCATTGCCACCACATTTAAAAAGCAGTTCAAGGAATATAGGTATGCATACTTCAATCCACCCTCACAAACTTTACGTATTGATATTTGTTTTTATTTTGCAAAAAATATTTTTGTGTTGTTTTTACAGGTCCATCTATACCTGAAGATATGCGTAAAGTCTTGGCAGATCGAAAGCAAGAAGATGTGAAGTATGAGAGCTCAGATGACGACATTGGAATTGGTCCATTGCCATCTGGGGCTGAAGAGAAATGGTCAGATGCCCACAGGAGACTCGAAGAGCGTGCATTGGATATGAAAATAAGAAAACTGGATGGGCATTCATTAAAAAGTGACAATATAAAGTCTCGAGAGCAATGGATGCTAGAGCTACCTGAAGGCAAAGCAAAGTACTTGGGCTTAGAGGCTCGATCCTTTAGGGCCAAAGAGGGTCCTGACATGTCAGATAGGTAATAGACTATATAAATATTCTCTTCATCAATAAATTTCATGGGATATCATGGACACAGATTGCAATGTTAAGTAGGCATTTTTATTTTTAACATGTTGGTGGACGTATTAGAAAACACAATAGTTAGAAGTTTTATTATCATAACTGCTATAACACCAACATGTTAAGGGGCAAAATGATAACTATATTTGCATATGAGAACCTTTGATATCATATATTGACATACATATTTATCCTCATTGAGATGTAAACGTAAGGTCTCTTATCGGCAACGCACACGTGACACTACTGGTGTTGCAGGTGTCCATTACACACACACTTACCATCTGATGTGCTGTATGCCTTCTTATTGTATAAAGAAAAACCTCACTCAATGTTATTTCCTAAGAATAGATTGAGTAGTAACCATATAGATTTCTCAAATGAATGTCTCTTTTTTAGGTCAAGTTGGACAGACACTCCAGAAGAGAAGGCTCGAAAGGCGGCCGGGATAGCCAAGGAGGAAGATGCGGACGTAGCTCTGCAGAGAGATGCTAGGGCGCGCCAGATCTCCAGCAGAGATGAACAACAAGAAATGGCTATAAAGTAAGTACATGAATCCAGCTGTTATTTCTTTCCGTCAGTTTCGTAACAATATTTAATCACTCTTTTACATTTTAGTCTAACTGATTATTTTTTCTATTAAGAAATAATGGAGTCATCTAATAGATTCTTATTAGGCAGGTTCACATGATAGGGGTACAATTATTTTCTAATTGTATTAAAACAATTTTTTACAACAAAATTTTATTTCAAAAGTTCACGTTAAAAATATTGTTAAAAAAAAATTGTCAGCCATTTTGCAGAAACTAGTGACGTCATCCGTGTCTGAAGAGCTATTTTTTAAGATCTGATTCTTACTAAAAGCCGCCGAGTCGTACAAAATTCATGCAATTGTGTCGAATGAAAATAATTCAAATCAAATATTTTGGGCGAATCATAGAATTCAAAAATAGGTCTGAACTGACCGTGAGCCACACCGTTGACGTCGCATCATGGCGGATAATGGACGGACCGCGTTTTACTGCTCCGAATTGAAAGTAAAATTGAAATTATACTGCCATTTTTTAATACCTACCTGAAATCAATATATTTTAGTTTCATGGGTCAAATACTGTAGGAAATGAACATTATTGCATCAAACGAGTCAAATAGCCTATTACATCGAAAGAAGGAATAGTTGTCACCTTAGTACTTACGTTTCAGAAAACACAAAAAGAAGCACAAGAGGGAAGAAAGTCTATTGGAAATACACCAAAAGAAATTGAAAAAGAAGAAAAAGGTAATGTTTTTTTGTTTTCATTTTTAAGTATTTTTAATTTATATTGTTTAACATTTCACAAAAATCAGACTTGGTAGAAAAACAGATACATTTCAATCAGAGTGTGCAGGTTCAATGATCAATTTATGTCAATTCAAGCTTATGTTCCTGTGTTTTCAGAAGGAAGAAAAAGAAGAAGGCAAGAAAGAACGACGGCCATTCAGCAGAGACGTCGACCTGCAAGTGAACCGCTTCGACGAAGCCCAGAAGAAATCTATCATTAAGAAGGCACAAGATTTAAACACTAGATTTTCCCGAGGAGAGGCGAAATTCCTATGATGTATGTATATGTACGACCCAAATTTAAATTTTAATGAAATATATGTTACGGCACAGAAATGTGAATCAAACTTACTGCTCTCATTCTAACCTAGTAAAGGATTCCTATGATGTATATGTACGACCCAAATTCAAATTTTAATGAAATATATGTTACGGCACAGAAATGTGAATCAAACTTACTGCTTTCATCCTACCCTAGTAAAGGTGGTCTTGTAAGTCGTTTTGCATCTCCTTCTTATTGTAGAGTCAAAATGCTCTATGATGAATTTGCACAGGTTCTGCATCAATGTCTTTTTATGTTAATCCAGGTCATATCCTACTTTCATATGAAATTTCAGTCGATTTTGTTCAGTCATAATCGATATTCACCCATAGATAGAATAATGTGTTTCTAAGGGTACGTCTTGAGAAAGTTTTTGAGTTGAATTCACGGTTAAAGATTTTACGCATAGTTTAGTAAGCAACAATACTGTCTATAATTATTATCAGCCATTTATATTGGTTTAATCGAATGGAAAGTTCTTATGTTAAACATTTTTGATTAGACAAAGCTAATATTTTTATATAATTCTCGTATCGTCTGCAATCCCATCCCAAAAAAGATATTTGATGTCTATCTACGCATGTAGTTGACAACTAGAGGTTGTGTCAATTAAAACAGACTTTATTTCCATGAATCTAAGGCTGCATTTTCTCTGTTATCTGTGTACGTGCAACAACTTCACTATTATTAATCATAGTCAATATGATATTTATACTATGAATTGAAACAATCGTTTTTGATCACTTGATCCTAGGTAATAAACCGTCTGTACCAAATTCTTTTTCGTTTTGTTCTATGGTCTGAACCATAGATCATTTAACTCCTTACTAGGTAATAAAACGTCTATGAAATTCATAAATGTACCAGATCTCATGTGTAAATCCTAGTTTTTATAAAAAAACTGTCAGCGTGGTGTTTCAAATTTTACTTAATTTTTGTGGGAGATAATAAAATGTCAAATAAACTACTCGCGTGATGTGTATATAAACATAATAAATAAATAAGTTGTAAATACATAACAAGTTCTCGTTACATTTGTAATAATGTATGTATGTAAGTATACGTATATGTACCCATATAATGTTAGGATGCTTACCCTTACCACTTCAGCGAAATTCGCTTGTTTGTTTTGGTGACTTGGATTCTGCTGAGGATCTCCTTATTTCTTATACGATCTCGCAGAGGAACACCCAGAATCTTGAGCTTTATTAGCTCATAGCAATGAACCACGAAAAAAGAATTTTAAAATACTTATTTTATAAATGAATTTTACTGTTATACAATTAGGTACTACTACCTACGGACTATGAATATTAATTGAGTATGTAGTATAATGAATTTTCTTAAAAAGGTTTATCCAAACATGGGTAAGTGTTTTATTTATTTAAGCGCTACTTTGCGCAAGACATTTTCACATACACTTTGTACCAAAAGCACATAAAAATGTACAAAATCCATGTATCGGGTTCACCTAGCTCTCATGTGAGGGCTGTATTAGATAAGTACTAGTATTTTGTTTTTACATATGTATTTTCTTTTAAAACTTATTTTAAATTGTTCGTGCTATTATAAATTGTAAACAAAAATATCGCGAATTTGTACAAATTAAATACACTTCTTTTATTCATGTACATGTTATTTTTTTCTTTGTTGCGAACACAATTGATCTTAAATAGCATATACTTAAATTGAATCTTTATCAAAATAATTTTCTATTGAGCGTTACGAAACTAGACATTTTATTTCAATCTAAGATTACATAAAGGTTTATTTAAATCGAGAATTATATATACATTATCGACCTAAAATGAAATGCGAAAAAAATCTTTGGTATTATTTAAGTGGATGATATGATAGGTAGTAAATTATATAAAAACAAACAATGCAAGTTTTTATTGATACATTCATACACCACTACTAATTGAGCTAACTGTTTAAGCTATCTTGACTTCAGGCAGGGGCACTGTGGAGTTGGTCACCATCGCCGATGCGCACTTCTTCACCTTATTGTTCTCGCAACAAAGCGCCGTCTCCGCTGTCATGTCTGCGTATGCCCACGGGTTGTCACATACTTTGTAGAATGCTGATAGCTGCAAACAATATTCTTTTACAAGTTCTAAGTTCATTAAAAGCTGGTTCTGGAAATTTCCAAAAACAAACGAATGCGTCTTTATTACTGTGGTCTCCGGCTTTGTTGGCATGAATTGAAGTCGGATTTTGGTTTTGTAAATATTTTACACAAAAGGATTCCACCACCATAAAGGTGGCTTTTTACTCTTTTCATACGTAAGTCTCGGGCTCACTCAATGTGTGTGATTTGTCTCTATATTTTTATTTATCAGCGTTCGACTTGTCGGCTTTTTAAATATTTTTTTAAGTTTATAAATTCAAAACAATTTATGCCAGAGACAAACATGGAAAATAAAAATTACCTTCAATTCATTAGCATCGACCAGTTTATTGCAAAGTATTTCTGGGCCCTTGGCCTTTGTCGCGGTGCCCAGCGCATTGCACAGGCTCTTGCACGTGGCCTGGCCTTCAGAATTACAAGAGACTACCAGCCCAGGCGTCTGAGAAAGGACAGGCTTGCTGTCCGGATCGGGAGTCATGGTTGGGAAACCGCCGCAGGAGCAATTGCCTTTGGGACCATCGTCCACTACAGTTGGGCTGTAAAATAAAGTATGAATATTTGTATGAAATGGCTTTTCTGGATAAAAAAATGTTACTCCTAAGAGGGTTAGATTTTTATAATAAACTAGCAATCCGCCCCAGCTTCGCATGGGCATAAAAACTACCTCTTGAATCGCTCTATGTATTAAAAAAACCACATTAAAATCCGTTGCGTAGTTTTAAAGATTTAAGCATACTAGGGATATAGGGACAGCAAAAGCGACTTTGTTTTATACTATGTAGTGTTGTAGTGAAGTTTCAGTGTTAGGGTTGGATTTGAATTGCGAGACAGAAAATTATTATGTAAAAATAACACAACACATTATGATTAAAACTTTTAAACATATTTTTACTTTTTGGCCATTTTTAGATCCTGTAATTCCAAACTGCTGCCAGTAACTGCTAAAATGTGATTATTTATTTACTTACGTGACAGGTTTATCGTCAGCTAAAATGATAGTGAATCCAAATACCAGGACAACTAAGAGGTCACAAAACATTGTCTTTGAAGATGGCATGTTCACTTGTGCTGTGTGCCCAGTAGATACTGATACATTGCAACGTTTTCATACTACATTTATACCGGTAAGCATACACCGTGTAGGAACACCACTATTTCTGAAGTATTTTGACTGAAAAATATTAAAAGCTTTCCTCTAACTTTATCAAACTAAGTTACTGTTTTATTTTTACCAAAGAAAGATAGGTACAAGTTGTGTTTATTAAAAAAATGTTTCTTATAATTTAATAGGCTTCAATATTTAAAAGTAATAACGTCAATACATTTTTTTTTTAGTTTACTATAACTCTTTAGTGATAGATAATAATGTATAAGTACACTTAATTATTTCTCCTGCTTTTCTTCTCACTTTTGATCATCTTGGTTAGCTTATTGGCATGAGTAAAAAGTTAAATAGAAAATGTTCTTATTTAGAACGCCTTTTTTACATTTTGGCTTATTTTTGTTTGATTGGTATCAAAGCTAAAATCATGACGTAGAAAAACATAAAGGTTGGTCCATTTGTAACATAATCTTCTGAAACTGTAAACTTTTTATATACTTACTGGGTACTGTGGCCAAAACATCTTATGCCACAAGTTGGCAGCGCGCTAGTGTCACCCTCATAGTGTTACAAGCGTAAATAGGCTACGGTAACCCATCTTTTGCTGGCCATATGCTTGATTACCACCGAAATCGTATTAAAAAAATGTCAAAAGTTCTTTTTCATTTAACTATAACTCTGCGTATTAATGTCGTGACCTCAACCCGGCTTTTTCCTAGACTTTCCGGCTTTTTCTCCTTCACGTTTTTGTTCCTTACAGGATAAAGAGAACCTCAGGTATTTAAACCTGGAAACCAGTTTTTTTTTATTTACTTAATACCAGTAGAAAAACAAGGCATACCGCCCACCTGATGGTTGCCAGCGCATCGCATAAATAAATGATTTTAGACCCTTCATTGGATTTTACGATCTGTAAAGGAAGAAAACCAGCATGAGACGAGCGCAAAATTCATTCTTTAGTTCCAAAATCATGGACCCACCAAGGTAATGTGAACATATGTGTTATGATATCGACTTCGGCGTTGTTATCATTGGCGACTTAAACAATAAGCAATTTTCACTCGCATCGGATCTGTTTAAGCAAAGATATCATTTGATACGGGTTTATGCGATTTGTCTGTTCTGTTCTGAATAATTTTCACGAGAACAATGTAATTTTGAACGGTACCTAATTTGAGGAATTGAATGAAATTGAAAGGGAAATGCGAGTTGTTGTTGGACCCAAAGGGAAATGCGAGTTGTTTTGTTAAGCCGCCAGCTTCCGATTGCGACCATATCGGTCTAGAGGTTTGTGGAAGGATTAATCCTGGTGCCCTTCTTCTCGGGTATATGAAGGCGAAAGTTTTATATTTAAGTTTTTAAATTTTGAACGAAACTTACAATAGAATTAGGTAGAATATTTTTTAAAAATTGCATATAAACTATCCATACCACAAGAAACCACAACCAAGAACCACACCGCAAGAACATGACCCGGGTGTGTTAGTGGCCAACACTGTCAGAATTTTCAGGCTGCCTAAAGGCATCTGACATAGCCCAACGACTGCCATCTACCGACGACAGTCGGAACCAACGTCTTAACGTGATTTTAGTCTTGTCAACCAACCCTCATTGGAAAAGCCATTGTATGTAGAATTAGAGGCCCATAGAATTTTTGACTTTTGCTGGTTCTTTAATCGCCCTTCACGACATCAATCCATACTTCCATACTAATATTATAAATGCGAAAGTCTGTCTGTCTGTCACCTCTTCACGGCTAAACTGCTGGACCGACTGTGATGAAATTTGGTAGGGGTGTAGTTAACGACCTGAGGACAAACATAGGCTACTTTTGGGCGCGATATAACCGAGTTCCACACGGGAGCGGAGCCGCGGGGAACAGCTAGTAAAAGAATATTATTCAAATAACACACGGCTCACTTATCTATGCCAATTTATTTAAAATCGCTATAGTAAAAATACTGGCAGTCTGAAAATTATAAGAAACATGTTTGTGTATTCCTAGTCACAGTACAAATATTTACACAGTAGTACCAAAATTACACTTTCTAAATTCCTAGAGGAACTTTCACAGTACCACAGAATTAGTAATAGTACTACGTACATTACATAGCAGGCCACTTAATACAACTATAATAATATACTTTTGTTTTACTTCACTGTGCATTGAAAAATTATGATTTCTAGAATTTTTCATTTTAATTAATAATTGTTATATTACTTATTATATTATATAAGAAAAGTTGCCTCACACAGTGAAGCACAACTATGTACTTATTCACCAAATATTCCAATCTACAACATTATTATACTTTTATGGTCACACTTTACTGATTAAAAAAACTCATTTATTAACTCATATGAAACACTGCCGGGTGATTTCATCCCTTCAGAAAACTTAAGTAATTAGAGATTCTGCACCCTACCTCACCAAGGGTTTGGGGTATATTAATTTAATGTTATACAATAAAATATCATCATTAACAAGTAATATTTTAGCACAGGTCTCCGTGGTCAGTGCTTAGCTATCTTTGGGGTGCAGGCTTTGGCTTAGGCATCTTAGCAAGCAAACCCTGGATTTCCTTCTTTTCATCATAACTCTTCCACATTTCATATAAATTGATTATGTATCTTACAATCTCTTGTATCTGAAACAATAATTTGATTTAATATTATCAGGTAACAAAAATATATATCATCATCTTATCATGTGGGTTACAGTGTCAATCGACTATGCACAACCTAGTGTCAAAGATCTATACAGTTAATTTATCTATCTATACAGTTAAATATATTATACAGTTAAATAAAATTAGTGTTTTGATTGTTATCCTAAAATCAGAGCATTTTTAAAAAAACACATATGACAGTATTTACTATACTTAAAAAAGAAACAAAATGTATGTACAAGGTTACTCCCAAAAACAACTGAACTGATTTTGACAGGATTTTTGCTGCCAGATAGCCTAACATAGGCTACTTTGATTTTAGAAATATTAGGGTTGAAAACAAAAAAATTATAGTAGCTAGTAATATTTTGCAAATAGGTGAGGATGAAGTGAACTACATTAACTCTTATTTAGTTGTGATCCTCAAATTTGACTTAACCACTATAAACAAAGAAGCTTCTAAGCAGATCCACTATTATCCTATTGAATGGCAGCTTGGTTTTTCTGTGAACTGTGTTGCTTTTGATGAGGGATTAATCCAATAGTTGGTGGGTCAACTATATTTGATTATAACCTACCTTGTCCATGTCTACATTTAGTTCAGCAAACCAAGGCTTCAAATTTTCTTTTCCCAACATCACACATGCTATATGAAGAGCAGCTATCGCAATCTGAAAAGGAATTATTTGTTTTATATAACATCTACCGGATGGCAGCCTGGACTAACTTCTTAACACGCTTTCTAAAGCACAGAATTATCTTTATTATCAGACAAACAGGTGATAAAAGCCTCAATGACATTACCAAACACATTGTAAAATCTAAACAAATTAAGCTTCTCTTAAGAATTGAACCCACAACCAGGGTCTTCAAGCGAACACCATTACCACTAGACCACAAGAGGTTACGACAGATATGAATTAATTCGATTGCCAAAAAATAATGTAATATGAAATAAGCATTACCTGATATGGTGGATACAATAAACTAACATCAGTCCGCAAAGAGTCATTCACAACCCTCCATGCATATGTGAGAAGTTGATCATCCTGTCCTATGTCTTGCACAAAAAGCAACAGCGGCCGGTATGGCTGGTAGACTATAAGGCAGCAGTCCAGATTCTCCAGTAAGTAAAACTCACATTCAAGTATATGATTACTCCTGTAGGGAAACTCTTGCTGGCCATATGCATAGCTAAATTTGTTCTTTATGACTGTTTGACTAGTTGTTATCAACCTAGAATTAGATATCACACCAAATTCTTCTACTTTTGACGCAAGAAAAACACATGTTGGGGCCAGCAGTAATGGATCTATGCACATCAGAGAATTCCTTGCATAAAATCTCTTGAAGTAAACAGTTGCTGTTGCAATGACCTGCTGCCGAACCTTCAGTTGTTCGCCTAATATTTGTATCATACTAGCGAAAAAATTAAATATTTTCTGATATTCTTCTTCTGATAAAATATTCATGTCGTGTTGACGATCTCTAATTAGGTCTTGCTTGTCTAATATCCATTGTTGGTGGTGGGAACTTTGCCAGAAGTTACCTGCCATTTTTGATTTATCTTAGGAAATGTGAATTGTATTTATTTCATCAGATTTAAACAAGGACTAAAGCAAATTCTATGTTTATTTCTTTCACAATGTACAATACAGTTTGAGTTGATCTTGAATTCTTGAGTTAAACTGTTTAAATTCTATCCTGCACGTCTTGACAGTGACAGTTGAGTTAATAAGCGGTGATGACAGTGACAGCCCAATGTTTTTTTTTTGTCGTTTAAAGATTTGCGGTCCTGGATAGATGTGCAGGTGGCCTACTATCATATCTTAAAACCATGCAAGTTCCAGTGAGTAAACGGGATAGCGCGCTACATCATGTATTGCGCTGTCTCGCTTACTCACCCCTGGACCCCGCACCAGCCCTATAAAAGGTTTCGACTGGTGGTTGATCGTTCTCTTTCGCTCGACATCTGCCAGTTGAGTACTTTACTGCTTTCTTCAGTCCCCAACTTTGTGCTTGAACTATTCACGACCCCTAACATTACAATTAATGTTAGGGTCGTGAATAGTTCATTAATAGATATATAACACTGATACAATTATCACTCTCTAAATAAATACCAGTGTTATATTTCTATTTGGCATATTTTATTTATCTCGTCCTACTGTATATCACTAACGTTATACACTGGATCTTGCATGGTTTTAAGAGATGGTAGTAACCCCCTGGACTGGACAAGACAAAAGACCAAAAGGTGCAAGCAAATAAATGGGATCGCTCTCTTAATCTTCGAATATTTATATAAAATACTAAAGATCGGTCATCATCGCCACATCCGATCGTTTATCGCCACTGGATCAATAAGAGTGGTCTATTCTTAAACTGAATCCACTTTAATAACCACCTGGCTAAAAGGAACTATACGAACGAGCGGTATAAGTGGTATACTTATAACGTAAAGGGAAGTGCTGGAAATCCAGGCTCAGATGTTTCGATGATATTGGGAAAGTTACTGGCAACAACTGAATAGCGGATAGTTCAGAGTAGGAAAGGTTGGCGTAGACAGAGAGTAGCGTATGCCCACTAACAATGACCATATGCTCATGGGAAGCCCACTTCTGGGCATAAGGCCCACTGTGGGTGGCAGTATGCTGATGATGATGAGTTACTTAAATAAAAAAGATGTGGCGCTGCTGACACTACCAGCCCCTGTAGCCGGACCACCTCCCCTCACCGCGGCGTCCCCGAGTGCCCTATAAATGGCTCGACTGGTACAGTTGTTAGTCCTCTCTTTCGCTTGACATCTGCCAGTTGAGTACATTAGGTACTGCTTTTCTTACTTCCGTCACCAACTTTGTGCTTGTACTCCACGACCCTAACTTTGATTGTATAACTCGAAATAAATACTACCGTATATTTCTAATATCATCTTTTATTTAAGTATCTCGTTCTACTGCATAACAACGTTATAAAGAAACTTAAAATTAAACTAGATCGTTTACTGGATAGTGTCCATTCATATATAATTTCTCCGGCACAATCGTAGTATGGTATAAGCAGGTAGGTTTACATGTCAAATAATGTCAATTCATCCAAGAATGTCAGCAAGGGTGTAGTCTTTGAGCACCTCATTAATGCCATCAAACAGCTGTTCGCTAAGAAGCTCACTGACGTTCTGGAGTTCGCTTTGAATCAAATCTTGCGTAATACTTTGCACCAAGCTGCTGATGAAGTTATTAATAACTGCCGAACCAAACATACCGTCGATTTGAATCTGCAAAAAGATTGCAAAATATTATATACTCGTATTAATTAACTCTGATTAAGACTAAGGTAGGTATACACGCCTACTTTAGGAAGAAAGGCAGTTAACTTAGACAGCAATATTGAATATCCTAACTTCTTGTTGATGCCTTGACACTTCTTCACTTCTTCTTTCTTCAAGAGATTCGCCTACGATGGTACGGGCACATCTTACGGAAACCGCTTAGTTACGTAAAGAAAGCGCTAAGATAAGAGAGTCTTAAAATCAAGACTGCCGAAGTTCGGGCGAAGTAGAGAAAAGTTACTTAGTTTAGGAAAGCGGATTCTGGGCTCCGAAGCAGCAAGCTACTGCAAGTACGGGAAGGCGCTAAGATAAGAGAGACAAGGAATATGCGAAACGTTTTAATTATTTTTTGTGGCTATCTTAAAGACAAGATAGAAAGTTTTATCAGACGATTGTACACCTGTGGTTTATAGTATTAGTTATCGGCGATAAACCGAATTGATATAGATTATTTAGAAACAAGGAAGTGGTTTTGATACATTTCATAAATTTTATACACTGAATTATTTAAAAAATCATCATTACTTCAGCCCCAGGTTGTCCACTGCTTGACATAGACCTCCCCCAAGGATTTCCAAAATGAGCAGTTGGAAGCGGCCTGCATCCAGCGCCTGCCCTCAATCTTCTTCAGGTCCTTTGACCATCTATAGTCGGTGGGTGGCTGATGCTGCGCTTAACGGTGCGTGGTCGCCATAAAACATCCTAAATTAACTATTACCCTTTATGCTATCACGTGCCATGTCGATCAAGGCGCCACTTATTACACTTAAGCTAGAAATAGTTCCCTGCGTGATTTCAGTTTTGACATTCAGTCTTAACGCGAATGTATTCTAATAGACCTTTGTACCTGCGGCGCCAATCTTATCAAAAATAGTAGAAAACTATATGAACCAAAGATTTAAAAAAATTGCGATAAGACCGCGCGCGAAGTTCTTTGATATGAACGATAATATCTACTGAGATAAAATTCGAACAGCTTTAGGTACCGATTTCATTCATTTTTTTAGGTTACGTACCTAAAGTTTAAAAACGGGACCTTATTACTAGACTTCACTGTCCGTCCGTCCATCTGTCACCATGCTATATCTCATGAACCGTGATAGCTAGACAGTTGAAATTTTCACAGATGATTCTGTTGCCGCTATAAAATGGGACGGCGCGGGCGCATAGAACTGGAAAATATATGATTACACTACATGATCGACAGCCGGCGGCAGGGAGCCAGGGAGATCGGGACCGCACGAGCGCCCTGTTTCTTATTACACCACCCTGTCCCTTTCGGCAGGGCCCTGGTAATCGTGCAGTGTAATAAGCGCTTTAGTTTATGAATGATCGTTAATCTTAAAAAAGGGTTCAATATAGGCACCAATATTATTGACTGTACCACAGAATTAGATACTCCCTATCTACCTAAATACTACCTTGAACCTACCAATGTATCGTGAATATCGATTTTTATATCGAGTTCTCTGAGCACCAGATGTCCGGCTAATAAATTTGTTCCGACTCGGAGGTTCACGCCGACTTCCAGGCGATTCACGAAAATTCTGCAATCAGAAGACTATTAAGTAAGGTACTGAGGTGACGCCTATTCTTTTCAAGTAGGTTTTAAAGTTAGGTAGGTAATAAATTTTAATCTTTGCTAGACAAGAATATTCCTTGTATCTAGAAGTATTTTTGGAAATGTAAAATGTTTAATCTATTGATATTCGTGTATGCAGAGCAATAATAAAAAAGATTAAAAATAAAATTTACAAAAGGCATTCACAAAGACGACAATAGATGATGATCATCATCATCCATAAAATTATAAAAAAGTAAGTATATAAATACTATGCACCTACTTAGCACACTAAGTAGTTATTATAACTACCTAAATTTAATTAAGTACAAGTAGTTTATCTCATACCTGAAATTACCTCCAGCCTGATGATTCAATAAGAGGATTCTGGCTTGCGCATCGTAGTTACCTAAATAAATTCTTTCTATATTAATTAGTTAGGTACAGCAACCCCAATTTGCATGATACAAAGTGAACAAAGTAAAGTAAACGGCGATAAGTAATTACACCTTTGATAAAAAATTCAATGCATTTATTTATAGATCCCTACTAAAGCAAAGCATTACAAAACAAACCATGCGTCAAATCAAGGCTTTAAATATTTTTATGTTTCATCCTAAGTTTAAATGCACTAATTCCTACAGGGTGCTAGATTTTGATTGCACACCCAACCCTACCAGCAAGCCACAGCCAGCATTGAATTGATGACGAATTTCAAAACCTCTGACTTCACAAAGTTTGAGAACTTACCATTAACACGTAACCAAGGAAGCGTGAGGTGTACTCCGAATGCCAACCGAAGGGCGTTGAAGGTGACCTCGTCAACTACATACCAGCGAAGACCATCAGCATGTAAGTTGTTGATGTTGACTGAAGCACGAACGCTAAAATAGGTAAGATAAGTTTTTCTAAACATGTTTTGACAACAAAAAAAATATGACTCCAGCCGTGACGGCCTTTCGACGCAGTTAGTATTTTCCTTGCATCTACAGCTACCGCTCTACAAAAATGGTTGTATGCCCAAGAACAGACTGAACTCAGACCACCCCAATCTATTCGTTTTTCTGCTTTTTTTCATTCATTGCTTTTTTTTTCAAAAATGCCCAGTGACTGAATTGTCTGTTAAATAGTAGATATATGCGATATAGTTAGCTTATAATTTAACTACGTATGTGAATCTAGGAACTTACCTACAGGAAGGAAATTTTTAACATATACCTACTAGTCCGGTCAAATTAGACATTTGACCCACGACAAATTCAGGGGAAGCTGAAAATTCTTACAATTGTTTAAATCATAATTATAAACATTGTCTTAAAAGTCCCAATCGATCCCATGTAAGGAAAAAAATTTAGCGGGGTAAAAAGGTCCAAAAAATGGGTTTTTCGCGATTTTCTTGAAAACGGTAAGTTTTATCGCAAATTTACCTCAGACATAATTTGTAGATCAGGAAATTTCCTATAAAAAAAGTATTAATAATTTCTTTCTTAAAAGCCACCGCTTCTGAGATATAACGATGCAAAAAATTGCAACTTGTAATCGCGCGCCCATATACTTGCGCTAAGTACACTACCTCAGAGGTGGCGTGGAAACGTGTGCGTTTATGACGCTTGCAATTTTTTGCATCGTTATATCTCAGAAGCGGTGGCTTTTAAGAAAAAAATTATTAATACCTTTTTTATAGGAAATTTCCTGATCTACAAATTATGTCTGAGGTAATTTTGCGATAAAACTCACCGTTTTCAAGAAAATCGCGAAAAACCCATTTTTGGACCTTTTTACCCCGCTAAAATTTTTTCCTTACATGGGATCGATTGGGACTTTTAAGACAATGTTTATAATTATGATTTAAACAATTGTAAGAATTTTCAGCTTCCCCTGAATTTGTCGTGGGTTTACTAATTTTTTGGTCTAATTTGACCGGACTATACCTGAATTCCCAAATATTTTGTTATATACGGCTTTAATGACTCACCCATTGGCACTATATTCGAATGGTCCAATTCTGTCTACCTCTAAAGGATCTAATGGAGGAAGGTTATCATTTCCGTTGATGATAACATCTCTGAATCCTTCCAAGACATTTGTGAGTTGATCAGTGATGATATTTCTTTGTTGGTTGGTGAGGGCAGCCAGCTCCGACGATAACAATGCATCGTATGCTGGATTCTGATTGCCTGTTGTTGTTACTTGAAGTTGTTTTGAAAGTATTCTCAACTGCACGGGTTCATCTAGTAGATAATAGTAATAATCATTTATTTCAGGTAATAACATTAATCATCACTACATAGTATAAAACAAAGTCGCTTTCTCTGTCCCTATGTCCCTATTTATGCTTAAATCTTTAAAACTATACGCAACGGATGTTGATGCGGTTTTTTTTAATAAGTAGATAGAGTGATTCAAGAGGGAGGTTTTTATGCCCATGCGAAGCTGGGGCGGGTCGCTAGTACAAAATAAAATAAGTACTAATACCAGGGACCCATATGATAAATACCATAGATAGATAAATAAAGAATAAAATGGTTAAATTGTTTTGAGAAATAGGAATTTTTGAATCGAGAAACGAATGGTTGACCTAAAGTTTGTGTGTATTTTCTTTGCCTAAGGGAAGTTGCGTCGGGGTTTAAAACAGAGCAAACTCTTTTTTTGTTTTAAATAGTTTTTGTTAGTGGCCTGGATGATTTTTGATTAAAATTGTATAAAGTAAATAAGATTTAATCTTTATGGAGAGTGAACATGATTGCACGGAGGAGAGACTAATCTCGGGTATATCCCATTTGCCACCAGAGGGGGCGACCACCACTGGTGGCAGACGGGACAATTTTTATGTACCTACTCGTGTACCAGATGCCACCACTGCACTCGCGCCCCCACCAATCATTCACAGTCTCATGTGAGGTGGTCGCCTCCAGTGGTGGCAAATGGGATACTCCTAATCTCATGTACTTTTAGTTGAAGATTATATGACTTTTGAGAAAATTATGGAGCAGGTGATAAAAATAAATTATACAATAGCAAACTTACTGTCTTCCTTTATGGCAGGATGTGCATATACACAAGCAAATAATAGAAATGCTAAGGCAATATTCATTTTTCTTAAACAAATTTTCCGTTTAATCGGAGTTACTGGCTATTTTAATGCCAAAAAATAACTTATCCAATTAGAAGTTCTAAACCGAACCGCCGTCTTAGAATAATTAGCATATTTGCTTTTATAATTGCGGATAAATACTTTTATTGATTAATCTCTTATTATCGTTATTGATATCGCACTATTTGTCAGATTAAAATACTATCACGGAATAATAACATTTTTATCATGTCTCTGCACAGATTTTTGCTACTGTAAATAAAAATATAATCAAGTTGCTTAGTTGCTTACTACGCAATGAAGTAAACATATCGATTTCGGTCCGATTAAATAAGGTTCATTATGTCGTATCGTATTTAGATAAATGTACAGACACAGAATACTTATAGTACTATGGTATGGTATAACGGTAGGTACAGATAAAGAATCATCTTTATCTGTAACTATCAAGTTCCACGTAGTTACTTAGTGTAACTAATTAACTCTTAAAATACCTTAAACATGAAAGTTGTAAAGATGAATGTAAAAATTAATATTGTATAATTTGGTACTATTTAACTTGAAATTTATTTTCCTCAGAAAGCGAAGCCCCGGGCAAAAGCTTATGCTTTAAATGATAACTTATCTTCGTATGTCTCTCACCTGTCTAGATAGTCGATTTGCAAACCAATCGCTAATCTTTCGCCGAACGATTAAAGATATCTATTTTAATTCTATGCAGGTGTAAGACTAAATTTATTTTTCTGTTTGAGTGGAACAGAAAAAAGGTGAACTTTGTGCTCCAAAGCATCTAGGAGATACAATAGTAAAAATACTAAGAAGAAAAAAAAGTTAAAATTAGTTAAAAAATAAAAAATAAGTGAGAACAAGTGCCAGATTAATCTGCTTTATCTCACACCCACTGACATGACATTGTTTCTCTATTTTCCGATGAGGAAATTCCTGAAGCTCCAATTGGTTGGAAAAACCTAATTGGTAGAGATGTAAATACTAAATCATGCGTAAAATGAATATATTTACCGCATGTAAATTTTTAGGGTTTCGAACTCAAAAGAAAAGACGGAACCCAAAGATAATCATAAATTTATTAGTTAAAAACTAAACTAACAGCATTCCTGATCTGGTAAGTGCATGGTCTACGTTGCACTGGCCTGTATATACTTAGTCACCAATGTAGAACCAACGGCTATCGGTTCTGTTAATATGTCCCTACAAACTTCGGCTACACTACGAGTAAATAAGTCGATAATTTACATAGGTATTTTCATTTTTGCAACGCAACATCGCAGAACTTTTCTTAGCACATGTAGCGTATTCTAGTGGAAAAGGTCGTCATGTGTGCGTTACTTTATTATTTATTCCGCAACTATCTCAAATAAAAAGTCTTCAACATTTTGGTAGATATGGACAAACGCTTTATAACTCTCTTTTAATCAATTGATAGATAGTCGGCTCGGTAACGCTAGAGACTGCAGAAGCCTAAGTTTCAAAAAATATATATTCTTAATTAGCCAACAAAGGCATTCATAGTGAACGGACGGACGGCGGACTCAAAGCATATAATAATACTAGCTGTTCCCCGCGGCTCCGCCCGCGTGGGACTCGGTTATATCGCGCCCAAAAGTAGCCTATGTTTGACCTCAGGTCATTAACTACATCCCTACCAAATTTCATCCCAATCGGTCCATCCGTTTAGCCGTGAAGAGGTGACAGACAGACAGACAGACAGACAGACAGACAGACAGACTTTCGCATTTATAATATTAGTATGGATGTATAGATTTCTGTGCTAAGTTTTATATAGGATTCGGAACCCTTACAATATATATATATACTAGCTGTTCCCCGCGGCTCCGCCCGCGTGGGACTCGCTTATATCGCGCCCAAAAGTAGCCTATGTTTGACCTCAGGTCGTTAACTACATCCCTACCAAATTTCATCACAATCGGTCCAGCAGTTTAGCCGTGAAGAGGTGACAGACAGACAGACAGACAGACAGATAGACAGATAGACAGACAGACAGACAGACTTTCGCATTTATAATATTAGTATGGAAGTATGGATGTATATATATATAAGTTATTTAAAAAGTTAAAACAACAGACCAATTTGTTATATATAACATGCATGTCAACCTATTTAGAACAACATTTACAGCTATATAATTGATTTGCTCTATTGAATAAATATCAGTTATTAGGTACATAATATAAAAATCCTTCAAATATAAAATGTTGGAACTAATCCTAACTCTATTATTATATATCGATAACCTGATATAATGGACTGCTTTGTCGTGATTGTCCTATTGCTTTGCGGAATATTCGCAATAAGTAATTCTGAACATATCAGTAAGTTTTTACATTTATATCAATACATACAAACGGACCTGATGATTTTAAACAAGCAAGCGGCAAAAAAAGTGCATCTGCCCAGCCGTGAGATATTTGCGTCTACAAAAAAAAAATGTTTATGAAAAGTACTCACTGTAAATTGCGTTTATTAACACTGTCAATAAAGCTTTTACGAGCGTAAATATATGCACCGACCGGGTGCCCATCTTTCGTGGGCCTTATGCTTGACTAATTGTATTTAAAAAAAATCCCTAATTTTAGTAAACGTTCCTTTCGGATCGGTGGACACAAAAGTGGTCGTTGGACACCGGGTCCCCGACGGGAGAAAGCCACTCGAGCCTGATGATGTGACAGCTAGTGGAAACGCTATGGAATGGGGGAACAAACTGATTGAACATGCTACAACTGGTGTGGCCCCAACTCCAATTTTGGACCCATTCTTTAAAAAAGAGTTACCTCAAATCTCGATTTCCCATTCTTTAGGCAGGTAAGTGAGTATATTGTCATTCGGTGGCGAGAACCTTATAGTAGGTTTCGGGTACAGTGGACCACATAGAGAAGTATAACATCTTACAATAAGTTAGAGGAGATAGATAAACAAGTAACAGACTCTTATGCAAAAAACGACTTGACTGCAATTCTCGTCTCAAAACCCCTTAGGCCACGTAGTCCGACCGGCGGATGACGATCTTTTATTTAAAACTTTCAAACATATTGTTATCGAGCTAGTGGACTGTATGAATGTATATTGTGCGGAAGTATGACAGAAACACTTAGTATGAATATAATAATAATTTAATAAGTAATTTTATAGTTTTACAATAGGCAGGACACTGACACAATCACCGACATAAAACAAATGCAATATCAAAACCTAAAAACTAAAGTTGTCAGTACAAAAGAGGTGGCATCCTAGCCAGTCGCCAACATACCGGATCCCCAGTGGAACACTAACAACCGGTGGCTACTGGCTGGGGCGCAGCTTCCATTAATATTAGCTTGCGGGCCGGTCGGCGCAGTATGCCGCCTTTAGTACGAACATCTGCTACGCGAACCGCTCCGTCGCGCCCTGGGTGGATAGACACTATCCTTCCTAGCGGCCATAAACCGCGAGGGAGGCTAGGATCGGCGATAAGCACCACGTCTCCTTCGCTTAAGTTGGAAGTGTTGATGGAACGTCCTCTTGGACGAAGCGTGGGTAAGTATTCGCGCAGCCACCGTGCCCAAAACTGGTCAGCAAGACGTAGGCTCCGACGCCAGTCACACCTTCTCAATAAGTCTGCGTCTGTGAGCGAACTGGTCCACGGTACGACAGAAGAGGAACCCAGGATGAAATGGAATGGTGTTAGGGCTTCAAGTGAGTCGGGAGAAGATGGTACATATGTAAGCGGTCTTGAATTGATAATGGCCTCTGCCTCAAGGAGTAATGTTGCCAGTACTTCTTCCTTTATAATTCTGTCTGTGAGGCAGGCTCTCAGGGCTGACTTGACAGTTCTGACCAACCTTTCCCATGCTCCGCCCATGAATGGTGATGCTGGTGGAATGAAGCTCCATTTAATTTTGTGGTTCGTGGCATATTCCTGAACTGCGTCACTGTGCAACGACCGTAACTCTCGAGATGCTCCAACGAAGTTAGTGCCATTGTCTGAAAATATAGTTGACGGTGATCCTCGACGGGCAATAAAGCGTCTCAGGCTCATAATGGCAGCATCAGATGAAAGTGAGGTGACTATTTCCAAGTGAATGGCTCTCGATACTAGACATGTGTAAAGTGCGACGTAGCGCTTTTCATGACGTCGGAATATTGTGATCGTGATAGGTCCAAAATAGTCTAGGCCTACGTGCGTAAATGGCCTCTTGTGATGGTCGAGTCGCTCCTCAGGTAGGTCGCCGGTTTGAGGTCGGGCAGCTTGGCCTTTCCACCTTCTACATTGGTAACAGGCGTTGGCTACACTCCGGATGCTGTCTCTGGCTTTAATGATCCAATACTTTTGTCTAAGTTCGTTTAGGACCAGTTCATTAAAACAATGTGCGGCGTTAATATGTTCATGAAGGATGATAAGTCGTGTGATATGATGGCGACCATCCAGAATTGCAGGTGATATAAATTTCTCACTCACTCCTGGTGCATATTTTATTCGTGAATCAAGTCGCAGTAAGCCATCCTGGCCAAGGGTCGGTGCGAGTTTTTCTATTCGGCTGCCTTTGGGTACGGGCTGTAAAGATTCCGCTGCTTTCAGCTCGTCGGGGAAGCTGTCCTTCTGAGCTCGTTGGAGTATCATCTTCTCAGCAGTTATGATGTCCACCGCGTGAAGTTGTGAAGGAGAGGTGGTGCTATCGAAATACAAGTTAGAATTTGGATGTATGGGCCGAGATAGTTTAAGCCGAAATAAACGTGCGCCCTGTAGAACACGGGCGGTGGCGCGTAAAAGGCGCAGCCAAGAACTAAAACGCGTCGCGTCAGGTACTAGACTCGAGAACGGATCGTCGAGGAGCAACCCCAAAAATTCCGTTTTCAATTCGGGATCTGGTAAAGTCTCCTCGGCGTCAGCTAGTCTCTCGGTTGGCCAAGCGGATAGCGGCTCTAAAAGAAACGGCGGACCGGTAAACCATCGATGAGAATGAGTGAGATGTAATTTTTTTGGTTTAGTGGCGTCATCGGCGACATTGAAAGAGGTAGGGATCCACCTCCAAACGGACGGGTTGGTGGTTTCCAGTATCTCTCCCAATCTGTGCGCCACGAATGGTTTGTACGCCCGAGCATCACTCCGAATCCACTTTAGGACCGTGGTGGAATCTGTCCAAAAAGTAGTCTCGGAGGGCTTGATACGATGAGCTTGCAAAATTGTTTGCGCGAAACGAGAAGCTATAAGAGCAGCTTGTAGTTCAATACGAGGAATTGAAACCGGTCGTAGAGGCGAGACGCGTGCTTTGCTACCGATGAGAGAGGTGGACACGGTGCCATCACCGTAACTAAATCGCCAATAGGCTACACAAGCGTACGCTTGTTCGCCCCCGTCAGCTACTACGTGCAATTGAACATCAACCATATCCGTTTTACACATATACCAACGTGGTATCTTTATGTTAGACGCAACTCGCAATTGTGAAAACCAGTCTTCGCATTCACCAATGTACGTATCAGGAAGAGGTGAGTCCCAGCCGACCCCTGCCCGCCATAATCGTTGTATCAAAATGCGGCCCCAAATTATGACAGGCATTAATAAGCCAAGGGGGTCGTAAACCTTCATGACTTTTGATAATAGACTACGTTTGGTTAAGGTATCGACCGATGACTGCGAAATTGTGCGGAAACCCAATGAATCCTGATGTGGGTTCCATTTGACTCCTAATACGCCAACCTCACTGTTAGATGGTAAATAGACGTCAGAAGTAGAGTCACTACGAAGTTCCTTTGGGATGAGCGAAAGTGCCTTCGGGTCGTTTGACGTCCACGCGCGCATCTCGAAGCCACAGGCTTTGTGAATGGTGACTACGTCGGCAGCTAACTGCGCCGCATCTGCAACGCTGGAATGGCTGCCTAAATAGTCATCCATATAGTGGTCGTCGATTATTGCTTTACAAGCGGCAGGGTAATCGGCTTGAAAAAATTTGGCATTTTTATTTTTAATGTAAAGTGCGATAAAGGGGCTCGAGACCGCGCCAAAACACATTGAAGACATGCGATATTCTATAAGTTGGTTGTCTTTATCACGCCAGAGGAAGCGTTGCGCGTCCCTGTCTTTTGGGGAGATTTTTATCTGTGGAAACATCTCTTTGATATCGCCATTTAGAGCAATAGCGCCTTCTCTGAACCGAAACAAAATGTCAAGGAGTGAACAAAGTAAATTCGGACCTTGTAGCAGCATGCTATTCAAACTTACTCCCTTAGTTGTTGCGGCGGCGTCGTGGACTGCTCGAAGTTTCTTTTTTTGGGGATGAAACACGCCGAAGATTGGCAGATACCAGCGAACGCGATCATCCGCGTTGACGCAGGAACTGTCGAGCTTCTGATGGTGATAGGTTCTTGGGTCGCATACCTCTGCATAGCCTTTGATTATAATGTCCTGTATAAATTTCTGAAAGGCAGCGGCGAAAGATTTATCTTTAGACATCTGACGTTCAAGGGCCTTGAACCGCGATAGTGCCTGAGGGTAACTGTCAGGAATAATTTTTGGTAAATCTTTTTTCCAGGGTAAGGCTACTTCATAATGCCCATCGTCAAGTTGACAAGCTGATGATTCGATGATGTCCACGGCTCGTTTATCATCATCGTTAGGGCGAGGGACACTTTTCGTTATGCCTAAGGCATCAATATCATATTGATTTTTGATAAGAGTGTCTAGATCGTCTAACACATGATTTACGAATTCTACTGGCTTGGACGAAACGGAAAGCGCACCATGAATTACCCAACCTAATAAAGTCTTTGAAGCGACAGGGTCACTTTTCTTTCCACACCGCACTTCACGACTTAAAGACAAGTGCCAATCAGGTGCACCAATGAGGACAGTAGGGGCGACGTCAGTGTATGCAAGTTCTTCAGATAAATCTAACAGATGATCGTAATCTGCGAAGTTAATTTTTACTGGATGTTGAACGCGCAACCCCAGAGGTTTAATAGCCCGCGCGTGTTTTATTAGATACCGATCAGTTTGATTACGTCCTCGAATAAAAAAATCTACATAACTCACATCAACTTCCTTTTTCATACCACTGACGCCTTCGATACGCAGCCGTTCCTGACAGGTGGGTTTCGCGCCGATGCGTTCAGCAACCTCACCGTCAATGAGCGTCGCAGTACTACCCTCATCTAGTAACGCAAACGTGTGGAACTCGCCGTCAGGACCCTCGAGCACGATCGGGACCACCTTCAGTAGGCCGCGAGGATAGTCAGATGACCGCGGTGTCCCTGTGACATTAATCAAATTATCAGACGTGTTTCCAATTTTGACAGATGGTTCAAGTTCGTTGGCTGAAGTGTCCATACTGCTAGAAGTGGTTGGTGCAGCGGATGGCGTTGGAGCACTGTTGCTTTGGTTTTTTGATGCCACATTAGGTTTGGAGTTTGCTGTCGCTGTACCGTGGAGGAGTGCATTGTGACGTCTCGGACATCCGTCTACTCCACAACGTTTGGCGCGACAATTATTCCACGTATGTGGGTTGGATTTTAAGCAGCGGTAGCATATTTTTGTTTCACGAACCCAGCGCCATCTGTCATCTATTGAAAGAGCTGAAAATGCTTTACAGACTTTTACATTATGAGGCCCTTGTTTACAGTAAGTACAACGCTCGGATGCTTTTTCGTTAGATGCAGTGGCGTGAACCGTTTCCTTCTTTAACTGCAACTTAGTAGGATGCGTCGTGTTTTGAGCCTTAATAGTACCGTCAGCAATGAAGTTATATTTCAATTGTTTGTCGGCCTCGATTAAGAGAAAACGCGACAATATTTCCAATTTAGAGAAATTCGGTTGTTCGGGTGCGCAAACAGATGCGTAATCAGTGAAACGACCCCGCGTGTGTTCGCTCATTTTTAGTAGGATACAGCGAAAGAGTTCTGGTGACGATAAATAATCGTATTGGTTAAGTAGCTTAAGCGTTGTCACAAAATTACGTAATTTATTAGCTAACAAGTTAAGTTCTTCAGGAGAACTTAGCTTAGGGCTGTTGCGTAGCTCGGCGACCTCGCGGGCCACAAGAAGCTCCGGCCGCGCGTAGGTCTGCTCCAAAGCATTTACAATTTCGTCGGGCTGGCCAGAGGTCCACATGAGAGACGCTACGGACTGGTATGCTGGGCCGCGCACAGCGTTGTTTAAACGATCTAAGTTATCTGACGGAGAAAAATGACATTTAGTTCTTTCATAACTACTTTTGAACGCCATCCATTGACTAGTTTCACCCGAGAAAATGATGAGTTCGGGTCGCTTTGGTCGGTTAGACAGAGCGTTAATGGCTTGGGTAAGCTGTGTTACGGTGTCTGAGATGGGGCGCTCAGATGTTTTAAATTGTTGTGCCGCAGTGTGACGGTAATTGTTACCGGTGATGCATGTGGTTTTCGACGGAGCTGTATGGTTGACATTCGGTACGTAGAACGATACCGTGTTGGTAGGGGCAGCCGGCTGTGAGTGTAGTCCCTGGAGGTTGTCCAAGGTGACAGTCGGTGTCTCACCAGGTATTTTCGCGTTAGATACCGTGATCATGTTTTGCTCGTAAACCCACGTCGCGGTGCGCTTTGCGGAATCACAATTGGATAAATGTGAACTACGAGATCTAGTTGACTTATCTGACGCTTCCAAAGCGGCTAGTCTGGCTTGTAGTTCCATTTCTTCCGCCTCAGTCTCGAGACGGGCAAGTTCGTGGTCTCGCTCCGCTTGTTGTCGAACGCACTCAAGTTCGCGCTCAGCTTGTTGTCGAGCGCACTCACGTTCGCGTTGTACCCGGCGCCGCATCGCGTCCGCTTCTATGGCCAGCTTCTGTGCACGAACAGTCGCCGACGACCGTGAGGAGTGAGTGCGTTCACTGCACGACTGTTTGCTGTGAACATTACGTGTAGAAGGTTTGCGAGAAGGTGCTTTGGCATGTGCCTCTAAAACCGAAGTTGTTGGAGCGCTTGGGCGGTTCGCGAGGTTGAGCTGTGCGCTTGGACTAATCGGCAATGCCGAAGCACCCTCGGTTATCGTTGCCGAAGCCGGCCGGCCGCCGCTCGGTGAACGTTCGCGACGTTCGAGCTGCGGCCGCTCGACTTCCGTTGCCGTTGTGTCCGCGTTTGCCTTTTGTTGTTTACTACGTGTTTCCACCATAATGAATGAACGAAAATGACGAAAATAATGTTTACTAAACGAAATGAAAAATTTACTTACGTCAAATGAAAAATTTGAATATGGTTTGTTTTTACGGCGAGGAAGGACCAAATGTTATCGAGCTAGTGGACTGTATGAATGTATATTGTGCGGAAGTATGATAGAAACACTTAGTATGAATATAATAATAATTTAATAAGTAATTTTATAGTTTTACAATAGGCAGGACACTGACACAATC
This sequence comes from Apomyelois bistriatella, assembly GCA_947044815.1. Lineage (NCBI taxonomy): Eukaryota > Metazoa > Arthropoda > Insecta > Lepidoptera > Pyralidae > Apomyelois > Apomyelois bistriatella. Next base: position 6,162,151 of record OX345691.1, read on the forward strand.
ACCGACATAAAACAAATGCAATATCAAAACCTAAAAACTAAAGTTGTCAGTACAAAAGAGGTGGCATCCTAGCCAGTCGCCAACACATATGTTGTATATATTTTTGTAATTCCCCATTTGAACCCCCTTTCATTTTATGACCAAGTCAAGGAGGGGTTCGGAGAAAAAAAATACATTGATCGTTACAATATGACGTCAAAATTTTTGCCTCCAACCACAATTACAATCTGCCACTTTTTTTTTACTTACCTACCTTTACACTTTACATTTGCTCTAGGACCTTTTGCTCTAGAAAGACGAATCTAATGGTACGTTTAAATCCTTCAAGCCATTCCTATTGATGTCAGACAGCTGACCGATACTATATCTAATTTGATTATTTCAGCGCAAAAATTAACCTGCGAAATGTTAACGTAACAGGAATAAAAGATATAAACATTGTCAAAACAGAGGTTCGGCTGAAGAAAAAACGCTTTGATGTTACTCTCTCCGGACCAGCTATCAATGTAGAAGGTATTGAATTGATATAAATGTTAGTATGCAGTAAGTAAAGGCAGTATACGTTCTAAGTTGTCCATTGTGCTTTTTCACATGCGTGCAAGTGGTCTAAATGCCAATGCCAAGGATGCAGAATACCGTGCGAGGGGAAATCAAAAAGCAGGAGAGTGGACCCTGGGCTCTGACGCGACTGGGAAAACGCTGGATGCAGACTTCCAACCGGACATTCTGATGATCCTTTTGGGAGGTCTATGACTAACAGTGGTCACCCTGCGGCTGAAATGATGATGGTATAGCATTTCGTAAATGGCATTATAAACGGATTATTTTCTTCATTTGCAAATTATTGCATTGCTGATTTTATTAAGTTGGGAACAACTAGTATCTTGCTTCAATACCCGGCACATAATTTGAACTCAATCTGGAGGTGCGGAGGCTGCGCTTTAAAATTTGTATGAAAATCACCTACTGCGCATTCACAATACGCAGTAGCCGATATTACTGGTCATTTCATTTTATAGCCAACTTTAAAGCCTAAATATGCTTGTATGTATGCTTGTATTTTTGTGTACATAAATAAATATGATAGTCATTTTCATAGAGGAAGACACGCTTTCATACATTCGGCAGAGTCCGGTTTGTTCAATGTTAACTTTACACAAACTTTACCTTATATATAAGTTTTTCTTGCAGTTGACTACAACGTTGAGGTTATATTAGGATTTCTGCCAATGAGATACAAAGGACACGTAAGGTGAGTTCAGAGTTGGTATTAAAAGGTATGAGCTCTCCTCTCCTTTCTTCACGTGGTTGTCATGAGAGGTGACCAAGGAAATAACAGAAGTCGCAATTAACTTGTATATAAGTATTAGTCCGATGAATGACAGATTTTCGAGGCTTGATGGGGGGCATCAAAGCCTTGCTTGTTTGAAGAGCTTGAGACGTATAACCAATAAATTGCTAAGTTGTTGATGATGATAAAATTGCAAGCAAAAACTATTTTATAATAGAAACATCTGGCGCTCACTCGTTTCGGAGGCCACGATGTGCACCCAAGGACATTTAGCTTCCATAACCTTCTGATCCGTAAAGCACGATCCACTTTGGGTCACTGACCCAGCGGGGTAACTAAGATTGAGGGTGTAACATATATGTATAAGAAGGTTGTCTAAAATTTTTGTTTGTACTACATATGCTCCGTCTTACGGTAAATGGCTGATGCACGAAATGTTTCAGACACCCCAACGATCACTAAATACGATTTATTCTAACTAGTGAATTTATTTTCAGCGTATTAATAAAAGGAGTAAACATAACGGCAGGGGCAAGTCTCACCCAAAAATGGAACAAGGATGTACTAGTGTTCCAGCTAGACGGTCTAGAAGCCGTGGTTCATGCAGACGATGTCCGTGTAAGTACGCTTCAAGTATTTTCCATAAAAATGAAACAAGATATATAAGGCAATAGAACAACAAGAATAAATATTAAACAATGCTTGCATCAAATCTGCTGACCCCAAAGTAGAGCGAAAAATAAAAACAACAAAAACTCTTTATTACGCCTAAAATAAACATTTGTCATCAAATGTCAGTAAAATGAATCAAAATAATTAAACTTTCAAGATTTGATCATATCATAAACACCAGCCAGCTTGATGGTTTAATCAAAGCAATCAGTTTGTTAAAAAATGGCTACGAACATACTACGACCTATTCGATGGACTCTGCGCTGCGACTACAACGCATTCTACGGGTCGCAGAGTCGAAGCGCAGTCGTAGCATCCGTCGTAGACACGTCGTAGCATGTTCCATTTTATTTATTCATATACATACATTTTTTATAAATGCGAAAGTCTGTCTGTCTGTTTGTTAGCCTTTCACGGTTAAATCACTGAACCGGTTTTGCTTAAATTTGGTATGGATATAGTTTAGAATTAGGGTCAAACATAGGCTACTTTTGGGCGGGATATAACTGGAGTCCCACGCGGGTGGAGCCGCGAGAAACAGCTCGTATCAAATACATACACCTCAATCGGAAAACGAAAATTGGGTCCAATCCAGTCTAGGGATACTGCCCCACCAAAAGAGTATAAATCCATACTAATATTATAAATGCGAAAGTCTGTCTGTCTGTCTGTCTGTCTGTCTGTCTGTCTGTCACCTCTTCACGGCTAAACGGCTGGACCGATTGTGATGAAATTTGGTAGGGATGTAGTTAATGACCTGAGGTCAAACATAGGCTACTTTTGGGCGCGATATAACCGAGTCCCACGCGGGGCGAAGCCGCGGGGAACAGCTAGTAGTGAATAAAACTTTGTCGAAAATGGCTACGAAAATGCTACGAGCTAGCCTACGACGGATTTTGCGACTACGATACGAACCATACTACGAGCTACGGGCCGTAGCCGTAGCGTAGCAGCGTAGGTAGACTGGTTGATCATTGAAACGTCGTAGCAGCTACGCTTTCGTAGGCGCTACGTGTTGCTAAATTGCATTTTAACTTTTTAACCCCTAGACGTTCTTTAACGAAACACAAGACCGACCAAGAAAATGAATACCTTTTTTTTCTATCAAGCCGTGCTCGACCATAGAGGATTCAATAACTATATGTGGCTTGCGCAAGGGCATGTATCTAATGAGTCGCTAGCGATAATACCGTAATATGAACCTACTAGGCGTAGGCGCCTTACTTGGAATTATCAAGATAATTACTTTTTCTAAAAAAGTAAATATTCAAATAGGTATAATTATATTGTTACAGCTAGCCATCGACAAAACATTATGGCAATCAGTTACAGGAGTAATGTCTACCAGTGCAATAAAGGACGAGTTAGCTACCGAAATTGCCAAAGAAGTCATAATTCAAGTGAACCGGATCTTAAATGAATACCCCGCCATAACCGTGTTGCAATACCTACTTGGAAATGAAAGTGTTAAAAGGAAAATATTTTTAAATAATTAGTCTTTCTTTGCTAATTAGTGAACTTTTTTCTAATGTAAGTTAATAAATTTACTAAACTAGTTCTCGGGCTTACATTTTTTAAAACTATACCACGTTTCTCTGTGCTAAATACAATATCAAATTTCTTCTTAAACCAATTTAAAACAATTGATTTCGCTTGAAATGGCCTTAACCACACAATATATAATCATGTCTCAGAAGTAGATAGAAATATCTCTCTTCTTCATCCTATCGTTTTCCCGGTTGCATCCTTGGGTGCTTTGGCGCCGTCCGCTTTCCTGCTTACACAAGTGACTATTATAAATTTTGCTAACAGTAAACGAGACAACAAGAGCAGTACAATTTTTATCAAGTCGAGAGGCGTAGATATAGCATATAGCACTGTCAGTATAAAAGCGTCCGCGCGCGGACTACAGGCAATTTTTTATAATATTTCGAGTGTGCCTCACATTATCATAATCATTTTAACCGCAGGTTGTTCACTGTTATAATATCATTAGGGAAGGCCTTACACAAGTGACTATTATAAATTTTGATAACAGTAAACGAGACAACAAGAGCAGTACAATTTTTATCAAGTCGAGAGGCGTAGATATAGCATATAGCACTGTCAGTATAAAAGCGTCCGCGCGCGGACTACAGGCAATTTTTTATAATATTTCGAGTGTGCCTCACATTATCATAATCATTTCAACCGCAGGTTGTTCACTGTTATAATATCATTAGGGAAGGCCTAATAAGTCCTCACCCAAGGATATTAGGGAGTTTGTTGCCATACTCGCCACGGTTGGCGAGCGCCTGCCAAGTTGGTGTACCTGGTTTGCCAAGAGTAAATAAGAACCAGAAATAAAAATATTCTAAACTAGGTTATTTAATAAATAATCGTCGAGAGTCACGTCGTATCCGCGCACTAGATATAAAATCTAAAAGCTGCGCAGGCGTCATGTTCGCCAGGTAGGAGTTTATAATCGGGGTGGCTAATTCTGACATCGCAGTTTCCATAGCCTCTTGATGTTTTGCAAATAGGCTGGGTGCTTTATTGCTAACAGTACTGGAGACCATGGATGAAGCGCCCGTCATTTCAATCTGTAATAAGATTAGATTAAGAACTGTAAGAAACTATAACACGACTACGCGAATACGTCCTAAAGCAGAAAATTTTGAATATAAGAATATTTTAATCATTAATTATGTACTTAATTATTTATTTATTTTTATAAAATTAAATATAAAAAAAGTTATTAATACCAAAAAAAACATTAACTATTCACCGATCGAAAGTTATCGAGAATATAAGTTACTTTAAGGCTTCGTGCCAAAATAATAGAACGAATGGTTTGAATGCATATACAAAGAAATTATTTGTAACTAAAAAATAACAATTAGTTTTAACTTACCAAAACTTGATCGACTCGTACTCCAAACTGTAGATTTTTGACCCACATGCTGTTTCCGTCAGTGTCAAGTTCAACATTAAATGATAAAGCGAAATTTTTAAAAATTGCCCTAGAATATAAAATAATTAAATATTAATAGATAAAATTACGCGAATTCACTTAATTAATACAGACACACACACGATAAAAATTACTTACCCTATCTCCCCTGCTTCTTTTATAGTATAAAAGTAATACGCACTTCCATCCAATGTGTATTTTTCTGAAAACATACTTAGATTTGATTTGACCCATGTTATTTTCTAAATTTTATTCAAATTGTTATTTTTAAAACAACATTATGAGTTTAATTTATTGTGCCAACTCTGTCTTGCTGTTCTTTTTGCCTAAACATTCAACAGAACTTTGGAATATTTGGTTTAGATCTACGAACCAAAAAAATCCAATCCTTTGAATGAGGTTTAATCTAAATAGTAAGTTTTACTCTATCTAGATCGATAGGAAGGAACTTCACTAGTTTTTCTTTTAAGCGGAACACAACGGCCCCAACGCAAGCACAGTCCTAGGTTACATTACAGCTATTTACCTATTAGATGTTTTTATGTAATAGTCACTTAACAACAATATTTTAACAGTAAGACACATAAGAAATATGGGAAGTAAGCTGAAGGAAGTAAACAAATCTCACCAGCATATAACGTTAAGGATGGAGCCACAATAGTCCCTTGCGCTGAAAACATGGTGTCAGACTCAGAGGCCACCAGGTCGCGAACATAGGCCTGCGGCAAGCCCCTTAGTTCTAAATCGCTTGTTGAGTATCTCACACTAGAAAACAATGATAAAGCAATAAATTGCAGTTTTTTCTGTTTCTGGTTTTCTGTTTTCTCATCACTTCAAAGATTACCAGCTGAAAATCTCCGCATTGTGATGAATAAGATCACTCATGCATATAGATATAGCTTTAAGCTGAAAGTGATTTTATTGGTTACATTTCTACTTATTTTAAAACGTTTTGGGTCCCTAAGTTTATTTGTTTTGTTTTTTTTTTAAGTAAATTACTGTATTTTGTTTGTTTTCGTATGTATGCCACTGTGCTTTTTGCTAAATGCAGCAAATTTACTTGTACCTATTTGTAATAAGCGGTGGCTTCTATAACGACAGTGTATAGGCTAACGCCTTACTTACCTATTACCCCGTGGGAGGAAAAATTAACATTACATTTTGGAAACTCTGGGCTCCCGAGCAAAAACAGCTAATGACGCATCTAACAAGGCGTAATGATAAGAACGAGAGAATAATGATATTACAACTCTGATGGATTTGTTTCAAACAATTTACAACCTCAAGAGGTTACAAGGACAAAGTATTGTAATATACCTAAATCAATATACGGTGTGACCGTGTGAGTATCTTTACTTCTTTGTCATCTTGTCCGGTGAGTACCTACCAACATTCTCCACAAACGGGCTGAACTCAGACCTTTATTAAATTTCACGGTGATGAAATGAACAACATGAACCTCTTATCGCTCGCTGTTGCTAGTTTAATATGTATGTATGTGTAATATAATGAAATCATGAAGCCCTACCGCCTCTTGCCGGGGCTATGTGCTTATACAGCTCTAACACGGGTACTTATATGAACCTGTCCTTAATCTTGAAATGAAAACTAACTGAATTCCGCCTTCATTGTAAGACCCCTCGACTTTTGGTAACTTGATCACGTCTGCTGGCGGTAGTGAAATCGGCAAGTTAGGATCTCCCTTTAACCACATATCCAGGAATGCCATCAAATTCTCTTCGAATTCATTACATGCTGCATCTGAAATCATTGACCATTTGTTGACATCATCCCTAGCATTTTTATTTTTCTTAATGTATAAACCAGCATAGCACAGATCGTTAAGCAACTGCACTTTATTATCTTTCTTAACTACTGTTAAGCAACTGTCCTAACTATCATTCGCTGTTCCCTTGTTTGCCGAGATAAGTCCGCCATTCTATCATGTCTATCAGTATGATCTGTCTGTGGTATCATAACATCTAATGGGATGGACCTATTTGGAAGTGGATTCGATTTTTTTGTTCTTAGCTATAATTTATTGATTCCGGAGATTTGTAAACTTTTTTTAAAACCAATCTTTTGATAAAGTCGACATTTTTTACCTAGTATTTTGCCTGTTGGCCCTTAGTCGTCTAAAGGGCGTTTAGGCGCATAATGTCAAAAGCGCATAATGGTAACAGCTCGCAAAATGGTAAAAGAGCAAAACGGTAAAGGAGCAAAACGGTAAGAGCGCAGAATGGTAAAGATTTCAGTGAATGGTAAAGATAGTATATGAGCTGCCAGGACCATATTAATATCATATTGGTGAATTGTTATTCCCTATCAAGTAATAAAACACAAATAAAACGTGAACTTTTCATATTTTAATATTTTTCAAAATTAAATAGTACGTATTGTAAGACATTATCAACATTCACAAAAGTAAAAAATAAGACTTTACGTATGTAGGTTTACTAGCTTTTTTGATGATTACCATGTGTGTCGATTATCTTATTTTGACAATAATGTTTTCGTTTTTATAATTTTTTTCTTGTAGTTTAAGTGCTTCTGATACAAAGATAATTCAAGACCTTTATTAATAAATAGCATTTGCTTGCGATTTCGCTTGCGTTAAATTATGTTAAACGATAGCCTATGTCCTTATACAATGTCCAATATAACTCTGTTAATTTTCATCAAAATTAGTTCAGGCGTTTAAGCGTGAAAACAGAACATACATACATACACACTTTCGCATTTTAAATATTAGTAGAGATACATTGTACGTTAAGCTACCAAATTTTGAAAAAATAAAAGTTCACGTTTTTTTGTGTTTTATTACTTGATAGGATAGTAGCAATTTATTAATATGATGTTAATATGGTCCTGTCTGGCAGCTCATATACAATAGCACTGAAATCTTTACCATTCTGCGCTCTTACCGATTTGCTCTTTTACCATTGTGCGCTTTTACCAATATGATGTTTTGTCATTTTGCGCTATTACCATTTTGCTCCTTTACCGTTTTGCTCTTTTACCATTTTCCGAGCGGTTACCATTTTGCGCTTTTGACATTATGCGCCTAAACGGCCCAAAAGTATGCCTATGTTTGACCTCAGGTCGTTAACTACATCCCTAACAAATTTCATCACAATCGGTCCAGCAGTATAGCCGTGAAGAGGTGACAGACAGACAGACAGACAGACTTTCGCATTTATAATATTAGTATGGATATGGATTTCTTACGGACCACCTACGACGCAAGAGCTTAGCTCCTTAATTTATATGAATATGATATAAACTTAATAAAAAATAAAGTGTCTTATTTTTTTATATATTTATGACTAGCTGTTCCCCGCGGCTCCGCCCGCGTGGGACTCGGTTATATCGCGCCCAAAAGTAGCCTATGTTTGACCTCAGGTCGTTAACTACATCCCTACCAAATTTCATCACAATCGGTCCATCCGTTTAGCCGTGAAGAGGTGACAGACAGACAGACAGACAGACAGACAGACAGACAGACAGACAGACTTTCACATTTATAATATTAGTATGGATTAAGTACTATATTAATATGTATTTACTTACTATACGAGTAATAATACTTAAGAATCTACTTATCTGAATAAATTACAAATATGATAATGATAATAGGTAATTAAATGGTCACGACACAATGTAGTAGGTAGCACTCACCTCCACATGACAAAGAAAAAACAACAAACAAAATTACTAAACAGAATTTCATTATTTTTTAAATAAGAACTTAAATATTAATAAGTACAAGGGCCAAAATGTTTGGAATAATACTAACATATATTCGACACAACCGTTTATTTATAATGAGAAAAAAATCCCTGTACCATCACATTAATTATACGCTTTAATCCTTACTAACAATAATTCCAAAGAACAGCTATAAAACTTATTTACAAGTTACATTCAACGTAGCAGGTAACTAGCTAGGTAATTGTGTTTTGTTGGTTTGTGTATAAACACGTTATGGTGAATTAATCTTAGGGATTAACTTTAACTAACATACTATCTGAGGACGACTTGACAGGGTCACGAAGCAATAAAACACTTTACTAAATAAACCATTAACATAGAATGACGTGGAATGCAGCATATATCAGATAATATAAAAGTAGAAAAAAAAATCATTTGTCAATCCCTTGTCGCCTTTTACGACATCAATACCACAAATAAAATTGATTAAGACTAGCGTTGCACTCTGAAGGTTTCAGAATCCATACGGCCAAAAACCCCATAAACGTACCTAATGACTGCAAGTGTGCAATAAATGAAAGAATATGATATGACGATAATTTATAAAAGAGATTTATTATATTTATTTCCTCGTTGTTGGTTTATGATATGATTTATTGATAAAATCACAATCATATTGGACATCTACGTATAGGAACGTAAAAATAATTTTGTGGGTTTCACATTCAAAGACGTATGATTCAGGCTTTGATTATACTTAATCAAAGCATTCAGGCATATAATAAATTCGCGCTTGTTATTGCGTTGCGTTGCGACCCGCAGACACTGCGACTATACATACAACAACCGACACTGGCGCTGCTGTAGACAGTTCCCGATGGACTTCGACCAACCTAAAAGGAACCCAAGCAACAAGGCACTTTGTATTGTACTAAGCGCTCAGGTTATAACGTTATACGACTATGCACACCCTGGTGTCATTTCTTCGGAACCGCTTCTCGGCCTCTGACGTGGTTCGTAGACTACCAGATGGCAGTTGGGCTTAACCAAAATGGAAACAACTACCTAAACTAACACCCATATTCTCAAACGTTTCCTCAAACTCCACTCATCCTCACTCGACCTCAATGGTATTCATAGTTGACACTAGCTTCCTCACCTTAAGGAAATTACTCAATGGAGGTGAGGAATGAACTGTCAAAATATAAGGTTGGTCGAGAGGTACCTTAAGGAAGCCTCGAACGTTTCGTTTAACGAAAAGTAGGTGCTTTTATTGAGGACCAGATTTAAAAGAACTTGTACCTATTATAATAAGTTCTTTGTGTATTAAGTATTTTGTTGTTTTATAATAAATCTATGCCTGTAAACTAAAATTGATAAAGAAACTTTGTCAAAAACTCTCTTTACGTCAAAAACTTAAGCATTTTACCAACATACAGAAATGAAACGGAACGTCATTCCTTGACTCATCCTCACTGGAGTTTGCTCAAGGAAACAATTAAGAATACCGTTTTCAAGGAAAGTTGGAGGACTTCCTTGAGGCGTCCTCGAATGAGGTTGAGTGGAGGAGACCTATGAGGCAACGTTTAAGAATATGGGTGTCTTCATTTTATTAATCTTCTTCAGTCCTACTTTAGTCAAGTCAAAAAGTAGAGTCAGATAGCTAAGTGAAGCGGTGGAAAATTTTCACTTAGCTATAACTTTTGATTTTGGTGACAAAGATAAAAGTCACGTAATCGGCACTGTACCACTTCCCAACACTCACGCTTGTTCACGAACACTTTGCGAATAATAATCCACCAATATTAAGCATATAACCTAAGTTTTAGAAATTAAATACAGCGCGGACATAGCGACAATTTACTTTCCCTCCAAAAAATCTAAGTAATTAATATTTTCCAACCAAAACGAAAACTTTTTTTTTTGGTTGGAAAATATTTCTTTCCGGAAAAAGTTAAAGAAATGTTGTCATTGTCAGTGTCACTGTCCAATGTATCTATTGATCTGACATCTGAACTGTCAAAAACAGCTGTTCCGCTTGCTTCGCTTTGCTTGGCAGGCAGACTGGGAATCGGCGATCGAGCTCTCATTTTTAATATTGTGACCTGTTCCTAAAATAGAATTTATGTATTGTGCTAATATTGTACAGCATGAAGATTTAGTAATTCTAGTTTCCACAACTATCTTTTAATAAAATGGGCAATCGAACTAAAGTACAAGAAATGTTTTACCAGATCAAGAAGATGTTGACCTGGTCTTATGCAAAGGGATTAATCCTTAATCCAGCACAGCTACCAGTTGTAGCTTTTCTCATCATCGTCGCGGAACTAATTATCAACGTGTTAGTAGTGGAAAAAGTGCCATATACTGAAATTGATTGGAAAGCTTACATGCAGGAATGTGAAGGGTTTCTGAATGGAACATTCGATTATAGTAAACTTCGTGGAGATACTGGACCACTAGTATACCCTGCAGGTTTTGTTTATATGTATTCCATCTTCTATTTTCTTACTAATCAAGGTGAAAACATCAAACTGGCTCAATATGTGTTCATTGCAATTTATCTTTTACAGCTGTATTTTGTACTTAAAATTTATATAAAGACCAGAAAGGTACCGCCATATGTCCTTGTTATTACGATACTAACTTCATATAGAATGCATTCAATATATGTATTACGTCTGTTTAATGATCCTATAGCTGTTCTCTTTTTATATGTTTCTCTAAATTTCTTTATTGATGGCAAGTGGTATTTGGGAAGTATTTTCTATAGTTTAGGAGTATCAGTTAAAATGAATATACTCCTGTACGCTCCTGCTTTGTTTTTCTTCTATTTGGTCAATTTAGGTTTAAGGGACACTATTAAACAACTTTTTGTTTGTGGATTGCTACAAGTTGTTTTGGGTCTTCCATTTTTAATAGGCAACCCTGTTGCTTATTTAAAAGGAAGTTTTGACATAGGTCGTGTTTTTAATCATACTTGGACTGTAAATTATAGATTCTTAGAAATAGATATTTTTGAAAACAAATGTTTTCACTTGACTCTCCTGGCAATTCATATCATGTTGCTTATTTTATTTCTGCCTATGTGTGTACAATATTTTAAAAGTTATTGCCGACTGAAGTATGTTCAAAAACAAGTTCAACCTCAAATTGATGCCAAAAATAGAGAAAATAAAAAATTAAAACAGATAAAAAATGCCAAACGGAAATCTGAATCTGGCAAGAAAACTAATGACAGTGAGGAAAAACTGACTAAGGAACAGGAAGACTTTTTAGGGTCATTTGAAGCAATGCTCCAAAAATCCCAAAAGACTGGAAAAAAGGCAGCAGCAAAGCAATCAATACCCACCATCGAGGATCCACACTATAGTATTAATTTTGATATTCTGTCCCAGCTGTTCATTTTACCCATGTTTGCAGTAAATTTCATTGGAATAGTTTGTGCACGAAGTCTACATTATCAATTTTATTCATGGTATTTTCACAGCCTACCTTACTTACTTTGGTCTTGTAATTACTCTGTCATAGTAAGATTTTTAATTTTAGCACTTATTGAAATGAGTTGGAATACATACCCTAGTACAAATTTAACTAGTGGTTTATTGCACATCTGTCATTTAAGTATAATGTTTGGAGTTTATAAAAAAATATCTGCTGAATTAAAAATGGCATCAAAAGTACAATGATCTTATGTAGCTTAAATATAAGACTAAAATAATGGTCAAAATCAGTGTAGGTCAGTCCATCCATACTGAGATATAACACAAAAAGCTGTAGGTGCACATTGAGGTACACATAAAAAAATATCAGTCCTCAAAGCTAATAAATGTTTTATATTAATAACAATGGGATGTTTTTTTTTTTTTTAAAGGTTCAGTTTCTGTATAACTTGACCTCATGAAGTCCTGGGGGGTTACTACAGTCTCTTTAAACCATGCAAGTTCCAGTGAGTAAGCGAGACAGCGCGATACATGATGTAAGGCGCATCTCCCTTACTCACTGGAACTTGCATGGTTTTGAGATGGTATAGAAAACAGGTGCTCCTCTGCCTTGATAGAATGGACTCCCAAATAGGTTTCTAATATACCTACTAGTAATGGCAGGTTTTTGTCATCGCCATGCAAGGTCCTTTTTTTTATATATTATGTTGCATAACTTAAACTTTCGGTAATTTTTTTCAATACAGCCATAATTTTCAATTTTTTATAAACTAACCACAAGCTTTGCAGCAATAGCGAACAGTCATAGCGGCGGGTGTGACTGACGAAGGAAACTCCGCATAAAAAAAAGATTTAAATATTTTGATGTGTGTGTACATAACTTAAGTATTTTTATTAATAAAAAAATTCTACCGCAATATTTTTTTTTTTCTAGTATATTAGTTATGTAATTAATTCATTAAATAATAAAATCTGTTAATCAACAGCTCAATAAAAATGTAAAGGAAGGAGAATAAAGGAAGTTAATAAAAAAAAACTAATAAGCATTTTGAGATTATTTATTATGAACCATATTAATACAACTGATCAAAGGAATATCTAATTATAATCTTAATTTTAGAGATTGAGGCATATAAATACTTCCTCTGATATCACAAATACCACCATTGTTCGGATCCGCCTATCCGCCCAAGCTTGCCCCATTCTTCATAGCAGTATATTCCCATCATACTCTATTCTTATATATTTTTTTACTATATAACAAAGCTATTTAAACAGTTAAAATATTTTTGAATAACACTGCCTCATTTGATAGAGCAGGGTGTAATAAATAAGAATCAAGGAAAGTAATTCAAATGCACTGTTAAATTAGGCCGGTACAAGGTGCCAACAAAATCAAACTTCTATTGATCAATCAACATGTCCTATAGTTACTTCCCAAGACAACTTTAAATACTTATGGTCTATAAGCCTATGTGTAATCATAACTATGTACTTGTGCAGACCTTTGATTAGTTTGCTTTCTCATTCAAGAAACGAGTTACCATATAATGAATATTACTATTCAGTCAAAAATACCCATTCAGTAAAATCTAGACACTAGTCACAATTGCGATTAGTCTATATTTGTCGATGTCGAAGTCATCAAGATGCAGATAAATAAATCGCAATCAAAACGGCTATAGCAATTAAAGATATTACAAAAAAATATAAAACAAACAGTGTGTAAAGCGTGTACAAGTCAGTACTAATATTTCCATTCGCTACAGCACGTACGTATGTGTTTTTCGTATACGCAAACGAGACGACCTTACAAAATTAACACGAATACAAGAGCAGTCTTTCATGAACGGGTTTAACGTTTAACTAAACGAAATATAAAACGTTAGGGGTCTAAACGAAGCCGAAGTTTTTAGTTTTGATTGCGAGGAGTAGTTTGTGTTTGAGCACGTGTCGCGAGGAGTAGAGCGGGATGTAGAGGCGCGAGATGCATGTGTTGGCTGTGGGCAGGTGCGCGTCGTCGGCCGGCCGGATCGTCACCGACGGCATCGGCTGGAAACCCTCCTCCGACGCCGGCAGCGCGGGCGAACCCGTCCAGAAGTACACCTGTAGCGAGATAACTACGTGTCACGACTTGCATTACAAATAATTGTGATTTTGCCTGACAGAATTCGCACAAAACATATTTCTAGAGTAACAAAATCTAAACCTTTATGAGCTATATGACACGAAAAGAAGAAGACCTTCAAAAAATGAATGACAAACAACAAAAAATAACCGCCTAGTAAATGAAAATAGCAATCTATTTAAGAAAAATGTATAAATTAAGAAATAACAGACTTTAATCTGATAAATGAAATCGTTCGATTTTAGGGAATCAAATATCTAGTTAAGACCTTTTTTGGTGGAACCATAATTACAAAGGACGCTGTAAAAATGTATGGGGAGAAAAATGAGATGGTTTATGATCCCTGTGTTCAAGAGTACAACAATAACTCACTAGATCCTGCCGCTCCAGGTGCGTCATCTTGTCGACGATCGCCCATAGCCAGCGTTTGAACCTCGCCAGCCGCTCGGGCGGCTCGCCGCTCTCATCGTTGAAGCTGGTGTACGAGACCAGCGCGGCCACGTTGATGTCGCCCACTCCGTTCAGCAGCAGACGCAGGTCCTCGGCGGTCAGACCTTCCAGCGCCGATTCAGGCAACACGTCCAGGACTCCTACTCGCATCGCCTAAGGAAATGTTAGTGTAATTAGCAATAGAGTGATATACAATTTATTAATACATCGTACAAATATTACTAGGTATGTTACGAGAAGCAAAAAATTTTTACGTGGCTAACATTTTTGTTATTATTCAAGCAGCTTTGGGAAGTTTAAAAATAAAAATATGATTGTTATATGTCAAAAAATTTACAAAAATAAATATTGCTAAAGATTGAAAACGATGCTAATCTATATATACTAGGATCACAGAAGTACCATTTTATATAATAGGTACACTAACAAACATTGTGGTCAATTTACCTCTAGAGCTTTCTCTTGCGACAGCAGCATACGATGCTGCGCGTATTTCCGCACGTAGTCGTACACGTTAAGCGCAGTCACTTCCAGCTCTCGACCGCCGGGAACCAACTCCACGCAGCCGCCGCCTTCCTCTTCACACATATTTAGACTGAAAATTAAAAGAATGTGTTTTTTTAAAAACCTACTTTATTATAGACTAGTCCAGACTTCTCCGATATCGTTAATGCTAAGCAAAGATTTTAAATACAAGAACAGAACTGCTGCTACCTCACACATACTGATACACAAAAAACCAAAAGTGGTCGAACAAACTAGCGCAATGATTGGTAGAAATCTACGCCAATCAAAAATAACTTACTGGCCTAGGATGTATAGCACGTGCTAGTTGAGGAATAAAGGACATACTGCATTTCTTAGGCGAAGTATCTTATAAACTTACCTAAAGTTGAGGTCAAGTGCTGCAAACAACGTCTGCGAATCTCCCCTCTCAGCGTCGGCGACTAGTTGCCGCAGACTCTCGTATACGACAGGGTCGAAGAAGGCCAGGTCGTGGAAGCGCACCGGCCTTCCCAGAATGTACTTGAGCACGTGCCGGTTGAGGAACATGGGGCATAACTCGTTTTGGAGTAAGCATAGACCGATTATTCTGTAAACAGAATTTATATACAATGAAAACGAACCTTGGCAACTCACACGATTTAAGATCCTAATAATGGTGGATTATTATTTGTAAAGTGTTCGTGAACTAGCGTGAGTGTTGGGAAGTGGTACAATGTCATTTAAGGCCCTGAACACACTGGCGGTCAGAGTTCAGAGTTCCGTATTCCGCGTTCTTATAATGTATGGAGATCGCGGCGATTTGAGCGCTTTTGTATGTGAATGATTCTAAGACACCGCATATATTACAGAGAACGCGGAACGCAGAACTCGATACTTTGACCGCCAGTGTGTTCTGGGCCTAATTGACTAATCCTTGTCTCCAAGATAATGCTAAGTTCTTTCACAGCTTCACTTAGCCCTCCGACTTGACTAGACATAACTGATTACAACTTGAATTGACTTTGTGACTTGACCAAATTTTTGGTTGGAAGAACTTGAAGAACATTTAAATAAAATTTGATACTGGCAAAAATAAGCTATGTTTGATTGCCATTTTGTGAATTAATGCCATAACAAAAAAATACTAACCTGCCAACGTTTCTGAATGCGTTGATCCGCTCGGGCGTGGCGCGTCCCTGCCTGGGCGAGTAGTAGCCGCGCTTGCCGGGCGAGTAGAACAGCGGCGCGGCGTCGTCGGCGGCGGCGGGCGCGGACGGGCCGGCCGGCGGCACACCGCTCGACGCGCCGCTGCCGCTGCCGCCGCCGACGCCGCCGCCGCCGCGTTCCGATAGCGAGAACACGTCCAGATCTGAAATTATTTATTTATTTGAAAAAGAAAGGCATATAATACGCGGCACACAAAGCCAACCATACAACGTCAAGTTTGCAGTGCGCGTTTGAAGTGGCTTCCGGCACACTCGATGGTACACGACAAGTAAACTTATCAAACATACGACAATATAGATTTCAAAAAGTCGTGAAATGGAACAACTAGTTCTTTATACAATCATATTCTCTGTTACAATAATTGATCTGATTTGGCAATCACAGTAGCGCCTTTATTTTTTAAGACTTCCAATGACTATACACTAGCTTTTACCAGTACTTACAGTACTTTGGTTTTCTATAGACCTAACTTATGAAATACTAATGTGTCTGTAATTATGTATTTTTCAAAAGATTCACGTTATTATATTGTTGGCTTTTATACATAAGAAATAAAATCAAATCCATCCAATAGTACCAAAGCTAAAAGCGTTTAAACGAAAACTCCAGCTTTGTTATATCAGTATAACCTACTAAAATTAAGATTAATTAAGACAATAAATAAATCCAACTCACCAAGTATAGCCTCGGAGGGATGCATTACAATGAGATCCATTGCCTCGCGTACTTTTTGCCGTAGAGCGTCTTCACTTGCGAGCAGAACTAGTAGCTGAGCCGGTGTCAATTCCAGCAGCATGCCAGTTATCTTGCCAGCAAATGTTGGGTGGAGTGAATGTACCTGCGCGAAAAATACCGTATTTAATCATGCCTTTATAACGAGACTTTTTATAGTTCGCGTGCGACGATATTGACGAAATGGTTACAAATATTATGTTCGTCGGATTAATAATCTAAAGCAAGCTTATTATTGTTTTTACAAAATTATCCATTCTTCTTTATCAATCCCAATGCTTATGGTAACATTAAATTGACAGGTCTCAGAACTTGGTATGTATATAGAATTTTGTTAGAATACGAAAATATAATCTTTTTGGATGTCACATAGTAATCTTTTCTTACCTTAGGATATAGTCTTTCTCCTAGCTGTGCCTGATGAAGCGTTAGATGTTCGTTATGTCCTCCGGGTCTGTCTCCACTATACCCAGCGCCTTCAGTTCCAGGCGCAGCCTATAGATAAACAGATATATAAGTATTTCTATATACGTGAGAAAAACATGCTTATGTATATCAACCATTTAGGCTAGCATTCAATTTTTTACTAAAGAAACAATTTTACTCAAAACAATAAGGCGGCAAAATCGGTCTAGCGGTTGAGCAGTGAAAGCGTAACGCATTTACAATATTAATATGAATATCAGTTGAAAGTAAATATTATCTTATTGTTAGTAAGTTGCACTCATAAAGCGTGAAAATATTCGCTAAGTGTTCGTGAACAAGCGTGAGTGTTGGGAAGTGGTACAATGTCGTTCAAGTGAATTTTCCTTTAATCCTTGTCACCAAAATCTCCCAAGATAATGCTAAGTGAAACATCCACCGCTCCACTTAGCCCTTGATTAGACATAACTACTGACTTGACTTGACTTTGACTCTGTGACTCGGCTAAACGAAGAGCATTCAAAAAAAACTTGATACTGGCAAAAATAAGCTAAAAGTTTGATTGACATATTTGGATTATTGGAACATCAAAAAAAAAAGAAAAAATAAAAACAAAAACGTACTTGCGGCGAGTAAGGCCTGGCGTCCACGCTGAGCACCCTGCGCGGCTCCCGGGCGGCGGGCGGGCGCGGCGCGGGGCGGCCGGGCGCGCGCCGCCCCGCCTCCTTGGAGCGAGCGCGGCCCGCGCCACTTCTGCAAACGACGTACACATACTGTAACTCGACCTGTGCCTAGTGCGACCCTAGTGTGAGTTTTTGCGACTGCGTTAACGATTTAGTATGGCAAACCTGTACAGCGCCTCTGGCGGATAGTAAGGCAACTAAGAAATTCCATACAAAATCCTAACGCAGTCGCTAGCGTCTGCGTTTAGAAAAACTCATACTAAGGGCACTGGGCGACCGAGCTTAGCTCGTTTTACGCAACATGTTTTTGCGTGAAAATATGAGAGTAAATTGAATTCTCCCAGACATGGAACCTGGATAGATTAGCTTTTTGACTATGTCAGAACTTGTGTTTAAAATTTGAAAGCGATAAAACCTCCGTCTAAAGCACAAAACGCTTAAAAAAATTTTTTTTTTTTAAATATGTGCAAAAAAATTTTTTTTAAAGCTTTTTGTGCGTAAAACGGAGCGTAATGTGGCGAAAGCGATACATATAGCCATTACGAGAGGAGAGAATCGAGATAGGCGGTCAACCTACTCTTCATTACGGTAGGTACGGTACAGCAGGGTGGTCAGGTACAGGGTGTAAGTTTTATCCGCCCTTGATGGTACATGTAGATTTGACCACAGCAAACTAACACCCGAATCAATGTACTAAATTCCCTTCTTCCCGAATGTTACCCCTGTTACGTACCTCGCGCCGCTGCCGGCAGCGCCCGCGCCGCCACCGGCGTTGGCGACACCGGCCGTGCCGTTGGTGCTGCTGCCGCCGCCGCTGCCGGTGCTCGGCTCTAGCGGGGGCAGCTTCTCGTTGGCTAGCAGAGCCTGGATGCGATAACGATGTTTTATTAACCTTAATAAGGTAATATAACGCAAAGCGAATTTAAAAAAAATTTGACTGTATTAGAAATAGGGGTATAATAAACGATCTAATATCCGTAAGTCCGCACTACGATTAGCCTGTATTGTGTCGCTAAGAAAGATATATTAAGTCCGTATAGTTTTACCGTTCAGTTCAACTAGTAGGACTAAACGGAGAAAAATCCTCGTATCTACAATGTAGTGTCTAGACAGGACCTTAATTACTTGCAATTTCAGTTTGATCCAACAAAAAGCATTTCATCTGAACGTTACCATTAGGCACACTGAGAGAGCGGAAGCTGAGCGCTGGTAGCTTACCAGCACTCTTAAAACCATGCAAGAAAGATTGAGTAATGGAGATGTCGCCTTACATCATGTATTGCGCTGCCTCGCTTATTCACTGGATCTTGCGTGGTTTTAAGAGATGGTAGTAACCCACCTGGCTCGCGAATGTTTCTTAGAGTAGTTACTCTAACAGTAACTATCTAGTTGGCACGGTCGCGATCCATCTCCCTTCTATACACAACTTACCTCAGCGACACTGGTGTAGAAGGATCTGGCGACACCACTGCCCTCTCCTGGCTCATCCCTGAATGTAACTTTGACGCGGTTGACAGCGAGCGGCGGTTGAGCGCTGTGAGCGCGCCTATTCTGGCCGGCGAATGCGGTATTCAGCTCCGCGAATGTTTGTTGGAGCAATTTGGCGCGGTCGCGCTCCATCTGTACAACAAACGATTTAATTTTTTTGTTATTTGACTCGATGATAAAGAAAATAAACCAAAATCTTCAGTAACTTTCATTTTTATGTATTAATTTTCCTACCTTATTTTAGTTTTTGTAACTAACACCCATATTCTTAAACGTTTCCTCAAACTCCACTCATCCTCACTCGACCTCAATGGTATTCATAGTTGACACTAGCTTCCTCACCTTAAGACGATACCTCGGTGAACACTAGCGCCACCGTCATTTAAAAATCATTATTCGCTGAAAACACAAGTTATCAAAAATCCGCCTACTGTAATTATAGTTCTGGATCTGAAGTTAATTTAAATCATATTCAATTATTAAATTATAGTACCATATACCATATACCATGTAGTTACAAATTGTAAAACTGCTAAAAGTGGCCGTTTTAAGCAATAATGCGATTTGTAACTATAGGGAATTACCTTATGTAAAGTCAAATCTCTTTGCTGCGAGTTGCGCAGTTTCTCCATATCCCTTCGGAATTTGACCTCTTTAACCGGGAATCCTCCAAGCTCGTCTACTACAGAGCCGGGCTCCAAGCCAACGTCTTCAGTGAAAACTCGGCCGAACAAGTCAAGAGACAGCCGCCATCGGCCGAGGAGTAAATCATGTGATACCGAGGCGCCGAGCGATGGGCATGTTCGCCTGTCAATAAAGTACCAACTTAAAATTGCATAACATCTTTTACAATTTTATGTTGCTCGATTTATAGTAACTGTATTCAACTTTGAATAATCTTTCAACCCTCTTGGATTTTCGTTGGTTCTACAAATCTAAAAGAAACTATTGTACAGTACTATAAGCAAAATATGCTGCTAAAACAAAACCCAAGCCGCTGTCACTTTAATAGGTACAGACTGAGTGAAACCTATTTTACTATTTTACTTAAGTTTTAAGAAACTATTTATGCATTTGCTTATAATATAACAGCTATGAAATGCTTAGGAAAACACGTAGGTGACAATAAGAATTTAACAAAACAAAACATTTAACCAATAAAGCATCGATAACAAGAACAACGAAACTGCCAATCAAACAATCTTATTTATCAAAATCGGTCCAGTAATTTCGAAGTCTATGATGCAAACAAACAAACAAACAAATCTTTATAACATTAGAATAGAATACGAATGTCATTGTTTATTTATCATAAAGTATTTAAAAAAAAGATACATACGGCTGCGATGGAGTATTGAGTGATGGCAGGAGTGGCGGCGGCGGCAAACCGGTGGTCTCGACTGTCACGTGCGCCGATATCTCTTGCGACTCCAGCGGGTCGGCTGCACTTAATAGTTCACCCTACGCAAGCAAATGGTATTAATATGACGACCATGTTGTAAAGTTCCAAGGAAAGACAGAGTAAAGAATTTGTGAGCGTTTTTGTTTTTGAAATAAAACTGTAATGAATCTCCGTTTACAGGAATAATGTCTGTAAGGGTGGCCTTATAATATACTATTGGTCGATAATAACTCAAGAATCGGTAATGTCCGCAAGGTAATGTCTATTACTAGATAGTAAAAGTAGTAGAATACCAAGATCGGTATTGACGAATAAAATTTTGCAAACCTAGATTTGTTTCACAAACTAGTATGTAAAAGTAGAAATATACCAGTTAAACTCAATAGGAACTTGACACAGCTATGAATTGGCATAGTTAGGGAATTCAATACAAACAAGTTTTTTGGCTTTACCACTCACAATTTCTTCACGTCTGAATCGTAAAGAAATATAGCCATCTATGTCCAATTGAAGAATGTAGGGAATGAATTTTGATAATAAAAAGTCCCCCAAATAAGTGGAGCGACTTACAGCACGTACAATGACAGTCTTGCCAGGACTGCGCGATGAGGACGCGCGTGGCTCGGCGGTGGAACTGCTAGGACCTGCGCACAGGAAAATAAAACATTGGCAACTTTTTTGAGATGTGAAAACAAATCAAACGAAACAACCTCTAGTTTTTCTAAATTCAATAGTTATTCTATGTGGTGGCCTCATCAAAGAAGTAATGTTGAAGCAATCTGTGCATATAAAATAAATTAGTAGTGTCAAAATTATTTTTCTCCTATTTTACGTCTACCTTCTAAACCATGAAAGATATCTTAACCATAATTCACAACATTTCATTTTTTTATAGGTACCTCAAATTGTTAACTATTTTGAAGTTTATGTTTTAATAATACCGTAAAAAAAAATTCGAGCATTTTTATCGCTTATTTATCGAAATATTCCCAAAAAACTTTGTGCAGTCTCAATGGCGGATTAACGTCGTGTATACCTTTGCGCATTTACACAGTGTAATTAAAAAATTGAGGTGTCAAATGTCATTGTCAATTCAAATAAAGAGATAGTCTGTGGTTTGACCATTCTTTTCATCCTCCTCCTATCACCTTAGATCATGTACCTATAGATGTACAAATAGCATTGCGGCACATGAGACAGAAGATGGACTTTCCTATTTCACCAACTCATTTTCGCAGGAAATGACAAATCGTAACTACATCTATATTATTTCTAAATCTATGTTATCACCACTACCAACCAAAAACAAAAACAAACAAACGTCAAACGTCAATCGTGACAATGTCAATTTCATTATTTTTATTTTTTTAACAAAGGTAATGGGTTTATTTATCCTCTAAAGCATTTTTTGAATTTACAAAACTTTAAAAATATTTTTCTATAATTTAGATCTAAAATATCACGAAAAGAAAAGATAGGTGTTTCCTAGTTTTCAAAATACTATTTACTGAGCATAAGAAAACAAATAGAAAAAAAATGAAATGTTGTCAATTATTGCTGAAAAAGTTAAAACACGACTTGCGTGTTTCTCGCAGTGAAAGTGTAAATGTTACCTGGCGAAGGCGATGCGCCGATCTGTTGATGTGGGGCTTCTATAATGGAGCAGGCCGTATCGACCAATGTGTGGAACTCCGATGGCTGCGAGCTTGCCTCTTGCATTGAACTGCTGCTTGAAGACATCGTCACTGAGTGTGGATGCCTAAATAAATAATAAAAAATAAACAGGCGGTTGTGGGGTTCACATGGATAGAAACCTTGTATTTTAAAATCTAGTAACAGATGCCAATGTCTTCGTTGCATAATACACATACCTGTGATGTTTTTTCCTTGGTATAGCTCTGGCTTCGTTTGAATCTGAATCCGATAGGTATTCTCCGTCTGTGTCAACGTCCATTTTAGTTCCAACATCCTTTGTACATGACAGGTCCTAAAAACAAATATTAAAGTTTACCGTAAAAGAAACTTTCCAAAATATATTAGACCAAGCAATTTGAAAGAGTAATAACTACCTTGGATAGATATCGAATTGACAAGAAAAAAATAATAATAATGCACAAGTGACATAGTATTTAACCATTTTGTTAACTTTCTCACAGCTTATAATGAACGAAGCTTTATGCAATAGACATAGATTTTGGCGCCATCGCGAACGGCACAGATAAATTTGTTTTATCATCTATCGTGTTAATGGCTAACAACTATATAAATCTGATTGTTTTAGCGATTGTGGTGTAGAGATTGCTTCACTAGACTCTGCGTTACCGAGCACTAACTATCCAGGTGCGCCAGACGTCTCTCTGGCTCTGACCACGCTCTGAGAGGCTTTGTTTGTAATAACAGAATATACAATGGCCGACTTATCCCCCCTCTATCAGTCAATCAGCGCTCCGCAACCTTACCTGTGGCTCGTCCCTGGGCGCGGTGTGGGGGTGTGCGGGGGGCGCGGGCGGCGCGGAGGCGGGGCGGGCGGGGGGCGACCACGCGCGGTCGCCGCCCGCAGTCGCGCCGCGGGACGACAGGCCCAGCCGCCGGGGAACCACTGGTTACCAAAAAATACTCATTACTAACAAGACTGCTGTGTTGGCCTCACAAACACTAGAATAGGAAAACTGAAAGGTTAGATTGCATTTAGAAGACACTTGAGTTAGAAACAAAAAAAGCTGTGTATACAACTGGGAAAGTTTCTAAACATCATGATTTATTTTAATAAAAATATTAAGTAATGTAACACATACATGTGTACGTGTGTACTGTACATATGTGCATGTGTACGTGTGTATGTAGAATACTTGCACCACACCACACATGAAAAATACAAACCATTACCGCATGTTCGATTTTGATCAGTTTGTTACCCCGATAGGCATTCCACAACAATTGTAGTTTGAGACGCGCGTTGGGCTGCAGCAGCTGCAGCTGTTAACTACCAATACAGATTACACCACTGACTGACCTTCGAGCGGGTTGTTGACCCCTGGCGGGGCATCCCCCGAGGCGGGCACGGTGACGGGCTGTCGCGGCATTCCGAACAACTCCTCGCGACGAGCGTTGGGCTGCAGCAGCTGTGGCTGGTCTGCTAGAGGCAGCGCGTCTTGCATCGTCACTGTTGATACATTCAAACATTATGGAATGCTATACGTTCACCGCTAAAATAACACTAGCGACGAAGGAGGGAGAGAAGAAACCGGTTGCTTTCCGTACACCCAGTGCAGAGCACGCCTGTTGCACGCTTGTGTGCACAATGAGCGTAGCGATCTAAACGCAGTTCTATAGACTTTTCTCTTTGTTACATTATTCACTGTTATAGGTACGCCGAAGTCTTTTGATCGCAACCCAAGTATTTACGGAAAGTTTTTTATGCTAATTTGTCACATATGTCCTAAATGAAAGTGCATAACATTTAAAAGTAGAGGTCGAAAATAGATTGAGCTGTAAAATATACTAGATACAACGTGATAAATCACCATAAATTGATCAAAGCAGATCCTTGTACCAATGTTTATTTTCTATGTAAAATCCTGTGTATAAATTACATTAATTCTGCATTATATTATGTTACTTACTATTGAACGGATCCGGCGGCGGGCACCCCAAGCAAAGCGTAGACTCTGATCGTTGGAAGAAGGCGTGCGTGCGACCGCGCGCTCCGTCGCTCTCACTATCAGACTCGGCAGCCGCGCTGCCGCCAACTACCATTTCTTCTTCGCCTTCTTCGTTTTCGTTCTCATCCTGTCACAAAAATGAAAAACAAATGAC
Organism: Apomyelois bistriatella; assembly: GCA_947044815.1. Taxonomy (NCBI): domain Eukaryota; kingdom Metazoa; phylum Arthropoda; class Insecta; order Lepidoptera; family Pyralidae; genus Apomyelois; species Apomyelois bistriatella. The sequence continues at coordinate 6,187,056 of OX345691.1, forward strand.
ATGTTGTTTGACGTTTTATGTGGGTTAAAATTCAAATTCAATTTTGTTAGTACATAATTATAAGGAATTGGGTATGCTAAATTTTTTTAACACACAAAAATACGAAAACCATTTCGAGATATTTTGATTTCATACCATATTTTTGTATTTTCGACAAGAAAAGTACATTGATTGCGGTAAAATATTCAAAAATGCCGTGGAAGTTGTAACATTCATTCGACACCTAAATGACGTCATTACGCAAATAAAGCTGCGTCTACGCTTTAATTCGTATCCTAAGTGCGTGCGTGTCCACACTTCAGATTCCGACTAGGATTACGACCGTAAAAACGGACAAATTATAAAAAAAAAATTATGATCTTTCAATGTCATGTCAATCGATTGATTTTGATTTGATGTTTCGGAATAGTTGGCGCGATAAGACGTGTTTCTGGTGGCTTACCACCATCTCTTAAAACCATGCAAGAACGATTGAGTAAGGGAGATGTCGCCTTAGGTCATGTATTGCGCTGTCTCGCTTACTCACTGGAACTTGCATGGTTTTTAGATATGATAGTACAGAAATACCGATCCCGATTATGATAGTAAGGAATAGAAAGATCTGGGGGGTTACCACCCACCATCTCTAAAAACTACCATCCCTAAAATCTTGCATGGTTTTAAGAGGCTATAGTATCTGCCTACTACCATCTGTCCAGTTGTCTATCCAGTGAGTAAGCGAGAAGTCGCCTTAAATGATGTATTGCGCTGTCTCGCTTACTCACTGGATCTTGCATTGTTTTAAGAAACGGTAATAACCCAGGAGCTTACTACCGTAAGATAGTAGTAGGCCACGCCTTACACCATGTATTGCGCTGTCTCGCTTACTCACTCGTCCTGGCATGGTTTTAAGAGATGGTATTAAGCCACCTGACTCTGACTATAGACTTACTTGACTGTGATAGATTACTGACTTGACGTTTTTGACTTGATTAAAGTAGGACTGAAGAAGATTAAAATTTCAAGAAAGGCCTTAATGGACTTGTTTCTAGGGCCGTAAAATTATTGTACAATGGCACGTTCGTTTTTATTGTGACCACACTGTGGCACTTTACTATATAATGGTAACATCGTCTAGTAAAATGACTTCTAGAACGATAAAACTTTAAAAATTCATATAAAATTAATAACAATAATTTAAGCGAAAAAAATCAAATTAGTTTCCTAAAATAGCCTAAATTTTCAGTTAAAAATAAAAAAAAAACATTTTTTTAGACTAGCGGGGGCTTTACATGGTGAATTATGAATGTCATGTACATTTATTCATCACTAGCTGTTGTCCGCGGCTCCGCCCGCGTGGGACTCGGTTATATCGCGCCCAAAAGTAGCCTATGTTTGACCTCAGGTCGTTAACTACATCCCTACCAAATTTCATCACAATCGGTCCAGCAGTTTAGCCGTGAAGAGGTGACAGACAGACAGACAGGCAGACTTTCGCATTTATAATATTAGTATGGATAGTATGGAAGTATGGATATGTAAGGATTACGCAGTACGTGTACCAAGGCAGTCATGTACAATACGGGCATTATTCAGCACACTTGGCGATAAGCAGTATGCTTAAAATTGCGTCTAGCACTGCTGAAATTACAATTACAACATACCGAAGTCCACATATGGTGATGATGATGAGGTTGCGGCTGAGCAGCTCGCATGTAGTACACGAACGCGTCAAGCACGTACGCGACGTGTTTTAAAGCAGCCACGTCCAATACGGGCAGTTGTTCAGCATGTTCCGCGCTATGGGCGCGAAGTAGCGACAGGCAGTATGCTAGGAATTCGCGACGAGCACTGCCAGCTTCAACACCTGAAATTAGAACTAAAATTTTTAATGTTGTATTGATTCAAAAGACATTTATTTCAAATACATAAAGATAGGTGTATCCTAGTATTTAAATGGAAATACAAAATGGAAATAGTGGCACTAACGTTTTTTTTTAAATTATATCCCATAATTTCTATTGCGATTCTGTTTCTATTATAACATTAATGACGTTTTTTTTCCGCCGCCGCCCGCAATGGAAATAGTATGCTCTGTCCCAGTATTTCTATCAATGGAAATTCCGAATGGTAATAGTGAAAAAAAAATATAGATTGGATGGTGAAGCTGTCGACGTTGTTCGTCTGTCAGTGGTATCTGCTGCTGATTTCACCCGAGCTTGAGCAATTTGCACTGTTCGACATCATAGAAGAAACTTTCCAATTATCACATACCTTGCTCGCGGTCTCTGGTTCTAGGGACTTCAGGCCCACCGAAGCCAATAATGCGAGTGGCGGGCGCTGTGAATGACGTGGTTCGTCGGGCAGCGGGCGCGCTAGTGCGGCTGCTTTCGCCCGTGCTTGAGCTAGTTGCGTTGTTTGATGTCAGGGATGCACCGAATCTAAACAATAAAAGGTATATATTAAAAGTGTTTATTTATTTGATTAATGCGGCACAGAATAATAGGAATGGCAATGGTTGCAATTGGTCATGACAGGTTAAGATTCTTAATACATTTAAACTTTGTTGAACGTGAGAAAGAAAGGCATAAAAGTACACAAATTTTAGTTGTAGGTATACTATTTTTAAGTTTAACACTACATTTTTATAAACTTGTAGCTACACAGGTTATGTTTGCCATAACATTTTGTTTTATTAAGTAAATGACTAGTGTAATAACATTTAAAATTACCTCAGCTGAGCTTCAGTGGCGTCCATAACCGTTACGAGCCAGTCCCATGTGGGTTTCAACTGCCTCTCGAGGTAGCACTGCAAACGCAAAGCCTCGCGGAAAGCGAGCGGTACTACCCGAGGCAGAGGCAATGTTAGGCGCTCGTATTCCCACAGGAGATCGGCTATTTGGCGGATTACAATACCTGAAAAAGAGAAAATATAAACCAGTTCGTGTACAGTTCTTTATGCAGCAATTTATATGCGAGTAGAAACATGCGTTTCGAATCACTCGACAGTGAGACGCTCATACATTCCGTTCACATGCTGTCACACGTTCTACGTGCGCAAACACGTTTCTACTCGCGCGTAAATAGCGTCATCTAAACACGCTATAAGAGAACACTGCTTATGCAACCTGTAGGTGCTTGCTAAACTCAGTTGCCATGGCGGCCAAAAGGATTATTTTCTAGACGCCTTTGGCACCACGTGTCCACACTTGCAATAAGAGCCTGCTTTTTCATTACAGGCTATAATAATCAAAAATGCCATAAGATAAGATATTACACTGGAAAAACTACACTTCTAAAGCGGTGCGGTGCGGCGCGGTAATCAACACACCGCATACAATATTTTTATAATCCGTGTTCCTAACTAAAAATAAACTCACCGAAAGCTCTGGCTAAACACGAAGCTGTAGTGGAAGTAGAATGCGGGTCTTGAGCTCCGGCAGCTGCCGCCGCGGCCGATCGTCGAAGCGACGCGGGGTCTATGAATACCAGAGACGACCCGCCGGACAGACGAACACCGCCCGTGCTGCTGCTGGCGCCGCGATTCGGCTCTCGGTTGCTGGAAATAAGGTTGAGTTTTGGCATACAATGGAATTTACAATCTAATGGTATTGAAATAAGCTGATTGTCAGGCTTTTCTATCTGGTTTGGAAATGAGGGTTTTTAATATTTTAAACGTTGCTCAATATAAGCATTGTAGCGGTTTTGGAACATGATTTACAAAGCAACAATGAAAAGTAAAAAAACATACAGTTTTATGAAAGTGAGGTTAAACAAAAATTATTAAAAAATAAACTAGGCAGTTACTTTTTTAGTAATGTCAGAACAAATTTATTTATAAGACTTGTATGAAATACGATCAGTCTTTATTTTTCTATTGAAATATTTTACTCCAGCCTCGTAAAATTTGTCAGACTGTGTAGTCATCATCTTAGACGGATCTAGTGTTTCTGTATCCATAAAGCATTATTCGTGTATTAGTATACTATTTACGCACGATTAACAAGCTAACGATGTCGAAATGAGTGACAAAGGCGGAGATGAAATAGAGTAATAGACATACCGTATAGCCCACTGCATAGAGTGCGGTGCTAGATTAGGCCTGGAAGGCGGCGCAGTGCGACGTTCCAGCGGTTCCCCATCATGTAAAGGAGGCTCAGCCTCTCCATCTTGTTCGTCAGTTTCTCCAGCCTCAGAGTCTTCGTCCTCGGGCTGAGTGGAGTCACCACTTTCGTCTTCTGGATACAGCAATAGAGATGCTATACCTGTTACAATAAATATTAAGTGATATGTCATAACTGGGCAAGTTATCAGATTCATTTACAGTGAGGGTGATCAAAAACGTCATACAAAATAATTTTGCTGTGTCCTGCGGCTTCACTTAATATACTATTCTAAATAACTTTAGTCAAAAAACTCTACATCTTTATATTAGGATAAAATATTAACAGTCTTCTCAGAAATAATTTTATTTACAAATCTATTTGAAAAGGGAGTTTTGTATTGTATTCTTGCCTAACAACAGCTTATGTGACAGCAAAGCAAATAAAAAAAAACTATGGCATAGGTAACCTTATCCAAGTATTTGTTTGACTCACCAGCATCCGATCCCTGCGTAGCGCCAGTCTGAACACTGCGCTGCGCTGATTCAGCGTTGTCTTGGTCGTCGGAGTCACTCTCCGTCTCCACTTCAGCCAGCAAGTCCAGTTCACTCTCACTCTCGCCACCTTCGGCGCGTTCAGTACCGTTTTCGACCACAACGTGTTGTTCTTGGGCTCTATTGGGTAATACAAAATTTGAGATGGTAGCATAAAACAAAAAGAGAAAGAAAAAGTCACGATCTCTAGACAAGAACATAGCTCTTATGATAATAACAATACAAAATTTGAGATAACTAAATAATCAGACATTTCTTATATAGCTCTTGCCCTCATTGTACTCGGTTATATCACTCCAAAAAGAAACTTATGTTTCACCCTAAATTTTTAACTATATCCATACCTAATTTAATATGGTCAAGCTATTTAGCTGTGAAATCGAAACCGACACATAGACTTTCACATTTTTATATACCACAAGAATTAACCATATATCCTTACCTATCGCCCATAGGATCATCATGATGCTGTGCATCTGCAGCCGGCGCCGGTGCCGGTACATTAGGCTCGTCGGTTTCCGAGGCGTCATCATCTCCACCAAGCGCCTCTCCTGCAACGTCATCAGCATACTCTGTGGCCACCGGGGTCGATGACCGGTCTGGCACTAGCGTGGAACTGCCCATCGAGGTGCCACCGGCTGCGTTGCTGCGCCCGCCGGCTGTGTTCGATTCTCTGAAAACGGAGCTTTGTAAATACATAAGCTTATCAAGAATTTATAGAATAATAGATATTGCCAGAGTCCCGCGTAGAACCTTTATTGCGTAAATTATTCGATGAAATTAAATGTTTTAATTTAATCGTGGGCGCACTCTATTTGTGTACCAAAATCCGCTCAACGGTTTAAGGCGCTGTGCATCAGGGGAATACCGTAAAACGTCTATTTTTTCGTCGCGCAGTTAGCTTTATTCTTCATGGAATACAAGCATGAAAAAAATATGAAGTATAGTTCAAAGATCGAAATAAATGATTACATCAAAATATTAACAAAAAAAAATACTTAAAACCTAGCTAAATAAAATAGCAAAAAAGCTATATCCAGAAAAGGTTTCGTCGCGAATTACTTGATATCTTCAGCGACAACTACCAATTTTTTTACGTCTATAAAAAGAATAACATAATGACCCAGAGGGATACCTAAAAAAAATTACAATATTTAGTCACAATTATTGAAATATTAAATTAAAACTGAAAAATATCACCCAAATGGCATTGAACTGAGACTATTGACAGGCCAACCCAGTATCGCCATTTTCAACCTTATTTCATCACGAGTACGTACTATAATCGCACTTCACCCCTCTCAAATACGTAAGGGTTGGGGATACAGCGCCTTAAGCGCGAATGAGTCACCACGCCGCATTTATTTACGCATACTGAGAAAGACGATTTTAGAAAAAATAGGTTTTTGTTAACCTAGTTGTAGTTATTAACATTTAAAACAAATAGTACCTGCGCGTATGAGCAGCAAGTCGCGAATGTCCAGTCGAAAGTGGCTCCACTCCGAAGAGGTCTTCACTCCCATTGACGAGTTCGACGTAAGTGTTGGCCAGAGGGAAAGGCGCAGTGGGTCGAACCACGCCCAGCCGCACTGGGGCGAGCAATGCGTCAGCCGCTTCGACCAACTCCTCAACAGCCAGCGCTACTAGCGCCGCAAACACCCGACGGCAGCGGACCAATGATGACGTTATTGTTAACGGCCTGTCAAGATATATGCAATTTTATTTATGATTGATTTATTTTTAATTTAATGTATGGTCACGTTCATAATTGCAGTCATAGTTCGCAAAACAAATCCAAAGAAAACTATGACTGCAATTATGAATGTGACCATACATTTTTAATTTTACATATGCGTGTAAAATGTGATAATAAAAAATGCATGTCATATGTATACTAATTCCTTTAAGCATCTGTGCTTAAAGGAATTAGTATACATACTATGACATGCATTTTTTATTTCTCCAGGAAAATAATTACAAAAGTGGTAAAAAAAATCTGTTAAATACCCTACATTTCTAACAGAAATCAATCAATAAAATGTATTGTTCCACTCTGTACTATTAGTATCACTTTAATACCTAAGCAGAGCATAAACTTTTTGCTGAGAGATTTGTAGAAAACACACACAAGTTTTCATTGATGACAGCTCATTTTCTTCGCATATATGTTTTATCAAGTACTAACCCTTTTTTCTTGGCAGCACCAGGCGCCATCTCGACGCTGAAAATGACGAAAATTCGCACGATCGATCGCACGAAACGACGAGCAACTTCGCGGGCACGTTCGGCACGCCCGGGGATCGTATCATTTTGTTGCTCGCGAATCAATGTGTTGAGTAGCGTATCTAGAGTCTGTAAACAATGTTTATTATTTGCTTGTATATTTTAAAGAATAAACTTGAATAACATAACACTACTAGGTACCAAACACAGGATTTTTAAAACGACTTCATAAATAGGTTTCTCAATTCGACCGTATATATTTTTATTATTTATAACCTCTTTCTTATTTATTTATTTTCAAATTCATGTACACAGAAAAATATACAAGTAAAAACATAGAATATAGGACATTAGTACATGGGTGCTGCTTATTTCAAAAGAAATCTCTTCCAGCAGACCCAAAAGAGGAAACGTGATGAAAAACGGTAACAGGCGTGTACTAGAATATTATGATATGATATAATAAATATACATACATTTCTTCTTATGTTATAAACTCTTTATACCTAAAATGCAGAGAAAGAATAACAAGGTATTTGTTTATTTCCTACCTCATTAGTACATTTGACGATGAGCGCATGCGTGAACTTGTCAAGCAACGTAGTGCCAGATTGGCTCGGCGCGGGGCTCGCGGGCCGGGCTTCGGATTCGCTGCCGGCGGTCGCACCGCACATCACTGCGGCTTCCACTGCCGGCCAATCACCTGCAAGCAATGATTGTTGAACAAACTTATCTGTGCCGGTCGTTATAGCGCTATACTATGTCTATTGCACAAATCTGTATGAAGTTTTTTTGTTTTAAGCCACCGGAACAGAAAACTTTGCGGCATTATACAATTAAAACAACATGGTGGTTTAGGAATAGGTATAGTGAACACGCAATCATCATGACATATGACATTCATTCTTCTTCTTCGTCCGAGCGTGTTTCCCGGTTGCATCTTTAGCTTACGCATAGAGCCCAGGGTACGCTATTAAACATGGATGCAGCAATGCTCGCCTTGCGAACCGCGGCGGCTCCAAGTCGTGGTCGGCGCGTCGACCTCTGCGTCTGGATTTTGGCACTGCTTGACGACTGGCTATTTGTAAACCCTAAGAGTACAGCATTAAGGTCTAACTTACCCAAGAGATGCAGCAATGCTCGCCTGGCGAACCGCGGCGGCTCCACGTCGTGGTTGGGGGCGTCGACCTCAGCGTCTGGATCTTGGTACTGCTTGACAACTGGCTATTTGTAAACCTTAAGAGTACAGCATTAAGGTCTAACTTACCGAAGAGATGCAGCAATGCTCGCCTGGCGAACCGCGGCGGCCCCAAGTCGTGGTCGGGGGCGTCGACCTCTGCGTCTGGATTTCGGTACTGCTTGACGACTGGCTATTTGTAAACCTTAAGAGTACAGCATTAAGGTCTAACTTACCCAAGAGATGCAGCAATGCTCGCCTGGCGAACCGCGGCGGCTCCAAGTCGTGGTCGGGGGCGTCGACCTCTGCGTCGGAGCCGGGCTGCTTGCGAGGCCCCCTGCCGCGACCGCCGCCCGCTCGGAACTGACGCTGCTCTACCGCTTGACGACCGACCGTTTGAACTAGGAACAGTAGGATCGACTCTCCTCTGAAAATATTCCGTTCGATCAGTCGCTGATAAATTTATGCGTTTTCATCAGTTTTTGGTGATAGTTAGTAATCTGCTCTGAAAATAATCACTGATAATTTGATATTTTTAGTTTATTTTTTTTTTTACTATAAAGACATGTTTTACTCGTTTTTAGTAATGATTAGTAGTCCTCTGAAAATATTCCACTCGATCAGTCATCATGTTATCACTTAGGACAATTTAACAACTTTTACAAGTTACTATGCGAAGTTCCTTACAGCCATGAGTTACAATATCTGCCCGATATATACTGTATTACAATTCACAAATAACGAGAACGACATGAATTTTGTTGTCAATAAAACTAACCTTGAATTAAAATGTGTAGCTAACTGCGTGTCCCTGGCCAGTCTGGCCAGTAAATCGCAGCGGGCCGCCCAGTTGCCTCCAACTAGAGCCTTACAGCGGCACTTCTCCCAACAATCGCAGTAGGCTGTAGGAGACGTCTGCTTCTGCTTACAGTCATGACCCTTGTGGCACACCTAAAAGTCAAATTTGTGTTATTTCAGAACAAAAGCCATATTAGAAGCGTTTCATTATAGTATAATGATTATACATCATAGCAATATCATTGTAATAAGATTCAGTATTTTTTTTTTTCTAAATAAATTCTATAAAACTAAATCTAGTTCAACTTACCTTAGCGCATTCTGTACAGCAACACAGGGATCCAGTTAAGCCACACGTCTTGCACTCGAAAATATCCTATAAAAAGAACGATTTATAAATCGAAACACTAATATTATGTTAAATGAATTGCACACAAGACCCATTTACAGTTATGTAATATAGTGGTCTTGACCTGAAATTATCGTGATTAGGAAGACCGAGCAAAATCTCAACCAAACCAAAGAAACCTACAATAACTACTAACTGCATAACATAATGAAGATCAACAACATAACGAAATATTCAGAACGAAAACATTATAGAGTGACGCGTAGAGCGGGAAGATGACTACTAATATTGGTGCTAAGTCGACGTTTTACTAAGTACATACCTGATTAATATGCTCTTGTCCAGTCCATGTGAAACTGCATGTGTCGTTACAACACAGCACAAGCAATGGGGAATGATCTGGGTGGGCGTTAGGTGGAAAGATGGCCGCAGATCTTTGCGCTTCATCTGCGTCGGGACAAGCGCGGATGGCGTCCAGAATGACCAGCGCAGCGCGGTAAGCGCGTTCCGATACCGCTTGCATTAGTGGCGTTTGGCCCATGCCGTCCCTGTGGTAAATTGATTTGTAAGTCGAGACGAGATTGTTTTGACTTGTTTAAATACAGCCGTTGGTAAAGCTATGATCAAACTTTATAAGTCTCAATAGTAAGTTTTGTAGTTTGTTTTAAGAAGGTCTTGTTTGTTTTTCAAGTATCACTACCTAAAATTAAAAGAACTTCATTATCAAATTCATCATTTAGAAACGAAAAGAATCACTCTAAACGACTTACATTTGGTAGAGGTTAAGGACCTTTGTGTTGAATGCAACCGCTGTCATTCCGCCCAAAGTTGGGTAGCGGAGCGGAGTCACGCAGTTATTGAACATTTCATTAAAAATACATCATCTACAGACTGCTTTCATACAAACAAAAACTGAAAACTACTAGATTTTCTTAATAACTAAAGATTCTTGTATCTATATGTGAAGGAAGACCTATGGGCTTCTTGTTATATTATCTGTAAACTATGTATTATTTGATGTTAGTCATCCGAATGTATAAAATAAATAGATATTAAGATAGTAGTATTACTAACTTGGCAGTGAGCAGTTGCATCAAGTAGGGCTGTAGAGCGGAACTCTCGCATAGAGCGCGGAGAGCGGAGAGAGCGTTCCCGCGCCTCTCGGCGGGGTCGGCGCTGACCGCACCGCCGCCGCTGTTACCACCTCCTGACATTTTTCTGCAAACAAACAATAACAATGAAACAATACAAAATTAATCAAACTAATATTATAAATGCGATAATGAGTTTGATTGTTTTTGTTAAATTGTTTGCTTACGATTTCACGCCCTATCTTCTGAACCAATCTTTCTGAAATTTTGCATATACATAGAAGTATTGACAAGGACAGAGGGTACCTTTCATTCCGGGAAAAAGCACCGTTCCCGAGGGAAGTTCACGCGGGCGAAAGCAAGTCACCAAAAATTATAAATTATTTCTACTTTATGAGACTTTTTTATACAACTAGCAAATAAGTATATGACACGCGTTAAATGGTCGCCCTAGCCTTGGAAATACCACTAGCACACTGCCAACTTACGGCATAGTATACTTCGTCAAACTATATCCTGCACTTGATAGTATTACCGCCTCTCTCATAGATCATACATAAGAGTGAGGCTTGCGCAGACGAGTCTTACACCACAAAACTAACACAACATCAAGTCTCCAACCCCAAGAATACATTCTGCAGTACCAGTGGAATAGCCTTTTCAACTTACCCGTTATTAGTAAGTCCCATCAGGCTGTCCTCGTCACCAGAAGCTTCAAAGGTCTCCGGAGGCCATGACAGAGCCGGCACAGTTTCCTCAGAGCTTGCGCCGCTTCCTCCCGTACTGCCAGCCAAGTTCGGCATCGCAGAGTTTTCTACTGTACGCAAAAAGACATGTCAATGAAAATTAAAAATAGTTCCAATTTTCGCTCACCGACCATAAGGCCAGTGGGAGCGACTATAACATACATACACACATACTTATAATCACGTCTTTATCCCAGAGTAGACAGAGCCTAGGGCTACAGAACTAAGGCCACGTTTAGCATGATGGTAGTTGAGACAGGAAATCAATAGTCATGGGCTGATAGCCGCATCGCCTATGTGATATTCCCCTATTCGACGATTCTCAGAACTACCAAAAACTGGCGACTAAAATAATGTAATTAATTAAAGTACTATTTAAACAGCAAGTAAATATAAAAAGAAACATACCTATATCGGGCTCCTTGTTAGATGTCGGTGCGCACATGTGCACGCACGCATGAAGAATATTCCTGTTTCCGTCGCAACGTTCTTGTAATATCGACAGCATTTGTTGTTCTGTGAAACGAAACATAATATTAGCACTGTAATATCGCCAGTTTTGTATTTAAATTTAAGGTTTCTTTTTAAATTTGTTTACTGATTATTTAATTGAGTCTTTTTTCCGAGTCCTTGTTAACGATTGTTCTTTATTGCTTCAAGAATGGCAAAGCTTTTCAACCAGCTTGCTCTCTGCATATTCGTTAGGTGACGATAGGGTAAAATTAAATTCAATAAATTCATGCTAGCTGTGAATATAAACTTACTGTTGACGTCGGCTTCCAGTTGATGCAACAGCTGACGGACGCCATCGAGATCGCAACGCAACACGCGCGGCATCATTAGCTGCGGCTCGGGTACCAAGATTATCAAAGCCACCTGAGACAAATTAATTTAAATAAATATTTTTTTTTCGGTTGAAATTTTAAAAGATCAAGACAGAATAAGGCTGATGATGAATGATTTGATGTACGTTAAATATATTATCTGACATATTTTCAAAACTTAGAACCTGAATTCTCATTGAGAGTGTGGAATGGCGCAAGCAAATAGGGAGAGTTAACTCTAATTCAAAAAAGGACCAGGATTAATGATGATGATTCCTACGGATGAAACACAAAAATATTTGAAACTAGCTGTTCCCCGCGGCTCCGCCCGCGTGGGACTCGGTTATATCGCGCCCAAAAGTAGCCTATGTTTGACCTCAGGTCGTTAACTACATCCCTACCAAATTTCATCCCAATCGGTCCATCCGTTTAGCCGTGAAGAGGTGACAGACAGACAGACAGACAGACAGACAGACAGACAGACTTTCGCATTTATAATATTAGTATGGATGTTCGTTAGAGCGGCGGCAGCACCACACAGCACAGTTACCTGCGACTTGAGCGCGGCGTGGTGCGAGATGGCGGCCGAGTGCGGCTGCAGCGGCAGCGCGTGCGCGGCGAGCGCTCGCGCGGGCGGCAGGTTCAGCGGCGGCGGCTCGCGGACCATGCCCACGCAATCGCGGGCCACGGGGTACAGCGCCCCGTTGCCGTCCAACATCACTACTACTGGTTCGCTGCCCTGCAAGTCGTAATACACACATTGATAAGGGCCAAAAAGGATGCAAGGGGCCATTCAGACGAGCGACAGTTTGTTTTGTCAGTGACGGTTCGCGACAATGATAGATGACTGCGGCGCCAATGCAATACTAGTGAAGGCATAAACGCAGTCGCGTCGACCGACGGTCGCTGGTATAAATGAACACTTATTTTTAACTCTTTAGCCTTAGCCTTGTTACTTAACAAATTCGACAATTTTATTTTATTTAACAGGCTTTGTATCTTAATAGTTTTTCTAAAATATCACATTCATTAATTTATGATCATGTACTCACTTCAGCGGCTGTAGCCAGTTGTATGGCAGCTCCATTAGAATATCCGAGTAGGGCACTATGATCGGTCGGGAACGTGCTGTCAGTGAGTGCCCTTGTGGTGCCAACCGCATACACAGCGTACGCTAACGCTCCACCTGGTCTACGCACTACGGCATGCACGCCGCGACTGTCCACCTGTACAAATATACGAACGTATCTTAATATATACAACCAAATTAACGACACGCCAATAGCTTCATGTATTTATACAAGAGCCCGCAAAAATAAATAAGAGTTATAATGATGATGATGTTCTGGTTGGTAAACTGTACTCTTTTACATGTAGACCTATTAGAAGAAGATTCCGTATTAATTTAAAAAAACCAATACGAAGTCACTAGCGACGGCAATGCAACATTCACCATACTTATTGTAAAAAAGTTAACAATCAAAGGCTGAAAGAAGTTAATTAATAAGAGGATTACTTACAGCAATAGTAATAACTTGCACATCGGGAGGCAGTGCGATTTTTCTGGGTGATCTTTGCAGACAATCTGGGCCCCTTGGGCCAGCAGCGCCGCCTGCTCCCCACTTCACCGCAACCAAATCATCCTTGCGTACAAGTCGACAATCTTGCAGAATCGTAGTCCAATCATCAGGTGTCGATGGTACAACTTCTTTGCCTAGTGAGATATTAACTTAAGTAACTCAAATAAATAAGTCCTATCAAGAAAAATACCGGCCAAGTGCAAGTCGGACTTGTGCACGAAAAGTTTCTTACCATTTATCTGTACAAAATGGCAAAAAAAAAAAAACATTTCTTGTATGGCAAAATTACACTTGAATATGCGTAAAAAATTTCAACTGTCAAGCAATCATATTTCATTAGATACAGCCCAGTCGCAGACATATAGTGCTTGTAAATAGGGTCCTGTTTTTACTCTTTGGGTACAGTACCCCAAAAATATGTTAGAAGTTCAATGACATGGAATTTAAATGGATAACAATCAAACATAATTAAAATAATTATAAAATGATAAGCAAGTCACCGACACAGTTAGAACTAATTAGAACTCACCATCCTTTCCGACAGTGGGGAATCGAACAGCAGCGTATGCACCGTCGACCTTGAGCACTCGTCCCAATGGCACGCTTTTCACATCTTCTAGGAAAACTACTTCCTTGAGCGGCCATTCTTCCTCATCCCGTTTAGATCCATCATTTGACGAACCTTCCTCTCCCCTTACTGTCACGCGTTTAGCACGTTCTATAACAAAAGATTTATCAAATACTAGCCTATAACCTTTCCCAAGAATCAGTCTATTATAATATGCAGAAAGTTCTTTTCAAATCAGACGAGTAGTTCTAAAATTAATACCAACAGCTGGAACACACCGTTTTGCCTCTCAGTTTTGTAATGTGTACAGCGAAATAGTGTTATTTTTTACCAGCTGAATGCCATTATTGATGTGACTAGTTAGATGATATCAAGCACCATGCAATTGGATGTATGTAGCTCGGGAGAAACAGAAATGGACATTTATGGAGGAGGCCTAGGTCCTAAAAAAATAAATATATAGGGACAAATCACACAGATAGATCTAGAAATTAAGTTCGAGACTTGTGATATGGGGTACTATCTCAAGGATACTATATTTTTTTACAACAAATACACATATAGATAAACATCCAAGAGCCAGGCCAATCAGAAAAATATAATTTTTCATGTTGACCTGACCGAGGATCGAACCCGGAACCGCCTGAGTAGCGGGCAGGTTAACCATTAAGCCACGAAGGTTGTCATTGCAGCAGAATATAACGGAGGCTGCTTTGGATGGATAAATGGAGGCTATTAATAAAGTAGCGAGCTCTATCTTAGACCAGCAAGTAATGAGACTTACTGTGTGAAGTACTGGTATCGCTGCAAGTGGAGGAAGCGGGGCTTGGCGGCGGTGGCATGTCCAGACGATCGGCCATGTCTTTGTTGCTGTCCTTCCCGGACTCCTTGCCGCTACTGCTTGATGACGAAGCTTTGACCGACGAGACGGTTAGCGGGGACTGGTTCTAATAAAGTACAAAAACAAAATTACTCTTTTTAATGCGATAAGTAATGCCCATGATGTATATACTAAATTGTCTTTCTCAAGCTAGGATATGGTATTTGTTGCAATCCATCGGGTAGTTCCAAAGTTAAGGTGTACAGTACTGTAAACAGCTCTTGAGATCATAATTTTCATTCTGTGAATTTAACCAATTTCCAATTTTTTATGCAGTGTCAAATAATTAAATTGTTTTGAATACTATTATTTTGTTAACTCTTACCTGTAAATCTCTCTTATCCTTGTCAGACACGGAGCGGTCTGGTTGTGGTGGAGGCAGCAGTTTGAACCGACACATGTCTGACAAATTCCAGGCCGCGTTCTGCAGTATGCCCACTTTCGGCACGCCCGTAGACATGTTGAAACCTAAGCATGAAACAATATAATTTACAAACTAGAGAAATCAAAATTTGCATTTCTTTGTCCAATATGTTAAATGGTCCTAGACTATGTTTTGTAGCTAGCTAGGTAGAATACAAAACAAAACAAACTCATTTAAAAAAAAATCATATTCTTTATAATGACTCCAAATCGTCTATGTCACCCTCAAGGTTTTAATAAAGTTGGTAATAAAACAGTCCCTCCTCTTGTAGAGAGGTTGCTGTATTGTGCCGCGATCGCTGACCCAGCGGGAGCAGCCCCCGGTATACCCACAACTCACCAATAGCGCCCGGCTGGTACATGGGCGCGTTCTTCATGGTGACGCTCTGTCCGGCCTGCAGGTCCTGCGGCGCGGCGGACGAGTGCCCGCGCTGCTGCTTGCGGGAGCGCGCGCGGTGCTTCTCCCACAGCCGCGCTCGCTGACCCAGCGGGAGCAGCCCCCGGTATACCCACAACTCACCAATAGCGCCCGGCTGGTACATGGGCGCGTTCTTCATGGTGACGCTCTGTCCGGCCTGCAGGTCCTGCGGCGCGGCGGACGAGTGCCCGCGCTGCTGCTTGCGGGAGCGCGCGCGGTGCTTCTCCCACAGCCGCGCTCGCTGACCCAGCGGGAGCAGCCCCCGGTATACCCACAACTCACCAATAGCGCCCGGCTGGTACATGGGCGCGTTCTTCATGGTGACGCTCTGTCCGGCCTGCAGGTCCTGCGGCGCGGCGGACGAGTGCCCGCGCTGCTGCTTGCGGGAGCGCGCGCGGTGCTTCTCCCACAGCCGCGCTCGCTGACCCAGCGGGAGCACGCCCCTAATTATACACACAATTAAATTATCTATGTGTGTGCATAGCTTTAGGTGTACGCGGCGAAGGCGATGGGTTTTACACGTTTGAAAGCTCACGTTATGACAAACATTCCAGTTTTTTATAACAGTTCAGTGTACGGACGGCCGCCCCAAATATGGGTAAAGCGGAGTGGTACAAGCTGATCTACGTTGACTTGGGTTTTTGGATGATTCAATCAATTTATGTAAAAAAAATAAATGAATTATAAGACCAACACTCAAATTTATAGGAAAGAATCCAACCACTCACACATCAAATCAATAAACAGCAACATAAGCATCAATGTTTTGTGGCAGAAATAGGTATGAAGGTAGTTCTCATACAAATTACTTTTTGTACAATATTATATAAAAATATATATATTTTAACTCACCACCAATAAAGCGCTCCAGATTCAAGTCTCGCGACGGTGTAGAGTGAGCACACGTGTAGAGATATAGCCTTGTCAGATCCAAACTCGGAGAACACCTGCAATGGATGTTCTAAACGGGATGCGCCAGGGGCGTGAGCTGCAAAAAATTTTTTGGATAAGATCAAATTTTAGTTGTGCACAGAAAAATTATTTCATTCCACACCAAAGGTTGAGAGCTTTAGACACTGAAAATGATGTGTGGTAAGATTGATTTACTATGCCAAACCGTGATTCTAAATGCAAGTAAATTTTTCTGCTATACTTTTTGTGAATAAGCTGTGAGACATGATAGACATTAATCTCACTGAATCTTTGGCGGGGTTTACTTCATGCTAATTGGCTAATTAGACTTTCTGAAGCACTAAAACGTAACGTCAACGCAAGACTTGACCATGAAGCAAAAGGTAAGACAGAATAACTCACCAATAGACTCGTCTAGGAAAGTGGCAATGCGGCCCGCGTCACTCAGCACGGAGATGCGAATTCCAGCCGCGCTGATATTCACAATGCGCTCGCCGGGCAGTAAGCCGAGCCAGTTCGAGCGAGGATGGAAAGCACTGATAGATCCCGCCTGTAAAACAATGTAAACTTTACTTATTTATGTATGTGTTTTGTACAAGCTTAATGTAAAAAAATATATATAAAACGCTAATATCATAAGAAACATTGGGAATGCTAGTAATATGACCAAACTCATGCACTTAATGCAAATCTAAATAATAAATGGAAATGTATAAAAGTCACTGACCTCATTACGTTGGTATGGATGAGCGTCAGCCCAGCGCCACTGATGCAGCTGCCCCTGTGTGGAGACAGCCACGAGCTCGCTGTGCGTAGCTGCGATATGTGTAAACCGGATGTTACTGTCCCAGTATTCCAATTCTTCCGACACCCATAGAGGGGATGCTGCCATTGCTGAATCTTTTTTCTTGCTTTCAGCTAAAACAATGTGATATTTTAAATGAGTTGTGATACATAATCCGTATAATTATTTATTTATTAACACTTCATGTTAAAATAACGAAGTTACTAAAAAATTAAGCACATTAAAAATATAAAGGAACTTTAAACTTACTTCCATCTTTATCCCAAGATGTGTCCCTGAGCGCAGACTCGAGCCACCTGCGCGGGCCGAAGTACTGTCGCTCGCGCCACCGACTGAACTCAGACGGGCGCTCCTGAGTAGAGCTACCACTCTCACGGTTAGCGCCGCCGCGGCCGCCACTGCTGCCGCCGCCCGCCCCACTACGACTATACAAGAAAACTTCTTAGTATTTGCAATCGTCAGGTATGAGAAGACCATTATTCACTTTTAAAACAATATTTATACAGCCAATTCAAAGCACCCAAAGATAATTTTTGAACATATCAGTTACATTTAACTCTCTATAGCTTTAATGCTCTGACAATGTAAAATAACATGATTTTGGGTACGAGAAACAAGACAAAGACCTACAAAGCTGGCCAATCATTTTCTTTACCCTGTGAGCGCCACTTCCAAAAAAACTGATCTATTTCAAGGGCAACTTTATGGGTGGTTAAAACTCTTATCTACTTCGTCACGTTATTGAACGAAAACACGAAAAAACGCCACTATGACGTCCGCAACCAGTGGAAAATTTAAACGATGAAGACAAAGTATAGCAAAAAAATCAATACGATTTGAGAATTACATTATAAATGTAATAAAAATTTATTGTGTTTTAATATATGTAATTTTTGTAATGGTCTTCTCACACCTAACAGTCAAATCACATCTATCTACAACATAAAACACCCAATCACATAACAAAAATAAAATGGAAACTGCGAAGCTTGTCAGCGTGCTAGAGATTGGGTTGTACATCTACGAGCAGGATCAAGAGTGAGGAGCGTAGGAGCGTAGCTAGATAGGTATACCTTCTGATAGCCGCGTACCCGAAGATGTCCTCAGAAAACATGGCGTCGGCGTCAATGATGACGGATTGGTCCTGTTGCGCTGCGTGGAAACCGCCGTCCAATAGGGAGATAAGATCTTCGGGGACGTAGCCGTCCCCGCCTTCACCACCTTCAGGCTCCTCCCCTTCTTCGTCATCACGAGAGAGCAAGTTGTTCACCGCCAAGTTTACATCCAGGTTTGTACGCTACGACAAAAATTATACTTACAGAGGTTTCAAAACAAAGAATGGATTTGAATAAATGAAAACTTCAAAATTATTTTTGTTTTTTACTTCCTTTAAAAATAAAATCAACATCACTTTATTAAATAAATATTTTAATTACCTGTAACTCTCTAATAATCAAACTCCTGCTTTTGCCCTGTAGAACCACTTGTGCCTGTGTGACCAGATCTTCGGGAACAAAAGGTGCCGGCACCGATACCACGCGCCCTGAACTCGATGCGCCTATAATAACACCAGTCGCACGGCTAGTTGATCCTAATGTAAAATAATAACGTGTTCAAAAAAAATATTACAACAAAGTACAAATAATAAATAAACTATTAGCAATACTGGTATAGCCTCCCATATATACAGGTTTTGCTTAAACAAAGCTTAGAACAACAGCATAACAAGCATTACATTCTTTAATAAATTAAGCAAGATTTTTTATTTTTTAAATATAATTCTAGCAGTTCTACAATATGTCATTGCTAAGCCGTGTTGAAATAATTATATTGGTTAAAGGGAAATGCCCATTCTCATTCGTCCCTTTCCATTTAAATATCAGCATGAAGTGTATAGTAATTTCGTTTAAATTTTCTTGTAAAATTATTGTGGGATTCTATTCTGAAGGAACAATATAAGCCATAACATAACGCGGCAGCCGGCTCTCGCTTGGGTAGTGAGACATTAAATTGACTTACAGGAAGGTGAATTTACCATAGTAGCTTATTTAAATTTGTTCCCTTACGACTAATTTAAATGCAGTAATTTTGTTCAATAGCTTACTGGAGTATTTCTTCAGAATAATTATTTTCAATGGCAGCATGTACTTAAAATTGTTTTTATAGAGAAAAAAGAAAGTTAGAGGTATAACACTCCATAAAATAGTTGGCAAAGCCCTTTATATTCCAGCTACAAAAAAAAGCTAAAAAGGCAACAATGTTGTCAGTATGAAGTAAAAAATGAATTATACCTTGAGAGCTGGGAGCAGCACGTATAGTGTTTCTCATTATTCGTGCTCTGGTGCGGGGCTGCTGCCTTGAGCCACAGCCACCTCCACTGCCCCCTTGTTTCCCCCCTCCTGTTCCTCCTCCTCCGCTTCCACCTCCACCATTCCCTCCATTTTTACTAGAATCTGCTTTACTCAAATCTAATCTGTCGGGAATGATAGAGAATGCAGCACGACATATTGTGCCATCCTCAAGCAAGCATGCTATATGAGCAGGCCCAGCAGCTACAGCACGCACACCCCTTAAATTGCTAAGAGCTGATGATCCTGCTCCTGTCCCATATCGATTCCATCTCTCTGCTACTTCCTTGAACCTGTAATAAAAAAAATTATGGTCAGCTAAAATCCATATCCATACTAATATTATAAATGCGAAAGTCTGTCTGTCTGTCACCTCTTCACGGCTAAACTGCTGGACTGATTGTAATGAAATTTGGTAGGGATGTAGTTAAAGACCTGAGGTCAAACATAGGCTACTTTTGGGCGCGATATAACCAAGTCCCACGCGGGGCGAAGCCGCGGGGAACAGCTAGTAAATAATAAAATGATTAGACAATAATAATTGTCTATCAACAGTGTTTTGATTGTGTTTTAACAGATGCCTTTTCATAGTTAACACACTAGTTGGCCAAATTGGATGTTATGGGTTCAATCCCCAGCCACAGTAAGTTAGAAAATTGCCTTTTTCTGTCTCAGGTGTCTATATAATATATTGGCTGTACCTTGCGGTTTCACTCTTTACCATTGGCTTGGCTTTACCATGACCATTTTTGTACCTATGCATTTCTGGATTTCTATTTCAATAATTTCCTTGTTTCATCCTTTTTAGACACCTTTTTAATGTAGTTTTTTTGAACTTAATTTTATTTAATACTTCCATTTCCCGAATGGAAACGACTGGACCACTGAAATGTACCACTTCACAAATGCATTTTAAACAATATGAATTATATACATATTTGTAATGTGCTCGCCAAGATCTTTCTTTTCATACGAAACATGTGATACCAATCTCAGTTTAATTTTTTTTTGAGGTTAGAATCCGAGGTTTAAATTCTGTCAGCTAAAGTTTTGATACAATTTATATAGCCTATGTTACCCATGCTATTTTTACGAATCTTTTGACAACTCATTCAATAAAATTGGTCTAGTAGTTTAGGCTCTACGATGGAACATATATATACATAGACTGCCAAAATCATTACCCTTCCTTTTGGCTTCGCCGTAATCGGGTAAAAATGAATAGGGTGGTAAAACCCAAACAATTTACGGATGAGAAATTGAGCAACATTTTAACAAACAAAATGAACGTATTTATGCTCAAAGCTCTAAGAAAGCTTCCCAATTAGTCGACAGAGTGCAACTGGGCATTATCCGACTTCAGTGATTGTTTGTTTGTGTTAGCTATGAATGAGAGACTTAGCCATACTTTTGTGAAAAAGGTATCAAAACATTGGCACAAGTGTATCAAGATACCATTCTTGAGAAGGTAGTTAAGCTCCTTAACAACACCATGTTCAATAACCAAGAATGGTCCTGCCAGCAAGACTCGGCACCGGGTCACAAAGCTCGGTTCATGCAGTCTTGGTTAAAATTGAACTTTCCCGACTTCATCAGAGCTGAAGACTGGCCGTCGTCTAGTTACGATCTTAATCTGCTGGATTATGATTTATGGTCAGTTTTAGAGAGTACTATAATTTGGAGTCCAAAAAAACAATCCATATGATTGGTGGTGAAGAAGAATTTTCCCATGGAAAGATTGCGTGCTTCTATTGATAACTAAACCTCAACATTTAAAAGACTGTATTGCAACCAATGGAGACCACTTTGAAAAACCGGTCAAGTGCGAGTTGAACTCGCGTGCAGAGGGTTCCGTACAATGCCAATGTCAGTTTTTAAATTCAATTGTGGTATTTCAACTAACAACTACTATCGCCATCTAGTAGTGTTTAGTGAACTAAAACGTTTCATATTGAATTTACCACTTAATTGACAATTGACAGAGTTCTTGTAAGTTTTCCTGTAATCTACAGGCAATGAACTATATTTAGTATTTTTTTCAAAATTTTAGGCTTAGTAGTTTCGGAGATCAATGGTCAATTGTTGTCTTCTTTCATGAATAAAATCAAGACAATTTATTTATGTTACAATAATAAAAAAAATATATTTGAAATCCTCATAATGAGCTTTTGATATATTGAGGTAAGGTTTGCTAAACTTTATTTTTAAATTCCTAATTTGTCCCCCGAAAATGGTACTTATTTTATAAAAAAAATTCTTTACTTTGCACATCTGTGTTTGGGTCACAGGATCACGCCATCCTGCCAAATTTCATCTGTTTTAGTCCAGTAGGTTCAGAAAAAATTGGCTGTGACAGACGGACGGAGGGACAGACAGACGCACGAGTGATCCTATAGAGTTCCGTTTTTACATTTTTGTACGGAACCCTAAAAAGCTTTTTATATTCTTCATATAACTCGGGTTTGCTTTTACAGGACACACCTAATAATCATGATGATGATAATTAAAACACAAATGCCAAAATAAAGATCATAATTCATGACAGTGGGCCGTATGTTTGTATTGTAAAGTTAGTGTTTACAACATCATCACAACATTGAGGATGATGATGATCAATATACTTACTTAGAACATAAAATAAAGATTGTCATTATTTTTATAACTGTCCGCCAATCTAATGTTAACTCTGTTTGAGAATGCTGGTTTGTGCCTTCGTCACTTTATATCCATGGAAAGGAGGAGTGGTTTATTCTTAAGTCGCATAACACGAATGAGAAAACCTTATAGTAGTGATAAAAAAGGACTGTGCAAGATAGAAAGAGATGCAAATATAAATTGTAGGTGTTTAGCACTGTGACTTTGTGGAGTGAGACTTCTGTATGTTAGTACTATAAGGTATTCTGTGGTACTACTAAGAATAGAATAGAAAAACTCTTTATTGCACCAAACAAATACATATTTTTAGGTTAGGTACAAAGGCGGACTTATTGTTAAGGCAATCTCTTCCAGTCAACCTTAGGGTGGAAGAATAGTAAGAACCTTTAGCTAGACTAATAATACTATTGGCAAACTGATTTTATTCCCAAGTGATTGTATGCTAGGTTTTCCTGATCACCAAATGATATGAATACTGAATGAGTCCATTCACCATACAGTTTGTATGTAAAAGATTGACTTAATTTATTGCTGTTAGCAAGTTTTATGGCAGAATTTCAAGAATAGTTATGTGGTACTGATTCATTCATCACTGCTTGAACTTATCTTTACCTTTGTGGCAACAGAGTGGTAGTTTTACAAAGATGTTGTTGATTCCAAACAAATATGACTATGCACAAAATAAATAGGTAATATAGAAAATAAATTAAAAAGGTACCTATGCCTATTATATAAAATACTCTTCAGTAAGTATGCTCAGTCACAGAAGAGAAAAGAATATGTGTATAGTAATAGGTGTGTCATAGAGGTGATAACATTTTTATTACTAGTTCTCCATGGTTTTTATCATAATAATATGCGGGGTTCGCAAATTGATCACAGCAGCGTGTCAATTTTCAAAGATTACGCCATTGTCCAATCCGACTCCATGTTTAAGATACGCTATGTGAAAATCCATTTATAACACCCATTAGACGCAAAAATACATCTACTGTGGACATGTCTCAAAGAAACGTGGCCATATGTGGTAAATTGGAGTAGAAGTCATCGTCAGGTATTAGATTCCAATATAGCTAAATTACCAGCATTATTCGAAAAGTAGCTTTGGCAACTAAAAAATGGAGATCAGGATGTAAAATATCACGAAGTTACTCACCTATCTATCAATTGATCTTCAGTTCCTGGCAAAGGCTGAACCACAAAATGCATTGAAGACATTTCCAAGGTCTTGTCCTGAGCTAGCAATATTCAAAATTGACACATTTGTTAATTCACCACAATAACTGCGAGAACAAAAGAACACCACCTAAAATCCTTAAAAAACCACCATATTTCTCGTGATTTCTTCCGCGATCGTTTCTCGTTCTCAAATACATGTGAGTCGGTACATGACGAAAAAAGAAGGAAAATAACAACATGGCTTCTACTGCCCTTATGTTGGTAAACCTGTGCTGTCATAATTTTTTTTTATGAATATTTTATACGGCCATGGAATCTAGTTCTTTAAGGCCTTTCTTGAATTTATTAATCTTCTTCAGTCCTACTTAAGTCAATCGAGTCAAAAATTTAAGTCAATAGTCAAGTCCAGTCAAGTAAGTAAGTCTAGTCTGAGTCAGATGGCTAAGTGAAGCGGTGGAAAAATTTCACTTAGCTATATCATGGAGATTTTGGTGACAAAGATAAAAAGTCACGTAATCGACACTGTATCACTTCCCAACACTCACGAACACTTTGCGAATAATAATCCACCAATATTATGCACAAATACTCGAAAAAACCTAAGTTTTGGAAATTAAATACAGCGCGGACATAGCGACAGTTTACTTTCCCTCCAAAAAAAACCCCGCTGTCATAAATAAAGGCAAGCCCATCCATATCCATACTAATATTATAAATGCGAAAGTCTGTCTGTCTGTCTGTCTGTCTGTCTGTCTGTCTTTCTGTCTGTCTGTCTGTCACCTCTTCACGGCTAAAATACTGGACCGATTGTGATGAAATTTGGTAGGGATGTAGTTAACGACCTGAGGTCAAACATAGGCTACTTTTGGGCGCGATATAACCGAGCCCCACGCGGGGCGAAGCCGCGGGGAACAGCTAGTAGATTTATAATTTAGAAGTTGATACCTGATTTGACATTTGGTGGGTTACTACCATCTCTTAAAGCCATGCAAGATCAAGGGGGGTTTCTACCGTCTCTTATAACCATGCAAGATCCAGTGAGTAAGGGAGATGTCGGCTTACATCATGTATTGCGCTGTCCCGCTTACTCACTAGATCTTGCATGGTTTTAAGAGATGGTGGTAAGCCACCAGTAAGGGAGATGTCGCTTTACATCATGTATATCGCTGTCTCGCTTACTGACAGGAACTTGCATGGTTTTTAGAGATGATAGTAGGCCACCAGGGAGGTATACGAATATTTGCCTATGTGATCATTTGGGGACGGTATATTTGTCAAAACTTGCGTTATTTGCTCACTATTATCGCGAATTTACAAAAATATTTATTATTTAAGAGATCGTAGTAACCCCCCCAGGGGGGTTACCACCATCTCTTTAAACCATGCAAGATCCAGTGAGTAAGAGGGATGTCGCATTACATCTTGTATAGCGCTGTCTCGCTTACTCACTGGAACTTGCATAGTTTTTAGAGATGATAGTAGGCCACTTCTGTGGTTAAGGCAAATTTTAGGTAATTTACCATAGACAGTTAACTAAAAACTTAAAACTCAAGAGCTCAATAAAACCAAACCATAATAAGCAAAAAAAAAACAGTTTAAAAATGGCGGCCAAGTCAAAGAAGCGGCGGCAGCGGTTGTCTAAAATTGAAAATAAATTGCTAAATTTGGAAAAATTAGAACTAAAAGACGTGTTCTGTTCGATTTGTCATTCCATTTTAATAGAACCTGTGACATTACCATGTTATCATGATTTCTGTTTAAGATGTTTCAATGGTAGCATAGAAAATAATGCTTTGTGTTGTCCTCTCTGCCGCTTACGAATTGGATCTTGGTTACGAACCGCAACAAAACAAAATAATCTAGTGAATGTTGAACTTTGGGATTACATAAAATTAAAGTTTACAAAAGAAATTGATAACAAGATCAAAGGGGAAGACGTCAATTTGCCCGAAGGTAAAAAATTTACATTGTTGCTTTTTAAAATTTTATATTATGTATAATAATTATATCACCTTTCAAGGATCTCATATTTTTCATGAGTAATGTACTGACGTTGTAGTATTATTTCAAATATTTGATTACTAAGCAATGTAGGTACAGAAAATCCAAAAAAACTACTCTCAACAGCTGTTCACACATACATCTGTCAATTTGTTTTGACTTATAGCTAGGTATAGCTTATATCGTAAAGGTATCTATTATGTTATTTGTAATAAGTAAGGAATTATTTAAAAAATCAAATTTCAAATTTAATCCATACTTCCATATCCATACTTCCATATATATATATACTAATATTATAAATGCGAAAGTCTGTCTGTCTGTCTGTCTTTCTGTCTGTCTGTCTGTCTGTCTGTCACCTCTTCACGGCTAAACTGCGGGACCGATTGTGATGAAATTTGGTAGGGATGTAGTTAACGACCTGAGGTCAAACATAGGCTACTTTTGGGCGCGATATAACTGAGTCCCACGCGGGGCGAAGCCGCGGGGAACAGCTAGTGAATATATAAAGGTAAATAATATGAAGTCCTGTGCTTTTCATTTTTATTATTTTCGAATCATAATGGTTTTGTGGACCTTATCACCACCACAGCCCAATCATGTTGGTCAGTCCAGTGCTGAACATGCTGCATGAATAGATACTATTTTATTACTCATCATCATTCCATTATTGTTTAATATTAACATGCTGAATACACTGTAGATGTACTTTACTAAAGTAACAAGCTATATTTTTTATGAAGTTATTATTCTTACTATGCTAAAAATAAAATGTAATTTAGAGCTAAGCTGACTACTGCTTTGTTTATTTTTTGTGTAATATTTATCTCCATGTTACTGTTTAGTCTCCTTTAATGGAGATTGAAAAATAGAATATGTTTTAATCTATTTTATAACTTCCTTTAATAAAATAATGTTATCATATTAATTTTCATTGAAGAAATTTGAGATAGGTAAATGGGTAATTTGAAATTCAGACAAAGGGCCTATAATCTGTCATTTACTTCTTTTGGCTGATATGGTGATTATTAATTTACAGATAAACCAGCGCTGCGGCTTAGTGCTCCAGGGGAAATTAGATTAGAATATGAAAATGAATTAAGGAGACTCCGGGCAGAAAGATTACAGCTTGAACAGAAACATCTAGAAGAAACTGAATTGTTGATCAAGTGAGTTAAGTATGGAAATACATAGGATTCGTATATGCCTTTATAGGTATATATATATTAGTAGGTATATGCCTACATATAGTTCTATGTTCATATTATGTCTTTCCCTCTGGGACTTACTTTAAGGGTAAAGAGTTAGCTATGAAGCTTTTCAACAAAATATTATTTTAGGAAAATTCAAGAAGAAGAGGAAGAAGCCCACAATAAGTATATAGAAGCTTTGAAAAGGGATGAAATTCTAGCTCAAGAGATGCAACATGAGCAAACCAAGAGTAAAAAAGCTACAGCATCTTTATCCAAAGTATCACCAAGGAAGCAGACATTGAGAGGAGCTGTAACTAAACCAAGACTCAGAGCCACCAGAATAGATGGTTACTTAACTAAAGTGAATACAACAATTGTTACAAAGTAAGTATAAAATATTAAATTTTGACTTGTTTTCATAATCCAACATTGTCTAAACATTTAGTCATGTTGAGAGAATATTTTTTAATAACTTGACTGCTGGATTTCGTAGAATCCAATATTGATGACTTAATTTTGTGGAAAGATTTATGCAAGTAAAATTTATATCATACCAGTGGCACAGGTTCGTCTCCCATATGAATTTCAGAAAAAAATTAAAACATACTCCTATTTATATAAATGTATGACATTTATCAATCTTTTCTTTAAAAGTTAAGTAGTCAAACAGGCACATGGTTCACTTGAAATAAAATCTAACATGTACCAAATTTTAGTTACATAGGTAAAGTAGCTTTTGAGATATCTTGTTGTACACATCATAAGTATTTTTTTTAAACTGTAACTACAACTTCTGAAACAACAAAAGAAGAAAGTTTAAATACGTACTGATGTGGCACTGATTTTAGTAAATACTAATTTACTGCCATTTTACTCAAACGGAAATGAATAATGAACGAAGATGTAGATACTAAGCATGCACTGTTTTTATTTTTATTTTTCAGTAGTACACTTTTAACCGATGACAATACGAGCACTGATAACTCTACTCCAAAAGAAACCTCTGAACAATGTAACAATCATCTATCCCCTGAATTAATTCCAAGTTACGGCAAACTACTTAATAATTTTCTTGATAAGAAAATAAAAAATGGGCCAGGCATTTGGAATAAAGAAAATGGGGATAGTGTTAAAGAGAAGGTAAAATTGTCCTTATTTTTTATTTCTGCTATCAATTGGTAACTGCAATGTTTATAAAAATATAACACTGGTATTTATTTCGAGAGTGGTACAAGTTTTCTGGCGAAATGAGTATCTGACCAGTTGCGTTACTGACGAAAAGCGACGAATTCAATTAAAGTTAGGGTCGTGGATTGTAAAGTAGTAGAAGTAGTAGTAGGTAGTGGATATGAAGACAATTGAAAAGTACTCAACTGGCAGATGTCGAGCGAAAGAGAGAGATCAACCACCAGTCGAATCCTTTTATAGAGCACTGCGGACGCTGCGGTGAGGAGAGGCTAGGCAGCAGGAGTAGGTAGTGGCAGCAGCGCCACATGTTATAAAACTTTAGATGGGTATTGAGTGATTATTGTGCATTTTCCTATATCTTCAAAAGCCATGAGAGAAGAATTTAACTATGCTTGATTTTTTCTGCTGATAACAAAAAGGTTCTTATTACCAGAAAAACAAATCTGATTTTTAGCAGCAATTAAATATATTGTTTTATTCACCAAAAAGGTAATTAAAACACAATGGCACACCCCATATCCCTATTTACCTCATTCTGTGGATATTTCAATCCCACTTCTTGTTCGTCCGAGCGTGTTTTCCGGTGGCATCTTCAGCTTGTTTACGACTGCCGTCTGACCTCCGTTACCCTTTTTATAACCAGAAACCAGACCAATAGGAACATGATCCGGGTGTGTTAGTGGCTAATTAAAAGCATTTTTTAGGCCAACTCAATGCATATTCTAATAGCCTAACGACTGCTACCTACCGATAACAGCCGGGACCCACGGCTCAACGTGCCTTTCGAAGCACGGAGGAGCTCAAGATAGAAATACCACTAATGGCGACCAATCCAATGGCCGCGCAATCGCCGTCGCTTGACGCGCGCTATCGTTACGAACACGCTCACCTCGCTAAGGCTCTGAGCTCCTCAAGTATATATCAATAATTCCACTTATCCTACTAATATTATAAAGGTGATATTTTGTATGTTTGTTATTCTTAACGCTCAAACAGCTGGGTATTTTTTTATGAAATTTGGTATGAAGGTAGCTGATACTTTTGAATTACACAAAGGGTATTTTTCATGCCGATAAGTACGTGATTCCACAGTTCATGAAAAACAAAACAGCCTGGTGACAGACAGTAGAAGTGTAAGTAATATCATCAGTTTTGGCCTTTGAATACAGTACAGAACCCTTAAAAATTACATGTGACCATTATATCATATTACCATAAGGCTTCAGGTCCACCTATTTTTTTGTACGTGTATAAAGTTTAAATAAATACCTATGTTTACTTTTTCACATTTCCTAGGTAACATTACACATTACCTTTAGGATAACAAAATTTTAATGACAATGTTGCTTTAAAATATATTGACCATTACAATTTTATTTTGTTTATTTTTTTTACCAGAAAGTGGCACCAGAAATGTCAGCTAGTAAAGATGAGCAAATCAATGATAAGAAAGCAAAGACAAAAAATGGCATGCAGTCTCTTTTGGTGTCACTTCCATTGCCTCTTCAGCACAAAGTTTTAGAGAATAGGAGTATTGAAACAGGAAGTGCAGATTCCATGAGGCAAGAGTTGTGCTACTTTAAACCTATAGAGGCAACAACACCAACAAGGTTAGTGGCTACAAGGGGTAAAATAGAAGAAGAATGTGTTTATTAACTAGCGACTCGCTCCGGCTTCGCATGGGCATAAAAACCTTCCTCTTGAAACACTATCTATTAAAAAAAACTGCATCAAAATCCGTTGTGTAGCTTTAAAGATTTAAGCATACAAAGGGACATAGGGACCGAGAAATCGACTTTGTTTTATACTATGTAGGATGTAGTGATGATAGTGGTGGTACCTACCTTAAAACCATTTGTAGTGGATTTTACAAAGTAGTGTGCACTGTGCATTATAAAAACCATAACTAATCCCATGGAAATGGCATACCACTGGAAAAAACGTGCATACCTATTAGAAACTAAAATGGCGGATTCGTTTTGTGTTTTGTATCTACTTATTTCTTTTGAATGACGCATATAAGACAAAGATGACATTTATACAATACTAGTGACCCGCCCCGGCTTCGCATGGGCTTAAAAACCTTCCTCTTGAATCACACTATTTATTAAAAAACCGCATCAAAACCGTTGCGTAGTTTTAAAGGTTTAAGCATACATAGGGACAGAGAAAGAGACTTTGTTTTATACTATGTAATGACTAGCGACCCGCCCCAGGTTCGCATGGGCATAAAAACCTTCCTCTTGAATCACTCTATCTATAAAAAAAACCGCATTAAAACCGTTGCGTAGTTTTAAAGATTTAAGCATACAAAGGGACATAGGGACAGAGAAAGCGACTTTGTTTTATACTATGTAGTGATAGTGATCTAACTAGATTCATATAATAGCATAATGCTCACTACATAGACTAGACATGTCGGCAAATCGTATAATTCGTCATTTTACAAACTGCGTCGACAGTTTTACTTTAACTGTTTTGCAATGTACTAAATGAAAATCGTGTTTGCGTTAAGGTTGTGGTCGGGCGCGCTAAAACGGCGCGTAAATAATATTTATTAGTGTGGTTATTATTTTTAACCGATATAAAAAAAGGTGGTTTCTCAATTCAACCATTTTTTTTTCAGCTGCACTTTAGGTAAAGGTTTGCCATTGAGAATACCTAGTGTACGAGCAGAGCGAGAATGTGCCACTCCTGATGTTGCGTCTGCTCCGAGTCAGGAACAGTATTTAGAGGGGCTTTGCCGTCTTCGACAAATATCCATGATTAAGAACCTATCTTCAGCATTCGTAGCTGTACTTGATGTTTTTAAATTTAATAAGGTATTTTATATTATATCTTAAAAAATCAGCATTAGAAAATATGTATATACTTACTTTCCATAATAATTTTAGAAAGTTGAAAGTAACATTGTTATATTGAAGTAAAAGCACCTTAAAAATATATTATGTGCTTCTGATGAGACATTAAGCTGCGAAAATAAAATTTGGGAAAATAAAATTAAAACGGATTCCCTTGTAGGCAATATTTATTATAAAAAAATCTTATTGACATTCAAATCAATATTTTTTCAGAATTATGTAAAAAGTGACTCAAATACTCGACAGAGAGGCAAGAAGTCTGAAGCTGTAAATTCACACACAACACCAGTGTTAGCTGTTAAAAGAAATGCTCCTAACAGAAGCAAACCAGCAGAACTTCAAGTTGATGGTATCTCCAAACTAAAGCCAAAAAAGAACTTGAGGCGAACAAGGTCTATGGGAAGTATGTCGAAAGATGAAAATGAAACAACACCTAAGAAAGCAAAATTAAAAGACAGGAAAGTTGCTTCGGATCGAAGGCCATATTTGAGAAGTGATTCCAAAAAGTCTAATGCCAAAAAAGTGTTTGATAGTCCATCACCAATCCCCGAGTCTATAAATAACAATAAAATAAATTTAGCTGTAAAAAACTTGTCTAGTCCATTGAAAAATTGTGATTTAAAGAACTTAGTGCAGGAACAAATTAAGATTGAAAAGTTAATACAGCAAGAAAAGAATGATTTTGAATTAGCGCGTAAAATGGATGCGGAATGGAACGGTAGGAGGCAGCTCCGGCGTGTCCCCGAGAAGCGGCTGGTCACTCTCAGCTACGGGCTCAGGCCCGCAAAGAAATTAAAAGTGTGAGTAATATAATTAAAGTCTATTGTTGTAGGTATAGTTTGGTATGATTTCAGTATTCACAAATTCTATTCAATTTAGTTTATATAATATCTGAACTCCGTGTAAGAAAGACACAATTAGTAATAATGATAGTATGTATATATTGTTTCCAATCATAGTTTTGGCAGTCTATAAATATGATTTAGTTTTATACCATAATTGAATAATAATTGAACTGATTTTGATACACTTAACTGGATTTGAAATAAATTTTATTTTTCAATATTTACTTTAATCGACATTTGTCAGTTAAAATTTGGCCAGTATGTTATATGTCTACCTGAAATTGATTGTTTAGAATGCATTATGGCAATATCAGCGGCTGGTCCTCTTCACTTCATAGAAGACCTCACAGTACAGCCATGTAACAGTAATATTAAAAATGAATTGTTTTGTATTGATATTAATTTTTAATTATATATGACTGCTACTCTATGATTTTTGTCATCAGTTCATTTTGTGTATCTGTTTTGGTAGTTTAATATACTGATGAAATTGTATTGAACTAATGTTATATGCATCAACTTATTTAGTGTTATGTGCCATATTGAATGTTACAAAGCTGTTGAAAATTGTTATGTATGGCCCGGTCTTAAAATTCCTATTAAATACTAAGTTATCCTTATAAAACCTCTGTCAGTACCCAAAGGGGCATATCATTTTTGTGATTAAATTCCATGTATCGGTACGTAAAATCGCAACACAAACATTTTAAAAGTATTTTATGTTGAAAATTAACTTTACAATTAACAAATCTAATTTGACTTATCATTACAAAGCTGTGGACCAGTGTTTAACGGCGTCCTCAAAAGCGCTGATTTTGTGCTAGTTTTAAGCAATATTTTGTGAGGAAGGGAAGTTTGATACAAATAAAAATGTTCCTAAATTTTTTGCTGGTATTTATAGTATATGGTATGCTCTTTTCGGATTGTACAGAGATTTTTTAATAGTATTTTTATTAAATATCAATAGTGGATACCGTGAATGCATTTTGTGCTAGGCTGGTCCAAATATTGCAATATCATCCGGACAAGCCGGTAATAGGTACTACTTTTAGATCACGCCTTTCAGTTACGGGCAGTTTAATAAAAATGAACCCCAAAAAAACCAGCACACTAAAAAATAATTCTCTCGTGGCGCTTGATATTGATTACAAAATTACTCCTAACAAGATCAACCGTTTTCGTTTGTCAATAGTTATAGTATTGATCAAAAACATTTGTCTTATATGCGGAGCTTGTAAAACGTTGAACACACCGGGGTTAGCGCTTTTTAAAATAACAATTTAATATAAACCTTACATATCTAATTTGATTTACGCGCAACAATTGCATACCAAAAATAGGTTTATTCTTCGTTCGTCCTGAAATTTTGTCCCACATTTCAAAAAATGATTCGTTTGTCCCAGTCACTTTTATATTCCCGGTTTGTCCCAGTTCACAAGAAGGTACTTTAAAGGTACAGCTAACAAAAAAGTATTTTGAACGAATAACAAACAAAAACCTATATTATTTAGAAAGAAAATTACTTATAAAAAACCGTTTAAAAACAACGGGTCGAACAAGGAATGCAAAGTGGGACCAACTAGGAATAAAATAATAAAAATTGTACATCGGGACGAAGGAAGCATAATGTTTGGGACTAACTAAGAAATTTATTAGTGGGACAAACGAAGAATGAATCCAAAAATAAATACGCGCCTTCTGTCGGTTTCTTTTAAATTGTTTAAAATGCGCTCTGCTCCGCTTCCAGCGGTTGCGCTGGATCAAGTCTTGGTTGAAGATGAGATGAAAGCTGTTATTATATTTATTGTTTGAGCAGCGTAAACAGAAAGTGTGTATCGACATTCGGGATATCGAAATAAGCTGTCCTTATGCCAACACAACCGCGTAAATATAGTGCAAAGCCTGCGATTCGGAACTTATAGATAAAATTAATAACACATTTCTATAACTAAAAATGACAGCATATTTTGACGTCACGTGTATGGCAGCACTGAAACACAACATGTAAAGATGATTTTGTGTTTCATTGTTTGTTATTAATTTACTGCCTTGTTTATAAAAATTAACTAGCGTTTAAACTAAACCCACTTAGGTTAAACACTATGCTACGCAGCGCAGTAACTGCACTGCAGCGACAGCCTTGAACACACAATGTGCTCGGTAAGACATAAAAACTACAAAAAATTATATAAGTCATGCCGTGTGGCGCGGCATATCAAATCGCAAGTGCGTTTAGTATCTCTATTATTTCTATTTTCTTTCAATATTTTAGATTGAAAAAATGGGAAAATACATATAATAGGTTTAAGCGTTTGTTAATTTTTGTAATACTCTTACGCATTCTCGTGTAAACCGTAAAGTAAATTTACTTATTTTTATTTACTATCTTTCTGCTTTTGATCTACCTGTAGAAGGGGATTGATACAAAGGCCATAAAATAAATACATGTTAATTATTGCCTCCATCAAACATATAGTCAATGAGTGAGAATGGCTTTGCCCATAAACTACCTATTTTAAAGACAAGGGGCAGCGCTGGACCAGTCTCTACATTTGAATGTTTTGCAATCCAAATTCGCCTCTGTTTCACTCCAGTATGAATGATCGTATAAAAAGATGTATGTATGTTACAATTGAAACTTATGTACGAATATAAATATATAATGTGTGTACATATTTAACCTACATAGAAATGTAATAATACTTCATGGTTCAATCATATAAATGATATTGCCATGGATCTCATAATATGTGATTATCTTGTGATGTAAGACTTTGGATTTTAACTGGGTAATGCTTATTTATGATATGGTGCTCTCGAATCCACTTTTATTGTAAAACATTTGTATTAATGTATGTCTATTTCTGATGAATGGAAATTGCATGATGTCAATTACTCTTATTTAGATTGTACTGTACAGTTGCCCCTATTGCATACTACCATTTGTAAAACAAATGCAAAATGCAATGATTTCTAAATATCAATATGACCTTGTACTGCATGCTTGAGTAAACATAGAAATTGATGTTAAATTCTTCGATTTTCGACAATAGTAGTTTATCAGTTATGTAAATTATTCAGAATTTCAGAAGCAAACAAACTACTTTATCTATGTGTAAAAGATAAATGTTTTTTAAAATATACTGCTTTTATTTCTTTGATACATGTCATACTATACTACATACTGTAATTACATATTCCCAACAACTTTTGAGTATGTGCTATATAGTACCTACATACATATACGGGCGGGTGCCACCGCGCGGAACAGTTTTACTTAAAATGGTTCACTTTTCTTCCTCCCCCATCATTCCTTATGAGATTCTAGACTAATTTCCAATAACTCTGTATACATTGAGTCTTTTGCCTTTATAACCCATTATACCTTCATTTTGTTCATTTGAGATTGCTAGTAAACTATTAGTAGGCTCAAAATCTAAATAAATGTACTAAGTACAAAATATTTTTAGTGACCTTTCTTCATAGGGCAAGTGGTTTTGCGAATATTTCGCGAAATACGTAAATTTCAATTTTCAAAAAAAGTTGGTCACCATCGCATTTCTATAGCTTGGCTCCTATGGGATCAATAGAGCTGCGAATATGCTCAAATTGTAGGTAACTTAATACAGTTTATAAAGTGTTGAAAACATCGTTTGCAAAAATGCATTAGTTTTGGCCCTGGAGGGCCAATAGCGAAAAAAGGCCTAATCCCGGCTATCCCACTAAAGAAGCCTGGGACTTTCGCAAGCATCATCCTGGAAGATGTCCGAACCTATTCCAAAAGGTCCCGTCAACTTTAAAAAAAATGAAGACTTAGGGGGCAGGCAATTATGTATGGAAAACCAAAATATATATGACGATTTATTCTTCCAAAAACAGTAACAAACAATATAATTATATACAGGCCTATACTTTAGGTATTACAGAAACCAGACTGAGTCCTGTATGTATAAAATTCTATTGCTATACTTTTCTCCTCAACGTGTGACGATAATCGCATAACACAGAAAAATAATATACCTACATTACTCTATATTATATCCTCCGTGTCACAGGACGCAGAACCTCTGTGGAATTAAATAATGGTCATCCAATATCTCGATGGTCTTCGCACTATATCCTAAAAATATAAAAACGAGACATTCAGTCGTTTAAAAAATGCTTAATTAAAAAGATATTTGATAGATTTATTTTTATTTACTCGGAAATAGCTTCATTATTCTCTCATTGCGGGGTTAAGCCTAACAATAATTTTAAAAATATAATTTGGGAGCTCTGGTTTGTTAGCGCCAATGTAAAATTTGACACGATTTTTATTCCTCGCAACCGCAAGAAATACACTATAGAAGCCTAGGAAGTACCTAATAACATTTAACGTCATCGTAAATATTAAAAGGCAGAGCCTGGAAGGAATTCCATCTTAAAATATTACTCGGCCGTATGGCCTTCTATCATCTCTAAAAATCATGTAAGTTCCAGTGAGTAAGTGAGACAGCACAATACATGATGTAAGGCGATACTCCCTTACTGGAACTTGCATGGTTTTAAGAGACGGTAGTAACCCCCCAGGGCTCGCCAGTTATGTACTACTAGGTTCGTATGTAAAGACAACCCTTGCAACATAAATAATACTTCAGCGTCGCTGCACACGGGCCACAACCACAAAACGCGGCGACTTGCAAGAAGCGAATAAAAAAGCTGACGCGCGCGACAACCAACCCCTTGTGGTCCATGGTCCACCACCCACTTTTTAGGGTTCCGTATCTCAAAGGCAACAATGAACTCTCATAGGATTACTTTCTTATCCGTCTGCCTGTTTGTACTGTAACTGGCTTTTCGTATTCCAAATATTCTTCAGATTCCATGAGAATTTCTATATCTGTAGTTTAGTCACCGGCACGGACCACTGGACGCTCAATTCGTCACGCTGCGCAGTGTGATTATTTGAGGAGTGTGGCGACCACTTGCGGCGTCATCCGAGTGAGGAGAGTCTATATAAAATGCGTTTTGTGGTTGTGGCTACTGGCTCAGCGGGCGAGTCGGGGACACTTATGGATATTCAAATTCAACTTGCAAGCTTTAAGAGAAAATTGATTATTGGAGCTTACTTTTATACTTACATTTTATCTTTCGAGGATGTGTTGATCGCAGTGTACTTTTCAAAGTAGCTATGGAGTTCATTTCTCTATGTTTATGATTACTCTCCTGCAAATGTTAAATTTGTTTAAATCATCTCAAACAGAAAAATAAAATAAGACATCACACAGAATTAAATATCAATAAATTAATACCAGGATACCATTAGGACATGTCACTATATACACAGCTTTTCATATTCACATTCTTGACTAAATCACCACTTGCCACTGGACAAAAAAGAAACAAAGACAGTTTACATTCAATAAAATCTTGGTAACAACACTCGGCAGTACAAAGCTGACCTCACTCACCCTGATAATGCAGCTCACCTGTATAATCCACTTGCAAAAGCAGGACAGACAGCCCTCTTATATTCGCATCCTGAAGATTTTACACTGCACTCGGCAGCCACATGACCTTTGAGACACACAGCATGCTTTTCATTACTTTATATTTACAATTGATTTTCTTCCACAAGAAATACTTTCACAAACATACAAGTTTCTTTTACTTTTTCCTCAGATAACCCACAAACCGATATTGTTTTATATTTTTATTTAATAGCTGGCCTGGCTATCACACTTCATTTATCAAGTGCCTCCCAAAAATCCAAATAAAAACATCCATCTCAGTACATACTCATTTATTACACTAAAAGACCTCAACAAACCAATCACAAAATATACACACTGCGAAAGTCCTCTTAAAACAAAGTTCATTGAGTACAGATGTAGCAAATACAATA
Source organism: Apomyelois bistriatella (assembly GCA_947044815.1). Lineage (NCBI taxonomy): Eukaryota > Metazoa > Arthropoda > Insecta > Lepidoptera > Pyralidae > Apomyelois > Apomyelois bistriatella. Next base: position 6,224,640 of record OX345691.1, read on the forward strand.
ATTTGTGATATTCTTATCGCACATGTTTATACAAACATTAAGCATCATTCGCACATTTTGAAAAAGAGTTTGACATGAAATTCAATCTTTGCTCCTGAAATATTTATATGGATACTAGCATTTTAAAAATATATTGACTGGTATAATTGTTTTATGAGGGCGAAATTATAATCTGCTGTAATAGAATATTTGACAGCAATAATGAAACTGAAATATAGTATAAAAATACTTATTAAAATTATTTTTCTAAAATTATGTATTTTGTTAAAACTCATGAAGCAATATGTATATTTTTCATTATTAAACAATTTTCAGAAGGTATAAACCATTTTTGGTTAAGGTACCAATTGATCAATGTATTATCTGACCTCATGTTGCAGCCAGAAAGCAATCATTTATCTGAAATAGTAAAAATAGCCAATGTGTGCCAACATAACATAAACATACCAATACAAAACATACTGATATATGTATCCACATATAAAAATCCCAAAGTAGAATGCAAAATAAAATTACCAAGAAATAACAAATACATACAACCCCAATAGGTAATATTTACTTTGCTTCCCTTTGGATTGCGGATGAATATGCCACATAGCAATTGTTTTTCTATTTTGTCTGAATTCAGCGAGTGGTAAATCAGTATTGACCATTATTATGATCTACCTAAGGATAGTAATGATCTATTACTAGCAGACAATGTCACAACTTTTTGAAATTTGCTGTTGTCCACCAGTGGTGAACACAGGAGTCTATAGGAATGCAAAAATCTATACATATTACAAATTGAAATTATCTGCATAGCAACTTCTTCTAAACTACACAACATTTTGATGTATCTTGTGAAAAATTCTCCCAGAAGGTTTGTATGCACATTTAATAATCTATGTAGACAATAAGTGAAAAAAAGGGATCAGAGCTTAACTTTTGACACAAATATTATTATACTTTGGGATTTTGCCACAAACCCTATTCTGAAAATCTTACTTCTTACATTAAATATAGTTCCTTAAACATCCAAATTAAAACTATTCTGAAGTTTTTATCAAACATTCTGTTGGTAACAGCAGCTCACCTCATGTCTGTGGCTTGTTGTTCCATCCGCTGCCTGACCCTGAATTGCCACCCCCATTCCAGCCTGGCCCTTGATTACTATTTGACCAATTATTGCCTTGATTCCAGTTACCATTTTTTCCACCATTCCAACCCTGGCCATTTCCACCTCCTCCTTGGTTCCAAGAAGGTGGAGGTCCATTCTGACCCCAGTTCTGGTTACCATTCCAGTTTTTACCAGAATTTCCACCACTGCCTTGTGGTGGACCTCCTTGCCAATTGTTAGGCCCACTGTTACCAGGGCCCCCTCCAAGGAACCCACCCCACCCAGCTTGATTCAAAGCAGCAGCAACAAGACTAATTGGCAAGTTGAAATTAGCAGGTGGCCCACCATTAGGATTGATGCCCAGATTTTGCATGTTAAGAGAATCAATATTACTGTTTCCTCCATTGTTGCTAGGTCCAGAAGGACCAGATCGGTTACTTTCCCAATTATTACTACTATATGAGTCATCTTTCCAATTTTGGTTAGTTTTACTCTTAATCTTTGGCGCAGCACTAGATACAGATACAGATGCCCCTTTTATAACATGGTCTTCACCACAGAGACTCTGAGCAACTTCAGGATCCAAGAAAGTGACAAATCCAAAAGCACGAAATGGTCGAGGTACAAAGACATCTGTAACCTCACCAAACTTAGAGAAATATTCACGAAGATCTTCTGCAGTCATGTCTTCAGTACATCTGCCCACAAACACTTTGCAAGGCATCTGCGGAACTACACCTTCCTTGGAGTTAGGAATTCGAACATCTACCCAGCGGCCATCAATATTATGGCGCTGAGCAAGTGCTCTCATCTGCGAGGCGTAGGTTGCAAAACGAATAAAGCCAAATCCTTTGAATGATCCATTTTTATCTCTTTTAAGCTGTACCATAACAACTTCGCCGAATTTTTCGAAATATTGTTTTATAGACTCTTCCGTTGATTTCCAAGGTAGTCCTAAGCATATTAAGTCTGAACAAATAAGTTTTTTCTCCAATCGTTTAGTTTTGGCTGCAGAATTTTCCGGCGAGACGTCCTCCATTTTACGTTTATTTTCTTTGGGAAATACGCAAATGTATAGATGCTTACCCCATCCCACTTCGCTGGGTGGATGTAGTTTGCCATCGCTTAGACGAATGCCACGTACACATTTACTTTCAGGGTGGCGATACTTTAATCCACATGCTCCAGGAAACTGAGCAACGAGTGTCGATAGCAATAAGGTCCCGTCCATTTCGCATGGAATTTCTACGGCATTTGAATCATCTTCATCTTCACTTACTCGTATGTAATCAAATAAATCTTCATTATAGCTCTCCGTTTTAGCACACATTATGGTAGGTAATTTTTAAAGACCCACAGCAAATTGTAAATTAATTCAATTTTCAATCCCTACAAAATTCACGATGTAATGTTCTTATTTATTTGACACTGACAGACACTGACATATGTTTTTTTTTTATGTGGCCGTAATCCACAATCAGGTGGGCAATAACATAAAGCATCCAATGAAGCACCACTTTTTACTTATAGCAAATAAGCAAGCTTAAAATTTATAGCTCCTTATTTGCTTTATGCAAAAATAATAAAAATCTATTTTTTTGTATACCGCCATCTATCAAACACACTAGTAAATTACTATTTGATTATGCAACAGGTGCCATCTATCCTTGAACGAGTAAACATTTCCGATTTTCAATTCAGAACCATCTATTGGATCTCTTGTGAACTATTCAGGAAAAGCACATACTTTTTACAAGGTATCGATACATTTTAATGCATGCGTGCGTGCGACCGACTAGGTAGCCAGCAAGCTAGTTCACGTTGTTTGCTTAATTTGCTATATTTGCTATATTCACTTTATGCTTTATTCAAAGAATTTATATATAACACTAGAATGCTTACGGAGGACATAAGCCGTTCCCGAAATAACACCTAAAGTTTGTAGGTATCTCTTTCTAGTAAGTTGTATAATATTCAAGAGTAAAAGGGACACCTACAAATTTTGTAACGTTAGGTATTTGTATGTAGGCTTTAAAGGAAAATCAACATTGCAGTAGAGTAATAAGGATTAATTTTGAATGTTGTTTTTTGCGATTATTGTTATTCGTAAGCATTCTAGTGTTGTATATAAATTCTTTGGCTTTATTAGACCACTGAAAATAATTTTAGTCTATCCGTCATTATCGTTGAATGATATTGTGGTATGATTCGATTCGCGAGCGTTTTGTTTATTACGAAGCATTTAGTTAGTTCCTGTTTAATCTTACGTAGTTTTACGCGTTTTTGTAAATACTCAACATATATATTTTTATTATTTTTGCTCTACATAGTTTTAGTGTAGTATTTTTTTTCGATAGTGGAACACAATACTCTAAAGTAGAGAAAATTATGTTTTTAAACACACGAAAAAAATGTTTTAAATATTTGTATCAAATGTAAATTTTATATCTGAAAACAAACATGAAATGTAAATATGTATATTTTAATAAAGAAGTAAATATTTCCTTCCTTATGTATACGATCAAATCAATAAAATATACTCTAATCTGTGAAATAACTAACATAAAAACTTGCAGATTTATAAAGTCTATTTTGTAATTGTAAACTTTGCTAAACATAAATTCATTGAGTTTCAAAAAATGTAACAGTAATAATATTACATTATAATTTGAAGTTCCTATAACCGATGTTCGATATAGCAAACAACGTGTTTGACGATAAAAACTAGCATTAAAATCGTTTGATTTGTAATGAAAAAAATTTTAAGCAATTAAGAAATTAGGCAAATAGTATAACATGCTATAAAAATAAAGCACAAGGAGTAAGTCCACTTAAAATTTAAAGCAGTTAGTCTCACCTCTGTCCACTATATGGCAATCAAACATAGCTATATTTTTGCCAGTATCAAGTTTGATACAAATGTTCTTCATTTTGTCGAGTCTTGCTCTTCTTCTTCTTCATCTGAGCGTGTTTCCGAGGGACATCTTCAGCGTCACGCGCTTTTTAGTACCCAGGGTTACGCTTTTATCATTTTAAGTATTTTTTAATTTATTTGTTGTTAGGTACGCCCTGCCAGCCTGAGGTATAGTAAAGGGTAAGTTCAGCTCTAGTCCAACTTCATAATTCGTGAATCACCGTGTATGTAAGTAGTATATCGGGATTGGGTATAAAGCACGGCTTCTATTGGATTTCCCATGAGGTGGGCCGTATGCCGGTTTGCCAACTAAATTGTATAAAAAATAACTAACAAGTAATAATAAAACCAATTCTGAGTGTACCAGACGGTCCCGTCACCAGATCTACCAGTTCACCTTGAATGTTCACTTTTACCATTTTGCTAATTTACCTACTGACTTGGCGCTCTAACGAGAGCCACCAGTTCACCAACTGGGGAGCTGGTGAAAGAGGATCACTACGGATTTTTTAAGCTATTGCATAGCTTTTGTCGCGGGCTTTGAACGCGGCGAGCGAATCAAGAAATTCCGTAACGAAATAACAAGAATTAAGTTAAAAAACTATAACCTCTATTAACGTAGTGGACGTTAATAAAATCAAATATACGCGGACGAAGTCACGGGCAACAACTAGTCATATACATTTTTGTAATGTGCTCGCCAAGACCTTTCTTTTCATACTAAACACGTGATACAAATCTCAGTTTAATTTTTTTTGAGGTTAGAATCAGAGGTTTAAATTCCGTCAGTTAAAATTTTGATACAATTTATATAGCCTATGTTACCCGCGCTATTTTTACGAACCTTTTGACACCTCATTAAAATACACACACATACATACATACATACATACATACATATGTGGCGACACTAACGCCACAACAAACAAACTACCAAAAACGCACAACAGATGGCGTAAAGCACGAAAATAGAACTTGCAAAAACAAAAACAGCTAAAAATTACTATGAAAGTCTAAATCGCGCTATCAAAGTTTCTACGGATTGGAGCATATATACAACCTCCGACAAGACATCGTCGGAGCCGCGGTTCCCCAGGCATAACAACCTAGCCTGGCGGGAAGATCTTCCCTTTGTGGCGGTCGAGCACAACACTATCGCTCCCGTCACACTCTCCAAAGTGGTGACCACCGACTACGCACAAGCAAAAGAAAAACACAACACCCATTCAAGCATTTAATAGCTGGCGAGTTAATTGTCAAAGAAACATAGCAAGCAGACAGCGTGCATTGCAGACACTTCAACCACGGTTCAACGCATAATTTATTGTCAAGAAACAAGAATTGCTTCAGCTTCAACATCAGCTCAGCGAGCAACGTCTTCCACACTTCATGCAGCAAGTCAAGATGTCACTATCAAATCAACACACAATACATACATACATACATACATACATACATAGACTGCCAAAATCATTACCCTTCCTTTTGGCTTCGTCGTAGTCGGGTAAAAACCTGACACCCTCGTACCATGTACTCCGCCTACCTACCATGTAGCTCAGGCGAACTTATTGCATAACTTGATATGTACTTATTTTTATTTTATTTTTTTTATTTTGAGGAAAGAGAATTAACAAGATGTGAAATACCTTCCTATGGAGTTATGAAAAAAAAGGGAAGGGAGGGAAGACGAGGGAGGAGGGTTGCGAGGTCTACTGTTCACAGAACCACTAGTTTATAATTAATTTTGATGTACCAATTATTTGTTTCGACTCGCTCCTATGCCTTACAATCCATATCCATACTTCCATACTCTTCACGGCTAAACTGCTGGACCGATTGTGATGAAATTTGGTATGGATACTTTCGGGCGCGATATAACCGAGGAGCACGCGGGCGGAAAGCTAGTACTGCATAAATAAATAAATAATTACCTATAATTGCATAAGTTGATAAAAAATGCTATGCAATAGCTTTACCGCGGCAGTCCAGGAGTGTCACACGTCTACTGCTTTTGTGAGAATTTTAGGAGTAAAACATTGTTATTTTATTAGCATAAAGTTTATGCAGTTATGTAATTAATTGAGAGGAGCTCGATAGCCATAGCGCCTGACATGCGACAGCCAGCGTGACCTAAGTAGTTTGGATTGGTCGCCACTAGTGACATTTCTTCTTGCGCTCTCAGTGCTTTTTCAGTGCTCTCAGGCACGTTATGCAATCAAAGATTATGCCATTGGTTCCGGCTGTTATCACTAGATGGCAGTCGTTAGGCTGTGTCAGTGTCTTTACGCATCTTTAGGCGCACCCTAGACGCTCATGCGCGCATGATGGAAAACCATCAAACAAAGGGATGGTATTACTCGAAAAGTGAATTGAATCGACTGATTTCCAAACAAATCATTTTGATTTTTTTAATTTATATCAAGAATTTTGCAATGATTTGTTTGGAAATCAGTTGATTGTAACTCATCACAAAATTCTTGATTTAAACTAAAAAAAAATAGATTTTTTTATTTGGAAATCAGTCGATTCAATTCACCTTTCGAGTACCATCCCTTTGTTTGATGGTTTTCCATCGCATGCATGAGCGTCTAGGGTGCGCCATCAATCAAAGGGATGGTACTCGAAAGGTGAATTGAATCGACAGATTTCCAAACTAATCAATTTAATTTTTTTAATTTATATCAAGAATTTTGCGATGATTTACTTGGAAATTAGGTAGTTGATTTAATTGTTCCATCGTCAACACAAAATTCTTGATTTAAACTTAAAATTTAGGATTTTTTGTTTGGAACTCTGTCGATTCAATTCACCTTTCGAGTACCATCCCTTTGATTGATGGAAAACCATCATGCGTGCATGAGAGCATGTAATGTGTGCCTTAGATATCTACCCCATTCGAGGTTCGTGGCAATTTTCTTAGATTAGTCCCTAGGATGATGTACAGTCGGCTGAAATCTGACCCCAATGCCACAAGTATCGCTATTGAAAGGGGGCTGTACCAAATAAACCTGAATTAGCAAGTTATTTTGAGATTTGTCCAAAAATAACTTGTTAATTATAATTAGTTTGTGTTGTATGTGTATACAAATAAAAACTTGAGGCAAGAGGTTTACAGTGCGCTGCTCAATGCCTCCCTAAGTATCTTTTAAAAATCCTCATAATTATCCACCTACATGACACCTCATTAAAAGAGGATATTCCTCATTCACAAATAAAATTAAAAATCAAGATGTTATCATTATCATACAATTATTAACTCTTTGGTGGACACTAAAAAAACAACAATAGCAGATTGTTATCTACGTCGATAGTCGTGTGTTCACCAACGAGTTAAGTTTAGTAAGTCCACTACGCGCCAGGGGAATAACTTGATGATAATGAAAGTCATAAAAGGATACGTCTACAACCACATCGTTCTACACTACAATCAACAATCCTTATCAAGGATAATCAATTATTTATTGATTTGACACCGACAACAGCGATAGTGTAATTACTTATGATTTTTTATAAAATCCTTCACTTCCGCTGCTGGTTCTTAAGTATTTTTTGTGCGATTAGGTTTGTAATCACCACATAAATCGTACCTAATATGATTTACAAATCTTAATAGATTTCTGTGGCAATCACGCAGTCACCAGCTGCCTGAGATGTTTCGTGTCGTTTACACCTCGTGTGTATGAATGAGGATGTACGATGATCGAAAAAGGGATGTTGAGATGGTTTGGACATGTAGAGAGGATGGATGAAAGGATACCACTGACGAAAGGTAAACAAAGCAGAGTTGGCCGGGAGAGGCGATCAGGGTCGACCCGAAAAACATATACTACGACCAAATCTCAGACCTTTTGAAAAAGACATGAGTGCCTGAAATCGCCGAGCGCATATGACGAGAGTGATGTGTGTGGAGGAAACGAGGGAGGTAGTAAGGATCGTAGTCAATGGAAATCCCTAGTCTCTGCCTACCCCTTAACCGGAGACAGACTACACCATGGTTATACTTCTACACCATCTGTGATTTAGCATAGACACTTGTCAGACTTAAACTTAGACCGAAATTGATGCGATTTCTTTCCGACGTAATCGAGCCTGGTTCTTAGTGCTGTTTTATGCAATCTGTCCAAAAGTTCCTAACGATAATGTCATTCAGTGTGCGGTGTTTCGGAACAATCTTAAATCTGAAAGCAAGTACAAAGATTGTGAAGTGCATTTGGACTGTACGTACACAGTACAATACTTACTTACGGTCTGTCTGTGCTACAGAATTTAAAAAGAATTAATTAATAAATTTCGGATTATTTCTCAGTTCTGTGGTCTGTGCTGATTGCTGAAGATGAACTTTCAATCTCAGTCGAAACACGCAGAACCGGTTGCGCTTCTCGACATACTTAAGTACTATACCTACCACAGTAGGTATAACACACACACGTATTATGTAGGTAGCCAGTATTTTATGTAATCTCAGTCGTTGGTAAGTAAACAAAATAAATTTGGTATTGATACTTACTTACGTGTTTGTTTTACCCAAGTTCCTAGTCAGTTCATCCACCATGATTTTTGCAAACGACCTATAGCATGTGTGGATCGTGGCTTATTAAGATACTTTGTAATCTTTCTTTTCGCATGATGATAATCCGCAAAGTGGCGGCGGCGGTTACGCGATTGATATAGGAATAAATAAAAAATATTAATAAGTGTAACTACCTATTACAATGGGATATTTATAAGACTTACCTAAATCACAGAATACCTAATAGAACTATCGCCTAAATACTTAATCTACCTACTTAACATAGATCATTTTTCAAAGTCGACCCATACAATCCATCATCATTTCATGTAGGTGACACGGTCAATTGGCCATGCACACCCTGGTGTCAAAGTTCTTTGGAACCGCCTCTCGAACTCTGACGTGGTTTACGGCCGCCGGGACCAACGGCTTAACGTGCCTTCCGAATCACGGAATCAACTTTTTATTTGACAAAGAGTGACCGTACCTGTCTTACGGCACGGAGGCAGTTATTACAAACAGTAAGACGGTAGAGTCAGTCAAATACTCGCGCAATATTTATTTACTTATATCGATGTAAGGGTAGACTAGCTACTTAGATACTTTGTCCGTAAAAACATTAACAGTAATACCTAACTATATATAGCTTGTTATTGACGCTACTACAGTAACCATTTCCTTTCTTATATAAATTATATCTAGCCTACTGTTTTAATTTGGGACGTAAAAGGTCAAAGACCAGTTCTGCAACATTTCGCTGGAACAAAGACTGGCGAACGGGTCCCCTTCACTGAGTCCGAGGCTCAGCCGCGCGCAGGCGCAGGGTAGGAAGTGGCCTCAAGGCTAGCTAGCTGCAACTGCAGCCATGGCCGCTTACCGCCCGCCGTCTGGTGCCTGGTGCATAAACCGTTCCCATATAAATAAACAGGGAAGCTGGTCTGAACTGAAGTTGTCGTATGTACGTGAATAACTAGATTTCAATATCAAACTCAATCGAACTGCATAAGCACCAAGGTTACAGAAACAGAAGGAGCTACCAATAAATAGTTTAGTTTTATCTAATTACTAGCTTTCGATCGCGGCTTCCACCGCGTTAATTTCCCACGGGAACAGTGCTCTTTCTATTCTTCTATGTGTATGAGAAATTTCAGGAAAATTGGTTCAGTAAATAGGGCGTAAAGAGATAACAAACAAACAAACTCACTTTGGCATTTATGATATTAGTTAGGATTAGGCTAAGGGATTTGAATTTAACAACAATACAAATGTTTACATAATGTGTGATTACTTATAATATCAAAATAACGGTTTTTGTTTTAGATTTTAATAACATAAATTAATAATTGTAAGTAGCGACCAACTTAGAAGAAAACAATGTCCAAAAAATTTTCCCAACTTAGCGAACGTTTGTTTAGTATTCTATTCGCGTTTAGAGAATGGTGAGAACGTCGGAATTTCGCCGCCACCGCGCGCCGCGCCGCCTTCATGGAGCCCGGTCGAGTCACAGGCCACTGAACTGCAGACTGCAGGTAACCTTTCCTTGTGGTTTTGCTGATTTTTATTTGTTTTGGATCTGAGACTGAGTGCACTGTACAAGATCTGTATACAGTCCTACTTACTTACATGATTAGATATCAAAACACGATCTGAAACTCTCGTACCGTACCTTATGTCACTTGACTTTGTGCTGCTCCTCACTTTTCAAACCGGCACAAATTGTAAGCACTAGGTACTTTTTTATTATTTTTTATTACAAAAATAGGTGTGAGAGCACCGACCAAGCGGGTTTAAACTTATAGTTACTTATCCGTTTTTTTTTAACGAAAGAAAAAGGGGTCGCATTGATGCAATTTGGCTGGCACAATAAGTCCAAGCATGAATCGAACGGAACTTTCAAAAAATTCTGTGGCACAACTATTTTTAAATTTGGACAACTGCCCCTAGTAAAGCCAATGGTCCAACTAGTTGGACAAAGCAGTTGAACCACTTCCCTGCACAAGGCCACTGGGCGAGAGTCAGAAACTTATACAAGTAAGTAGCTGCCTTACGCTACCTTTGTTCAAGGGTTGTTTGGGTTGGTTCTTTTTTTCGGTAAAAAAATGCATCATATAAGTGAAGGCGATTTTCATAATGTGCCTGTTGCATCCCGTCGTCGTGCGATGCATCCATCGAACAAACATCATCAGGAATTTTTATTGACGATCTTTTTCTTTCTCTTTTCTTGGTCCAGCACATGCAGTCTAAGAGAAATATAAGAAGGTACCTACCTAAGTATACCACGCTGTTGTAAACTGTCTATATTTATAGGTACCTACTTACCTTCTGTCTTTTTAAAGGCACTGATTGAGGAATTCGGTCTTATTAACTTTTCAATAAAGAACGAACGTATACAAAATACATATTTTTTATTCTGAATAAGTACTAAGTAGGGCAGATAGCTAACTAACAAGATTTTTATAGAGAAATGGCAAGGCGACGAGAAATTCCCACACACAATAGCCTGTCTACGTTGATGCAAGAAATGTGCAACTGGCATTTGCGATCTATGTCGCAAGTCGCAAAGCACTTGCAATTGCATGTCAAAGTTACTCCTTCTCATTTGACCTCTGAAGAATTTAATTTAGTGATAGCTATGCTGAACCTAGTTACGGAAGCAATTGTGAGGAATGCGGTAGGGAAAAAGAATAGAAACAATATATATCTACCTACACCTACTTACATATAATAAAAGAGAAGTTAAGTTAGTTTCATCAAAATCGGTTTATTAAAAAAAATATCGTCATTTGAATAAACTCAGGTGATTCAAGCCTGCAATGTCCTAACCAAACTGAAAACAACTAAACAAAATATGCTTCCAGTGGGAATCGAACCCTCGACCCCGGGTCTACAGGCAAACGCCTTAACCACTGGAGCACGGAGGCAGTTTTTCTTATAAAAGCATGAGTTTGCCGAAGGAGTTTGCCTGCAAATATATAGCAATATCGAACGAATGCACCAAATTGAATAAAACGTTTTTATGTTGGTTGTTGCATGACAAACGAAAGAAAACGGGGATTTTAGAAATTCCCGCGCGAATTTCTGGAACGAATCCCGGTTTTTCGTACATTTCGGTTTAGGTCGGGAATGTCCATTTCGGTTCATTATGCACATACATGCCGCATACGCAGTCTTGCGTTGCTTGTACATCAGGCAACCAACACCTCTCTCTGTTTCGCAACCAGCCGACCCACTTGGCGGTCGCGGTCGCGGCACAAGGCGCCGCCAGAAGAAGTCATTCCTAGGTACTAATATTACATTTTTAATTAAATACAAAAAGTCTATATATTTATCTACGTTATTAGATAGTTATTGATTAAAAATGTAGAAAAACTCCGCCACAATTTTTAAACATTGGAAGTCGCCTTTTGGCGTATGCCTCCTCAACAACCAGGAAAGTTTAGGTAAAGTAGTAGTTAGATAATATATACATAACATAATATTATAGAAAAATTATCAATCTTAAGTATAAAATAAGTATTATACTTATTTTATACTTTAGATTGATAATTTTTACTTACTGCTTGCTATAATCTTACTATATAATAAAGTACTTACTTATTTCTCTTCTTTTTTTATCTTTTAAGTGTGACTTGGAGTTTTACATAGGTAGGCTTTTATCTAAAACAATATTCGAGAGCGTTGTGAGGATAGATACCTTCTTTATATCAACTCCTTAGATGTTAGCAAAGCCCCAGCCCAGAGGTATAGTGAAGCGCCCAGAAGCACAGTAACCTACCTAGTGATTTAAATTTATTCACGAAATGACCCATCGTGTTATGGCAAATAAAATCAGCAATCAGGTGGCCCATGAGGTCCACTGATGAAAATACTTCATACGCACGACATTAACGTAGGATTCGAAAGCTTAATACTTATTAGGCAATCCTTGCAACAACAATCCCTCAATACGAACCTACGGTTAGTCCTTGCGAAATTCTAACTTTCAAAATTGATCAAAGACCTCTTATGAAATATGACTGACAGTTATCATGGGAGCAAGGCTACAAACAGGGTGTAGGTGTGTGTAATTTTTAGGCTACCAACAATCGTGAGTCGAATTTACGCACAGAAATTGATCAGAGATGCAAATTCTCGGATACCTTATTTATTAAAAAAAAAATCGTTCTCCTCTATCAGTGCAGTCTCAAAATAATATAAGGCTTTGTCAGCTTATGTAGATAGAGCCAATGGCTGACACATTCAATGAGGAGCAAGTCAGTGTCCGTCAAGTTTTCGTTGCTCTATGGAGCTGACTATTGGACGTTGAGCACAGAATTAGTAATAGTACTACGGTTTTAGTTTTTCGCCTCTGCTAGCTAAATTTGACTATTTCCTTAAATCTTATGCTTTTATCAACCATGTCATTGGCAAAATCAACGTTTGATTAAACGATGGAACTATAAAAAATAAGAATTGAATTGACGACGTCCGACTGTTACGATTCATCTCCAGAAGCACATTTATTGTTCTTGTTGTAGAGCTCCTCTTGGATTTCTTGCATCGGGCCTTCGGGTTAAGATAGTGTAAAATTAAATTAAATTATAAATTGTTTAATACTGAATACGTGCTGCAATATCTGTTGAAATTTAACAATTTCATGAAAAATGAAATTTCTGCTGACTCTACTAGGTAGTCGGCGCCAGGGCAAAGTAAGACCTGGTAAGACCCTATGTGTATCTTATGTTATTATGTTCTCCCTTAATCTGTCTGTTCAATGCGATAGATATCAGAGTTCAAGTTCAGAAAATCGAATCAAAGAAATCAACACCGATTCCACGTAGGTAATATTTAGGTGGAGATTGGTTCGATATCTTATCTACTGGCAGGTATCAATCTTGCATTTAACGATAAGTGGAGCTTAGTACCTAGTTGCGATTTGACTATCATGAATCTCTTTGATCTTCCACCTAATCTATCAGACGTAGTAGATTGTAGATTAAGCTGTTTATAGAATCAGACACTTCACTTGCTTTGTCGGGTTGGGTATATATTCGTTTTATAAAGTACTAGCTGTTCCCCGCGGCTTCGCCCCGCGTGGGACTCGGTTATATCGCGCCCAAAAGTAGCCTATGTTTGACCTCAGGTCGTTAACTACATCCCTACCAAATTTCATAACAATCGGTCCAGCAGTTTAGCCGTGAAGAGGTGACAGACAGACAGACTTTCGCATTTATAATATTAGTATGGATGTACGTTCTTAGGTAGCTTTTAGGTAGGTACTTAAAACAGAGTACTGTTAATGTTATGTATTACTTCTGGTACATATTCTACACTATAATATCCATACTAATATTATAAATGCGAAAGTCTGTCTGTCACCTCTTCACGGTTAAACTGCTGGACCGATTGTGATGAAATTTGGTAGGGATGTAGTTAAAGACCTGAGGTCAAACATAGGCTACTTTTGGGCGCGATATAACCAAGTCCCACGCCGGGCGAAGCCGCGGGGAACAGCTAGTACTTAATAAAGCAGTAGAGTTTATTTGTTTGAACCACGGCGGATATACATATAAGTAGAGTATGTAATTTCTCTAGTTTGAACGCTTATAAGATTAAAATAACACTTAGATACACACACATCAAAGGTGAGTGAAACCGCAGGGAACAGCTAGTGTTAAATAATAATAGAACACTCCCTCCGTGCTCTATTACCATGAAAGTCTTAAAACGCCACTAAGGGACAAATTGGTATAGGTCTACTTCTACAAACCATGAGGGTTCAATGAATCTACACTTCGTAGACTTTTGGTACTTACTAAAGTTTATTAGGTCCTAGGACTATCTCGAAAAAAAAAACTGTATTCTGTACAATAAACATATATTTCATAAAATACTATGTTAACTGTAAATAGAATATAAAAATGTTTACAATTAGGTTCATCTAAAAACAAAAAAAAATGTGTTATTTTATTAAATTAAACATAGAAATATATTTTATAAATGTACCATCTCATTATATTACGTAACAATGACAAAAACATTATTGTGTTTGCGAATAAAAACTTGTTCTTAAAATCAAAAACATAGCATAAGTAGTGGTAAGTCGTACAGTCAGTTGTCCTATAAAGATCCAGCCGATGTTTGTGATTAAAAATATTCTCACTAGTAAAAAATTCACTAGTGATCGAATTGATGAATCGAAGTAATCTAGCGATAAGAATACCTATAGTTCAATTTCTTTAATGAGAACCACGAGAACATACCTGTGTGATAGGGTGTGGTCGGGTGCTCCGCTATCACACTGCGGTGTCCCTTAATCCCTTAATTTTTATAGGTTTTGTATTAGGATTTCCCGTGGTTGGAATGATTAGATGATGGCCGGATTCTAGTTTTTGATAATATAATATGTACATGTTGGCAACTGGTTGCGTTTTAATAAAAAAGTTGCCAAGAAAAATATAAATTCCTTTTTCACAAGTTCACAACTCAGTTGCCATGTTGGCCGCTATTTTCAGTAGTTCACGGGCGAGTAAAACTGTTTCTGATTTCGTGTTAGTTAAAATAAACATGACTTGATACTTTTTATGAAAAACTGACTGTACAATCATGATAGGTACTACTATCTTTGATTATTGATGCTATTTAGTGGCACAATACCTTCGGCTTCTTGCAATACCTTTAGTGCAAAGAGATATTTTTAACAAGATTTAGGTATAAGACACCATGTCCTAAAAGAAGAAACCAAGATTTATTTTTTGTTTTGACTAGTTAAAATCTTGGGAGAAAAGCAAACATATTGTAAGTATATTGCACAACGAAAACCATTTAATGGTTTCAGGGAAAGAAAAAAACAGATATTGAGATGAAATAAAAATATGAGTACTCTTAAAATAAACGTAAATCTTATCTTTAAAATAAAATACTAATTACATTGGCTATGCTACGGTTGATTAAAATTCCATTATATTGTAGGTACTTATGTACAAATAATCATACTTTATCGTTCTCGAAAATAGGCACTTATCATCCTATATTTCCTTGTTTCAATTTTTATAAGTACAACTTATCCATCGCCATTTATATATGGATAAAGAAACGTTAATTAATTAACATTAACAACATGAACATATGGCTAATGAAATAAAATTTTAGCGCTCCTAAAATGTGCGTAATTTACATGCTGTGAATAAGATTGTTTATATTTCCCTCTGAATGAATTAGTTCTCAGTTTTCATTATTTTTCTTCATACATCCTTTCCATTTCAAAACATTAAAAAAACACTATTTTATTAACAAAAAAATACACTGTTATCATGATGACGGTCTGTCATCATGATAACAGTGTATTTTTCCATAATCTGTGGTTTAAAATATACATTACTGTCGTTTGTATTATTTCAATAGAATTATAAGAAATATACATTATAATTTTAAACAAAAATAAACTATATAATTAAAATATGTACAATTTTTACTAAACTAAGCTGAATTCGAGTTTATTTGTTTGTAAGCAAGAGCTTGAACAAATTTTGAACTTTTCATAATGTGATGTAGATTTTTAATAAGTAGGTATGAAATAATACCGTTTGTTGCCCGTGGCCCACCCGCCCAGTTCACCTGGGTGGACCGCGACGGAGCACAAGGTGGATGATTGTTTGTAAACATCTGGGAAAAATTGACAGATAGATTTATGATGAATAAATATTTCTTTCAATTTTATGGAAACATTTGTTTTTCTTTTGTGCAATCTTTACTGTTCCTATGAACCCCCATTTTTTTTATACGGTGCCCCACCAATGCACGCTACGCCACTGTTTAGCTGTATAGGGTTTACTTTTGATGGGTTGTGTGTGGGAAAACTTATTGAATTGGAATGTAGACAATAGCATAGTTCATTTTGGAAATTTCATTGGAATGTAAATAAGGTTTGTTGTGTTTGTATTATAAAAAGTTAGTGTTAACTACTTATTACAAATGCTAAAAAGCCATTGATATTGTTATTTATTCGTTTAGAAAACAATTAATGATGTACACTGTGACATGCACACAAAGCCATTGGGTAGACAGTTGTGTCTAGACCGCGATATTTTTGTATAAAAACAAACTCAGTTGAGGAACTTAAGACGTGCAGTCAGTAGACTGTACCGGTAGTCGTCTATGATATGCAAGCCACTGAATGTAAACCATTTACAAGTAGGCATAAGTAAGTATTGGTGGTCAAACCTAGTTGCCGTCACGGCCAGTGGAGTAAAACTAACATGTAAACTACAAACATAACACATAATGCTTTTATATACCTACTTACGCTTTTTACTTCTTTTGAATAACAACATATGTTTACTGGCTTGGATTGGAACCCAGAAAGCCATCTAACGTCCATAATATACACTTAATGCATAATTTTTTTATTTACATAAGTAATTTTTTTTGCTCTCTAAATATCATAAATGCACTACAAGAATTGTCCTAATCTGTTTCCCATTAATCAAATTAATTTCAATCAAAGTATAAAACTATCTTCATATTTAGATAGCCCATTAAATGCATGGACAATATTTTGTGCTGTTTAGGAGATCGTATTTAAATTATTCATTATTGGTATTTTAAAATCACTATTCAACTGTTACAGATTTTGCAAGGTTGCGAGGGCAGTCAACATTGCAACCTCTCAAAACTGCAATGTGGTAGGCTAAGAGTTGCATGGGGATGACCGTCAGCACTCCTTGTAAGCAGTCTACAGTTTTTGGCACTTGGAGGCAACGGGATGCCAGACTCATAGTTTCTGTATCACCCTCTTCGCATACAACAATTGGGCGACCTTGACGTGCGGTAACCTGCTGCAATGCATTCATGCATTTTGTATAAACAGGGTCACGCATAACTATCATCATAACCGGCATCGAGTCGTCGATGAGAGCTAGCGGACCATGTTTCAATTCTCCAGCCATTATTCCTTCACTGTGCATGTATGTCAATTCTTTCACTTTGAGTGCTCCTTCTAGGCAAGTGGCAAAATTATAACCGCGACCCATGATAAGAAGTGATCGTTGACGGTACAAGTCTTCTGCAAGAGCTTTTACTTCAGAGTCAAGGGCCAATACTTGACGAATTTTGCTATCCAACTCATGAAGACCTGCAATAATGTCTGACCTCCTCTTTTGAAGAGAAATACGGTCCTCACTTATAACCAGAGCAAACATAACAAGAGAGACAAATTGTGATGTATAGGCTTTTGTAGATGCAACACCAATTTCAGGACCAGCATTAATGTGAACACCACAGTGAGACTCACGACATATAGAGCTACCCACTGTATTGGTGATACCAACAATAAGTGCACCATGACGCTTACAGTATCTAAGAGCCATGAGAGTGTCAGCAGTCTCTCCAGATTGTGAAATGAAAAAGCAAACATCATCACGGAATACTGGTGTGTTCCTATCCAAGAAGTCAGATGCAAGCTCAACCATAACAGGGAGTTCAGTTAATTCTTCCAGTAGCTGCCTAGTAGCAACGGCACTGTGATAACTAGTTCCACATCCAATCAACATCAGTCTTCTGCATCTTTTGATTTCTGGAATATAATCTTTAATACCACCTAAAGTAACAGTGCCATTAGCAAAGTTCAGGCGACCTCTCATTGTGTTGACAATAGATTCTGGCTGTTCAAAAATTTCCTTTTGCATGAAGTAGTCATAATTGCCCTTCATAATTTGTTGTAGTTCCAATTTTAGAGTGAATATTTCACGTTCATGAGGGTCATTGCTGCTGCTCGAAAGGCGGTGAATACTAAGCACACCATCCTTTATGTGAGCCACATCATCATCTTCAAAATATAACACCCTGTTAGTGTGTTCAATAACAGCAGACGCGTCAGATGCAAAGAAGTATTCAACATCTCTCTCCTCCTCTGGTTGGAAATGAGCATGGCTGTTGACACGGGGAACTGATGGTACCACTCCGCGAGTTCCCTTGTTGTTGGTGTACATGATGGGCACATGATCACTGGATAATCGCCTACGTGTCTTGATGCCCACCAGCAGAGGGCTACCACGGCGAGTAGCCACACACTCATTGGGGAAATGACGAGATTTGAAGCACAAAGCAAAAGCGCCTTCAAGTTGTTGGATTACCTGTTCAACTAGTTCCTGGAAATTGTAATCCTTGTGCTGATTGTATATGTGATGAATCAACTTAGCGATTGCTTCAGTGTCAGTCTGAGATTCAAAGGTATAGCCCTTGTTTTCTAGGAAAGTTTTGACTTCTTTGTAGTTGGTGATAATACCATTATGAATGACAACAAAAGAGTTGTCCTCTCCAGAGCGTTGCGGATGTGAGTTCACAGCGCTTGGTTCACCGTGAGTAGCCCAACGCGTATGAGCGATGCCGCAATGCGATTCCACGCAGTCTTCGATGGACAGCTCCACGCTGCGCTCCTGAAGCAACTCTTCGAGCGCGGCTACTTTTCCGCTGCGTTTCACCACAGCTATGTCTTTTTGATCGGCAGCATCGATAGCGACGCCTGCAGAATCATAACCACGGTATTCGAGTCGTTTCAATCCATTGACGAGTAGTTCCAAAATTTCACGCCGGCTCTTTGGCGTCAAATGATTGATATATGCAAAAATTCCACACATTGTTATCAGAGCAGGACGTAACGTGGAGTCAAGCGAACTAAAGCGCGACTCGCGATGGACTGCAAGTGTTCGAATGTATCGCCGATATTGAAGGCCTACACGTATTGCTCCTACCACTTATTAGTTACTTTCACTTCGGCAAAGCACACGTCATCGTGTTTCGTTATCAACAGCCAGTCAGTGTCGTAAAATAAATAAAACAGGTTTGCAATCCAAGTACAACTCCAAATCACACACAACAATAACCATAACCATTACAAAGTACTCTGTGCCATAACCATACCACTGATATCTAGTAATACAATACTGTCACCGTCAAATGTCAGTGTCAGGATGATGTTATGTTACCGTCAATGTCAATTACTGATGTTTTTTTTTTATAATCAGTTTTAGGCACGTAACACAAGGTGTCTGAGTTTTAAAGCCCTGGGTGGCTACTACCATCTCTTAAAACCATGCAAGATCCAGTAAGGTAAGCGCAATATATGATATAAGGAGACATCTCCCTTACTCACTGGATCTTTGTTACCGTCAGAATGGCTGGTTGCCGTTACCGTCAGAATGGCTGGTTGCCTATGGCATTTGGCTGTGAGAGTTTAATCAAAAATTGCTACATATTTGCTATTAATTGCTATATATCCATATCCATACTAATATTATAAATGCGAAAGTCTGTCTGTCTGTCACCTCTTCACGGCTAAACGGTAGGGATGTAGTTAACTACCTGAGGTCAAACATAGGCTACTTTTGGGCGCGATATAACCGAGTGCCACGCGGGCGGGGCCGCGGGGAACAGCTAGTATTAAATAATTGCTACATATGATATTATTTTAGATCTCAGATTTTTTTATGACCAGCCATTCTGACGTCAGGTTGGCTGGTCACCTCCTCGTTCGGCGCAAATTTTCAGTGTTTCCATAAAAAATCAGCGGCAATAATTGCTACATCATTATTTCATAAATATGCTGGAGTATGATCTTCGTATATATATCACGTAAGAAGATATAGCATTTATAAAGTTTGTTCGGTAGAAGCGCCTGACAAATTGTATCAGCAATAGTAGATTGTTATACAAGGGAGGTTAGGAATAATTCCCATGCGAGGCATTTATAGTACATATATATACATATAGTCCGAATATATATGTAAATATTTGCCAATACAATTTGTCAGGCACTTCTACCGAACAAATTTTATAAATGCTATATGTTCTTACGTGATATATGTACGAATATCATACTCCAGCGTATAAATGAAATAATTATGTAGACGTCAGAATGGCTGGTCATAAAAAAATCTGAGATCTAAAATTCAAATTCAAATTGTTTATTTTCAATATAGGATATTCTTATCACTTATTGACGTCAATTGTTACTTATTTTAAGTTTACCACCACTTCCAAAGCGCAAGTGGAGAAGAAGTGGCGCCACAAACTCCACAGCAAAAATAATATCATATGTAGCAATTATTTAATATATATAGCAATTAATAGCAAATATGTAGCAATTTTTGATTAAACTCTCACAGCCAAATGCAACCAGCCATTCTGACGGTAACGGATCTTTGTCCCCAGTAGTGACAAAGCCAGTGGTTACAACCGGGAACAATATGGTGGTAAACCACCTAGTAGCCTATCAAATTAAAGAATTGATATTAAAATAGCTGGAATAATTTTATAGAAAAAAGCTAGTACCCTTGTACTAAATTTCCTAATTTTAAGTTACCTAGTTGTGTTTGTTCTTTACATTAATTAAATAAATAAAATGTGTTTGTACTTTACATTAATTAAATAAATAAAATACTTTTAATACCAGTAGCTTCTTTATTGGTTTATCAAAGTAAGGTCTTTACAAAATTATTGAAAAAATTACAAAGTTACATTTAGCTTAAATGAGTTGAGTTGGTTTCCGTATGTGATAATTAATGAATAGAAAAACAAAGCGAGATTATATATATATATATAAAGTAATAAGATTTGTAGATACAACAAACCCCTTATTAAGTAATAACATAAGTATGTATGTATTATAAATAATAAAAAAAAACTAATGCAGACTGTAAAGCAATGATAATTTCAACGTTTAACAAAATTTCTTCCAGTATCACACAGTCACAATTTATTTAAACGTTTAAAACGCATTTTTACATATCTGCTAATTTCAACTAAGAGAGTATATTGGTTTAACCAACTACTCTAATAATTTCTACATTCAGATGTTTTCCTAAAATATCTTCACTCAATTCTTTATTTAAAATTTTAAATAAAATGTATCTACAAAAAACCTTTGTATTTTTACAGTTTATTTATTTGTTTTGATAACATCAGTAGTTAGAAAATTTATCAACAACATGACAAAGTTGGATTTCAAATTGAAAAACGTATTTTCTATTATTATGTTTGACATAAACACAAGATTCTAGGTCAGACAATTAAGATTAGATCAAAATAAATAAACATTCGCAAAATGTTACATATCACTATCTAAATGAAATGTATCGGTACTTAAAAATAACAGTGAGCGAATGGTTTGCAGTGAGATGGTTTAAAATTTCAATGAGGTCTACATTACTTTTCCTCCTGAACTCTTTGCGATGGAAAAATAAAACGTAACGAGCTTTCAAGTACGGAAACTCAAACTTGTCAAGTAACTTACGACTAAAATAATCACAAAGACATAAACTTAACACGTAAGCGTAACTAAAACGTACTAACTTTAAGAATATCGTGCTATGATAAATGCATATGTCGGGAACGAGCGTGATGTCACCAGTGAAGAAGCTCCGATCGTAAGGGGGCGCTAGGGGGGGTTGTACACGGGTAGGATTCAACAGCGACAATGGATATCCTCGAGTGGTGCCGAGTGCAGCGCGACCATCGCCTGCGGCCCGAGGCGTGGCGCGGGCGGTGGTCGTCGACTGCAAAACTTTGTTCAATGTGCCCCATAGTTATTTCTTCTTCTGGGCCTTCTCGGCGGCCTTGGTGACTTTGCCCGTCGTGACTTCTTTGAAGGAAACGCTCTGAAATAGAAGATTTAAGTAGAGGAACTTACGTTGTAACATTTATGAAAGTATCTTGTTAATTTAGAGAAAGAATTATTGCGCCGCTTTAGGAATAAAATGGCACGTAGGTACTTAAAATAGAAACCAAAAGGATAACAATGAAAACGTGCGTAGATGTATGTACAGCCATTTTAGAATAGAATATATTCATTGAGGACTTAAGAAGATGAACAAATGTCTGTAAGGAGTGCAGTCCAGGTGGCTTACCACCATCTCTTAAAACCATGCAAGAACGAGTGAGTAAGCGAGACAGCGTAATACATGATTGAAGGCGACATCTCCCTTACTCAATCGTTCCAGCATGGTATTTTTAAAGACATTTGTTGAGTGATGTGCGAATGGTAAGTTCGATATCATCTCAACACATGTCAACTCTGCGATTTGATACAGAGTTCTTGCATGGTTTTAAGAGATGGTGGTAAGCCACCAGGGTCGTAAAAATGAACAATGTTGGTCATGGTCACCTTGATGACGCCAACAGCGACGGTCTGGCGCATGTCGCGCACGGCGAAGCGCCCGAGCGGCGGGAACTCCTGGAACGACTCCACGCACAGCGGCTTGGTCGGCACCAGCGTCACGATGGCGGCGTCCCCGGACTTTATCGACTTCGGGTTCACCTCTGTCGTTTTACCTGCCCGTACGAATCAAACTATTTAGCAATACCATCGATGCAATACCTATAATAGCTTTCGAAAACGCTGCTATTTAATTTTACGTGGATCTTTTCGTTCGGTTGAAATCATGTTGAAATGAAGAAATGCATGACATTAAGCGTTAATACAGGCACACAACACAACTAGCGAGATTGATCGTGATAACAGAACAACACAGTATTATCAGTACTATTAGGTAGAAGCACTCGATTTTCACGCTTACGGTTACCGCTTCCCATCAGGTGAACCGTAAGCCTGTTTACATACTAAACATAAATCTGATTAATACTAACACAATATTATTTGTACACACATGGAAATTCGTCTAAATGGGGCGCCGCCGCTTGCGCTTTGGATGTGATGGTAAACGTTATATAGGTAAGTACTTAATGGCTGATAAAAATATCCTATATTGACAATCAACCATTTCATTTCAATGGTATGAAAAAGAAAATAATGTAATAATTTAAAAGTAAAATGTCACATAAACATGCGCAGATAAATTAAAAATTTCTTAGCTAGTTTAAAAATTGTTTCAGCGGGAATTAACCCATTACCAATTAAGTGTCCTGTGCCATTACAAGGTACAAATAAAATATGCATGCATTAAGGTAACAAGCATACCAGTACGACGGTCACACTTCTCCTTGATCTCGGCGAACTTGCAGGCGATGTGCGCGGTGTGGCAGTCCAGCACCGGCGTGTACCCGTTGCTGATCTGCCCGGGGTGGTTCAGCACGATCACCTGATGAAACAACCTTACTATTTAATACAATTGAGAGGTTTGTGACAGGCAAGAGATGAATATATGAGATAGATACGGAGATGAAGATGCTGCGTTGGATGTGTGAAATGTCACGGAAAGATCGCAAAGAAAACAAACATTCGGGGCATGTTCGATACGATATAGCAAACAAGCTCAGGACCCCTAGTATGAGTTTTTCTTAACCCAGACGCTAGCGACTGCGTTAGGATTTTGTATGGAATTTCTTAGTTGCCTTACTATCCGCCAGAGGCGCTGTACAGGTTTGCCATACAAAATCGTTAACGCAGTCGCTAGCGTCTGCGTTAAGAAAAACTCATACTAGGGGTACAGGAGATTCACCTATGATGGGATGGCTACGGTATACGAAAACCGGCAAGTTACGTTGGAAACAAAGTGTCTTAGCCATGCGGCCTCCGCCAGGGCCGGGTAGAAGGTGCAAGCCCCAAAAGGGCTAGCTGGCAGTGGCAGATAACTATGCGTGGTTTCCCGTTTTTGCGTGGATGTCGTATGGGCGAGGAATAACAGAGGTTGCAAATCTCTGTCCAGTTGGTGGCGGATTCCAGCTAAAAAAGCATTCCTAGAGGATTGAATTAAGGGTATGTTCAATGCCATAAAGGCTCTTCACTTTTAAGTTCAACGCTGAACCGCAATGTCTCTTTTTCATAAGACAAGTGTCTTGGAGTTAATCTGTGACTACGATTTATTTCTCTATCTTGAAACTCTCGGCATCGGTCAGTTTAGAAGTTTAATTAAGTAAGATTATATCATACATAATAAATCTACATGTTTTTAAGTCATATATTGTTTAAAAAAATTTTTATTTAGTACCAATTTATTTCAAAATCCATATCCATACTTCCATACTAATATTATAAATGCGAAAGTCTGTCTGTCTGTCTGTCTGTCACCTCTTCACGGCTAAACTGCTGGACTGATTGTGATGAAATTTGGTAGGGATGTAGTTAAGGACCTGAGGTCAAACATAGGCTACTTTTGGGCGCGATATAACCGAGTCCCACGCGGGGCGAAGCCGCGGGGAACAGCTAGTAAGTTAATATGTTTATCTATCAAATAGATCAAAACATACCAGTGACCGGATTCGCTAATGATAATATCTAATTAATTCATATTACATTGAAGCAGATAGGTAAGTATAAGTAGCTGTAATAAATAAGGTATTTAGTCATAATCAAAAGTTTAATTAAAAGTTGATTTTTTTATTAGTTATGTATGATATAATTGCAATTTTATAATCACTACATTAATGTCTATGCTAATAATGCAACAAGTACTTATATTCAAATAAATAGGTAATATTAAGAATACAACTTTTGAATAAAGTAATCTAATGTGGGTAAGTATAAGTACTCAATACGTGTACAAAAGAGTAAATGTTATGTTATAAATCATTAAATTTATATTTTTTTAACGTAAACGGCAAAGCGCGTTCTTGTAGTCTGCGCAATGGCCGAATAACTGTACGTTTACCAAGTCAAGTGTTGAGCATATACAATATTGTGCAGTCTATAGTCAGCCATAGCCATTCGATTCGACAAGAAGTGGTATACCTAGTATAAAATAATGCCTACATGCATACATTCAAAAAGAAATACTAGGTATAATGTGTTACCCACCTGCGCAGTGAAATCAGCGGCACCTTTCGGCGGCGCAATCTTGGAGTCGCCGGCTACGTAGCCGCGACGGAGCTCTTTCACGGACACGTTCTGGAAAATTTTAAACATTCATTCTGCCACCCTGCCCATCGCTATTGAAACACGAGAGAAGTAGGTACTGGCCCTACCGAATTTTCTTGAAATATTCCTGGAAGATAGTGAGCAAAGCAAACAGCGTCTCTACCATAAGTTTTTCGAACGCATTCGCTGCGTTCGATATACGGCGGATAGTAAAGAGATAACTTGTGTTAATATATAAATGCATCTGCAAAATCTTTTGGTAGAGTATAGGCCCAGCTTCACTACATTAAGTATAAACCAAAGTTGCTTTCCCTGTCCCTTTGTATGCTTAAATCTTTAAAACTACGCAACGGATTTTGATGCGGTTTTTTTAAATAGATAGAGTGATTCAAGAGGAAGGTTTTTATACCCATGCGAAACCGGGGCGGGTCGCTAGTATCAAATAAGCAAAACTATTCCCGTTTTCACTTTTTCGGCCCGTACCTAGTCCTATAATATCGAAAAATAAAATATATTTTGATTTGAAAAATCCTTATCCGCTCAAATAAAACTGAGCCTGACTGATGAATCAAACTGTTCAGCACAGTCCAAATACTAATTATATTTTTACCCATGGACTCAGACTTGAAGGAGTTCTAAGTTTATGCCCATAGCATGAAAATCATGTACTTAAAATGATTGATAAGAATATCCCAAAATGCAACTCATGATAAGTACTTACTCGATCTATCAAAATAGAGATTTAAGTTGAAAGATAAGATAGGACTAGTAGGTATTCTGTGCCTTAGTCTAAAATAAAAATAAGCGATCCCAGACAGATAAACGGCTATACTACGCACTAAATATACCTATACTACGTATTAAATATAGCTATATCCTCGGCTCGTAGGGAAATACTTAGACTAAAATCAGGTTGTACGGGGAAAATTTACCAACCTTGCATGCAGTCATTCCTTAAGACATAAGTAGATACGCTTACTTTAAAGAAGAAACTATTGCTGGTACTTATAGGCGCATCAGTCGTGATTTGTTAAGACTCCTAGTCATCAGCGGAGTCCCAACGCTGTACCTATATATTAAAATTTAATACGGAACCCTACAATCAAAACTAAATAAAAAATAGATAAGCTGTGTTGACGCTCATAATCCATCCATATCACTATGGAATAGTCCCAATATCGCCGTGATTTCAGGAAATTCTTCTTGGAATCGACATTATCAGCTTATTGTTTTCGTATTAAGGCATCACAAGGGGAAACGAGATTATATACTCGAACTCAGATATGGACAAAACAAATCAATCATTTATTTGACCAGAATCCCAATAATATAACATACATAGTACCTATACTTACAATAATTGAATTATTTGTATTATATAAGTTATCAATTTCTTCTGATCGCCAACGAAGGATGCGACCGGGAAAGCGATAAAAAAAGAGGACATACCTTCACGTTGAAGCCAACATTGTCGCCGGGCATGGCCTCCTGCAGAGCCTCGTGGTGCATCTCCACAGACTTCACCTCGGTGGTGATGGCCGCGGGCGCGAACACCACCACCATGCCTGAACATGTTTACCAGGTTATTTAACAATTGTTGTTTGTTGTTAAAACATTTGTAACGTGACGAAAAATTTGTATGTTCGTAATACTCCAGCATGACCTATCCTTCCCCTTCCAACTCCATTGGAAAACTATTAGTGTGGCGAGACCCGTCGGTACCCAAGCGGTAACTGGGTATACCGCGTGATGTTATGGTTTCTATCATTTTCCCTGGTACGGTTGCTTGCTAAAGGATTTTATAAATAAGTCTTAAACTATTCAGTAGTTGAGTAACCGACGACCAATAGGTACTTAGGTACGTTCTTTGATTATAATACCTAGAGAAATAGAGATTGAAAACTTCTGTACCTAATAGATTATTTAGTCCAATTATCGAACAACAGAACACTATTTACACGAGGCCTGGCTAGTGGATCCATCATCATTTCAGCCGCAGGCTGTCTATATACTGCTGGACATAAGCCCCCAATATTTTCCAAATGTCTGCATCCAGCGCTTGCCTGCGATCTTCTACTTGATTGGCCTCGTGTTGGTCCACAATATGAACTGACCAGGCTTGAGGATGCCGGTCTCGACCCGGCCGACGGGCACGGTGCCGATGCCGCCGATCTTGTACACGTCCTGCAGCGGCAGCCGCAGCGGCTTCTCAGTCGGCCGCGACGGCGGCTGGATCGCGTCCAGGGCCTGCGCACAAACAAACAAATGGCTAGCGACAAAACTCCTACATGCTAATTACTCCGATATAACTGCCTCCGTGGTTTGCCTGTAGCTACCCGGGGGTCGAGGGTTCGATTCCCACAGGAAGCATACCTACTTTGTTTGGTTGTTTCCAGTTTGGTTAGGATATTGCAGGCTTGAATCACCTGATTGTATGGCAAAAAAGATGATTCCGTGCTTCGGAAAGCATGTTAAGCCGTTGGTCCCGACTGCCATCTGGTAGTCGTTAAAGGAACCACGTCAGAGGCCGGGAGGCGAGGAGGAGAGGAGGAACTCTGACACCAGGGTATGCATGGTCAATTGACCGTGACACCTATACGAACTGATGATGACACAATAAATAATGAACACAATATATCGTTCATTCATTTCGTGTAGGTGTCACGGTCAATTGGCCATGCATACCCTGGTGTCAGAGTTATTCGGAACCGCCTCTCGTTATTATTTTATTGTGTTATTGTGTGTGTGTAGTTCAGCCTCTTTGCATGGGCTGCGGTGGTAGCTGGGTGCCGTCAAGGGCCTACACCGTACATTTTTCAAAGATTTAATTGTCTCTGTAGGTAGATGGTCTGTAAATTGGTAGAAATCTCAACCAGCTTAAGTTTATTCTATTGATGCGGAATAAAAAGATTCTTTTATTTTGTTCAAAATGTTGAATTGACGAAAATAAAACAATACATGAAAATTGCGAAAAATTATAAAAAAACTTTAGAATTGCCCTTCTGATACGGAGGGTAAATTTTAAACTATTGTCAGGTATGTCGACTACTATGTGACAGTAATTACTAGTCCTTACCTCAATGAGTGTCTTGCCCTCGACCTTGCCCTCCTTGCGTTCGATGTTCCACCCCTTGAACCAGGGCATTTTGTCGCTGGGCTCCAGCATGTTGTCGCCGTGCCAGCCCGAGATCGGCACGAAGGCAACAGTCGCCGGGTTGTAGCCTGTCACCGTATCATTGAATCATTAAGAGCTTCATAGTACCTTTGAAGGTAGACTTTATCAAGCTCTAAAACTAGTTGTTTCGGTGCTTTTTATAAGTGCGTATACTTAGTAAGGTATTAATTTGTGTTTTACATTGTTCTTGTGGGTGGATAGAGTAATGAAAATCATATAAAACTGTGGTTCCAATGAGTAAAAACGTTCCTTGGGAATAGACTTACGGAGAGGCGAACATCGTGATAGGCTACAGAAGTCTTCATGAAATGGAAATGTTTCATAGGGTCATTCATATACTGCATCCATTTCCTCTTCAAGATTTGAAGATCCTCTAAAAAAAAGATTCTTCCAGTACCTAGAAATTTTTGAACTCTCACCAATTTTCTTAATATAAGACGAGACCTCCTTCTTGATCTCCTCATAGCGTGCCTCGTGGTAGGGCGGTTCTGTGGAGTCCATCTTGTTGACGCCCACGATCAGCTGTTTCACGCCAAGCGTAAAAGCGAGCAGTGCGTGTTCGCGTGTCTGCCCGTTCTTGCTGATACCAGCTTCAAATTCGCCAGTACCGGCGGCTACGATCAGCACAGCGCAGTCCGCCTGTTAAAATTTGGCACATCTGGAGACTGGCTCTTGAAATCTTACATAATATGGAAAAAATTGTCTAACAGTTAAATAGATATTGAACTGAAAGTTCAACTACATATTGGGATTAGTCATTTGGATAGTGAACTATTCGACTGAAGGTCAGGCACGCGGCGCATTGTTCATAGTATTTTGACTCTATATTGTATTTATTTATTTCAAGATATAAGCTAAATTGTAAAAAAAATAGATTTTTATTACATTATTTAGGTCGTGCTGAACAACGTGACATCTTTAATGAAAATCATACCTAACAAGCCAATTGCATTTCAAGATCAAACAAGTTACTCTACATTTAATATCTCAGTTGTCAATGTTAATGTCTTGATGATTCTGGTTTTCCTTGGTGCCTTAAAAGGTCGCAGGTCAAATTAAATACGACAGGACTTACGACATTATATTTATTTATTGATAAAGCAGACAGATCCGGATTCTCTGACTCTGATTTACTTAACTATTTACAGCAGTTGCAGATCAAGTAATTATAAGAATATAAAAAAATATAATATACATATACGCACAAGTCTTGAACTTACTTTGGGATCAGTTTGATCTGTGTGAAATGCCCGTTCTTATTATTTATTTATGAATTATAATTGCACGTACCTTCAGTAGGCGCTTATAGGGTTAGAGGTAACCCGTAGTCGCAAGTTGCTACTGGGAAAATGCTAAGAATACGGAGATTCCCGAAAAGTCCTTTGAAAGTAAAAGACTAATTCAATAATCCCTAGTGGTTCATCATCAATTTATTTGGCAATCGCTTACTTCCATAATACTTCGTACCCGCAAGTAGAGCTAAATAATGCCGGCGCTCTACATTCAGAATCGTTCAGAATCCATTCCATTTGCATTCACTCACCTGCGAAGTACCGGTAATCATGTTCTTGATGAAGTCCCTATGTCCAGGAGCATCGATGATGGTCACGTAATATTTGGCGGTCTCAAACTTCCACAGCGCGATGTCGATGGTGATACCGCGCTCACGCTCTGCTTTCAGTTTGTCCAGTACCTGTTCAAATTATTCCTCTCATGGATAACATACTTTAACTAGAAAATTGACCTTTGGAGCAAGCTGGATATTACACATACACATAGCGTCCCCACCACCACATCGATCTTGCCGCTGCAGCGAGTTATTAAATAAGTCAGTAAAATAAATTGAGAATGTTTAAAGCAGCCCAGCAAGCGCTGCTCTAAGCCGAAACACAGTCAATGCATCCCCGCTAAATCGCTTGCCGTAAAAATCCAAATTGACGTGTCGAATGCTGCTGCTATTAGCTTATAAATCATAAATCTTCCCTGCATCGATAGAAAAACGATTGCAACAGCTGATGAAGTATTTTCTTGAAATACCTATATATACTAATTACATATTTACGTACCCATGCATATTTGAAGGAGCCCTTGCCCATTTCCTGGGCCTCCTTCTCGAACTTCTCGATGGTACGTTTGTCGATGCCGCCGCATTTGTAGATGAGATGGCCAGTAGTGGTGGACTTGCCGGAGTCCACGTGACCGATCACGACGATGTTGATGTGAGTCTTCTCCTTACCCATCCTGCTGCGCTCGATAATACTGAATATGCAATTTCAGGTGTATCCTGTACAATAAAATATTGTTATTACATCAAACTGCTCAAAAGTATTTACAACAGACTTAGCCAAAAAATGATTCACCTTATTTTGCAAGTGGTTTTTGGAACACATTTAGGAACATACTAGAACAGTTCGTTCTAGTATACTTACTTAGGTATTATTATCTATTCTGTGCTTAGAAGACTTTGGAAGCGTGGCTTAAATTGTTGGTCAGCTGTTATAAACAAACAGTCATCTTAATCCTTAGTTGAACGTTTCAATCTCATGCTCCGCGTTAATAGTTAGGTACTTATATGTTTATCAATTGACACTTCGTACTTTGGACCCTTTTGTTACAAATTTCGTTCTTTTCATATGGTCTTTACTAAACTACAATTTTTAACTACTAAGTACGAATGTAACTTTACATGTACACACAAAGGCTTAGGTATGCCTTAATCAATAGAACCAAGTTAATATGTCGATCAATGAATGTTAGTGTTTTTGAATACCATGAATCGAGTCGAGTAGATTGCATCAAGTAACTCGTGAGGTAATTAGGTCCGGGAAGAGCTGGCTGGAGCTCCGAGCGTGCGCACGGGACGTCCGGAATATTGATACAGCTACCTACGCTTTCAGTTCCAAATATA
Organism: Apomyelois bistriatella; assembly: GCA_947044815.1. Lineage (NCBI taxonomy): Eukaryota > Metazoa > Arthropoda > Insecta > Lepidoptera > Pyralidae > Apomyelois > Apomyelois bistriatella. Next base: position 6,256,035 of record OX345691.1, read on the forward strand.
GACAAATTTTACACCTGCCGAGTGCCGAATCAGCCCCCCTTGTTTAATGGACTCTACATATATATAATTAACTCCTCTAAGATGAAATTAAACTACTATTATAAGCACCTAACTTACCTTTAGCTTAGACAAATCAAATCATAGAAAAATTAAAACACGTATTTATATTATTATAACTCAAATACGTTTTTATTATTGAGCTAAATAACTAAATAGGTAATGGCTAGGTATATAGAAATTGTACACAAATTACTTTGGAAAGTTATGGCAGTCATCTCACTAGACAAAAACGCATTACTTCTAACAAAGACAGACATGTGCATCCGATCTAATAATAGGTAATATAAGTAGTTATCTATAGATGCAAGTAGCTCTACATATGTATTTCGAAGACATGTTTCTAAATTAGTATATTCGCATGTCGCAAAACGTGGCAGAATGGATGCCGGCGACGCACATGGGCTTCCCGGCGCGACCAAATGCGTCCATTTTGTGCATTCCGATTCCATCAATTGATAAAATTATATGGCCATAAAATTTTAAGACGTCTTCTACTTGATAAATAACTGCAAAACATTGTTTTCTGCCTCTATATCAAAATGACATAACTACACGACAAGACTAGTGAAAAACCCTGATCCAGAAAATGTCAAAAGTGGTACATAATAAATTATTTATTTTATTAAATACATAGTTACTAAAATAAATAATTACTAAATTAAATCTGTAGATTTTCATTCCATTAAATGAAGCATAATAAAAGCACAACGGAATAAGGTTGGTAGGTACATAAGAGCAGAAATATACGAATGTGAGACGAACAATAAATAATAATAATATTTCCTAGTTATCAATATAAAATTACCTTTTCCTTAACAATAGAATGGGTAAATTTCTTGTACTCCTGAGACAAATTGCGTAATTTCAAAATGCTATGTACCGGCGGAATTTGTCAATTAATTTGCTAAGAGATGTGATGAGTTATATTTGGAAAATAATCGCAGTTTAACCCGACAATAATGTCGTATTGTGAATAAAACATTTTTCCAACATATTACCTCAAAGGTAAGAGCATTTTATTAAAAAACAAGAAAATCTTACCCTTTGCAGCAGCAGTCACGAATTTTCCGAGCGATTTTCGAGCATGCGCCGTAGCCGGTTCGCCCGGGAAATGCAATCAATAAAATCGAATATGATACTTATTAAAACAATTTTTAATACCTATTCAAGAACTTTAAAATATGATATTAATAAAAATACGCAATATTATTGATAGTTATCACTTTCTTTCGGGTTAGAAAATAATTGGTAATAACTTATTCTTTCCTATTTTAATGCTATAAGACAACCGGACGTGTACGTTTTCTTTTCACTGCATGATTTTCCTTATTGCCAGTAAGTACTGGAAATTTAGAACGAGATCGCATTCAATAATATTTGGAACTTTTTTCATTTTTACTACGAAAAAAATATACCTTACCATGAATTTAGATAAGTATTTAACAATAAACTTGTTAATGATCAAAGGTTCTTCCATGAAGGGACCTCAATTTTTGAGACGAGGTACTTATTTTTCTATCAAAAAAAATACATAAACCTAAAAAGTATAGGTACCTAGGTACCTTCTTTTTGGTTTCCAACTTGATTTTGACATCTCAACTTCGTCTGTGCTCGCTACCTGAACCGATTATACCATATTTTTTTTCTTCTGCTTGAGTAACTATTACTAATGGTTAACATAATGCCTGCCTGTTACTCAGGAGGTCCCGAGGTCCCGAGTTCGATCTCGGTTAAGGTCAAGAGGTATAATGTTTTCCCCCGATTGGTTATGGGAATAACACCAAGTCTCGAACTTACTTTAGGGCAAACTGAATCTATGTAATTTGTCCTTATAAATACCATTACTCGTCAATAAGAATCAAACGAGCCCCCAAACTCGTTGGATTTGTGACGTTTTATTGCGTAGTTTCTATGGCCATCTTCCAGTTTCAGCATAAGATCAGCTCTGAAATACAAATGTATGCATACCGGGAAGTGGAGTACGTTTTCCACCAAATTTTATAAACGCAGATGCTAGCGGCTGCACAGTCACACGCGGCGCGTTAAAATTTTGTATGGAATTTCTTACTTTACTATTCGCTAGGGGCGCTGTACAGGTTTGTCATTGTCCTGCAAAATTGCTAACGCAGGCGCTAGTCTGCGCACTGACTTAAAAGAAGTTAAAAACTTTAAAAGAACTTATGAAAAAGAATTTGTAAAAATGGTGAAACCATTTGGAATCGCACACGGTTTTAATCCTTGGGTGAAACTTAATAAAAGCTTGCAAAATAAATAGGATTGGAAGTAAAGAACATTAATAACAAATTTATTTCGCCTTATTAAATAATAACTGCTGTGAATAACATGCTCCTTCTGTTAATCACTATCATCACTGCATTGTATAAAACAAAGTCGCTTTCTCTGTCCCTATATCCCTCCCTATGTATGCTTAAATCTTTAAAACTACGTAACAGATTTTGATGCGGTTTTTTTCATAGATAGAGTAATTCAAGAGGAAGGTTTTTATGCCCATGCTAAGCCGGGGCAAGTCGCTAGTTAATCATAAAATATTACACCTCCCCAAGAGCTTCCGTAGATAGGTCTGATATATCATAATCATCTCTATCACTACATATCGTAGTATAAAACAAAGTCGCTTTCTCTGTCCCTATATCCCTATGTATGCTTAAATCTTTAAAACTACGCAACAGATTCTGATGCGGTTTTTTTTTTCATAGATAGGGATTCAAGAGAAAGGTTTTTATGTCCATGATAAGCAGGGGCGGGTCGCTAGTTAATCATAAGATATTTCACCTGCCCAAGAGCTAGAGTTAATAAAATTAGAGATATATTTAAGTGCTTATACCTAATATAATAAACTAGTCGTCGCGCACAGCTTCGCCCGCATGAATTTCCCTCGGGAACAGTGCTTTTTTTCCCGGGATGAAAGGTACCCTATGTCCTTCATTCTCATACTCTTAGCTATTTATATGCGAATACATAACAAACAAAAAAATATACAAACTCGCTTTCGCATTTATATTAGTTGGGATATATTGAGCCATGTTGAGATTTATTAAAACTAGTGGTTCTGTGAACAGTAGACCTCGCGAACCTCATCCGTTAACCCCCTTTTCGTTTTTTTTATTACTCTATATAGAGTATATATAGGTATTTCTTATTCTGTTAATTTTTTCCCTCGTATATTCTTAAAAGGATTTTTTCTATATTTTGCCATATTATCCTATTCTGGTCAGACGGTCAAAATAAAAATAAAAATAAATGACCGAAAACGTATTCAAAGCGCAAAGTTGTAAAAAAACAAGTACCATGCGGCCAGTGGTATAAGCAATATAACAAATAGCAAACTTCCCCCATTTTTGCCCCCATTTTTCTTCCAATCAAAAAACGCTCTCGACAAAAAATTGCAAATAAATCAAGGAACACGTGTGTCAAGTTTCATTAAGATCCGTTCGTAAACAACGTCACAGAAAACTTTCCCCCTTTTTTCCCCCCTTTTCCCTCCAATCAAAAAAAACTCTCGACAAAAAATTGCAAATAAATCAAGGAACACGTGTACCAAGTTTCATTAAGATCCGTTCAGAAATGCGACCTCTAGCCCGGAACAAACAGACAGACAGACAGACAGACATCCGGACAAAAGCAAAATTTGCCAGTCTCGAAATGGAGACTCTCGCTCGCTTCGCTCGCTCGGTCAATTATTATATTTGTCCAAATTCGTGTTTTTAAGTAAATTGTTCATTTTAAACTGAAAGGCTAAAATTTTTTACACATAATAAATACCTACTTATTAGCAATTCAAGCAGCATTTTTTGTAAAAACAATACACTCCTCAATCCTCATTGATAAATCGTGCAAGAAATAAATACAAACATTGAAAAGTAAATAAGAACGTTATAACTATTTAATTGTACTCCAAAATCCATTATCTGAATTTTAATTAATTTCGTAATAATAAACGAATAGTTGTGCCGTCAAGCATGTGTGAAAGCTGCCCAATCCGCGGTCTAGTTGCCCTTGAATCGGCTGCAACTAGTTTCGTCAGCGCTCAATCTATTTACAAACAACTGGTTTCGGAATGTCACATTATTAAAATTTAATTATAATACGATAATAGCGAAACATCGTAATAGGTCAAGTTATTTAAATGAAAGGTGTAATTATTATTATTGGATTGTGTATCTTTCAGTTCCGAATATTTTCCAGTGAAGTATAATATAAGATAAGTTATCATTTCCTACTCCTAGACTCCTATTCAATGCCCCCAGGTCAGGTCAAAGTCAATATACAGTCCATATAGCCATTATGAATCGAAAAGAAGAAGGTCACTCTATAGCAATAAGGCAATAACCAATGCCGCCATATCTAGGACCGTGATTGAAACGTTCCTACGCTGGTCTCAACGTAACCTGAGGATGAAACATGATAAACGAACAACAAACCATTGGCTGCTCTGCTGTGCCTTTTGCCAACAGCACCAGTCGTCCTACTGCTATAGATTTTAATCTCCGTTACTCCTCTTCAAGGGGCCATCGGATGATCGGACCAGAGATATCGGGCCTAAAACCCGTATCTGTCAGCTAAACGTTAAGTTTAGGTTTAGATAAGTGGTAAGATGTTGCATGAAAATAATATAGATCCAATGGATTCAGAAGTTACGTAAAAAATAACATTATAATAATAAATCGACTGTGAATAATGTCATACGAATAAATAAATAAACCAAGACCTATGGTTAATATGTTTTCATTTACTTGTAAAACCATGTTAAAAATAGTACTTGACACTAAGGCTTATGAAAGACTATGCCGACTTGAAAACTACTTGGTAAGCGAGGAAGCACCTTGATGAAAGTAATAGTAAGGCCACACTCAATTTAATCGACATGGATGATATATTCAATTAGTAATTTTGGTTTAAAATCTAATTTGCTGAACCGACTATGCTAAACATTGTGGAACTTGGAATGTATTTTCTTTTAAATGAAAAAAGAGTACCTGGGCGACCGAGCATCGTTTGCTTATTGTACTGTAACTACCATTTTATGCAGAAAATCTTTTTGCGTAAAAATATGGGTTAAATGGTTTTTCCCAGACATGGAACCTATCTTAATTATCTTTTTGACTATGTAGGAAATTATGTTTAAAATTTCAAAGAAATCGTTAGAGTCTTTTTCGGAAACGCGAGTACAAATAAATTTTATATAGGTATTTACTCGTAATAGTATAGGATAAAACCGCTTAAGAAATCGTGGAGTCATACATAAGGTAACAAACACAAATATTTAATTTTTATTTAATTTATTTCAATCAATAATATTTAACTTGTGATAACTATAACAGGTAATAATATACTTCTTAGTTTGTGTTATTTTAGGAAATTGCAATTGTAGATATTTACAACAAATATAATAAATAAAAAATAAATACACAAAATATATTATACTAGTATTTGCTCGCGGCTTTGCAAGCGTAAATTTCTCTCGGGAGCAGTGCTTTTTCCCGCGATGCAAATATACTTCTATGTTAATGCGAAATTTCAAGATTTCATTAGATAAAGCGTGAAGAAGTAACAAATAAACAAACAATCTCACTTTCGCATGTTTAATATCAGTTAGGACGTATTAGGATTTCATGTTAGCTTTTGAAGTATTTAAATGTATAGTGGGCCATAAAAAAGTTTACAATTTTACTCTTAAATTTTAGGTAGTAGGCTTCGGCGTCATTCGACACAAAGTACGGAACCCGTAGGCCATATTATTTGTGACCAGTATATTACCGTCCATAGAACACATAAAAAGAACTCAAATCTCATTGTTTCGTTGTTACATTGTACTTCTGACTCAACAAACATAGTTTAATAAGTATCTCTTAAAATATACATTGCCTTTTTAAAAATCATGTTAGGTAAGTACCAGTTGTTTGATAGGTATTTTATTTATATTAAACACATATTTTTGCATCAAACGATATTACCTGATGAATTGTTTAAAATACTAATATAGCTTGTGGAATGTCTTTCTGTTTAATTGTATTTAATGAAATATAATATATAATTCAAATAAAATTCAAAAAACAAAATAAAATTATGAAATGTTAAATTACAAAGACATGAAAATAGCATACAAAGTCTTAATACTATTAAAATACAAATAACATATATTTTATAAGAAATTACGTCTATACCCTATTACTTTTACCGAAAAAATAATTCAATACATTTGTTTTATATATTAATTAAATGCGCTAATATTTAATTGCTTCTCAAATACATACAACAATATACACGCAGAACGGGCATTATCACATAGATTATTTAAAAACCTTGTACACGCATTTTCTTTGACTTCAAGTTTTTACCAAGAAATAGTATTTTTTAAACCTCGAACTACTTCCCTTCTAGATACAATTTTTACCTGATTGTGACGTCACAAACCCCACTTCGGTGCTTAGATATTCTACACCCTTTTTTGGTAATTGTTTAATAATCTGTTAAACCGTAAAAGTGTGCATTATTTTAAAATAATCTATTAGACAGACTTAAGTATAATAATATTTTTGGGCCCAGTCTTCTTCCCCATTTAATCACAGACAGTTATAATTCCAGTATTTACCATTGAAATACTACTACGCCATGTATAAGATTTAAATTGAAGAAAGGCGATTTTGTTTCTTTCATGTACTCGGTTCACAGAGTATTAGCGTATCAAATTAACTTTCTCACCCTGTTTGGGCTCGAAGGCTTGCTCTACGACTCGATAATTCTATAATTTATGACATACTAGCTGTTCCCCGCGGCTTCGCCCCGCGTGGGACTCGGTTATATCGCGCCCAAAAGTAGCCTATGTTTGACCTCAGGTCGTTAACTACATCCCTACCAAATTTCATCACAATCGGTCCAGCAGTTTAGCCGTGAAGAGGTGACAGACAGACAGACAGACAGACAGACAGACAGACAGACAGACAGACAGACAGACAGACTTTCACATTTATAATATTAGTATGGATAGATACGAGTATATATTATTATAAATTGGAATAACTTACTTTGGGGTTAGCTCAATCTGTAGGAATTTAACTTATCTAAGTTCCTCCTATCCATCCTACAGATTGAGCTAACACCAAAGAAAGTTTAGGCAACTTTTCGGGGAATTAACTAACGGTAGTAACTAAATTTTCAAATTTAATAAGAAATTCATAATATAATATAGTATAATATTATATTATGAATTTCGTTTTCGTTTGTCTGGCAAAGCATATCTTATGGCATTAAAAGTCACCTATTGTATTTTTTAAAAGTTTAAATAAATAAATAAAACATAAGCCAGGACAATGAGGGAGGGAGGTGACAAATAGTCAAATCAGGAACTTTTTTAGAAATGTCAATACACCTTTTTTATAATCTATGGGATGACTCACTTTTTATCATCAAACCCCAGATTCATGAAAAGAAATTATAGAATTCCGCAATATAATAAATAATATTAATAATTGGATTAATACATTACGAGCATACTAAAAGCAAACTTGTCCATGATATGATCGTATTGTGTAGATTACAATTTATATATTTACATATCACCGTATATCCTCAATTTTTTTTTACATCAAACAAAGATAACCAGTTATCTTTTAAGATGTAAATTCTAACTTAGCAATAAGTACTTATTTCCCTCCAGGCCATGGTAAGTAACTGCCCCAGCCTTTGCCCGGGTTTGGATCTTGACCTGTAAAATAAACTCGGTAAGTATTGAACTAGGGAAGAAATACACTAGCTACGGCTGATAGTAAATTGAAGATCGTTTGGGTATGAAAATATACTGCAGATTTTTAATTATTATAGCAATAAAAGAAGTAAAGGAAGCTTAAAATATGTTTTCTTCACAAAAGCCACGAAATAGACACTAAAAGGTAGCGAAGACCACTAATGTTCAAATTACCTTACAAGGTGTGTCAGGTCGCCGATGCCATATTAAAATAAAATAGGAGTACGTAGCGATTTACAATGTAGCTTAAGTCCATACTGCGAGAAACAAAGAAAAGCCAAGCAAAAGCGTTCGATATTAGTAGGTATATTGTCATGCCAAGCAGAAAATAAATATATAAGCAAAGATATTGCCATATCTTAGAAGCAAAAGGCTTTTAGGCCTATCCTCACATACTACTTTCCTATGATAATTGGACTAGGGCTAAAGTTTGCAAAGTATACCTAGTTGGAGCAGAATGGTTCTGGAATCGCGTAAACGTACCAGCAAGCGCCGCGTCGGTCACCTAACAGATGGCCCGATGATATATATCATAGTTAAGATCGAAGGAAAACGCTCGATGCGACCCGTTTTGAATTGTTCGGATTGGTAATCTAATATGGAGGCCTATGTTTAGCAGTGGACTTGTGGCTGAAACGATTTTTACTAACCTCTGGCGATGGCTTGTATCTTTTGTGTCTCGTCTGGTGTGAGAGTTAAGATCTTCTGCAAAACCGGCACTAGTCGGCTGCGCTCGTCGCCAGGGCCCAGGGTTAGGAACTGAAAATAAAATCTATTTTAGATGACAGCACAAGCGTGATTATATTGTGCAGTGATATCGTCGCCATCTTAAAGTGAGTCATCACAAAATAAACAGAGTCCACTGAATAAAGTACCGCTGCTGAGCCATCTAAATGTACGCCTGACTGCCTCCGTAGTCTAGGCATTTGCTTTACGATTGTACGGAGATCAGAGGTTCGAACCCTATGGGAAGCGTACTTTGTACAGTTTTCATTTAGTCTGATTCACAGATTGTCTGTGTCTAAGAGTGACATTCTTCATATAGTCAGTTTAGTGCGGTGGCGGCCCTTATTCGTAGTACTCTCACAACAGGTCGTGCATGCGGTATAAGAAGTGGAATTTTTAAGAATTCCATACTATTTCCCGACTTTCTTAATAGGACAATAACTGAGCAATATTTTAGAATCTGTGACTCACTCAAAACGGGTAAGTCGAATGAAATTAATTCGAATGTGTCACATACCCTATTCCTAGTCTATCTAGGGTGAGGTAGCACTCACCTTGAGAGTAACATTCTTCATATACTCAGTGTTGTGAGCGTTGTGCGTGGCGGCCCTCACTCGCCGTAACTCTGTCTTCAGCAGTTCGCTGAGCTGCGACAGCCGCGCGCCTTCTCGCTCGGACTCCGACAACAACACCGTCACGTGTTTTACTCTGTGCAACGCGAAACATAATAATAAGTTTCTAAAAAGACTGCCAAAAACATGTTTTGGAATTTTATACAAAAGGGGTGAAAACGGGGCCTTATTACTGAGCCTCCGCTGTCCGTCCGTCTTTTGAAGTGATAATAATTTTGTAAAATTTCTTATTAATTTCTTCTATAGCAAACTTTTTTTACGTTATGTTATGACCCACACGATACGAATGAAACATAGCAACTTTCAGTTACATCTTCGGCAAAAGTTTATAAATAGCTTTCACTACCTGATATACATAAGGTAGAAAATCGAAGAGATTCCCAGATGTAATAAGCTATCCTAGCTGATGCGCTGAAGTCATCGTTTGAGGTCAGCGATCTCTTGCTCGGAAGTAAGACCGAGAGTCGCGCTGTTCAATCGTCATCATCAGTGGTTCAAGAGGAAGGTTTTTATGCACATTCGAAGCCTCGGGTCGCTTGTAATCAATAAAGCTTAATTTTACATAAAAACAATTTGTCGTACCTATTAACTAAGAGACAAAATCCTGAATAATGTAGGGTGTCCGGCCTTTCTACCCAAATGTCCGGCCAAACTGGCTGGTCTTTCCGGCTATTAGGTTTGGCGGCCTGGCAACCCTCCCTGATACATAAGTTGGAAAATCAAAGACTCCATTTATATCTGCTGTTGCGCCGCGAGCCTCCGTTTGAGCTTAGCAATCTCTTGTTCTGGAGTGAGAGCCAGAGACGCGGTGATCAAAGCGTCACCATCAGGCATTTCTTTTAAAAGTACTATAGGAATAGCTTACACTACAAATAACTGATACATAAGCTGAAAAATCAAAGATCCCAGTTGCCTCTGCTGTTGCGCCGCGAGCCTTCGTTTGAGCTCAGCAATCTCTTGTTCTGGAGTGAGAGCTAGAGACGCGTTGACCAAAGCGTCACCATCAGGCATTTCTTTTAAAAGTACTATAGGAATAGGTTACACTACAAATAACTGATACATAAGCTGAAAAATCAAAGATCCCAGTTGCCTCTGCTGTTGCGCCGCGAGCCTCCGTTTGAGCTCAGCAATCTCTTGTTCTGGAGTGAGAGCTAGAGACGCGGTGACCAAAGCGTCACCATCAGGCATTTCTTTTAAAAGTACTATAAGAATAGCTTACACTACAAATAACTGATACATAAGCTGAAAAATCAAAGATCCCAGTTGCCTCTGCTGTTGCGCCGCGAGCCTCCGTTTGAGCTCAGCAATCTCTTGTTCTGGAGTGAGAGCTAGAGACGTGGTGACCAATGCGTCACTATCAGGCATTTCTTTTAAAAGTACTATAGGAATAGCTTACACTACAAATAACTGATACAGAAGCTGGAAAATCAAAGATCCCAGTTGCCTCTGCTGTTGCGCCGCGAGCCTCCGTTTGAGCTCAGCAATCTCTTGTTCTGGAGTGAGAGCTAGAGACGTGGTGACCAATGCGTCTCTATCAGGCATTTCTTTTAAAAGTACTATAGGAATAGCTTACACTACAAATAACTGATACAGAAGCTGGAAAATCAAAGATCCCAGTTGCCTCTGCTGTTGCGCCGCGAGCCTCCGTTTGAGCTCAGCGATCTCCTGTCCGCAGTGAAAGCTAGGGACGCGGTGTCCAAATTTTAACTTATAATTAAGTTGGAAAATCAAAGGTTCCAGTTACATCTGCTGTTGCGCCGTGAGCCTCCGTTTGAGCTCAGCGATCTCTTGTTCTGCAGTGAAAGCTAGGGACGCGGTGTCCAAATTTTAACTTATAATTAAGTTGGAAAATCAAAGATCCCAGTTACCTCTGCTGTTGCGCCGTGAGCCTCCGTTTGAGCTCAGCGATCTCTTGTTCTGCCGTGAGAGCTAGAGTCGCGGTGTCGAGGGCGTCGTCCTCTGGCACTCCTTCCTCTAGCAGCCTCTCCAGCGGCACCGGCGAGCGGCCGCTGCCCGCACTCGACATGTATGGTTTGGAAGGCGGCGGCGATGGGGCTGCTTCCGACCCCTGGACATTGATTATTTATAACTAGCTGTTGGCCGCGACTTCGTGCGCGTGGGCCTCGCTCCTGTTCCCTTGGGAATTTCGGGATTCGTTCGCGAAAGACTCTTCCCGTTTTCTTTCGTTTGTCATGATAATAACCAACACAAAAAAGGAATTATCTAATTTGGTGCATTCGTTCGAAATTGCTATAATTTTGCAGGCAAACTTATGCCTTGAGTTCATTCAAATGACGATAACTTTTTTTTTAATGAACCAATTTTAAAGAAATAAACTTTAAATGTTTTGCTCATTTAAAACGAAGCAATTGGTAGTTTTAAGTAAAACGGTTCAGTACTTTCGGAGATAATCGGATTAGAAAAAATTTTTTTTTGGCTTTTTGCTTTTTATTATTACTTTTAAGTGCCCCTCTATCCATTTCAATCAAAAATACTAAATTTACAGACAAAATATTTTTACTGTTTTATTATATGTATAGATTACGTTGCCCACTCAGCTCCTCGGTATAAATAGGAAGAGAGAAAGGCCAAGAGAAGACGGTCAGATGACTTAAAGGTATTCGATAGAAATTAAAAAGAAGTAGCAATGGACCAGGACGTATGAAAGAAAGGAATGGAGATTTTTGCCCATCAGTAAGACACAGGTATAGGTATAGGTATTGAAAAAAAGGATATGTTGGCGGCTTGGCATGCGGCACGTGTAAGAAAGGTTTCATTACCTCTTTAGAAATATTATACAAAAGCACTCCTTAAAAAGTACAGTTAAAAACGTAATTTGGCAATTTATACCTCTCCCTCTTCCCTGGGTATCATAGACACATTGATGTCCATCTCGCCATCGCTCTCTTCCTTAGGTATAACAGGCACCATGTACTGATTCGAGTTGTCATCCCGCTTGGCCCGGTTGTTCTCCTGTGCGGCCGCTAGTTGCTTCCTCAGGGATTCCGTCTCTGTCTTAAGCCGAGCCTCCAATTCGCTAATTTGAGTTTTGTAACATTGCGTTAAGGTTGCTATCTGAAAATTTAATAATCATAACTTTAATTAAAAAGGACCTCTTAAATATCAGTGTCAGCTGCTGGCATCTAAAAGCTCGAAATCGAATGTTCTAGAGGAATTTACTTGACCAGGATCAAGGCAGAGTTTCCATCCGTTTATTTATGATAAATATCCATACATTACATTTTTTGTTACCATCTTATCCTAAGGAACAAATTATTATTCTAGAATAGAATAGAAAAACTCTTTATTGCACCAAACAAATGTATACATAATTTTGTTAAAAACTAGTAAGGTACAAAGGCGGACTTATCGCTAATGCAATCTCTTCCAGTCAACCTTAGGGTGGATGGAGAACAAAACCAAGACAAATCAAAAGGCGAAGGCGCAGTATATATACGTAAATAAATATACATACAAATATATAAATAAAATAAAGATGTAAATATAAAATAATATTATAAAATAATATAACTTACACATACTAAATAAAAATAAATAAAAACAAATAAAATAAACATAAATACATACATAATATATATATATATATATATATATATATATCTATATATATAATACATATAAATAAGAGCATACTTAAATATCTTAATAAATAACTGAGCAGATACAAAGCAAATTAGGACAAGGCAAAAAGGTAATGGGATTTGACGAGATTTTTGAACCCGGTCAGAGTCTGAGCTTTCCGGATTTCAAGCGGGAGGGCGTTCCAGAGGAGAACTGCTTGGACGGAGAAAGAGTTAAAGAAAAATTTGGTGTTTTGCATTGGTACTCTAAGTCTTAGAGAGACAGAACTACGTAAATTACGGTCAGCATGCACATCATGGAGATAAATGAAACGATCCTTCAGATAAGGTGGAAAAGATTATTATTTATTATTATTATTTATTTACGAACTCCAAATATGAACCTAATAGACAGATTCTGAAGACGTTCTAGTTTATTTAGCTGTTCCTCGGTGAGATTAATAAAACATGAGTCAGCATAATCAAGAAGAGGGAGTAGAAGGGACTGTGTCAGCGCAATTTTGGTATCAAATGGTAAGAAATTCCGGAGTCTTCTCAGAGATCCAAAAGCAGCAAACGTTTTTCTACTTATTTCTTTAATGTGGTGTGACCAAGAAAGAGTTTTGTCAAATACCACTCCCAGATTTTTCACCGAATCACTAAAAGGAATAAGCTCATTATTGAAAGTAAGGGAAGGTAAAGTACTCCAGTCAATACGAGAAACGAAATAAGGACTACCAATTATAATAGCCTGAGTCTTGGAAGGATTAACCCTTATACCATAGGATCTACTCCAATCAGATATGCGCTGCAGGTCATCTTTAACGGTAGCGATCGCAGATGGCAAATCAGAGATAGTAGCGTGGAAATAAATTTGTAGATCATCTGCATACAGGTGGTAGGATGACTGAAGGTTATCGGTGATGTGATTAATGAAAAGAGCAAACAATAATGGAGAGAGGACACCGCCTTGAGGTACCCCAGCTGAGATGTAGCTCCACGAAGATAGGTTATCTTCTATGCGTACACACTGCCGACGGCCACCAAGGTACGAACCAAACCAATTAATAGCCGATGGAGATATATTCAGGGTGCGCATAAGACTCAAGAAAACGTCATGATCGACAGAATTAAACGCATTGGTGAAATCTAACAATGAGAGGATAGTTAATTGTGAATTGTCCATGGCAAGACGAATATCATCTGTTATAGTGATAAGAGCAGAGGTTGTACTGTGTCCAGTACGAAACCCTGACTGATAGAGATTAATAATACTGTTTTCAAGAAGGAAAGAATTTAGCTGGGACTGAACAATACGTTCAAGGATTTTAGACAGAAATGGGAGAATGGAAATATTCTATTCAACTATGCTAACGAATGCAATGTTTATTTTAATCATCAAATACTGGAAGCTTGATTGCCAAGTGGTACATGTGGCTTTTGTAATTTAATCGAGCATTTAAAAAACCCAGGGCGAGGCGTGACTTCGATAGCAGGTATTCACGAGCTTCGGAAGGAATGAAGACGTTGATTCCGGCTGTGTCTAGATGACGGCTAACGTAAGGTGCCTTTGAAAAGCCAACATTCGTTGCTAATCACATAAAAACAAGTTGATGACACGCGCACACACAAAGTTTTACAAGTTGCTGCTATACACTACCTTAGTTTGCGACGATTCGATCCTAATCGATCCATACCTATAGTTTATCACGGTAGGATACGAGACAGCGGGGAAAACTTTCGATCTCGGCCGTCGTTTACTGTAGTGCTGCTACCTCGCTTGGCTATTTGTATTCGAATATTTGCCTATTTGACCATGTGTGGACGGTATATTTGCCAAATTTTTTGCGATATTTGCCTACTTTGCCTATTCGTCGAATATTTTGGCAAATGCGCGAATAGCCAAGTGTGGTAGTAGCATAACGACCAATGACAAATACCTGTAGTTTACTCTGTGTTCGTTCCTCCTCCAGCTGCTGCCCCAAGCGGGACAGGTCGGCCTGCAGGCGCGCCGTGCGGTGCTGCGCTCGGCTGGCCTCCGCCGCGGCCTCGGCCACGCGACGACGACCACTCTCGGCCTCGGCCGTACGCTCGGAACACTGCTCACTGGAACGACCAGTACAATATAGCTTAACATCTTCCTATAATGTAAGGGGAACGAATATACGTGAAGTGAGCCCTTCTTGTACTGACTAGCGACCCGTCCCGGCTTCGCATGGACATTGAAGAATTTATAGAACGCACCCAAACGTCATGCATGTGTCAATGTCAAAATGTTTTCCCGCTCTTCTTGTGATCTCTGCACCGTCAATGGTTGTACGTTATTACACTGGCTTCGAATAAACTTAATTTCTATAAAATAACTCAGTTTTTCATTAGGTTATGGGCCCAGACCCATATTTGTAGGGCAGTAAGTTATTTCCGTAAAGATTTTAAGTTCCGCGGAGTGTTTTTCTTGATTTTTAGGTGGACATAGAAAATTGCAATCTCATTGTACCGAAATGGCTATGTCCAACATCCAAATAGATAAATTGATGGGAAGAGAGAACTACAGCACATGGAAATTCGCTGTACAGACGTACCTACAGCACGAAGATCTTTGGGAATGTGTGGAACCCGCCGATAAAGCTGTAGATCCGAAACGCGACCTCAAAGCAAAGTCGAAAATTATATTGCTCGTGGATCCGATAAATTATATCCATGTTCAGGAAGCAAAGACTTCTCGTGAGGTGTGGCTTAATCTACAGAATGCGTTTGAAGACTCGGGTTTAACAAGAAAAGTTGGTTTGCTCCGAGATTTAGTAAACACAACTTTGGATAGTTGTTCAAGCATTGAAGACTATGTGAACAAAATTGTAACCACTGCTCACAAATTGAGAAATATAGGGTTTAATGTCGATGATGAGTGGTTGGGCACTCTAATGTTGGCTGGTTTGCCGGATATTTACAAACCAATGATCATGGGACTTGAGAGCTCCGGTGTAAAGATATGTACAGACTCAATAAAGACTAAATTACTTCAGGAAGTCAAGGATACAAACGTCTCTGTTCTTTACACAAAGCATGACAAAAATACTCCCAAATATGATTATAAAAATAATAAGCCCAGTGGTCCCCGTTGCTACAGTTGTAATAAGTATGGTCACATAAGTAAATTCTGTAGAACTAAGAAGAAAAATGGTGATAAAGGTTTTGCAGCAGTGTTTTCAGCATCAGATGGACAAATAAATGATGTGGACTGGTATGTAGATTCAGGAGCATCGCTACATATGACCAACAGGTCTGATGGCTTGTATAATGTCCGGGCACCTCCGATACAACAAATAATGGTTGCTAACAGTACATCCGTCACCGTGCAGAAAATTGGTAATGTAGATCTGGATCTTTTAGATAAAAATGGCAAAGTAAACCACATTCAGGTAAGAGATATATTATATGTACCACAATTAAGCGCTAACTTGTTGTCAGTTAGTCAGTTATCGAGAAATGGCTGTCAAGTTATATTTAATAAAACTGGTTGATCCTTGTATTTATTATCGAATACAGAATAATTCAGATTTAACATTTTTAGCAGTATATGTAGATGATTTGATTTTATTTAATAGTTCAAAAGATATGAAGAAATTTATAAAAGAAAAATTAATGTCTAAATTTGAGATGAAAGACTTAGGTGAACTAAAGTATTGTTTGGGTTGGCATGTATCAAGAGATAGACAAAATGGAACTTTATGTATCGACCAAAAGAATTATATAAGGGAGATTTTAGAAAGGTTTAGAATATATAAATAAACAACTCACTGATTCTCCCGATTCTTATGTAAACGTTAGACCACGGAGATGGTTAGGTAATACTGAGGATGAAGCAGATGGGATTGAATATGCGTGTATGGCATTAATCCAGGACCCCTTAACCCTTGAAGAGGCTCTGTCTGGACCAGAGTCACAGCAATGGCTGAAAGCCATGGATTCAGAGTTTATTTCATTAAAGAAGAATAATACTTGGGTATTGTGTGATTTGCCACCTAAAAAGAAACCTATATCCTGCAAATGGGTTTTTAAAAGAAAAAGGAATGAAAAAGGTGAGATAGTAAATTACAAAGCTAGGCTTGTGATAAAAGGCTGTGCACAAAGGAAAGGCTTTGATTACAATGAAGTTTATTCACCGGTAATCAGATATACATCTCTGCGACTCCTACTGTCATTGGGAGTTAAATATAATATGGATATAGAACAAATGGATGCTGTCTCAGCCTTCCTTCAGGGCGACATAGAAGAAGAAATATATATGTTTCAACCTCCAAATTTTGAAGAAAACAAATCACAATTTCAGGCACAGAACCAAGCATATCGACATTCGTCACCACTTTGTTCGAGATAAGGCGCAGTCTGGGAGGATTGCTATCCACTACATAGGCACTGGCGACATGGTGGCTGATGTCTTAACCAAGGCTACACCACAAGCAAAGCTAAGACACTGCAATTTAAAAATGGGCTTGTGTGCGTCTATGGGAGGATGAAGAATTTATAGAACGCACCCAAACGTCATGCATGTGTCAATGTCAAAATGTTTTCCCGCTCTTCTTGTGATCTCTGCACCGTCAATGGTTGTACGTTATTACACTGGCTTCGAATAAACTTAATTTCTATAAAATAACTCAGTTTTTCATTAGACATAAAAACCCTCCTCTTGAATCACCCTATCCATTAAAAAAAACCTCATCAAAATCCGTTGCGTTGTTTTAAAGATTTTAGCATACAAAGGGACATAGGGACAGGGAAAGCGACTTTGTTTTATACTATGTAGTGATAGTGATGATTGGCCGTCCAGGCAACTTAGCTTTTATGCTGGTGTTTAAGGTAACTAACACTACAAACCACAGGTTTTGTCCTACAAAAAAGTTATGTCTGGGATCAGGGAACTTGGGACATGTCTTTAACATTTCGACAGCGTGGAGTACCGCGGACAGACCACATGTAGTTTGGATTATGCAAGACTTTCAACCCCAAAATAAGGAACAATATCGCTAGATCCTTGTCAAGCGATAGTTTTTTTCTATAAAATGGTTTCAGTTTTGAGTTTTAACGGTTGCACTTTCGCCCGCCCGTCGCCTCGGAGACGAGAGTAAGGTAACTTGGTATGGTAATTTAGACTTTCATTAGTTTATATTTATTATTAGACGATAAGTAAAAACTTAGATTATATGAAAACTATAAAGTTATTTACGTCATTGCGGCCAGTTTCACAGTAAGCGTCTCTATCTGCGCCTTTAGTGCTGCGGCTTCCTCCTTGAGCTGCTCTTCTTGACTGTGGTCCACAGTTTGATTCTGGCGTAATACTGCTTGTGCCCGCACCTACAATACAAGAAATAATATTATTCCAATCACAAAAATACAATGCTTTCCTGTGATGATATATTCAGAGCTTAGGAAATGTGTTAACAAAAATTATAAAAGTCTTTACACAAATATTAATTACAAAAACGAAATATTTCAAAAGAACTGATTTGAACACGTTATTATAGTGCCTGCCTGAATATAAAGAAGTGCTTTCATGGAACTTGGTATAATAATACTGAAATACGGCCAAGTTACATTCTATATCTAGACATGTACTAAACAAATTCCAAATTCATATAATATATATAAATATTATCTAGTTAACTTTGTCGCAGCAATCATCAATCTTCATTTGATAGAAGAATAGTCTTACCTTGT
The DNA here is from genome assembly GCA_947044815.1 of Apomyelois bistriatella. NCBI lineage: Eukaryota > Metazoa > Arthropoda > Insecta > Lepidoptera > Pyralidae > Apomyelois > Apomyelois bistriatella. Next base: position 6,274,514 of record OX345691.1, read on the forward strand.
AACTAGTGTATTCAGCCTTCAAGTCACTCAATTCAATATTTGTTATCCTTAATTTCTCATTTAGCTCAGAACACTTGAACTCCAGTTTCTTCACTTTGTTGTTCAACTCAGCCTTATCCTCTCCTAAGGCCATTATTTTCTTCTCCTTTTCACTGATCACTGTAGTCATTTCTAAATCTGACTCTTCGTTCTTTCGCTTCTCATCCTCAAGATCTTGCTCCAGTTTAGATATGATACCGTTTTTGGTCTGGATAATGTTGTCTTTCTCTTTTCCTTCTTCTATGATATGCTGCAGCTCTTCTCTGATAAGTCTGTTTTGAGTCTCTTCTGTTTTTATTTGTTCTTCTAATAACTTTATTTGAGTCTTCATGGCCGTTATAGTTCCTTCTTGAGTGTCAATTGTAGATTCCATCTAAAAATATTTTTCAAAATTGGCTGTTTCATAAATGGGTTAATATAAAAATTACTTACAATAATATTACCTTGTTCTAAGACTATTACAACATTCTTCTATGGGATAAACTGAATTTATAAAAGGTTTTAGTTTTTGAGTTAATGCTGCTTAATATAAAATAAGTATGTCACTCACTTGTACCATCTTCTTTTTCTTCTCCTCCATTTTGGTAGTAAGTTCCTTCATGGACCTCTCATAATCTTCCATTTCTAAACTCAATACATTTTTCTTCTTAGCATCTCGACGTGCCTTTTCCAATTGATCTTTTGTAGTTTTATGAGCCTCAATTTCAGCAGCCAGCTGTTTAGACTTTGATTCTAATTCAGCTACAATAACCAGGAAAAGAATTAAGTATATTAAAACAGTATGTTGACAAAAATATCTGGGTCAACTTATAAAATCCTACCTTTAATGTTTTCAAAATCAATAACTTTTTTTTCAGCAGCTTCAGAGGCTGCAGTCAAGCTCGTAACTTGGGCCTGAAGGTCACCGATTGCCTCATTACAAGTTAATTTTTCTTCTTCTTTATTGACTCCATCCACAACATCACTGCTTTGTAACTGTTTGAAACCATTTTCTTGAACTAACTTCTCCAATTTAGCTTTATCTTGTTCTACGTTTTGTAATTGTGATGTTGTTTCGTTGAGTTTTTTCTTAAGTTTCAGTGCAAATATTCTTAATTTCGTGTATCTGCAAATGTAATATTAAGGATAAAACAAATGTGATTCAATTTTGTTAATACTGAATATTAATAGGTATTTAAAAATAATACTTATTACTTTTCTTCAAATGTTTCATCCAAATCTTTCATTCTAGATTGTTCCTCAGCTCTAGATATAGTAGATGTTGACATATCTTCGTGTGCTAAATCTGAAGCATGTAACAAATGAAATTAATAATCGAATAAATTAACAGATGCTTAATAAGTACATCAAAATGTTTGGTTTTGAGTTTTTTAAAAAGCCTCAGTGTTTGTCAACTCTGTAATGGATAAAAATCTAGAAAGTTTGTATGTAGAAAATATATAATATACCTGATGATATTTGCGGTTGCTTCAATTTATCCATTTCATCCTTTAAAGCTGTTATTATAGCCTCTTTTTCAGATAGTAACTCCAAGGCATTGTCTCTTTCAGTAATAACTTGTTCACTAACTTCACTATTTTTGCCAGATTTTGACTCCACATTTTTCAAATCGTACTCCAAGTTTTCAACCTTTTTTATTAAATCATCTTTTTCTCGAGTTATATCATCTCTATCTTTTTCCAAAGTTTCGACTAATCTCTCCAATTCAGCTATTGCCTTTTGTAGTTTTGATATATTTTCACCTCGCTCTTTTAGAACTTGATTAATTTCTTTCATTTCATTAAGTAATTCTGCATTCTCAGTTTTGTATCCCATTAACTTTGATTTATTATCTTCAAATTCTGCTACTAAATTATCGAATTCTTTGATCTTGGCACGAGATTCTTTAACTTCAGTTAAAAGAGAGGCATTTTCTTGTTTATATGCAGACAATTTTGTTTCTAATTTTACTATATCAGCTTGCAGTGAATCATTTAATTCTGAATTGTCTGTGTCATCTTTTGGTTGTTCCAAAGACAGTTTTAAAGTTTCTACTTCTTCTCTCAGAAGACCATTTAAATCTTTTAAATCGTCGTGTTCTTTCTTTAACAAATCATATCGTTCCTGTAATATCTTTATTTGCGAATGTAAATGATCGACTTCATCATTTTTTTCAATTTTATAATTAGCCTCAAGTTCTGCTTTCTGTTGTAAAAGCAACTGTGTTTCAGATTTCATCAATTGTAATTCTGATCTCACCTGTTCCAAGTGGCTAGTAAGTAATTGGTTTTGACTTTCTAGTTCTATCACACTATCTCTTGCATTCATTTTCTCTTTGACTAATATGGATTTTTCACTTTCCAGTGCTTTAATTTGCAATGCCATGTTTCCGACTACGTCACTATCTGTTATTTGACTTTCTATAGAGTTAAGTAACTTTTTATTTTCAGATTTAAGTTTTTCAACCATTGAATTTAGGTCCTTATTTTTTTGAGAAACTATGTTGGTATTATCGCGAATTTCAATCATTTGATCACTTAATATTTTAATTTCCTTTTCACGATCTTCTTTTAGTTTTTTCAAATTTTCTTTTAGAATATTATTACATGCTAATGAATCGTTCAACTGCTGTTGTAATTCAGATAATTGAGATCTTAATAATTCTGTTTCCTGATTGATTTTAGTTTGCTGATTGTTTTCATTTTCTGTTACAAGATTTTGATTGGCTAACATTAGTTCTAAGGTATTAACCTTTTCTTTAAGATTTATATTCTCATTGTTTAATTGATTGATCTGACCGTCAAAGACTTTAGAAGCCTTGATAATTTCATTTTGCCATTTTGGTATACTTTCCGAATATTCCTTCACTGTTTTAGCTAGAATAAATCTAGAATTTTTAAGTTGATTTATGCATGCAGCACATTTCAGAATTTTATCTTTGTAGCTTCTTAATTTAATATTAGCTTTCTCAGTTTTATTTTTTTCCAATTCAAACATATCTGTCATTTCTTTTATTTTCTTATCATAATCTATATCTTGAGTTTCTTGCTTTTCATTTAAAGTAAGTTGTTTTTGTAAATCTTGAATTTTGTTATTTAGTTTTTCAATCTGAATTTTATACTCATTATCTGTAAAATATATTGTTTTCAGTTTACAATGTCTTAATAAATATCACATTAAACATTTCCCGAATATTAATTTAACATAATAAATAAAATAAAACTATTTATTTTATAATAATAACAAAAATATATTTGACATCCTCAAGCAAAGATCCCTTTAATTTGAGATATGATACAGTAAGTTTTTTTTACTATCCTAATATGCCTTCCGAAAATGAGGTTTATATATAGGGAATATTTAATAAAATTAATTACGTATTTTAATAGTAATATAAAATCTTACCAAATTTCACCTAACCAACCTATCCGCTTTGATATTAAAACAAAAAAAAACTAGTTTGGTCCAGATTTAGAGCGAATTGGCTGTGACAGATGGACCAACAGCAATACAGACACACAAGTAACTACAAGGGTTCCATTTTTAATTTTTTGTACAATTCCTAAAAAGCAAACAAAAACTAGGATTTGACAAACCTGACTGCACTTTTTCTTCTAACATTTTGAGTTGTTCCCTTTGTTGAAGGCCAATATTATTAAATTCATTAGCTTGTGCCTCAAGGTCCGTAAGCTGACTTATAAGTTGCTCATTCTCTTCCAAGAGGCGTTTATTTTGTCTTTTCAAAGAAATTATCTCACTATCAAGATCGGAGAGCTTTTGAGCTGTGTCATTATAATTTTTATCTTTCATTATAATGTCCTCTTTATATTTACTTATTTCTTTTTCAAAATTGTTGCATTTATTGTTTAAAAATTTAATTTTATTGTGAGCAGAGTCCACTTCGGTTATGTAGTTAAGTTTTTGTTCAGTTAAAGAATTTACCAATTCTTGTAATGTCTGAATGTTTTCCAAGTATGTTTTTTTTTCTTTTTCATATTTATCCAACTGTACCTTATAATTGTCATTCTCATTCAATAATTCTGTGGAAAAGGAATTTAGTAAGTAAATTTTACATGGGTATATCAGCATTTGTGTATGCAACAACAGTGCTTCACTACCTGAAGAAGCTAGCCTAATTTTAATAAAGCAGGAAAAAAATATTTTATATTTTAACTTTTATTCTTATTCATCTGAGCATGTTTCCTGGGTGCATCTTTAGTGCCCAGAATACATTAATCATGGCCCTGATTTGGTGATACTGGTTATTACAATGGAGCAACTGCAGTCTGACCTCCATAACCCTTCTTATAAAGGCCAATAGGAACATGATCCAGGTGTGTTAGTGGCCAACACTGTCAGATTTTTCAGGCTGCCTAAAGCCATCTGACATAACCTAACGACTGCCATCTATTCAATAACAGCAAACTGGACTAATAATGGCTTAAATAGTAATGCCACTAACAGCGATCAATCCATACACGGCCGCGCACTCCGCATTGTTTGATGCATCCTACTGTTACGAACACATGCGCCTCGCTTAGCTATCAAAATCCTCTCTCCCTTTTTTTTTGTTTACTGGCAACCAAGCATACAACCCCATGTAAATAGTCGCCATGCTTATATCATACATACTTTTGTTGTTCATTTTGCCATTTCATGCCAGGGAATAAGCCTCCTCAAATGCACATACTTTTTACAGTTTTAAGAAACTTATCCAAATATGACCTCCCATTTTGGCAATATTATATCTTATACCAATATTGTTATTAATGTTTCCACTAGGTTCCACACGATTATGCCACATAACAATAGTTTTTCTATTGTGTCTGGATTCTGCAAGCTGACGGGCTAAACAACAAATAATAATTTAACTACATATTACCAGATCTAGCCAGTTTGGCCTTTTGTGCTATTGTTAGCAATCCTTTACATTTTTGAATTAAGTCCTCTTTAGTTAGATCATCAAAAGAACTCTTCTTGCTGCTGTCTGTACTCTAAAAATAAGAATCAGCCTTAACAAAAATTTGATTCAAAATTAAAAGCCGATCTTTAAAGAAAACTTCAAAATTCAATGTTATGAAATACGATAATAATTAAATAATTATAGTCATTTTAATCCCTCTTAAAAATCAATGAAATGAAATCGATGATTGAAATACCTAATCATCACTATTCCAATAACATTTATGAGTAGTCAATACAATATGTATTATTATTATTTGCTTATGGTGCAGCAAAATTAGAGGGTGAAAGGAAGGCCATAAATCAATTTGGTTACTTCTTTGTTGGCCTTGTGGATCTTACGATCTTACATATTGACTTTGTTTATAGGCAAAACTTTGTAACAAAATAGTTAAGTATTAGGTATGATGATGTCACTCAGTATACACATCAGATTTACTTCAGTATTGATTATAATATTATGTATAGATTAAAGGTATGAGATGTTAATGTGTCTCGACATTTCATTGAAAAGTTAAAATATATAAAATAGGTAGGATGATAGAATAGAAGTACAGAAAACAGTGTACTTCAGCATGTAACTATGCAAGCCTTAAAATTCATAAATGCATACCATTGCATCCTCTGGTCTATCCATTTTAGAAAGCTTATTATAAGAACATTTTGTAAAATATATATCTATAAATTATTATAGTTCTTATGCTTCAGATGCACAATACTGATGTGTCAAAACAAAATAAATATAAAATGCAAGGAATTTCAATGCAATTTATCCACCTCACCTAAAATGAAAAACATAATCAACTTGAGTTTGACGGCGTACGTACGTCACATGCATAAATGAAGTTGACAATGTTGACATTGACATCCAAATGTAGGGTTGCTTACTAGATTTTTTTTATTTACAATATGATAATCAAACTTGGGGGTTACTATCGTCTCTTAAAACCGTGCAAGTTCCAGGTGGCCTGGTGGATGTCGCCTTACATCATGTATTGCGCTGTCCCGCTTACTCACTGGATCTTGCATGGTTTTAAGAGATGGTAGTAGGCCACCTGGTAAATATCTTTTGGGTATTTACTTAGCGCATCACTAGTGTGACATGTTTTGGTATGTACCCGTACCTACATCACTAAATCATAGTGAAATAAAATGGCCGCTCTATAAATTGCTGCTATTTTCATGTGCGAATGAATGAGTTCATTTATTTTATTTAAAAAATAGTGTAGTGTGAAATGTGATAAAGACTATAATTATTATTTATTGTTGCCTCTGTTTTAATAAAGTGCCAGGTATTTGCAAATTTTGATTTTTTTTTTTTGTCACAATTGCAAATCTGCGGGGCGCGTCCATGAGTAATATTGTGGTTTACTTTTTAATCTTTTGTTGAATGTACACCAAGAATGCTTTAGTTATTCTCCTGAGTTATTAATAAACGAACTCTAGTGATTTCTTTACAAATACTTAACGGATTTGTAATTCCTATCTAGCCAAAATAACAAAAATATCAGATGGTTCTGTTCCAATTTTGGACATTAGATTTTATATTATTCTCTATGTCATGAATTCGAATATCGTCAGGCATAAGCTGTGTACTCTCCTGGCATTATGAAAGTGGTTCCATTACTTATGTGTTATATTAGGTAGTGAGCATCTATTCATGAATAATTGTATTCCACTAGATTTGGCATATTTTACAATATGTCGAGTGACGAGGATAAACCACCAGCACCACCGGTGCGTCTCACCAGCAATCGAGCCACTGACCGGGGAGATTCAGTAGCCTCTGTTGATATGAGGCCACTACCTAAAGGTAACTGACCTGTTTTACTTGTGATTCAAGCTGCAAACAATAGTGAACATACCATAAATTGACAGCAATTGAGTTATAAAATTATTCAGTGTAATTATTCTGATACAATTTATTACAGAACCTGATGATGGAGGAGACAGAAAAAAGAAAACCCTTAAAGCTAAAATTAAAGGCTCCAAAAGTACAGCACACAATGACAACAAGCCTAATATTAGCTATCCAACAAATTTTGAACACACTGTGCATGTTGGTTTTGATGCAGTCACTGGAGAATTCACGGTGAGTACAATGTTTTAGATAACCATATAGTTTTTAGATCATTTCTAATGGGTAGCAAGTGAAGTTAAGTTTTCATGCACTACTGGGAAAACCCATGACACACAACCATTTATTATGCATATCAACAATGTATGTAAATCATTTCAGTTAAATTCACATTAATTTAAGACATTGTTTACTAAGTATTCATAATTTAAAGCAACCACTACCAGTACAATGAAAACAATACCTATTGAATGTCTGAATGTTATGTCCTGCACTTGATATTGCAACAATATATCACTGATTGTTTTCAATTAAATACCTACAAATATTGCTACAAGTATCCAGCTTATGATACTGATTTTTTCCAAATGAAGAAAAATAGCTACAGTGTGTAACATAATACACCTGTATAAGAAACCAACATTGGGTAGACCCAGGGCCTCAGTTATTGTTGTTTTTGTTTTTATATAAAAAAAATTAAATATAACAAATTATATATGACATAAAATTTTCTCATTTTGAAATCATGGAATAATATTCTTTCTGTTTACATTTTGAAAAACAATAGAATCTTTGGATTTTAACTGACATCCTGTAGGTTTTTCTGGTAGAAAGGACAGCTATGTCCACCATTTACATATAGATTTATAGATGAATATCCTGACATAATACTGTTATGGGTATCAGATATCATAATTGAAAATCCTGTATATATTTTTTAAATTGCAGTTTAATATTTATTTATATGTGACTAGCTGTTCCCCGCGGCTCCGCCCCGCGTGGGACTCGGTTATATCGCGCCCAAATGTAGCCTATGTTTGACCTCAGGTCATTAACTACATCCCTACCAAATTTCATCACAATCGGTCCAGCCGTATAGCCGTGAAGAGGTGACAGACAGACAGACAGACAGACAGACAGACAGACAGACAGATAGACAGACAGACAGACAGACTTTCGCATTTATAATATTAGTATGGATTAGTATGGATATTGTATTATACCCTGATTATTTCACTAATGTTTGAAAAAGTGTGTGTCAGTAACAAGCTTTCTGTTTTAATGCAGGGCCTAAAGCTTAAACGCTTTGCTTTATATGAAAGTGGTATTAAGTTCATAATTTTTTTTTAAATTATTTTATAATAATTTTGATTTGATTTTACTTGTAATAGGTAATTGATTATAGTTCAGTATTGCAATGGGGTATGATTTTTATTACATGGTAGCTAATATTTTTGAATATTTTTGTAACTGTCAGATTCACTAACTGACTTGTGCCAAACCGCATGCCTTTAAATTAGTGTTGATTTAGAAAACACTACTCTCCCATTTCTGTACAATAGAAACAAAGAGAAATAACCATGGAATGTTGCAGAAATAGAACAATATTTTCGTCCAAAAATCATTAATTCATTTTTTTACATTAAAAAATGTATATCTTAGCTGTAGTGGTCCATTGCAAAAGTTGGAAGTCCAAACAAAGTGTCAGTGTTATAGTAAATTGAAGTCATGTAATTGAGCTCCATGTATTACCGCTTTTGTTTCAAGCTGCCTATGACAGTAAGTAATAGCTTGTATTATTTTTTGTAATGTGTTCTCCTGTTTTATAGACTCTATATGTTTTTTTGACAGGAGACATTCATATAATAATTTCTATATTTATTTTGTCATGTTTATTTTAAAATGTTGTTAGAATTCAATGCATTCCGGGTGGCATGCTAATAAGAAATAAAAAGTATAATAAAATCTTTTTATGTTGGAAGTTTGGTATTTAACATTATTTAAAAAATCTTGCATCTCATCCAAAATGCGGAGCATGGAACAAAGAATGTTTTTTTTTCCAGTCAATTAGTAGTAAACAAGAACCCCTTATAGTTTTGCCATGTCTGTCCGTCTATCTGTCTGTCTATCCATCCACAGTTATAAATAATAGAAAGCAGAAATAGGGTATGGATACGTATAAAAATCATGCTAAGATTGTAGTAAAATAAAATCTTGAAAAACTTTTTTTTAGGATAATTCCCACACAAGTGGGAGTCATTTTTTAATTTTCTTGACTAACCCAACATTTGGGGTGTAGTTGAATAGGTCTTTTAAAAATATTGTGAGTTTGTGTCACATCTGTGTATATCTTTTTCTGAAATATTTGGTTTTATAGTGAACAATTGAACATTTTTGTTAGGAGTCAAGTGTTGCATCTCAAAATCCTTATATTCATCAACACAAATTATTTATAATTTGTGTTTTTTAAGTCAATTGTTTTTTCTTATGCAAGTTCAAGTTCTTTAGTATACATAATTTGTAAAGTATTGTAGTATTAATTTCACTGAACTATCTAATAAAAAATAAATCCAGCTATGGAATGTTCTAATAGTCACCTGGATGACAATAATGCTACCGGCGGCTGTAATGTTCAGCTTAGTAAACTTTTCTGTCACTTGTTTCACTGGCCCCTTATATTAGGGATCACAACACAACATATAAGCTATCTAACACCCCTAAATTGTTTTTTTTTTATGATTTAGTACTTGTTTTGAATATTCTAGTGTTTTCTTTACTCGGATTTTGATACATTAGGTCTATTTAATGCAACTTGATAGTATTTATTTTTACAGCATCTTAAAAAAATGCTTTTATATTTTTTATTTGTCTGACGCTTGTTAATTTAGAAAGTTCAGTTTTTGCTTGACATCCTTTTATACACTCTGTGATCCACTTTTTAATTCCTTTAGAATTCAAAACAATAGATGTACTGTGAATTTTTGATTACCCAAAATATTTAAACCAAATACTCAGCCTAAAAAAGTGAACAACTACCCAGAAAACATTTTAATTGAAAAATATGAATAAAATTTATATTTTTAGGGAGAATCAATATGTTTTAAATTTGGTATATGATCTTTGGTACTTAAAAATTCACTATAATTTCTGGATTTCTAGATGGGTGGCCATTGCTTAGTCAAGTTAATAGTAAATGTTTTATTTAGTAAAATCAAATTTACAAATTAATGCTAAACTGAGCCTTACTCATCCATATATTTTCTGATGCCCCAAGTTACATATTGTTAAATGTTTCACCTATGTATGTTTCTTTTGCAGGGAATGCCGGAAGCATGGGCAAGACTACTCATGGCGTCCAACATCAGTAAGCAGGAGCAAAAAAACAATCCACAAGCGGTACTGGACGTACTAAAGTGGTACGACGCCTCCGCGACGCAACCGCCTCCCTCGAAATACATGACATCAGCACAAATGCATACCACACACTCCGGTACACTCTCAGGTTTTAAATATAATTCCTTAGTTCCATATAGCATTCTATAATCTGTGGTTCCATTAAGCCATCAGGTATCTGTGTTTGTCTGGTTTACAAACAAATTATTTCTTCTTTTCATATAGTTTTCGAAAAGGCTTGGGATGCAACCGGGATAACACTGAGATGATGATGGTCCTTGTTTTCTCAAGATAGGAAAGTCAAATCTACACAATTTCATTCTTTGGATACTCAAATGTACCTATATCAGATAGCTAAATAGATAAACAATCAAAATATTTTTTAATTATCATCGCCTTTTTGCCCACTGTTGATCATTAGGCCTTTCTTCATGTTCGAATTAGTATGCATTTTTGTAGAGGCCTTAAACGCCACACTGGCCAGTGCATGTGGGCGAGTTTTTCATACCATCCTTAGCACAAATTATAGAGGCAAACAACAAGTTTCACAATCTCTGTTTTGTCACTAGGATCATCGGTGTCTCGAGTATCCTCGAGCAGTCCGTCGTCGTCGACGCCAACTGACACAGAGCACCCCGAGCCACCACCACCTCCACCTTCCAGACCAGACAGGACCAAGAGTATTGTATGTATTCTTATGGTTTAATATCTAGCAGCATATAGCATTGTGTTTCTAATTTGGACTTTGCAGGTCATAAATCATATTTTCAAAGGTTGCATAAATAAAAATAGCATGTATTTTTTTTATATTTAATTACAAACATTATAAGTAAATAATTGTTGCAGTATACAAAGCCTATCGAAGAAGAACCGCCGCGAGCAGTCGCGTCCCCCGCGCCTTCGCCTCACCATGCTATCACCACACATTCGGTGAGTACTTTAAAATAATCTATTAACGATGTAAAACACACAAAATAACTCATAATTTGCAATAAATAATATTGGTTGGTTTTCATATTTTTAAACTGCTAAAAGTTTATAGAAATATTTAAAACAAAGGCAAAAATGGGTCCGCTTTCCGCTGCTTCTTCACTTCGCCCGACCTTCGGCACGTTCGGTTGTGAGACGCATATCTTCCACTGCGACGTCGAGCCACCATTTATTGTTCTTCTTCTTAAATCACCGTCTTATTTACTTAATCCGCTGGCTCAGCGACCCGAAGTGGATCTTGGCCTCGAAACGAGAGAGCGCCACAGAGCGTGATGGATCGCCAGTTTACTGCTCCCATCTCACGCAGGTCAGCCTGCACAGCTTCGCTCCAGCGATATCTGGGGCGGCCGACTTCCTGATATCTTTTGCAACGAAATCGCAGACTATTTTAGCAGAAATAAATATAAATGAATATGGACAAATCACACAGATTGAGTTAACCTCAAAGTAAGATCGAGACTTGTGTTATGGGATGAGTTTGTAACTCAAAGATACTTTATTTTATTACAACAAATACAAATATAGATAAACATCCAAGACCCAGGCAAGCAAAAATAGATCATTTTTCATCTTGACCTTACCGGTAGGTCGACCGCCTATCTCGATTCTCTCCTCTCGTAATAGCTACTTGTATCGCTTTCGCCACATTTCGCTCCGTCTAATGCACAAAACGCTTAAAAAATTTTTTTGTTATTAGTGGAAAAAAAAAAAATTAAAGTGTTTTGTGCGTAAAACGGAGCTAAATGTGGCGAAAGCGATACAAGTAGCCATTACGAGAGGAGAGGATCGAGATAGGCGGTCGACCTAAGGGGACCGGACTCGGACCGAACTCGGGACCTCCTGAGTAGTGGGCAGGCATGTTAACCATTACGCCACGGAGGTCGTCAGAAAGGAGAACGAATTCTTTTTGTTAGGCAATGGAACGTACGTATTGAAAAGTTCTGTACGTGAGTTTTGAATTTGAATTTGAGTTGAGGCGTGGTTTCCCAGATATGTAGCCGCGCGGACGTGGGCAGCGGTCCGCCGCTGGACCGCAACAAGAACCCGCCGGCCGCGCCGCCGTCGCCGCCGCACGCGCCGCCGCACGCGCCGCCGCCGCTGCCGCCGCTGCAACCCGCCAACGGAGCGCCCACAAACATCGACACCGGGTCAGAAATTTTATATACCTAGGTCGCAATACATAAACGTCAATCATTATATCGTTCATCATCATTTTATAGGTCTCCCTACAGGATTGACCGGTTCAGAAAAGCGCCGTGCGTCCAGTGCTTGCCTGCGACATACTGCAGGTCATCTGCCGTAGGTCGACCGCCTATCTTGATTCACTCCTCTCGCAATGGCTAAAAAAATTTTTTTTTTGTTAATGACAAGGCATTCGACAAAGTAACCAAAATTAATTATTTTAAAAAGCGTTTTGTGTGTAAGGCGGAGCGAAATGTGGCGATAGCGATACAAGTAGCCATTGCGAGAGGAGAGAATCGAGATAGGCGGACTTGCCGGTGCGTGGTTGTGTTTTGAGAAACGTTCTGTCCGGTTCTCGGCGTTATATTCCAGGCCCTTAGCCACTTCAAAGAACTTCTGCGCTGAGCTACGTTTACAGAGTATGTACAAAGAGGAGATAACATATTGTGTATTTTTTTAATAACCATCTACATGCGGACGTAATTTTACATTAAGACGATACCTCGGTGAACACTAGCGCCACCGCTATGTAAAAAGTGCTGTGTAAGCTAAAAGTGGTCGTTTTAAGCAATATTGCAATTTGTAACTATAGGAAACTATAATTTAATATGTTTAAAATTAACTAGAACCTAATTACATAACACGGATTTCTGATAACTTGTGTTTTCAGTGAATAATGATTTTTAAACGATGGTGGCGCTAGTGTTCACCAAGGTATCGTCTTAAGCTATCTAGCGGTGAGTAAAAAATTTAAAAGAAGTAAGCTTCTACAGATTATCTGGAAGACCTGAGTACAAAGATCCCTCTAATGGTGGAAGTAGTAGTAAGTCTAATTACAAGACTACCAGAGTTAATCATCTGGTTTCATCATAATATCTATAACCTATTTACCTTAAAACTAAATTGAAGATTGCAGTTAATTTAATTTATTATTTCTTTTGCAGAAGAGCGACAGGACAGCAGCAAAGAAAGAAGAAAATGACAGACGAAGAAATATTAGAAAAATTAAGGACTATAGTTAGTGTTGGAGATCCAAATAGGAAATATACAAAAATGGAGAAAATAGGACAAGGGTAAGATTCTCAAAATAATTTAAAATACTCTTAATGTGTATTAACAGTTTCTCCATTTACATTTTCTTATGGAAGGCCTCTTTTTGTCACCTTAGTCGTCATTTATATTCGCCGACATTTACGGGGAATAAAGATTACAAATAAGCGACACGGATGATCTATCTGAAATACTGATTACTATCATTAAAACCTTTTACAATGTTCATCCTGTCTTGACTGTACCTTCAAGAAGCTTAAGCCTTAGGCAATCTGCCAGTGTCGCCGAGTACTAGACATATATCTTTTGAGTATGATATAGAGAAAAAATCAGACAGAAAAAAAAGATTAACACTTAATCATCGCCCAGGGCGAATAATTATTGGGACAATGTTTTATTCGATTGCAGTGCATCAGGTACAGTGTACACCGCGATAGAAACGTCGACAGGAATGGAGGTGGCGATCAAACAGATGAACCTCAGTCAGCAGCCCAAAAAGGAGCTCATCATCAACGAGATCCTGGTCATGCGGGAGAACAAGCACAACAACGTGGTCAACTATCTTGACAGCTATCTTGTAAATGAGGTATGTAAGCTATCTGCCTTTTTCTGACTACTTCTGAGCTGGCCTTAATTCATGTATACAAAAATATAAACATATTCGAAGAGAAGTTAGCTTTAAAACACTTGCTGGCCAAAGCCTATATATAGGCAGGGCTCGGAAACCTGGTTAAAATAAAAAACCAGCTCGTTTTTCTGCCCATACATTTTTACAGCAACCGCTAACATTACGGTTCCGCTCAACCGGTATTTCCACAAAAATAACAGTCTTAACCAGGTATTTAGGACCCTATATTAATTAACCAGATTAAAGACCGTTAATTTTGGGTCGTTAAAATACCGATTCCGAGCCCTGCCTATTGGAGAGTTGTTGAAATGAATTGTACAGTTACAGTTGAATTGTTAGTACATTCGCTGCTGAGTTTGATATAAATCCTAACATACATCTATGTATGGAACATTATACCAACTGCTTCTGCATGTAGTATGTTCTATTGTTACTATTGTAAAAAGAATAAATTGAAAGCAGATACACAGAAATGTCAAACATATAACACCCCACTCTTTGGTCGGGGCTCAATGTTTTGTGCCGTGTGTATGTGATATATCCAGTGGCTTATTACAGAATTTTCCTTTCAGGAACTTTGGGTGGTTATGGAATACCTAGCTGGCGGTTCGTTAACAGATGTGGTTACAGAAACGTGTATGGACGAGGGGCAGATCGCAGCTGTTTGTCGAGAAGTGCTCCAAGCGTTACACTTCCTCCACACAAACCACGTAATACATAGGGATATCAAGTCTGACAATATCTTGCTTGGACTCGACGGACAAGTCAAATTAAGTAAGTTAAGTTTTGATCAGAAACCTTATAACATATGTCTTATGGCAAGGGAAATCCCCTTTTGTCTTTATTTTTTACTTCTTTATTTTCATATAAAATTCATAAACGACTTCATTCATTTAAGTGGTCCTACTTAAAACTATACCAACCACAGAAATTCCAGTAATATTCATCATTTTATTCTTAATGTCTGTACTATAAATAGAGTATTTTGTTAAATGCGTTCATGTAACATGTTGGTTGAATTTGAAAATAATAGTTTTGCATTTGATAGCTTGATCTTTACCTACCGTATTCTGTTTTCAGCCGATTTCGGGTTCTGCGCGCAAATATCGCCTGAACAGAACAAAAGAACAACGATGGTAGGAACACCTTACTGGATGGCGCCCGAAGTAGTTACGAGAAAGCAGTATGGACCCAAAGTAATTGTCAAAAATTTTATTTTATCCATTTTAACAGTTATTTACAGCTATATGGATGTCTTGACAAATAGCAGCATTATTACAGCCACAAAAAGGACAGTTACTTCTTCCCACTATTTGCCTATTCAGTAATAAAAGAAACTTGGCCCGTGGGGTTCTTCAGCCCATCAGGGTGTCGATTCTGCTAACGTTAAATCACAATCGTGTCAAAATAGTGTTTCAATTGTAGTGCTTTTTTTCACACTAGTTACAAGAAATGTATATGTTTTTTGTATCACTGCTAATGATCACACCACACACTACATTCACATCACATCATACTGTCATAACTGTTGTAAATAGTGTGTAAAAAGCACTACTATTGAAACACTATTTTGATACGATTTTGACTTAACGTTAGCAGAATCTACGCCCAGGTTTTTCGACATGTCGAACAAGCTAATACAGAAGGCTGGAACCCATTTGGCACAGAGGATTAGCATTACTATACAATTCGGCAATGTTGCCAGATTTTGGGCACACTACCGCGGTGTGACACTGGCGGGACTGTACAATTATAGTACCTTATTTAATGATTACCTTATAGTAATAAATAAAACATTTTTTTTTAAGAAATCGGTGCTGATTCTATTCAGTATATTTTCTAGTGGCAGCACTGATTATACATATTAGTACTTGTGGCAGTGCGACTTTTGGACCAGAAGTTCTAATCCAGACTTCTGTTGTATGCTACAAAAATAGCTGTCAGTTAAAGACAAACTGGTACTATCAAAAAGTCAATCGAAAAGTTTAGATTGTTCGATACGTCGAGAGCAAAATAATGATTTTGCTGCATAACTTCATTACAATTGGAGAGCGTCGTATAAACGACAATATAATTTCAGGTGGACGTATGGTCGCTGGGTATAATGGCCATCGAGATGATAGAGGGCGAGCCGCCGTACCTGAACGAGAATCCTCTACGCGCGCTCTATCTCATCGCGACGAATGGCAAGCCGGACATCAAGGACAAGGACAAGCTGAGCGCCGTGTTCCAGGACTTCCTTGATCAGTGCCTTGAGGTGGACGTGGACAGTCGCGCCACCGCCCTTGACTTACTCAAGGTGAGCTCGACCGTCACTGCTTCATTTACATCAACATTAGTGTTTATCTAGTTGCATCCCAGGCTATGTTTGCGGAGCAAAGGTTTTGCTTTAACTGGAATTCCTTTGTAGACTGGAAACCTTGTAAAAGGTGCTCACTGTTGTCACATTATATTAATAGACATTGCGGGCTGAAACCACTGAGGAGCTCGATACGTGTTAAGTGATGGCAAGCTCGATCTGACTTGTATTGGTAGCCATAGTGTCATTAAATCTTAAGCTTTTTTTTTTGAAGACATGTTAAGCTGTTGTGTTGCGTTTGGTATCGGCTGTAACCGCTAGATGGCAGTCGTTCGGCCTGAAAAGTTGACAATGTTGACCACTAACACATCCGGGTCCGGCCGGATCATGTTCTCATTGGTTTGGTTTCCCCGTAAAAAGGGTTATGGAGGAGGTCGGACGGCGACGACAGAAGGGCGAGATCAAAGCCCAAGGCTTTGAAGCGTAAGCTGAAAAAAGGAAAAATTGGGTCTATTGAGTATACGCTTCAAAGCCTTAGGCTTTGATCTCGCCCTTCTGTCGTCCTCTGTGGAGCAGTTTCTCATACTGAAGGATCGTCTGCTTGAGATGAGAATTGCATCGATATTATCATGCAACTTGTTTCTATACACTCTTTTCGAACGTGTCTTCTTACGGCGAAGTTATCGCAGCGATTATATAAAATACTAGCAATCCACTTCGGCTTTGCTCGTGGTACATACATTTGCTATGTCACTCAGGGTGAATGTAGCTTTCGATTGGTGAAAGAAGTTTTGAAATCGGCACAGTAGTTTTTGAGTTATTCATTACAAATATACACACAAAAATACAAATCTTTCCTCTTTATAATCATCAATATTCATTATAATATATAAAAATCAATGCCTTTTCTTTGTAATTTTATAACTCAAGGACGGGCTCACCTATCCAAACCAAATGTTTAGGCTTTGTTCGGACTATTAAGTAGATTTATGTGAAACTAGCTGTTCCCCGCGGCTTCGCCCCGCGTGGGACTCGGTTATATCGCGCCCAAAAGTAGCCTATGTTTGACCTCAGGTCGTTAACTACATCCCTACCAAATTTCATCACAATCGGTCCAGCAGTTTAGCCGTGAAGAGGTGACAGACAGACTTTCGCATTTATAATATTAGTATTTGCACAACATCGGACGAGTGGTTCTTCATTTTTTAATTATTTCACTTTATACGTAGCGAAGTACGTACCGGGCTGCTAGTATTATTATAGACTAGCGACCCGCCCCAGTTTCGTATGGGCATAAAAATATTCGTCTTGAATCACTATTTATTAAAAAAAACCGCATCAAAATCCGTTGCAAATTTTTAAAGATTTAAGCATAAAAAGGGACATAGGGACAGAGAAAGCGACTTTGTTTTAAACAATGTAGTGATTTGTGATTCTCTCGCATGTGAACCCCGGTCTCATGTGATGTATGTCGTTCAGCACCCGTTCCTGAAGCTGGCGCGTCCGCTGGCGTCGCTCACGCCGCTGATCATGGCGGCCAAGGAAGCCGCCAAAGGCCATTAGCGGCGGCCGCCGGCGCCGCGCGCGCCACTTGTGCCTCACACCGCCCGCCCCTGACACCTGACACCACGGACAACGTCGACGAAACCGGTCACCGTTCTAAACATTTACCTCCTATCGATAAAATGGACTAGCAATCGGGGATAGGAAACCTGCTCATTTTACAGTGGCCTTTATCATTCCGGTTCAGTGTGTCCATCATGAGATTTTATAACGCAGACGCTGGGCAATTTTGTGTGTCAAATCTGTAAAGCAGCCCTGGCGTATAGTAAGGGAGCTAAGAAATTCCACACAAAATAATAACGTAGTCGCTAGCGTCTGCGTTTGTCATCATGCTGGATGCTGATGAAAATAATAAACCAGTGGGTCTAAAATCGCCACTTTGAGCAATTCATCGAATCGATTTCATATTACGAATTCCTTAGCAATTCTTTAGCAATTCCTATTTCTTTCAATTTTTTTTAAGAAGAATCGCAGTTTAGTTGGCCAGTTTATAAAAAATAGAGGAATTGCTACAGAATTGCCAAGGAATTCGTAATATGAATTGATGCGATGAATTGCTCAGTGTCGTTTTTAGTTTTTTTTTTTTTGAATCTTTAAATTACCTTACCTTAATCATTTCGGTTAGGGTTGACCGATATTTGCCTACCCTGAAATAATGGCTCTTACTCATTTACCAGGTTAAAGACCGTTATTTTTATGTATTAACAATACCGGTTTAAAATATCTGTTTTCATGTTTTTGAATTGTTTATGACGATTTTCTCTAATTCTTAATAACCAGATATCAGTGGCTATATCGTGAGCTTTTGCAAACGCAATCGATAGCGTCTGTAGGATTTATTTTGATGAAATCGGTTGCAGAAAAGTGAAGTAACTTATTGTTAGTAATTACTGGCAGATTAAACATTTGCGTTTACAAAAACTCATTGAAACTTTCGAATCTAATGTTCGAGTTGTCAACAATGTCTTCGGCGACAAACTCTTTATATTTTGTTATTTGACATTTTGAAAAAAAAGGTTAAAATCTTATTAGGAAGTAAATTTTTAGAACAGTCTTTATCAAGAAAATGCTATGTGACAAAACAGAAACCAGTAGTAGTCCATAAACACCAACAACCATTAAACAATTGGTCGGGGAACCAGTCATTTCTTTTGGTTACTGTTTTGTACAGCAATGTTCTGCCCCAGGGCTCTGCCTTGTAAGATATCAGCACGAAGCTGATGTCTCGGAGTCACCACTCCGACTTAATAGAGGTACCATATTTTTACAAGAAATCGATTAGTCAAAGTGCAGTCCAGTAATTATAAAGAATCGTAGTGTCATTTAGTAGTTATTTATTCCGATTAGCGACTTCTCTTATTGACGTGTTTCGTTCGACTGTTTTATTCTAAAAGGGCGAATAGTGTAGATAGATATTAGATCGTAGATACGAGTTTTTAAAGATAACGAATATTGTAGCTGCAAACGAAGAC
This sequence comes from Apomyelois bistriatella, assembly GCA_947044815.1. Classification (NCBI taxonomy): domain Eukaryota; kingdom Metazoa; phylum Arthropoda; class Insecta; order Lepidoptera; family Pyralidae; genus Apomyelois; species Apomyelois bistriatella. The sequence continues at coordinate 6,293,929 of OX345691.1, forward strand.
TGGCAGTTAATGTTTAGGTGACCTTGTAAAGTTATAAATAGTAGAATACTGTAGGCCCGTAACGATAGTACCGATTCAGCTTACTCTGTGATGGTAGGTGATAGCTGGCGGCAGTTAGGAGGAGAAACACTTCAATACGAGGCGAACTTGTTCACAGGCCACTGAGGTTCTGTGTGGCCAGTGGATGAGCACACTTTATCTACATATTTATTTGTATTACTACGAGTATGACTGACGAAGATTAAGTTGCGAGTTAAAACGTAATTATTCGTATAATCCTATTTAAAAGCAGAGTATATGAGTTTTATAATTGCTTTTATAAGTTTTGACATGAATAATGTTTAATTATATTACACGATATATGTTCGTTCATGTATTAATTTGAGTGTGGCAATGTTGGCTTTTGTCGCTTACATGATTTATATAGTTACTAGTGACTCGTTATGTAAGAACTGTTAATTTATTTAAAGTCGCTAACGCTTCTAATGTGTATTTTGAGATTATTGTTTGATATGGTTTTATTATATTTTCGATTTTTTTTTTCGATCTGTCATGACTATTGGATTTTTAATAATGTTACTGGTATAAATCAATAAATTATTGTTTGTGATGAATATTTAAATGAAACTATTGGTTGACTGCGTTTAAGCATACCTCAAAGCTACATGTACGATATCATTTATTTGTTAGTCATGAAGCGAAGCATTTACATAGTATTAAGTTTATATAGTCTATTGGATTATGAATAGCAAATTTATTTTTCTTTTGTGGCACAAACAATAGTATGTTTAATAATTTCAATTGAACATTCGCAAATAAGCTTTTTAAGCAATTTATAAATAGACAATTATTATTATATTTTACCTTCACACGTATATGACAATAGTAGTCTAGTTATTAGTATGGGACATCGATGTAATTCTATATTACACAAACGTAAAGTATTTTACATTAATTTTTAGGTTGTGCCGTCAGACGCTGTTATTTTTTTCGCTATGTATTTTAAGTATGTGCGTGAGTGTGAGCTCTCAGACGCGAGGTTGCAGAAACCCCGCTATGTTATTGTACAAACACATAGGAGACCCGAGTAGTTTACTCATTGACAATATGAAGTGACCAATTAAAGCTATGTAAAGTGTGTGCAGTTGTTTCAGGTTGGTGCAATACAGACTATATTTATTTCTTCTTTTGATGTTATAATTGATATTTCTTTTGGCATTTCAAAATCTTTGTTGAATACATATATAACACTGATAGTATTGTGATAAAACGTAAGTTATTCGCGCCGTCGTAATGATATTATACATATATGTAGACATTTGACTTATCAAGATAGGACGATGACTTACGTTTTTATGAGACACTTTATATCTAAAAAAGATAAACGCGCTTATTTGCAGACACTGTAATAAATCATTGTCAGAATACATGTCGCTATTTTTATTTTCTTATTTAGTTTAAATTAAAAGAGTTGTATGATATACGGAGATTTTATTCTGAAATGATTTATTCAACGAATTAAAATAGCAAAATAATACAACGTGTCTTTAAAAAAATTGGCATCTATCGGCTAGATTTAACCGCTAGGTTATTCCCTAACGAATATATTGAAATGTCCATATATTCCCGTTGTCCCCATTTGCCATATCCCCATTATGGAGACCATGGCACATAATCAAAAATATCTCCCGTTGTCTATAATTAAAAAAAATACTACGCTAGTCGTAGTAATTTTTTTTACATTTTAACAACATAATAGTGTATGTTTCATCCGATAGTATCCACAGAAAATAAAACTCTTGGAAAGCTAAGCTTAAAGCTTAAATAGCTATTGTTTACATTTCCGCAATTTTTTAACCAATATTTAGATATTACGTATTTGTATAGGTTTATGGTAATTTTAACAGACAATTGGAATAATTTAAGGTATAATTCATATTTACTAAAGATTTAATTATTTTATAGAACTCTTGTCTCTGTTTATTGGGGACAACAGGAGTACACTTTAATGTCGATTTATATTTGACCCTGTTCACTTCGGGATAGCAGCGAGATAGCTAACATTTTCGATTAAAAAAAAAAAATAACTTTCTAAACACTAGCGAACGATAATATGATCACATTTTCAAACGAAAGAGATCTTTTAACAGACTTCAAAAAAGGAGTAGGTTCTCAATTCGTCGGAATGTTTTATTTATTATTATGTAAAGTTCGTACCTAGTTTTACAGTTGACACTAAAAGTGCTCGTTTCATTGCCAATTCTATCCGAATCTACATTCTTCCGTATCGTCTGCGGCCTAAAAATACATTTTACTATTTTTTATTGTAAAATTCTGTATATAAATTCAGAATGGCCTACCATACGTGCACACAAAATTAAGATGCACCAACCCTTACAAAATACTTGTGCAATAATGTAGAAATGTAAAAATTGTAGCCAAATTTTCAAGAGAGCTTGAACAAAGTTATTCAGTATCTATATCTGAAATATTCAAAGAAGTGTATTAACTAATATGTGATCACGAAGATGAATTTGAGAATGCAGTAGATATGATAAGATGAGAAAGTTACTGTAATTATGAACATAGTCTTAAGTTGAAAATGTATTAATACATGTAATAGGGTTATTGTACAAGACATTTAATGCAGATAGAACATTTTTCATGATTTTGTCAGTTGTAAAACACCAGTGCCATGTATGAGCAACTTGTGCATATAAATTACAACCATACTATAATAAAAGACACAATGAATATCTGTATGTTTTATTCCCACGTTTGCGATAAAAGTAAAGTTTCTAGATATTTTACCCAGGTGAAACAGTTGATCATATAATGATTTCTTATGTTTTCGCGATTGTTACACATTAAATAGAGAGAATAAGCGATAGAAAACCGTATACAATAGTTTAATTTAGTTGATCATATTTCAATCAGTAGCCAGAATTTTGCGAGTGTTTATGTTCAACACGGTCGTGATTGATCGATACAATTTATACATGTATTAACAGTTAGGAAGATATCACAACGAGGGCCTATTCGTATTCCTTTATATAGTTAAGGAAATTAAAGACAAACTTGCACAAAAATATTTTTATTACAATAGTTTCTTAAGAATAAATCTATACCAGCTTAGCAACAAAAAAGTTAAAATGCAAATAAAGTTTTGTACGTTTTGAACATTAATTATTATCAAATACTCAAAACAATTAACAACAAACTAAATAGTAATGACTTAGTTTGGTAACTAGGCGATACAATAGTTGCCCAATGTTAAATAATACATATTTACAACTGAAAATGCGTAAGCTGCTTATGCTTTTTGGGTTAACAAATAAATAAAATAGCTAATAACTCTATTAAACACAACATTATTTAACACGGTTTTGTTATATTTTCACCTTTATCTTCAAAAGTTACAAACACACTTTATGGCATTGTTAGCAAAAATATTACGTAAAAAAAATATAAACTTCTATATTCTTTGATAGCATACGATAGTTTTACCAGCAAATATTAGATATTTAGTTTAAATTAATTTATACTATAAAGGCTTTTCCGATTTACTCATTAGTCCTTTCTTTCTTCAGCTGGTATGAAGTCCATCGAGGCCGAATTAATGCAAAATCGTTTCTTGGTGGGTGCTGGCCCGTCATCAAACACATGCCCCAGGTGAGCTGAGCACTTCGAGCATCGCACCTCAGTTCGCACCAAACCTGGCCGTGTTAAAACCAGTAATATATTTGCTCCAACTTTATTTTAGCACGTAAGTCATCCACCAAAAACCAATTATTTACACAAGTTTCACAAAAACCATGGGTGATATGAGTCCGGTATGATCACAAATTGGCGCGGTGAGCCGTCGCAGCGGGATCGTGGCGTCGTCGTCCAGCAGCAGCCATCCAAGGAAGGTCGGTGGTGGGATCGAGGGATCGGGATATAACGTACAAGGATTAATGCAGATTATTGGCATGCCCATTCCACAAAGATAAGAAGACACAATGGCGGTAATGAATTAGCACATCATATTGATATTTTGTTAAGAAAAGTTGGTAATGAGTGTTCAATGATGTTGTTTTATGTTCATGGTCGACCAACCAGAATATCAAAAGAAAAATATAAAGTGCACAAACATATTAGCGGTGCGGTGTACGAATGTGTTGTAGATGCACACATAAGAAATATTATACGAAATTAAGCGTATAAACAAATAATATATAAATTCGTTTACCAATCGAGGCCGACTTACGTTTGATGTGGAGTCAGGATTGCAACGGAGGTCAAGGATACGGGAAAGACAGACAGAAAAAGATAAAAAAAATATGCATTAGCACCAATGTCCATTTTCCCAAAACCAAAAACATTATGATGCTATACTTAGTATAAATTTTATACATTCGTAGGCTTAAAACAAATAATAATAATAAATCCCAATCTATTTAAAATCTTTTCCAGTAGTTGTTAAGTTAGACCGTTCATAAACGTCAATTATGAATTAAGGCAATAACTGGGAGTTTGGCAGTATAAATACGGAAGTCGAAGTCTCGTCTTTTTACCCAACTACGGAGAAGCCAATAGAAAGATAGCAAAATTTATTATCTCATTTTAATTTTTATGGATGGTCTCAGAGATGGAGTAGACGTAGACCAAAATGATAGTGTGAGGACGACGACAATTTTAATAAAAGAAAGGCCAGAGACAGCCCTGGATAGAAACGAGTGGAAATATAAGTGGGCCCTGCTTCCACTATACACTGCCAGGCAAACCTTTGCCTAGCAGACACATTACAATCAAATTCACACAACACAGACATAACATCTGTATGACGGAAAATACTGTCAATATTAGATCTACCATATAAGCACAGAATAGATTATACCTAAAGTAAGTACCTATTTGTGTTAATATAAACAGGACTGTATGTATAAGCCTGTTCTTAATATAGGTAATAGTTCACAATAAATAATTAATTATTTATTTCAACTACTGGAACTGATTTTAACTCACAGATTAGTAATCTGTATCTTAACTTGATGCTTAGGTTTTTTTTAAATATAGGTACATATTAAACTCACTGTACATCAGAAATAAAATAAAAAAATAAATTGAAAGTTGTAAGTAAGCTGCCTATATATTAACTACATATATAATTTATGTAATCCACTGGCAATGAGGATTATTAAAAAGCTCTAGTGTGTTAATAATATTAACTTAATATATATATACATATATGCACTACTAAAAGTATACACATTTTTATACAATGGGTATATCGAAATAATATTATGAATATAAATACTTTATTAAGCGAAATAGTGTGATTGTATTGACTGATTCTCTACTATCTATAATGTAATGTAATAATACAGATGTTGATATTGAAGGTCAAGTTCAGCTGTTAAGCTTAGTTCACATTTACACATTAAATGCTGCTGTTATTCTGGTTTTCAAATATCCACAGCTATTTAGTACTTTAATTTCACTAACGAGCATGTTGCCATTACTTGTTTTGGATTGAAACATGATCTACATTGATAGGTTGAAGTATCAAATCAAATCACTGGGAGTGTAACTAAAAATATTATTCAATAAAAATTAAAAAGCAAGTGTTATGACCATTTTAAATATGTTTTGTCCCTCTCTATTATCAACAAAGTTCATTAATTTATATCCTGAACAATTTACCCTGCACAACCTTGTGTCAGTTCAGAGTTCAGATGTTGGACATTTAATGTGAAAGAACAAGGCAAATAACAAATACGCAAAAAATGGGCTCTACAAATGTTTGTAATCTCTATGAATGAGGGAGTAAGGCCTTAAAATATCTACTAATGTATAATATTTTTTAATAATAAACTAGTAATGAATGTGTACCCTAAATGTTTAGTGCAAGGAAAGGTCACAACATCTATTTATGGGATGACATTGTGTACATTCAAGGTATTTGCTGTCTATTGTATATGTATGACAGTTCAACCTAACCCAATGATTGGAGACATGTATGTTCATGCATGGCATGGAAGTCAACAAAGCATGTGAGCAACTAGCTGGCTTGATATGTTTTAAGATTAGTACAAAAAAATCTCAATAATGGCATTTATTTTGAGATTTTATTATATGTATGTATAGATAATTCTAATTTTATAACATTTACAATTTCAGGTATGAAGAAAGCCTGGTCACTTATATCTGTGACTTTCAGGATAGTATTATGATAAGAAATACTGGGTCAATGTCAATAATCAATTGATAGAAAATAGTATGAATAGACAATAGAAACACAGTGATTTATCCTCTTGGCCCTTAGATTCAGTGAGCCGATTGTCTATTATCTGCTGGCATTGATATTTTGTTCCGCATGGTTTGGTTTGCCTAATGTCTAAAATGCCATGACCAAACATTAACAAAAATAGACTTGTACAGGTTTTTTTATAAATAATATCGAGCATTAAAACATTTATTAATAACAGCCATGAAATAAATCTGATACATTAAAAATACTATGTTCTTAAAAAAATTGTTACATACCTCCACTGGTATCTTGGTGCAATGTGACCTTATCCTTGGCTAAAACATCATTGAAAGCGGGCCAGCCACAACCAGAATCAAATTTACTCTTAGAAGTGAATAGTTCTTGCCTACATACTACACAGACATACATGCCTTCTTCATAAAACTTGTTAAAACAACCTGCAAAGTTTCATCAGATTTAGTACACTACAAATAAAATGTCTATAATATTTGATATGTAAGTACATTACTTGAATTGGGTGTATACATATACATATTATTCATATTTTAATACCATCTTGAATAGAGAAAGCGTAACAAATTTTGTAAATATTTATTTATATGGTAATTTGCTTATTTCATAAAAAATTATGAATAGTTTTTAATCTCATTTAACCCAAGTGTTTGTTTTTCTTTCACAGTAAATCTGTAAGAAAGGAAAAGGAAAAACAAAATGTTACACTTTTAACATTACTTTATAATTTTTATGAATGTGTAGGGGTGAATATTAATGTGGTAATTAACATAATATATAGACATTAGGTACCTGTAAAAGGTCGTTCAGTTCCGGCCTCTTGAGTGACATGATATTGAAGCGGCGTCAAGCGTTTCTTCAAAGCTTCTTTATCTTCCATAGCTCTCCACACTAGTGCTGAATGAATAAACAAAAACTTTTAACTAATGTTTGTCGCCTTGGCACCTATCCAACAAGAGCTGAAGGAATCGTGTTCTTTATATAAATACTACCACACACACATGCATGTATTGTAGGAAAAACCAGTTAAATACTTGCCTGTTGTGAATGGATGCCTCAATCTAATATTTTTGTTTGGTAGTACTGCCTGCCTAAATACAGCGAAATGTCTTAGTAAAACACGCATAACTTACATATCCTTTTTTAAATTATATATTACGCAATGGAATAGTAGGTATATGTATGTAAATCTGATAAGATATCCTTTATAAAATTAAACGACGAAAATCTCGTTAACCAACCTCTGGCTGGCATCACCTACCTACGTCGTACTTGAACCTCAAATTGACATGTTATGGTATTTGACAATGACAGCTGACACTGAAAAATTAGGCACTTTACACACACATTATTTTTTTATCAGTAAATTTTAACCATGAACTGTTTTAGCCCTTATTGCGATTGCGTTAGCGAGATGTGATCGCCTTACATTATGTATTGCGTGCACCATCTCGCTTATACTCGTTTCGAGCCTGCTAAATCAGATTATGGACGACCCCCCACGGTGGCTTACCACCATCTCTTAAAATCATGCAAAAACGATTGAGTAAGGGAGATGTCGCCTTACATCATGTCCATCATGTATTGCGCTAGTAACTCTATTTAGTTTGTGATTGCGCTGTCTTGCTTACTCAATCGTTCTTGCATGGTTTTAAGAGATGGTAGTAAGCCACAGGGTTTGTTTCCGTTACATTAACGCTGCTTATTTATGTATCTGCATCTGCTTGTACAATTTTTCAGTGACCTTAATCTTTATGGTGTGTTCCCGTTGTCTCAACAGCTGGCTCCACATTAGATGGGAAAAAGGAAATTCACTTAAAAAATTAAACATCCTATACACTAAAAACTAATAATTACTAGGTACTTAAAATAGAAAAAGGGAGACATTAGGAGTACCCGAAATCGGCGAGCGTGTATGACGAGAGTGATGAGTGTGGAGGAGGCGAGAGAGGTATGTAAGGATCGTAATCAATGGAAATCTCTAGTCTCTGCCTACCCCTACGGGAGACAGGCGTGATGATATGTATGTATGTATTAAAATAGAATACTTAAAAATTTGTAAGTTGTATAGTCCCTGCAAGTCGTTACATCGTTGTAATGTACCCAAAAGGCTGGCAGCATTGGCACGTTGAATAGCAATGCTGATCCTCTGTACGAGAAAATTTATAGCCCTTTGGTCACGGGATACCTCGACCACTTTTTTAGCTATGCTATAAACTTAAAAAGCCTAATATCTACCACAAAGACTCAAATATGTAAATACTTTTCCAATACCTACATATTTATGCATTTTGAGGTTCTCTGCTGCAGCTGCAGCAGTACCGGCCTTCGACTTAGTGACTTGGTGGGACGGCGCCAGAGTGTCCACGGAAGTAGCGTCCCAAACTAAAAGGTCGCCCCAACCTTCAAGGGACCATCCGATCTCTTGTCATCATCACGAACCAACATTAGTTTCTAAAGCCGCTGAATTGTGGCAAGTGACCGGAGGATAATATTATTAAGGGCGGCATGACGCCTTAGGCGACCGGCACTTCTGCAACATGAAAGTCCATGAAGACCAAATATTTCCCTTGTGGCGGTCGAGCGCTTTTGCTCCCAGCCTCTTAAATTTTGGAAATGGGAGCCATAATAATAAAACACAATTATAAGAAAAAATATAAGAAGATATATATTAAATTTTAGTCTATTACATACTTACGTCCCATCCTATCAATATAAATAAAAATTATGGGCATATAGTACCTACTAATAAATACTTTAATGGAATTCACGCAATGACCTACATAAACCTAGGGTTGAAAGCAACACGTTATATGATTTTGTAAGTAGGTAGGTAAGTAAGTTTATTTGTCAACTGTTTGTTACACTACGTAGTGATAGTGATGATATTAAATTAGCTGCATTATAACGTCTATCCCGTTGTATATCTAGAACGAAGGAAGAATCGTGACAAACTATTTTCATCTAATTCTTCACTGACTTGGCTTCTATTTTGTATATGGAGGAAGGATTATTCATCATTTGGGTTCTCTGGAAATTAAAAATATTCAAATTACTTTTTTTTAGTATAAGTAAGATATACGAGTATATAACAGGAATTAGCATTTTTTGTATGACCAGCAACTATCCAATAAAAGCTATTGAAGTATTGGAATTTTAAAAATAACGGAATCCGCTACTTGCAATGGTGTAATGGTGCATATTTTTGCATGCTCTCTGTGTGAATTAACAAAGGTTACTTTAAATATTATTACATACAATTAAATAAGTGTCCTTAAATTTGTTATGATAGAATAATGTCATGGAAATAAATAAAATAAATAAATTGAGTTAAGAAGTTAAGGTTGCAAAAAAGTTTTTATCATTGTTGCCATATTTTATCTTAAGTCCTAGTGACGTCGATAAATATACATGGGGTGAGTAATAAGAGAGTGGGTACGAAAGCCGTACGCTTTCGTGATACTCCTGTAGTTGCAGGTGTCCACAGGCTACGGTACAGGTTGGCCGTAAGCCTGTTCGCCTACTCACTCAGTAGTATAAAAAACTGGCAACATAATTCTGCATGTTACATACCGCGAGAGACTCCCTACTCTTCTGCATTTGCGTGAGAACGTACTCCGTGTCGTCTTGCTCAGAATCCATGCTGGAGGAGTGAGTCCCGTCCACTCGACTATCATCTTCGTGAAGCAATGGCTGCATCTGTTAGATAGAATAGGAACATTTATCATCTGTATATATCGCTAAGGGAGCATACATGCACAGATGAGCTCGCGTCGAATGAACTGCACTTTGATTTGTGATATGAAGGGGTCTCGTATTGATGATGGGGATTTACTTACTAACATTACATTGTATCATACAGACAAAATTAGCGCAAAATCATTTTCTCTGTGGTCTTGGGTTCAATTCCCATGGGAAACAAGCTTTGTTTAGATGTTTCCAGTTTGGTTAAGTCATTGCAGACATGAATCACCTGACTGATTGTCTGTATTAAAGATGATCTCGTGTTTCGGAAGATCGTTAAGCCGTTGGTCCCGGCTACCATCTGGTAGTCGTTAAAGGAACCACATCATATGCGCCGAGATCCGGTTGCGAAGAACTCTGACATGAGGGTGTGCGTAGTCAATTGAGATGAGTTAGTACAAAGGTGTGGAGTTGACGCTAATGCAATTTCTGCCAGATAACATTAGGCACAGAATACCTAATAGGTACCTACCTTACCTATACCATAGGGTATAAAACAGCATAAAACCCAAATTAAACATTTGTTTAGAGTATAAATTATTAACTGTAAGGTATAAACTATTTATTGATTATTAAAGTGATTAGCAATATTTCAAAACTAAAAAATATGATCTCTCAAATCAGATCTCTGTTGATGATGATGACGAATACGTCTTGATAATATTATTACTTATGTCAGTATCACTTTGTGAAAAGTGAGAAAACTTCTGACACGTTTTATATATAATTAAAATTAAAATATTTAATAAAAAAATAGTGATTCTCAGTTTTTGTTCTCAAAAATAAAACTACATGATCGGCCATGTGCTAACTTACAAATTTGCAATTAATCGATCGTTGCGGAAATAAACCCTTATGCCAAAGGTTGGTGGAGAGATGCTCAGCCTCTGGCGTCATCCACTTGCGCAGGCGCTTCATTCGGCGTAACCGCAAACGGTGGGGCTCATCCTAAAAACAGCAAGGAATGCCTTCAAACCGATATTTTAGCGGTATTTGCCATACTAAAAGCTAATTTAATACATAAAAAATACAAGGTAAACATTTTTAGTTTTTGCGCAAATATTACCTATGTTAATGTTAATTAAAACCAGTACAAGCTTTCGTTCTTTAATATCAAAACTAAATTTAGTTATAGAAGAGGTGGATATTCTCATGTCCCATCCATCCATTGTATTAAAGTTAGTAAAATAAATAACAAACTGAATTTAAATTTGCGCACTATACCAACTGCCAGATAACGTGTCAAATAGCGAACATTGATTTTGAAATTATCCCGTAGTTCTAAATTTAGCCAGTGTGCTAGGCATGCCCACGTGCTTACAGAATCCATCCAAGTGGATGTAACAAACAATCGATTGTGGATTCCAAATCATTTTATACAAAACGTTAATAGAAAATTGATTTCATAATATAGTTATCACTCATGTTAAAGGCACATACTCGTCTGTATGTGGAAATACCCGGGATTTCAAAGCAAAACAATCAAATGTCCGCAAATGACACACCATCTGGACGTTTGTATAACTAAAAACACCCTGTATACGATTTGGGCAACAACACAAATGTGATTCCTTGCTGTTTCTAAATTATAAATACTTGCCTTAATCATCGGTCGCAAACGTAACGGCATGTAAAAAACTTAATAACAGAGAACAATTACCTGAAGTAAGAGCGATCAATCTATCCTTATATACACTTCATGGCTTCGTAGATTTTGTACTCGGAATATGTTTCTATAAATATTGACTAGCAAAAATTACTTTTAAACAAGAACTACCTGAAACTCTACAGCATTGTAGGGTGATTTGACATCTTTATCATTGCGACCACCCTTTCGAGATTTCGATTTGGAGGATACTTTCTTCACAGCGTTCCAGCATATCATGCAGGGTGCCGCAATAAAGAATATTATGTTTAGAACGAACTCCATTCCACTGAAAATAAAATTATTATTGAACACAGAAATAATGACATAAAATATCACATTTAAATATTATCTAGCTAAAGGTTGGTCGCTTCAGAGATCAGGGTCCGCTTTCCTGCGCAATACTGGCATAGGTATAATTTATGGATGTCTGATTGATGGTGTAAAAATTGAATAGCGTGGAGCTAGATCACTGCCCTGTCGTAGAACATTATTTCGTGAACGCCGGCTGCATTTTGGCATTAACAATTATTTTGTGATTTATGCCGGAAGAATCTGAAAGAAATCTGAAAAAAACTTACTTGACCAGGCCAGCCCTACAGCCCCCCTCGCGGTTGTTGATGATAGTTTGTACTGTATACTTATTAATCGCATGTCGGGTGTTATAAAATTGTGGATGCCGGCCGGCAGTAGTTTGCTTGACCTAGGAGTAACTGATAGTTGATGCAATAAAGCAATTCGATCCAAATATGAACCTGCTGAGAACCCGGACCGTGCGTTCCTTGGTGTCAGGATGCACAGGCCAACCATCCGCATCGTAGACGACATTCTGGTCAGCCAGGGACGCTTCGTGGTAGCGTTTCAGTTTTCTCGGCAATTTAACTATCTGGTCTAGATACATGTTGCCGATGCGCGGGATTACCAAACCCAGGCAAGCTTTTATTAAACCTGTAAAACATATTAACCGGTATATTTAAGATACAGTTTATCTGATGGCCGACTCAGAGTAAGTTTTAATGAGCAGAAAAGGAGTGTCTAGTGAAATGGCATGCGATATCTTGGATTAGATACCAGTTTACATATTAGCCTTATGGGGGGCCATAAGGTGAGATAAGGGAGAAGAATAGTCTGTTGGTCAAAATTTGTAAAATAATTAACTGTTGCTGTAATTCTCAGAATAATCATGGTATTTGTATAATATATACCTTGGGGCCTACCTATATAGGGTCTGTGTTTACAATGTCGCAATGTTTACTGTTCCGGTTTCTAAAGAATTGAACTTGGGAAAGGTTATGTGCAAGAGACATAAACTGTGGCGCCATCACGACCTGCACAGATAAGTTTGTTCAACTATACTACATGGCTCTCACCAAGCATGAACAGAAGCATGAGCACTCCGCCCACTACCACACAAATGTTGATATACTCGAAGTCGGGGTATGAGACGTCGCGCGTGCGGCGCGTGCGCTCGCGCCTCAGCCCCGCCGCCGCCTGCCGAGACTCCGACATTTCGCGGCAAAGCAGCTTCGGATCCTCAGCTAAGTATAATAGTTTTATTTTTTAACCCTTTGTCTGCCACACTTTGTATTATTTGTTGTGCCTCCAGTGCTGTTGGCGAAATAGGCTCGAAAATGTTAGTGATCCGAACCTTGCGGTTAAAGGGTTAAAACAACACAAATAGCATACTACTTAAAATTTAACAAAATTTGGCATTATGCACGCTAATAAACGTGTTACACAAATTTACCAAGAACCCTCAAACAAATAGAGTTAAATTATAGCTTGATGGTCGTGCCAACTTTCAAACAAACATAAACCCACAATCGGTCCATCCGTTTAGCAGCTATGATGGCCATGCACATATAGACACTGATAAACGTATCAAACTTGTAACATCCCTTATTTGTTTAGAGTTAGACATACACCCATGTATGGTAAGATATATGGTATACGAAGATGGTTTGGTAAAATTAATAGTAAATTCTGTTCAACTGTATGAAGTACTAAATTCGCCATTTTGAAAAATTCTAAGTTGTTTTTTTTTTATCGGAAGCTGTTACAGGCGTCTCATAAGCTGACCGTAGCTTATGAGACGCCTGTAACACCAGGAGCAGTGCGAGCGTTGCCGACCCTGGAGGAATCTTTTCACGCCATTCTTGAAGATTATGATATAATGTCAAAGTGTTTGGCACGAGAAAGATGCGATAACCGATTGAATGTAATACTTACCTTTTCCTACCTATATTCAAACAAAGGAATATTTTTAAGTAGAATTATAATAAGTAAAATAGTATAATAATTTTTATGTTAAAAGTTATAGTTGAACTAGAGTCTTACTCAAACAGACGCAGTCGCAGTGCCACACGCAGAAACATCGGTCTCCTCTCTTTATAGTGACATCTCGGACGGCCACAGACTCCTCATCTTGGTTTATTAGCGCAACTGTAAACAAAAATGTCTAATGTTAAATTGAGTAAAATTATATTTGTTATATCTTTAAAGGAACCACCTCGAGGTCGAGAGGCGGTTACGAAGAACTCTGACCAGAGAGTACATGGTCGATTGACCGTGACAGACACCTACACGAAATGATAATGTTTTTATTTTAATTATCTATATCTGTACTATACATATATTGAAAACAGAAATCTTCCTAAGAAATAGAGGGATTAAAAAAATTACCTAGTTACGTAACAACACCTGAGGGCATGGGGTGCCCCGTCAAGATATATTTATTCTATTGGCATTGAATCAAATTCCTACCAGAGCAGTGCGCCACATCTCCAGGGAGTTCAACCGGGAGGTCCAGGGAAATCCGCCTCGTGTGCCGCGGAGGAATAAGGACGAGCTCAGTCTCTGCGCCGCCGGCTCCACTGCTGCGAGTGTCTTGGATCAAACTCGATAACTCCGGACCGCAATCACGTGTTTTGATCCTGGTTTAAATAAAAACTTCTCAGAAAATTAACTATGGGCGCTTGTCGACAGATTATAAAAAGAAGCCTCCATTTCAAAGATCACAGATTACTTCTACCTACTTAGGTACATAGATATACGTATACAAATAAATAAAATTGGATGTATATGTCGCAGTATGATAGATAAAGCCGTAATATAGTTATAACCCTAGGTATATGATTATATGCCGTAACATAGTTATACGAATGCAATTCATTACTATCTTACTAGGAACATAATTATAATACGGTTCTAGTTTAGTGATATGCTTATATTACTGGATTTAGTTTAGTAAAATTGTAACTTCAGTTGGTATTCTGAAAGATTAATTACAATGCAGCTTAATGCAATACAATTTATTTATTTATTAATACAGCTAACAAACATTTCTTTGAATGATCCTATACCAAATAAAGAGGTGTCACTTAGAGAAATATGCAAAAAATTATTGCAATTTAGTGGCCAAGGTTATTTAAAATGTTTTTGTAAAAAATCTAATAAGTACACAGTGTTCTACTAAAAAACGCGCCTGTAAGTACTTTTTGTTAATGTTTAATGCCCATGTTACACCGTCGCCGGTTTCTGTTGGGACCTGCACCCTTGAAGTTATGGACCAATATATCTACTTGGGTCAGTTGAACCACGCTGATAGCTCCAGCTTCAAGGATGAGGTCTCTCGTCGAATCCGACTCAGCTGGGCAACGTTCGGGAAGCTCCGGAATGTCTTCTCGTTCAAAATACCATAATCAGTTCCTTAAAACTAAGGCTTCGACCAGTGTCTGTTACCAGTGATGACATATGAGTTCGAAACGTGGTCCCTTACTATAGGCTTCATAAGAAAGCTCAAAGTCGCCCAAAGAACCATGGAGAGAGCTATGCTCGGTGTTTCCCTACGAGACCGAATCAGAAATGAGATCCGTAAGAGAATAAAGGTTGCTGACATAGCCCAGCGGATTAGCTCTTTGAAGTGGCAGTGGGCGGGGCACATAGCGCGACGAACCGATGGCCGATGGGGCAGAAAAGTTCTCGAATGGCGACCACGCGCCGGCAAGCGTAGTATCGGAAAAAGTATTGTGACTAATTGCAACCTTAATTTTGTAATAAAAATAAAAACCAATATAATAAGTATTGTTTTCTTTGGCTCTCTGGCAGATTTATAACCATCTGACTAGATTAGTTTAGTCAGATAAACATATTACTAGATTGCAACCGTATTATAATTATATTCCTAGTAAGATAGTAATTAATCTCTTTCGTATATCTATGTTACGGTATATAATTATATCCCTAGGGATATGACTATATCACGGCTTTATCTATCGTACTGCGACATATATACGGTATATTTAACAAAATGACATTTTTTAAAATTTTTGTCTGTCTGTCTGTTTGTTCCGGCTAATCTTTGAAACAGCTGGACCGATTTTGACGGGACTTCCACTGGATGATAGCTGATGTAATAAAGACTAACTGAGGCTACTCCGTAAACTGACCAATAACATTTTTTTCAAATACCATGCGGACGACATCGCGGGCACAGATAGTACTTTCATAAATTAGGATTTTAGGTCCACTATTATTTTATTGCTTTTAAAACTGGGCGCGAATCAAAGCAGCTTAAAGCTTGATCAGAGATGAGAGATTATAATATATTAAAAAATAAAACAATATGTTAAGTTTACTTGAATTTTGCAGCAGCGAGTCCCATATTCGTGGCCTGCACCGTGAATACTGTGCGCTTGCGCCTACTGTTATCCGACACCGCTGTCGTGATCCGACCGTCTGCCCTGTACGAACAGAACAAAATTAATGAACTAAGAGTATATCTAGAAACAACAAATTGAATTCAATCGTTAGCACTCTGTCAAGTTATCTTAATTACTTTAATACTCAAAATCTTTGTAGTCCTTCGAGCCGGATGGAACCAGCACAGTTTTTATAACTGCATACATTTTCATATAGCTAAGAGACGAGTGTTAATGGTTGGAGATGACAAATAAGAACAAGACATGGAAAGAATGTGTGATTTTTATTACGAGACATTGGATAACTACTCACGAATATAAAAGTAATGAAAAGTCGACACATAGTCACTTTTTCTATACTGTACTTATTTTATAACATGTTTCATTCATCTAACCCGATACGTATCAACTGGTTGTCGTCGGCACGAGTCTCCACATCTATTTGGATGTGGTGTGGCCGACGGTGAGGTAGAGTCAGATAGTGGTCTGAACCATGCTTCACTATGTTTAAATTATCAATGCCTTTTTGTAAAGCTCTTGTAACACGAACCATGACTTTGCGATGTCGCTGAAATAATCGAATTGATTATAATTATTAGTCAAAATTATTAAAATTGATAAAAAAAAATATTTTTATACCTTCGTCATCGAAGCATCATCGGTAAAATTATTATTAATGTTGTTTTCATTGCGTTTCTTCAATTTTACTCCATCGTCGTTTATCAAAACAACATCTTCGGTCGGAACTATTATGTATTCCGAATCTACAAAACATTGCATAAGGTAGTTACTGAAGTTTCCCTTTATTTGCAGATATTCTATTTAGTTTATTTATTTATAATTGCTGGAGGACTGTAAGATATTTCTCCTCAAGAATTTTTCAGTGATATGCAATCTTCACAGCAACCAAATATTATGTGATATATCTATAAAACAACAATTACCATCACCACTGCCAGCATAAGGTAGTTACTCAAGTTTCCCTTTATTTGCAGATATTCTTTTTAGTCTATTTATTTATTTATAATTGCTGGAGGACTGTAAGATATTTCTCTCCTCAAGAATTTTTCAGTGATATGAAATCTTCACAGCAACTAAATATTCTGTGATATATCTATAAAACAACAATTACCATCACCACTGCCAGCATGAGGAACTAGCAGGCACAAGTTGGTCGCGACTGGCAGCGTGAACTGCTCTTGTGACGCCCATTCCGCCGACCGGTATCTAATGTTAAGGTCCTGATCTTTCCACTCTGGAGTTATCGGGCTGACACTGCAATATTGTTAAATGTGACAATAAAGCCACTTATAGCTGCACCTGAATTATAATAATCCTATGTATGAATGAATAACTGTTTCGGAGACACTATCAGCAACTTTATAAGCATCTGGTGGCTTACCACCATCTCTTAAAACCATGCAAGTTCCAGTGACTAAGGGGGATATCGCCTTACATCATGTATGGCGCTGTCTCGCTAACTTACTGGAACTTGCATGGTTTTAAGAGATGGTGGTTAGGCACCTGCTTAAATTTAGACAGCGAAAACACTTCACTTTTTCCCTTTTTTTTCTGTGCATGGTTTAAATAATAAAATATCAGTTGTGAAGCTCTGCGTAAATTAAAATTTACGTCACGTTCGGCTATTGCACTTGACCGCGAGAGAGAAAAGAGAAAACATAAAACATTGATTGCCCCTCACAAGAAACAGGGGGAGGAAAGGGTATCTATGGGTAGGTATGTACACGTGTAAGTAAGGCATTCTATACGTACTTAATCGTTGTTCTGCGAGTAGTACTTACTTATTTAAGAAAGCAAATCCACTGCTACTAAACGCTACTCTTTAAGCGTTGTGAAAGTCCTAAAGTAAAAAAAAAATAGAATGAACCTTGCGGTTTCTCCTTTTGTTATATCGTTCCAAAGAGTTTTTCCCTCCGCTGTACTTATCTTCTGGAAGAGCTGCACATTAACGACGCACCATATATTTGGATTTCCAATATCGTATAAAGAAAATTTGTTTTCAGGCGATTCTATATCTTTTTTTATTGAAGACTGGTCGCTGCTTGCATCCAGAAAATTTTGCCGCTCCGAAACTATTTTAGAATTTTCTACGTCTTTTATAGATTCATTTTCATCCCGATAAATACTGTCCCTCTTTCCAGTCCCCATTTTTATTGAGTGATGTTTGTCGGGACATTTACCAATCTGAGGTAAATATTTATCAAAATTATTTTTTGTCTTTTTCCAGTAGCCATTTTGAGTTTCATCCTGAAGATATTTGGAAGGCACATTCGCTCGGTCTGCGGCATTTCGCCTGGAGCCCCCGTATACTTTCGTACGATCATAGTTTGTTATCCATGAGACTTTATCAGATATTTCAGGTTCAACAATTATATTACGTTGTTGACGCTTTTTTCTCAATGAAGTATTGAAATTATTCTCTGAAACAATTGTATTACGCATTATTGTATTACTTACTAATAAACATTACAATCTTATTTGTTATCATCCATTTCTGTTTTCTTTCAAGTTTTGAAACTGCCGATACATTGGCCTTAAGATCGAGCGTGGCATTTTCAAGTATATTTGGGATAGTAAAACTTGTTTGACTTGAAATGTTGACCACGGTACCACACTCCGTCGCACATGAACCGGTTTGAAGTCTCGGTCGGTACAAACGGAGTGCGTTTCACGAAAGTAAAGTTTTATTATAAACCGGTTTGATGATTGGAGTTTAGTGAAGGCCCGTGCGGGAAGGGGCCGCCCGACCGGCCCGACCGGGCGCGCGGAGCAGAGCGCGGTGCCGCGAGGCGCGTCGCGCGCATCTCGAGTCAGTCAGTACAGCGCGGGGCTGCGCGAGCGCAAGTAGCTGGTTCCATCAGTTTTCGCTTATTTATTGAAGAAAAAATACGCAATGGAAGATTTTATAGACGGAGTACGGCTACACGCATGTTTGTGGAACCCTATGAACCAAGATTATCGTGATATGCATGTCCGCGAGGCCGCCTGGCAGTATATAGTGGAACGATGCAATAACCCTAACATTCCTGACGGTAAGTTAAACGTAACCATCATTTTCCACGCCAAGATAGATACCTAAGTTTTCCTTCATGAACATACTTCTAATTACTTATTCGTAATAAGATCCCTTGGGTATCGGAAGCACAATAATCGAACTAGAATGTGGTGAGGAATTAAGATTTTTTTTAAAGATTCAAGATTGTTTTGACGCTTAAACTGAAACCGACGACGCTTGTCAGTCGTCAATCTACTTATTTGTACTTCTCTCCGACTGGTAACGAATTTCACCAATTTCATCATCATTCAAGGACTCAAGCACACGGCCAAATCTAAGAAGTGCCTTATCTGAGCTCCATATTTTACTATAGAGGCCATCATTCTATTTGTACAAGGAGCTCGATAGATTAAAAGTTTATACCCGGGCTCTAAAGAGTGAGCTGAATATGCAACTCGGAAAACGGAATGATGATGATTTCGTTTGGAATTCAAATTTTACTATTGTTACAGTGAGAACTGCCAAGTCAGAATGGAAGAAACTTCGTGACAACCACAGGGAAGCCTTAAAAAGAGCCAAGTTAGGTCAAAACAAATTGTTACCTGCTCAAATTACTACCTGGAAATATGCCAAGGCCATGCAGTTCCTCGAGCCGCACATGAAGTATCGCATTACTGAGAACATCGACATGGAGCCTCCTCAGTCTCAAGACAGCAACTCCTCAAAAAGTGAGGATGTCACAACTACAGATATAGCTGCACATAGGGAAAATCTTAAACGCCGATGCGTTGACTGTGATTGTGCTCCTATGAGGTTATCGAGTCCAAAGCCGAAGACAGATGATGCCTTAGAAGCGTTCTTCAATTCCATTCTAAGAAGCACGAGGGATATGCCGCCATGGATGCAGACGCGGGTCAAAAAGAAAATATTTGCTGTGATCATTGAAGAGGAAGAATTTCTGTCATCACAAAACCACAGAGTAGAGAATAGTACTGCTAATTTTAAAGAACAGTCAGATTCACCAATTATAAAACATGTAAAAACAGAAATTTTCTCTGATGATAGTTTTGATGCCGAAGCCACATAGGCCATGTAACTTTTTATATCTAACATGAGTAGTTTTTATTTAATTAATATTGAATTAGACTACCTACCGAAATCTGTTGATTCTCTTGTTCCAGTCTCGCGATCAGATTGAGATGGAAAAGAGAATGCAATTTGTTGCATATCTATGGTATCCTCACCGTCATAACCATAACTTGCTGTAAACAAGGAAGTTGCTTCGAATCTATGAGATAAGTCCTCCAACATTTGATTTGTACTTCTTTGGACACGATCCTGTAAGATGATTAAAGTATGTTTTTAATCCAATTTACAATACGATATTGTAAACCTACATTTATGTTCAATAAAGAGCATTTACCTTTTTATATTTAGTGTCTTTTTTTTCTATGGATCTTTTTTCGGTTTCTGCAAGAACTCCAGTTACTGTCTGAAATCATGCAATTAAACTTATCCACGTAGATTTGATAGAGAATAGGCTACCTACTTGACTCATATCAATTTTGATGCAACAAATGTTTATTTCTTACAGTATTTGACCCACGAAACCGAAAGATATCGATCTGCGTTAACAAAAATGCAGAATGATATTATAATTTCAATTTAAAATTCACTTAAAATTCAGAACTGTCACGCCAACTGTTCGCCACGATGTGACGCAATCATTGTGGTTAACTGTGTTTCTGGACTGTTGGGTACATATGTGATAAGCACTTACATCCATGTTTTGTAACTGGTACGCCTGCAGAGGATTCTCCCAGCGCAGCCGCAGCACGTAAGGGTTCAATAGACGTATACGTCTCTTGCTTGGTCCTTCGATAACATGGTCGATTGGAATATATTCATCCGAACTTCCCTTAATGAATAACATAAAAATGATGAAAATTTAAAATACCTTTTAATTTGCAGATTAGTTCAAAAAAGTACCTCATTCCGCTGTACCTGTTTGCATCATACAAATATTGTCAGTCTAAAAGTTTATAAATGTAAAGGTAGTATGTTAACGCAAGAAGACTTATGGGATATAATGAAATTGAAAGTTTAGTGAAGCTCGATACCCCGGATGAATTTTGTATAATTAAAGCAAATCAATGGTTTGATATAACTTTGATTGCTTATCGGCGTCTTCGCCGTTAATCGCGTGTTATTATGAGCTCCGTGCTTCTGAAGGCACGCAAAGCTATGCTAAGTCAGATTGAAAAATCTGACACCAGTTTTGACCACCGAAGACAATAAGAAAACCTAATAACAATATCCTCGATACATAACAACTAGGACGTAAACAGACTATGGACTTTTTCTTATTCACTTTTCGAAATAAATGTTGATGAATAATTAAAGAAATTAAAAATTTAACTTACTTCAGGCAAGCTTGCAAGTTTTAGAGTAATAGCTAACTTAGTGTTGCAGTCCTTCAAAGCGTTGTGTTTGAATAGCTCCTCTCGTTGAAACCGCGCCGCCTCAGTGTCTGGAGACGCCTGGTCTTCCTGTTCGTGTTCAGATTATTTAACAATTTTTAAACAGATAATAAACTTTGAACATAAAAATATTATGTTCGCCTGTAATGATAATTCTAAGTGGGAAATAAATAACCATTAATAAAGACATAACGACTTCCATGCGTCGTCGATGCGTCAAGCACTATTGACTTCTTGAAAAATCACGCGTGTTGCCGATCCCACAGAATGATTTATTTCACATATTGACTTAGGTATCGTAGATTGATCAGGCATTGACTTGGTGTCCTTGTCTGGCAATAGTATTTAGCACTTCCGGAGCTGCGTTCTGGTTAGTGATTCTCAAATAATCGAAAGTACTATTTGAAAAGTTTACAAATCTACAATTACGTTTAGTCGACAGTTGATGAACACAGCTCTGACTTCTACCAGTGACTTGGTTTCCAATTCAGCCTCCATATTCTCAGTGTCGCTGGCCTCGACCCACAAGTCTAGCGAAAAACTAGACAATATGATACACAAGCCTGAAAATGGTGAAGCATTTCTTTTAACATTCTTAATAATTAATCGATCATTGTTTATAAATAAGGTTCATTTTATATAAATAAATAATAAGCAAATTACATTGAAGGTAATTATTGGTTCAATATTAAATAAATACCTACCACAATTAAGGAACAGCGTGTTAAGTTTTTTAGACATGTTGCACTTATCAAGCACTTATAGCACTTATTACACATACATTTACACAATGTCTACTTACAGAATACAACTGTGTAATTTTTCAAATATTAAAAAAACTGAAAATATTTAATGTTGTTTGTCATGTCATTGTCCCATTCTGTCATGTTTTTAATTATGTTATTTACATTTTTGAGTATTTTCTTTAACCACAAAGTTTTAGACCTTAATCTATGGTTCTCAATGCTAAGGTTTAAACTTGGTAATTTTTATTGTTCTGAGGTAATTTTAATGAAGAACTACTCCTTGAACTTAATCCATTGAACATTTATATTTACATTTATAATCATTGGCTACTATTATAAAAAAATAGTTTATAAAGTATAGCGACATAAAATTAAAAATATTATATCAATTTTTTTCTAAGTGGATTTTTTGAATTGTGTTTAAACATGAACATTACACTATTACCATTCCAATATGAAAAAATTGAAGGCGTACAAGTAATATTAAATTCAATTAAATTCTAGTTTCAATTTGATGCAAGTAGGCTGATTTTGCGCTTAGGGATAAATGGTTCCGAAGCCCACAAAATATATATATTAGGAGATAAGCCGCCGCGAAAAAATCCCTGTTTTGTCTGCAAGCCGCAAACTCCCACAAGCATTGCCTCTTTAAAATTCACTTATTATTTTGGTGAATATGAGTTCCTTTTAGAACAGGATAATAACCTATTTTTTACAAAATAGTTTAGAAACATCTTACGATATTAGCTATATTTTGAGGTTTCTTTACGACCCTTCTTAATGTAGGGGACAGATATCGCAAAATGGCATATATGTACCCAACATTTTGGTAATAAAAAAAATATAATGGATCTTTTTCAGATTTTTTATTTGTTCAATTAAGTTACATAATATCACAATTCAAATGAGAAAAGGAAATACTCAAAGTCCAAATTACTTTTGCATAATATTAATAACATAATTAAAAAAAAACATTAACAAACCTAATAAAAAGTAAACACTCCCTTTCTCATTTCAATTAATATAGGGTATTTATTAATAAGAAATATTCTACTGCCTGTATTCGCAAAAGTCACCTAATATAAAGCCCTCACAATGCCAACTAATTCATTGCTTATTTTTTCTAATAATATGCGCTACCAAAGATTTTCATAGTTTTTATATTAGGTACTATTGGGCGATATTGAGTTTTATTAATGATCATACTGTCCATGCGTGCTGTTTTTGTATGAAGAATTAAACAGTATCGATTGATTTGTTAAACACACAAATTATCTTGAGTGCCATTATTGAGAAGTATGGCTCACCGAAAAGTGGTGAGTCGAATGATTATCGTTCGAATAACCGGTTGTGTCGAATGAAAATTATTTGAATATGAACGATAATCGTCGACTCACCGGTTTTCGCCCGACATAAATTTCAAAAAAAATATCAAATCACTCCTGGTGTAGCCGTATATTTATTGGTGATTAAGGTCCCTATATCAAAGCTAATTCACAAGACACTTTCGACAACACGAGTACCTTTGAGTTAAGCAATGAGTTTTGTGAATAAAGGCTAGCTACAAGTAGCAATACAAAGCTACGAGAGACGTAACATGCACTGAGATTAATAATTCAGTCGTAGCTTCATGGTTGTAATATACAAATACAAAAAGACCTAACCAACTAGGAACATTATGGCAATATCAATATATTTAATAAAGCATCAAATTAACATTTTCAGAAGTGCTAGTAGACCATTGGTTAGATCTCCTTTTACAATAATTATACTTAAAAGTGACTATCGGCGAATGAACATTTTAGATGAACTCAATTCTGCAAAATAAGACCTAACGTGTTCCCAAACTCTTTCTGAGAATATAGAACGAAAAGGAAAAATTACATAACTTTGCTCAATCGCCGATTACCACTGAAAAACACCATTATTATTCTCTTGAACGTTAACCCTTTTTTACACGGAATTACCTACTACATAGAAAAAACGCTGATGATACTTAACATATTTTGTTAAAATGAACACAATTTACATTTAACGTGAAACCAAAATAATATACTCATCCACTTTGGACTGAAAAGTTCTCACGGAATATTTGAGGAAAATGATTTATATTTAAATAGATTTGATTTTAATTGAATTTTTTTTCGATAATTATGTGATTCGTCTTATTTCTCAAAAACCACTATCATATATTCAGAATAGAAAATGTCAAATGTAATACAAAATGATTAAATATAAAATACCAATCATAATCCTTCCTTAATGAGATCTGAACATAAAAAACAGATATAACAAAAATTGGATTCTAACAATTTTTTAGTCTCACAGACTTACAACATGATACAATTTTACAGAATCTATTAAAGACCTAAAAACTAAATCAGTTTACAGTTTTATTATTGAGGCTAATTAAAAATTACAATACTTTTTTGTCTATATAATAGTAAAATTCCTATGACTCCGGATCTGTCGATGTGTACGTGGCAGCTTTGCTTGTCTGTAAAATATTGAAAAAATACATATACTACTCCTCTACTCAGTGTTCTGTTCAGAATCTCTATAATAAAAATATATAATCATGCTCATAGCGTACAAAGCGAGAAAGAGAAAGAAACATTCTGTGATCTATTCCGTAATCAACCCATGTGCTGCAAAACGCAGACGTTCTGTGTTTGAAAACACCACTTCGACATTCTATTTCAAAACCAAAGTATAGGCAGGGGTTTCAGTCAGTAAGTTTAGGTAAATTCCCCGTTCGCGCCTCTCGGGCAGTCGTATAAACGTACGTCGTTAAAATATACAATTAAGAAATAACACACATAGATAATTTAATATTGCTTATGCAATCTCTTCCAGACAACTCTTGTCTTCTTATTTTAATAATGTTCCTTTTACTATGTATTTTAAAGCAATAAGATATTACAAACAAACAAACAAACAAACAAACAAACAAACAAACAAACAAACAACCTAAATATCAATCACTAAGTTGACAAAAAATATGACGGTAGATTGCTCGTAAGTACTTTAGCCGCGACGCGCGTATTAAGTGTTATAAAAAATTGGCGAAACCTAAACCCTAAGCTTTTACACACAAACCGGTTTCAATTTGAGTAAGCGGTGCCCAAAAAAATATGAACACTCGTATATCGCGTTAACGTTTAATTTCGCGTGCTTACTACAATTATACTTAATAGACATTTGCTAGTTATACGTCTGTAAGCAAATAAGTTGACTTAAGCGTGAGCGGGACCAACTATTACATTTACTTAGCATAATTATGATTTTGTCTCGCTCGCACCGGGGTCAAGTTATGTGCCTGGCATTATACTGACCTCGCAGCTGTCGTAGAAGAGCAGCGCGGTCTCGCTGTCGTGGAAGTTGACGGTGACCGTCTTGTACACGGGGTCGTTGCTAGTGTAGTCCGTGCCCGACCATACACAAGTGTCGCCGTTCATCTGTAATATTACATCTCTTTGTAACAAGTCCACTCGCAAATCTTTTTACCAAGTCGAAATGGCTAGATAGACAGCACTATATTGAATTTGTGCTTGGTCATAGGTTGTTGATAGAAAAGCCATTTTCTTCCGACAGCAGTCAGAGGTCTGTTAAGTTACTTTCAAACTGCCCACGGAAATTACAACTCTGTGTATTTTAAAATTACCAATCTACACTAATATTATAAAGAAGAAAGATTTATATTTTTAAACGGTTTTATTGTGTGTATGTTTGTAATGAATAAACTCAAAAACTATTGTGCCGATTTCAAAATTTCTGTCATCATTGGGAAACTACATTAATCCTGAGTGACAAAGGCTATGTATCTACCACGGGCGAAACCAGGGTGGACTGCTAGTAAGATATAAAAGTATTTTACAGTCCTTGCAAAGTTTGGTAAGAATATTTCTTGCAATCATTGCAACTAGATATAGCCGTTATAGGTAATGCAATAAATAAAGGCTTCATGTAGAAAGGGAGAAATATTTACAGGCTGGGGCACACACTATTCCATAAAAGTTTACAAATCCTGTCTGTATTTCTCACCTGAAATTCTGTATCGGTGTGTATGAGCATGTCCGCGAGGATCTCTCCAGTGGCCGAGTCTGTGACGAGGATCTTGGGCGAGTAGATGTCCTGGTCGTACAACACCTGTATGTGACCGTTTTCGCACACCGTCTCGTTGTTGCCTTGCCGCACCACCACTTCGCCGTCGCAGGAGTAGTATGTTGCAGATTCCTCGTCATCCTGAAATCAGACCATATTTATTTCTTTATTATACATACTAAATATGTATATTTGTGACTTTTTTATGTGATTAAGCACACTGATTAGACGGGCTCGTGGTCACCCTAGCCTCAACACAAAGGGTATCATTTGTAGAGATGGGCGGTAGGTAAATACCCAAAAGGCAAATTTCCGGGTTAATACCCGAAGTCACGAGTATTTACCCGGGTTAATACCCACATCGGGTATTTACCTGGATAAATCCTTAAATTTAATTTGGTAATTTGTGTTTTTTCAACAGTAGTTATGACGATCACTACTCTCAATGGTTCAAAAAGGTCAACGCAGGATCAAAGGACATTTATTACTTTACAAAGGGGTAACATAGCTAGCGTTATTTAGCGCGATTTGGCATTTTCTATTTTTTTTTATTTCTCTACATGAAACTTGGTAAAAATGTATGAATGAGTTAAACGGTCTGAATTGTTGCTTAAAATAAAAACACACCTCATTATAATAACCATCGTAGTCCTCATTGTGATCATACTCCTCGTAGCCCTCCTCATCATCGTCGTCGTCCTCGTCCTGAGCCTCTTCCTCCGGCTCTCTGAAGTGGACCTAAATAAAAATATTGTATAATTTTAAAGCTCACTGCTTTTACACTTGAATTACTTTAATAATGATTTGTTGGTAATGGAAAACCTTTTGCTTGTTTTACTTTATTTAGAATCAAGCCAAGGTACCCCCATTTCCCCTGATATATTTGTTCATCTGCTAAGTACACATGATACATAATCCCAACAAAAGAAAATACTATTACCCTATTCACTAACCTCCTTTGTTCCCGTTGAGATACACCATTTTGTGTTACACTGTAACCCATTGGGAAAAAAATACCGATTAGTTACACTGTAACTCAATGCCACATTTTTTTATCCCTTTGAGTGACAATGTAACTCAACAGTACTCTGTGTTCCCGTTAACACCTTCTTGGGTAAAATCATTGTTCAAATACATCTTGATTAATCAAGATTAATTTAATAGAACGATTATCTCACTAAAACAAGTATCTCTTAAATCAACTAAATGTATGATCGGTAAATATGGTACATGCACTTAGTGTAGATATTATTTCTGTTAACTTCAGATACATTGCTATGATCCCAAAGTAACTAAAATGTTAATCAGGAATAACGGGAGAATCACAACAATCCGGGCTCAATATTGATAGTATTCTTGTTATCTGCACTAGACCAGCCGGAAATCGAATGCGTTCCTCACAAAGCATACAATTATGTGGTTTTAATTGCACCGCAGCAGCGATGTCACAGTATAGGTACAACATATTTAATTCAGCGGGTATGTTTATTTTGTAGGTAAAGTCAAAATATATTTTTTTTAACTACCCTCTATCTCACTCATTTTTCAATCCAAGAATAGAGAAGCTCTGGAGAAATTTACTTAAGTAGACTAGATAGAATTAAGTTAACATTCTATCGTAAACCGTTATTAGGTTCAGACGTGTTAATTATGTTTTATTAAAATAAACAATTACTTCGCAACTGTGGCCTAGATTTTCAACTGCGTCATTTATCATAATAACTAGTGCAAAATACTCTTAGTGTAATGTTTTTATCTATTAATTTGTGTTGTTCGTTTTAAAAATAGACTAAAATGGAAGGCAGTCCGTTTAATCGAAGTGATTTAACACGCCGTAGCCCGCCGTCCACGCCCACCCCAGCGCCAGTGTTCCTTGAGGAAGCGCAACCTGAAGTAATATCTACTATTGAGATCCAGTCCTGGATGACCTCTATTGAACAGTGTCTGAAGGAAGTCTGCAAAATTTCGTTACCGTCAGAATGGCTGGTTGCCTATGGCATTTGGCTGTGAGAGTTTAATCAAAAATTGTGTGGTAGGCCATTCCATAGACGAATGTACGAAGAAGGGAGACAAAATTAATAGAAGGTTCTGTGACAGTTGGCCATGTTCTAGAGATTTTGCGGCATTGACAAATATTAATCTACGATTCAAGTTTGATTAAGGTGATTACCGGATAAGACAGAATCCTTTTAAATTTCGTTTAGAATTAACATTGATTGTGATATTTTTAAATTACTGGCCTAGTCCAAGAGAAATATTTTCATATTGTTAATTTTTTGAGGTGGAGAAATTATAATTTCAGTGTATTTACGAAAATAGTATAGGTACTTTTAGGTGTAAATTTAATTAAAAGATTATTATCTTTATGTACCTGCAATGACTTATGAACCTATTATTTGTGTTATTAGCGACATTAAAATCATTTTAAATAGTTAAACTGATTAAAAAAAAAATTTTTGATTACATTGTTTTATTTAATAATAAAAAGTAGGTACTGTAACTCATTGGAACATTTTGTTCCCGATAGGTAACCCTATTAGGTCGCGTATATATTTACGGGAATAAAAATGTGGCATTGAGTTACAGTGTAACTAATCGGTATTTTTTTTCCCAATGGGTAACAGTGTAACACAAAGTGGTGTAACTCAACGGGAACAAAGGACTAACCTGAGTAGTAAGTGAAATTTTAGTGAATTTTTGACCTTATTAATTACATTGAAAAACTTTATTTATTTTATTTCAATTGCATATACATTTTGCATTGTAAACAGTTACCTACGATTTATACAAGTTCTTAACAACATTTTTTTATCACCCTTTTCTTATGCTGGAACAGATTTCTTTAGAAATAAGCAGCATCCCTGTACTAATGTCCTATATTCTTTAATTTTACTTGTATATTTTGCAGGCTGCCATACATTGGTAGTGTTGTGTCAAATGAGTTAAATCTTGGCTTTAAACATTAAATTGTTAAAATTTTAATTTATTTATTCCAAATTCATGTACTCAGAAAAATATACAAGAAAAATTATAGAATATATATATATATATATTAGTACAGGGATGCTGCTCATTTCTAAAGAAATCTGTTCCAGCAGAAGAAAAGGGTGATAAAAAAATGTTGTTAAGAACTTGTATAAATCGTAGGTAACTGTTTACAATGCAAAATGTATTTGCAATTGAAATAAAATAAATAAAGTTTTTCAATGCAATTATGGCAGCTTGCAGGCCACGAAGATGCAAAGATACTCGGAGTTATACAGGACCGCACTTTTTACAGGGCAGGACTGAATACGTTATAAAATAATAAAACACTATTCTTTTGTAAAAATTACCTGTTTAAATATTTCCGTCACAGCAGTAGTATCACCATTCTTGGGTTTGTCTTCAGTTTTCGCCGACGTAGCAGCAGCGCTGGCCTCGGCGGCTTTGGCCGACATCACGTTGTCGGCACGAGCGCTGTCGGCCATGTGCTTCGGCAGCCTCAACGGTGCGACACTTTCGAAGGCTTTAGCACTAGTGGACTCTTTCTCTTCTCTTATTGCTTGTGCGGCGGACGCTTGCAATTTCTTTGATTAAAAAAAAAATAAATATATATTCAACATTGCCTCGGTGAGTTCTGGGGGAAAGATAAGAACGTTGAAAAGGCAATGATTTTTTCACATTAGTCGTTTTAGTCTTGTGAGGTCGTGCTATCTTAATGTGCTACAATCAAACAAGGCTCCGGTTACCGCAATACCATACATCAATGTATGTATATTAACTGAAAGAAAGAGCCGAGAGAGCGCGATAGGCAGAAGTGGCATAGGCCAATTACCTCACAGGGTTGTAGCGTCGCAAAAAGAAAGAAACATGTGGATTTAACTTTCGCAAACACACATCCGAATCAGTAGCTATTCTAGTATAAATATGCCTCTGTGGTCCAGTGGTTAAGGCGTTTGCCTGTAGACCCAGGGTCGTGGGTTCGATTCCCACGGGAAGCATACTTTGTTTAGTTGTTTCCAGTTTGATTAAGACTATCATTAGCGTGTCGGCGTTCACCTTATATACCCTTGGATGCCCAAAATTGGGCTACCCTTACAAAGTTCTTTGTATCCTTGTATAAATCCTCCAGCATGCAGGTATCAGGGCACGTCAAAAGGTGGTCCATCGTCTGGGGGGATGCACCACACTCGCAGGGGGTATCTTCATCATTTATGAAAGACCACCTGGCCATGTTATCCTTGCTACAGCCAACTTGGTTTCTTAGCCTATTAAGGCATCTCCACCAACTGAGGCCGAGAGGCGGTTTTGAAGAACTCTGACACCACGTATGGTCTATTGACCGTGACACCTAATGATGATGATGATGAGTATAAATACGTACCCTGACGCATTCGACGACCTTGTCATGGAAAGCGATGGCGAGGTCCGTGGATTTGAACCGAACGGCGAGTGTCTCCTGTTCGCCCGCCGCGGTCTCAGCATAGTTGCGGCCGGCCCAGGTCCACGCGCGATCCGAGTTCTTCATCGGCAGCAACTCTAGATCCATAAACAGCAGCATGTTCAACACTGCTTTGTGTACCTATAAAATAACAAGTGTCTTAGTGATCCCGTTTTTTTTTTTTCTTTTTTATCAAGTGTGTTATCGGCTAATACTACCTGAAGCTTTTTTTTATTTAGTTATATATATTATATATATATATATACATCCATACTAATATTATAAATGCGAAAGTCTGTCTGTCTGTCTGTCACCTCTTCACGACTAAGCTGCTGGACCGATTGTGATGAAATTTGGTAGGGATGTAGTTAACGACCTGAGGTCAAACATAGGCTACTTTTGGGCGCGATATAACCGAGTCCCACGCGGGGCGAAGCCGCGGGGAACAGCTAGTATATATATATATATATATATATATAATAGTTTAATCACATCAATTAATTTAAGTTATAACTTGTACCTGCTCCCGTCGTAATAGAAGACGATAGCTCTTCTTTCCCGGATGGTACAAGACTTTCATTTCGCCAACTCCACGTTCCTTCCATTCACGAGAATTTTCGTCGTAACGGTATAGTTTACAACGTTCACCAAATAACTTTTCCTGGGGGAAAAAAGCTTTTTCATTGAAAACATTCAACACAAAATGATAACTTTAACTTTAAATAATAACACTTTCAGATTATATTTTTGAAATACAGAATGTGTAATCAAAAAATATGTTATACAATACATGTTTAATACATTTGCTTATGGAAGACTAATCCGTAATTGACTAGGTAAGGCGACTAAACAGTGTTCAAGTGTAACTATAGTAAAGCTTATACAGACATGATTATAAACAATTGAGTTACCTCATCTTCCTCGCCGGTGGTAACAATAATTTTATCAGGTAGTGGTACTATTGGCTCGTAGTGCGGGTCATATTCCTCGTCAGCCGCGGCACCTTCTTCACCTGCCCCGCTGTCGTTTTTGGATTTGTCAGCCTCTTTACCGGCCTGTTTCTGACCTACCCCAAACAACTGCTGACCGGCGCCTTCCCATTGGAAGTTATCTTTTTCTAAAACATACCAATTACATATTGATTTTTTCATACATACGAAGAAATCACAAAGATCGAGCTAGCAGTAACGAAAATTTAAAATTACAGTACAATACAATCTCATATTAAAATTAAGATTCAAATAATAACACTTACTTTGGAACCCTCCTGGAACACTTGATGATAGAGCAGCAAATGACAATGTAGTATCAACCTTAAATGGTGACTCTACAGCACCGTCAGAGGTTTTCTTGTCACCAGAACCATTTGTAGCTGGGATATCAGTTGATTTTTGATCTGCATTCGATCCAGTCCACTGAGCCGTAGGGTTCCCAACCAAACCAAAAATGGATTTTCCTGAGCTGAATGGTTGTGTCTGAGATGCATTAATTCCAGAACCTGCATTTGAGCCAAAAATGGATCCAGATTTTGACTGATTATTTGATAAAGCTGCAGGTCCAAATATCCCTCCTTGATTGGCATTACTAAATAGATTAATTGGTTTTTGATCATCTGATCCAAATAATGACTTAACTTCGGTTTTATCATTTCCTTCATTTTTATTGTCAGATGAAAATCCAAAGATTGATTTGTTAATAGATGTACCAGAATTAGAATTGCCGAAAATAGAAGTATTTGTTAATCCGAATACTGGTTTAGATTCTACAATACTTGCCGGAATAGTTCCAAATATAGACTTAGGCTCATCACTTGGTTTTTCTGAGCCGAATATACTTTTCGCTTCAACGTCAGTCGGTTTTGATCCAAATATAGATTTAGGTTCGACATTTTGTTTCTCTTCAGCAGATGTATTCAAAGTATTTAATTTGGGTGCTGCCAATATATTGGCCTTTGTACTGACTGGTGTTTGAGAGTCCGAATTACCAAATAAATTTGAAGGCTTACTAGAAGGAGTACCAAATAAAGTTTTTTGTTCACCAAGTCCAGAAAAGATAGATTTCTGTGTAAAAGTATTTTCCTTATTTGTGGTATCACTATTAGCAATATTATTATTTTGAACATTAGGTGTAGTCTTTGTATTAGAGCCAATTGATCCCAATGGAGTTCTGAACATGGAATTGTCAACTGTTTTATCAAAAGTATTAGGAGTCCCATAGCAAGAAGTTGCGGGACTCTGAAAACCAAATGTAGATGATCTCATAGGTGTTGACATCGATGACAAAGCTGCTTTAGTAAAAGTAACTGCACTCAAAGGCGCTATTGTTGTTGTCGATGATACACTTGAATCTGCGACTGATGAAGATGTAGAGGAAGTTGTCTTAGAATCCTCGTCTTCACTGCAGCCGCGGCATCCGGTACAAGGTGTTTTATTTTTATAAGTAAAGAAGTTTTCAGGCAACATCAGCTCCTTGGCTTTTTCTTTTTCTTCTGTAGTAGCTTGTATTTCACTTATGAATATCACGTCGTCACTGGAATCTTTCTTGACTTCACTGTTCTTCTCACTTAATATTTCGCCTCGCGCTTTATCAATGGCTGCTTTGAATTCTAATGCAATCTCTTTATTTTTGAATCTAAGACAGAATTTATGTAAACTAAGCTCTCCATCACTAAAATCATTGGCAACAAACAGCCATGTTTTGTCATCCTTTGGAGAATAAGTAATGTCCGAAGTTAGTGCATGATTTAAGCAAATCTTAAGAACTTGTTCACGTCTCATGACCACTCTGAAATATAAATAAACACAGATACCATTAATTAGTACAACATATTACCAACTGTTTTTGTCATATTATAAAAAAATCGAGGGAAACTTTGGTAAGTAAAGATTAAATAATAAATGCCTATAAATAATCAAAACACATGTTTACCTTAATTTGTTTGTTACATTATGCTTTAGTATTTTAACGACACCAATGCCACGTTCCTTCCACTCGCCTGCTGTGAATCGGAATAGCTTAGCTCTGTGTCCATATAATTCTTGTTCATTTTCTTCACCAGTAACAACATCAACCTACAATGAAAGATACAACTCGTATTATTGTTTTTAAAAAGTAAGACCATCAAAGCATCATTATTGAATACAAATAATGTTATATTAATATATGTAAATAATATTACTTAACCCAAAGAAGAAAAATAAGACATTATAGCATACCCCGGATTCAGAAGCAATAGAATTGGAATGTAGCTGGAAAAGAGTTACAAAGAATCTCTCATATGATTTTAATAAAAATGTTTTGTTTATTAAGAACCATATATTTATGTATGGGGTTATACTTACTTTGTCTGGCATTGGTATCACGGGACTAAAGTGGATATGATGACCTTCATCTTCAGATGCATATTCATTGCCATCACTCTCTTCACCCTTGTCACTCTTAGGTGACTTGATAGGACTTTTGCCTTTTGGTGGAGTTTTAGGCTTGAAAACAAAGTCAAAAGTCCCGCCTTCCTTGCCGAGTGCATTTGAAGTTGGATTTATATTAGGTGTAGGAAGCAAAGCTGGCTTTGTAGCTGCTATTGGCGTTTTAGCTAAATTATCGGTTTTCTTTATACTAAAGTTAACAGGTTGATCATTTTCAGGGGTCGATTTGGGTGTCCCAAAAATAGAAATCGCCTTTGTATCGCCGAAAGACATCACAGCAGGAGGTTTATCTTGAACTGTTGAAGGAATTCCAAAACTAAATTTGTGTGTACCAGTACCATCAAAAATAGAAGTTGTTTGAGTTTGTGGCGTAGTTTCTATATTTGCTGCAGCAGGGATGCCAAAGTTGAATTTGGGGCCAGATGTAGCAATGTCAAATAAGCTCTTTGACTCTTTTTTTGCATTTGGATCTTTAGGATTATAACAAGCACTGCAATTATCCAATGCGCCTTCATTTCTGACATAACATTCCTTACATTCCCAAGTACCTTCCTTGGCTTTGAATTTATCACCCCAACCAGAAATTACAGGTTCTTTTGGCAAGTCAGATTCCGATTTTTGTATACCTGCTGCAGGTTGCTGTGGTATTCCAAACATGAACTTAGGTGTATTGTCTGAAGAAAGTTTTAGAGAAGCTTTTGGAGCAGAGGGATCTTTTGAACAATTACAAGCTTTACATGTATCAACACTGGCTTCATTACGTATCAAGCATTGGGGACATTCCCAAGAGCCAGGCTTTGGTTTGAATGAATCTCCCCATGAAGACGTAACAGACTTTTGCTCATCAGCGCTTTTTGATTTTGGTTGTTCACAACATGCACATTTAAGGTAATCATCTAAATTGTTTGTGTAACATGTGTCACAATACCATGAACCCGCTTTAGGTTTGAATTTATCGCCAAATCCTATTTGTTGACTAGTCTGTTTAGCAGCATTTTGCTCGTCCTTGACAGCTTTTGTAGTTTCTTTCATTTTAGTTTGAGCAGACTGTATAGCGTTCATAAAATCGTCACAAACCTGAGCTGTCTTAAACCTCAAACAAAACGTTTCTGATACTAACTCATTTTCGGAAAAATCTTTTGCCCCCCATGTGACAGCTTTGTCCATGTTTGGCATTTTCTGGAATACCATTTCCTTAGTTACTGCATGATTGCAACAAACTTTCATAATTTGTTCACGGCGCATAAGTAAGCGAACTTTTTGAATATTATCTTTATGAACGAGTAATTTTATATTTCCAAGTCCTCTTTCTTTCCATTCCTTATTAGTAGCATCAAATCTCAATAATTTAGCTCTATGTTCAAATAAAACATTTTCATCTTCTTCCCCAGTCTTTTGTTCAACTAAAGCAGGCAAGGGTATTACAGGTTTGAATTCTACATTCGGTTCGAATTCTTCGACAGTATCAGAATTATTTAATGTTTTAGTAGCATCTTCATTTGAAATTGAGTTATTAGAGTTGGGCGCTATTTGGTTCGTGGGTGTACTAAATATAGCACTAAATGGAGAAGTAGTTGTTGTCTTGAAAGTTATACCACTAAATACATTTACTTTTGATGTTACTGGTTCTGACGATTTTTGATCTATTTTATCATTATTTTTGACTGGTTTAAATGTTGGCGTGCTGCTGAATGTGAAGCCGCCAATCACAGTTTTAGTGGGTTGTGAAATACTTATTGCTGTGGTATCTTTAACAATATTTGCAGGATTTGTAATTGTTTTTGACACTTCAGATTTCATGCTAGATTCGTTTTTGGAAGTGTTATGAAGTGTGTTGGTAACCGGAGTCTCCCGTCTAGCTTTATCAAAAGCTTCAAAGAATTCTTGTGCTATGTCAGAGGTCTTGAATCGAACACAGAATTTTTCTAAAACAACTGTTTCATCAGCAAAATCATTGGCCACCCAAAAGTAGGCCTTTGTTTCATTCTTCATCGGCTTTATTTCCATTTCAGGTGTAATAATATGATTAGCACAAATTTTGTGTACCTGTTCCCTTCTCATCAAAACCCTTACTTTCCCAGTTGTTTTGTGCTTCAATAATTTCATCTCTCCGATTCCCCTCTCCTTCCATTGTTTCTCGGCAAATCGGTATAATTTTGCTCTAGAACTAAATATAGCAATTTCATCTTCTTCACCTGTCGTCACTTTCACTTCAGCTGGTAATGGTACTATTGGTTTAAAGTCGGGGCAAGGATCATAATTTTCTACTGAAGTATTGCTTCTCTCTGATAAGGTCCTCGATTTGTTCAAACTAGTATTGGGTGTAATTACACCATCAACAACTGTTGTCGAATTGTCTAGCACATCACCAAACGATTTAGAGGTGTGAAGTAAAGAATTGTTAGAAATGCTGACTGCAGGGGATTGTGACATTTTAAACACACTTGACTGATTCCATGTAGTGAAAGGAGAAGTGGTCGTACTAGTTGATTTGTTGCCATTTGAAGGGAAGCTAAATATCGGTGGCGTCATAACCTTACTTTCATTTGTTGATGGCATTGGTATCTGATAATTATGTACAGTAGTGCCTTTAATGTGCTTGGATGGGATAGTCACACTTAGTATTGGCGCTGGTGCCGTAGTGCATGTTGGGAGTGGGTCAGATGATGTTATTACCACATTTACGGGAAGGGCTCGCGCGGTTTCTTTACTCTCCGTCTTTTTTGCTGATACAGCAGGTGCTGTAGCTGGCGGCGGCACAGTCGCAACAGATGGCATCGGAGGCATAGAAGGTACTGGTGGAATTGTAGGCACTGCAGATACAGTAGGAGGAGGAACACTAGGTGGAACAAGCTGAGTAACATCCAAGTACATTTGTTCTGGAGTTGGAAACATACCAGGATAATTTAAAGGAGTTCTAGTAGGATCAAACAATGGAGGTGCACCAGGAACTTGCGCAGCCTGTGCAAACTGTGAATATTGGTTATAAAGATTATATAAATTTTGTCCATACAACTGATATGGATTTGGTGGCACTGGGAAGGGCGGCACAAGCCGTTGATTGAATGGTGGTATCACCTGTGGTAGTGGCAACTGAGATGTGAAATTTGAATTGCTGTCATTTGCTCTATAGTCATCATCTAAATTATAGAGATCACTTTCATCAATTGTTTGTTCTGATGAAGCCTTTTTCAATTTGTTTACTTCTTTTTTTAATTCTGCTATTTGTTTCTTTAAATCACCAACATCTTTGCATTCGTTCCTACACTCATCTATTTGATCTTTTACTTGATCTACTGAGATTTTAAGAAGCTTAAATTGATCTGTTGTATTTTGAATGTTAGAATGGATAGTGCTGATTATTTGATTACCCAATTTTCTATTTTCGTCAAACCACATCTTTGTTTGTTCCATGAAGTCATTGATTGTCGTATCTCTCTTCTGCAAATTCTTTATTTCATGTTCAATTCTTTCCAAAGATGGTTGATCCACTCGAGTGCTCTCAAGTACATGAGAATCTATGGCAGTGCGGTAGTTAGTAATATTTGGATTTGGTGGTTGTTTAGGTGTGGAGCTAAGATTTCGAATTGCATGGGAGTTTGAACGCAATGGAATACACTCGCTAACAGCAAGTGAAATATTTTCATCCGAAAAATATTTTCCGTCTGTGTCATTGACCATATTCTCTGATAATTCAGGATCAATTTTATTAATTTGAGTTTCAATATCCTCAATCAACGACTGTGTTTCAGCATACAAGGGGTTGTCTTTACTTGTTTCAGTGTTTTTAAGCAAATCTATTGCTTTATAAGCATAACTTTTAGCCTTAGTTAGTAAAGCTGAACATTTTGCTTTTGTTTCATTACTATCAGTAGATGTGTTATTTTCCTCCATAGCAATTTTCGTATATGTTTGGCTTAGATAATAGCATGCTTGAGGTGTTTTCAGATTAGAAAGGATTTCAATAACTTTATCATATTCACAATCATTCAAATGGTTAACTGCAACAAAAAGTTTACATTCGCTAATCAAAGCTATCAATTCTTTATTATTCAGTTCCTTGTGGGTATAATCAAACATTCTTTTTTCTGGCAATTTAATAATTATCTTACTTTTCAGCTTTTCAAGAAATGGTATTGCAGAAGAATAATATAATCCAGCTCTTATTTCAAGATTGGTTTTTTCGTCTACACCAGTGGTTAATTTTGCCTTCTCACTAAAAATTCGGCCAAGTAGGCACAGCAACTCGGGATCCAAGCCATGGCTATCAATACATCGAACCACTTCAATTCCTCGACTTATTGTTGCACGAATATCTGTTAGCTCAGTTCCCAATTCATTTTGACTAAATTTAGAAGCACAGTCCCACCATTTCATTTGAAGCAAAGAGCACAATAAGTCTGTGATGTTAGCAGGTAACACAGCAGGTTTATCAGACATATAAGTCACTTCATTAGATTTTTGCTGGCTGGCTGTTAATGCAGCACAGTAAAGAAAAGCATGAATATCCAATTTATTTAGTGTCTCAGGCCCACAACTCGATGCAATAGGTGTGAGCATGTCAAACAGTGTACACTTGAAATGTGCAAAGTTTTTATAATTTAATAATATCCATACAAAGTGATGAAGTGAATTGGGAAACATGTGTTGAGCATTCAAATCGTAAGTTTCGACGTCAATTCTTCTGGGTAATCTTAAAGTAGGTGCAACAAAGTCATCTGATGCCAAATAAGATGACTTAATCTTTGCTATATGCCCTCTGCCTGTGAAAATCTTTTCATACAACTTATCCCTCCAATGTGTTCCAGAGCAACTTTGAGATATTTGATCTAAGACAGATTGATTCTTCTCTTTCATATTAGCAAGTAAGTAGTGACCAGCTTGAGAACATCTATAAGCTCCTTCCATATGCCAACAACGGACTGCTTGTTGCTGCTTTTCAGGGCAATTAGTTAGCCAGTTCACTTTAGGATCTAGAGGTGCAGTATGCCATGCAAGCAACATGAGAGGAGAGGCAGTAGTTGTAGCAAGTCTCCAGCTCAGTTGGTCTTTTTTTGCTTTCTTTAGTAAAAATGTTGCTGCATGGAATGCCAACTGACCTCTATGGTGCTGTAACAGACTTGAATGGAATTCAGCAAATCCAGGAGTGGCTCCAGCCTTGGCTACAGCACCTATTGACTGATCATAAGCATGTAAAAGATCATTAGATTCAACTAAACTCTTTGATAAGCCACTTGGTGTTTCTGTTAGGCTCAAGACGCAAATGCGCTCCCTAACAGTTAGTAGCAATAATTGATTAAGCCAATCATTGATGTTGTAAGAATTATGCTTGATGACTTCGATAAGAGTTTCATACCATGCATAGTTGTTGAGAAAAGTGTTTCTACCAAACTCCACATTACTAGCATGATCTATAGCTTCTTCAACTTGATTTGTTTGCAAATAGTGTTTGAGGAGACGTGCATGAAGTAATGCATCTTTAGGTCTCACTGCTAGTTCATTAGTCAACAAACTAACAAGTGCTGCAGGGTCCGGATTTGAGATGGTCACTAGTCTTTCACGTAATTTGTAAGTAACTGGATGTCTTGGAAATGTAGCCTCTGCTTTCTCATACCAATACTTGGCTCGCCCCATGTCAATAACAATTTCATCATCAGCAAGAAGCTCACAAACTGAAACAAATGTAACAATTTATTACATAATTAGACATCAACTTAACATGACACATGGATACACAATATGTTAACTAGGCTGCATGGTTTTTTATTTAAGAATAGACCATCACCTGTAATCCTCATGTTGTAATCATCCTTTATCTCTTTGGTGGGGGAACCATATTGGTATACCACCAACAGCAGCAGAGGGCTGACCTCGGGCAGAAAAATAATGCCAAAATGACAGGAATTAATAAAAGGGAGAGACATATGTTAACAGCCTTTGTGACCCAGAGATTTTGGGACTTGGCAATGTGAGTGTGACACTCTTGGTGGATCATATAAATCTTCCAATGGAATGCTATTGTTTGTGGAATCCACAACCGTTTTCAGAGGTAAAAATTTTAAAAACTGTAATGTTTTCAAGGAGATAACAAGGTAATACAAAAACTTGGGGATTTTCAGGGGAAATATGAGGTAAACATGAGATGTCTCCAAATACCTATTTCTCAATTCTCTCTACTATAGACAATCCTCTTAAAACTATTTATTGTGTAAATACCAGGTAAGCAGAACCATAATGAGAAAAGTTGCTGTTAAAACAATGCATGGGCTCAGGAAAATGAGCTGGTTTATTATAAATTCTAATCCCTGGCAAACTTATTTCTTAAGAAATCTTTTACAGCCTAAATTGAAACTTAATCTTGTTAAAAAAAAGAAAAAAAAAAGGAGAAAAATTTAATTTAATATACAATAATATCAATGTATCTTTTTAATGTAACATTAGTGTCATCATCGTTATTAATATAAGTAAGTCAAAAGTATCCAATTAAAAACATAAATGTACATAGTTGCAAATTTGGTCGAATAGGGATTATGTAGAACCTATTTATTTTTGCTTAGCAAAAAAAAAATCAAATATCTACTAAAATACTTAAATCTACTTTTCATGTAAAGTACAATACAACATTCCTCTGCCACCAGAAGGAACAATAAACCTACAGTCAGTAGTATTCACAGGAATGCCGAGGCATTAAGAAGAGCTAATCTCATGTCAGGTCAACATCGAGTCATGGTGGAGAATAATTGAAATTTTGTTTTTTTTTTTACTAGAAAGCTAAAGCTCACCAGTAGAAGATAATGTTGAGATAAAGACCTGTTTCAGACATAATATATGTATAGCAGCCATTAAATACTACTTGGCATGGATA
Source organism: Apomyelois bistriatella (assembly GCA_947044815.1). Taxonomy (NCBI): domain Eukaryota; kingdom Metazoa; phylum Arthropoda; class Insecta; order Lepidoptera; family Pyralidae; genus Apomyelois; species Apomyelois bistriatella. The sequence goes on from OX345691.1 coordinate 6,335,342, forward strand.
TCATAGCTAGTACCTACCCTCTATTGACGAAAAATAAAATATGTATTCTAGGTACATCTTAAAGCAACATTGGAAATAGGTTAAAATTATGATTTGAATTTCAACTTACTGTCCAGGATAGTACTTGTTTGCGTAGGATCAATATCAAGCGATGTTTTATACTGTTCAAGAGCTTTTTCTTTCTGTCCCAATTTCTGCAAAGCCTGTCCGAGAAGTTTGTAAGCAGCAGCATTGTTATCTTTTTGAGTCAGGTATTGTTCCACGTACTGCTTGCAGCTAGCATAGTCTCCCACTTCAAAATAAAGTCGCGCTACTGAATAAGCTCGTGTCTTAAACTGAAAATAAGAAATACGTATTATTAGAATATGTACGTTCTAACTTCATGATCCTTGGAAAAATTGACAAAAATGATAACTTACCTCTTTCGCAGATAGTTTGGAAAGCAAGTTATCCACATGCTTATCAACGTCCTTTTTATTTCTATACATTTTCAAGAATAAACACCAAATTAATTATATTTTAGCGCGTTACATTAACTAAACTTGCACAAAATCAAAATGAAATCGCGTGGGGCAAAAAGATCGGCATCGGCATTCATTCGTTTGGTGACTTTTTTAAATGTTGTGTTGCCATTACTTTAGGCGCACCATAGACGATCATGCTTGCGTGCATGATGGAATACCATCAAACAAATTTTATTTTTTTTAATTTATATCAAGAATTTTACGATGAATTATTTGGAAATCAGCTGATTTAACTGTTCCATCGTAAGTCATCGCAAAATTCTTGATTTAAACAAAAAAAATAGGATTTTTTTGTTTGGAAATCAGTCGATTCAATTCACCTTTCGAGTACCATCCCTTTGTTTGATGGTTTTCCATCATGCACGTGTGCGCCTTAGGCACACATTACATTCTCATGCACGCATGATGGTTTTCCATCAATCAAAGGGATGGTACTCGAAAGGTGAATAGAATCGACTGATTTCCAAACAAATCAATTTAATTTTTTAAATTTATATCAAGAATTTTGCGATGATTTGTTTGGAAATCAGTTGATTTAATTGTTCCGTCGTAAATCATCGCGAAATTCTTGATTTAAACTAAATAAATTAGGATTTTTTATTTGGAAATCAGTCGATTTAATTCATCTTTCGAGTACCATCCCTTTGATTGATGGAAAACCATCATGCGTGCATGAGCATGTAATGTGTACCTTAAATTAAAAGCAAAGACCAAAGGTCTATGTGCGCCATTAAAGTGCGTCAGAGGTCAGACCAAAGAATTTATATACAACACTAGAATGCTTACGAATAATAATAATCGCAAAAAACAACGTTCAAAATTAATTTACTCTCTCTGCAAAACTCTACTGCAAAGTTGATTTTTCTTTAAAGCTTACATAAAAATACCTAACGTTCCAGAAAAAGGTCCAAAATTTGTAGGTGTCCCTTTTCCTCTTAAATATTATACAACTTACTAGAAAGAGATACCTACAAACTTTAGGTGTAATTTCGGGAACGGCTTTTGTCCTCCGTAAGCATTCTAGTCCATACTTCCATACTAATATTATAAATGCGAAAGTCTGTCTGTCTGTCTGTCTGTCTGTATGTCTGTCTGTCTGTCACCTCTTCACGGCTAAACGGCTGGACCGATTGTGATGAAATATGGTAGGGATGTAGTTAATGACCTGAGGTCAAACATAGGCTACTTTTGGGCGCGATATAACCGAGTCCCACGCGGGGCGAAGCCGCGGGGAACAGCTAGTGTTATATATAAATTCTTTGGGTCAGACAGAGTATGTAATGACTTGACGTTGACGTTTGGTTGACGTGCGTGACGTCGACAACAACGACAAGACAGGAAAATTTCGAATTTCGAGGCCCCGTAGGTAGGAGAGAAAGAAAAGAAACAAAATAAAATAAATAATAAGATACCAAAGGTACCATTCTACACCATTCTATTCCAGCTAACCCACTAACCTGACTTTAAATCTAAAACGTCCAAAAAAGACTAAAGAATTACCAGGTTACGATACGACAAAGTGTGATTAACATTTACGGCTACTATGGCAGGCAGGGCTCCTGTTGAGGCGTTCTTCTAAAAAACTGCGTTATACATAATATTTTTATAAAACACTGTTTTTAGAAAGTGTGCACCAGTTGAATTAGTGTTAAAAATGCACATGTTTTAATTTGTGACCGAAAGATCTATTGTTTTGAAAATGGGTGACGCTGAGTTTAGCTATGGTTCGTCATTATCCATTGATTCTATGAAAGTAATAGCAGAGAGTGTTGGCATCGCTAACCTGGGAGAAGAAGCAGCAAAAGAATTAGCTGATGATGTGTCCTATCGTCTAAAAGTAATATTGCAAGATTCCTTGAAGTTCATGCATCATGCGAAGAGGCAAAAGCTATCAATAACTGATATTGACCACACATTGAAGATTAAAAATATTGAGGTAAGTTACATTGTTTCTTGTAAGCTAATTGATTGATTTTAGTTATTCCACTTTATAATTTTAGTGATACTGTGCAGTCTTGTTTCATGTAATGAATTTTGTTTAATTCAATAAGACTTCCTTCATTAAGATTTAAACTGTTACTAGATTTGTCTTAATTGGATTGGAATGATGGTATTAAAATATGAATGGAAAATCTATATGTTGGAACATTAGATACGAAATGCAAATAATGAAACAATGAAAGAATAATTTATTGAATTTTCATTTCAGCCACAATATGGTTTTCTGCAACCTGATTCACTGCCATTCAGATTTGCATCTGGAGGTGGGAGAGAATTGCATTTCATTGAAGAAAAAGAAATTGATTTGTCAGAAGTACTATCTGCAACACCTCCAAAAATACCTTTGGATGTGTCAGTGCGTGCTCATTGGCTGAGTGTGGATGGAGTGCAGCCCACTGTACCAGAGAACCCACCTCCGCTGTCTAAGGAGATACAGAAACTCGAGTCTGTTGATCCTATTAGCAAGTTAAGCAAACCGACTAACAAGGATGCTGCAGGTATTTATTGTTAGGCTATGCACAATTTCTGTCTGTAAAGACTCTTTTTCACTTGTTTCCTCTCTTGGAATAACATTTGATTAAGTAAAAGAAGCCCTTTTAAATAAACAGAAAACAGTTTTTATGTATGACTGAGGCTTTAAGGATTTTGATTGAATTAATGATATATTATGTAAAATGAGATTAAATTTGTTAAGTAAAAAATACCATTTTTTATTTTACAGGTAAACCAATGTGTGGGAAAGCAGCAAGGTTGAAGGCATCAGAATCTGTTCATGTGAAACAATTGGCCACTCATGAGCTGAGCGTGGAGCAGCAATTGTATTACAAGGAGATCACAGAGGCCTGCGTGGGGAGTGATGAAGCGCGTAGAGCGGTATGCAATATTGCTATAATTTTTTTAAATGGCCAGTTATAATTATAATGCTACTTTTCAGCATTTCAACCTTCTTCAGACTTCTTCAAATATTTCATAACCCAAATTACTCAAATTGCTTTAGTATCTCAAGTTTTTGTCAAACAAACCAATGTGTATTCATTTTTATACATTAAGATAATGTTTTACATCAACAGGAAGCCCTTCAATCACTGGCATGCGACCCCGGCCTTCATGAAATGCTTCCCAGAATGTGTACTTTTATTTCTGAAGGTGTGAAAGTAAATGTGGTGCAGAATAACCTGGCTTTACTCATATACCTTATGAGGATGGTGAAAGCATTGCTTGACAATCAATCATTATATTTGGAAAAATATGTGAGTATTTTGTATGGCATCAATTTGATTTGATATAGAACAGAATATTGTTAATATAGTGTAATTCTTGGATTTTGCACCATTTCGGTCCTTGAACCGTCCAAATCAAGACTAACATTGCATTTTATAAACAACTAGCTGTTGCCCGCGGCTCCGCCCGCGTGTAGGTCGCTTTTCGCGTAACCTGTGGAAACTACAACTATCCAGACCTATAGTTAAATCTATAGTAACCTATTCCCGTGCCAGTTTTATAAAGCCATTACATTGCTACGATATCAAACTGAAAATATTAACATTAATACTATCACATCTTTGTCTTTAAAAGAGTAGACGCAGCCTATTACAGGGTCATTTGGACCTCAAAGCCACTCCTAAAGTTATAGTGGGCGTGAAAAGTGGAGAAAATCTCAATAAAAAGTGATAAGTTAGTTAAATTAAACCTTACGACACGACCATATGTTCCGTCAAACAACAACTGAACTAACTTGCTGATTTGATTATTTTTTAAACCAAAGCCAAACCAAACCAACCAATCAATTCAAACAGCTTACAATACAACACGGCCGATAAACAAACCAACCAATAGAACTAAATCAATAACCAATTTTTTTTTAAATAATTCAATTTAATTGTCGTAAGGAAAATTTTCAATCTGCTATACCATATGCGAAAAAATAATTAAAATAAAGTCAGCGCCATCTATTGATATTTTATGTAACTAAATTATACGCCCACACACATTCAATGTGTTATTTTATTAAAATTTAATAGATACTGCAGTGTGTTTTTCTCTTTATTGATATAAGTAGAAATTCTAGCTTTATCTAAATTAAATACGTTTATGTAAACCGCATTCAACTCTGTTTAAAAGTTTTGAAGCAGTGCTAGAAGTAAACTTCAACTGACCATAACTTCTTTTTCCCTTAACCGATTTTGACGAAACAAAGTTTTGACAACGCTCCTAATTATATGTAATCCACCTGTAAAAATCGCGTTCAAATCTGTTGAGTAGTTTTGAAGTTATAACGTTCCAGAGAGACAAAAATTCCAAAAATAGTTTTTTTTTTCGTTTCTGTTAGTCTTCTTTAATCGCTCCGTATCAGTTTTATTAGAAAAATATTTAATGTATAGACACTCGATTTTTACTGTCCTATTATTTGTATAGATAGATAAGTAAAAAATACTGATATATTAATGGACTTACTAACGCTAAGAGCGTTCTCTACCAGTCAACCATTTGATTAATCTTCTTCTTCAATGTCGTCATGGACCAACTATTAGATTTGATTTGATTGGGGTTGCGATATCGTTTATCCGGAAATAAATTTGCAAATGAATTTATTCGTTCCTTTTCAAACTTAAATTAAAAAAGAAAATAATTATAGAAAACAAATAAAAAAACGAAACAGAAAATTATTGTTTGTGGCAGGATTCGATCCAGCTACTTCCAGCTATTTCTTGAAACATTTCTTTACTAAAATATTCAAAGCAAAAATATAGACTTCTAAAAAACTAATACAAAACGAAATAAAAGTAAGTAAAAAAAAAGTCATGTTTAGCAGGATTAGAACCCTCTACTCAAAAAAATAATCCGCGACCTCTACCGATAGGCCAACATGCGTTGTTAGTAATTGGCGAAATTTCAAATGGAATTTGTTTATAGGTACGCAAATTCACCCCTTTTTTGGATGTAAGGTTTGAAATTGTGAACAACCCTTTCTTATGTGGGCAGCATATATTATAATGAAGACACTTACCAAATTTCACGTTTATGGCTTTTATAGTTTCGGTTTTGTGATAATAAATTAGTTAACCTCCCCCTTTTTACCCCTTTAGAGGTTGAATTTCAAAAAACGCTGAAACACGCCACTAGTTATTTTTGTTGAGAAGCATTCTTTCCAAGTTTCAAGTACATCAGTGTAGATTTTAATTTTTTTTCATACAAATTTGCCCTCAACTTTAACCCTTTTAGGGGTCTAATTTTGAAAAATCCTTTCTTATCTGATCACCACGTATTTACATAAGACTTCGGTCCAAATTTCAAGTTTATAGCTTTTATGGTTTAGGCTGCGCGTTGATTTATCAATTGCCCTTGTTCTTTTATATATATAGAAATTATAATAATCTACTAACTAATTAGAAATGAATACAAATATTTTTAAAGACCTACAATTTATTTGTGAAACCTTACAATATATTTAAAATATGCAACTAACTTATGGAAAATAACACAACGATTTACCTATTTTCAAACTACTATTCGAAATCCGAAATCCGGAAAAATACTTTTTAAACTTAAATTAAACGAATCAATGAGTAGCCCAAAACGCAGACATACCATATAATGCCGCAATTACCACTCCATACTCCAATCAATTCCAATTTAATTTTATTATTTTATATTTAGCAGGTACCAAATCGTCTAAACACACAATCAAATCGTTAGAAAAGCAAAAACATTTTTATTTTATTTTGAAATCTCAATTACTACACATAATGATTAAATGCGAACGACAAACCATATCGACTTTTAAAATGTATGGTGGCGCCATCTATTGACACATTACTGAACTCATAATATTAACAAATAAATAAAACCTTTGCACTCTATCTTCTATTATGTATTGTATCCTATTACAATATGTTGTGTACATAAAATACAATTCAATACAATACAAAATATTATACCAAGACATTTTCAATTTTAATTCCATGTATCTCACTTCAAAAATGACAAAGTTTCATACAAACTGGCAACCCCTATTTCACCCCTATAGGGATGTAATTTTCAAAATCAGATAGATGCATTATTATTTTTTACCAATTACAAATTCAAATTAAAAATTTCATGTATCTCACTTCAATAATGACAAAGTTTCATACAAAATGGCAACCCCTATTTCACCCCTTTAGGGATGTAATTTTCAAAATCTGATTGGTGAATTCTTTTTTTTTACCAACTTCAAATGTAAATTAATAATTTCATGTATCTCACTTCAAAAATGACGAAGTTTCATACAAACTGGCAACCCCTTTTTCACCCCTTTAGGGATTAAATTCCCAAAAGTCCTTTCTTAGCGGACGTCTCTTAGTCACAATCTACCTTCCTGCCAAATTTCATTTTCATCGGCTCAGCAGTTTTGGAGATTTCGTGATGAGTGAGTGAGTGTTTTTCGCTTTTATATATATAGATCAACATTTTTTATATTTTTCATACCTTCAAACAGGGCTCGGAAACCTGGTTAGAATAAAAAACCAGCTGGTTCTTCTGCCCATACATTTTTACAGCGACCGCTAGCATTACGGTTTTGCTCAACCTGTATTTCTTCAAATATCACTGTCTCAACTTAGGTATTTAGGACCCTAAAACCGGCCATTATATTTATTTACTAGGTTAAAGACCGTTATTTTTGGGTCTTTAAAATACCGGTTCCAAGCCCTGCCTTAAAGGCAAACAGTAGTTATAATGAATTTGATGGCGACTTTGACAGCAGCGGGAGCAGTGTTGCCAGATCTGATAGGTACAATAACTGCATCTTTTTAAAAAAATTGGGAACTACTTATTTATTTTACATAGAACAATAGTAGAAATAACGTCTTATAGTTCAAAGAGCTACCCTGATCAAAGTCTAGGCCGGCGCTTCCTATGCCTCATCTGTTAAAGGAAGTAAGTTTTGAAATCTTTTCTCGTTTTATTATGTGCAGCTACACGAGTTGATCCCTTCAGTATCGACGTGCATCGTGGCCCGCCAGCTGTGCCTTCGTCCAGAGATGGACAACCACTGGGCGCTGCGTGACTTCGCCTCGCGGCTCATGTCGCAGATCTGCAAGACCTTCAACACTTCCACCAACAACTTGCAGACGAGGGTAACTAGGTGCGTATGAACATGTGAACACACAGATCGATTTTTTTAGCAATTAAATGCTGTAAATTTCGTGTTGCATTACTCTTTTTTTATCACCATTTATATTGTTTGCTTTATTGCAGGGGCAGTATAGAATAAATATTAAAATTGATCAAACTGTATTGAGTTTTATATTCTATAACTTTCATTATTATCCTAGACTCTAGACTCCGTGATACTGAAAATCTGAGATTTATTTCTGGTAACAAGGAATCTTATTCCTACCGACAGAAAAAAATTCAAGTGTTTTAAAAATTTTCACTCCTACCTTATTTCCCAAGGGATTCCGAAGTTATATATGTATAATATAATGTATTTAAATCCAACTTGTTGGTAGTACCTATAGTTAAGCGCCTTATATTCCTATTCCCTAGTAAAGTTTCTACAGATAAAGATATAATGTACAACTGTCGACAAGATATGGTAATCGTCAAGTTGCGGTTCTCTAGGCTGGTAGCATCGCTCCTGCTTCTTCAATATTGATTTATTCACATTTCTTTTATAAAGATGTTTTATATTTTGCTAAAAAATAATTGGTATTATTTATTATAGATTGTTTGCCAAGGCTCTACAATGCCCTTCACAAACAAACAATGAGAGTGGTCCATCCATGGTAACCACTATGAAAGAATCAGAGAAGACGCCGCTGGCTTCGCTCTATGGGGCAGTGCAGGGATTAGCTGAACTTGGGCCCGAAGTTATTAAGGTAGGTTTGTTATGATGCCAGACTTAAAAGAATCACATTGTGTCTAGTGCTGGTCCTAATGAATAGTAATAAAATTATTTTTTAACTTAATGACAACAATCGAATACTTTGCATCTGTCGTAAATTGGTTAGGGAGAACTATCTTCTAGATTTTAGTATTAATAGCGAAATGCAGCAGTGGACGCTGTTGTGTCTTCAAATTGTTGGTCAAATTTTTAGTAATGTATTGATCACAATGCAGGTGTTCATACTGCCGCGCGTGAGATGGCTGGGCGAGCGCGTGGAAGGTGCTTTGAGCGGATTGGGCGGCGCCGACCGGCTCGCAGCCAGTAACCTCAAGCATCAGCTGCTGAAGGTGCTGGCGCCGGTCGTGAGACAGCTGCGCTCGCCACCGGACAACCCTGACGACTACAAGTAAACATAATAAGTTACTGTTTATACTTCTGGTTGGAAGACTCTGTAAATTATTTCAATAATTTATCTACAAAGTAAAAAAATTAAATCCATAAAAAAACAAGAAACCTGTCAAGATTGTTATGTATTCTTGCAATTCGAATATTTCCACTACTCTAAGAATCCTAAATAGTTCACATCACATGCCATCACACAAAATTCAATGTAAAAGCATATACCTAGTCATGCATTTTGTTTTATAGACATCACGCTCATGAGGTCATATGTTTTGTTACGAGAGGGGCCAAGTTAAGCTTTGGAATGTGATTCCAGACGAGACTACGGCTACCTAGGCCCGAGCCTGCAGCAGATGGTGAGCAAACTCCGCGCGTCGCCGTCGAGCGGCGCGGCGAGCGGCGCGGTGGCGGTGGTGACGTGCACGCCGCCGCTCGTGCCGCACGCGCCCTCGCCCGCGCCGGAGCCCCAGCTCGCAGCCACCACTCAAGGTAGGCTACAGCTCGAGCTGCAGCAGATGATGAGCTGAGCAAGCTCGTCACTTCGCCGGGTCTTATAAATTTCCATATACGTATTACAACGCAGCGAAATTTGCGTCTGCACCATAACCATCATTTCAGCCACAGGTAAGTCCACTGCTGGACATATGCCTTTCCCAAGGATTTCCAGAATGACCGTTGGAAGCGGCCTGCATCCAACGTCTGCTCAGGCTTCAAAAGTCAAGCCATAATCTCTCGTCCTAATTGTTTCAAAAACTAGATGCACTTTTGACATTTTGACTATCAAAATCCCTGTGTGTGTTAGTTTTCAAAGTATTGCGATGGCATCCATTGTAAGTTAACATGTTTTTCTTAATAAAAAAATTGTATTTTTTTTTTTAAATTAAAACTTTGTTTTTTAATTAAGATGTTATGGTGTTTGATGCATATAATACGGTACTGTGTAACAGAGTCTGTGTCGAGCCGCAGCGTGGTGATCAGCGCGTCGCCGACGCCGCAGTCGCCGGCGCCGGCCACGCCGCCGCCGCAGAAGTTCGTCATCGTGTCGCAGCAGAAGGGGCCGCAGGTAACAATACCGCCTAAATGATATTTTCCACGGGAGTTTTTGGAGGGAAAGTATTGGGAGGAAACTATCGCTATGTCCGCGCTGTATTTAATTTTCAAAACTTAGGTTTTTTCGAGTATTTGTGCATAATATTGGTGGAGTGTATTGATATATCTTTGTCACCAAAATCTCCAAGTCATAAGCTAAGTGAAATTTTTCCACCACTTCACTTAGCCATCTGACTCTGACTAGACTTACTTACTTGACTGGACTAGACTACTGACTTGACTGACTAAATTAGGACTGAAAAAGATTAATAAATTCAAGAAAGGCCTTAAAAGACTAGTTTCCATGGCCGTAAAAATAATTAAAAAACAAAAATCCACAAAATCATGCATCGCAGCGGATTGGAAATACATATGCGTCACCGACAGCCGATAGCGTCCGGCAGGATGTTGACGCATATAGTCGTCGCTTGCGAACGAACGGTTTCTGCGCCTAGTCTAAGATAGTTTCATTTCTAAGAATTATTGAATTAGATGTAGTTTTATTGGCTATTAATAGAAGAAAAGAGTCATAATACCGAAAAGGGAGAAATAATTGGACTCATGGTATCGGAGGACGATCGGACGCGACGACAGGCGAACGAAGACGATCGCGCATGGCAGTATACAATCGCATGTCGCAGAAGACGCCCGCGATTAAGATGCTGTGCGCAGCTTGGTAAAATGGACTTTAAATACAACTTACACATGGTTTAATATCCTTCAAATATTTTAAAGTCTGTTATGATATGAGTGAGCCTTTTGGTGGAAATCATTATTACTGCCTTAACCGTACCTAGCTATATCCATAAATCATTCATTTGCTTTGATTTTATTGATACAAGTGGTACAGATGTTGAAGACATTCTTCGAATATAATGTTTTTTTCCAAAAAACAAAAACGAATTATCATTATTTTACTGAGGGTAATAAAAAAAAAAAAAACATTCAGCCGAATTGTGAACCTCCTTTTTTGGAAGCCGGTTGAAAATAATACTTGTTCCCAGGTTCAACCTGCGAGCGGCGCGGGTCACATTGTGGTGCACAGCTCGCAGCCGACCATCGTGCGCAGTCAAAATGTATGTATGAACACACTTTTGTAATTAGCAGTGATATTAGGCAGAGGCGTGTTTGTGGAGTACTGTATGTGTTTGCATGGTAAAGTATGCGCTTTGTAGATAGATAAAAGTTCTAAATGCTTTAAAAACTTTTGAACTAAACTTATTAAAGGACGTAATAGTGGGTGGGATGAAGGAAAATTGCCTTTTATTTGTAAATTTATTAATAGACGCTAATAAAATGTTGATTGCGTGTGTGATGGAAAACATTGGTGTTCGAATTAATAATCTTAATTAATAATCATTAATTAAAATCTATATCCTATGTTGGAAATTGTGTGAATGTTTACATGTGTAAAAGGTGTTTAGATTGTCAAGGATGTAGAAAGTGACCTTTATAACTGTAATATTATTATCATAATTTTTATATTCTGCCTCTTCCTAAAGAGATTTTAATGAATATACTCTTTTAATCTAACCCAAGCTCACATGTGGAGAGAAAGGCAAAGTATGTATAAATAATATTCTTTTACTATTTAATGTTAATATTATGCACAGATACATTTCTAGCCGTATACATTACAAGTCAATATTGTTAAATATTGCTAAATTTTATAAGCGCACAAATTATGTATATAGAAATCCTTTTTGAATACCATCCTCAGCCACATTACGTAGAAGCTCGGGATCCGCTTTACGCCATGTAACAGAATAAATACTATATATAGTACTAGCTTTAGCCTGCAGCTTCGCCCGCGTTAATTTCCCTCGGGAACAGTGCTGTTTCGCGGGATTAAAGGTACCCTATGTCCTTCTTAATACTTCTAGCTATGTGTATACGAAATTTAAGGAAGATCAGTTCAGTAGATAGGGTGTGAAAGCGTAATAAACAAATAAAGTCACTTTCGCATTTATAATATTAGTGGATAGCCATAGCTTTAGTACTAATGTAACAATAATATTCATAGGTTTTAGGCACATTTTTATCTATTTAAAGAATTTTAGAGATTGGTTAAGTAGTTTCGAAGAATGCCTCTCAGTTTTTCTTTATATTATTCTTCTAATCGAGTCCAAATGGCCATAGACAAGACTATATTGAATTTGCCCAATACTTGGCCTTCTCCATTGCACGATTTTTTTTTTTAAATCCTGAATTGCAAGAAGCAACCCTATTAGAATATTATTTGTTTTTTTAAACTTTATTTTTCCACTAGCTGTTCCCCGCGGTTTCGCTCCCCATTAGTGTGTATGTACTATATCCTTTAACCTTCCCCAAGAATCAGGCTTTCATATACAAAAAGATATTTGCAAATCCGGCTACTAGTTTTCAAGTTATAAGCGTTAAAATAAACAAACAAACAAACTCTTCAGCTTTATTATATTAGTATAGATATAAACAGAATACTTATACAATTGGCGGACTAAACGCTAAGAGCGTCTCTACCAGTCAATGATTTATTAGTATAGAATCATAGACTTAAAAACCAATGTGAATATTCATAAAACCGTGATTGGTGCGTGATATCGAGTATCGATTGTGCTGCATGGCATGTGTCTGCGTAGTCGGTGGTGGTGACGAGCGGGCCGGCGCACGCGACGCCTCAGAAGGTGGTGGTGGTGGGGGTGCCGCCGCAACAGCAGGCCTCCCAGCTGCCCGGAGTCGTCAGCCAGGTGAGCTGGTATATTGGATAACACCCGACAAATTACTTCACCCCAATATGGACAGGAAGGAGCAGGACAGGAAATTATAAGAACTGAAAATAGTTTGTCCAGCTTACACAACATCATCATCTAAAAGCTAGAAGAGGTTTATTTAAAAAAAACGCTATTATTGTTTTGAAATTGGTTGTATTAAGGATTAAATTAAAACTCGGGCAAGTGCGAGTCGGACTCACGCGCGAAGGGTTCCGTACCATTATCTATACAAAACGGCAAATAAGTCACGTTTGTTGTATGGGAGCCCCACTTAAATTTTTACTTAGTTTGTTCTGTTTTCAGTATTTGTTATAGCGGCAACTAATCGGGAAATACATCATCTGTGAAAATTTCAACCGTTTAGCTTACACAGTTCATGAGATACACCTTGGTATCAGACAAACGGACAGCGCGGAGTCTTAGTAACAGGGTCCCAATTTTTTTCTTTGGGTACGACATCTTAATAAACAAGGTTTTCAGGCAATAAAAATCTGAATATTCTACTTTATACATCATAATATGTTGAGTTCAAAGTATGAATTTATGACGTGATGCATACGTCCATAGGCGCCGGTGTCAGTGGTCGCGAAGCCAGTGTTCTCCCGCGGGGGACCCTCGCAGCCGCCGCCTGAGCTGGACGACCTGTCCCACCTCGCCTGACAGCCGCGCCCCGTCAGCCTCACCATAGTCAAGCAGTACACCAGGAAGAAGACGCAACCCTAATTTATACCGCATACTAAAGTTCCTAGGTTATAAGTTCGACCCGTTTAGGAAATATGCCAAGGAAATTTTGTTAAGACACCTTGGTGAACACTAGCGCCACCGTCATTTGAAAATCATTATTCACTGAGAACACAAGTTAACTAAAATCCGTGTTATGTAATTATGGTTTTGGATCTGAAGTTAATTTGAATCATATTAAATTATGAAATTATAGTTCCCTATAGTTATAAATTGCAAAAGTGCTAAAAGTGGCCGTTTTAAGCTAAATTGCAATTTGTAACTATAGGGAACTATAATTTAATATGTTTAAAATTAGCTTCAGATCCAGAACCTTAATTACAAAAGACGGATTTTTGATTACTTATGTTTTCAGTGAATAATGATTTTTAAATGACGGTGGCGCTAGTGTTCACCGAGGTATCGTCTTAAAGAATGCTTATTGTCACAGTACTTATCGAAGGAAGAGTTGTCAAAGCGAGATCTGTCACGCTCGTGAGCTTGTCGCGTGAGAAAGAGATGGATCGATATTTCATGTTGGGTATTCAGCGTGTCAAACTGATTCACAGATACAACCAACACAACAACTTATAGATAGTGAAATGAATATGTTGTTGTTGGCCTGTACCCCTAGTATGAGTTTTTATAAACGCAGACGCTAGTCCGTTAGCGATTTTGTATGACATTCCAGTACAGCGCCCCTACCAGAAAAAGAAACTAAGGAATTTCATAGAAAATCCTAACGCAGTCGCTAGCGTCGTAAATCCCGTGACAATCTCGATATGTAATTAAATATAGCAAATTATGGAATAAAGTTTATAATTTGTAGTAAGTGTAATTAGACATGAATATAATAATTTTATTCGATTAACGTTTTTTTATTGTAATTACTAATTAATTTAAGCAGTTACCTACTTGTCATTACTATCTCTATAATATACGGGGAGCAAAAACTTAGGATCAGTTCCTTTTTAAACACTGTTGCCTGCCTTTCCTTTGTGCAAGCCTTTATGGTACAAGCTATACAATAGTATGTTTTTTTTCCTTTTAATTAAGCTGTAAAATAGAAAATAATATGAAGAAATAAAATCGGGCGTTCATTAAAAATAATAACAAATTAACATAAGGGGCTTACAATGAAGGGGTGTAGTATGTTTTTTTTCCTTTTAATGTTTTTTTTTCCTTTTAATTAAGGTGTAAAATGGAAAATAATATGAAGAAATAAAATCGGGCGTTCATTAAAAATAATAGCAAATTAACATAAGGGGCTTACAATGAAGGGGTGAATTTAAAGAGTTAATATCTATTTTGAAGTTGGATAGAATGTCAGATTGTACAGTGCACAAAGGATACAAAAGTAGCGTGATTAAATTTCAATAGTTCGATTACTAGCACTAGCTTGTGAACGGGTAAATAAGCTCCGAATACTCGCATAATAGGCACAATGCTTCACAATGAATGAATGCCCACTCGACTGAATTGATAAGTGGGCTGAGCTCTCGCGGGGAGGTGGCCGCCACCGCCGCCCGCCCGCCGAGCGCCTTGCCATAGAGTACAGAAGGGCTGCTTTAGTAACTTTGTCTGATTTTTGTCCTTTATGAGACATACACATTTACTGTAACTTTTATACTATAGAGAAGACAAACAGGCGTACGGTCCACCTGATATATGTTGATACCATAGTAACCTAAGGAGTAACAGAGAGAATCCTTGGTCTTTTAATAATTTATCTTTGTTACATACATAAAATGTGAATGATGGACCTGGCCTTTTAGCTACCATAGCTGTGCAACTAGCAGCCTTTTTAATATTCTTTCCCCCGTATTAAGAAACGTGTGTTAAGCCCATTTTAACTAAAATATGTTTTGTCTCTTTTTCTCTTACCTGACACTTCACGTGACAGAAAAAGACGCAACACATTTTAGCTAACATGGGCTTAACAACGGGGGTTGGCCTCGAGTCGTGGCGGTTGCGGCGGCGGCGCGTCTAGCGTCTCTGCGGCCGCTGACCAGTGGCCGCGAGTGGCGGTCGGGCCGCGTCGCTCGCGTGCACTCACTTGCAGACGCACCCGGACCGCGCTCTATCACGCAGTGTTCCCCGCGCGATCTCACGATACTCGAAATTCCCGCCAAATATTTCGCAAACTTTTTCGGTTACTTTTAATTCTTTATTTTTCTTTTTGATTTTAAATGACTGCAGTGGTTACGTTTTATAGACACATGTTTAAATTTATTTTGTGATGCGTTGTTTTACTGTGTTTTTGGTTTTGTTCTTTGTGTTTTTGCCAACATCGACGGAAGCGATTCGGTGGCTGTAAGTATGATAATATTGAATGAAAACTTATTTATTTATTTTTTGTAGTAGATTTTAGCTGTAGATAGTGTAGTTAAAAATGTTTTTTTTTTACCGTAGCCCTAACTATTTTTAAGCAATGTTAGAGCGCCCATCCCAGGTATGTTACTTACAGTACTTTCAAAATATAGATAGATATAAACATTTTTTTGCAAGCGGTAGTTATATATTTTAAACTAGCTAAGTAATAGTAATTAAAAAATAGCTAATATAGTAAAAAGCTGGCATCGCATTGACATATAAGCTGTAAAGGTATTATTGTTTCTTTATAAAAATAAAAAATAAAGAAATAATTTATTCGTAGTATCTTAGACGTAGCTGTATCAGACAGCCAAAAAACCGTTAATAATAAAATTGCCCTTAAACAATATTTTCCTAAATGTCTGTTCTATCGATATTGCTTAGTGAATTTTCCAAAATGTATAAGTAAAAATGTGTAAGTTCCGTTCAAACCGTAGCCGCATACCTACTAGTTAAAAATAATTTATGTCAAGTAATTTCGACTCGACAAGAAGAAGAACCACTCAATTTTTATTGTTAATGCTTATGCCATAAAAATCCTTAAGCCTGTAAGCTACAAATTTAATTAGATACTTATTCCCAGATAAAACGCATTTGCCCAACAATGCTGCAATTATTTTTATTGCTTGGATGGTGCTGCGGCTGAAACACTCCAATGTAACTGTTTTCACACAAAGCGTCATGAACAATGCTATTCGTTCACTCAAACTCTCAATTATTGCTGGAAATATCTGTAGGATGCTAAGCTGACCCGTTAAGATGAGCGTCCATCGCTCGCTACGAGAAAAGTCGCGGCCACAGCAGTTTAGTTTGGTACATTCCTCCAGCTACCAGCGAGCAGTTTAGTTGGTAGAGCCATGCTCTACCAACCTTGCGGTTATAAGAACTGGATCTCCGGAGGGTGCGCTGTACTTTTATGCCTACGCCATTATGAAAACATGTGATTTACTTAACTTAATATTTTTATTGGCATTACGAATCATAGGTTAATTTAAAAATTATACTATGCTGTGATCTCGGGTTATAGTCCATAGCACAGAGGATATTATATACTTAGAGGTCCATAAGGCGGTACATATTTTTTTACAAAAAACTAGTTTTCCTAATAGTGCTTCATTATTGGTTTGAATTTGATTTGGATCCATCCATGAAGCAATTCCTTTTAAAACTGGGGTTCCCCTTGTATGTGGCCAAAGAAAGCAACTTTCCTATTCCAAATAGTGGTCATAAGTTCGCGTTTGCATTTGGCTCATTCAAGCACTTTGACTTTGGATGTAAAACTGGTCCACGGTATCCTAAACATTCTGCGCAACAACCTTGTAGTCTATCACAGCTATCTTTTCTAAGGACCCATGTTTCTTCCAATTTCTTTATAAAATGAATAAAATGAAAATATTTTGAATTAAAAAAAAATACTTTTTTTGAAAACAAACCATTATCGTGAGCTGGTCGATCGAGCTTAACGTTAGTGGTTGCCGAGCATAAAATCGCACGGCTCGCCCTCGCGCCGCTCGTCCTATCCACTGGCGTTCCCTAATTGAACATTGCACTAATGAGCGGCGTTGTTCGGTACAACCAGCAATTATACCCTCCCGAGATTACACCCGGAAATATTCGAAATACAAGCCGGGACCCCGGGACCAATCCCGCCAAAGCGATTCTGACAATCGTAATTTCAACATTACCGATGCGATGCAAGCCGGCATTGTGTGGTGCAGGCCACATCTTTATTGGGATGTCTCTTGTAAATTAAATGTTGTTTTTATTATTTTTCAAGAATCCAAAGTAAAAACTGGGCAATTGGGTATGTGTCTTTTCTCAAATCAGTAAGTAGTATACGGTGCACAAAATAGTAGGGTAAATTTGAACGCGACATTTTACTAGTGTTTTCCCTTCTTGAGGTACAGTGGGCCTCATAGATGTACTCCAGATAAAGGGTAAGAGTGTAAGAGTAACTACTTACTTGGTTAGTTTACCCCTACCCCTATTTAATGTACATATCTATGTGTGTTAGGACAAGATTTGGCAGTTACAAGTAACTTTAGACCTTTCCATTATTTGCCTCTTACGACGCCCACAGAAAGAGATGGAGAGTATTCTATTCTTAAGCTAATGACCACACACGGTTCTATAAATTAATTTTATTATCTTTTACGGGAATCAACACCTGCCGCTGCCGCAGAACCTGCTCTGACAGATTTTATTACCCTGTAACTTTACTAATGTTTCTTATGTTATGAACTTATGATTTAGTAAGTAGTAAGGTAGGCATGAGGTCACCGGCTTCTGCGTGGGAAATACCACCTGTTTTTTATAAAGTCAAGCTATTTGAAGCCCTCTCCCTGACCTGTCACTGTCGAGTACTATGCAGAGTGCTATAATTTATTGCAAAAGTTTTTTTATGCAAGAAATTATATATACATTGCTAGTTTTCCCCGGGGCTTCCATTCCATTCACCATAGCCGTTCACCATGGAAATGTTGGGAGTCGAAGTTTCTTCCCAATTAGGTATTTTTCATTTTTTCTCTTTGAGAACCTTCCTCGATAAGAACTTACCAAATGCTTCTGCCACCAGTTAGTTTACGCACGCTACTGCCGGCCGGCGTAGCCCACCCACTATTGTTAGTCCGCCACCATACATTTCTACAGCGATCAATAGCATTACGGTTCCTGTCAACCGTCTAGTCTCTGACTTCTGGTCTACCCATAAATAATGGTCTCAACCAGTGTAAATGTAAAAGTGTAAAAACAGTGGTTTTTTACCAGGTTGAAAACCCTTAATTTTTGATTCTTAAAAACATCGGTTTCTGTCCCTGGTTGAATGAAGCTGTTATAAGTAGATACCTCGTGATCTTGGATTCGAGTAGAGTTCTTAATTAAGACATTGTTTTAGTTTCAGAGACTGGTTTGTCATTCATGTCGCACGACATTTTTTAACTCAAAGCATAAGTACACTAAGTAGGTACAGGAGGCACATCACCTAACAGTCGAGGTAAACCTACATAACTATGCTAATACGGTTGCCCATTTCTCAATGTCCACCCAGCACTTTAGTATAAGAAGGTAAAATGTCGTTGTGTAAGTGATCCCCGTGAGGCGCTCGCAGTTTTCGCTGAGTTAGCAAGGGCCGTGTGTGGCAGACCGAAAAAAATAATTTGGCTCGCTCGAGTTCACCGTGACTTTTCCAGGCGGCCGTCCCGTGCATCTGGCGGGACCTATTATTAGGGGACGGCTCTTAATGCTTTCTTAGGTATTTTTATATGGCTGCCGTCTTAGTTTTTACGATTGTGATTTTTATTGAAATCCCCCTTCCGCCGTACGTGGGTGCTCGTGATATGCCTGCGGGCGAAGGTGAAATACGAGCCACTTCGCCAGATTTATTTTATAGGACTGTGTCCGACATACGTTCTTTACGTTTATGTTTTTCCGAGACAAAGGATTCTTGTTTTCCTTTTATAAGTAAGTACAAGTACCTTAAAAAGAATGTTCTATGAAGTATAATAAATCTGTGTAAGTATATGTGCAATCTTGACACTGATGACATTACATGAAATAAGAAAAACACAGAAAACATTCTTAAAGAGATCAGGTATCTTTAAGTAATTTAAATTAAATTATAATTTAGAGAAAATGATCCTGTCATGTAACTTGTACTTGTTTTCAAAGAGCGAAGTATAATTTTAAAAGCGGAAACTCCAGTGAAAGCCCGCAAGAGCGGCGCCAGTCCAAGTTTGACGTGAAGGGCTTCGCTGGCGAAAGTTGGTGGAATGGAGCTCTGAACTTGCTGTAAAGTGGATAGGATTTCACATGTAAGTTCTGATAATGTGGGGTAATAATTCTGACTACATTTGAGCACTTAATTTTGATAAATCACTATAAGTATAAAAGTCGTTTTCTCTGTCTCTATGTCCTTTTGTATGTAAAACATACAATCTTTATAACTACCGCAACGGATTTTAATGTTTTTTTTAATAGATAGAGTGATTCAAGAGGAAGGTTTTATGCCCATGCGAAGCCGGAAGATAAAAGAAAAAGTTTAAGGAACATTTCCCTAAAAATATAAAAATAATATCTACCACGGCATAATGACTAAGCAGTAAATAACAAGATAATAAATCTACGTAGCAGAATTTCTGTTTCCGAGCTAAGTATTCGATACGTCTCTTTCAAGCGTTTGATCACATTGAATGAGTCTTTATTACTTCCCATGTTAAATAGAAGAAAACACGGGTTACATGTGTGTAAATAAAAGATTTAAATAGCAACACGGCAGTTGAATGAGACTGTCTCTTGCCTCGTACATCTGTGATTATATGCACATTGCTCTCATACAAGGGTGCACTCAGCATAATTGAGGAAGTCGAGGCGAAGAATACTTGAATCTACAATATTACCTACAAAAATATGTTATTTGCTTAAGAAATGCTGCTTATGGTTTCTTAAACTATATATATTTTTTTTATATAGGTACTTCATGGATTATCTTTGCCACACCAATTATTTACAAAATAAAAAAGGCAGATGTCAGAATTATCCCTATGCTGAAGTTCCCAACGACTATGATATCCCTAGCTGTAGATCCTCGGGAGAAAGCTAGTATATATAGCGATATACTTCTATAGACTATATCCCGATATAATAATATGCATGCACGATGCACGTTACGGCTGGTGAGCATTGATTGCAGTCGTTGCTACATTAGTTTTAAAGTTGTTCTGATAAACATTATCCAAACAAGAGTTGTAAGACAAGGCCCTACGCAAACAGAGTATTGTTTGGATTGAGCAGAAGGGGCTGCCGCGCCGGCTCGCTCTCTGTGCTACAGTGCAAGCAATAAGTGCAACAAATCGCGGCGCATGCTTCATTTGATCTGACACAAATTTATCCGCGCCTCGGCTTTATTTACGCCGCCGCCGATGTTCAGTTTGTCCTGACAAATTCATAAATTACCGACATCCTCGCCACTGCATTCGTTCAGCTTTTATTTTTGTCACGGATTTCTTGGTCGGCCGTATCGACGGCAACCTCTTTGAAGTATGGCTCATTAGTCAACTTTGTACGCTGACTATTTAAGTATTTTGTTCGCTGTTAGCTTTGTGTGGGTGTAATCTGATAAAAATGGGTTTACTTTATCTGAGAACTAAACATTTTTGTTAACAAATTATAAATGTCTTTAAAAGAAATTTGATTTTATGATTTTGAGCAAAATAAGTTTATTGATAAAACAATGTTTTGTTGAGTTAAAAGTTTAGAAGAAGTAAGTTACCTTAATTTTAGTCTTGCTTTTAAATTTTAATGGTTTGATAATTATAAAAAATTCTGTAAAAATATACTAGTTTAACTTAAATTTACAGCACAGCCGCAGTCCCACTATTAAAAGTAGTTTTATAATTACAGCTTTTGTATGAAATATGTTTAGATGATATGCTAGCTATATTTAGTATCTAATTTAAGCTGCGAGGTATTTGATCGGCAATTAGTGCTTCGAGTGCAGGCAGGGCTGTCTGGCTGAACACGCGAACGTTGACTCACGCTCGTATTGTTTTACCTATAATACAAACATCGTCTTTTTAGCTTTTTCCCCCCCATTCTTTGGTTAGTACGTCAACTAACTCTAGCCTAGTAAATAAAACAGTATTAGCCAATAAAGATTTTAAGATTGTTGAAAACCATAAATGCAAAATAATCTGCCAGACGAAAACTTCGATCGCCTAAAAATTCATCGTCTCTGTTTTCTTAATTAATTAGTTTTGGTTTTGGTTGAGTATTTTATAGAAGTCGGCTGAGTACAAAGGCTTTTTTATTTGATTTCAAAGAAAGACAATATCGGTAATTAATTAGTGCCTGAAGCGTGCAAGGGCGGGTCGTACGGGCGGCGGCGGCGGCGGCGGGCCGTCTAGCCCGAGTAGAGCGTAGCGCGTAGCTTTGTTTGACCACGCGCGTCTACGCGGCGCGGCCGCCCGCCCCGCTGTGCTAGTGCTACGAGTGCTACGACGTGCCTACTGCTCTACGGTCTACGAATTCTACGATACAACATTGATTTAATTATTTTATTATTGAATTTATTTCTTTTCAATTTATAAGTAAACATTACATCTGACCTTTGAGACGTTTATTACTTCTAATATATTATTTTTATTTTATATTATAAGAAACTATACTTAATACCATTTTTAGGGTTCCGCATCCAGAGGGTAAAACGGAACGAAAGATGGATGATGGATTTGTGGAGTAACAAGATTAGATAAAATATGTATGTAAGAGGAAGTATGAAAGTGGCCCCAATAAATGAGATGTTAGAAAGCTATAGATAAGGATGGTAAGGCCAAGTCGTGAGGGAAGGAAAGTCATGTAACGCAAAGATTATTAAATATAAAGATTACGGAAGCTAGGAGTAGAGGAAGACCAAAGAAGAGATGGATGGATTGTGTGAGGGAAGATTTATGACCAGGAAGGGTGTGACGCAGGAAATGGCTGGCAATAGATATAAGTGGAAGGAACTGAAAATGGGATAAGGTAAAGGAAAAGAAGTCGTACCCAGAAGTTAAACGGACCCTATTTATTTCTAAGACTCTGCTGTCCGTCCGTCTGTTTGTATATGCAGCCTGCATGTCATAAACCGTGATAGTTAGGTAGTTGAAAAAGTCATAATGATGTATTTCCGTTGTCGCTTTAAAAACAAATAGGTACTAAAAACAGAATAAAATAGTTATGTCAGAGGGCTCATACACCAAACTTGATTTTTTTTCCGTTTTTATACACAATGAAACGAAACCCACTTTTTTTACTAATTATTTGTATTTAAATATTATGGTATTATAATTTTTATGTTAATCCTTTATTAGATACTAGCTGACCCGGCGAACTTCGTACCGCCTTTCTTAATATTTTTTTCCATAAGAACCTTGTACAGAGTATTAGAAAACTACAAAAAAAAATCAGCCAAATCGGTCTAGCCGTTGTCATGCTATGTCGTGACAACGGAAAACGGGTTTCATTTTTATATATATATAGATTATAAATGCGGAAGTGAGTTTCTGTGTGGTTTCGCTTACACGGCTAATGAACTGATTTTAATGACAAGGTTTATAGATAGATGAGGCTTTGTTAACAGCTAGTATTATCTCAAATTCCAACTAGTACAATTTAATCACATTTCGTAACGAAGTTCCTAGTTGACTAACAAACCCCAAATATGGGCGAATACCACATTGAAGTCCGCATCATACTAGGTATTTTACACCGCGTACATTGACTAATCAACTACCATTTTGGTTATTATTTTAACATATTTACTTATGAATAAACATTTACACAAAACTTTGCAATATGATAATAAGTGCAAATATTAATTAAATCCAGTTGCTTTTAATTTTCCACTGAAAACTGCTCACGAGCACGCGCATCAAAGATAAGGCACGAAGCCCTCGATGCGACTCTCCCCACGGTTCCAGGAAAAAGCTGGATATTAGTTAATGCAAATATGCATCAGCTCCATTTACATTGGATTAAAACTGACATGATTTATCGACGCGTGCTTCGTTTCAAACGATACATTTATAGTTGATATTCAAAATAAAAGTAGTAGCTGGGCACATTTATTTTAAAAATAAAAGTAATAAAAATTAAAATTAGAAGACGCGTTGTTAATGTTGTTATATTATAAAATCGAAGTATTGATATTGACAAAATCTTAGAAATGTTAATTACTAAAAATCCATTCCACATTTTTTATCGAATAAAATGTGAAAATATTTTTAACGCCGTCATATTTTAAATTATTATATGTATTGATCACGTCATTTACTTAAGTAGATAGGTTTCCTGTATGAATGTCCAGTCACCACTACAATATCAAATTAACAACAATAAACTAACAATTGTACGTTTCACCGCCTCGACTTAGACAAATCGCCGTTGTATTGGACAATTTGTTGAATAATCCTGGCATTTGTTTCAATTATTCCGGTTTCCTACTTGACGCCCGTTTACCTACATTTGAACCGGGACAGGGATTTGTCGACGTGCATTGAATATACATTGGAAATTATGTTAGTAATTATACTAATAGATATTCATGAATTGTACCCATTCTGCGAATGAAACCCACGTTTAACATTTCATTGTTATATTCAAATATATTTCGGAAATTATTCAGGGACCGTTACCTCAGAATAGATAAAATGTCGTTACGCAAAAATTGTCCATCCCAATTTGTTTGTTTTTATGGATTTGAAGCAACGGGTTTTTCATCATCACCATGATCAGCTGTCTACAACCCATTGCTGGGCATAAGCCTCCCTCTGCCTACGCCATGCATACCCTACTCTGAGCCGGGCCACCGCAATCCAGTTGTTGCAAGCAGCTTTCCTAATATCATCGACCCATCTAGCCGATGGAAGCCCAATACTTCGCTTTCCGTATCTTACCACTCCGTTACAGCCACTCCACCGACCATTTTTACATGACCGGAAGTGCTACGAGTTACATTATTCCGCATGAATACTAGGGAACTCTATATGATCTAAGGGGGAACTATAGAATACAATTAGCGTTAAAGTATTGCTTATTAGATCACTAGGAAATACTTAATGGAGTCAGGTGTTATGTCATTTACAGAATGTCCAAGAAACTTATAATTATGGAAAAAAAAATTTGATTATATTTTGCATTACATATGTGGTTAAAAAAGCTACACTATTCCCTAACAACCTCACTACCACCACTGTTAGTTTCAGTGTACTTGTCACCGTTAATAATTATAGATTTTAATAATTGTTTTTGCCAAAAAAACCAAACTGACTTCATTTCCTCAACTAAAAAGGATGAAATAATTAATACATTGTTGTTTAAATATGCTTTATATCAAAAATTTTAATAAATCTGAAGTCGGTGCCGATTATTTTAATAAAATATGCTAATTAACGTACCAGCAGCTATTCAACGAATTTGTAAAATTGGCACCAACGTCAAATTTATTAAAATGTTTGTTATGAACACTTTTTAGTTTTGAATACGCAATACCTTATAACTAAAAATTTGTAAACACTTTGCATTTTGGAAAGTCGGGTAAACGTCATCAGCGTCGTCTCACCTTATTGACATGGAATATATCAAAAACGACCCAAATCGCAATAAAACTTGAAGAGTTCCCTCGATAACTCCATGATTCCATCATCAGATCCTGATCTGATTACTATGGAACTATATCGAAAGTATACCTTTTCTAACAAAAAAATAATTTTACCAATCGATTCAGTGGTCTTCGAGTAATCGAGCAAGATATATTACAATAAAAAAGTTGTAAATACGTTGCATTTTTGAAAGTGGGTTAAAATCTCTATACAGTGCCTGGAAGCCTAAATTTGTCAAACAAACAATATGACACTGTTTATCTGGAAGCCAATAACAGTACCTTTATATTTACAAACGGAAAGCTCGAGGTATTTAAGTCAATAGGTATTATTATTCGTGTGGGGAATTGAAACGGATGATCTTGATTAATAACAAGCATTAGTTATATGGCTATAGTAAATGTGGCTGTGTCGAATGGTTCATAATTAGGGTATCATTGTCCCGGTGTAATGAAGCGCGGTGGCTTGCTGCGACACGGCGGGGCTTTGCCCCTTGCATCTGATTGTAACAAATTGAGATTTCTTTCGGTAATATACGCAATTATACAACTAAATTGCTCTTGCAGCAATGAGACGATGTGGGCTCGGAAATGAGTCGTCATTTTTGTTTTGGAATAAACTAACCAAGCCACTTTCAGAAAGACCGATTAAACGAATAGGCAATCTAATGTCTGCATGGACATCAGACTAGGAATCGCATTCTTTTGTTTTTTTTTTTACTAGCTTTTTCCAAATACAATGCTTCAAAAATCCCAATAGTTTTTTAATTACTGTTGGAAAATCTAAAGTAAGTAATTTGTAAATAAACGAAAAACACTTTTAAGTATCTTATCTCAGTACAAATAATCAAAGCTCGGTATAAACACGCAGCTTTAGCTCAGCTCAAATCAATGGATTTGAGCTAAGCTAATGCTGCGAGTCATACAATGATTTCAAAACTAATAACCTTACGGGGCCCGGGACTCTCATGATTCATTGAGAAACAGGTATTTTTCCCTCCGCAGTCAGGTGCTATTATTTATTAAAGTCGCCGCACGAAAGTCACTTTCTTTTAAAGTTTTAAGTCCTACCGGCGGCGGCGGCGGCGGAGTTGCCGGCCAAACACACGCACGCAGCAATCATACTGCATTTAATCATCATTAAAGCGAAATCAGCGGCGCCGCTGCACCGCGTCAGCTGTAATGCCGCCCGTGTTTCGGCCGTTTTTGCCGCCTCCGAGGGATTTACAAACCTTTTAAAATGAATTTTCACGCTCTTTTGGATACCAACCGGCTATTTATTTGTAGCTTTGTTGCAATTTTTTGACGCTCACGTCGTGGGATGTATTTGAATGCTTTTTAATATAGGTAACATGTAACACCTACTACGGTATTATACTTATTATGCTTCAGTGTATCTGCTATTATAACTATATATACTTACTATAACTTTAAATGATTTTTTGATTATGCTAATTACAATACAAATGATTTCAACGCGTTCGAGTTAATCAACGGTACCTTTTAGTTACAATAGTTTAACATATTTATTATTTTTGCCCGACGGCTACACTACTCAAAATTCAGGAAGCTTTTTAAATAATGTCGATACTTGAATACTCTAACTTAGTTTTAGTCAATTTTTTTTGCTGTTCATATAATAAATGTAAGTACAAAAGCCTGCTTCGAATAAAGGATTTTTGTAGTTTTAGTTTGTTCCACGTCGATTGTTTCGTATACCACCCAAGCACGTTTCAAACGTGACTTAATCATCTTTGTAGCTTTTTGCGTATTAACCCTCATAGAAAAGTTTCGAATAATAATTTTACATTGTAGCGCGGCGACCTATTTAAAAATTATCTGCATATCCGAAACACAAAGCGGGCGGCCAAAAAGCTCAGTGATCTTTTGTGCGGCGACCAGTTATGACAAAGCGAATGTTCCACCCTCCGCGGCAGCCTTTGTCTCCTAGATCGAGATAGACGCGTAAAATTTGATACGGGAATTATTTTATTAGATCCATCGTACACGTGCGCGGCGTGACGAATGGGATAACGCCGCCGGCTCCGGCACCACCACCGGTCCGACGACGGAACAATTGCATTCCACATGAATTAACCATAATAGAGACGCGAATAGGACTACGGAAGCTTTGTGCCCATAGCACCGTGACTTGATGTCCGGAGTCAATTGCCATTACGTAGTTGAGCGGGCTACGCTGCGCTGTAATTCCATTTCACAGTCACACGGACCAAAGCTTAAATTATGTAGGCGTTTATCAGATTCAAGTCCCAATTAACCACTCAACCGAACTAGCCTGATAAACACATTAGCTAAAATTCCTAGTGCTACAGTGACATAAATTAAAGAGTTGAACGATACCGTAGATTTATTTCTGCTTTGTGCACCGTCTCAAAGCATTTAATTTGTGTTCAGCAATTTAACGTTGTAAGCCATGACGTCGCGTGTACGATTCCCCATGGCATTAACCGGCTATCGACTTAGCAAGTGAAACTAAATTAATTTTGCGATTTCGAAATCGCCCGTTTAACTTTATAAATATTATTATAAGCCTTATTTATATATTATATCACGATCTGTACTGTAGGTGGGTGGGTATGTTTAGTAATTAATTGCTACATTTTTTTTATTTTTAACTCTACAAGCTCGCTCCAATAAAGTGTCTGTTAGTCGAGGACTGCGCTGCTAATGCATTAATAATGACGCTGTGCTGTAACCGATACACGTACCGGCAATATTCATAGAAAAGATCAAAGAAAGGTGTTTTGTGCGCTGGCTTTAGAATAAAATTAACTACGTTGTATATTACATACGCATTGACAAACTTTTGTAATAGCATATATCGTTTAGTTACGCAACTGTTGTTTGTAAAGACCCAAAATTCGCACAAAGCCTCGTCCCCTATCAAATTGGAAACGGTGCCATCGGCAAAGCGTGTCCTTGGCAGGCACGACGAAACGTCAATGAAATTTAATATTCCGTGTACGATAACCCAGTTATCGGAAGGTAAAGCGGAATATAAAAAGCAGCAAGTACTGCACGGCAACCCTCGAGGGTAGTACCGCTTGCCTGCCCGCCGCCGCCGCACGTAAGCTACATTTTGCTACGAAGTTGCTACGCACGGCACGCTACACTTTTCAGCACTTTTATTATACTTAGAATTTGTTGTTAGTCAATGGTTTTCTATTATATACTAATAAATAGCATTAATTAATGTACCTGTCAGTAGTTTAAAATACTTTTTTTTAAGATTACAAAAAATTATAAAACGTTACTAGCATGCCAATGAAGTGAATTGATACACCCTAAAATAATAATGCTTGTAAACTTAGAAGACTTTAAATTTTAACTACACTGAATAGTTAATTATTCATAGAAATTTTCTGCAAGCAAACCTTCACCACAGCACGGCTAGAGAACTAAAAGCAAAACTTATGGCATCTTCTTTTCAATAAATGTTGTTGGTTATGACTATGGTACTCGTTCTGAAGCAAAATTATTTTTATAGGGTAGAAAAAACATAGCATTTAAATACTAATACTTTCATAGTCGTAGATAAAAAAGCAACAATATTTGTGGTACGCAATAAATCTTAATTATTTTGTTGCAGCATCTTGATGAAACATAATGTCTGGACTAAAATGTGTCCCAAAATGATGAACAAAACTCGATCCAGAAAATGAGTTTATTTGTGGATTTACGACAGATCAAAACTTCAGTCACAAACCTGTCGGAAATGGTCGACAAGTTATCCTCCTCAGTCAAGAAGGATTCGATACAAGAAGAAGTTTCCAAAACACCAGAACCAATGGCCTACGGCAACCCAATGTCTTCAATATTCAAGCCAACGAGCTTGGGGTTCGGAGTAAGATTTTCTAGTCAAGAAGACATTTATAAAGATATGCCATCTTCTAGATTACGGAGTCACGTATCGCTTCCTAATTTAGGGAAAACTGATCCAGTTTTTGAAAGACCGACCACATCGCGATTTGGAGATCGCGCTAGAATTGTCGAGATCGACGATGAAAAAGAAAGCAAGCCAACGATACAAATATCATCAGAAGATCTCAGCGATTGGATAGTAGCCTCGATAAACAGACGTCCACACTTTGATGACAACGGTGAAACGCACCCGATGGACTTTTTAGAAAATATTAAATATTTTATCGATGAACTGAAAATGACTCCGGAAAAACAGTTGCCTTTCATCATATCTTGTCTCGAGGGGATCCCTCTGATGTGGGCGCGATGTTTTAGGAGCGAATTCAAAGACGTCGAGACTTTCTACAGTTCGTTCGAACAAGAATTTTGGGGACCAGATAGACAGAAGTCAGTGTTGTATGACATGAAACTGGGCAAATATGAAGAATCAAGTTCGCGCATGAGTATGTCCGAGTATTTTCTGCACAAGATATCTAATTACCGTCACTTGAACCCGCCTCCTTCGGACCTGGAGATAGTGTACTCGCTGGCGGCGCACTTCCCGCCAGCGGTGGAGCTGGAACTGCGGCTCGCGCCAAAACCCACGCTGCGTGACGCGTATCGCGCCCTGCGCCGCAGGGAGGGCGAAACCGCTGATTTCCTCCCCAATTATCTCTATGAAATGTGCGAGGCGTTCCAACGAGGTTCACGCCCAGAGTCAGCCAGGCGACCAGACTCGTCGCGCTCTACATCTAAAACAGAAGGATATAAACTTCATAAATAATGATAGTGTACCTACTATACTGTCTTCTGTAAAAATACTTTACGAATCATTTCTTATGATTATTATTGCACTTAAATAACAGCATAAAATCAATAATGCCCTCTGTATAGATAAAACACGATATTTAGGTACCTACACAATAATCACTGCCTTAAATTTAATGTAGATATCTAAATCCAAAACATTGTTTGAAAACAAACTATGAACTTGTCACGACAAATTTTAATATACCTAGTTAATAATAAATAGTTTTACGTTATTTCTCGTATTTTACTTAACTGTCCTTGTGCTGTTTCTACTATATTTGCTATGAGTACGACTTGTAAATAATTTTTTGCAATTATTAGTTGCAAAGTGGCAGAACTTTTTTGACGTGAGTTTGAGAGAGAATCCACTTTGTATAAAATTCTGATTATGACCCTCTCCTGTAGAACGCTCCTATCTTCTAGCAATGATGCAACTATGCCAAATGTTCGTCAATACGAGACTGTTTTTGAAAATGCCACCTCAATGTCATATGGCCAACAATTTTGATTTTGATTTTCTTACAACAGAGCTTTGCACGAGAGCGAAGGCAACTGGACTGAGAGTGACTGCGGCGACGCTCGTCGAGGCGGAGCGCTATGGGGCGGGCAGGCCAGGGTGTGCCGGCGGCAGACGAGTGCCATGCCGCACGTGGCCGTGGCGGCCCGTTTGGCCAGGTCGGCTTGCCTAGCTGCCCATGTCGGGGAACGGTGGAACTGCTCCTCCATTGAACAAGCTCCCAAATTCACTCCCGATTTACTCACTGGTAAGTTATGGTCTTTACTTCATTATGATCATAGGACGCTGATGCAAATGAAAATAATGACGAAATTGCCATTAGCGATTCTAGCCGGTCTGTAGCATAAAGCTCCGAAATAAATACCTACTACCGCTTGATATATTCACCTACTGTTATTGTAGGACGATAAAGTTATATTATAGCATTCTATAATCTGTGATATAGGTGAAATAATGGTGCTTTTCTTAAGCGGACTGTCTGCTTATTTATAAACCAATCCCATCTATATAAAATTACCAACAGCCATTGAAAAACAAGGAAAAGTTACAAGTATCCGCTTAGCTGTATAGAATCAGACAAAGAGCCTTTAAACTGTGCATGTCTCCAGATGCCTCCCATTTATTGTCTCGAATATAATCAAAAGAAAATGCGAATAATATTTTCCTTTTATTACACAAGCTTTCATCATCTCGCGTGAGACTCAACAATAAATTATTCGAAAACAGTGAAGGAAATATTTTCGCGTTTATCTCACGTTGGCACATTTCCTGGAACAAGTTTTTTGAGCAGGCACTTTTTTACATGTGATGGGAATAGCTGAATAATCAAGCTAACCTAGGTTCCATGCCGCTTCGGTAAGTTCCTGCTGCCTTGTTCAATTTATTTTAACCGCATTCAAATGCATTCCGTTCCCGTCTAGAATAGGACTTCCGACAGTAATGAAAGATAAGGGAAGGCAAGTTTGTCGAGTCTTTTAAATTAGCGGCTGGCATTGTGCTGGCGCGGCGGCCGTGACGGCGGTGGCGGCGCCCTTTCTTCGGCCGCACGCCGAACTCGCGGCCCGTTCCGCACCACGATTCGGTCGGGCGGCCGTTTTTATTCACATGTCACATCCACAGTTTATTTATTGCTTCACGGGTAATTAATTTTTAAATTACTCCATTGTTTCGCACTTTAATATACATGTAGAAAGAATTATTTCATGCCTATTTGTAGTCACGCCTGTTGCGTCTCTACGACAGGACTACTTTGAATGACAGTGCTGGAAAAATTAATAATAATTTATTTACCTATCTTCACAAATTCTCTTTTGATTGCGGAAACATTGTAAATAAATACACAGATAAGTTAGCAAATGAGGATATGAACCAACAGGGTAATTTCGCTAACACGAAATTTCATTGCATTCACATTCCATTCAATGTACTGTACTTATTGCCCCATTTGCATGCAAGGTAAAAAGTACATCCAATAACGACAACATAATGGATGCGTAAGGGAGGAAACTATTAAATAAGGAAGACGGCACGCGATCCGTCGACGGCGGCAGCGCTTCCCTGTGCAACAAATAAACAGAAACCAACCACGTATCTTTAGTCATCCAACGTTACGATGGCTATAGGTAGAAGTTTTTATACGGTATTTAAGTATAGGATTACAAAACTAATTGTGGAAAGTGTTAGTTTTGTTTAGAAAAGCCCAGGTCATTGGAATACGAATTGCCGATAGCAAGTTCGTTGCCGACGAAGGCTTAACTTTTGTACAGTCTCTATTTTGTATCGCGCCTCGATGGTGTCTGCACAACATGTCGTGAGCGTCGTGACGTGACCACCTGTGCGCTATTGATCCTTTCGAAAAATGTTACCGATAAAAGAGCAAGTACTTATTTTAATCACGAACTTTTACGAAATTAGGATAGTTATTGTAACGTGTGTCTTGCGCTCTTTATAAATCTGTGATTTCAAAATGCTATAGGTAGGTACTAGTTGCTGTTGCCTACGACCAAGACACCGATATCGTGCCAAAAAGTACCTACATAGCCTTTTTTCTTCCTAAGTCACTGTAGATAATAGAAGTAAGGCCCACAAGATATTATTTATACTATTTTCGTACTAGTGGTACTAGGTGTTTTAAGTATATTTAAATGAAATTTTTAGTACATAGTACACACTACCATTTCGTAGGTTAATCGTAAAAAAGTAACAGACAAGATTTGCATATAGTTGCAAACATATAATTTCATTTAATTTGCAATACGCTCTTTATTTTTTTCTTTTTATACCTACACAAATCGTCGCAGACAGACGTGTCCGTCACAAACAAGAGGGCCTTTGTGATCCCATTTAATAATCTCGTTAGAGCTTACGCTTGTCTTTGTAGATAAAAGATAAAACCTAAAAGAAATGGACTTCTTTTTCGCATCAGTCGTCTACAATCAGCGTTAAAGGAGACTATGAAAAACGACTAAAAGTTAGAAATAGAAAAGAGGACAAACAATAGCGCAGTTTTTCTAGTTTTAGCATGGTTGGCGACATTGTGCAGTTGGCAGCGAGTGCGCTACGCCAGTCACTGCTACGAGTGCTACGACCGGATGCCGACTACGAACGAAATACGGCGCATTGTTTTTGGTCACCAGTCACCACCACTTCGAGCGTCTACCCACTTTCGGAAATTAATTGACACCGACCGTTGTCGGCTACAAATAAAACCGTTAGGAATCTTTGGAGTGCTCCAGGCTTGCTTGATACATTTTAATTAAAAGTTTTACGAAGCGAATACCGTCTGCGGTTGTTGTGGTAATGAACGGCGAATTACATTTCGTTAGGACTCTTAACTACCTATTTTCGTGAAGTCTATTTGTTATGAAAATTAAGTTCGTTCAAAATCTATTCTACGTATTAAAAAAAAAACAAAAATAGTTTGTAATTAATATAGTGTTATCTATCTATTTTAATCAAAATCTAATAATAAAATCGTAAAAGACTCAGTTCTGTACATAGATGATATTTTCAAAAAATATTTTATTTAACGTCTATATCGATAATAGAAAGCAAATATAACATTTTTTAAATTGTTGTCTGTCTGTATATTTGAACGTCCATTACGCAAAATCGGACTACGGATTTAATGATATTTGGTATGATTATAGGTTAACACCCAAAAGTACATTATGCTATAAATTGCGCAGAGTTCCCGAAGGATAATCGACTAACCTAACTACTACTGGCAAACCAGCGGCCAGCATTGCTTCAATGTCTTCTAGTTGGCCCGAATGAAAGTCAGTTTTTGTGTTTTGGGAAAAGGGAACTATAATATTTGATAGCTGACTTGATCGAGGTGGTTCTTTTATAGCTGGTTGTGACCGTTCAGCCGTCTAAAGAAAAACAGTACATTTCCTACTCGACTAAGTACATGATTTCTAGGTGTATAGTTGCTGCAAGGTATTTTGAAGATATAGCAACGTTAAGCTGACCCTGTTGCATGACAAAATATGAAGTATACGCAACTCAGCAACTTTTAGCAGTAGTGCATGGTCGCAGTCGCAATAAAAAGATGTAAGCTAACGCCACAAGAAGTTAGTAGCTGTCTGTAATATAGATTTAGGATTTTTATGTGTATTTGTTGTGGGAATTTATTTGATTTATTCGCAATAATTCAGGTAAAAATCTAAAATAATTAAAGATCGAACGCTACGCGGACGCTATCCGTACTTCCATATTAATTCATATCCTTACTAATATTATAAATGCGAAAGTCTGTCTGTCTGTCTGTCACTTCTTCACGGCTAAACTGCTGGACCGATTGTGATGAAATTTGGTAGGGATGTAGTTAATGACCTGAGGTCAAACATAGGCTACTTTTGGGCGCGATATAACCGAGTCCCACGCGGGGCGGAGCCGCGGGGAACAGCTAGTATTTATATAATCTACA
The DNA here is from genome assembly GCA_947044815.1 of Apomyelois bistriatella. NCBI lineage: Eukaryota > Metazoa > Arthropoda > Insecta > Lepidoptera > Pyralidae > Apomyelois > Apomyelois bistriatella. The sequence goes on from OX345691.1 coordinate 6,369,382, forward strand.
ACCGACAGTCTTCGATTCTGGATAATAAAATAAATCAGCCAGCAAATCCTTATTGATGAGACGTGACTTTTCTTCAGAAAGTGGTCTTAAGTCTGTTAGAGGAATGTTATCGGAGGTTCGCCTTACATTAATACAATGCGATCGGCAGTAAGGGTCGGACTACAGCGCAATGGACAAAAGATTTAATTACACGCATGAATCAAGCGTGGAACAGGGAGGAGGTAGGGGGTGAGCCGGCGCCCGGAGGGGGACGTCGGCGATAACGTGAACGGTGCACTCACGCGCGATCCTCGCTGATATTCTCTGTGATAAGCCGGCTCCGAGCCATTGTTTAGCTGACTGAGGATGCGTGCGGGCTCTATCACGATCGCGATTAGATTGTTAGCGACTGATGAAAATTTTGTATGGCAGGCACTCGAGAGCAGGCGTACGTATACGCGATTTCGGCGGCTGCACTCACGTGGTCCGTGGCGAGGGCCTGCGCCGCCGGGTCACTCCCAGCTTGTTCCTGCGCAGCGCCCCCTAGAGCGCCTCCTCGCCCCCCGAGGCAAGCGCAAATCACACCAGCTGAACCTCATACTAGATTCAAATGGGGAGGCTGTAGCGACAACTATCAATGGGCAGAAAGGTAACGCGCCATATTAATAGAGTATGAAAATAAAGAATTATGTATATAATTGCACCAAAGGTAGAACACTGTATAGTACAAAGGTTGTGCATTGGCCTTTCTTACGCAGTTGTTTGCCACGTACCTACTTATTAGAAATAAAGAAAAGATTTATTTTGTCCTCAGATTTGCAAAACAGTTCCTAGACGCTCACGAAATCGACATCCGAGACGGCAGGATTGAGGATGCCATAGAACTCGATACGACCAGTACCGAGCCCAGCACAACGACCACCTTGGAGCCGACGACCGCGCCCCCCGTCGTCATTCTAGTAGACGACCAGCCGGAGCCGCCGAACACCACGCTCCCTCCGAAGGCGGGGAAGAAGGGACGCCGCGGACGTAAAAGGTTGCCACGGTCGCCGCGCCGCGGGAGACCTACCAGGAAACGTTTCAGAGACAGGTATTTTGATTGCCTATTCATTAATTTCATAGAATTAAATAATCTCTGATCTATTGAGCAATCAGCCATAGACTGTCAAAGCAGTCGTCACGTCAGCTATAAACGTATTTATAAAATCAATAATAATTTAGTTTTCGTTGATTAAGTTTTGTAAGTGACTCTCCTAATTTTTTTACCACAACTTAAGGATCGATATAATCAATCAAACCTTGCATGGCCCTGTCTAACGGGCCTTATGGTTACTTTATAATTTAGTATTATTTCTTTAACCTAACCTACCATTTAATACATAATGTATTTTGTGTAGATACGAATACGAAGACCGCAGTTCCCGATCGCGTTACCGCAACATCGAATACCGAATGGCGGCCGACGACCCCCGCTTTGACCCGCAAGTGGACCTGCGCACGCGTCTCGAACGTCTCCGTCCGCTCATCGCTTCCGCTAATCTGCTCAATTATCGGTTTGGAAGAAAGGTAATATAGATAGTTATGTGTACAGATCAAGTCCAGTAGGTATAATTATTTAAATGAGGAGCTCGATAGCCTAGCTTAACGTAAATGTTCGTAACGATAGCGCGCATCAAACGAAGGCGAGTACGCGGCCTTAATTGGAATTGGTCGCCATTAGTGGCATTTCTATCTAGTGTAAGATCATAATATTAAAGCTAAGTATGAAAGGGGACAATAGTAGGGTCGATTACGACCCGCATGTCTGTATTTCCGCACTAACTCTGTATTGCTGCATCTTGGCATTACGCACATGTTGCTCACATACGTTAAGTGCTTAAAACTGTGTTGTTTAAATCACACATTGGCCCGCTAAATCTTGCACTATTTATATATTCAGCCATAATTTTTGAAGTTATGCCCTTAGCATTATTATTTCGACAACCTCTGTAGCATAGCGTAATGGATTACACGAAAGACCGCTCCAATCTGGAGGTTCTGGGTTTGATCCCCAGCCAGGGCAAGTTATAAAATGGCCTTTTCGTAACTTTCCTAAGCTTTGGGCGTTTATGTTATGCTGAGTTAGTATCCTACAATACAAGATTCTATATTTATTTGGGGCTTGCTCAATGTATGTGATTTGACGTTATATATAATTTGTTATTCAATTACATTGGCAGTTGAGCATTAGTCCCGTGAAAGATAGATGCGAGGTTACCGTAGCCTGTTTACATTTACGACACCTTAGGCCAAGTTATGGCCAAGGATGTTTCAAACATAAAATTCTTTGTTCGTGCGTGACTTGGTTGACGCCGCTGGTAGGTAAGAAGAAAGCCCCATATCTCGTGCGAAGTATAGGTAGCAGTGATTATTCATCGCGGCAAAGCAACCTGGGTTCTTGGTACAGGAACGTCAGTTTTTAGATTTAGCCCTCAGCTACCGAAGGGAGGAACTACGAGGAGCGGACTAGATTATTTTATTATATTCCATGATTGGGAGGGATGGTTGCCATACTAAACACGCTTGACACTTGACAGTTGGGTTGGCGAGTGCACATTAATAATAATTACCTAGTACCCAGTTTATTTGTTATCTAGTAATTTGAATTTGTAAATATTGTGTGGTAAGGCTGTATCGAGCGGCATGCGCACCAAATGCACATGCCACGGCGTGTCGGGGTCGTGTTCAGTGCGCACGTGCTGGCGCTCGCTGCCGCCGCTAGCGCGCGTGGCGGCGTCGCTGGCGGCCGAGGCGGGCCGCGCCGGCGCGCTCAAGCCGCGTCGCCGGCAGGCGCGCAGAGCCCGGCCGAGGCTGCGATACGTCACGCCTAGCCCGGACTACTGCGAGCCTGATCCTGCAGCTGGCTCGTTGGGCACTCATGGAAGGTATGTTGTCATTTGACGCTTGCCTTCTGTTTAGAATAGATTTTTCCCTGTCTACTAATAACGAAACTTCAAGATAGCAACAAGAACGCAGGGACCCAATATAGTTGACCATGATTATTTTTATACAGAATGCTAGTGCTTCCTCGAAAGTGGTCCGGGCAAGTTGAACACGCATTAGAGTAGCAAAGACAATCACAATACCTTGTCAGCGACCATTCGCGCGCTGCCCACCTTAATATGATAAAAATAGCATTTATTTAAAAATCTCTATTGTGTACAAATAAACATAACAAAGAAAATATGGACTTCAACAAAAGGCCGACTTTTCCCTGATAAGAATTACTTCCAGTCAGCCCATAAACCAAACCGTAAAAAAAAAATGGTTCATAATGTCATTTATTTCACCTGCAGGCAGTGCAACGCAAGCCTAGGTTCTGGAGCTGGAGGCTGCGGGCGGCTGTGCTGCGGCCGCGGGCGACGCGCGGTCCGAACATCGCGGTTGGAACGCTGCCACTGCCGCTACCACTGGTGCTGCAGGGTCGATTGCCAGCTCTGCCGGCTCACCACAGAAGAGCACTACTGCAACTAACGGCTGTTACAACCGCGCTATGTGTGGAAGACGTAGAAAATACGGAATGTTTAAACGCAGAACATTAACTTACAACAAAAAAAAAAAATTTCATCATGGAAAAAAGTATAAACTTCAAAAGTATGTTTATCTCATGGCAATGTACTCGCGACTACGTATATAGTACCTACCGTGACATGCAAACCACACACGCTACCAGCCATAACGATATGCTTATAGTTATGAGATCAAATCAAAATCAAAGCAAGTTGTAGTTTTTACTTTTTTGAGACTGTCAATTGATGTTTATATTTTTTATTTTATATTTGATGCTTAAGTCGTATAGATATGGCATATTATATTTTCTCTTTAATGTTCTATCTTCTCTGCATACCATACGACAAGATTTCAATATCTACGAAGATTACAGATAAACGAAACGAAAAGGTAAAAAGAAATTCTTTTTAACAGAACGTCATCTAGTTAATCAATTAAGAGTAGATTGCATAAGTTTAAATCTTCTGCGCTCAACGCCAGCCATATTACATGTTTTTTTATCAATTTTACGCAGAAGTGTACCGCCGAATAGAAGTTCTTATAGAATCTTTAGGTTATTTTTTTAAATTAACCTGGTGTTATTTAATGGTTGCCATATGTTTTTATGTGTAAATATTCTTACGAATTTTTGTTTTTATAATTTGTAGGGAACTAAAAACAAACATAATTATAAACTTACTGCTTTTCCTAATTACCAGTTAACTGACGAATTCATCTAATTTCAAAAATCACAAATCTTTTAATACCAAAGATTATGTACACCAAAATTATATACCGTAGCTTTCTGTGGTTACATAAAAATATATCAACTAGTCATTTAAAATTTACTCAACACGATGTAAAAATCTTTTTGAATCTTAGTACTACCGTAGATTAGAACGTAAAGATGTTAGCGGACGATAATTATATTGACAAAGTAGCTTTATATTGCTGTACTTAGAGTAGTGTCTCACTTATTTATTTGAAGAACTGTCGATTTTACGAATACTCATATTCATAGTGTAGCATTCGTCTTGACAATAATGTAATGTGCTTAAAATAAGAATACACTGGTAACGTGAAAATAATTTTGTTTTGCACAAAATATTCCTGTACATATTTTTGTAGAAATCAGCTTTTAGTATCTTCAAATAATAATTAAATTGTAATTTAAATAATTAATGTTTGTCGTCTTAAGACTATTGTACTAGTATAGTAGATGTCTTATATGAAAGAATAGGTGTATAATTTATTTATATCCGTTGTAAATAAAATTCGTACTTAGAAGTAATATTTGTTTTTTTGTTTATAATCTTACCTCAACCAAACAAATAAAAATAAATAAACAGTTTCACACTGTTTATTTGTTTTAACCTTAGACAAATAATAGTTTTTTATTAGTCGTGTAATAAATGCAGATTAATTAAGTGGAGTCTTTATTAAAAGGCAGTTTTTGGCATGTGTAAGGATTTTATTTACAGAAATTATCATTATTAGTAATGATTTGGTGAGTGACAATTTTACCGGGTATTTTATGTAAAAAGATTTACTTACATAGTAAAAAACGCAACAAAATTACTAATTCTAATGGTCTAGCAGTAGAAGTTGTCATATAAACAAATATGCGACACACTAGTAATCAACTTATATTGCAGAGGTTCTCATATAGTTCGCAAAAATCTACGTAAAAGGGATACAAGCTGTAGAAAAATACCCTTATTGAGATCTTCGACAAGTCATCCTTAACTATAATGGAATCATACATGAAGGAAAATAATCACAAAAAATGTTTGATTAATTAACATGTTTGTTAAATTTTATAATGTGAAGTTAATTTGAAATCAAAAATAAGTCTTTGCACTCTTTATCACCTAAAAACATCACATCACTTTTTCTTAAGACAAACATTTTTTTTTATTTTACAAAAAATTGCACTAAGCTGTTTGTTTAGCATGTTTTCATTATTACAAATCTCGGTGGATAAACGAAAGTAAGAACAAATCAAAATTGTTTAAATATTTTTTTTGCCTTAATAAATATGTCATTAAGAATGTAGTACACTTCTCAAAACACAGAAAGATGGCACTCAACCACCTTTTAAAGAAAATATATCCCTCATTCACCATATCATAGATAATCTACATTCGTCCTTTACAAATTGAGCGCGTACTTTAAACGTACTCCCTGGTAAATATTCTCTTGCCTATCACATACAAAATATAACGGTCAACTGAAATTTATTATACTAAAATGCAATATCATTTAGTAGATCATAACTCCGTGTGTTGATCGTGGTCATTTTCTGAAAGAAGAAAAAAGATAGTCTCATAACTGGATCTACAACGATATATATTCTATCAATAAAATACTGAAAACGTAACTCACTTATGTGATGTTCATGTTGAATATCTTCTTGATGGGAACTGTCGATTTCCTGTAAATTAATTGAGAATTTAAAATAATTTTGTTTATAAATAAAAACATCACCTCCTTCCTTCTTAAACGCAACGACTTATAGTTATACATACAACTTTGTTAATATCTTAAAAATAGCATGTTTGCCATCAAAACGTGTTTCTATAGTATGTACCATTACCTCTTATATGACTACTATACTGACACATGTCTAATTATACCGTATACTTCTTGAATCTCTTTCTCAATTCATGAATATCGTGTGACGTTGTTATAACCAAACACACAAAACAAAAAATAGACGTTGTAAAGGCTACCGATTATTAAAATAATGCCGAATCTTTTATAAATTGTACCTCATAAAGGAAAAAGGCCCTGAAGTCTGGGCTTAGGATGCAACCGAGAAATTTAGCATGGATGGATGATAATGGGTAAGTTACCTGCTCAGCATCAGTGGTGTGGTACAGTCCGCGCCGCACCCTGGCCTGCAGAGCGCGGACTTCTTCGTCGTACGTCTTCCACTCGGGGACTATGCGCATGGCCGCTGATAGCTTGGCTTCCTTTGTCATGGGGTTGTTGCACTGAAATAATAAATCGGTTAGAATTGTGCCGCCTTTTACTTGCATCGAGAAAATGTATTCATTTAAATTTATATTGAGCCATAAGCTTCGACTGACTTTAAGAAAATCGATCAATTCAATCTGCAGCAGCATTATAGTTGAGGATGCAAAGAAAAAACGCTAAAATGAGAGAGAAATGTCGCCACAGTTCTTTATTTGTGTATAGGCTCTTGTTATTTACTATAACATGGCGACTTGACCAAGTTTTATTCGTTTGGACCGCGACAAATAATTGAAAGAGTAAAAAAACTCTCACTCTCAAACATTATATTTTTTAATGCAAGAATCTTCCCTTGTTTCGTTGGGTTGTCTAATTGTCGGACGACGAACTAACTTTTCGGTATTGATAATGGAACAAGATGGATTGGTAAGTAGCAAACATAAAAACTACTTACTAGATCAATAGTTTTGGCATATTTCTTGGAGTTATCGTCGCACCACGTCTCGCACCAGAGCCACTCTTGTGGCAACGATTTAATTGCAACTTGATGTATCATGTTGTTAGGTAAGTCTTGGTCTGAAAAACAAAAAAATAAAGCATCGGCTAATAAGAGACATTGTAAATATTCTTATACATTTCCGACTGGTAGCGGATTGCACCGACAATGGCAGTCACAAACACGTTTACATCGTAGTCTGGCTGATCCCCGATAATAAATTGATAAATAATACATGATGACGCATGGTAAACTCTTCAATACCAGAATACAACAAAAGTTTATCGCAATAAATAATAAAATTACAGAGCAAGGAAATTTCACATTGCCCGCGCGTTACCAGATGCCCCGTTTTCGATAAATTTCATACAAACCACCGTGACGGGCGTCGCCGAAACACACTCTCATAAACATAACACTCACACTCATATGAATTACTACAGGGGTAATGTATCTATACAGTCTTAGCGACTGAATGGTTAACATGCTTGACCGCTACTCAGGAGGTCCCAGGTTCGATCCCCGGTCAGGTCAAGATGAAAAATGATCTTTTTCTGAATGACCTGGGTCTTGGATGTTTATCTATATATGTATTTGTTATAAAATAAAATATAGTATCGTTGAGTTAGTATCCCATAACACAAGTCTCGAACTTCCTTTGGGGCTAACTCAACCTGTGTGATTTGTCCCTATATATTTATATTTATTTATATTTATATGAGCCTTTAGCTCACAGCCAGATCGCTTACAGAGACACGCGGTATTATTATTACTTTCGTTTCTATTGGGGCGCGAGCAAAATATTTCCTTGATATTGTGGTTAAAATATACGGCCATGACGTCATCATTACGATTTTGTGAAATTTCTTCTACTTACTTTAACCGCAAAATAATTCAACAAACCTTTATTGTACATAAAACAAAATTGTAGAGAACACTAGGCGGACAATGGTAAAAGCGTTATCTAATAGAACCCATGAATGAAACAGATAACTCGTTGGTTTTTTGACGAAATCAGTTTTACTTCTTCGTTTGCTTATTAGGGATGTTTATTTATGGCAATATCGCCTTTACTATTAGTTTCTACTTTAAAGAGACTTACCCAAGTTGGAGAGACTGTTGGGGTCCTGGCTGAGCGCCTGGTACTGCCCCCTGAGGCGGTCGCCGGCGGCGATCCGACGGAACCGCTTGAGATCCACCACGTAAAGTGCGCTGATGTGGTAGCTGCGACCTTGCAAATGGTTGCGCCAGTAGCCCTGCTTCCAGAACCTGATATTACACGATATTGGTTATATGAAGTGAAAGAATTCACATAGACGACGTTTTTGATATGACATCTCCAATGTGACAGGCGTCGGTAAAACACAAGCTTGAGCGACAGACTGGTTTATTCTTTTAACCAAAGAGAATAATGATAGTTGTCAGTACCACAGAATACATCACACTTTACAATGAACAATTCTGTGTAAAATTTACTGTGTACAGGAATGTATACTACCTTAGGTGTAAATATATTACAACTTTATTTTCAAAGGAACCTGATAATATTAAACCTCAACTTAGGATATTAAACTTACCGAAAACCTTCCATCTCTTTTCTACTGTCACAGAAGGGGGTGTAACCGTACGGAGCTCCGCCCAAGTCCAATTCTACTAACTCCTTCAGGTCTGCTCGAACAATCTGCGAATAACATTAATTAAATAAAAAAATAATAGTTATCAATCTAGGTTCTAGATGAAAGTATAGCAAACGGCCTTTTAAATAACAATTGTTTTATCATGTCACTATTCAAAACTTTATTACAAAGACAAAAGGTTGAGATTGAGATTATTCACCAAGTCGACAATATGAACATGATCTCTAATGAGTTCTTGTCATGTTACTAGGAACAGTTTATTGAAAATCAGAGTCAGACCATTTTTCAATACTTTGTCAAGGTCAATATTCACCTGGTCAGCGTCAATGTCATCTCCTTGACAGTGTCAAGGAGCGGGAAAACTTCATCGCGGAACAGAATGTTTTACTATTGATTCGGAACTAGAACTATTCAAAACCTTAAAACAAAGACATAAGGTACAGATTACTCACCTGGTCAGCGTCAACGAATATGATCTTCTTGACATGCAGCGGGAACAATACATCGAGGAAGAGAATCTTGTACCCCCAGATGGTGCGCTGGCGATCGCGTTGTCGTTGCAGCCACCGCGGCCATTGGTATTGAACCAGTTCGTATTCGAAACCGTATTCACGGGCCATGTATGGAAGAATATCCTGGCAAAATCAACAGACAGCTATTAAGCCCATTTACAATTTGCGGCAAAAAAGTTGACCTAAAACTTTAATGGCCTTGAATGCGTAGTAGCATTTTCATACAAATTTACTTTGTGCCAAAAAAATCTGTTGCAGAATATGTAAAAATACCTTTTATAATAAAAATTAATGTATTCATCTTGTTTACATCATATAAGTGTTAACCCGTTTGCCATTCAATTCATAGGCCCATAATACTTTCCTCAAGGTTTGACTACTAAGAGCAAAGAGGATCAATTCAGCGCGTTCAAACAAACTTTATTAGTATATCTATGATTGGATAGTGATTTCAAAACAAAAAATAATAAGAACAATCTTTACACATACCTTAAGCGACGGACTAAGATAATTCTTGAGGAACCAGAACTTGACTGGCGACTTGGTATTCTTGAGGACCGACAGCATCATGATGCGCAGGAACCGCTCGTAGAGATGTCCGGACGCCACTGAGAACACGTTGATAGTTTCGTCCTGGCTTTCCTGATCCTCGCCGCCACCGAATGAACTAAAATAACTCGACAAATTTATATTTCTTCCTACTTTCAAAAGTTTCATGTATCTAGATATATGATGATGATATATTCAGTATGATTTTAGATAGGTATATGACAGTTTGTATACTCCATATACATACACGTATAGGTATGTATACCTTATATACGATTTTATTATTTGCAAAGATCATGATTCCAATGATGTTAAAAAAACATTTAGCAGTATCCATACAAAATAGCTGAGGCATCTCTCTTAATTAACTCTATTTTATCGTCAATACGGTTCAAATTCGACACAAAATTAACTTTTACATAACCTGTTAATACTTCAACAATTCTTATCTGTTCTGAAAACCGTGCCAAGGAGAAAACTTACCTCGCGATTGAGTTCCAAATTCCACCAGAGTTGCCGTCGTCACTCTCGGCTAGCAGCTCCAAATGCTGCTTATCCGGTTTCTTTTGGACCCGCAGTTTTATCACGTGGCTTCGGAACGAGCTCATCAGCACCTGGATGTCTTCACTGCCCGCTGGCGTGTCCGTGTTTTCGTGGCTATACAGGATAGGCAGAAAAAATTAAATGAAATATTTGTAGGAGCTTCTATGTGCTTTGGGGAAAACGTTACTTATATACTGGCGTGGTTTGGCGCAAGAAATCTGCAGCTCTGTTGCCCACAGTTCGTACCAATCGCAGCAGTATTCTGAGTGCAATAGCCGATAGGGTTGATGTTCTTGAACCCGGTCACTTTTAATGATACAGTACAGAACTACTGACATGGTAAGAGCGCTGTGACCTTGCAACTATGTAAGTATTGCTATATAAGTTACACTATTACTAACATAGAGTATTACTAACCCCTTAGCCTATGTTGTCTTAAATAAAATTATTATTATTATGTTTGCTCACTTTTTGTGCTCAGGCGGTAGAGCCTGGTAATGTTTGCCAAAGCACTATTATTATTGTTACTTACAAAAAATATAAATTCTAGTAAAGGATGGAGTTTTTGTGGGAAACATAAGTACCGCTTTTTCAAAAATAAAACATTAAATATTTTTATAACTAAACAAAACATTATAAATACCATACTTACGTGAACCTGCAATTATTAAAAAGTGCCAGATATAATCCGAATCTAAAAAATATGGAAAATCAAAATACTGTTGACATAGTAACTAAAACGATTCATTTACCCTTAAGACGATACCTCGGTGAACACTAGCGCCACCATCATTTAAAAATCATTATTCACTGAAAACACAAGTTATCAAAAATCCGTGTTATGTAATTAAGGTTCTGGATGTGAAGTTAATTTTAAACATATTAATTTATTAAATTATAATTCCCTATAGTTACAAATTGCATTATTGCTTAAAACGGCCAATTTTAGCAGTTTTGCAATTTGTAACTATATGGAACTATAATTTCATAATTGAATATAATTAAAATTAACTTCAAATCCAGAACCATAATTACAGCAGAGGGATTTTTGATAACTTGTGTTTTCAGTGAGTAATGATTTTTAAATGACGGTGGCGCTAGTGTTCACCGAGGTATCACCTTAATGCTAGTTAGGCTGAAGGAACATAGCTCCTTAAAATAACATCGTAATAATACATTATAAAACTTAAATATACATTTCACACAGTATATTGGGTAACAAACACTCACCCAACAATCTCATAGATATCATCCGAGCGGCCCGGCCGCAGCCGCAGTATCCAGGCCCCGGGGTTGGCCTTCAGCTGGAAGTAGCCGAGGTTGGCCATCACGATGGTGTCCATGAGTTCCGGCTTCTCCCGAGTGCCGAGGATGAGCTGCAGGCCACGAGGAGGAGTGCCCAGCGTGGTGTCCCAAGCGTGGCCTTCCAGTAACAGGTACTCTAACTCGAATTCACTGTTAAAAAGAGTTAATTCAATAGGTGAAATTAGTGAAAATAAATATCCTAGAATATACTTAATAGGAAACATTTGTAAAAAGAGAGAATATCCTAATTTGTTATTTTTAACCATAGCGCTTAATATATAACAACTAGCTGTTCCCCTTGTTGTGTATGTACTATAGCCTATAACCTTCCCCGAGAACCAAGCTATCATACGCAGAAAAAAAAATTCAAATCCGACCTGTAGTTCCCAAGTTATAAGAGTTCAAACAAACAAACAAAACTCTTTAGCTTCATAATATTATATATAATACATCAAGAAAATAACTGAAATCATTTAAAATAGAAGATCTCGCACCACGTTAGCGCTCGAAAGGCAGTTTCGAAGAACTGATACCGTGGTTATGATAATTTTACATGGTTAATTGAACGTGTAATTTATACAATATGATATCATTTCCTCTATCTCACTCGCTGGTTGACTGTAAGAGATTTCTGGGATGTCCGCCGTTGTACTTTTTGTTTTAATTGTATGCTTTTGTATTTTTATTTTGTTTTAGTACAATAAAGTTACATTATAACAAACAAACATATATAGACGATACGATGAATTTGCTTGTGTTGTTTATTTTTGTCTCTCCTTGTTACACTTAGTATACTTCACTCCATATCTCTAAATCAAATCTTGAGTCTGGACTTCAGAACCTCAGGCAATGACCACATTTGGGCACTATAAGTAAGGTTTTGAAGGAGATTGGGGGAGACCTTTCCCAGCAGTTTCTATTTCTCCCAATGGTTGACTGGTTTTAGCATTAAGTCCGCCAATTGTATAAATATTTTGTACTTACATACATACATATAGTCACGTCTTTATCCCATACGGGGTAGACAGAGCCTAGGGCCATAAGACCTTAGGCCACGTTTAGTATCATGACAGTTGAAACAGGAAATCATTAGTGGGTTGCTATATAGCCGCATCGCCTATGTTATGATTCCCCCATTCGCCGATTCCCTCAGTCGACTTTTACGGCTTGCACGGGAAGAGAAGCAGCTGGTACATTCTATGTTTTCTCCCAGACCAGCGTGGAAGTATTTTGTACTAGTGGAACAATAAAGTTTTAATAAATAAATATAGGTTTAAAAAATAAAGACCTGTGTACTAAAGTGTCGACATCTGCCAGCCGTATATTGTCGAGGTCGTAGACAGACTTGACGCACTCGACGAGCCAGTTGGGCGGCGTGCGCAGCTCCATCGACAGCAGCGGCGCGTGCGGCAGCCGCGAGAACCGCGCCAGCGCGCCGCCGCTCGGCGCGCCGGACGGCGTGAACGACAGCTCCGGCTCCAGCACGTAGCGGTAGAAACTGAACAAATTAACATTAACTAACTATTAACTTACCAAACTGAAGAGGATACTTGGCGAGTATTTAACCTTTGAACCAGGGTAATTTTAGACTGAATTTTGATTTGTTCGCAAAAGTTTGATTTTATGAATAAAATCAAAATAAGGTTAACATTATATTTAAAGGGTTTCATCTACGTGTTTCGTATGTAGGTATATCTGAAATATTGCACTTTTTGGTGCAGTAGATAGAACGTAAAAGCGCAACAAACAAACATACTCACTTTCGCATTTATAATATTAGTTAGGAAATTAGAAAAATAAATAGTACAGTAATTTTATATAGATCCGTGCGTCGCAGATTAACGTGTCAACGAAGAAATCGCTGGCCGCAGTTTAAATATTATATCTAGATTTTCTCACTTTATAACATTATAGAATAGAAATCCATACAACAAATTCTGCTGTTCTTTACGCTCCGATTCCGACACTGTGGACGCGCAACTTAACAAGACTTTTATTAAAATCAATAAAAGATTTGTTGAAAATTGCTACTTTAAAAAATCTACACTGTCTAAAGAAACTAGAAAGAGACAATACCTCTTGAGCGGCATGTCGGAGTTCTTGTCCTGCGGGTTGAGGAACAGCTTGATGCGGCAGTTGACCACCTTCCTCAGCAGCAGCAGCAGAGGAGCCAGGCGCTGGGCGGCTACTGAAGCCGGCTCGAGGACAGCCACAATCTGTGCGGAAATCATCTTGTCTCTTAAACTGTTAAACCTGACTCTTATTACGATACGCATAGGAGACTTATTGCCACGGAGTATCTTACATAAATATATCTATATGACGACATGAACAGTACTTTATCGGTGTTCACTTAACGTCCATATTCTGCATACTACCCTCTAGTTATTTAGGGTTTCGTATTTTATTTATTTATTGTTTTTCGGGTGTCTTAACTGCTTAATATAAAACATAGTATATACAAACAATTAGAATATTGGAAAATGCCAATAACAAGACCACCTATTAGAAGTTTAAAAGAACGTAAAAAAGCCTAATACGAGTAGTTGGTTTACCTTCTAGTTTAATTTTTAACATTAAATTTATGAATGTTTTAAAAGCGTGATGAGGAACTAGTATTTGACTTAAATTTATTATCTAAGGAGCATAGCAATGAGACACATCGCAGTTCGCGAGCGGGGTTTTCTACCTCTAAACAATACTCAACACTCATTGGTCCTGTTCCGATTCTAACTAATAGATAATCAAGCATAGCTATGTAGAGTTGTGACTCACTTCGACAGCAGCTTCGTTGTGATTGGTGGGTGGCAGCGTGACCACTGAATGTTCGGTGCGCAGTCCCGACGGCATCGCAGTTCGCGAGCGAGGTTTCCTTCCGCCCAACATAGACAATACCTCCAAACATGTCTCAACACTCATTGGCCCACTGTCCTGTCCCGATTCTAACTAATAGACAATCAAGCATAGCTATATAGAGTTGTGACTCACTTCGACAGCAGCTTCGTTGTCATTGGTGGGTGGCAGCGTGACCACTGAATGTTCGGTGCGCAGTCCCGACGGCATCGCAGTTCGCGAGCGAGGTTTCCTTCCGCCCAACATAGACAATACCTCCAAACATGTCTCAACACTCATTGGCCCACTGTCCTGTCCCGATTCTAACTAATAGACAATCAAGCATAGCTATATAGAGTTGTGACTCACTTCGACAGCAGCTTCGTTGTCATTGGTGGGTGGCAGCGTGACCACTGAATGTTCGGTGCGCAGTCCCGACGGCATCGCAGTTCGCGAGCGAGGTTTCCTTCCGCCCAACATAGACAATACCTCCAAACATGTCTCAACACTCATTGGCCCACTGTCCTGTCCCGATTCTAACTAATAGACAATCAAGCATAGCTATATAGAGTTGTGACTCACTTCGACAGCAGCTTCGTTGTCATTGGTGGGTGGCAGCGTGACCACTGAATGTTCGGTGCGCAGTCCCGACGGCATCGCAGTTCGCGAGCGAGGTTTCCTTCCGCCCAACATAGACAATACCTCCAAACATGTCTCAACACTCATTGGCCCACTGTCCTGTCCCGATTCTAACTAATAGACAATCAAGCATAGCTATATAGAGTTGTGACTCACTTCGACAGCAGCTTCGTTGTCATTGGTGGGTGGCAGCGTGACCACTGAATGTTCGGTGCGCAGTCCCGACGGCATCGCAGTTCGCGAGCGAGGTTTCCTTCCGCCCAACATAGACAATACCTCCAAACATGTCTCAACACTCATTGGCCCACTGTCCTGTCCCGATTCTAACTAATAGACAATCAAGCATAGCTATATAGAGTTGTGACTCACTTCGACAGCAGCTTCGTTGTCATTGGTGGGTGGCAGCGTGACCACTGAATGTTCGGTGCGCAGTCCCGACGGCATCGCAGTTCGCGAGCGAGGTTTCCGTCCGCTCAAAACGGAGAGAACCTTCAAACGTGTCTCCACGCTCATGGGCCCGTAGTCTTCTTCCGATTCTAATAAGTTGAAAGGCATTATTGTTTTAAGCTATATTCATTCAGGTATTACTTTGCGGAAGTCAAAGTTAGAAGTACAAATTACTTTGCGTGTTAGTTCATGCAAACTACTGCCGGCTGGCGCCCTACCTATTACTATCTAACTGGTGGCGGAAGCACGCAAAGTAAGTACTTGTCATTATTGTTTTTTTTTTCTGGTAGATACTGGTATTTAAATTTATGTTTGAAATAATTCAACTGTACGAGTAATATTTTGGTATAAGTGGTATAAGTAAGGTATAAGTACTTTTTTTGGTTTAAACCAGTATTTTCGATAGGTGGCGGTTTCCCACAAGCAAACAAAATTCACAAACAGGAGACATGACGTCCGACAAGCTACCGGACATTTCATATAGTCATCCCAAACTCCAAAGCAATATGGCAGGAATGCCAAAAGGGTCGCAATGGCATTAGTCTGCGTTTTTACACATTCTGTAAATAAATATTGTTCTAATTCATGTGTTTTTTCCCCGCTTAATGACAGCTCTTCCTTTCCACCTTTTAAGCTGTATAGCTTTTATCTCGGGCTGGACCGCCACCTGGACCACGGAGGCAGTTACGAATTCAATAACTTACCATCATCATCTTGGAATACTTCATTCTTGGAGGATTTCTTTTTGTCTAGCACTTCAGATATCTTGTCACCATACACTTGGTTGCTGTACCTGTTAGTTAAACAAATGATAGCATCATTTAAACTATTGTTAGCACGAAAACTTTTCAAACCATCAATAGTCACCAACGCAAGCCAACTTATCGACAAACTACGAAAACAAACACCTTGACCACAGGCTAAATATGCATATTTAGCCTGTGGTCAAGGTGTTTGTTAAGATCCGAAGGTCTTGGGTTGAAATTTCTTGGAAGTCAGATTCCAGCTACCATATGGTGATCGTTATAGATATATAGAAACCAGATAATGGCCGTGAGGCGGTTTCTAAAGACAATCTGACACCATGCTTGCTTTGCAGGGTGGATTAGCCTTCTAAACCAATGGAAAATCGAGGTAGCCTCTAGGCAAACCATATTTAACACTTTGAACGCCGCAATCGCAGACACAATAGTTTTTTTGGTCGCGCACCGGTGGGCGTTCATTTGTCATTGACACAAAAAAAAGATCAAAAGAAAATAAATTTAAATTTCCTCAACCCCGGATAAAAATCTAGGTCCAGTACACAAGGCAAATATGATCACTGAACCCAAGCTCACCTCTCGAGCAGCAGGAAGTCGTCAAGCGTGAACGGTTCCTTATCATGGAAGGGGCCCACGACCCTCGCGTTGTGTATGACCGCTCGCTGCGACGCTCGTAGTTTGAAGCTGCGCGCGCACAACACTCGCGACGCCTTCAGGACCCACTCGTATTTGTTCAGAGCGGGAACTAATTCTGGCTGTAGGGAAATACGATTACAATTTTATATCATTTTATTTAACTTCATAAAATTGATGTCAAGGGCGGACTTGAAGCCGAAGGCTTTTTCTGCCAATATAAAATATTCACCGATTGAATTTATCGACTTAACAAATAGTTAAATATAAATAGGGGCAAATAACACAGATTGAGTTAGCCCCAAATCAATGTCGAGACTTGTGTTATGAGATACTAACTCAACAATACTATAAATACTATTACTAGTTACTTCAATACTATAGAGGGTGATTAAGCCTTGAAATGAATAAAAACATTAAAAGCAAATCGTCACTTGAAATAGTAACATCTATTTACATATGTGGCACTCAGAATCTACTAAGGTGCACAACAGATGGCTTGGTACTTGTTAGCTTTCAGTGCTCCAAACTAGTATGTCGCAATCCTTCCTGTCATGACAGCCTTCATTCTCCAGCAGTTGACCAACGTACTTGGTAGCTTTGCTGGATTCCAGAGTTTTCAACACAGCCAGGACCACTTTGTTCAATAACTGATCCTCACAAACTATTCACCTTTCTATAGTGATTGCTATTGCTAGTATACTGACCAGTATGTCGCAATCCTTCCTCTCATGACAGCCCTCGTCTTCCAGCAGCTGCGCGACGTATTTGGTAGCTTTGCTCGGCTCCAGAATGGTCACCGCAGCCAGAACCACTTTGTTCAAAGACTGGTCTGCACCGGATCCTTCCACGTTCGGAATAAATGCTACTCGAACTCCGCCCGTTTCACGCTGAATACATTTTGAAATTAAATAATTTTCATAAAGTTGGAAAATCAATCATGAAATTTTGTAAAAATGTCATATTTATGTTATGACTTTTCGTGGTTGCAACCCAAGTTGTATGTATCTTGTATCTTTAAGAAGAAAAAAAACTATCTATCTCATCTCATATATTTAGGTAAGTAAGTAAGTAAAAACACTTTAATGTACAATAGAATTGCATACATGGATTACAGTAGGTAGTTGATTTTCACGATATGCTCAAGTACTATGAACACATTCTTACCATAAAAGTGATGGCGTTCCTCAACAAATCCCTAGAGTGTTTATCGTTAAGGTCTCCAGCGACCCAAATAGTCTGCGTCACCTTGTCGGGCTTGCCCGGCTTCGTGAAGTATTTCAAAAGCGGCAACGCAGTCGCCAAAGCGTCACGACCTAGGAACAATATAATAGTGTGTCCGTGTGGTTGTCTCAAGTTGGCGACAACTGATGCAGCGCATGAAATGGCGTCATTTCATGGTCGAATACTCTTTATTGTCCCAAACAATTATTACAAAATTTTTTTAGAACTTAGGCACATGATTTTCTTTGGGTCTTTGCGCCAACGTAGTAAATAGTAAGTATATTTATAAAGTAGTACACAAAACTGCAGAGTTTGGTATACTTAGATCACACAGATTGAGTTAGCCCCAAAGTAAGTTCGAGACTTGTGTTATGGGATACTAACTCAACGATAGTATATTTTATAACAAATACAATATAGATAAACATCCAAGACCCAGGTCAATCACAAAAAGATCATTTTTTATCTTGACCTGATCAAGGATCGAACCCGGGACCTCCTGAGTAGCGGTCAGGCATGTTAACCATTACGCCATGGAGGTCTTCATGGATTCTGAACTCTGTGGCCGTTTGTACCACATATAGCAATAATAAACAGTCTTTGGAAGGCTTCATACAATTACTGCGAATTATAAAAATATCTGCACTTACCAGTCAAATGCATGAGCTTGTGCACTTTGTCTTCAGAAAACAACTCGCTGGAGGACGCAACACCGGTCAAGTCCAAGTGCTGTGCACTCTCCGAACCCAGGATACGACGGTTCAACCTAACATAATGTCATTATTAATCATTTAAATATAGAGATTGCTGCTTAAAGCGCTACTGAATATTTTTGTTGTAACTAGCGCCTTTTCTAACAATCCTAACACAGTACTCGTAGGTACCTGGACATGACATACAGCTGCTTCATGAGATATTTCCACAATTTCAATGTTCGACTAATCACCTCTGAATACCGCGCAGTATGGCGGAACAAAGTCAATACTAGCGCCAGTTCTATCATTAATCCTCATGATTTTCTTTATAATGGTATTCCTTATTGATTCCTTGAGAAAACTCTAGTCATTATATTTATTCTATTGCACCACACTAACCCTTTAAAATATTTATTAATTTACAATAATAATAATCTATGATCACAATTTTCAAATAGAAACTTATGTCATTCCCTATATTTCTGTCTAAAACCATTCTCCAGGATTCCTTAAGGTTCCTCTTGACCAACCATATAATAGACAGTTCGATCCTCCGGTGAGGAAGCTAGTGTACTAAGAATAGGTCGAGTGAGGTTGAGTCGAGTTTGACGAAACGTTTAAGAATACGGATGTAAGCCTGTAAATAAGACATACCTGGGCATGACATGCGGCTGCTTCATGAGATAGTCCACTGCATCGTCAGAGTCCGACAGTTCTCCTCTGAACACCGCGCGCTGCAGCCGCGCAGTATGGCGGGACAGAGCCGACACTAGCGCCTCTTCTAACAGTTCGACAGAAGACAGAGACGTGACACCTTCTTCCCAAAGTGGAACTCCGTTGATTAGCACCTATATCAATCATATGCATAAGTGAGATTGTATATCAACAATAGAATTGTAGTTTTGATATATCTTTTTTATATAACAATATGATAGTATGAGATACACATACACAACATATATGTATTGTATCGCTGTTGGTTTTCCAACAAAATAAAAATAAAAAATATATTAGTTATTATAAAGAGGCAACGTAAAAAAAATTTAAACTAAACATGCTATTTTGAACTGAAATCATCGTTGAGTGAACTGTTACGTTTGTTCAGAACTTTTTGCATATTGATATTGATATTTCTAACATGGAATGTGACAACACCTTGTCGATACTTCGGATGTCTACGGTTGAAAGATACCAGACACTAGTCGGGAAATCGTACATACTAGTATCCATGTGACCGACACAATCAAGCTAGTTATCAATTTCTCTATTATAGCATACCATCCCTAGTACCAAATTTTATAAATGCGATATCAGTGTCTCTCAGTCAGTGTCAATCACAACAATCCCACGCAGTACAACAAAAAAATGCTTAACAAAATTAAATAAAAAAATATACAATTTCTTCAATCTATCTATGCTATATACCTGTGGATAGTTGTCAGCCCCGATCTTTGCCACAAACTCCTCGGCGAGCTGATTGCCGAAGTTGTACTCCGAGTCTTCAGCCACGATCTCATCTATGTTGGAGCTTGAACTGGCATACTTTTGCAATTGCGATTTCACCAAATCCAGACTTAGAGTAACGTCTTTCATGCTCAAAAGCTGAAAAGAAATTTGTATGATCAATTTTTAATTTAGGATTGGATTGGATTTTAAGGGTCAGAAGACCGAAGCGAACCTAATTCTTATTTCATAAAATTACAGCTAGCTAGTATATTAGTGCTCTAATAGTCCACTATAGGATTTATGAATTAAAATTAAAGAAATTATTGGACAATAGTTATGGCCTCTAGCTCCAATTTGAACATTTAATGATAAATTAAAAGGCTTCCCCTATCATACTCCACCTCAAACAATTAAGTCAATTCAAATTAGTACAGTCTCTAGACATTTCAACTCGACAAGTAGAAGAATACAACTTACTTGACTTAAGAAAAAGAAGGCTTCCTTGTTGGAGTTTTTCTCCTGCGCCACGTAGTTGAACGCGGATCGAACTGCAGCATTAAGGGCGGACTTCCCGGGAGCAAGGAGCAAGCCCACGCGGACGGGCGTCGAGTGGCGGAGGAGGGTCTCCCCCAGCTGCAGCGGCGGCCCGGAAGCGAACGATGTCGGGTCCACTACTAGCACCTGTACAATAGACACTTTATTAGTTAAAGTTTAGAGTACGTTCATTATAAAATTTAGTATCACCAGAGACAGACTTTTGAACAGAAGTCGTCTGTTTGGTTTCCATTTTTCCATTTCTTCCATTTCATCTTCCATCAAATCTATCGTGTTTATACTAAGATTAGTTGAATAATAAATGTCACTCACATAGAAAGTAGGTTTACGGGCTACAATCGTACCGCTTGTTCTTTTTGAAACTTGATGATTGCAGAGTTATGGAGTGTCAAGTCTGTTCTCTTCTCTTTTCCTTTCCCTTCATAATCGTTTATGTTCGGATGAGAACAGTCTGTAAAATACAGCTTGATTTCTTAGACAGCTGTCAACAGCAGGACAGAAATATGGATAATATAGAAGTGCGACAAAGACTAACAAGAAATTGTATACAATTTGACAGCTGTCACGACAGATCCAGCTATATTTTACAGACTGTGGGTGTGTAGGTGATTAAACCCCTGCAATGGTGGGGTTACCACAAAGCTGAAGACCCAGCTAAAGTTCTCCTCTCTGGTGTGACAAAATAAATACATGGCACTTACATAATTATAGATGTTCCTCCTCAAATTCCTCAGCATGCCAGGGTAAGTAGGCCGCAGCAGCTCCATGTACGAGGAGGGCCAGCGACGGTACCGCTCGTCGACTTCCAAGTCATTCAGCCAAGTGATGGCTGAGTCTCGAATGTCTAACCCATACTCCTCCCAGGTGTAAGACTCTCCGAGTTCAAGAGACATTAGTGTGTTGATAAGTTTCTTTGAGAGACCTGAAAAAGTGAATTTTATTTGATTTGTACAATCCTTCTCACATGAGCCTAATAGTTATCAGAATTTTGTATGTTGGATATTTTAATTGAACATTCAACATGGATTTAAAGATCTCTTAAGAGTGTAAGTTTGGTGAGCACACTAAGCCCTTATTACCATACAAAATGGTAGTAATATAATTTTGTTGTCCTCAAAATTTCTACGGAAGGCAGAGTCATGACTTAAATCAATGTTTTTAAAACAACCACTAAACCAGCGTAATTGGCGAACTCTTAAAAATGTTAGTACATACCTAACGCATGTAGAGTATTCATCGGTCCTATGTCTTCTCGCAGCGCAGTCAACAACGCCATGATATCGACTTCTTCGGCATCATATTGAGCTCCTGACACCAGCAACAGGGGCTCCGCGGGGCGCAGTCCCAGCGACGACGCCCACACATCCTGGTTGTACAGGACCTCTTCGCGGAACGAACGCGGCACGTTGATGTGGATGAGTGATTTTGTCTAAACAAAATTATTTCTTTACTTTCTTTTTATACACAATTCAGCCAATTGTGAGAGATAGTAGTTTTCATGGTTATTGTACAAGTATTCTATAGATAACAACTAGCACACTAAGTCTTTCTTTGTAGCTTATTCAATCCATTGTGTCTTTTAAGACATTTCTAAAATAGATATGCTGTATATAATACAGACCATCCCCATTATTCAAATGGTTTGCAAAATAATTCATTTATAGTAAGACCTTTGAAATAGCTAGGATTCAACTATCAATGCATTGGCGGCTTTATAACTTTTTAGTTTATTTCTTATAAGTAATTACTTGTACCTACTACACAGATAAATAATAGCCAGTTTTAAATTTTTTTGAAATTAACAGCTGTGGGAATTAAGGAGTTCCTTTTTTACTTTTACATCTAAATAAAAAAATAAATAAAATAATATTTTATTGACTTTAACATAGGTTACATTAAAGTTATTATATGTACATTATTTTGTGAATTAGAACCTTATGGTCAGCAACCCACCATCGAACTAGGAACGAACCTGTATCTCGAGTGGTGGGGAGCATCACAGAAGAAACAATCTAATTTTATCATACCTATGTTAAGAAAAACAAAATTAACTATAGACTGTGTTCAGTAATTCCCAAACTAGATACATCTGTGTTTTGGGAATTAGTGTCATAGAGATTAAACAAATATAAAGTCTTGCATAATAATCTATTGTTACATTTCTATTACAACAAAATATTGCTCTCTCGTCCGTCTGACATTTAGTTATATGTAAGTGTTATGTGGATGTCAATTATGTAAATTTATAGTGTAAGTGTCCCTGTGTGCATATATTATACATGTAGTGTGATTGGAAATGTCTGTTTCATATTTAGTTGTCTGTATTTTGTTTATCAATACTATTTATCGTTATTCTAATCTATATTCTACTATAATAAAGCTGAAGTGTGTTTAATTAGTTTGAGCGCTCAATACTCCAGAGCAACCGTTCAGATTAAAAAAGTTTATCTCTGGATATGTCAGCCTGATTATTAGAGGGTTACAGCTATGGTGGATACACACCAGGGGCGAGCTAAACCACGGCTTACAGCTAGTGTATCATATAATTATATACATATACATACATACATTCATACATATATATATATGTATATTATAGATTTATAGATTTATACATATATACATACACACATATATTATTTAAGTATTGCAATGCAAGAGATTTTCTGTATCTGTGTAGTCCTGTGTCATTAACCATTTTTGAATTTTTATTTTGATTTCTCGTTTGGTACATGGATAAATTTCAATAATTTTGTTAATTTTATTACAAATTATGCAACTAAAAACTTTAAAATGTTTTGCAGCTAGTGCGGTCCTGTACTGAGGGGTAGAACATACGAGATCTGATCTGCGTTTTCGAAGTTTTAACCCGAGGTCGTAGGGGACTTGTGCATGTTTTCGAAGTACAGTAATCATGATAAAAAGCTGTCTAACAGTCAGAACTGAGGTATCTGCATACAGTTGTTCTGTGGGATACCTATACGGTTTTTTGGTCATGACCTTGAGGACAGCCCTCTGCGCTCGCTCTAATAGCAGCATTGTGGTTTTTGCAGCTCCACCCCAAGCTGAGATGCAGTAGGTCAATACGGATTGGCAAAGAGCATTATAAACCATTTTCAGGGTTTTCTCATCAGCACAGGAGTTCAAATTTTTAAATACATAGATTAGTTTCCTTATTTTTGGTATCAGAGCCTTTACATGTTCATCCCATTTTAAATGTTGATCTAAGTGTACGCCTAAATATTTTATAGAGTTTCTTCTTGTTATTGATAAGCAGTGACAGTTTGAAATCGAAGATCCACAAGTGTGAGCTTTAATATCGAAATGTTCTCCGGAGGGTAATGTAGCAGAATTTAATGTAAAAGTGATATAGTTTGTTTTTTGTACATTAAGTGTAAGCAAATTAGTATCAAGCCATGACATAATAATAACAAGGGCGTTTTCAGCCAACCGAAAAGTATCAATCCAATTGTTACCTCTAAGTATTAGCGCAGTGTCATCGGCATAAGCATAGATTTGGCAATGAGGAATGGCAAGTCTACACATATCATTGATATAAACAATGAACAGTGTGGGGCCAAGGATGGAGCCTTGAGGCACTCCAAGTGTTATTCCTTCTTCATCACTGTGATATCACCGATTTTAACACATTGACTGCGTTTATGCAAATAATCTTTAAAAATTGATAAAGCCTGCCCTCGCACCCCAATCATCTCCAGTTTTCCCAGAAGCAAGGGAACTGATACGGTGTCGAAGGCTTTAGTGAAATCCAAAAACACAGCAACACATTTCTTAACTATAAATTACCTACCAGTAAAAGTTTGGCTTCATCTACTTAACTTCAACTAAAAAGTTACATCTAGTAGTTATTGATATCTCATATTTACTATATGTAAGTGACTTCGTATTTATAATTATAAATGTTACCTGCATTGGGAAATTTTGAGCTATAGAAGTGAGCACTTTAAGGGCCTCGTCACCGCCAGAGTCGTGCGCATCGGCGACCGCCACTGCGGCCTGCATGCTCAGCGCCTGCATCTGCCAGACCTTCAGCGGAGCCAGCTCCTCGTTTGACTCCGACAGGTGGCGCCGGAACCGCTCCAGTGGAGTACGAAGAGCAGGGAACAAGTTCCTAGTGTGTAGTACAAATATATAATTGCTTTCAAACTACCGAACTGTATTCAATTTACAGGCATGCCTAAAAGCTTTCGCAGATTGGAATGGCATGGCAAAGTATTAAAATTTTTACCAATGGACATTCAAACATATAGCTATAGAAATACGGCATCGAAAGAGATTACGACGTCATTTTAAAATATAGTGATTGATGTTGTTATTCTATATTGATATGTTTGAATGTCCATTGGCTACTGCTGGTCCGATTTTGAATAAGTTGGTATAGGACGAAGGCTAGTTTTTGGCGCAATATAACCGAGTACCACGCGGGCGGAGACACGGTAGTGTTATCACTACATAGTATAAAACAAAGTCGTTTCCCGCTGACTGTCCCTATGTATGCTTAGATCTTTGAAACTATGCAACGGGTTTTGATGCGTTTTTTTTAAATAAATAGATAGATAGGTTCAAGAGGAAGGTTTATATGTATAATACATGTATTATATATTTTCTTTACTTTCATTTGTAAATTAAACTGTTTCTTTCAGCTACATTTGTGTGATCCAATTTTGAAGTCTCACAATTATGTATGTAATTTAATAGAAATTAGACTACTGATCCAATTTCTATTAAGTTAGCTACAAAAATGTTGTATCACAATGAAAATATTAGGCTAACACTTACTTTAGTCTACCAAAGTTAAAGCCATCTATCTGATTCTGTGGATCATTTTCATCCTCGTCCTCTGAGGGCGACGGAGCATCCCCACCATCCGACTCTTTTGGAGTGGAGTCATCTTGACTCTTGTACTCCGTACTTTTCAACTGAAGCTCAACTCCATAGCCAGATAAGCGTAGTTTTGGTTTCCCTCTTGGCTGAAAAGTAATATATATTTAGTTAGTACCTAATATGCTTAGTTGTTGGGAGTTTTGAGAGTAAAAAATAATAAAATATTGCCCTTATTCTTTTTTTTTAAATAGCTAAAATTTTTTTTTTTTTACAATATTATCAATCATTTCATAATTAGTCATTGTCTAATTGAACAATTGCACAACTATGCCTGATCATGTCTAGGCATGGAGGAGCTCAAAATAAAAATAATGGCAACCAATCCAAGTTTTGTTCTCTGTCACTTGAAATGCACTCTTTACAAACACGCATGACCGGCTATGCTGTAAAGCACCTCATTTAAATTATTATACTGGACTAATTGCATTTTAATTAATTTTTTAAGATAAATAGAATAAATATGGTTTTTTTAAATAACTGTGTGATAAACTTACCTTGACATTCCATCGAACAACATAGTTAATAGCCCCTTTGTCTGCATAAGCTGCTAATATTTTATGTTTGGTTGCAAAATCATTCATGCCAAGCTCTCCATACAATATGGCTGTGAGACTTATGTTATCACTGCTGGGGTATGAATGGTCTAAAAGATATGTCTCTTGCTTGTGGTCATCCTGAAATTATAACAAACATACAAATTCTTCCTCTTTATAATATTAGTGTGATAGCTGTAGTGTGAAATACAAAGAATGTGTTTAAAATAAACATTCAAAACACATTCTTTGTACTTTAAAACATTAAATATTGTATTTCTTTTCATTATTATATATTTTTATAATAGCTTATTGTATGGTTTACAAAGTCAATCCACTAACAACCCTTGGCTTTAAAATCCACAACCACAAAGAAAAACCCATAACCAATGACAAAGGCAGTTAAACTTATATATTCAAAAAACTATACCAGTCACGCCATTGGTTGTAGGGTCATACTTCATTCTATTTGAAATTTCTAAAACAGCATAGTTACAAGGCTGATTTCTAAATAAGTGAGAGAGACAATTGCTGTTCTATAAAACCAAATTACTTATTTCCTTTTATTATTTCCATATATTTAGAAAACAATACTTTTTACATGGTCAATCAACCATACATATTAGTTTGTCTGTTTTTTAAATCATAAAATTGTTGATAGGCATATTGTATGCCTATCAAAATACAGAATCATATTTACTTATCAGACTATCAGGTAATTTAAGCACTAAAAAAAACTGGAAACAACAAAGTATTTTTTGAAGTTAGATTCAAACCCATAATCTCTGTAATGGCGGTACAACACATGGCTATTTTCAATAGCATTATTTGCGTATTTGGTGAATAGGCAAATAATGCAATAATTTTGGCATATAGGTATACTGTCCAGTCCACACAATGGAGGTTATTTTGTCAAATAGGTGAATACTAAAAGCTATGTGGTACCACCATATAAGTTTAATGCTTAAACCCACCACAGAGAACTCCTGATTGCTCCTGTCACACTCCAAAATACTAATAATTACACTTAGAAATTTTTGAATTTACTTACAGGGTTATACTGGTCATATGCTTTCAAGATATCTCTTAAAACATCGTTATCACAGACTTTCCTTTTTGCTATAGAAACAAAAACATCACAGGAAGCTTCCTTAGCTCCATCCCTACTTGCGATTTGATCAAACATATGGACTGCGGGTGAGGTCATATGCATAGACAGTGCCAGCTTGGCCATGCGCAGCTGAGCTGGAGCCAGTAATGTGCTGGCCACTCCGATGATGGCATCATAAACTTGTTTATCATTGTCTACAAGTAAAATTATTTATATTTTATCAGGTATTAATAAGGGTATTTTCTTAATGAAAACATTTACATTCTATAAATATGAAGATACTTACCCAAACTATCTAAACTAGTTTTAAGCGAGTTTATTCCATCCACAAATGACCAGAATAAATCAGAATTCTCTTCAGCAAGGTATTCTGCTAATTCAAGAACGATAGGAGTTGCTTCCCATTTAGCGCTGACAAAGGTCGTAACTGATTTGGATTTCTTTTCATAGCTTTTCGTAGGATCAGTAGCCGAAGCAACAAAAACAACAGCCAAAAATATAAAAACTAATCTGTAGCCGGTGACTTGCATGGTTAAAACCAAAATTCACTTTCCGTATAAAATAGGTATTTTAATTACGAACAGTACATTTTAAAGTAGATTACATATATAAAAATCCAAACCCTTTGTTTTCCCTAGAAATAAATTAGTTTAATGAAAATTAACTCTTTTCATATCAACCAACACTGACAAGCAAAACCAAAGCAAAACCCAACACCATTCATTACCAATGACAGTTGAACACGGCAAGCGGTGTCGTCACTGTCGTCTGTCGTCGCCTTGCTGGAAATCGTCTGGAAATGGATAACAAATGGATATGAAACTTATCATGGACCTACCTACCTACTACACAGGTGGCCTACTATCATCTCTAAAATCCATGCAAGTTCCAGTGAGTAAGGGAGATGTCGCCTTACATCATGTATTGCGCTGTCTCGCTTACTCACTGGATCTTGCATGGTTTTAAGAGACTGTAGTAACCACGAAGCAAATACACATACTTTGTATTTGCTTCGTAGTAGTAACCCCCCCTGGAATTCAATTTCTTTGACACAGGGGGGTTACTTTACTATCGTCTCTTAAAACCATGCAAGATCCAGTGAGTAAGCGAGTGTATAGATAGAACATCTCTATTTAGTTTGTGGATAGAACGTTGATACCAGCTAGGCCTTAAAGGACTTGTTTCCAGGGCCGTAAAACATATATATAAAAAAAATGATACTTGTTGTCATTGTCATCATCTGTCAAAGAAATAATGTCATTCAATTAGCAAATAGAAATAGTCAAATTCTGGTGTAGGTACTGCCGTGTTAATATAATTTAACGTTTACCTTACAAATGGAATAGAATTTGGGCATAATTATACTTGTTGAACTACATTGTAAGTATTATTCCCGAAGGTATAAATTAAGGAACCAAATAATAAAGTTTTAACAATTATTAAAAAAAAGGTACTATCATAAATCGATTCATCATTGAGACCGTTCATATTATTATAATCACATTATTTTTATAAGTCTTGTATTGTAATTGACTAAATATGAGTTGTTTAGACCTTTTAGTGGCTGATTAAAAATATAATTTTGATTAAAAATATATTAAGTGCATCTTTTCTATCCAGGTCTCTCCAAGTTAAAATGCAGTACACTTCAGACGAAGCTTACGCCCGACTCATCAGTCATAATATGACTGTGCCACAAAGAATTAAGGTAATGTTAATGCCATTGTTTCCTGTGTTAAATGATTTCGTAAGCTCATATCAGATATATTTTTTTTCTATTTAACAAGGCCTGAGGCTGTGTCTATTTGTTTCTTGGACTTTATTTCCTCTTTCTTTGCAAAACAGTTTTTATAGGTTTTTACCAGTGCAGCGTTCAATGAGGAAGCGTTAAGTATTTGGTTTGTACCTAGGTCTGCTAGTTATAATAAATATGTTTTTGTTGTAAAGGCTACAGGAGACATTGTTGATGATGACAGTGCACCAAATGGACTAGTGACAGGATGGGATTATTCGAAAGAGAAATTTGATATGAAAGTGCCGGAAAGAATACTTGTTATGGGACAAGACCAGCATGTTGGTGAGGATCTTTTTACTACAAGATAATACTATATTAATATACTCATTCAGATAGCAAACACAATCTCAAATACTAACAATAGTTTTTCTATTTTGGGGGATTCTACAAGCCAAATGATCTGCTTGTAAATCATATAGAAATCTTACATTATATTGTTGAATGCGCTTTTTTACTTCTTTAGGCTCTAATGACTACATGAATTTCTTAAAAATTTTGTACTCTAGGGGAGTATCTTAAGTTTAAATAAAGCTGAAGGTTTGTTTATTTGACTGTGCTTATGTCTTGGTCAGATTTCAAAATATTGCTTCTCTTATTTAAATTATATAGTAAAACCAAAGTAACATATTTTTTTATGGATAAAAGTTAATTATGTTGGTAGTTATCTTATAATTAAAATTATTCATAAAGCTATATAAAGACTTAACAGCTATGTTCTGTCCAACTAAAAAAGTTGGCTTATTTTCAACTAGTAATTTTAGTATTTAATTAGTTATGAATTAAAAAAAATATTTTGTAATCTATCATAATCACATTGTTTAATTTATACAAATACTAGCGACCCAGCTTCGCATGGGCATAAAAACCTTCCTCTTGAATCACTTTATCTATTTTTAAAAAGATGTATCAAAATCCGTTGCGTAGTTTTAAAGATTTAAGCATACATACATAGGGACAGAAAAAGCGACTTTGTTTTATACTATGTAGTGATTAATTAATTACTTTTGAGCCAGGTTACTAATACCATGGACACCTACTGCCACGGTGTTAGCACAGAATAGATAATAGTACTAATGGTGTTATTGTAGTTTAGTATGGAGAGTACACTAAAAGTTTGTGTGTTTTGTTATATGGGATTAAACATCTGTACTAGAATAGTATTCTACTAGCGACCCGCCCCGGATTTGCATGGGCATAAAAACCTTCCTCTTGAATCACTCTATCTATAAAAAAAACCGCATATAAATCCGTTGTGTAGTTTTAAAGATTGAATCATACATCATAAAGGGACATAGGGACAGAAAAAGCGAGTTTGTTTTATACTATGTAGTGATTATCTGTGCCAATACATATTAGTACGCCGCGAACTTAGACCTCACGATTATTATTCAAGTTGTATTAGCTTTTTATTTCATTTTTTTTGTTTTATTATTAAATCATATATAACCGCTTGCTTAGGCTGATTTTGACATTTCTAACACAATTCAGTTCCTTAAGAATCACCTAGATGCGGTATCCAAAGCTAGAATGCGCTATGTTTTCGTTTGCATGTAGCAATCGTGGACATTTTTATTAATATTTCAAATATTACTAAACCTATTTTGATGCCCAATAAACTTAAAAATTCTTTTGATATTTCCTACATGCCTGTCAAATTTCATCAGAATCGGACCATCAGTTCGGCAGTTATCGCTGTACAAACATACATACATTTTGATTTAGAAACCCTTGCTTGCTTTGCTCGCTAGGTCAAATAACACTTTGATTATTTTACAGGCACAAAGGCTCCACCACGAGAAATACAGCTTGACAATGCTGTTCTGCCGACAGACCCGGGCATGATCCGCGTCAGTACACCACCTCGTGTTATAACTCTGGATCAGCACTATTTTCCATCTGCTGATGATTTTCCACACGGAATTCCAAATTCGCCACCAAGGAGTACTACAAGGACATATAGATCTCAAGGCGATGGAGCTCGCTCTACTACACCAAGACCTGACAACTTTAATGAATCCACCATGACTGAGTCCCGCCTTGTTCTGAGGTAAAAAGTTTGATTATGATGTAAAGTGTGAGTCTAAATATTTCAAATTCATATCTAATTGGCCATGAAGTTTCAGTCAGTTTGTTGGTTCTAGTTATATTTGAAATCATTATAATTTGCCTCACAGAGATCCAACACCTCCTATGGGCAACGGGGAAGGATTGTCTACAGCTGAGGAAATGATGCATCTCCGGAGGCAGATTGTGAAACTAAATCGACGCGTGATGTCAATAGAGGCTGAACAGCTGCAGCGTCAGCAAAAAGAGAAGATTGCTTATGCTATTGGTATAGCATATTTATTGTTCAAAGTCATGGCATGGCTCAATAGATCTTAATCCATGTAAGAGACAATGTCATTAAATGTAAGATGAAGTCCTTAATGTATTGTTAACTGCATGAAGTTGATTATTCCCATTTTTTATGGAAAGTAATGTAGAAATGTTTTGTCCTGCAGTAATGATAGCAAGGTTGAAGTATAATGAGTTGAAATTCCTTAGCTTAATTTAGGTAACTTTTTTTACACACTTGTACATTTCTGTAATTTCTTGTACAAACTATACCCAATTGCATAAAAGATATCATGTAATCACACCATGTCTCATCTACTTTTAATGAATTGTTGATTATCAAAGTAACCTTTAGAATAGATGTAAAGCAATGGGTCTTTTTATTCAAATAAACGAATTAACTACTGGGAATTGTGCAATGTTATTTGAGGAATTGTTTTTCAGTAACTAAGTAAGAGCTAAGAAAGTGTT
Organism: Apomyelois bistriatella; assembly: GCA_947044815.1. Taxonomy (NCBI): domain Eukaryota; kingdom Metazoa; phylum Arthropoda; class Insecta; order Lepidoptera; family Pyralidae; genus Apomyelois; species Apomyelois bistriatella. The sequence goes on from OX345691.1 coordinate 6,401,288, forward strand.
TTGTCACCATTAAAATAATGGTGACCTTTTATCTTTCGGAACACGTCAGAGGCTGGTGGCGGTTCCGAAGAACTCTGACACCAGGGTATGCATGGTCGATTGACAGTGACGCCTACTCGAAATGATTATGATGACCTTTCTTAAGTTGATAAATATTAATCATTCTAATTGCTTTCATCTTTTATCTTATTTTATCTACTGGCATTTCGGTTTGTGCTTTTCTGTGTTTCGGAAGGCACGTGAAGCCGTTGGTCCCGGCTGTCATCACTAGATAGCACTCAGGCGTGTCAGATGCCTTTAAGCAGCCTGAAGAATCTATCCGTGTACAAACACACTCTTATTAGGTATGTTCCTATTGGTGTGGTTTACTTTGCAGTCTCTCTATTATAATAACATGACCGACAACAAACTCCATAAATACCTATCAGACTGCATAATATAGTTTCTGTCAACAAAGAGTTTTAAAGATTAAAAAAATATCATAAGTCATTACTAAACTACGTAACAAAGATGGTGCAGTAACCCAAAGTAAGTTGGTCTCCGATAATACCTATATAAGGATCTCCATTTTGGTCTGTCCTGCGCCACCTCTTGCCAATTGTTGGCGTGCAACTGGCGCAGATCCCACTTTACCTCGTCAATACAGCGTCAATTCATTACTAAAGAAAAACAATTTTTAAGCTTATTGTAGAGAAAAATGTTAACAAAGAATAATGTGTTTCTCGAACACTGTTTTCGCGTGCTTGAATTGCAAAGGTAACTTCCGGCTTAAAATGACTATTCAATTTATGTGTGTATATTATATTCATCAGAGTAGGGATGCATGGCGTAGACAGGTTGGCTTATGCCCAGCAGTAGGTTGTAGACAGCTGATGACGATGATTATAAGAGGCTATACTATGGGCCAAACCCAGTTTTATTGTATGTATAGATTATATTCATTAGAGTAGGGATGCATGGCGTAGAAATAGGTTGGCTTATGCCCAGCAGTCGTCTTGGGTTGTAGACAGCTGATGATGATGATTATAAAAGACTACTATGGGCCAAAACCTCTATGGACCAAACAGACATACAGCATTTCAGGTTCAGATATAAAACTGTTTTTGTTTCCTTTTTAGTATCCTCCAAAAAAGTACACCTTAAGTAAGAGGATTCTTCACGAAGCATAAGACCTCTATCTCCGATGTTGAAGAAGGAGGAAACACTGCGTAATTTCAACTTCATTCCTGTGCTGTAACTGTGATCTTTTTTCTTGTTTGGAGTGTGGTCTCAGAAGTAAGATTCATTGGAGACTGTTTACACCTTAAGCTATTTAAAAAATAATAAACACGTCATCAGGGTAACACTCAATATATTCCGAAAACACGAAATTATTATCCATAAATAGGCATTCGAAAACGTGAATGCACACAGAAGGGAAATAATAGATAGTTAATACATATTTTCACGATAATGTCTGGCTTACTCTAATGAATACTGTGAAAGTCCATAGATAATAAACAAAACAATGAACATTGATCAAAACTTGTTATGTTTGGACAGGTTTGTCTTCATACAGGAAAATTACAGAGAATAATGGACCACCAAGACGTTGCGCCAACCAAGCATTTTTTACTACTGCCAATTTGAGGGAGTCTACGGCGAGACGGGCATTTAAATTTGTATGTAACGCTCTACCCATTCCTTCTAATATTATTAAATCAACTCCGCGTACTTTCATTTCCGTACAAAGACCTGTAAATAAAAAATATTTGTTACTGTTAACGTGAGAACTATATGTACTACCAGCCGTGGCCCGCGAACCATGGTGATTTCCATGCTATCATATGCAGAAAGATTTTTCATAAATCTGTCTCGCAAATCCAGAGTTATAACTGTTTAAACAAACAAACTCTTCAACTTTGTTATCTACTAGCTTTTGCCCGCGGCATCGCCCGCGTGAATTTCCCACGGCAACAGTGCTTTTTCACGAGATGAAAGGTATCCTATGTCCTTCTCAATACTTCTATGTGCATTCGAAATTTCATAAAAATTGGTGCAGTAGATAGGGCGTAAAAGCGTAACAAACAAACTCACTTTCGCATTTATAATTATCTAAATGTTAGTGAGGACTAGCCAGTTTATGAACCACTTGATTGATAGAAAGCTGTTATTCTGGCCCTAGCTTCGAGCAACACGGCTTCTGTACCGGAAAGGAGTAGTGTTGCTCTCATTCAAAGAACGATGCAATGTTTTAGACTACACATCTGTACATATAAATAAATTTGCTGTTATTAAATTTTTTTCTGTTAGTGTCATCATAATAGTCAGGTGACAGTATAATTTTTGTATGTAGGTATGCAAAACTGAACTTTTCAGATGCCAAATCAGATTGGAATAGTAAAAAGGCTATGTTCCAGTAGGTATGGTAGCGGGGTTGCTCGAAAGGCATTAATATGTCCACATCAGACGGCTTTTGCATAGATGTAGATAACCCTTTTGGATTTATAGTGTAAGTTTTTAACATCTTGGAATTTGGCCATGAGCGGTCATCATCAGACTCCCCCGATACAAACAAGAAAACTAATAAGTACTCTTTATAAAAACTTTATCGTGCGACATAACAAGGAACTCAATGAAGGCGATCGAAAACAATTTAATTATTTAAGCGGTCGGAATTCCACAACTACAATAAATAAAGAAATAAAAACACAATAAAAAATGGTCTCAACTCAGCTGGGTGAGACATGTGACCAATACCCTCCAGAATGATATCTATACAAATAGATAATAAGCAATAGAAACAAATTAAATTGAAAAAAAAAAAACATAAACAAATAGAAACAAAAAACAGGATAGGCTGATTTCAGCTATGAGATTTTAAAATTGGCAATAACCATGATTTATGGATAGTATGGATATAAAGTAAACAATGGTAAAGAAAATATATGTGATTTTGACATAATGACATTTTTTGTTTGCTCACCTACACTTATTGTCCTAAGATCTAGACATGGACCCCTTTGTCCACTAGACCTGACAACCAAATCTCCAGTAGCCATAGCAGATGATATGACTGGGCAAATCAAAGCTGCCCTTTGCAATATTTCTTCTAATTCTGCAGATGTGACATCATTGAGAGCTGGCCATTCATTTGCACACAAAATTATGGATGTGCCTCGTAGCAACAAAGCTCTTACAAATGGTAATACTCCTAATATTATATCGACTCCACTATTGTCCACAAAAACAGCAGCACAATGGTGAATGGTTTTCTGAAGAAAAAAAATTTGTTTCAATCTTTTTTGATAGCTTGTTTGAAAAACTGCATCACATACAGACAAATTTGAACTTTGAACAAAAAATACACATTCCAAGTAACAAACACTACTTAAACCTAAACAGTTGCGCATGTGTTTTTCTACATCTTTGTCTGTGTTAGATGGTATGGTACAAAACTACTAACCATTTCAAGAATTCTATCGGTAAATGACAACCTTATTCTTTGAGTAGATTATAGGCTATAAGTGCATACACACCATGAGTGGGTACGTAACCATGAGTAACAGCTAGTTTGATACAAAAAATTAGTTTCTTATTATTATTTGCTTAAGGTGCAGCAAATAAGAGGGTGAAAGGAATGCCATCAATCCATTTGGTTACTTCTTTGTTGGCCTAGTAAAGAGATTACAGATTTCAACCTCTATGGAAAAATATATAGCAATTTCATTATATAAATCATTATGAATTTAAGTAGCATACCTCTAGCTTATCCATCCATTTGTCTAAGTCATCATACAGCCATGGCCTCTGTTGAATTTTATCTAGTGCTTCATACAGTCCACAGTCTATTATGTCTGTTACAGCCTGAGCACCTCGATCAAACATGTTTCCTGCAAAATTTTGTCATTATGTACCTAAGATAGCTACTTTATTTTAGACAACATTAATCTCACCAGAAATGTATGATAATAGAACTTTTCAGGCCTATTATCCATACTAATATTATAAATGCGAAAGTCTGTCTGTCTGTCTTTCTGTCTGTCTGTCTGTCTGTCTGTCTGTCACCTCTTCACGGCTAAACTGCTTGACCGATTGTGATGAAATTTGGTAGGGATGTAGTTAAAGACCTGAGGTCAAACATAGGCTACTTTTGGGCGCGATATAACCGAGTCCCACGCGGGGCGAAGCCGCGGGGAACAGCTAGTATGTTATATTTTTATAAAACAATTGTAGATAGACTGGTCCTGACAAAATAATTCCAAGCACTACAGACAAGTCTTATATCACTTCACATCAATGTGATGATTGAAAAGAAAATAAGAACAGTTAAATAAAGCAGTATCTTTTTGTTCTTCACAAGGAACTGTGATCTTGGGACTTAACTGTGCAGTTACATACCTGCCACTAGTCCCCTGCCAAGTTCTATCCATCTTTGTCGGTCATTTGGCAATCCATCAATTTCTGCCAATCTTGCATTAAGTGATGCCAAGGCATTTTCATTTTCATATTTCTTCTGTTGTTTCCATAGATCGAAAAATCCCTGGGAGCGAAGGCAGGTTTCACTTACGTCAAGAAGTAATCTTATAGTTAGCTGGCCATGAGCACTGAAGAGTTAAAAATTTATACTTAAATGCACACTCAAAGAATTGGAAACTTTAAATTTGAAAAATGGGTATGGATTAAGATCACAATTCACAGCATTTTCCAAGACACAATAACAATAAAATATGCATGAGCATAGTTATTGACTTAAAGGCTTGCAAGTTGTCCTAAAATAGTATCATAGGCATCAGGAGTATGCTGACATTTTGATGATATTGAGAATAGAAATAGATCAGCTCAACAAAGTAACTAGCTTAGGTTTAGAATAAGTTTCATTTTTGACCTGAGTGATTTCATTTTTGACAAATTCACACTTACAGAGGGTTTATTCTAAGTTCTTTCAAGGCTTCAACATAGCATGTCTTGAACTTAAGAGCTCTTATCTCCACAGTAGGATCTTCATTATTGGTAAGAGCAAAGCTTACATATTTCTCTACAAGTTTTTCACACGTATTCAGCCAGTACTCTCGGGCTTCTTCATCTACAATCAAGTCTAAAGTGTCAGGATTATATTTTTCTGGTTCGTATAGTATATGAGAAAGACCAAACTGTTCCATTTTGCCACTAACGAAGCCACAAGCCGACTATTTATAAGTGTATTTGATTACGATTTGCGATTGTCTTCTGCCATATTAATATTTTATCATTATGCAAATTTTCATAACATTTATCTTATCAAATTGTACATAGGTATTTATTTAAAGATCCACAAGATTCACTTTATCACAACAATATGCACAACAGCTAAAATCCGTGATCATTTCATTACATTGTTTGTTTGTCACGGTTTGTGACGGTTTGTTTGTCATGTCCTCGTTATGTCATGGGTGCATGTCACACAATGTCTTTGACAACTTTGTCAAGTGAAAATCTCAGAAGTGAAAAGTTCTAATTTATTTCATAAAACAGTACATTATTACATACGGATTATAAAGTTAAAACTAGACTATAATTAAACTAATCATACGTGCATGAGCATAATGTGTGCCTTACATGCTCATGCACGCATGATGGTTTTCCATATGACCACAAACTAAATAGAGATACTCATATGACAAAGGGATGGTACTCGAAAGGTGAATTGAATCGACTGATTTCGATCGGTGGCTTACTACCATCTCTAATAACCATGCAAGAACGATTGAGTAAGGGAGATGTCGCTTTACATCATGTATTGCGCTGTCTCGCTTACTCACTCGTTCTTCCATGGTTTTAAAAGATGGTAGTAAACCACCTGCGCGACACGACTGGACACGACAGTCACCTCACCAACAGTCATCTGTCACCTGTCTGTCACAGTCACAGCGACAGGCGCGACTGTACTCTTTGGGCGCGAGCGAGGCGCGAGCGCGGGGAGTTTTTGGAGGGAAAGTAAACGGTCGCTATGTTGGCGCTGTATTTAATTTTCAAAACTTAGGTTTTTTCGACTATTTGTGCTTAATATTGGTGGATTATTATTCGCAAAGTGTTCGTGAACAAGCGTGAGTGTTGGGAAGTGGTACAGTGTCGATTACGTGACTTTTTATCTTTGTCACCAAAATCTCCATGATATAGCTAAGTGAAATTTTTCCACCACTTCACTTAGCCATCTGACTCTTACAAGACTTACTTAGGCCATGGAAACTAGTCCTTTAAGGCCTTTCTTCAATTTATTAATCTTCTTCAATCCTACTTTAGTCAAGTCAAGTCAGTAGTCTAATCTAGTAAAGTGAAGCGGTGGAAAAATTTCACTTAACTATAATTTGGGAGATTTTGGTGACAAAGATAAAAGTCACGTAATCAACACTGTATCACTTCCCAACACTCACGCTTATTCACGAACACTTTGCGAATAATAATCCACCAATATTAAGCACAAATAGTCGAAAAAGCCTAAGTTTTGGAAATCAAATACAGCGCCGACATAGCGACAGTTTACTTTCCCTCCAAAAACTCCACTACGTTTATGATAGGCTTGTCGAAAAAATATCGATACATCGATATATCGATATTATTTTTTCAATGTATCGATATTTTTGAGCGATATTTAATGTTTCGATGTATCGAGGGATCGATATAAAATTACAAGTATTGAAAAGGTATAAAAATCGATATTTTTTATAATTAAAAAATCCTAAAAAAAGAATACTTTTTTTATACTAACATTTTTTAACAAATTACATTTTTTTTGTCTTTGGTTGACTCGATTTACTGCGTTTTAATTTGGTACTTAAGTTGGCTTTTAAGTTGGCAACTCTGTCAGTCAATGTCATTTCAGTGTCAGTGTCTGTGCTTCAACTATCCGTCCGTCTGTTATCCATATTATAACCTCAACGCGAGCGTATTTCTGCCTGCAACACCGATATATCGATATTTTTAAATAAAAATATCAATATCGATATTGATATATTCAAAAATTATCGATACAATATATATCGATACTTTATTGCATTTCCGACATCCCTAGTTTATGAGACGCAGTGTTATTATAAAAAAAAAGGGTTGCCGTATTCTGAAAATGAATTTGCCGTATTTAGAGGGAAAATAAACAAACTTGCCGTATTAAGTATTTTTTATTAAATTAATGAATAAAGTTATTTAACAGGTGTATCTTATACTTAATAAATGCTAAACTAAAACAAAACTAGCTTAAAAACTGACAATTAATGCCTTTTAAAATTAATAAAACAAAAACAAAGTAAGACAAATGTAAATAGAAAAAAACTGACGAATTAAATTAAATAAACATTATTATTTGTCAATTTCACAAATCAATAGCAGCAGCACGAGATTATCGTTTGCGACTAAATAATAAACTCAACAAACAAAGCGCAAGTCAAAGCGATAATGTTTTTTTAAGTACAAGTTTAAGGTACAAGTAAGTCTTACTTGTACCTTTAACTTGTACTTAAACAGTTTTTTTCTATTTACATTTGTCTTACTTTGTTTTCGTTTTATTAATTTTAGAAGGCATTAATTGTCAGTTTTTAAGCTAGTTTTGTTTTAGTTTAGCATTTAATAAGTATAAAATACACCTGTTAAATAACTTTATTCATTAATTTAATAAAAAATACTTAATACGGCAAGTTTGTTTATTTTCCCTCTAAATACGGCAAATTCATTTTCAGAATACGGCAACCCTTTTTTTTTTGATAATAACACTGATTGGGTTTCTTCTATGAAGTTTCGCCCCCCTGTTAGCGAAGTCCGATTTTATATTATTTAAATCAATTTATTCTTCATTCATAGGTATATAAAACTAAGGTTAAGTTGTTTTCTTTCCTCCGAAGAAAAAAATATTTAGTACTTAAGTTTCAACAGAATGATACCAAAACCAAACTTGTGTCGAGGCTGTTTAGCGGTGAATGGAGAGTTCTCTGACATCCAGGAGCTCAGCACTATTCAGGCGTACGAAAGTCTCATTGGAATTCCGGTAAGTACCTCCCTAAGTTCTTTTCACCAGGAGTCTACACTTACGAGATTCTTTGGTTGGGATGTTAGTAACCCGTAAGGGTACGCAAGTGGAGTAGAACGCTCGCTCGCTTGTGTCGCAAGATAACCATAATCTAACCTATGACCCTCCGTACTCCATAAAGTCAAATTTATCTAATGCACCGATTAGACTACACAATTTTAGAGTATGTTTGAGTTAGGACTCAAATTAAGAGTCAAGTGTAATCTCAGTAGAGAGTTAGTGCCCTTATTGAGCACACTTAGTTGGCGTGCTGGGTTAATCTGTGTAATAGTGTATATGTTTGCATTGAAAAGTTGGTCTTCATCATAACAATGATATAGAAAAGATGAGATGATGTGAACACACATGTAATAAGCCCAAACAAAATAGATAAATAAGTATGTCAATTTAACATTAACTCTTTCAGAATGCTATTACTAGTTTATCCCTTCTTCGCTTTTGTCTGGAGTTAGTCAGAACATGTGTGTTTACATCATCATCATCATCCTCATCATTGTGGTGATGATCATGATGTTAACACCCACTTTACAGACATTCGGTGCACTTTCATGAATTATGATCTTTATTAAGTTTGATTTTTTGTAATGGCGAACCTGCTTTGGAATGCAATCAAAGACACTGAGATAGTGATGACTATGTTAAACCTGCATATATACATATAGTATATGTACCTGTACCTGATGTACATAATGTATATCAAGTTAAATCTGCATATGTATATGCAGATTTAACTTGATTTGATTTAAATGAAGAATAAGTTAAATAATTTTACCTCTCGATATCATTTGGCAAATGGAAAAATTATATTGGTATGGTTTGATTACAACTCAGAAAATAAGTTGTGCGAAATCTTCACATGACCAAAAGTGATTCTAACAATGTCATCTATGACATGGAATATAGTCTCAGCCGTTTTTGCTAGATGGCAGTCATTAGGCTGTGTCAGATGCTAGGCAGCCTGGAAAAATCTGACAGTGTAGGCTACTTATAGGTACTAACACAACTGAATGAAGAAGAATTTCATTATTTTTATTGTTGTAGGTAATGCCTTCAGATGGATTCCCACAGCATCTATGCTCATTCTGTTTCTGGATGTTGCAAAAATTTGCAAAGTTCAAAGTGAGGTGTCTCAAAGTTCTGGAATTGTTGCATCTGGCTCAGGTGCAAAGCCAAGAGGTGAGTATGTCTGTTGGGTTTTACCTGCTCTGTTTCAGGTCAGTGTAGTCCATCCATGTAACTAAACTACATAATGTGATGGGGAACTGATGACTGAAATATCTAGTTATGGTCACTGTCACTCACTTATAAAAGATTATCCAGTTAAAACGCCACAAAATCTGTATTAAATGGAATCTTATTTTTATTACATACTAGCTTTCGTTCGCGGCTTCGCCCGCGTAGATTTCCCACGGGAACAATGCTTTTTCCCTATCCTATGTCATTCTGTCTATATGTATGCAAAATTTCAGGAAGCTTGGTGCAGTAGATAGGACGTGAAAGCGTAACAAACAGACAAACAAACTCACTTTCGCATTTATAATATTAGTATGTTGGATAAAGTTCGTTTATGCGATATGGAGTTCACCGGGTCACCTATTCCATACTAATATTATTAATGCGAAAGTCTGTCTGTCTGTCTGTCACCATTTCACGGCTAAACTGCTGGACCGATCGTGATGAAATTTGGTAGGGATGTAGTTAACGACCTGAGGTCAAACATAGGCTACTAATGGGCGCGATATAAGCCGATAGAAGCCGCGGGGAGCAGCTAGTAAGAAATATAAAAGAAAGTAGTGTTAGTTACAACACTTATGACTAAAGAACAGCTGGGCCAAATTTTATGAAATTTGTGCTTTTGGATTTGTCTTGTTATTTGTCTGATGGCAGACGTTAGGCATGTCAAATGCCTTTAGGCAGCAGAATAATCTGACAGTCTTGGCTACTAACACACCCTGATCATATTCCTATTGGTCTGGTTTCCCTTTGTAATAAGCATTGTAGCTCCTTTGATATAACCGGTGCTGCCAGATCAGAACAATGGTTAACAGCGTACCCTGGTGTAAGCTGAACGTGCAACCAGGAAAACACCCTAGGGCAAAAAAGACAGCACGGGAGTGAAGCCCCGAGCGAGAGCTTGTAAATTATAAAATTGCTTATGATGTGTCATAATTTATTTTATTCTATTGATTGATTGCTCAAAACACAGGTTGATAAGTTACTCCTACCTATACCACCTACAGGCATTTGCTAGAAAAGTTAAATCTAAACATACAATTCAATTTAAATTTATTTTACAGATTACAAAAGAAAATTATCAAAGATTAATCTCAAGTAACCCTGAACTGATGCCGCAGTACATAAAAACCAAGGTCATAACATTAGATGTACAGACAGAAAAGGTTTATGTACAAGAATCGGGCATTCATGAATTTGATGTGACAGAAACTTATAATGCTAGTAATTTTGAAATAGACAAGGAAGAGACAATTAATGTGGGCAAAGTAAACAACACTCAATTTCAGGACAGTACTTTAGATGTACAGACAGAGAGCGGTTATTTGCAAGATCTAGCCAATGATGAATTAGATGTGACAAAAATTTATAACGACAGTGATTTTGAAATAGAGAACACTCAATCTCAGGATAATTACGAAGATGAAATTTCTGACACTGACAAAGATAAAGCTCAGCACAATGAAAATGATAAAGCTCTTGTTCTCTTAGTACCAAACAAAGTACTTGAAGTTGAGTCCACATATGAAAATAATGAATTTGATGTAAGAATCAAACCTTATGATACCTTTGTTGGTTATTTGAACAAAGCTTTAATTGATGAAAAGAAATCAAATGCCGAAAACACAATAAAGGAAGATTATGAAAAAGATACATTAAAAGATTTTGCTAAGTCTTTTGGTTTTAAGTTTGTCCGGCTATCTTTAGCTGATCAGGTTAAAGAAGTTGAAGAGAAAAGGACAAAAACAGTTAAAGAGGGTTACATTTGTAAACTTTGTGGAGAGCTTTGTAAAAATTTGAACACACTGGAGCGCCATAAAAAGAGAAATCATATTTTAAAATCTAATAACAAGCACATGTGTTATATTTGCTTTCGTGTTCTCAGAAAAAAATCAGTTTTAGTAAAACATCTGAAAAGTCATAGTCGGTTGTTTACATGTAAATTTTGTGATTATAAAACAAAATATAAATCACAATTGCATATTCATAAAGGTTTTCATGAAGGGGTAAAGTATTCTTGTGAATATTGTGACCAGGTATTTAACACTAAAACAACACGATTGTCCCATGTAAGATTGATACATGGGAAAGAAATGTCTTGGTGCGAGTTGTGTGGTGAGTCATTCGTAGGAGAGAGAGGGGTTAATTTTCATAAGAAAAAAGTTCATGACATGAATGAAGAATTTCCGGTAACTTGTGAAATTTGTAAAAAGGGATTCAAGAGTAATGAAGCATTGGCAAAACATACAACTGTAAGAGGTAAGTGGTAACATCTAAAATACAAATTTATCAACTCCGAACCTTTGTTTACTTTATATGTATACTATCACATTACATGCTCATGCATGCATGATAGTTTTCCATCAAACAAAGGGATGGTACTCGACTGATTTCCAAACAAATCACTTTAATTTTTTTAATTTATATCAAGAATTTTGCGATGATTTAGGATGGAACAATTAAATCAACTGATTTTCAAACAAATCATTGCAAAATTCTTAATATAAATAAAAAAAATTAAAGTGATTTGTTTGGAAATCAGTCGATTCAATTCACTTTTCGAGTACCATCCCTTTTATTGATGGTCTTCCATCAATAAAAGGGATGGTACTGATGGTACATGCGCGCATGAGCGTCTAGGGTGCGCCTTAAGGCACACATTACATGCTCATGTCATTACATGTACTTTGTCATTACAAAGTACATCAAAGATTTCTACGTGATATGATATACTTAACATCCGGTGGTCAGACAAGCTTAGAAATACGGACATACTAAGACGTGAAAATGTTATCGCATAGGGTCTCATCTAATACGGCGGCAGCTTCGTTGGTGCGGATACATTACGCGAATGTCGAATGATAGGATAGCCAAGCGCATCTTTTTTTCTGAACTCAAAACTGGAAAGCGGAAACAAAGCGGCCAGTTTCTATAGAGATGTTAAGAAAAGACATATGAAGCGGTGTAAATTAAATCCATCAAACTTTGAAAATCTGGCTAGCTGTTGGTCAATGGAGGAGACTGGTGCATGGGAAGATTCACGACTTCGAGAAGCTAACATTAGCTGAACTGCATACGAAGCGTGATGACCTTATTGATGGTGTTATAAGTTGTCAGCAATGCATGTGCACATTTAGCAATAAAATTGGATATTGCAGCTATCAGCGAGCGCATAAGAGAGCAAACCAGTGAACCTTACTGGTTTGCTCTCTTATGCGACTTTATTAGAAAGGTCAATCGACCTCGTGTGTCCCAGTGTTAAAGTGTTTTGAAACGCCCCCACGGCCGCTGCAATGATTTATATTTTACTACGATTACCTTTGCGATTAATTTATAACCAAAGCGTAGTTGACTCTGCACACTGTGGTGTTGGAGTGGTCAATCGACCCTGTATGTCTTGGCATCATTAGTTTAGTTAGTTAGTTACTAATGATTAGTTTAAATATAGGTACTGTCACTGTTATCGTATTTGTATTTTGTTGGAGAAATAGTTCTCCAACAAAATACAAATACGATAACAGTGAAATATGTAAGCTGCACACCGTCCGAGGTTTTTCTAATTTGACGAAGTTCAAGTTGGCCCCAGTAAACAAAGGGAAGACGCTTATTGTTTTCTGGAAAAAAAAAATTGATTTAGTGTTTGCGTTATATAACGATGATGATGTGGAATCGATCGCAAATATTATTTAATGACTGATATTTTTTTTAAGGTTGCGGTCTTCCAACTTGCGTTCAATGCGGCGAAATCTTTGCTGATGATAATCTTTTAAAATATCATGTTGTTCAACGACATATCACGGACAACGACCTTGAAACGTTCACATGTGAGCAATGCAATCTTTATTTCTACAATTGGGATGCTCTGGACAGACATGTTTGTAATGTTGAAGCTGCGTGTCCGCAATGTGGGGAACACTTCGACTCGCTCGAGCTTCTCTCTGCTCACGTAATGGCACATGGCATTTTCAAATGCCAAGAAGTAAGTAATAATAAGAAGATCTTTATTTTACCACAAATATACATACAGTAGGCTTTTGCTTAAGTATGTACAGAACACATTGATTGCTCTTTGGATCCTGCTCTAAGTACTGGGGGTCTAAAAACGCCACTTTGAGTAATTCATCGAATCGATTCATATTACGAATTCCTTAGCAATTCTGTAGCAATTCCTCTTCAAAAAAATTGAAAGAAGTAGGATTTCGTAATATCAATTCGATTCGATGAAATGCTCAAAGCGGCGTTTTTAGACCCACTGATGCATACTAATATTATAAGTGCGAAAGTCTACCTGTGTCTGTCACACTGGACCTGGACCTGGACTGGACGATATAACCGAGTCCCACGCGGGTGAAGCCGCGGGAAACAGCTAGTCATAAATATATTTACAAGAAAAAAATGGCCAAGTGCGAGTCGAACTCGCGCCCTGAGGGTTCCGTACCACCACACAATACTGAAATACTTAACAGTTTTTTTTAAGGCTTGCTTTTCTTTAATTTGTTTTTTCTAAGTGAACAGTTGAGTGTCAAATTTAATGTCGCCTATGATAACCTAAAACTTACCCAGCCTAGACATCGTAAAGACATTATCCCCCGGGCCGAGAAAGAAAGTGACCTGTTCTCAATTAAGCTTGAAATACGCCAAGTTAAAGCTAAGCCCCCTTATTCATAAATATTTACAAACGCCTGTTAAGCCTATTTTAACTCATTTTCACGGTTAATTTCGATAAGAAAGGGCGAACACATTTTAGTTAAATGTGCTTAAGGCGATACCTCGGTGAACACTAGCGCCACCATCATTTAAAAATCATTATTCACTGAAAACACAAGTTATCAAAAATCCGTCTTATGTAATTAAGGTTCTGTATCTAAAGTATAAAACTATAATTTAATCATTTTATGTGTTTAGAATTAAAACACATAAAATGATTAAATTATAGTTTCCTACAGTTACAAATTGCAATATTGCTTAAAACGGCCACTTTTAGCAGTTTTGAAATTTGTAACTAAAGGGAACGATAATTTAATAATTCAATATGATTGAAATTAACTACAAATCCAGAACCAAAAATACAAAAGACGTGTTTTTCATTGTGTTTTTTGTGAATAATGATTTTTAAATGACGGTGGCTCTAGTGTTCCCAGAGGTATCACCTTAACAAACGTTTGTATTTTTTTTAAATAAAGGGGATTGACTACATCTATAAATATTATAGTTTTATTTTATATTTCAGTGTGGCAAACAATTTACTAATTCATCATACTTCAAAATCCACTATGAAAATTGTCATTCCAACAGACAAAAGGAGCGCAAGAAAATAAAAAGGATCAATTCTATTGAGGAGGCTAGGAAAGGATCCATCATTAAGGTTGGTCAATATTCGAATATTCTTTTATCATCGGTTTAGAGCCGATAATTAGAGGTGTATTACTAATCGCGAGTCACATCGTCAAGCGTATTTTCAACTCTCCCATGTATTGCTAAAATTCAACATTGAGCATTCTCATCATCTAGCGTTTTTGTTTACATATCTAACTACACTTCACAAAAAAATCTACGCGACTCTATTAGATTTTTATGTTCAAAACGTTTCTTTCTGTAAATAAAATTTATTATATTTGTAACAACATCACGGTTCGATGACAAATAGCCGAGAAGCTCGATGATATAGATATCTTTTGCAATGACCACCACTATCGCAGAGTCGAACAGACAGGCTTAGATTTGAGCGTTGAGTGTTTTTTACACGACCAAATTATTTGTCGCTTTATTGTCGAGAGCTTTTTTTGATTGGGGGGATAATGGAGCCAAAGGGGGGAAAGTTTTCTGTAACGTTGTTTACGAACGGATCCTAATGAAAGTGGCGCCCGTGTTCCTTGAATTATTGTATTTTTTGTCGAGAGCTTTTTTTTGAGGGATAATGTGGGCAAAAAGGGGAGAAGTTTGCTATAGCGTTATATTGCTTATTACAGACCCGCCCCGGCTTGGAATGGGCATAAAAACCTTATCTTGAATCACTCTTATCTATTTAAAAAAACCGCACCAAAATTCTTTGCCTAGTTTTAATGATTTAAGCATACAGGGATAAAGGGACAGAGAAAGCGAATCTGTTTTATAATATGTAGTGTTGTCACTGGCCGTAAGGTAGCTCTTTTTCAAATTAAACACGCTTTGGTTTCGTTTTATTTGGACCGTCTGACCACAGTAGGTAGAAACTTTAATATGAAAGAAAATCCTTCATTTGAGAATAGACGACAAAAGAGAATGAATAGAATGGCAAATATATAGTTATGAAAAAAGGAGAAAGGGGGTTAAACGGAGGAGAGTGCGAGGTCTACTATTCACAGAACCACTATTATATTTAGTATCAGCATTGCATCCGTGCGAAGTTTGGGCGGATTGCTAGTAGTTTTATAATATAATGATTATAAAAGACTTCTTCTTTCAATCGTGTCAATGGCTGCGTGAAAACTGTATAAATTTGGCCCAATAAGATGCAATATCTCACGATGAGTCAAAGGACACAGCTATCCCCTGAAAATACCTACGTTTTAATGATTTTTATCATCTTTTAATTTTCAGAGAAAACTTCAACCGAGAAAATTTAAATGGTGTGTGGCTGGCGGGATACTAGTAAAGGAAACTGACGGCGACGGCTCGCAGAGGGACAGTGCATTTCCTATCGTGTGCGAAATTTGTGGAAAACGCTGCCAGGTAATATCGGTTGTGTGGATTTATCCATGTAGTTTAGGTTTCGGCTTCGTGTTTGCATAAGGGCCAGACTAAGTATGAGGTACGAGTAATGTCCTTGTACCTCATGTCTGACAGGTGGCAGACTCTACCATCTTTTTCCTTAATCAACACAATTCCTGGGTTGTCTATCTAACGTTGATAAAAGTATGACATCGCGTTTTTTTGCAAAGCATTAAAACTCAAGATGCAAGCGGTTTATTTTGAGTGACTTTAAAGCAAGATGGTATGGGAAAGTGATATCTCAAGCATTTGGATCAATACATTTTAAGAAAAAAAAAATGTAAATGGCGAACAAACCATTAATATATATTATCGAAAAGTTTGTCCCGTGTTGTTGTTCACAATGTTTTAATAAACTATTGTGAACTTGCATGTCATTAAAGATTCTCAAAAATAACTAGCTGTTCTGACGTCATAATTGTCATTTTGTAATGACGTACAGTACAGCGGAGTACATGGTTCGGGGTGTCAGGTTTTTTCGTTACGGAATTTCTTAATTCGCTCGCCGCGCTCAAAGCCCGCGATAAAATATTTGGAATTATGCAGATGCGGTGCAATACTTCGCCATCAGTATTTCACGAATCAAATGACGCTTATTTTTCTGTTTCTAGAATATGGCAAAATTGGCCATTCATCAAAACATCCACGCAGATAAAAGAAAATACACTTGTACGTATTGTCGAAAAGGATTCAATCAGAAAATTCTTTTAGAGGTAAGTTATTGTAACGACCGTTAATTTGGCAAATTTTGCTTTTGTCCAGATGTGTCTCAGTCTGTCTGTTTGTTCCGGGCTGGAGATCGCATTTCTGAACGGATCCTAATGAAACTTGTTCCTTGATTTATTAAATTTTTTTGTCGAGAGCCTTTTTTTGATTGGAGGGAAAATGGGGGAAAAAAGGGGAAAAGTTTTCTGTAACGTTGTTTACAAACGGTTCCTAATGAAACTTGGAAACATGTAGGAACTTTGATTTTTTTGAAAATTTTTGTTGAGAAACTTTTTTGATTAGAGGGAAAATGGGGGCAAAAAGAGGGAAAGTTTTATGTGACGTTGTTTACGAAGGGATCCTAATTAAACTTGGCACACGTTCATATTGATTTTTTATTTATTTTTTCGATACCTTTTTCTATCAACTTTTTCTAATCAATAGAGAGAAAATGGGGGCAAAAGGAGAAAAGTTTTTTGTAACGTTGTTTACACACGGATCGTGATAAAACTTGGCGCACGTGTTCCTTGACTTTTATGAAAATTTTGTTTGTGTTGACAGCTTTTTTTGATTGGCGGAAAATGGGGGCAAAAATGGGGGAAGTTTGCTATATTCCTTATGTCACTAGCCGCAAGTTGGTTCTTTTACAAATTAATATGCGCTATGGTTTCGTTTTATTTGGACTGTCTGACCAGAATATCTCGGGTCGCGAGGTCTACTGTTCACAAAACCACTAGTGTTAAACTGGTAATTATACAGCGTGACTCCTTAAAAATTTAACCTTCCCACTTTTTCTGCAATAGCCGGAGACTGCACACCAATGTTGACTGGTGCTTTATAAAATTCTAATAGAGTCGCCGTTTGCAAAACTGTTGTAGATGCCCAGGCCTCATATTGGTGGTAACGACGCGGCGACGATGACACAAACAACCTGTCTCTTTAAACACCTTCAGTTTACGACCAACAAAATAAACTACCGCCACAGAATACCTAATTACTCTATTACTGAAGTAATAGTTATTCTTGTGGATTTATAACAACCACCATATAATGTGGCTTGTCTCCTGGATTACTGACTTCGCGGGGAGAAATGCACACGAGATTACTGCAGCCTATGGTTTCTTGCAACTGGCTAATTCGATCACAATAATACCAGACATCCAGAGTCGCAAAAGTTTAATACTAGGCCCCACTTGGTACCTAAGACCAATGCGTCGTCCGGACGCGATCCAGCATTTTGCTAACAGTATAAACCGTATTAGAGTTCCTTAAGAATGATATGAAACACATGTACATAATGAGAATTTTAGATTTCGAATAAATTTTTCTATGTTTTTCAGCACCACGAAAGAATCCATACAGGAGAGAAACCTTACACATGTGAACAATGTCCGAAAGCTTTTTCTTCAAATGGGGCATTATCCAGGCACATATTGGTACGTATACTTATTACAAACTAGCTGCTGTTCCCCGCAGTTTCACTCGCCATTAGTGTGTATGTACTATAGCCTATAACCTTCCCCAAGAATCAGGCTTTCATATACAAAAAGAATTTTACAAATCCGACCAGTAGTTTTAAAGTAATAAGCGTTGAACGCTTATGACTTAACTAACAAACAAACAAACAAACTCTTTAGCTTTATTATATTAGTATAGAATAATACGACTATTCATGATTTAATGTATCAGCTCTTGTTTCTGTGCTTGAGGAGGATTTTAAAGCAAAATGGTGGGGACTAGCCTCTATATATCCTCCGTGGGACTAGTAAAAAGATAAAAATGTGAATAGGCCAAAAAGTTAAAGGGAAGTCACAAAATAAATTCAATTCAATGAAATTTTTAAAAACTTCGACGATTTAATTTTTTTTCAAACAGGGTGTGTTCAAACATCCTAGTGTTAGTATTTATAAACCGACACAAGGGCACACGGGTGTGTTAGTGTGTTTTGTTCGATGACTTTCTGCGTCGGACCTGGGGTAGAGCAAAAAGAGCAGTAGCTGTTGGCGCCTGGTAGCAAGGGTCTGCGCTCTCTTTCAGCACACATTCTATACTAATTTGGTTAAATTTATTTTCAGACGCATTCTGGTGAACTCAATCACGTGTGTTCTTTGTGTGACCGAGCATTTAAGACATCGACGATTGTCAAAATGCACATCAAAACAGCACATTTAAACATGCCTTGGCCGTCTAAGAAAAATAGGAAAAGAAAAATTCAAAATGAGTAAAATACAATTAACGTCTGTACGTACTATATTTTATTCAGTGATATCGGGCACAAATTGTATATTTTAACTTTTCTGTGGTAACATGAAAAGAATTCTTTATCTTCTTTTATTTTTTGCTTTATACTTCGTAATGATTTCTTTGTACGGACACTCAAAGTTAAAAGTTAATAATTGAATTTAATGCGATATGTATCAGAAGTTGCGAGTATAAATTGTTTTTATGAGAATTAAAATAATGTACTACGGATTTTTTTGGATTTTCTTCATTTATCTACTACTACCATGGTACTTATACTAGTGGCACCTCAACCTTTTACCTCAGCCGTCATCCTTTTACCTCAAAGTTGGAGGCAAGGAATAAGGGAGTTAGGACCTTTGCGTTATTACGACACCTTGACCCTTGACTTCCTTGAAACTGCTTTAGTAGCCCCGTTAAGTTGTTGGTCCCAGCTGCTATTTGCAAGATGCCAAGAGGCGGTTTCAAAGAACTTTGATACCAGGGTCTGCATGGTCAATTGATCCTTTAACCCACTTGATATTATAATGAAAGCATCTTGAATTATACTAATAATGGAAGCATAAAGGGTTGGAAGGCCTGTTGTAAGGTGCCATAACACAGCTCACAAAAAACTATTGTTAATGTAGCATATTCGTGCGCGATCCAAGCGGAATAAGTTTAGTTCATCATGTTTCCTTTCGCAAATCTTGATTGACCGAACAAGCGAAGCAATCGAGCGGGTCTACATTTCGAAAGTGGCCAATTTTGTTTTCGTCTATTTTTTTGTACTATTACGTATTCTGTGGTCTGGGTGTCCGTCTGTCTGTTTGTTCCGGGCTGAAGGTCGCATTCACGGATCCTAATGAAATTTGGCAAAGGTGTTGCTTGATTTTTTTGAAACTTTTTGTTGAGATCTTTTTATTTGATCGGAGGGAAAATGAGGACAAAAAGGGAAAGTTTCCTGGTGGCCTACTATCATCTCTAAAAACCATGCAAGATCCAGTGAGTAAGCGAGACAGCGCAATACATGATGTAAGGCGACATCTCTCTTACTCACTGGATCTTGCATGGTTTTTAGAGATGGTGGTAGGTAAGCCACCTGTAACGTTGTTTACGAACGGATCCTAATGAAACTTGGCGTAAGAACGTGTTACTTGATCTAAATGCATAGATTAAAAAAAAAATTTGCGTCACTTAAAATAGATATAACATATGACATTAAATGTATGGGAACCGTGCGCGCCTAATGCGGGGGGTAAGGGCTGAGGTAAGGGAGGGTAGGAGGGGGGGTCCGTCACCAAATACACATTATGGAATGGCATACACGTAAATATCGTGTATGAGTGGTAAGACAGTTTAGCTTGTCATGCTACTTCTATTAGAGCCGCGTTCCTAGTTCTATGTCTAAATGAGATTTTTATAGAGAGATTAATTAGGACAAAATGCGGGCAAAAGGTATGGTTATAACCGCTATAGCGCAAGTCTCACTGACCGCAAGATGGCTCTTTTTCAAATTAAAACGCGCTGTGGTTTCGTTTATTTTGGGCCGTCTGGTGGCCTACTATCATCTCTAAAAACCAAGTTTCAGTGAGTAAGGTCGCATTACATCTTGTATCGCGCTGTCTCGTTTACTCATTGGAACTTGCATGTCTTTGTAATTGTTGTTAAAAGTTATGTTTCCTGTTGCAAGAAATCTTAATGTAACAGAGAAATTAATTAACTAGGTAGTAACCCCCCAGGTGGCTTACCACCATCCGTGAACTACCTCCGTGGTCCAGTGGTTAAGGCCGGGGGACGTGGGTTCGATTACCACGGGAAGCATACTTTGCTTAGTTGTTTCTAGTTTGGTTAGGACATTGCAGGCTTGAATCACCTGGTGGCTTACTACCATCTCTTAAAACCACGCAAGATCCAGTGAGTAAGGGAGATGTCGCCATGTATCGCGCTGTCTCGCTTACTTACCTACTGGATCTTGCATAGTTTTAAGAGATGGTAGTAACCCCCCCGAACTAAGGCGCACCCTAGACGCTCATGCGTGCATAATGGAAAACTATCAAACAAAGGGATGTTACTCGAAAGGTGAATTAAATCGACTGATTTCCAAACAAAAAATCCTAAATTTATTTTAGATGAAATCAAGAATTTTGCAATGATTTACATGGAACAATGAAATCAACTGATTTGCAAACAAATCATCGCAAAATTCTTGATATATATTAAAAAAATTAAAATGATTTGTTTGGAATTCAGTTGATTCAATTCACCTTTCGAGTACCATCCCTTTGTTTGATGGTTTTCCATCATGCACGCATGAGCGTCTAGGGTGCGCCAAAGCAAAACAACCTCACGCACATCTCACGTCACGTCATTTCTACATTGTCTATGGTTAGTCAATCGGTTCGCTTCATATTTTCACAGCCCCTGCTGGTAATTTTCAGAAATGTGTTTGAAATGGATAAAATTAGTTATAATCGAAGAAGACTGATATTTAGTTAATGAAAGTAGTGTATTACGTGTTGTTATTTACTGTTATTTGTGTTGTGTTTTAATGATTGATGTAACGCACCAGTGTACGGCAAGATGGACGAATTGTCTAAGGGCATGACACAAACAGGAAGCACCGCCACAACTGACAAAATTCAAGAATATGATGGTATGTATTTTAATCATAGTTTTATGGACATTTATTCATTGTATTAATTATCTAAAGTTGTTTAAAACTGTTGGAATGAAAGTGAATATGAAGAACTATAAAATAAAATGCCTACCACATCAAATACATCTATTGCAATCTGCTATGCAGTTATCACAAATATACCTATTTTGTAACAATATTTAGATTGTGAAGTATTACTTCAACTTTGTTTTGGTAGACTGATAAAAAAATCCATAGGTAGGAAGTTACTTTAATAAATTAAGGAATGTATGAATTATAATTATTGAAATGAAAATAATAATAGGAAGTAAGTTGAATTCAACTTTTTGGACAAATACAAAATTTTGTCACTGGCCACATGAAAACAAATTATTAAAAGATGTTTCTTGGTCCTTAAACTTTCTATCATATACTGTAGTGGTCATATAATTAAGATTGCTTATTTAAAGGAAAGATTTTTTTAGCAAAATAAAAAGTATAGTATCTTGCCAATCCTTACCTATGGCGCTCAAATGTGGTTACTTACTAAATGTCAATGGTCTAGATTGAAGGTTTGCAAGAGAGCGATGGAACGCGGCATTTTAGGTGTAAAACTGTCAGACAGAGTAAGAAACACCACACTGCATTCTATTACTCAAATATAAGATGTGGGGAAAAAATCATTTAGGCTAAAGTGGAATTGGACGGGACACGTGAGCCGCATGCATCTGAAGAGATGGGCTGGATAACAAACAACCTGGGTCTCAACGGATGGGTATACAAACAGAGGAAGGCCAAGAAAAACATGGTCAGATGACTTAAGGGTTTTTGAAAACTATTGGAAAAAAAGGTACAGGACAGGGACGCATGTAAGAAAAGAGAAGAGGTTTTTGCCCAGCAGTGAGACACACAGCTAGGAAAAAAACATGTATAGCTTTTCTCATATATATTTTTTAATTTCTCTCAGTATCGCAAAAGTTTTTCATACTAGGGGTAGGTACCTACTAAATTTGTTGATACACATGATTTTTATACATTAGATCTGAAGCTTGTTTTACTACTTACTGGCTGGTTTCATAATTAAGAATGCTGAATAGTTTATGCCATTAATTAATTTAGAAAGAAAATATTTGGTTGTAGATCTCCATTTGTATAATTTTGGAGCCATTTAGTGCTGTGAATGTCTTAAAGGTGATTGCTTCATATAAAAACTATGGGAAAAATTAAAATTGGGTTAAATCTACAAGGGATGTTATAATAAAAATTTGCGAGAAGAATTGGTTTTAAAAAAAGATGGCTGACCATCTGCAAAGTTGAAAAATGGAGGTTTCTACACTATGACACATTTTGCCACTCATCAAACTACTTCAATTGTTCTGCCTGTACCCTTAACAATGATTCACATCGTTGAGTTGGTTGAAATATCATTTGTCTGGCAAAACAAAATCCTTTAAAAGGGTCTAATGAGCTGAGAAAGGAATATTTTGGTGGAAACAACCCTTTAGCAATCTTTGCATGCACAATTCTAAGGCCATTTGTAGAAGTGGCATGAAAGGGTAGCAAGGAAGGTGCCTATGTTAAAACGGGGCCATAGGCAAGCCCGGCTTCCATTTGCAAGAAAGTATGAAAACTGGACATAAATGCTCTTTTTTCTGATGAGCAACATTGAATTTCGTGAATTTCTTCATTTGAGATCCTTCCTTTGTATCACTTAGGTACCTTAATAATGTGCCTCTTGCTATCCATCTTACTATGGAATTAAATTATGAGAAGTATTGCATGAATTTCATATTTGTTTATTTTTCAACTTTAATTTCATTATGTTCCTACTTTATGATGATCATGCAGTTATTCGGATCAGTGCACCTATGGTGATTATTGGTTGATGGTCACCACATTTGCAGATGGAGTAGTGTGTGGTTTGCGGTACGCAAGCCAAGTATGCTAGCGTTGGTTGAGCAACTGCGGTCGTATCTCGGTGGAGGATGTGAGTCACTGAGGCATTGAGTGTGCTCCACCACTTCATTGACACATAACTTTCCATTTATTCAACTAGGCTCAAACATTGTAAATGTTTCATTAATTGACAGCATCTTGATTATGTTCATTACTGACAGAAAAATTTGTTATTTATTCCAAAATCATGGTTTGAATGTTTCATTGTTTTATTTAGAATAGTTTACTTGCTTAATTACCTACATGTAAAATTTCTGCACAACAATCTAAGTATATATATAATCTAGGAGGTGACAAAATACTCATTGTGAAGTGATTTTGCAATATCAAATGAAACCTGTGATCTTTTTAATTTTTTTAAGCCAGCTAAACAGCCAATTTCATTTTTAAACAGTTCATAAGTTCTGTTTCAAATATCTGTTTCAAATATCGGAAGTTTTAAAAAGTAATATTTTATAAGTAATGCCTGCACCACAGTTTTGTTAAGAGACTAGCTGTGTTCCGGGCCCGCCCGTAGTTGGTTTGTCCTATAGCCTATAACTTTTCTCCCAGAACAAGGCTATCAAATACATTTTTTTAAATACAACCATTATTGGAAGAGTTAAAGGTCTTCAAAACAAGCTATTCATATTAGTATAGAAGTATAAAGAGATTACTTCGTATATATATATATGTTGCTGCCATATCATTAAAAGGCTCAGTCGCAAAATGTCTCTTTCGCAAACGGCCCCCTAGTCGTAAAATGTATCTTTCGCGTAATATCTCTTTCTCATAATGTCTCTTTCGCATAATGTCTCTTTCTCATAATGTCTCTTTCGCAGAATGCCTCTTTCGCACAATGTCTCTTTCGCAAAATGTCGCTACAGGGACTTAGAATAAAAATATGACTTTCAAAGCAAAATCATTTATTGCAGTAATAGGGTAAACAAATTATGATGTAACATGTGTACCTACTCAACAAATTTGTTTACGTAATTAAAATAGCAAAAAAATTGATGCAAATTGAAAAATTATTTTGTTACTATTTAAAGTTTAGTGACGGCAACACTTTTTTTTGCTATTTTAATTACATAAACAAATTTATTAAGTAGGTACACATGTTACATCATAATTTTGTTAACCCTATTACTGCAATAAATGATTTTGCTTTGTAAGTTATATTTTTATACTAAGTCCCTGTAGCGACATTTTGCGAAATTGACATTGTACGAAAGAGGCATTCTGCGAAAGAGACATTATGAGAAAGAGATATAATGCGAAAGAGACATTTTACGACTAGGGGACCGTTTGCGAAAGAGACATTTTGCGACTGAGCCCATTAAAACTAGGCTATTCTTGTAAAACTGATCTGACTCCATTGAATAATTTGTAGTCCAAGGGGTCTAGGGTAAACAATACTTTTCCGAGGTCACTTCAATTTTTTATAAGTCCATTTTAAAAGTTGAAGCACAAATTATGTCTGAACTGCGATAGTTGCTTACACAACAGAATAAATAATAGTGTTGATTGCACTAACTACTTACAAATTTTAATATGTGGTTTAAAGAAACAGAGATAGCCTCTTTATGAAAAACATGAAATAATATTGTTAGCAGTGTCCTACAATAGTTTTCCTGGTAGGCTAGGTCTTGTTGTGTTTATCTGTCTACTAATCTACTTATTATCTATAAAACTATAGTGATTGCTTAAAAGAAATCTTCCCAATTGTATATTAGGTCATTATCCGAGTCTGTACATGCAACTTCAGTTTTCGTTGAAATGACACCTTTTGCAGCATTGCAAAGGTTTGCTCGGTGCTACATGCCAAGAATACCGGGTGTTCCCTGTGTCACAATCGTGACTCAGCGACCCTGAAACATTAACGCGCAGACCAATCACAAAAGGTCATTTCAAGTTTGACAAATTATCTTATCAATCATATGAGGTTAGGGGTTAATAAAATAGTTAACTGTATTTTTATTCAATGTAAATAACAAATCGACCCCCGGATATATTATTGATTGAATTATTTTCTGCTAACAGCTAAATATTCCGCCGTGCTATAATAGATGTCACTCTGCAAATTGTTTGTGTTGTAGTTACGAGTATCTTATCTCAAGTGTCGATGTCATTGCGGTCTAGATAGATCCAAGTGGCAATAGGCTAGTTGACAAAATTTCAATAACTGCTTAATATTTTAGCTTATTAGGCATTTTATCGAAAAAAAAGGTTTATTTATTTTTAATCGAGCGTTTACATTATAAATTTCGCGTTTTAAAAAAACATTTTTCAATTTGGTTCCAAAACGCACAAGACTGTCATGGCGTCTTGAATGACGTCACGCCGTGCGAAACAAACCAAAGAGCGATCGTGTCTTCGTACGTTATAGCTAGTTTTAATCGTTTAAAAATAAATTTCTCATATAATAAGTACTGTATAGTGCCCCAGTGTGATAGCACGACTATAAAAACGCCAAACAAGTTATTTATATATGTTCCAAATAATGGAGAAATACGGAAAAAGTGGCTAAAACTTGCAAGAAGAGATGATGCTCATACTTTAGAGATCATACTTTATGCTAAGAGATCCCTTCCTGGGATAAGTCCGCCATTGTCTTCTGATTTTAATAAAGTTCTATTTACTATGTATTTTAAAGCAATAAAGATATTACAAACAAACAAACTTTATCAACAGGTTCAAGAATGTATTTTTGTGAAGATCATTTTGATTAAGTATTTCACACAATACAATCTATTACTTAATTCGAGCAAACTAGATGTGTTTTGTAGAATCCCTATTTTCTAAATAATAAATACATGAGTTCAGGTTAAGTTGTTTCACTTTTAGGAGTGAACGTTTCATTTTAGTTTTCTAATTAATGTTACAAACATACTCTTTTTATTATTCTAGTTGCCAAATGATATGACTAATTATATGGAGTATCATATGAAGGGAACAGTAAAATAGTAAACAGTATCTTGCAAAATGTACGTCACAACATTAAGTTCTTGTGTACCGAACTGAAATATCACATAGCATTTAAGCTTATAATAAATATTTTATACTTACAAGGAAGTTTTAACATTGCGAAATTCAGATGAGCAAAAGTTACTGTTCGACGCGAAAAAATTTCCAAGCATAACGGCATCGATTCTGGGCAAATTATTACTGTCTGCTTTGCTGAATCCAGATTCCATGGTTAATTCTTTCAAATTATAATTAGCAAAAACTGTATCAACTTGATATTAGTTGTTAAAAACCAAAATTTTATCAAGAACCGGTAGTGATACTCGAAACGTCAAAGACAAGATTGGAGTTTCGCACGGCGTGACGTAACGCTTTCTGATTGGTGTTCACTGTCACGTGACTAAAGGTTTCATTTTACAAAATTTATTTTTAAAAAATATTATTAATCTTTAACGCTTTTGATAATTAAAATTGTTTGTTATTTTCTCCATAATATAATTAATCATTATAAACCCCTATCCATTATATTTATTCTTAATGGACACAAGCCTATTGTGTTATCGTCATTTTATCATGAGTGTGATCTAAAAATTTTATTAAGCAGGGTATACTGCCTCTACAGAGTAAATAGGACTCATGAATATCTATAAGTGTACCTACTGTACTGAATGTTAATGATTACGCGTGTCCTGAGATTGCACATCGCCCCGTTTTTACGGAGCGCCAAATTCTTGCAGGATCAAAGAAGACTCGACGTCAGTGTCTGCTTTGTTTCCACGCTTTGTCGTAATCAGATAAATCTTTTTTTATACCGCCCTACCTCATGACTTTCTTTAGAGAAATAACATTATGAACCTATTGAGTGCAAATATTTGCGCGATCTGGGTGTCTCATACGTGGCCTCCACAGTTGGGTACTAGCGTAAACACAGACGTAAATAATTAGCATGTATACTATATAGCCATTTGATATGTTTGGTGTGATATCTTGAAATTTCATATAGCCATGGTGCCCGATTGTTGTAAATATAAAAGTTACGGTTGGGATAATGAACACGAAAAAATACTGGCGTTATGAATGATACCTATATAGTAGGTATTTATTGTATGGTATGAATGAGATAACCATTATTGGGAACCTTTAATGCTATAGATGCGCTTTAGTAAAAATATCGTATAGAAGTGTGTGTATGTGTTCAATACTTACATTAACTTTGCATTTCTTAATATACATAATAATTATAGGTTTTTTGACAGGCTCGTCGACATCGATAGTGTATTTAAATGAGTCGTGTATGGAATGCGAGCGCGTACGGGCTGCGTGTGAAAGGCTGGGCACCGTGGCGGCGGCGCCCAGCCCCGACCTGCTGCCGGTGCAGCAACCGCCGCCGCAGCCACCTTCCTACCTCATCACAGCGCCGTTCGATGGAGAACTCTTCGACGCGGCACATAGAGCCAAATACAGGTTCGTACTTTGCTTGTTATCATTGACGGCCTCTGTTGCTTTGTTTTACAAGGTTACGTGACACCTTCCCGCTAAAGTTTCTTAGAGAATTAGAACGTAGTTTAGTAGAATTTGTACTAAAATCGTCTGCCTCGGTACTCATTCATGTCGTTGCCTTAGATTACCTTAGTTTATGCGTTTATGTTTTATGACCAAAACTGTTCTTACAATTGAGAACTACAGTTTCCTTAGTTTGTTTTTACATAGTAATCGTGGATCGACGTGAATGACAGAGCTTGTGATGTAGACCATTCAAGCACCGCGAATAATTGAAATTTTCATATGTCAATAGCGTACACGGTGGTAATGGTAAGAACGAGACGATCGTTATTGACATTAATTTTGGCTCGTACTCGGACGTTCGCGGGAGCGCTAACGAGCATGACGGATGTTTTGTTACGCGTTCACATTGACGCCTTTTTGTCTTGCCTTCACCTACGCTACACCATATAGTACTGTCCATAGTACAAGACGACGTGTGACGTAGCCAACACCAGAAATAGTATTTATTTAGATAACTGTTTTGATAGACCTGGTTTTAACATATATGCATTAGTTACATCGTAGTCTGGAACTGAATTTGAACTAACTGGACATGAATACTTACGTGGGTGTTGTTCGCACTTGGCCGTCGATTACAACTACGCTGATTGATGACTACGTTCACTAAGTATACTGACGTCTACAGAAATAATATTGCAATATTACCTATTATAATATTGTATAAGTTTGTGTAACGAGAATTACACAAAAAGGCCCAACTTGAAATTAATGTTTTCTAGTTAAAATAAATGCTTAAATACTTAATTTTTGTCCATGAATGAGATGTGATTCCTGTAATCATTAAGTCCACATTATGGGATTTAAATTTCTAAGGTTGAATAAATAATAAGACAATCGAACTTATAACTCTTCTTCCTTCTGACAGGTGTGGTTTAAAGTAAGCCTTTTAACTAAGAAAGTAGTATGTAATTATAGCCACGTAAATACATATATTTCGGAGAAATTTAGAAATGTGCGCACGCACTAACCATGACCATAGAATTATAATAGAAGTAGGTACGCCTCGATTACATACGTACATATACTGATTCAGATTATACACACAACTGCACAGTTTTGTTTACATATACAATACACCCTACGCTACATCTATATAGGCATAAAGCGATTTATGGCATGAATTGTCTGCAGTTGAGTGTACATACAGCAATCTTTTGACGAATTAGCGGCGGCGTGTCATGAATTCCAACGACACGACGCCGAGGTGTCCGGCTTCACGCCGATTTACGATCTTTATAAACATCGCCGCCCCCGGGTTTACCACCGACACCGAACCACTGCAATAATACTTTTATATCCCTGCTTCGATAATGTTCACATTTTGTAATTACGATGCATGCCATCTTCCGTCGTCTGAGTTTCGTTCTGTCCGGTGGTAAGCACCCGGGTCTAACATTTAAGAGGTTTTTTGGAGATCTTAGGCCATTAATTAACTCTATTACGGTATCATCAGCCAATGTTATGGTTATGAATGGAATTGAAAGATAATAATTAATTTTCTCTTTAAATTTTTTTGTCGGGATCAGCTCTTAGACGTTATTTTACTTTCCATTAATATAATTTACTTAAACTAAACCATCCATAATGCTCTCTAACGAGTTTACCTGTAAAGTCGTGTTTCCGTTGCCTTGTTGTCATTAATTCGTAGGTACATTTACATCTATTAATATGCCAGAAGTTCATCAACCCCTAGCTAGATAATCTATTCGATTCTTTTCCCTACATATCCGATTTGAACTAAATTTTCTGATAAATTGACATTATTCTTCTACGAAATACTGACGGATTTTCATACGGATTTCACTAATTGATAGTGATTTCCAGGTATGGTTTAAGGTATAAAATTGGCTGTGACAGACGGACGGACGGACAGAAAGACGCACGAGTGATCCTATAAAGGTTCCGTTTTTAAATTTTTGTACGGAACCCTAATAATACATAATATAGGGTTTCATAAAAATTGAGGTTAATAGATATGTAGGAAATATCATAAGTCGAGGAAGATTTACGAGCGGCGCGTACCTACCTATTGCATACATATTTTAGCGCCGCGTATTGTCATTGATACTTTTTTATTTTATATTTTGCATACGAGTCGTTCGAAGGCTTACCATGATCTCTCCAAGCGATCCAAAAACGGAGTGAGTAAGCGAGATAATGTTAGACGGCCCTGGCTACGAGGAGTCTTTTGTGACTTACTATGACCTCTACAAGCATTAGAAACACGAGTGAGTAAGCAAGATAGCGCAAAATGATAATGAAAGGTGACATCTAAGTACTCAATCGTTATTTGACGTCATAGTAAAAGTTAATAGGTATATGTAACGCAGCTAATAACTAAATACAATATTTATTAATTGTAAGGCGGTACGAACTTCGCCGACTCCGCTAGTAAAATATTATATAGATAAGACATTATATTATACTTATATATATATTAAAAAATTATGAGATTTTTAAATAGAGAGACTTTATGAGTACACGAAATATCGAAAGAGTTGCGGATTTTTTTTGTTACACAAACAAGTTTATAATAAAATAATTCAACATTATGGTAAATTACCAATCATTAGGGAGAATTAGCAAAGTTAGTGGCGCAACAATCTTTAGAAGCTTCGAAAAAGAAATGAAAATAAATATCAAAATACCGGCATTAGATAGACTACTGTACTAACAGTGTACATATAGACATATAAAGAACATGCAAATTGTAAACATACCGATGCTGAGAAATGTTTCATGATGGTATACACGTTTAACCGAAATACGGTTGAATGAAACGTTTCATATGCATTTTAGCTTTAATGGAGCAACAGATTTGGATGGATTGCATATTTGCATTCCTTGTGTAGAGGTGATTGCCTGCGGGATGTTGGCACGTGAATAGAGATACAGAATAGAGGAGAAAGCTTGTGCTAACGTCTTGTTTCTGGATTAATATCACTACATAGTATAAAATAGTCGCTTTCTCTGTCCCTATGTCCCTTTGTTTGCTTATTTCTTTAAAACTACGCAACAGATTTTGATGCGGTTTTTTTTAATAGATAGAGTGATTCAATAGGAAGGTTTTTATGCCCATGCAAAGCCAGCGGGCGGGTCACTAGTATTACATAATCGATTCTTTATAAATACTGTCTACGAATGAAATAAATCGGCCAAGTGCGAGTCGGACTCGCGCTCTGTGGGTTCCGTATATAACTATAAGACTTACAGGTTATTTTAATTTTTTTTTCCATTTAATTTTTAATAAAATTTAATTATCATTTTATAAAATATATAACAACATATTTACAGTTATTAGATTTGTTCCTAAATATTTGCTCCAAAGTAAACTTATAAGCGTTGTTTTTGCCTTTTAGGTACAGAACCCTAAAAATTAATGCATAATAACCTTTTTGTACAATCCATTGATAGCATAGATAAAAAAAAACCGCGCGCGATTCTAAATTCTTTGATTGATAGCAAGTATGGAAACCCAGTTTAAAATAAGATCGCTTCAAAAATACAAAACAAAATATGACCAATCAAGTATTATATAATTGGTGTGAGAAAAATCGAACTCTCATAGTGGCTGGCTTTTTTTTCTCGCTTTTTCAGCCAGTTCGTTTCTCTGTTCCGTATATTATACCCATATTAGATGTTGGTGAGCCACGGTGATGATAATTATTGTTTATTGTTGTGCGTCTTATCTTCTCCCCACTTGTTCACAGAAATTGAACTTAGATCAATATTTAGTTTGATTTTAGCGATTCTTGGGATAAAGCTGATTCAGGTTTTGTCCAATAAAGAAAATATTTTTCATTTAATCAAACTGTTTTAATTCAGAGTAGGCGATTTAGCTTGGAATATCATAACATATTTTTATTTTCCGATCAGAACGTATTCTGATTCACGACGTGCATGTACTACAAAATGGTGAAGTATGTAGACAGATTATAATCGAAAGACTATCAGCAGAAATAAATTCCTGCTATGCCTTTATGTATGTACCTAATGTTTTATTGTTATTTATAACCGTCATATCAAATCAAGGACAATAACAAAATACTTAAAAAAATCCATACTAATATTATAAATGCGAAAGTCTGTCTGTCTGTCTGTCTGTCCGTCACCTCTTCACGGCTAAACTGCTGGACCGATTGTGATGAAATTTGGTAGGGATGTAGTTAACGACCTGAGGTCAAACATAGGCTACTTTTGGGCGCGATATAACAGAGTCCCACGCGGGCGGAGCCGCGGGGAACAGCTAGTGGTTCTATATGTACCGTATCACTGTTTACTTGGATAAATACAGTTAATATTTCATCATGAATGTTATTGTTCAGTCAAAACTTACATTTTTTTAACATCTTGACATGTGCACATGCTAAATGCAAACTTGGATAAAAATTATTTCGACCTAGTCTACTATTTTACCTAGAAATGGCGATTCTTCAGACTTCAACAGTTAAATATAACTAATATCAATACTAATTTGGCATTGTAAAATTAAAAAGAAATACCCAGTACTTCTCATTTTCAAAAGTAACCCTGTCTGTCTCTTACCTCTTCACGTTTTATCCACTGAACCGATATCGATTAATTTGAAATTTATATGTCCCGTTGAAGATATTTTAACCGCGTTTGAAGCTACATTAACAATGTGGACAAAAATAATGGATTGGGGATTGACCCCACTAAACATTTTTGTATTCATATTCTATCCTATTCCGACGCAAATGTTATATCCGCTATATAGTGTTTGGTTAACAATTCAGTATGGCCGGCGCGACACATGTTACCTCGCCCTGAATACATGACAGCCGGTTGCTTACACTGCTTTATACACACGGGACCTTCCACTCATAAAATGGTAGCATGATGGCTGAGGTGACTGTATTTCATGGAAGGATGTAAATAAAGGTGCGCGTACGATGAGGGGGCGCTACGCCCGCCGCCGCCGCGCCGCTTGAGGGTCGCCCTTGTGGCCGCGCGACGCTCCTTGCTATTTTCAGCTTCACATTCCTCGCGACTGTTTTTCAATCTAACGTGAAACTCATAACGCGCATGCCGCTTGCCTTTGTTTGCGCTATAAACGATCAACTATTTTCTCGAATCCACGCGTTTTTAGCATTAAACGATAATTCCTCGTACTATATCGAACGAATTTCGACGGGAGTGAATCGTCATGAATGAGTTGTAGAAGTTGTAATGTTAGATACCATGATTCAAAGTAGAAGTGTGAGAAACGGTAGTGTGTCAAATTGGTTTTACGCGGAATTTAGGACTAGTGTTTAAATTGTTTTACCTGTGAATGTGACCGCGATGGGACCCACACGGTTACCGCCTACGCCGGAGGAGGAATCTCCTCAGGAGCTAATGGCCCTGGCTGAACCGAAAACGCCGGATACACAGAGCATTAAATGTGACCCGTAAGAATGTTATATTTAATTTTTAATTGTTAGGGTTGCGAACTGAGGTTCGGACTATTCAACCTAACGTTCTAGAATCATGAGATTTAGTAGATAAGTAGCAGTATGATACATGAGTTCATCCAAGAGATTGGTTGAAATACCTGGATATCAAAGTTTTATCACGGTTTCTGTTTTTTCAAAAAATCGCAATTGAAAAAGTTCAATTGAACGCATCGACCGATCGAATTTTTTCGATTGTGAATTGGCTTAATCTCTACATAAACTCATCGAAGAAAAATTGAGAAAATCGGTGAAGTAAACTTTGATTGCGTAAGAATTGGGCCCCTCCTGGTGGCTTACCACCATCTCTTAAAACCATGCAAGAACGATTGAGTAAGGGTGATGTCGCCTTATATCATGTATTGCGCTCTCTTGCTTACTCAATCGTTCTTGCATGGTTTTAAGAGGCTGGAGTAACCCCCCTGTAGTCATGAATACCTAATATCAAGACTAGTTAGTTGTTTTAATATTTTTTAATACAACTAAATATGTTGCTTCAGTCCCGGGGTCCGCTAATCTTACTCTTTACTACCTATTTCAATCACATCAATAGTCTTAAACGTCCTGTATATCCTAACTAAGCTATTTCAGACATAAGGTTTTCTTTCGACCAGGTGTATTCCAGCCACTTCCACCTCACAACACACTTTTGGAATACTGTTGCTGGTAGAAAGTCACTTTTAACGGAAATAGAGATTTAAAAAAAATTGTCTTTTAGTCGCCGTCTTGTTTCACTACAAGGGAAAAATGAATCGTTTACCTATTCTCAAACCGGAAACCACACGGCAATTCACGGCATAAACATTTCCTTCGCACAGCAACACAACAAAACTGAAATATGCCAGTATTCACACGATGCTTTCTATTACCGGAAGAAACGAGTTTTAGTTGACTTTGAATTAGAAATATGTATTTTAGGGATATGGAAAGAGTGGATGCTTGATCATCACTATCGAGTTTCGTTATGGAAAAACTAAAATAATTATTATAATAATTTATTCAAATACATATATATAAGCTCACTCAATCAAGATCTCTGAAACCGCTTGACCTGTGTTGAATTTATCAGTTGGTAGTTAACAGTATGAGATGTTGGCTAAAACAGATAACCTTTTCTCCCGTGAGCGGAGCTCCGGGCGTTTGTTAGTTATAAAAAGGCTACATAGAAATAATATATGAGTAAACTAGCTAAATTAAATCAATTGTTTATATATCTATGCCGAAACTGAATGTATCTCACGGACTATTTCTATAAGACACGTAAACTAAATGTCCGTGTGTATGTCATGGCATCCCGTGATGTCACACCATTCGGCGCCGTCGAATATTTGCTGTCTTACTCAGGGTTGCAGATTATTTGAAAATATTGTAACACGATTAGGCAGTAGAAATCATCTCGGTAATAAAATATCGATGATTTTGAGGTACATGTAGAATGTAGATACACTCTTTGCCGACTACTCCAACTTAAAATGGTTACCATTGTGCGATTGTTAATTTCTGTTCTTGCATATAATTATTTTTCTTTTGTGATGTTAAAGTACGAGTAGAACAACATAAAATAATTAAATAGACAAAAAAGATCCTTATTTCTACTTATGTACGTATAATAGAGAGCGCCATTTTTTGAGTTTGTATCTGCCTATTGTGTAAAAAAACCTACAGAACAAGTAAGTACAGAACACCTATTTTAAAATAAAATCATCATTTAAAAGATATTTTACATATCATGGACAATATGGGCATAGGCTAAAATAGGTAGCCCTATAAAGCGGCAAGACACTTATTCGCGCGTCATAGCCCCGACGCCCACCGTATTCATGGACACTTTAATTCATGTCTCAGAGTACA
Organism: Apomyelois bistriatella; assembly: GCA_947044815.1. Lineage (NCBI taxonomy): Eukaryota > Metazoa > Arthropoda > Insecta > Lepidoptera > Pyralidae > Apomyelois > Apomyelois bistriatella. The sequence continues at coordinate 6,436,644 of OX345691.1, forward strand.
AATTGCGTGTCCTATATATAAAAACGCTAATCTCGTATATTTATTTCAGTGGCATTCTCAAAAAAATATTATAGTACTCAAAACGTTAACGATAAAATTAAAAATATACCTATGTTTTTTAGGCATAAGGTGTAATGTCCCACTTATTGCTGGACAAAGGCCTTCCTTCTGTTTGACCACTCGTCAATTTACTCTCGTCTCTTCCTAAGGTAGTTTATGGCTTTTCTTTGGCCTTTATGTTAATATGGATGCAACAAATGTAATATCTATTTTTAATCGTTTCATTCATTAAGATTAAAATAAATGAAGAAAATACATTGGTATTATTTCAAATTGTCAAAGTTATGTGCAAGATAAAGTCTCATCGTAAATTGTCTTTGAAGGTTTTGTTGAAAAGGCAGTCTTGTCAAATTATATCATCGTTGTGCTGTGCTGCGGCCATGTCGTTTGAAATGGTTTATGTTCCGAAACAATTTGATACTTCCTGCATATGTTTATAACATAGCAATAGTTTTTTCTATTGTGTCTGAATTCTGCGAGCTGACGGGTTAATATAACGACAGTTTGTCTTTTGCATCAAAACATTGAAAGAATGCAACACTGATAATTCAGTATTAATTATAAAGGTGCATTTGATTTTGATTACAGTTTAATTGTTTTCCTGAAAACTTTTCATGATATTTACAGTAGGTATGACTTATATCCTACATCTTTTAACAAATAAAATCAAATAACCACGACTCACTCTCAACACTGTCCGACCTTCGCGCTTCATTTCATATCAAATAATAAACAGCGCCGGCTCCTGTGTTATTGCTGTTAGTCGGCTATAAATCTTGTATTATCACCATTACTAGGTATCTGTATTTTCCCTCATGCGTGCTTTTAGAACATTCGGCATTCGGCATGCATGCCGAAACCTTAGGCGATAAAATCAAACAAAAGCGATGTTAGTCAGATTACATGCAAAAACTTTAAAATAAAATACTTGTTCAACATGTTTTATATAGGTAATTTAGTGTTTTACAAAGAGATGGCTTCTTAGAAATCTATGTTCCGAGGCCTATGATGTCCAGCTGTGGACATCTTGTGGCTGAAATGTTGATGAATGAATGATTGTATGGTACATAGTGTATTTTTACCCAAGGATTAATTGTTAAACTGCTCTTAGCTTCCGCCTATTTACGCAAAAACATACAAATTGTATTTTGTGTACCAGAGGTTAAATGAATAAATTGTTCACCCATCGTGTTCAATAAGCCTCGCATTTCGTTCAGCTCTGCTGCGCCGGCAGGTCGGCAGGTGTTAATATGTTATGTATGTATGAACGACACCAACGTAAACGACCACTTCGTGTAACAGGTAATGTACTTGTGGAATGCCGCGTCTGGATATTAAAAATATGTATATCCAGTCCGTTTAAGCCCAACAAGCCCACACTATTATAAGAGTACTAATGGTGGCTTGTAGAATTTACAAAATATAGTTACTCGCGGCTCCGCCCTCGTGGTAATCCGTTATCGCACTCAAATGTAGCCTATGTTCGACCTCTGGTCCATATCTATATTCATGCCAAATTTCATCAAAATCGTTCCTTGAAAGCGTAACAGATAGATAGATAGACAGACTTTCGCATTTATTATATTAGTAAGAATGGGTGGATAAATCATCAGATCGGGCTAGCTGCTAGTCCCAAGACACGGAATAGGTACAATAATAATAGTACCCTAAAGTAACTTGTATTATGGGAGAGGTTATCGTGTAAGTATCGTTGAGTTAGTATCCCATAAGACAAGTCTCGAACTTAATTTGCGGCTAACTTAATCTGTGTGATATATTTATTATTATTATCTAATTAGTCATCTTATCTCAAGAGCCATTGGGCGATATAAATATTTTTTTCATTTAATGTTTTAATTATTTTGGACACTTAAAATATATTTATCAGTCACAATATTCACATCACAAGCGGAAAGCCCAGAAATAGATAAAGGGCGAACGTTATAATTAATTTTCTAGGGTTAACGTTCAAGTTCAATAGGTTAATTTATCATTTACGCCGCATGCGATTACCAATGAATCCCTGTGTAAACTACATTACGATTTGTGCTACATGACTCTGAATGATATTATATTTGTCTTATAAAAGTTTTATCTGCAAAACTACATTAATCTTGATAACTGACATGAAGGAATCTATTTGCCGAGTGCTGCCAGTGAGCCAGACAAATGTGGGCTCGACGAGGGAATGGGTAGGTGGTATCTTGTAATGTTTGTTTACCAAGCAGTATACTGAATCATCATTCCGGAACCTTTAAATATATCATACATTGCTACGAGGAAGCCGTGGTCACGTCACAACTAACATTTTTTTAAACACATTTGAGTTTTAACTAGCAAATAGAGTAAACTGTATGGAACTGGATATTTGTTGGTCATCATTATAAGTTTGCTAGCAAGTAATCCGATTTCCGCATTCTAAAAGATTCATATAATACGTGTGTCTCATTTGCGTGTTGAATATGATATCTCGAATTGACTTGGGTTATATTTTTTTATACTGTTACCTATGTTGGTAGTCAGGACCCATGAAAGATAGGCGCGTGGTCACAGTTGCTTATTATGCTCGTGTGTTAAAGTGCGCTACCAACTGTTGCCTAGAATGTAGCGCATCGGTATTCAGTAATTTTAATGCCTATCCTTACCCTTCACACCCGAACACGACAATGCAAGCATTCCTGTTTGCCGGCAGAAATAAGAGGCACCCAAGCAAAGAACGATTGTGCAGTTCTACCTCTGGTGAAAAGTTAAAGGTTCTGGTGGAAAGGGTAAAGTAAATTAGACAGGCTTATTCATTATTAAATAAGTATATGTCACCTTTATTTAAAAAAAGAAAAGTCTCGGTAGTCCGACTTTTTGTCCAAAAATAATCCGGTTTTGAAATCGGTGACAGTACTTGGTGTTTTAATTTATGTATGAGACTGTATCTCATGCCACAATGTAAATTACGTTTAGTTCAGGTTGATTTGTGTTATAGGAGGTAGTGTAGAGTCTGTAGAGCTCTTAAAATAATGATGTTGTGTACTTGCAGGGTGCTGGGTCCAACAGCGGTGCTCCAACTGTTAGAGCGCGACGAGCCGCCGCCGGCCAACTCGCGGCCGCTATACACTCTGTCCATGCGGGGCGCCGTCATATGCTTCTCGGGATTCCGCAAAAAGGATGAACTTGTTAGTTTATTAATTTATATTAACCAGCTGTTATCATAACCTACTTTCGCAAATAAACTACGATTGATGATGAATCGACTGAATCATAGCTAGGGAAATGAGATTCCACTTACAGCTGTGCCGTTATATTCAGCAATAGTTTACATCCGGAGGTCTTGAAAATTGTACAGAAACACAGAAAAGAAATCTAAATGTAATAATTGTGGTCGTTAACCAACTTTAGCCCTTACTCTTTCGCGGTGGAAACCGGGTTTAAGACATTTTCCTTCTACTCGGTAAATAGACATCTCGCCACCACTTTTATTAAAGATGTTATTTCATAAGCATATTACAATATTACAAAGATATTTTTAAGGTATTTTACTCATTGACTATACTCGTACTTATTATCACACGAGACGCATTTCCTGAAATTCTTTGAAACATTCACATATAATAGTTTGGACTTGTATGTGCAGACGAACCTAATAACGCTGATCCACTACATGGGCGGGTCGATCCGCAAGGACATGTCGAGCAAGGTGACACACCTGATCGCGGCGGCGGCCACCGGCGACAAGTACCGGTACGCCTCGGGCTTCGGGCTGCCGGTGCTCGCGCGGTCCTGGGTGGACGCCTGCTGGGAGCGCCGCGACGACCCCGCCTGCCGAGCCACCGACGATGCTATCATTGTGAGTACTACACGACACTGCGGCTAGTGCGGCCTAATATATAAACGAACTCACATCCCTGATTCGCTCTTACCATTAAACTGGTAAGTGCGAATCAGGTATCATAATCAACATATTTTACAAAAAGGTTTAGGTATGGCGAACACAACGACGTTTAATAAGTGGCAGGATCTTTCCTGCCGCTGGACGCGGACCGTTTTGAATAGATCTGACTGGAAATCTATGTGTGAAGCCTATATTTATGAAGATGACGTATTTCATAATTAGCTAGCCCTAAATTATCCTTCCTAAGGACTTCCTATACTTACAGATTAACCATTACGTTATTTTTAAGTAGATTTTTACAAACAATGATAAAAACTAAATATGTTCACTCTCCTTTATGTATATTAGTTTTAAACACTTGTAATATTGCATTTCAGAAAGAGCACAAACTTAAAGTGTTTGCGGGCGCTCGCGTCTGCTTCATGGGTTTCCCTGAAGACGAGACGCAGCATATGGCCGACGTGCTCGCCAGCAATGGCGGCGCCACGTGCGCCATCGACGATCCAGACTGCACACACGTCGTGAGTACACTACCTTACTTTTATAAATATAAGGTTCAATATACAATTATATTATAGCAATGAGGGTTTTTAATGACTGTCAAAATGTACATAGTAGTCAATGGTTAAACGGTGTATTAGTGATAAGCCCTAACGCGTTTGTGTTGATATTTAGCGTGCGACAATTGTTTATCATTTGAAAACTCTCATTTAAAAACCAGAAAAAAAGCCACTGCATGGCGTTTTCCCTAATGCCTTACGTTATATTACAAGTATTTCAAATCATTCGGTTCTTACGAGTCAGCATTTTTCTGGTATAGTAAATATGACATTACAATAATATCTTAATACAACGGAATATTATTTTCTATTAGAAGAAAATGCAAGCGATGGTTGCTACCTAATTTAACAATTGCCCTGATTATACATATTATCATGGTGATTGTTGTTGTAAAAATATCAATGCTGAGTTTGCCGCGCCACGCTTACATTTTGTATATAAAAGAAATATTTATAAATGTTTAGTATAGTATACTATACTGAGTTTGTGACTAAAATTTCTATAAATTCGTCACTGAGGTTATTTTCTGTTAAATAATTCACATCATGGTTTATTTCTATTATTTATTATGCTGTATTAGTTACTAATTTTAGCAATACGAAATAAGCATGCACGTAGTACTATTGGGAACACAAATCACTCTTAGCTTAGTTACATTGTAGTAGATTATAAATGTAGTTTATTATTTTAGTTATGTTATTTCTTCATCGTTTACTATTTTTGATTTCTTTCTGTTTCTTCATTGTATGTGGTATCCCAATGTCAGACACTGTTAATTTTATAATTCGGTGAGAGCTTACTGTCAGTATCTCATGTTACATTACATTATATATCAGTAAACATAAAAGTCTGTATTTTCATATTTTCGTTTTTTATTAGTGCAAATAACGCGATAAATGGGTTGCACGCATTCTTCGAGCCGCGTCACGTAGCGAGTATGTTTTGTTTACCGCGTGACGTCACGCGACCACCCTCCCCCCACTACCCGCTCCGCACGGCGCAAGTCGACCCATTGTTTGTTTTGTTTTGTTTCACCATCTGTAGATGTTGCTCTGCCAATGAATTCACTCGGCACTCACTTCACCTTACAGTGTTTAATCAAATAAAGTAAAACTGACATTCTAATAACTACGTGACGATTGATATGGATTACTGAATGAAAACCAAATTAGCATTATGTAACCTATTAAGTGGCTGTATTCAGCAAATAATTTTAGATGTTGGTATTAGAAAATTTCAGTTTTTTTTTTACTTTGATTAAATCTCTTGTACCTAAGGGCAATGGCCCGTCCAATATATGCCATAGCTACACCATGCTAAAATGTTTATATTTTCACCTCGTCACGCCACCTATCAGTTTCTGTCATCCATGTTTGCTTAATGTTTACGTTCACTCGCACCAATGCACTAATTAAGTAGAACTTTCTATTATTTTGAGTTTTACTCCACCCGTGGCACCATCTTTTCACAAATTTTCAACATTAATAATCTTTAATGATGGATATCTTTCTCAGTAAATAAAACTAGTATACAAACATAGTACCTATATATGAAATAGATAATTACTGCTTATCTGTGTCTAACTGGCTATATCACGATACAAATAATATCGTCGTGCATGTTTATATTGGAATGGCTTCATTACATCATTGCGTGGTGTGTTTCACACATGTTTCAGGTAATGGCCAATGGGGAGACTTTCGGTCGTTCGCTTATCCTATCACCCCACCCCACGCCCAACTCCTCAGCCAAACTGTCCCGCGCGACTCCCAACCGCTCCCAGTCTACTCCCAAGAGCTCACTGTACCGTAGACTATCGGCGAGGCTGTCGGGCCGTCGATCGAGTCCCACAAACAATGGGGACGGCAAACTGTCTCAGGATAGAGAAAACCGTGTCCAACTTGCAAGGGATCAGATAAGAGAGAAACATGCTATGTCCAAAGATGAACTCGATAACGCCAGTATTATTAGTTGTATAGGAAAATCTTACATCGATGATATGTATATCAATAACGAAGCCAATAGGAGTACGCCTAATATAGATGTTATAGAATTTCGCAAATACAAATCCTGCGGCAAAGAAAACAATGAGTCTCCGGTCTCGCGTAGTGCTGTTGGAATCGGCACGAGAGACAAACGAGAAGTGTTTAGAAATAAGTCGATGAACGTGTTTAATTTAGTTGATTGTCTTGCGGAGGCTGGATCTCTACATTCGTCATTTACGAAAAGCTTATGTGATTTAGATTCCAAAGATGAAGCTGGGTTTTTACTACCCACGTCTACGGTCGGAAAAGAATTGCAACAGTCAACTACGACAATATCTTCTGGAAAGAAGAGAAGTCGTAACTCTACCGATTCCAATTTCGAAGTCAGCGCTGTCAATATAAACAGCTCTCCTGACAAATGCGAAGATAGCAACTGGAAATCAATTAAGCGGCTTAAAATTAAGGATTCATTCAAATTTAAGAATAGACCGGCCATATTTAAGAGGACAAAAAAAGAATCTGTTTCTAAGACAACCGGAGATATAACAGTGGAGCCAGTGAGTCCGGACAGCGTAAAGCCGACGGACCCCGCCGGAGAATTCGTGGCATCCACGTCCTCGCCTATAAGGGAGGATGACAACGCATCTATATGCTCGATGAACACGAGCAAACAATCCGGTTTCTTCGACACCTCGTTCGCTACTAAAACGGTAAAATCGGCGTCGAAACTGCGCAGGAGCGTCAAATCGTTCACGGCGTCGTTCCGCAGCGAACGCAAAAAGAAGTATGAGAAACGATCGGAGCGGAACACCGTGCAGGTGGACGCGTGCCACCTGCCGGACGCGATCAACGTGTCGACGCCCAAGCGGGACGTGAACGAGATGCACCTGGACATATCGCCCGTGCAAGTGGACACGGTGGACAGTACGGACCAGGCCACGCCGCTGAGAGGCCCCGCCGACGAGCTGGACGACTCCGCCGTATTCAAAACGCCGCAGGCCCTGTGGCCGCCGCGTGCCGCCCGAGCGCCGCCCGCACAGCTCGCCCCACTCGCCGCGCTCACACAATGCCACGGAACCCCGCTGCCGGTACTAACACCATTTATTCACTACTAAATTTTAGAGTTAGCTTGTCATAGGCGGCCGAACTCATGTAGATGATCGCGGCGCGAAAGCGGGCCGCGATCGAGAACTCTTCCAGTCGATGCATGACTCATTGAATGAATATACTTTGACTGTCTATGCGTAGGAGCTTGATAGGCCTGCACATTGGGATGAGATATTTATACATGTATGAAATTTATTAAAAAATGTTAGGATGGTAGGGACAGTACTCGTTTGGTGATGGTAAAAGTGACTTTTTCGCGTTTTGACATTATTGTGTATACAGGTGGTTGACGAACATAACACGGCGGTGGCGCCGGAATGCTCCGTGCGAGTACACGTCGTGAAGGCGGAGTGGTTTTGGGCGTCGGTGCAAAATGAGGAAGCGCAAGACGAGCGAGATTATTTATTCAAAGATGTAAGTACTTAAAAAATTGATATTTTTTAACATGTTAAGCGGGTGAATTATAATTTCAAGATTATCATTATTTAAAACTAAAATTAAATTCCTTTTTATTTTGTATATTTATTGATAAAACTTTAGCGCCTTCCCATACGCCACCAAAATTAGGAGCATATGTAGATGTAGGAATAAAGTGCTATTTTTCAGTCTCGTTGGTTTTGTGATCTGTTATATTGTTTAATTTAAGTTTACTTAATATGATTCGGTTTAAATAATTTCGATTTCCTAACTCTAGGACTAAGAACATAACAAATGTGCGTTCAGTCCGTTTGTAGAAGACGTTATATTAACAAATATTTGGTTTATTAAGGCGGTAACAGTAAAGCAATGATCGTTAACAGTACCTAGACGAAGTATCGCGGCGGTCGTCGCTGGGCGGTGCGGGCGCAGCAGCGGAAGAGGATGCGGGCGCGGCGACGAGCGGGGCGGCGGGCGGCGCGACGAGCGGCGCGGGCGGCGGCAGCACGCCGGCGCAGCTGCAGCGGCTGCGCAAGCGGAAGCTGCGCGGGGGCGAGGCCGCGCTGCACAAGCGACGCTCGTCCGTCAGCGACGCCGTGCTGCTCAGCTTGTCCGGCAACCTGCTCGACTGCACGCCCTCGCCCGACGGGAAACCCAGGCTCGAAGGTCAGTTACCTTTTATAAAAAACAAGGTAAACTAATAAAGAAAATTTGAAAATTTAAATTGAATTTGAAAGATATTGTAACAAAGGAATAAATAATAATTATAATACCTAACCACACATATCGAAGCGAGAATGAGAAAAGTATGCAGGGGCCAGCGTTAGTCGCCGAGCACGTAATAACTTGCCCAAGTTAACTAACGAGTCAATGCGAGAAGCACAAATGTAGACAGTGTCAAGTAAACAGGACAGTGTGATTGTAACTATCTCTATATTAAATTAAGTCCACGGCCAAGCACAAAAGCTTTTTTTTATTTACTGAGCTTTCGGCCGAGCTTGAGTGTCGATTATGAATATGGTAGTGTAGTTAAGGCTTATAAATAGTAGGTTGTTTCGAAATTGCCACAAAAAGCTGTTATAGCATATACAATTCCATAGCATACATTTTTAGCATTCATAAAATACTAAATCTAACCTTATCTTTCGCCATAAAACAACAATAATTCATTTAACTTATTGTCACCGGAAAATTATTTCTAAACAAAACAACAGCTCATACAATATATTCACTAGCGATATATTACAAACAAATAATATTATGATTTTAGCTTTATAAATAAAAGTGTAAATAATTAAATCTTCAGAGTCAGAAGTGCCCGACAATGTGGTGCGGAAACTACTCTCCCCTCGGCAGCAAGTTTTTATGGAGTTGCTGCAAACGGAGTCAAATTATGTCGGCATATTGCACACGATAGTCACAGTAAGTCTTGGTTTTTACTCATTTAATTACCAATTTTTTTACAGAAATGTCTGAATGTCTAATATTCTGGTTACAATTTAGATAAAAATATCTCATTAATTTCTGAACCGTATGAATTTATATTTAGTTATCGGGCTCTCAGCGCCAGGAAAAGTTAAAACGTACTGTTTTTAATTGGAAATATGCAACCATATATGAATACCAACATTGGTAAAATGGGCACGACAATATTTTTCCTCAATATTTAATCTTGGCGATTAAACTGTTAATCCAATGTCTTTAATTGAATTCTTTAGAAAGCTTATAGGATACAAGTTGAGCCGTAGCTAGTGGTGTTATGAACGGCCGGCTGGTGTAATTGAGGGGTCTGGTTGTGTACTTATACTTACTTTTGTGTTATAATACAGTTTATGTTTCTTGTTGTAGTTATTCAAACAACCTTTGGAAGAAATGACCGAGGAGGATACAAATAATGGAAAGAACCAGCCATTGCTCAATAATACTGAACTAAGGAATATATTTGGAAACTTACCGCCTATTTACGAGTTACACCAGTAAGTAACGATTTCATTATTTTAATTTCAATTCTTTTTTTATATTCATTCTTGTTATAAAGAGATGTATACATTATTGTTTGTAAATATCGAGTGAATTGAAAAGGCAAGAAAAAAAATATAACTGGGCTTTAACGCGGTACATACAGTACCACACAGTTTTCTGTTCCGGTAGCTCAAAACAAAACTAAGACAACTTCATACAGCTTTGTGCAATAGACATTAGCTCGATAACGGACGGCATAGATAAGTTTGATTCAACATTGAATATTTGTATTCAGGCGAATGCTGGAAGACCTGCGGCACATGCAGTCTCACTGGAGCGAGGAAGCCAGCATCGGCCGCATCGTGCTCAAGTACACGCCCGACATGCTCAAGGCGTACCCGCCCTTCATCAACTTCTTCGAGAACACCAAGGACATGCTGCAGACGTGCGATCGTGAGAACCCAAGGTAACCTCACCTTTTAAAGCAACACCCACAGCAGGTAAATGAGTGCGCGGTAATGCGCGAATGGTGCTTTGGTTTGGTGCATTTAGGGTATTCATGCATGTCAAGTGCACATGAAGGAAAAAAATATATCTTGTTGCTCATCTAGAGGATAAGATTTGTTTACCTATAGTGATAATAGAGGATAAAGCATTATGTGATATTTTGTTTCAGATTTCATGCATTCCTGAAAATCTGTCAAACTAGGCCAGAGTGTGGCAGACAAAGTTTACAGGAACTTCTAATAAGACCAGTGCAGCGATTACCTAGCATAAGTTTATTACTCGACGGTAAGTACTAATAAATGTGTAGATAAAGTAAAAAGAAAAAAAATAACGTCATATGATAAAGCTCGCGTCTGAGCATTTCCTTTCGTATAAAGCGCCGCGCAGATTCATGTCTGAGACAAATTATGAAATAATGTATGCTTCTAAAATTTCAACACGTTTTGCGCAACCTTTTAGCTCCTAACCCCATTAAAGTCTCACATTCGACATACACTTAATTTCATTTTCTTGTGGCAGATATACTAAAGCATACACACAAGAACAACCCCGACCACTCGGCGCTAGTTTCGGCTTTAGCAGGACTTAGAGAAGTGATGTCCCACATCAACGAGGACAAGCGCAAGACAGAGGGTCAGCTGCAAATGTTCGACATCTACCACGACATTGAGCATTGTCCGGTGAGAACTTATTTTTCATTACCATTTTGTATTATTTCCCAATCGGTCAAGAAATAAAGGAACTCACACACAATGGATAGAAAAAATAAATGGAACTTCACTGACTATAGAAGTAACAATGTAGCCCTCCTCGTATTTGCGCGGCTTTCGCGATTTCTCTGTAAAACTGTTCAGCCCTCTAGCACCTCTAATTTTATTGTAGGACAATTTGACGACCTAACGTCCAAATTGTGCACAAGTGAAGTAGTAGCCGAGACCGGCCGATGGAGAAACAAACTTATTACGTTGACATAAAGTCAAATTTCTGAACGGCTGAACTATATTACATAACCCAGAGCTGCTCACGATGTTGCAGTTACGAGTACCAAACGAGTATGTGACGATACGAACGAGACGCTCTTGAAAGTCATGATGGTCGTCCGACGATATTTAGAAACGAATTAATTTTATTTCGATTACCTAAGTACTTAATTTTTATTGTTGTACATATTTATATATATAAGCTGTACATATTTTTGTTAGAAGCAAGCATACGGTGTTATTGTTTCTTTATTAAAATAAATAAAAAAATAAAAAATAAATATTCCTAGTCAATAAGTGTGGCTCTCTTACCCTACCACAACATGTAATGATAGTGTGCGTGTGTGTGTTGAGGCGGACCTGGTGTCGTCTCACCGGTCGTTCGTGGCTCGCTGCGAGGTGGTGGAGCTGTCCAAGGAGCTGTCGGGGCGCGGCGACCACCTCGTGTTCTTCCTGTTCACAGACACCATGGAGGTCTGCAAGAAACGCTCCAAGGTAATCTACTACATTGACTATGAGTGGTGATAATTGGTGAGGCGTAGAGCTGTCTTGAACTAAGCTGTAGTGAGCTTTAAATAAATTAAGGGAAATCTAGGCTTTGCTGGTGTGCATCGAAGTTAGTAATGTAGCCTAGTCGCTGTGCCGGTTTTAAGTTTCCATACAAATTCGGTTTAAAACTAATTTGTATTTATGTTACCGGCCAAACTTTATTTTAGGACAAACTAGTTTTCCTAGTCCAAACTAGATTTTTCTTTTTGTCATATACCAAATTCGAACGTTCGCTTTTATTGGGGGTCACAAGATAACCATAAACAAACCTAGCGACCTCTCCCATAAGTCGCTTCGACTTTAACTTTTCCACGATTCGATATAAACACATAGTAACAATGTTGTTATAAATTTCAGGCGTTTAACAGTAAAAGTCCTACAAACGGGACGAGCACGATGCGGTCCAGCAAGCCCTACCGCCACATACAGCTCATGCCGCTCAGCACCGTCAAGCGGGTCGTCGACATACGAGAGGCGGAAGGTACTTCATATCTTTTATGGCTTTGGCCATGACCCGGGTTAGCGAATAATGATATATGAGATTCTACAGGACATAAAATCCATACTTTAGTATTATTAATGCGTAAGAATGACTGTTTGTAACGCTTTCGTAGCTAAACTGCTGGACTAATTCATTTAAAAGGAAGACCAATAGCAAATATATATTGTTAATTTGAATAAGCTATTGATTGCCAATAAGAGGTCCTCACTATCCTCCAGATCCTTTAATTTTAATGAAATTTGGTATGGATATAGTTCAAGACCGGAGTCAAATATTAGCTACTTTTTTGCGAGCTATAACAGAGTACCACGCGAACGTCGCGGTCATCAGCTTGTTTAATAATATTTTATTGATCGGCTACCTGCCTAATGTCAATCCTCTTTAGAAATGTTTTTGTTGCTGTAATTCGCCACCAGAAGTGAAGTGGTACGAGTAAATGAGACTTCTGTTGTGTGTCTGTCTGTCCTAGTCTTGTGTTTAGTCGCCTTTTATGACACCCAGGGTCATAATTTCTTGAAACGACTTTGTCAAGTAATAAACTTATTGTTGTTTGAGTAATGGATATTAAACATTTGTAAACAATATATGTAACATTACCGTTGGCCTTGACCCGGCAAGCAAATTTAGCACAAAACTTCATGCCGCATAGTGTTCAGAAGCCTATAAGACTAAACATTCCTAATTGATTATCCCCGTTTCCACAGACTGCCACAACGTATTCGCGCTGATGTGTCGCAACAATCAGGAGCTGAAGGAGCAACTCTACTCGTTCATGATCACGGACGACGCGGTGGACAAGCAGACCTTCCTGCGGCAGCTGTGCCGCCAGATGGCGAACACCGTCTGCAAGGCCGACGCTGTGAGTTGTCAATGTATTGTATCTCTATAGACTGACTTAACCAGCACAAAGCTCAAATGAAGAGTATAGATGTATTAAACCTTTCAGTGTCTTCAGCAGTTAATAACAAAAGTGATAGTCTAAAATCTTTGTGCGCCGACAACAAGTCCAATGTGAGGAAGCTTAACTTCAGCATGGAGTTAAAGTGTGTGGGATGCAGGTCACTACATGTTACATGATACAGGTCTCAAACAGACATCAAACGCTTTTATATCAAAAGAGCAATTTTTAGATTATGTGAAACATTGAACAAGATAGTTTTTTTTAAATATAGGTTTACCTACGTATATAATTATTCTGTTTTCGCCAAACATCATTTTTTATGTCATCGCGTATTGTAACTCCTAACGCGTTTCGTTTTTGGCTCAGTATTTCAGAATTATAAGTCGCGTCATATAAAAAGAACGCTGGAGGAGAAAGGAGGGAGTTAACTTGAGTAATGCGGGAAGCAAACGTCGACTGACAAACAAATCGCGTGCGCCGCTACACCGCCCACCCCGTGGTCGCTGCATACATCGATAAATCGCCTACTGCGCAGCTTAACCGCCAGCGTTCATCTTACATGACGAGACTTGTCCAGCCCTAAAGAACATGTGTTGTAAGCTCCATGGTATTTATGCAATGTGATGTGTGCAGGACAAATTCCTGGCGAGCCTGGAGTCGCATCAGCTGGACATCGACACCAGCGACTTGGCGCTAAGCACGCTCTCCAAAGTATCAAAGTTTGCGGCGCGCACCAGGATCAAGGTATTTACTCGTACATTTCAAGCATTCAGATAAATTTTCTTCGTTTGAATTTGTTTTATTAAGTTATATTTTCTATCTCAACGCGGAAAATCTATTACCTATTTTATTCAATTTTTAATAATTTCAAATATGATTTCGGTTAATTAATTATATTCTGCGCTAAGCATGATCTCTGTAAAATATATGTAGCTTAGCTTGCACTTAGAAATAACAAAAGAATAACAATTTCTTTATCGGTAAGTGTATAATTAGCTATGCAGTATCTGTGAAAACCGACAATCATAGTAACTAAGGCATGAGTCGATATGTCTGCATCGCTCGCCATCGATGGTCACACACTCATGTTGTTACATTATATGTTATATATCTTTGATGGAGTTCATGGGAGTGAATAACAAGGTGCACTGCGGGACATATTAGAGGAACATAATCAAATATCAATTTACTAAATATTTAGTTAGTTATGAATATAATCAAATGAGAAATGTAACCAGCAATAGTGAGAATATTAAGTAACATTCTACGTGTCTTAGACAATTTTATATGTTGTTTCCAGATTTAGGCGGTAAATTGTTTGATATCTCTTGCCTAGAAACTTTTACTTGCCAAAATTAGTTTCACAGATTCAGTAGCGTTCGAGTTGACCGTGTTTATTATGCAAATGAGTGAGCGAATGACCCTTCGCTCTGATATATACACATAATGATAAAGACTGGTAACGTTTCATTTGAGCATACTTTGTGGGTTGAGGGTAGGACGCTTTAGAATTAAATAACATTAAGGCGGCCTTAATGTAAATTTTCAGTGAATTGGTGCAGTATATATAGAAGCTAGTATAGTGTAGTATATTTTATTACAAATAAAGAGCACTTATCTAATTTAGAACCGAGAGTAGACCCATATAACATGTGCACATTTCCCAATGATATAAATTAAATGAAGAGTAACAATAAATGAAACTAATTCCAAAAAGCGGATGGTTAACTAATTCAACAAGCCATTTGGAGTCGTACACGCACTTTACATAGGTGTGTAGTTGCGGTAAGCTAGCAATAGCAAGTAGTGTGGTAGTGAGCGTGGGGCGTGTGTTGTAGCTGGAGGCGCTGGCGGGGCTGCGCGGCTGGCTGCGCGCCGAGCCGGCGGGCGGGCTGCTAGACACATGGGTATTGCGCGCTCACTATCTCGCACAGGTCTGACGCGAACTGACTCATCTCATACACTCCCCCCCACCACCACCACCGCCACCCACCTCTACACACCACACATGCCGCTTCCTGTGTCATACATACCACGCTTATACGTAACGGCAAATAAGTTAATGTGAGAGCGAGACAATCTATAACAGTGCTGCGCTTTTCCTACGCAGAATCCAAATTTTTTCCCATCATAACGCGCCTTATGAACATACCCACCCGCTATGTTGGTATGTATACTCCATGCAGCAGCGCCGAAATAGCAGGAGTACTATTGTTTTTGGATTTTGTCTTATGAAGTTGCAATGCAATAAGTTCGTTATTTAACTTATGTTTTCATTCGATATGAGTGCGGTAGACGCTATTCTTCTGACATATTAACGTGATATTATTGTTCTTTTTCTTACATTATGGTTTTGTCTCACTTCCCTGGGGTCAACTTATGTGTCGGATATTATACATGTATCGCGGAGAAGACGACGAGCACTTAGCTTCTTATCATAAACATGCCTTTAATATGGCTATCCGTCTCCTCTATTCATTAATCTAAACAAAACTTTGGTTGCCCAACAACGACGTACAACTTCTGATTTACCTTACTTTATTTATCATTTTCAATTCATTTGTCATTTTCATACCTATGTATGAAATAAATTTCATGGTCATACAAAATGAGAAACAGACACAAAAAGGAGCAATATATTAATTGCAGTAGTTGATACTCTAAATAAATTGGTCTCGGTACCGTAAGCGCGGTCTCATAGCCTTCATGCATCAAATACATACAACATAGCAAGGTCGCAGTGGGTCTACATTTTATAATATACTTTTTATCATGTCATATAATAAGAAAATAGAATCGTTACCTAATGATGCAACTAGCATCGATGCGACCCTGCAATTGGTGTACAAGCGTTTCCATTGCGTTGTCAGTAAATACAACAGCTTGGAATATTTTTTCTGACTGTACCCGGCTTTTGTTATCTAACACTTCGCTCTGCCGTGAACACAGGAATCGGTGTGCGTATGTGTATGATATACGTTCTGTCATTACTTTTTAGACTCATTTTGCTTATTAATCGTAATGAAACTTAACTGCAACAAAGCGTCTTTGTCAAAGCGGAGTTGTATGAGATGGATGTCGGTCACGAGTACACATGTGACTGTACTCGAAGCTTTTTAGATTTCGGGAGTGAATGATTATTATAACGCTTCGCTTGTTACATTTGTCGATAACCGTTTTAGTGAGCGTGCCATACCTGTGGTTGTTGGAATTCATCACTTCATGATCATTAATCTATCCTTCCACTATGTAATAGTCCAGTGCAATTAGTTGTTTTAAAACTTATTTGGATTGATTAATAACTACGATATTTATTTGTAAAAAATATAATGATTGACATTGTTTATATTTTTAAAGCGCCTAATTGCATTGTACTATTTTTAATATTAAGTTTCGTTCGTGTAGTAATGTGTCCATGTCCACATGTATTTTGTATGTGACGTTATTTTGGTTTTTTAATCTTCTTAACTTGATTTTTTACTAAATTTCTAGTCTAGAAATATCGATGGCATGTAAATAATAATTGAAAGTAGAATGTAAAAAAATATATATTGAATCAAAATTAACACAAACACGCCAATGTGGTTTAAATAAAAATGTCTCATGGCCTAACGTTATTTTCTCGAAATATAATAAAATTTTCTGAGCTTTGAATAACTGAATTTATTTTTTATAAATTTTCGAGAGAAGCCCTTACGCTTTGTTACATTCGAGTTTGCAATAATTCACTATACACTGCTGGCCTCGTGCACTGGGTTTGGTGTCGCGTCCGCACGGGCGCACGCGTGTATTGTCTGACGTGGTCCGCGCTGTGTCAGGTGGGGCGCGCGCTGTCGTTCAACAAGACGCCGTCGAAGCTGAAGCGCGCCATGTCCTCCATGATCTCGCCGTTCGGATCCAACTCCAACCTCAACACGCCCGCATCGCAGCTCGCGCAGATGAGGCTCGCCAGCTGCAATAATATTAATGTGAGTTATTAAAACCTATGTTATTCTGTTTATAGTTAGTTGGCAAAACACGAAGCAAGGGCAGCTTTGAAAACCCAACCATATAAATGTTATATGACAGTATGTTCCGAAATGAGTCACATGCAAGCACCTGAGACTGCTTCAACCTGTTATTCTGGAAAACTTTCTGAGAAAGGCATATGTTCTTTTACTGCTGGACTACCTGCGGCTGAAATAATTATATCTAGGTATAAAGCACAGACTGTATAAATATCCTGAATATCCAATTAGCTGTTTGTCCATTTAGTCTTGACCAGATATCATTGTGAACGTCTGGTTACTGTGGTCTGAACTGGATAATTTGACACTTACGTAAGTAGTCTAGTTTTGGATGGTGTTTTGATTATGGTATACTAGCGACCCGCCCGGCTTCGCATGGGCATAAAAACCTTCCTCTTGAATCACTATCTATTAAAAAAAACAGTAGTTTTAAAGATTTAAAAGCATACAAAGGGACATAGGGACAGAAAAAGCAACCTTGTTTTATAATATGTAGTGTTTTTAATATGGAATATAATATATCAGGAGATGGGTAGTCACGGCGGCGGCGGCTCGGCGGGCGCGGTGCTGGTGGCGCCGCTGTCGGTGCAGCCGACGCGCAAGGCGGGCGCCGCGGCCGCGCTGCGACGCTTCTGACGACGCCTCGCCGACCCGCTGCCTCACCACAGGATACTGGTCGTGCTATGAACGACCCACGGACTGGACGAAATGGAACGCCCGTGCTAATTCTAATCGTTTGAATTCCTGCCCGGGTTTAATTTAATCCGAATGACGTCATTTTTATTGGACGAGGTCGTGAGCGATTGCGACCCGGAATCGGTCGGTGCGGCCGCTCCGTCCTACTCGGTATCGTTCGATCAGCCGCTCGCCGATTCATCACGCCCGCCGATTGATCACGCCCGCCGTTTGGTACCGAGCACTATCTGATATTTAATGGTTTTTGGCTGGAGCAATTCTTGCAACGGTCTCCGTAGAATTTCGCAATGATTATTTACCGCGATTTTTCGCTTACGTCCATTTTAACTTCGATAGCATCTCGGCGAAAAGGAACTGATTTGAAAACTGAGATATCAATAAACAACGAAACTTTATATTGTGTGTGATAGTGTGGCTTCGTCCCGATCTAATTCACTGATACCAGTGACGATACAGTGCTAAGTAAGAATAGCAGGGATGTGGCAATGGAAATATTTATTGATTTTGAAAAAACAAAAATATGGCCGTCGCTTTGTATGAGTGCTAGGAGTGCCTTCATGTGAAAAAGATTGATATTTGAAGTGTTGGTCTTTATTAAATTATTTGATAGTATTAAATAATTGTTACTATGAACGGCTTATACAATCGAATATTATGTTAGTGTAAAATTAAGCCCTGTAATTATTAAACGAATGTATTTTATGAATATGCCTGGACTGAAAAAGAAAGGACTTATATTTGTATTTCTTTACAACGACGCCATACAAATACATAAAATATAGTCGGTCGATTGTCGAATTCTAGTTGTTTAAAATATTGTTGATTCCAATCGGGATCAGTTTTCTATAAATGATGTAAATAGATATACAAGCTTATGTGTCACACATTAATGTTTATTGATATTATTGAGATACTCTAAAATAATATGTACATATTGTGATATTTTAATTTAATCAACAAATAGGCATCATAGTTTAATGTCGTATGAGTCGGCCGTGGACGGCGTGCTCTGCCGCCGACTGAGCGAGCGTCCTTGCGTAGTTTACCAGTCTCACTACTGTCATATGTATCAGCGATTATGTGTACGCATATGTTCAGGCATTGTACAAAGATCTATATTTATAAAATTTTAAATGATTGATTAGATACAATAAACTTATTTTCAATCAATAATGTGTATTTTTTACAAAATTTGTGTATTCTTTAAAAAATTCTTATAAATAAGTACTTGCTTACAACACTAGATTCGTCATTGGTTTACACTGCCAGAAGAGTTCGTTTTTTAGAACGCTTATAACCTTGGAACTAGTGGTCGAATATAAAAAAATCTTTTTGCTCTTTGATAATCCGATTCTTGGAGGTCACATAGGCTGTAGTACATTACACACTACCCGCGGGGAAATCACGGGGATAAACAAGCACCTAAACGTCGGAAAAAGCTTTATCATTTAAAAAAACAATACGTCTATAGGCTCATTGGACTGCCAACAATGTACTTAACTAAAAATTGTATATTACTGTCGAGGGCAGAAATAAAGCAATTTACGGCCATGTTATATTGCAAGGCCAAAGCGCAGCTGAGGCAGCTAACCCAACTAAAAGCACTTATGGCTATTTGTCCCTGTATATACTATGATCAACAATAATAAAAATGGTTCCATAGAACCATTTAACCAAACTCAAGTTCGATAAAAAAAGCAATCAATAATGTACTTACAATATGAGCGAGTACCCAGGCTAGGTTTACGACTGTCTTGTTAGGTCATTTGTGAAGAAACAAGTATGCGTTGTGTAGTGCCCGCATGGGCATCGCCGCGAGCACGATAAACACCGGGAACATCGCTATGAACAACATCTGGCCTGGTAACTCTGAATTAAAAGTCGTGTGTAATTTCACCCCTAGCGTTGCCTGAAAGAAGTTGAAGAGCTCATTAGGATGTCTTGCTCGCACACTGAATTATTTTTATAATCCTAACTAATATCAGGTGGGATCGTGGTCAATCGCTCGACAGTCGACATTGTGAATTATATAAAAAAATATATATATAAATGAATGAATGCGAAAGTGAATTTTTGTTACGCTTTCAAGCTCTGAACTAAACCAATCTTTTTGAAACACATACACTTACACATAGAAGAATTGAGAAGGACATAAGATGCCTTCATCCCGGAAAAAGCACTGTTCCCAAAGGAATTTTAGGTGGACGAAGCCGCAGGCAAATGCTAGTAAATAAATAATTCTTCAGCTTTATCCTATTTTCCTGAGTTCTCCTCAGGGGAACATAAACTCAGAATATTAAAGGACGGAGGAAGAAGCGCTGAGGAGTCGTTTTTCTTGAAGCCCGTGGACAGCTAAACGCAATTTCTTATATTTTTCCCCTATATGAGGTATGGCATAGACTGGCAACACCGGACGTTAACGTACAACAGCTAAAATGCATTGCCAGGAGCAACCTTAAAAAAGAATATAACTGGCTCGAAGGACCACATGGTCTTGGCACATGCCAAGATGATTCTAAAGGGTGTTAATAATAGTGCTGTAAAGAGGGGAACCGACAAAAAAAGATGGAATAGTAAAAGTTAAACCTAGTTCCTCAAATAATAGATACTAATAATTAGTTACAAACTAAAAAATGATAATTACAAATGTGATAAACGGTATGATGTGCCACTGCGTGGATATGCGCGTGCTCCACGCGTTCTCCTCCATGGAGAGGTTCATATCAGACTGGAAGTCGTGACTACGGTACACGTACAGCATCGCCACCAATTCCAACAGAGCTATCAGCGGCGTCGCTAAGCTGGTCATCGTGGCGTCCACGCTCTCCAGCAGCGCTACACCACCCTACATGTAGAAAAGAATTATTTTATAACTGTTGTACATTAACTTTAATTTATTTACTAAATTCATTTAAACGTGTAAGTACATGATAATACAGAATAGAGTACATTGGTACAAGGGTAATTATCTCTTCCAGCAGACCTAAGAGAGAAAACGAGATGAAAATTAAGAAGTACATAATTTGTGATACGGCACCATTGAAAATTCTTCAAAATGATGTACATTGTACGATTGTGTTGTGTATACCTTCGGATTTGAGCTGGACGAAAATTTTGATGAATATTGTTAACATATTTTTTTGCAGTGAAACCTTTTTGAGGCGCGTTGAGCATTTTTGAGATGGAAAATATTGGAAAAAAAACAAAAAACGATTGAATTCGTAATACAAGTCGATTGAGCGTGTTACCTACTCGAAATTTTGATGATAAGGATTAATATTTCTGCCGTGAGAGTAACACTCCAGGTGGCCCTGGTGGCGCATGTCAATCCTCTTTGGGAATGCTCTTGTTTGTGAAATCCGGGATCGGTTTGTAAGGTAAAAATAAAACTGGACCTCTATTTGATGCCGATAGTCACATGTTACTTAACATCCACGTTTACATGCCCAATAAATCTTATTCTTTACTTGATCAGCAAAGTGGGTGGGTCCTATGTTATGGATTGTAATACGTATGGTATGTAAGGTTTATGTATGTATTTGCTTACATTTGTAGCAAAAATGATACTGAGTCCCATGCAGCCGGCAATCAAACACGCTCCGATTACTTGCTCACAAAACCTGGAAATCAAAAAAATCATCCATTTTAGGAGCGAGGCCCATGTGGTGGAATAAAAATTCATAAGTCCAATAATTTAATTTTAAGTAATAAAAAGATAAAAAAAAGATGGCAGTCGTTAGGCTGTGACATATGCCTAATGCATGTCCTTAAGCAGCCTGAAAAATCTGATAGTGTTGGCCACTGACTTACTTTAATTAATTATTATATTCTATGTTTGAGTCATGTTCATATTGGTCTGGTTTCCCTGTAAAATGGTTTTCAGATGTCAGACGGCAGTCGCTTGATTGTAATAACCAGTACCGCAAATTTTTTTTCGGACACATCATGCGATCACCTAGGCAAAGTCTGGAAAAACTTATAGAGGGAAAACGCGCCCAGAGGAAAGCCTCCAGCGAGGTGGGTAGACAGCGTGAGGAGAGCTGCTGGAGACAGCATATACTTAATCTGGTTATCTTGAAATAACTTCTGTTTACTACTAGTTCTGCTGTCAACACATAAGTAATATGACTTACACTAGTTTAATTTTATATTCGAAAATTGTGTGGAGTGCTGTTTTGACCATAATATACGCGACGACCGTGTAAGAAAATGTAAGTCCACCAAATAAGAGAGTAGACCTGTAAAAAAATACAATTTGTAGTTCCAAAAAAAGAAACTTAATAAATAAGTAATTATGAATACTCACTTGAGGTGAGAATAGCTACCCTGTGAAACGCATTTAGAGTACATTGGTAGTACCCATAGTGTACCTGAAAACAAATGCTAGGATTACCAGAATGTTAATAGTATCTGACTATCGACCATCACAACACATTTTGGTTAATCGAAAATTCAGTCTAGGAGATTGGGCTTGTTTTGGCTTTGTAAAGCGTAGTAAGTAGTTTGTTTTTCTACTCTATTTGCTTTTAAGGTTATGCTTTGATGCATGTGATACCGCATTGTTGATTATGAATTGTATAAGAAATGGTACACTGCTTGCGTAGTGTATGAGCATGAAGATGTACGTACGGTACGCGTAGCAACGACCCACAGATTACGAGCTTGTGCCTACACGGATTAATATGTATATGGTGACAAGGACAAAGCAAAAATGTTATCTTACTTTCACGCATGTCGTATATTCTTTGATCAGACTCCAGCTGCATATAGTCGACGAAGGCGCACGCGGAGGCGCCACCCGAGTGCAACGCCGCCAAGAGAGTCAGTATTGCGGAGTGCCAAATATTTTCCTTGTTCAGAAATGGGTCGATATGCCCGGATGCTGTAACCAACATAGAATATCAAAATATAGTGCGCCTAATGTGAAACCTAAATTAATGTGTAGCACTGCATCTATCTAATTCAATGATTTACGTGGTATATCATCATAATGAACAAATATTAAACTTGCCGTAAAAATTTAAGCCTTTCCCGTAAATCAGTTCAGTGCCGACACTAGCTGCGTGTATGTAAATAGCCACGTCTAGGGCGTCAGTTAATGTCTGAAAAAATATTTATTTATTTTTTTTTATATATAGTATAATCTTTCATACTTTATTTTACTTATTTTACATTACAAATTCTGTGGTAGAATGTATGTACATTGCATTATCTGCTAATACTATTACGAGTAGTATTAAAATCAAAGTCGGGTTCACGGGAAGGGGATGACATAAAAGAGTAGTATAGGTACATTTTATGATTATGGCCGTAACCAACATAGTATAAAAATATATATTCGCACTAATATTATAAAGGCGAAAATTAGTGTCTTGTTACATCTTCAGTCTCAAACGGCTGGATCAACGTGGGTTTTTTACGATTGATGATTTTTATTATTAACCGCATTGAAAAGGCAGCTGGCAAGGCAACCTGCCTTGCCAGCATATGTCAGACGACTATTAACACTTTCGCTGACAGTAACGCCTCTCGACGTAGATAACAATTAACTGTTTTGTTATCTTGTCACTGTCCGCGAAAGTGTTAAAAAACTGCCCAAAATACTTTGGAAGACGAAAAACAATTTAGATGAAAAGAGCGACCCATACCTTATCGATTTATTGTCTACGAAATTAAAAGGTACTTACGACAAACATGTCTTTGGCACTAACTCTGAAGGCATATTTTAACTTGTATTCCATCACGGCGAAATGACCTATAGCGGATACAAAGAGCACAACCCCCCATATCCACGGCACTATCACAAACCATTGATACATCCTGTTCCAAGTCAGCTGCAAAGCATTTTAAAAATATATGAATAAGTTTATAGAATCATAAATAAACTTATACATGTTTGAAAAAAAAAAACAGATTTTTTCTAAATTTGAATTGAACTGAGAAGAGAAACTAAAGGCACCAGGAGTATTGTACTGTTTTTGAAACTAATGACTAAGCAAAATCGGTGAGTCGAATGATTATTATCGTTCGCTTTCGTATGGATATTTTGACCACATAGTTATTGGTTAATGGTTCTCAAAATACAGTAAAGAAATCTAATAGACCTTTCTTTCCCGTGGTGCTACCAGTAGTATGAAGGGTATTTTTTTTACTTGCTCGTGTTACCACGAACTGCCTACAAAATCTAACAACAATACACTATATTGACCTGTGTAAACTAAGATAATCCAATGGATATCCGCGATCGTGATACAACATTTCCTTGGTGTTTTGCACCTAATTTACATCTGTGGGAGTTAGGTTTCGGGTGAAGAGAGAGTGACCTTTCTATACGTAGTATAACTGCTATGAACTATTCTGTGACATGCGAGTTACGTTTGCAGATTGGAAAATATGCTTTCTGTGCATTTTAGTCCTTCCGCCGGATATAGCTAAGAGTTTGCATTTTCAGAAAAAAATACTAATGCCCTCATATCTAAGACCATGATTGAATGCGCAACTTGGGCTCTCATATGAAGTGAAAATAAATTTAAATAAAAAAAGGTTAATTTACTTACCCTCCCATTTATTATACGTTCTGCTATCAGCACTCCCCAGATGACGAGCCAAATTATAATGAGACTGCATATCATTAATTTATTATAAGATCGTAAACTATAATCAGATCTTAACTTCACCACTTCCACGCTGTAAGTATATATATAAAATCTGGTAACAATAAAATATTTAGAAAATACAGACATATTATGCCATGATGACGATTATTAACAGAGACCTACTGCGGGAGACAGGCATAATGATAATAATATGTATGTATGCATGATTATAAACATTTCCATTGCCAGCAAGGAGAAGTTGGCGGAAGCAAAGGTAAGTAAAGATTGTTTAGAAACTACGAATTATGTATAGTTATTTATTTTAATTAATTCAATACATAGACATTATATAATTTAAAAAAGCTATACTATTTTTATTTGGGTAGTATTTAAACGCAAATCAATAAAAACAATTTTTTGTATGCAAAAATAACCTAAATACATATCAAAATTACTGATTGCACAGCAAAATTTGTTTTGCTTCTGTCACCAAGTCTGACACTCGCTCGCTTCGCTCGCTCGCTCACTGTTAAGGTCACTGTATAACCATAACCTAACCTACCTTCTGTCACAAAGTCGTCTTTTGACCGTTAGTTGCTTCTGTCACCAAGTTTTTAATTTAATTTAATTTAAAGTAAAATAATTTATTTGATATACAGAAATTGATGGGTGATTATTTATTTGATGTGCAATTAATAATATCCCTTTTTATTTTCGAATAAATTAGGGGGCGTATAGATATTGATATTGTAGACAGTATCACTTACTAGAAAAAGTTATAGGCGGGTGTGTTAAATAAAGCCGGATAAAGACCAGTGTAATTTTCGTTGCAAAATTCCATTTTTCGTGCAACAAGTTTATATATTTTACCCCTGAAACAAAAATGGGTAACAAAATGTTTGTGTCTCAATTTAATTAAAATTTCTTTAAAAAGTTTTCAATTTTCACGGCACTGGCATAATTTAGCTGGTGTTTAAAAACCCTGAAGAGCTATTACAATATTTTTTTTTGCTTTACCTAAGTACTTAATTACCTTAATTTTTAAATAAATGTCAACGTACTCTGTATTCGGCAATGATATGTTTCTCCACGCCAGATGTGATAATCCTACGGTAGTGGCGACGGAACTTTGTGAAGGCAACTGGGATAATTCATATCTTCTATAGTCATTGAATATTATAGAGTTCAGAATATTTTGCTGCTGCAATAAAATGTAAAACAAATTAGTCACAGAGTACCTATCTAATACTTACAACTAGTCAAATACCTACTCTTAAATTTAATATAATTTAGAAAAACATGTAAATAAGTATGACAAATACAATTTGGCTTATTTATATAGGGTTCAGATTTATCTATATTTATATTTACATAGGGTTCTTCAATTAGGACAAGGTAACTTTGACAACTGATGCCGGTTAAATGGAATTGGCTAGTGTATATTTTCTTTGCTTTTGGTGCGAATTGTTTTTTAGATATATCAAGAAGAGCTGTTATACACAATTGATCAACGCGTTGAAGTAAATAAAGGGTACTTATACATCAAACCGGTGGTTCAATTCGTCAAGCCAGTAAAACAGTCTATTTGTTGAAAGAGTAATTTAAAAGACAGGCATCTAATAAGCCGTCCGCACTCCTAGATCAGGGGGGTAACTACAGTCTCTTAAAACCATGCAAGATCCAGTGAGTAAGCGAGACAGCGCAATACATGACGTAAGGCGACATCTTCCTTACTCAATCGGTTTTGCATGGTTTTAAGAGATGGTGGTAAGCCTTCAGGTGAAATAACGACCTAGATTATTATTTAAGATTATCTGAAATCGCTGGCGGATGTCAACAATCCAAGAATCTCTGAGATATAAAATGAGATGAGATTTATGAGAGGTTTATGTCTAAAAGTGGCGAAAATTGTAACCTCTACTTTACTTACTATAGCCTAAAAAATATGATATTATTATTTAATTGATTGATTGATAGCCATCTCGGCTTGCAAAAGTTGAATAGACCCAAAATAAAAGTTATATAAAAACTGTTTTAAACTCACTTCATACAAAGGTTTATTCTTGATGGGTTTTAATATCGGCTTGTACGGCTTCAGCTCAAAATCCCTGCAAGAGTGATATTTGTTTTTATAAGGACTTCATGAAACTCAACATCTACTTTCTAGTTACAAAATTAAGAACTGTACCCATTATACCACGAGATTTGTTGGTATTTTGTAAGGAATTTCTTAGTTACCTTACTAACCGCCAGGGGCGCTGTATAGGTGGCCTACTATTATCTCTTAAAACCATGCAAGATCCAGTGAGTAAGGGAGATGTCGCCTTACATCATGTATCGCGCTGTCTCGCTTACTCACTGGATCTTGCATGGTTTTAAGATACGGTAGTAACCCTCCCATGTTTGTCATACAAAATCGCTATTATAAATCTCATACTAGGGTACTGATCTTACCTACAGTACGTAAAAGGCAGTGCTTCATCGGACACCGAATGCAGCATGTAGTTGGCAGTTATTGCAGCGATGGTGCAGCAAGTTATCGCGCGTACTATTGCATTTATGCACATCGCGATGCCAATTCCTGCAAAATAAATATGAGCATCTATTTTATACCTGAAAATATATTTCTTAGGGTTCTTTGCATGTTGATTAAATTTAGATATATTTTAATATTTGCTTTTCTACTATTTCTATTGCTTGTGTTTAAAATCATAATTTTGTAAATTTATTTGTTTGAACCAGCTGACAAACTCTTTGAAACTATCAGATGCATTAAAAAGTAATTTTCGCATGATAGCCTTCTCATATCATATCATCTACATACTGTAGGTACATACCATCAAACATTGGCAAGATGCGGAAGGCGCGTCCCGGCCCGCTGATGCTCCACTGGCCGAGGTAAACTTCAAAATGTCGAAGTGGGTTTGCCAGCGCAACCACGGACACAATCAGGAATATTATGAAAATGACTGTAAAAAAAATAAAAGTCAGTTGAATCATTTCGCCCTGGACTGCGCCAATGAAGTCTGTAGACTCAAAAGTAGCTAGTGTACTGCGGGTACAGTAAAGCCCACGACAAGTCGAACAATAGGCTAGTTGACAAAATTTCAATAACTGCTTAATATTTTAGCTTATTAGGCATTTTATCGAAAAAAAAGGTTTATTTATTTTTAATCGAGCGTTTACATTATAAATTTCGCGTTTTAAAAAACCATTTTTCAATTTGGTTCCGAAACGCACAAGACTGTCATGGCGTCTTGAATGACGTCACGCCGTGCGAAACAAACCAAAGAGCGATCGTGTCTTCGTACGTTATAGCTAGTTTTAATCGTTTAAAAATAAATTTCTCATATTATAGGTACTGTATAGTGCCCCAGTGTGATAGCACGACTATAAAAACGCCAAACAAGTTATTTATATATGTTCCAAACAATGGAGAAATACGGAAAAAGTGGCTAAAACTTGCAAGAAGAGATGATGCTCATACTTTAGAGATCATACTTTATGCTAAGAGATCCCTTCCTGGGATAAGTCCGCAATTGTCTTCTGATTTTAATAAAGTTCTATTTACTATGTATTTTAAAGCAATAAAGATATTACAAACAAACAAACTTTATCAACAGGTTCAAGAATGTATTTTTGTGAAGATCATTTTGATTAAGTATTTCACACAATACAATCTATTACTTAATTCAAGCAAACTAGATGTGTTTTGTAGAATCCCTATTTTCTAAATAATAAATACATGAGTTCAGGTTAAGTTGTTTCACTTTTAGAAGTGAACGTTTCATTTTAGTTTTCTAATTAATGTTACAAACATACTCTTTTTATTATTCTAGTTGCCAAATGATATGACTAATTATATGGAGTATCATATGAAGGGAACAGTAAAATAGTAAACAGTATCTTGCAAAATGTACGTCACAACATTAAGTTCTTGTGTACCGAACTGAAATATCACATAGCATTTAAGCTTATAATAAATATTTTATACTTACAAGGAAGTTTTAACATTGCGAAATTCAGATGAGCAAAAGTTACTGTTCGACGCGAAAAAATTTCCAAGCATAACGGCAGCGATTCTGGGCAAATTATTACTGTCTGCTTTGCTGAATCCAGATTCCATGGTTAATTCTTTCAAATAATAATTAGCAAAAACTGTATCAACTTGATATTAGTTGTTAAAAACCAAAATTTTATCAAGAACCGGTAGTGATACTCGAAACGTCAAAGACAAGATTGGAGTTTCGCACGGCGTGACGTAACGCTTTCTGATTGGTGTTCACTGTCACGTGACTAAAGGTTTAATTTTACGAAATTTATTTTTAAAAAATATTATTCATCTTTAACGCTTTTAATAATTAAAATTGTTTGTTATTTTCTCCATAATATAATTAATCATTATAAACCCCTATCCATTATATTTATTCTTAATGGACACAAGCCTATTAGTTATCTTAGATACTTAGTTAGTGATAAACACTGTAGCCCTGTATATAAATTTAACTCCCCTATGCCACACGGCGACGACCACTTGTTCCTTTATTTGCTCTATAGAACTCCTCTCTCTATCTTGCCTTCCATATTATTTACGGGAACCTTTTACTGGCTTCTTAATGTCTACTTGCAATCGTAAATGACTTCATTATTTGTATAGCTTGGTTCTAAAGAAAATAAATGAGTACTAACAAAATCCTCCAGTGAGCGCGGCGGCGGTGAGTTTGCAGTGCATGGTGAGGAAGGCGCCGAGCGACAGGGCGGTCAGGCGCAGCCGCTTGCGGCCCGCCGCCGGCCGCCGCGTGGGGGGCGGCCCGCCCACACCGGTGATGTTGTTCGTCGACCACATGGCCGACCATTGACTCTGTTATATCGACAACTTTTAATAGAACGGAATTCGGCGGGTGCTTCTTTTTTTGTGCCGAAACCTTATTTATTCAACACATGTGTATGAATATCGAGTATACACAGAACATGTACAAGCACAGATTACAGTATATTCTACATGTCTTTAAGTTTGTGCTTGTAGTATACATACATACAGTATAGTATAGTAGTAAAATTGGCGGTAACAAATTATTTATCTACCCTAAAATTTACAAAAGAACACTAATACTTGTTGTTTTTTTTTAAATTAACTGCTTCATGTAGCAAATGTTTCAAAGTACGACGGAGTTCTCATGATTCGGCGACATATCTAAGGCAATAGCTACTACTGGTTAGTGCTTTGTAGCGAGAGCGCTTAGCATAAATTATACCCTATTACGCTCGTATTCATAACTTCAAAGATTTTGTGTTGCTATGAATTAATAAATAAATATAGAGCTGCTATCTGTATTAGTTTAAATGCACCCAATCCTTACATATTTTAGTTTTGATGTTTGGAAAATGTTTTTTAATTAAAATATAAACTTACGATATTTCTGTTTTCAAAGGTCAGAATGGTTTCCATAGAAGTCGGTTGATGTCCTTCCATTTTGTACAAATAAATTAGCAATTTAGGTAAATTAATATACTTGGCGAAAAACTGATAATTTACAGTTGTCAAAACATATTCGACTTTGTCATATATTATCCCTCAGATCTGTCACTGCGCTTATAAAAAATATAAATATTTTTTTGTTTCATGTAAAATAAAAAAAATCCGTTTATTTTCGTATACCTACATTTTCCTATATTTCTATCATTAAAAGAATTCCACGGGCAAATTATTATTTACTAATACAATATTCACACATTAAAATACCCGGACATTAAAATAGTTAGGCATTTTCACTAGTGGTTTTTGCCACCCAATGTTTAAATATTGGTGTAATACTACGATACAACACTTACAACTACGTCGTTAGACTAAAAAACAAATAAAACGCGGTTTTACGAAATGAAGATTTTATTTAAATAAGTACGATTACAAGTATTGCTAAAAGATTTTAAACATCTTATTTATTTATATAATATTATGTACACGTGAGCGGCTGAGTGACTCACGACCGTGGCGTAGGTAGGTTATTTCACTTAGTATACGCCTAGTCAAATATCCTACGTTCACGAATGGTTAATGCAGATTTTGTTGATTAATATTTATACATTCTAGGTATTTTATAAAACCATATAAACTTGGTGACAACACATCAATCAATTAAAATCAGTATGTGACATAATAAATAAAGGAAAAACTCTACTTCGGCGTCAAACTATGCTGTCATTATATCTAACATTGCTCCATCTTCTTCAATTTTAATCGTTACATTGCCTTCACACATGTCCCAGACATATATGAAGAGGTAAAAACTAAATATACTTGGCCTTTCCAACAAGGAGGAGGGCCATAACCAGCAATAGACTTCAGCAAAAATGGCAGTGGAGCTATCGAGTCAGGGGGTCACATTGTCTAACAAGGACATCCGTCTTTGAAACTGATGTCCATAATTGTTTACTGACCATTAGCGTGAGACGTTTTTCAATAAAATTACTAATTCGATGACATAACCAAATTGTATATTTGTCTGTCAACAATGTAAATATTTTATTATTATCAATAACGCCAGAAGAAATATCACAATGCAATCCAGAGTAAACCCCAGCCCAGTATTCCGTCCTATATCATTCCTCGTGTTATTGGTGTTGGTGTGTGTGTGTGTAGTGTAGGTGTGTGTTGGGCTAGGAGGGGGGCGGCGCGGGCGCGGGGGCGGGCTCCTGCGGCAGCGTGAAGTTGGTCAGCAAGTCGCGCACCGCCGGCCACAGCGTGCACTCCGAGTGCGACTGGTTGAACTCGCTGAACCTGAAACACACAATGGCACTGCTGCTGAGGAGTTTTTGCGCCAAACATGTAGAATTGTTATGTCGATCCAATTTTTTTTTAATAATGTGTTGATAATGGCAGTGTATTATTAGTTAAGTAATCGTAAATAAGCGCGAGTGTTACACTGTTTGATTAAGTGAGTTCATTCTTTGTCACCAAAATCTCTCTTGGCCTTCTGATTTGACTACTTACTTGTAATGTTTAACTTGACTTAAGTGAGACCGAATAAGGTGAAAAAGTAAAGACCTTAAAAGACTCGTATCTAGAGCCTGTAACATGTTCAATAGAGAAAAGGTACACAGGCTCACCGTTTGAGATGCAACGCGACGGCGATGAGATGCGGCTGCGAGTCGCGTTTGTCCGCCAGCTGCGTCACGTTCTGCTGCATGTCGTACACCAGAGGCAGTACCAGCTGCGTGTCCGTGCGCGTCAGGCAGATCTGATGCAAAAACAAATAATTGCAATTTCATGAAAACATACAAAAAAACTGCCTCTGTGGTCCTGGATGCAAGCCGCTTCCAACAGGTCATTCTAAAAGTCCTCGGGGAAGCCCATATCAGCCTGCGGCTAAAATTACTAAGCCGTTGTTCCCAATTGTCATCTGATGGAAGTTAAATGAATCACGGAAGATGCCGAGCGGCAGGTTTCGAAGATTTTGATATCGTTGTTCATCGTCAGTTGAAATTGTCAGCTACACTACACGAAGGAATAACTCACAAAGAAGAGTATCTTGTGCTTGGCGAGCAGCACGGCGGGTTGTCCCGCGGGCACGATCTGCGGCGCGGCGGGGGGCATGCGCAGCGCCCACTGCAGCGACCACAGCGCTCCCCCCCCGCCGCCCGCCGCCCCGCCGCCGAGGTCGGCCCGCATCAGCGCCACCAGCGACGGCAGCGCCACGCCCGGCGCGCCCCACGCGCGGCCCCAGCCCTGCAGCGCGGTCGCGCGGTACGGGGCGATCGCGACGCGCTGCTCGAAGAACTTCTCCATCACCTGGATATACGGTTACTGGATAGAATTACTCCTGGCTTGATTGAAGGATTATTTTAATTAAAAGAATGGATATACTGTGGTACGTAAATTACGTAATGTATTTTCGGCAAACAACAAATAATAAGTAATAACTAATAGGTAGTTAAAAATGCAATGTCATAGTACATTACATTCGAGGCCAGAAATTAAGCAATTTATGGCCAAGTTATAACATACGAGGTTATATTATAAAATACGAGGACGTAAATTGCAATTCCGACGAGGTTTGTACGGTACTTTTCTTCCTCTGAAATCCTCTTGAGACGAAACAACATGATCCGCCCCATTACGTAAATTGTTGGATTTGCTGCCAGTATGAAAGCTAAAGTCACCTGAATGTCATCAGAACTCCACTGCTCTTTGTGGTCCGGCAGCGGCGTGAGTTGCAGCTGCAGCGACTGCATGTGCTGCGAGTGCAGCGACACCCGCGCCGCCAGCGCCGCGCCGTCCATGCGGAACGTTACACTCGTCGCGTCTGCCGTCACCAGCGTTAACTGGGGACCACATTATAAATCTTTTAAGATCATTATCTAAGACGCGATTTACACAGAACTGGCAAGGGCATCTGGCGGAGGCGGCTTCTCAAAGAAACACAATATGAACTTTTATAATCCATAGCGTAGCGTAGCCAATTGCGCCCTCTTTTTCTTGTGATGAAGGCGCGTGCTGCTTAGCGAAGTTCCACCGTCAGGCGACGTTCCCACGACAATCCGCCGCTGACACACTACGTCTCATCTATATAAACCGCGCCGGCGTAGGTTCATAACCCAACGCGGCGCGATTGCAGTGTTTGTGAACGCGTTGGGCGTGTGATATATTTTCATGGTTGCATCCCAAGAGAACTGGGAAGCACCCAATAGGTAGGACCCTGGGATAAAATCATTCATATTGTATATATAGTTACTTAAACTGCACTCCCTGGTGTCGAGTTGTTTCTTGTTTTCGAGCTGACGTTGAAAATTTACAAGTGCTGTATCGCGGAGTTTTTGGAGGGAAAGTAAACTGTCGCTATGTCCGCGCTGTATTTAATTTCCAAAACTTAGGTTTTTTCGAGTGTTTGTGCCTAATATTGGTGGATTATTATTCGCAAAGTGTTCGTGTTGGGAAGTGATACAGTGTCGATTACGTGACTTTTTATCTTTGTCACCAAAATCTCCATGATATAGCTAAGTGAAATTTTTCCACCGCTTCACTTAGCCATCTGACTCAGACTAGACTTACTTACTTGACTGGACTTGACTATTGACTTGAATTTTTGACTCGACTGACTAAAGTAGGACTGAAGAAGATTAATAAATTCAAGAAAGGCCTTAAAGGACTAGATTCCATGGCCGTATAAACTATTCAAAAAAAAAAAAAGTGCTGTATCGCCGGGCGTGCACAGCAGCTCCAGCTTGACCTTATGAACAACAAGTACTGACGTGCTCCTCCTGCTGCACGAACCGCTGCAGCGTGCGCTTCATGTAGACGCAGGCGAGGAAGCGCTGCAGCGGCGCCAGCGGCGGGCCGGGCGGGGCTCCCGGGGGGGGCTCGCTGGGCGTGCACAGCAGCTCCAGCTTCACCACCGGCAGCGGCGTGGCGGTGGCGCCCGCCCACAGCCGTCCGCCGCCGCGGTTGCTGCTTGACGCTCCAGCACCCGATTGACCTTATACAAAACATACCACAGAATCACGGAGGATATATAGAGTGGATGGAGTTCGCCTATTGATCGGGGCCGAGGGGCTAATCGCCATCTAGTGATGAGTGGACAAGTTAAAAAGAAATAGGTCTAGCACATGTTAAACATGCTTTAAGATACTTTTTATAGATAGGCTTATAAATGTCAGCGCTACTAAGCAGATAACGAGACACATAAAGAACTTGAAGGGAGATCGAGAAGGTGCGACTGGAAAGAGCCAAGCAAGTTCCGTGCACTCTCCCGCAATTCATCTCGTATAACCGAAAGGTTGGTAGAGCCACGGGAGGTGAAGGGAGTCACGAAGAGTCTTCTCAAAAGCAAACCCACCTTTATGATCGGGATGATGTCTCGGCGAGGGGTGGTGTCCGGGCGAGGGGCGCGGCAGCGAGGGCGAGGCGGGCCACGCGGTGAAGGGGGAGGTGGGGGGCGGGTGCGGGGAGGCGGCGGCCGCGCCCAGCGGGGACGGCGCCAGCGGGGAGGCCGGGGACGCCGACACCGCGCCGCCCGGCGGGGACGTCAGGTTGAACGAGCTGCTGCTTATCTGTACATAACAAACATTATACTACTACCACACTTGGCTATTAGTGCGTGTAGAGTGAATAGGCTATTAATGTGCCAGCGAGCTCCATCTTAGACCGCATCTGCATTTAACATCAGGTGGGATCGTGGTCAATCGCTGGTCATTGTGATATAAAAAAATATATATAAATTTTTCAAAATAATTGACGCATAGGCAAAGTAGGTAAATAACGTAAAAGTTTTGGCAAAAATACCGTCCACACATGGTCAAATAGGCAAATATTCGTATTCAAATATCCAAGTGAAACCAATTGGTGGTATTAGAAATCTTGTGATTAAATGCGCAAAATAAAATGACATTAATCACTTTCTAGCCACTGCCGAGCATAAATGTCTTCGTGTATGCCTAATTATAATAGAAATTCGCAAATATTTGCAACTTTTTGTAGCTTATCATATTAATACTATGATTTACCTGTTGAACGGGCGAGAAATGTATTAGTTCGGTTGCATAAGCAAAACAACGAGGAACTTCGTTCCCCAGCGTTGCTTATTCTTTCTGATATCACACGTTGTCGAACAGCAGACTTTTTTCAGCTATCCAGCATGTTTAGCTGCGTGAATACTCTAAAGGCGTGAGCTACGCATCCGCGCACCTGATCACATGCTTATACTGACAATACACGATGTAGCCGATCGTATTCATAGTATACACTAGCTGTTCCCCTAGGTTTCACCTGCCCCTAGTCGGTATGTACAGCCTATAATTTTTACACATACTACCATATAAAAAATAACTTTTTAAATAGTATCAGTAGTTCTAAAGTTTTAAGCGTTAAAACAAACACTCTTCAGCTTTACTACTTACCCTATATCCTACTTAATACTCCTAGGTATGTGTATGCGAAATTTCAGAAAGATTGGTTCAGTACGTAGGGCGTGAAGAGGTAACAAACAAACAAATCAACAAACTCACTTTCGCATTTATTATATTAGTTGTAAGTTGGATAGATTACCTGATGCTGAGCAGGCGAGGCGGGGTGTGGCGTGACTGGCGCGGAGTGCGGCGTGTGCGGCTGCGGCGGCGTCAGCGGCGCCGGGAAACGAAGCCCTCCTGCAAAGAGTATGTAATCACTACGTTTAAGAGACGGGACTTCCATACAACGAAAATGAATAAGGTTTGAAATTCAAACTTTGCATCGCATTTCATGGCCAATTTAAAACAATAAAAAAAAAAAAGTCGGTGCTACCAACTATGCAATACTAATATCAAAATTGTAGGTACTTACACTACCTACTACGCCAGGAAAACTAGTCCATTAAGGCCTTCCTTGAATTATTTAATCTTATTCAGTCCTACTTTATTCAATTCAAGTCAAAAAGTCAAGTCCGTAGTCTAGTCAGAGTCAGATGGCTAAGTGAAGCGGTGGAAAACTTCACCTAGCAATAACTTGGAAATTTTGGTGACAAAGATAAAAGTCACATTATCGACACTGCACCACTTCCCAACACTCACGCTTGTTCACAAACACTTAGCGAATAATAATCTACCAATATTATCCACAAATTCTCGAAACAACCTAAGTTTTGGAAATTAAATACAGCGCGAATAAAGTGACAGTTCTTTCCCTCCAAAATCTGACAAACTGTCAAAGCGTAAAGAAAGATAATGTATGATGAGGAAGAGAGGTGACAGCATCCGCCATGTTTGTCGCCATTTTGTTTTCCCTAGGGGTAACTGCAAACTCCATACATTGGGTTATCTACTATGAAGTTTCGCCCCCCTGCCCTCCTGTGACACGACTTATTGTTACGAGGTGAGAAACTAAACAAACACGACGCGTTATCAATGAGTGAATATAAAACGTTATTGTGTATGAGACAGCATGAAAGATAAAATAATGTAAATGTTAAGTAGTAAAGTTCTTTTATAGTATGTATTCGAACACAGTATTTTTTGTTAACGTATAAATAAATACAATAAACTACGTAAGAAACGATGTCAGGAAGTCGTGTAAACAATATAGTATTTGTAAAAACGTAAGTAAGAAACGTAGTGTACAATGTAGTTTTACCTGGAGGCATTGGAGACATAGGCGATGGAGGATTGTCCTCCTCGGCCAGTAGCCGTGAGCTGAGATTCTCTTCAACATAGCGAGACAGGAATGTCTGTATAGTGACAAAAAAAACATAACAACAATAAACAAATTAAAATAATTGTAATAAAATTAGTTTATTTCGCAAGCAATCACGGTAGAATACATCTTTTTCATCGCACAACAAATGAAATATTTGTATTCAAAACCATTTGTATCGTATTCTTAGTCAACTTTTGGGTAAAGGAAATAAAAGTAAGGGAGTTTAATAAACAGGACCCAAGTAGCAGGCGGGCCGGTATTGCTAAGGGATAAATATATACTATGCAAACATGCCTTCAATCCCTGCGCCGGCGCAAACTCGTCGACGACGGTGCTTCGATCGAACTTGGAGTAGGAGCCGTCGCGGATCGTGACCACGCCGCCGCCGCGGATGCCCACCTCTATGGAGTACGCGCCTGCGTACACCACGCGGATCTGGAATACAAGAACGGGATGAAAACTTTAATAAATAATTAGCAGACGTGACTGGATGTCAAGGATATATTATATTTAGAAAAAAATTCGGAATATCTAAACGAATAGAAAATAATTATATTAAATATAAATTGAATACCAGTTAACTAGCCTATTGCTAAGTCAACTCGTCACGTTTGCCTAATACATGTTAGTAAGGCCTATCCTCATTAGTGTTAATAATTGTGGCTTTTGTAAACATCCTCAGTCGTCAAGAGAATTAACAGTATACCTCCCCTGTCTTGCTGCCATAAGGTTGTTCGCGTCTCACAAATATAGAACAAAGAAAACTAAACAGTTGCTAAAATAATAATCAACATCGTATAAGGGTTAACCTGCTAAGGTAGATTACATTGCATAACAATGGAAAAGTCAGAATGAATTTAGGTGGACAATTTGTGTCAATTTAGGTGGACAAATGTGTGAAAAATGTGTTGTTATCAAATCAATCTACCTTTCTCCACGAGTGGGCCAGTAATGTGAAGGTGGGCGTGGGCATGTGTGTGCGCACGTGGTGCAGCCCCAGCTGCGGCAACGTGGGCAAGCGGGACAGCGCCAGTAGGGGCGCGTACGTCTCACGTAGAACTACGCCCAGTGACATCAGGTCTTTGTGACTAAAAACATGGATATATTGGTTATTATATTTTAAACACTATTTTCAACAATGTAAGTTGAAAGGCCAAAAGGTGTGAAAACTAGAAATCATCGGCTCAGACAGAAAAAGAACCTCTTATACATATCCCCATCTTCATCACTGAAATCAAAAACAAAGGTCTTTATTATTTCAGTGAAATTTCTGTCTTTACTTTGCGCTAGTCGGTACGTGAGGGAGTGGTCCCACTACGAGCGTTCAGCACGTGATGATGGTGCAGCAGATGGTGTGCGGGCGTGGCCACAGTGTACCGCTGCGAGGCGGCGCTCCACTGCAGCACTCACCAGTTGATGTAGTGGTCGAGGTGGTGGTGCAGCAGATGGTGCGCGTTGGCGGCGGGCTGGTGTGCGGGCGTGGCCACAGTGTACCGCTGCGAGGCGGCGCTCCACTGCAGCACTCACCAGTTGATGTAGTGGTCGAGGTGGTGGTGCAGCAGATGGTGCGCGTTGGCGGCGGGCTGGTGTGCGGGCGTGGCCACAGTGTACCGCTGCGAGGCGGCGCTCCACTGCAGCACG
This sequence comes from Apomyelois bistriatella, assembly GCA_947044815.1. NCBI lineage: Eukaryota > Metazoa > Arthropoda > Insecta > Lepidoptera > Pyralidae > Apomyelois > Apomyelois bistriatella. The sequence goes on from OX345691.1 coordinate 6,475,161, forward strand.
GCGGTGGCGCGCTGCGACGCTCCGAACCCGACCACTAGCGAGCGGTACGTGTACGATCTGATGCACACGCCTTGCCATAGTGTCTCCCGTTCTGATAAAAGGATAAATTCGTGAGAAAACAAAACACATATACGTCCTATGTGTAAGATTTCTTTAATCCAACCAATCCAAGGAATTAGCGGTAATGCTACCGCTAATTCCGGTTGCTCGTTCTGCTCGTTGGATGCGACGTGTCCTGCAGCATGCTGTCGTTTTCTTTTGACATTTGGTTTCCTCACGTTTCAACTATGAAATGAATAGAAGAGCAGACATTTTCCAAGAAAAGCAAAATCAGAGTAACAACAAGATTAAAAAGAAACGGTTGTTCGCTAGAGTCAGCATAGTGCTTCGCAGCCTACCTGCAAGCTATCGCATTTATCCAAGTTGTCGAACGCTTCGTTGAATTTTACATTCTCTTTCACACTCTAATAAATGACAGTTCTGGGTGATAGAAAAGGATAGGAAGTGCTGCCAGAAGGAGTTCGATCATACCTTGAGCAGGACGCAGCATGAAGTCGTGCAGTAGAGTGTGAAGATGCACGATGGCCGCCCAGTCCGCTAGGAACGCATCAGCCGTGCGACCCGCGTCTGTCCCCAACTCATATTGCAAGTAAACGCAACGACGCTCCCCTAGGAACAAAAAGGTGTGTTTACTGTGATGACACCGGTATTTGAACCGGATTATGAAAAACGTTAATTATTGTAATTGTTTGCTACATGAATATTCTGGTTTGACAGTCTATTCATATTTAGATAAATAGTGGCTCAGTACGCGTGGAACACATTCTCACACGTGTCCACGATCCATTGTATAATCATACTGCAAGAATACCAATTGAAATTGCCTTAAAAATAAAAGTGCTGAACATGAAAACAACTGCATACGAATCTATAAAACGTAATTATTTTAATACCTTGTTCCTTAGGGTTGAGCGTGCGCACGGGCGAACCGTGGAAGACGATCTCCGCAGTCCACACCCTGGCCTGGTTCTTGGTAGTCAGTCTGATGGTGGCGGCCAGCAGCCTGGCTCTGAGCGCAGCATGCGCCGCGCGGGGAGCCCCGGGGGCCCTCGGCAGCGCCACCACCCGCATGGCCAGCGCTGACCCGCTCCACTCCGGCTGCACGCCCCCGTGCGACACTCCGCGCGCGGCCAACTGTTACGTTCAAAATTCAAATTGTTTATTTTCAATATAGGATATTTCTATAACTTATTGACTTCAATTGTTACCACCACTTCCAAGTGGAGAAGAAGTGGCGCCACAAACTCCACTGCAGCATTTTTATCAAAAACGTCAATTCACAAAATTTGAGTCAAATCATCGTTAAACTTGGTTATTAGAAGAATGGGATTGGAAAGTACGATAGTAGTACAGTCAGCGTGTAAATGCTTCTTAATTATTTCAGGATTTACATGCTGACAGTACAACTGTCAAGTGCTTGATATAATACTTAATCATGGTCTTGGATATGGGACACTGGTTAATACAATTAAGCGACTGCCGTCTGACTGTCGCATGTCGTTACCGTTTTTTACAGAAAACCAGAGTAATATGATCATGACTCGGATGTATTTGTTTCACTGTCATATTTGTCAAGCTCAAGATAAAGTTGAGTTCCTCAACACCGGACCTTATGCTTGTCCTGATAATATTAATGTAATGGAAAGAAGCTGGTTGGCGGCCGCGCACCGCTCTCGCTGCTGCAGGCGCCATCTTGCGCCGCCCTAACAATATACAACATAGAGTGACCTCCTGCGCGAGGTTGACGAACGGCACGCGCTCGTCGGCGGCGGCCACCACGTGCGCCAGCTCGGGCAGGAAGTACGCTGGTTGGCGGCCGCGCACCGCTCGAGCTGCTGCAGGCGCCATCTTGCGCCGCCCTAACAATATACAACATAGAGTGACCTCCTGCGCGAGGTTGACGAACGGCACGCGCTCGTCGGCGGCGGCCACCACGTGCGCCAGCTCGGGCAGGAAGTACGCTGGTTGGCGGCCGCGCACCGCTCTCGCTGCTGCAGGCGCCATCTTGCGCCGCCCTAACAATATACAACATAGAGTGACCTCCTGCGCGAGGTTGACGAACGGCACGCGCTCGTCGGCGGCGGCCACCACGTGCGCCAGCTCGGGCAGGAAGTACGCTGGTTGGCGGCCGCGCACCGCTCTCGCTGCTGCAGGCGCCATCTTGCGCCGCCCTAACAATATACAACATAGAGTGACCTCCTGCGCGAGGTTGACGAACGGCACGCGCTCGTCGGCGGCGGCCACCACGTGCGCCAGCTCGGGCAGGAAGTACGCTGGTTGGCGGCCGCGCACCGCTCGAGCTGCTGCAGGCGCCATCTTGCGCCGCCCTAACAATATACAACATAGAGTGACCTCCTGCGCGAGGTTGACGAACGGCACGCGCTCGTCGGCGGCGGCCACCACGTGCGCCAGCTCGGGCAGGAAGTACGCTGGTTGGCGGCCGCGCACCGCTCTCGCTGCTGCAGGCGCCATCTTGCGCCGCCCTAACAATATACAACATAGAGTGACCTCCTGCGCGAGGTTGACGAACGGCACGCGCTCGTCGGCGGCGGCCACCACGTGCGCCAGCTCGGGCAGGAAGTACGCTGGTTGGCGGCCGCGCACCGCTCGAGCTGCTGAAGGCGCCATCTTGCGTTTGCCTGGCTGCATTCCTGGTCATTACAAACGAAATACGTGTTGGTACTACCAATGGAGATGATATTTACATTAAAGAAAAAAAAATTACAAATAAAATATTTACTTATAAATAAATAAATTAAGCTGTAAAACGCATTAAAATGTTATTACACCATTTACATACATAATATTGATTGAGGAACAATTTATAAATTAATAAAGTCAATTGCAAAGGTGATATCGCAAATGCATTTTTTTCCAGCCAATATTAACATAGAAAGGTATACCTAGCCTAAACTAAGCAAATCCTGACAGGGTCGCCATGTAAAGATGATGCGACTTTGTTAAAGTGTATGGTTGGCTTAAGACTCCTTTGCCATTCATTAGTTACACATTATACTTATATACACTTGCAACTAACTTTACGTAAATACTATGGTTTAAGACTCCTTTGCCATTCATTAGTAACATATTATACTTATATACACTTACTTTACGTAAATACTACCACACTAAAAACGAGTCAATAAGTTGGTAATTTTAACTACATCAGTAATAGTTACCTGGAGTGTCTAACGGAGTGAACGGTCCGTGCGTGAGAGTGAACGTGTCGAGTTCGACCAGCGAATGGATCTTCAGGAACGCGCGGGCGGGTGCGTTCGGCGCACTCGTAGCCACCGCCGTGTTAGACGATGACGACTGTCAAATTAAAATCATTCATCAATATGGCGTAATTTACTAATCCATTGACCACCCTGATAAGAACCCGCCTTTAGACTTTTGACATAATTTATTTAACGGCAACCAATTAGCAGTCCCGGCGATCGCCTGGTAAAGCTTAGGTCCCGACCTAAGATTAAGCATGAAATCAGCTTTCCTATCTAACAAACGAATGATTTGAGCTCGCCATGTCCTAAAGTAGACTGAAAACATCTTATAAGGAAAAATACTAGACGAAGAAAACAGTCCAAAAGAGTCAAGCAGAAATGCAATTGAATTGTCAACATTTAATTAGGGTTTTCAGTGTTTAAAGAAGGGACTCTTACTTAATCTCAGCTGTCTTGTCCGTCCGTCTATCAGCGAGCTGTATCTCTTTATAGGTGATAGCTAGAGACCTTCAAAGATTATCACTGTCGATACAAAATCATTAGAATTTTTGCAGCCTTTACCACAAATAAAGAATTTTTAGACCACTGCAAAATTTGAAATTTAATAACCGCGGTTTGTATATGACGAGTCGCTTTGGCCCTTACACGAAGATAGATCGAGCGTTTGGTGAGAGAAATATTACTATTTTGTGCAAAGGATGGATGAATCTGTGTCCTATTTTAAGTTGTGCAACGCTTTGGTTGTTGAACTGTACAATTACAATACTGTACAATTTTACAACAAATAAATAAATAGTATGTCCTTACACTATTAATATATACGTTACTAGCGACCCGCCCGGCTTCGCATGGGCATAAAAACCTTCCTCTTGAATCACTCTATCTATTAAAAAAACCGCATCAAAATCCATATTTTAAGCATACAAATGAACATAGGGAGAGAGAAAGCGACATTATTTTATACTACGTAGTGATATTGCTTATGTCAAGGGGAAAGGGAGTAAAACAGAGGTAGAATCGCTAGTAACATGACCAGACCAAGGCTATCAGTCAGAGAACGTACCTCGTCCTCACACTCGTCAGGCGTGGCCCGGCGAGCGCCTGCGAGGTGGAAGCCGAGCGAGACGGCACAGCTGGCTCCGACCGAGCTGCCCGCCGCGCCAGTACACGTGCTCACTTCCTTCATCTCCACTATCTGTAACAATCATTGTTACATTTAAGGCGAGTTTTTGGAGGGAAAGTAAACTGTCACTTTGTCCGCGCTGTATTTAATTTCCAAAATGTATGTTATTTCGAGTATTTGTGCATAAATGGTGGATTATTATTTGCGAAGTGTTAGTGAACAAGCGTAGTGTTGGGAAGTGGTACAGTGTCGATTACAAGACTTTTTTTTTTACCTTTGTCATCGAAATCTAACGTTTATGACTTGACTTGACTAAATTGGTAGTGACAAAGATTTATAAATTCTAGAAAGGGACTCGTTTCCAGGGCCATAAACTTTATTAAAAAATCATTAAATGTCGATAGTATTTCAAAATCTGGAATGATGGGTAGGATCATACAAACTATAAAAGATGCAGTGTGACGTAGAAGCACCCGGGACAATTTTCAGCATTAGATCAGTACCCCTAGTGTAAGATTTCATAAACGCAGACGCTAGCGACTGTGTTAGCGATTTTGTATGACAAACCTGTACAGCGACCTTGGCGGATAGTAAGGTAACTAAAAAATTATATACAAAATCCTAACACAGTCAGAGCATCACTCACCAGTATATGATCAGTGTGTCGGTGCAGCGTGACGTAGAGTCGGTCGGTAGACAGCTTGTTGAGCGGGTGCTCGGGACCGTGCAGGAAGGGCAAGTGCTCGCACACGCTGGCCGGCAGGTGTTGTAGCGTCTTCTCGCAGCGGCGAGCCACCAGCCAGAACCTATAGCAAAACTCATTAGTTTTTTACAATGATTCTCAAAGAAGCCGCCAAAGTTAGACTAAGATCTTGAAAAAATGGATATTAATAACACTTTCATTTATTGAAATTGAAATACTTGAACAATAGTTTTGATGTCTTCAAATACTTAAGGCTGGTGAAGGTAAAGAGCAAGGAAATTAGTACCTAAAATTAATTAGTACTTAAAATTAAAAGATCAAGGATAATAATAATAATGAAGAAGTGCAATGGCCTAAAGATGGCAAACGAATCTTTGGTCATCGGGATCCAAGATGTGTTGACGATAAATGAAAAATCGCAAGTCGACTATAAATGCGAGTGAAAAATGGCCTGAGAAAGGCATATACTGTCAGTGAAGGAAAAATTCTGCCATTGATGAAGTAGCATTCATACCATAAAGATTTAGACATTTTCTACACCTATGCAATTGTAAAGTACATATTAAATTAGAAAAACTATAGTACTTGAGATTTTGTTATGTTCTGATGTTGCCTACCTGAGCTGTGTGAGTAGCGCCTTGATCATCGGCACGTTGGTATCGGCCAGCGCGGCCGCTAGTTCAGGCATGCGGGGCGCGGCGGGGTAGGCGGGCACGCGCGCGCGCAGTCTCCCCGCGTGCGCGCCCACGCACACTAACAGCTGCTCCGCGCGTAAGCATGGATACAACGCTGAGCATGCGAGCACACACGGCCAGCCTCCTACGCTGCACTCTACCTGCAATTTGAAAATAGAAATATTAAATATTCGTTTGTGATAATAGTTAAGGTCAATGTGAATGACATGCATCTAAAGGACCTCAGGGTCAACAATTGTACGGGACATCTTTAGATGCTTGATAGAATTGATAGTAAGAAAAGATGATATAGAAGAAAAGAGTTTATTGGTCGGGAAAGAAGTGATAGAATGATACAATTGATGATATTGAGTACGCGTCCGCGTGTGATAGCGATTAACGTGAACTGAATAAATTTTACATTATAATAAGTATGCGCCGGCAAGTTGCTGACGGTGCGATTTGTACGGCATGGCCCGTACATGCTCTCGGGCCGAAAAGTGCGAAAGATGAAATGAGATGAACTAAACACCGTTTGAAATGGAGGGGAACAAGTAAGCATAGAAAAGCAAAGGCAAGATGCTGCCAGATCTACGGCCTATTTCTTTCAAGGTACAATTTTACCTGATCCAGAGCTTAATAATTTAGCCTTCCACTTTTTTTTTAGTTACAAATAAATGTGATAGCACTTTATTATTGTTTCAAAACGAAGGGAAAATTAGGCAGTGCATTGACCGGGTATGATTCGACTGACGAAATTATCTATTCTGCTACAAAGCTGGCAGATTAAGAGTCCGCCGCGTTGATATGTCTTACGCAAGCCATATGCCTGAAACGTCAATAACAGACTCACCCCGAGCTCGTTGAGCAGCACCTTGAGGTCGTTGAGCCGCTGGCGACTGCGCACGTGCACGGTGTGCGCCAGCAGCCGCTCCATGGAGGGCTGGTGCGGCGTCAGCGCGGCCGCCACGCGCTCGCCGCCCGCCAGCGCCGGCACGTGCCACACGCAAAGACCCTCGCCCTCCGCGCCCACTACCAAACGGTAGCCTAGCTCGCACCCCAGCTCCCTATGCAACAAATTACAAATTATTTTCACCAGTCGCCATTTCAAGATAAACTTTTGTGTATACGTGAAAATTTTCTTCCAAATCCTAATCCAATGAGTTCAGTCAATGCACAAAGTAAACAACAGAAAAATTGCAATTGCAATAATTAATACAATAAATTAGGCAAATCAAATCCAAAATGACATGGTTATTTATATTACCCAAATTATGTAGATATTGAAAGACAGATAAATGCTTACCTCCAATACGAAACTTGTAGTTTCTGTCCCGGTATATATTTATCCACTTGCAAGTGGCGCGATAGTCGATCACGGCACAGTCTCAATGTCTGTGTGTATAACAGCTCCAGGGACAGTGAGCGACAGAAGAAGCGTAATGCTGTGAGTGCGCCGCTTAGCCCCGCCGCGGCAAGGCGTGCTTGAGCCACACCACGAAGCCACGCTAATTGGGAACTGTGCACTAAGGGTTTACCTTCTGCAAATAATAAATTGCAATTATGCTTTTTTTTTAAATTTCATTGCCATATAAATTGGAAATAAACTAAGTTGTAAGTTTTTATCTACATTAAAAGGTGCAAACTTAATAATGCCACGAAATAGTACTAACATAGGTACAGAAAAATTTAACAAATATGAAATATCACTAGATGACTGACACCTGGTCAAAAAAACGTAAAATGTAACGCAGGTCAATCCTAAAATTAGTAGCACTTGGTACTGCTGATTTTAAAGGTTTTATCTTTTCACTATAGCAAAGTAAGATAGGCTTAATAATGCTTAATTGAAAATACAAAAATTTATATACACTATACCTCCTGTTTCGTTATCCTGAATTAAAATGGCAATATCCAACAACCTCCATGGAAGATTAGGAGCATCACCCATTACCGTGAGAGACACACTAAATTCTTGTCCAACTGTAAATGTGGCTCTACCATTTTCAACCTAAAAAAACAATAAACTAAATACAAAGGTGCAATATATTTTATTTACTTACTAATAACAGGGTCAAGTAAAGTATCATTCTGCAAATTGATTAAATACTTATTTACAAACATTACATATACCTTCAATCAATAAATCGTAAATATTATTGTGGGCACTAAGGTTCACTTTGGACTGTAGCTGGTTTTGAAAAAATATAAACACGTCTTTACCGATAGAACGTTTATTGCAACTGGTCTTACGATGATAAATACATATGGTTAAATACGCCGAACATGCCGCCCACCAAAAGGGCTATAAAAGACCTTTTATAAGTACTAGAGACTATTTGTAAATAATCCTAACATGCAATGAATAGTGCAGACTACAACAGACTATTTTCTTTGAAATAACTGAGTGTCATACAAACGGAAAAGTAATATTTAATCAAATATTTAAAGGCATGCTATGACTATCACAATGAAATTTATAATGATTTACGTACATTCATAAGTTGCTGTTACTATACAATAAAATTTTAATGAATAAGTTAATTCGATAACTAAAAGACTAATAACAATCATGCACTATTCAGGTAATTCTAAATCTGTATGAATTGGTAGTGGACAAAGTTTCGAGATGGATCTTTTTACAATATTGTTGCCACTTTTAATACTGTAGACCCTGGTAAGGCCGTCTAAACCGGGATGTTTATCCACCACTCGTCCTAAGTGCCATTTGCCAGGTGGAAGGCCATCAGTCTTTATCAGAACAACTTGACCCACGTCAAACTCAGTCTGTTTGGTCATCCATTTCGGTCTTTGTTGGAGCCTTGTAAGGTATTCTTCTTGCCAGCGACGCCAAAAGTGGGATACCAATTTCTGGGTGTGTTGCCAACGTGTCAAGCTGCTCGCAGATACGTCCTTGAGGCTTGGAGACGGAATAGAAACCAAGGGTTCTCCGATCAGGAAATGCCCAGGGGTAAGTACGTCTAAATTGTTAACATCTGACTCGTCGACTGGATATAAAGGTCTTGAATTAAGACAAGCTTCGACCTGACACAATATTGTTGTCATCTCTTCGAAAGTCAGGTGTATACTTAAAATTCTCTTCAGATGGTATTTCATGGAACGAACACCGGCCTCCCATAATCCTGCAAAATTTGGGCTATACGCTGGGATCAGGTGCCACTGTGTACCCTCAGATGAAAGTTTGTCATATATTTCTTGTCCGAATTCAAGTTGAGCTGCCGTGAATGCTTCAGCAAGTTCCTTGTTGGCACCAATAAAGTTCCTGCCTTGGTCGCTCCACAAATGATTACAGCGACCACGTCGCGCCACGAAACGTCTAAAAGCGCCCAGGAATGATTCTGTTGTAAGGTCACCCACGAGTTCCAAATGGATGGCCTTAGTTGCCATACATACAAAAATCGCGATATAAGACTTTGTGGTTTTACCTCCTCTTCCCTTGGACATCAAAACATCATAAGGTCCAGCAAAATCAACACCGCTATGAATAAAAGGACGTGCTGGAGTTACTCGTACCTTGGGCAGCTCACCCATTAGCTGTGTCTGTGGCTTAGCATTTATTCTGGCACATATCATGCACCTGTGCAATTTCTTCTTGACAAGATTCTTAACTTTCAGGATCCAATATCTAGACCTCAGGTAATTAAGCATTAATTGAATTCCGCCGTGAAGTGTTCTATTGTGGGCTTCGTCAACTAGTAACAAGGTAAGATTGTTTTTATTATCTAAAATTATTGGATGTTTCTTCTCATGATCTAATGCTGAATTCTTTATTCTTCCGCCCACCCTCAGAACATGTTCCGAATCTAAATAGGGATTGAGTGATCTTAAAACACTTCTACCTTTAACTCTTTTCCTTTCTTGTAAACCAGTTCTAAATTTACATCTGCATATATTTTCATGTCTATTTCTTTCTGTTTCAGATGTTCCGGTCCGTGCCACCAGAGACTGCATTTCTTTAGTTCAGAAGCCAAGATTCCTCTCGACGCGATATCTGCAGGATTCTGTTGTGATTGTATGTGATACCATTTGTTGCCAATGTTATCGAGAATTGTGACAACTCTATTTCTAACAAAGGTCTGCCATCTATTTGGGTCTCCCTTTAGCCATGACAGTACAATAGTGGAGTCTGTCCAGCAATATATTTGACTTATTGGTATTCTCATTGCTTCACTTATGTGTTTAAGTAGTTTTGATAAGAGAACAGCACCACATAGCTCTAACCTTGGAAGAGACAATGCCTTGATAGGTGCGACCTTTGTCCGGGCAGCAATAATATTAGTCTTATATTCTCCATCTTCGTTTCGAACTCTCAAATATGCAACAGCACCATATGCCCTTTCTGAAGCATCGCAGTATCCATGCACGGTAAGTTCCTCTTCATTCTTATTAGTAGCTTCTATCCATCTTTTGATCTTTATAAAATTAACATGCTCCAGATTATTTCTTATTTGTAACCATTCATTTTTTATTTCAGGATCTATTTCTTCATCCCATCCCATTCTTTGTAGCCATAATTTTTGGATTATCAGCTTTGCAGTTACCAGGACAGGAGCTAGCCAGCCAAGAGGATCATACAAACGTTGTACTTCTGAGAGGATCTTCCTTTTAGTAACAACTTCTGGTAAGTCAGGTAAGTCTAATTTATACTCTAACTCGTCATTTCCCATGTTCCAGGATAGACCCAGTGTTTTGATTGAACCATCTACCTTGATATCTATGTTAACGTGTGAGCTAAGTTCGTCAGGATCAAACTCTTTAAGAAATTTTCTGCTATTTGAAGCCCATTTGCGTAAATTGAACCCTCCCTTTTTCAGAATACGGCTCACATCCTTGGCTACCTCAACTGCTTCTTCGACTGTATCCTTTGAACACATAAGGTCATCCATGAAGAAATCATTCTTTATGGTTTCAACAGCAGCCTCATGATTTGCTCCTTCATCGTCAGCTAATTGATGTAAGGTTCGGACAGCAAGATAGGGTGCACTTGCTGTTCCGAATGTAACACGTAGTAGACGATATTCTTTAACTGTCTCGTTGCTGCTATTACGCCAGAGTATTCTTTGAAAATCGGTATCTTCCTTTGCCACTATAATCTGTAGATACATTTTCTGAATGTCTGAAGTGAATGCCACTTTCTTCAAACGCCATCTCATAACTAAGGATCTAACGTCGTCTTGTACTTGAGGACCCACTAGTAACTCGTCGTTTAGCGATGTGTTGTTGCTACCCTTGTATGAGGCGTCAAATACTGGTCTCATCTTTGTGGTCTCACTGGTCTCCTTGTACACTGCGTGATGTGGTAGATACACTGCAGGTTTGTCTATTTCGGAATCTGAAACTTCTTCCATGTATTTCAACTCATGATATTCGTTTATAGCCTTCGCATACTCTTTCTGGAAATGTTCATTCTTCTTAAATCGTTTCTCAAGTTGAATTAATCTCTTCATAGCTCCTTCTCTAGTGTTTCCGTTAGGAGATTGTGGTGTGTCTACCTTGAAAGGCAGTTTGACTATGTAACGCCCAGTCTCGTCTCGTGTGTGTGTGTCTTTGTAAATTCTCTCACATTCTTCTTCTTCTCTTGTTAATATGCGTTTGCTATCTGTGTCTACTTCCCATAGGATCTTCAATGTGTCATCTAAGTTGCACTGGTGATGCATTACAATCACTTCCCTCTCTGAAGAGTGTGTCTGTATGTTCCCGAATAGGATCCAACCCAAGCTTGTATTCTGGGCACATGGAGAGCCAGGTGGTCCTTTCAGAATCTCTGACTTCATAATATGAGCACAAACTTCTACGCCTAAGAGCATATCTACTCGCCCTGGTGAGTGAAAACTAGGATCGGCCAGGGTGAGTCCTCGTAAGTGTGTCCAGGCGTGCTTTGTGATTGCAATGGATTTGGATGGTAGCTGCGACGTTAACCTGGTAGGCATCACATATGCATCTACAGTAAGGTTAAAATCTTTCTCATGTCTCGATTGAATGTTAACTCGTACCATCTGCTCAACTGTTGTCTTACTACTGCCAACACCAGTGATGATTCCTTTTATGGGAATTCTCTTAAACTTAAGGAGCTGCACTGCACGTTCACTAAGAAAGTTTCCTTGGGAGCCTGCATCTACCAAGGCGCGCAGTACTGTAGAATGTCCTGTATCATCTTTAACTATGACCATTGCTGTAGCAAGCAAGGCTGTGGACTTCTCTGATGCAAAATGTGTCGATACTGCGACCTCAGGTTCACTCTCTATTTCTTGACTTGGCTCTTCCTCAACATGACTATGATGTACGTTGTCTGACTGACCGTCTCTGCTCTGTTGGTGTAACAATGTGTGATGACGACGGTTGCACTTTTTGCAGGACATTCTGTTACGGCATCTTCTCACTGCATGCCCCGCGGTCAGGCAATTAAAACATAATCTGTTTTTCTTTATGAACTCACTCCGTTCTATCGGTTGCATGTTACAAAACTCTTTGCAATGACATAGGTTATGATCGGCTTTACACATACTGCAAGACTTCGAAAGTGATGAGTTTTCTTCAACGGATGTCGCGTGGTAAGTCTTCGCCTTAACTAATGTCTTCTCCTTAACAGGTATAGTATTCACCATCTCAAGAGTACGAAATCTAGTCTTCAAGAAAGCTTCCAACTCGGCAAAGGTAGGTAAGGTATTTGAATCTTCTTTAAATGAGTATTCTTCCCAGTCTTTGTGGGTATCCATATCCAATCGCTGCACTACTATGTATATAATCAGCTGATCCCAATGCTCAATAGGTATTTCTTGATTTTTTAGGCTATTTAAACATTGACAAGTAGTGTCCAAGAGATTCTTCAATAGGGGTGCCGACGGAGTACTAATTTTCTTCTGATTAAATAATTTTTGTAATAAGGAGTGAATAATTAATTTCTTATTTCCATACCGTTGCGTAAGTACATTCCATGCTTGTTCGTAATTATCATCTGTGACAGTAATGTGTTTCAGTAATGTTTCAGGTTCGCCGCTAACACTAGACTTCAAATAATGTAACTTCTGGACTTTGCTCAGTGACGTGTTGTTGTGAACTAACGAAGTAAACAAATCTCTATAGGTAGGCCAATCTTCATACGATCCCGAAAAAGTAGGCAATTCAATTCGAGGTAACTTCACTGATTGATTAAAATATTCCTTATTTTGCGATGTAGCACAAACACTCGGGCTCGATTTACTGCTGCTTGATGTGTAGGTATATAGCATGTCCTTCAAATCACCCATCAAACAAGAATAAAGTTCATCCGCTTCAAAATATTCATCATTCTTGAAATGACTAATTTCGCTACGTAGTCCTTTAGGTGTACACTTTGCCAAGTTCTGATGTGTAGTTACATAAGACCTCCAGTAATCTTCTATGCACTGGATTTTAGCTTCCACGTATCCCTTTGTCAGCCTTTGTTTAGGACATTTCTTAAAATTAGTTTGCGTTTTTTGAAGTAACAAGTAAATATCCTCCAATGAATTAACAAGTTGTTCTTGTTCATTAGTTAAACTCATTATGTATCAAGTTCTTCTTAAAGTTTTGTAGTTTCAATTTTAAAGTGATCGATCGATGTTTATAATATTCACAATAACAGGTGCAGTAGGTAATATCCTCGGGTCCGAGCGCGCTAACGATTTATGCCTATTCTCACGAGTTGTCGATTTCTCTTTTGCAATATAATCCGGTTCGATGTACCAAATTATGTGGGCACTAAGGTTCACTTTGGACTGTAGCTGGTTTTGAAAAAATATAAACACGTCTTTACCGATAGAACGTTTATTGCAACTGGTCTTACGATGATAAATACATATGGTTAAATACGCCGAACAATTATATTAATTGACATGAAACAACATGTTTTAAATTTATAGACAGGTAGCTATCACAACTGATGTTCATCACATATTAAGTTTTAAATTTAAATCACTTAGTCAATAATTTGTATATCAAATAAACAGATATAAACTTGTTTTTTTTACAAGTTGTTCATAATATGAAATTTTTTGTGAACTTACCTTTAAATTTCTAACATCACTTGGCAATGATGCAGTAGTGAGTCTCTGCCGGACTACATGTGCGAGTGCCCTTAATGTGGAGCGTCGTTCAGCTGGTGTCAGTGGAGGAGGTGGCACCAACCGCTCCCGTATTACAGCTGGCAAGCGGCTGTACGTGCCCAATGTCAACACTTCTACAGCAGCAGCCATGTGAAATGTGGGAAGCCTAGAACAGTGCATGTAATAAATACCTTAACTGTCAATAACGAAGTACTGTCGGAGGCAGATAAATCTGACCTCCGGTCATTACAGTAAGCATAGAGAATTTTTAAAAAAATTTAAACAAAGGGGTATGCCCACTAGTAGATCAAGTTATTTAAAACAAAAACCATTACTCTAGTCATTATCCTGAGGGAAAAATATTTGTGGTGAAAATGTAGGTAGCATCATAACATACTATGATAAACAAACATTATAATAATTTGACAAGACACTGAACATTTGATTTTCATACAAACCTTGCATGCACAAGTGTTTCTCGAGCCACCCGAGCAAGCACATCAGCAGTTTCCACAAATAGAAGAGCTTGTTTGTCTAAAAATGCCATGATATGAGCAGAGCGGTCAACTTTTGTAGCACTGCTAGCCCATTTAACAAGAGCCAACAACCGGACAAACAGCTGACGAGTGCGGGCGCTGAATTTGTAAATTTCAATTTTGCGCTCCATATCCGTTTTGCGTGGCAATCTGAAAAATAAAAGTTCACATTAGGCAACCTAGAATAGAAAAGTTCATAGCGATACTTGTAGATTGTGATACTTACAACTCGGCCAAAACAGTGAGTTCATCATAAGTTCTTTGCACGATAAAGTCAATCAATAAAGCTAGTGATATAGAACCACCTCGGGCGCCTCCACCTTCGGCGCCTTGAGTACATCCTTCTATAGCCACAGGTACCATGGTTTTGATTTCACTTTCAACTGAGGTTTTAAAACTAGGTATATAGAATGAAAACTATCCTATTGAGAAATAGTTACATTTTTATGATAAACCCATCATATGAAAGAAAATTTATAATGTTACAACAAAATATAAAACTTGCTTCGCTCGCTGCGTTGCTTTGCTTGCATTTCATGGATTGCAATGCTGAACAATTAATTTACAGTACGAACAGTGACATTGACAATGACATTATGACCATGGGTATTGATTTGACAGCTCAGGCATCTTACCACCATCTCTTAAAACGACTAACACCCATATTCTCAAACTTTTCCTCAAACTCCACTCATCCTCACTCGAATTCAATGGTATTCATAGTTGACACCATCTCTATTTAGTTTGTGTATCTCTATTTAGTTTGTGGTTGACACTAGCTTCCTCACCTTATGGAAATTACTCAATAGAGGTGAGGAACGAACTGTCAAAATATAAGGTTGGTCAAGAGGTACCTTAAGGAAGCCTCGAACGCTTCGTTTAACCATGTAGTCCCATTGCCTAATAAAAAGATTTAGTTCCTTTTATTGCCAATAGCTGGCGCTACAAGATTGGGGAAAAAAAGGGTGTGAATTATTAAAACATATTTTTTTCAAGTATTGTCATCCTATCACAAACTGATTTAGTGCTTTATTTATTAAGTTATCGGAGTTAGAATCTCAGTTTCCCAAGTGATTGATAGATGGCGTTAGTAAGTCTTAGTATGGGGAGACTACATTGGTACACTAAAAATAGGCGCGCTTTGTTGTATGGCGGTTGAATATCTGTGCTAGTATAGCATTCTATAATCTGTGGTTTAACGAAAAGTAGGTACTTTTATTGAGGACCAGATTTAAAAGAACTAGTACCCAGTACCCACTGTAATAAGTTCTTTGTGTATTAAGTATTATATTGTTTTATAATTAATCTATGCCAGTAAGCTAAAATTGAAAAAGAAACTGTCAAAAACTCCCTTTACGTCAAAAAGTTAAGCGGTTTACCAACATACTGAAATGAAACGGGACGTCATTCCTTGACTCATCATCACTGGAGTTTGCTCAAGGAAACAATCAAGAATACCATTTTCAAGGAAAGTTGGAGGACTTCCTTGAGGCGTTCTCGAATGAGGTTGAGTGGAGGCGACCTATGATATGAGGCAACGTTTAAAAATATGGGTGTAAGTAACGAAGATGCCGACTTATCACCTACCTATTCCAGTAAATACGTCTCACCTCTAGTATCTTCATTCATTCTAGTATCTCTATTTAGTTTGTGATTCATTCATAATTGGTTTGACAGCCTGACGTGACGCGTGACAGATTGACACAAATTGAAAATTGATGATTGACGCATATCTCTATTTAGTTTGTGGATTGACGAACGAAATAATCAAACCACCACGAGAAGAATTTGATATTTTACGTGTTTTTTCGTAAATACAGTTTTATTTGTGATAATTATTATTCCATTTAAAATTTCCATTTGAAGTGACTGTTGGTAAACTACTGTTTTTTGACGGCTCTCATGTTGATTAATGGTCTTGAAGAATTTTAGTCTAACATTTTATAAGAGTGTAAAGTTTGCGAAGTTATTTTGTGGTACGAAAAATTGCTTTTTGAAATCTCAAGTAGTGAATATGGGATTGTTAACTGAAGGTAGCCCATTGTCCTGGGAGGAGACTAAGGCCCTTGCAGAACATGTGCGCCAGCACGGCATCGAACAATTCATTAACCTGTACAGAAAACTTCAAGACAGGACTGGTGATGTGCTCAAATGGGGTGATGAGGTATGTTTTTGGCTGATATACATCTATGAGATTTGCTAACTTATAGGTTACTAGCTCTTCCCCGCGGCTTCGCCGCGCGTGGGACTCGGTTATATCGCGCCCAAAAGTAGCCTATGTTTGACCTCAGGTCGTTAACAACATCCCTACCAAATTTCATCACAATCGTTTCCGCAGTTTAGCCGTGAAGAGGTGACAGACAGACAGACAGACTTTCGCATTTATAATATTAGTATAGATAATATTAGTATGGATATCCATTAGTAGCTTCCATCCATATAATTAAATTTCTTTTTATTTGATAAATATGAAAATTTAATTTTATAATATGTTAGTTAAAAATAACTCATATTAACATATTATAGAAATAAATCTTTAATACACAGTAATAAACTAGCAAAATAAGTTTTTAAAATTGTAATCGTAACAATAAGATCATAAAATCTTAACAATAAGGTTATAATATCAATAAATAGATATTCTGGATGAGAATAGTATGAAGAGTGCAGTTATGTTTTATGTATTAATTTGCAGGTGGAGTATATAATAGTTAAATTTGATGATGAAAATCAACGAGCTACTGTCAGCCTTAGAGCTGACGAATTATTACCAAAGCTACAGGAAAAGGAGCACACAGATCCTCAGAGTAAATATAATGTCAATTTTTATTATTTGTTTCGTTTAAGAACAGATTTAAATGTTAGAAAATTTTCTTGTAGCTATTATTTCGGAATTTAAAATATTATTATTTGATAGGTATTCACTTGCTTTTGTTTACCTAATAGCTTTTCTGTTTCATGTGTTTAATTTTGTTTCTGCATTGGTCTTTATTTATTTGTGGTTTTATTTCTATGTTACTGTATTCCTTTTCATTTTTAAATACAAATACAATATTAGCTTATATTATATTATAGAATTCGATTATATTGTGCCCAATAGCCTATGTTTGCCCCTGGCCCTTATTTAAAAATTCCCTTCAAAATCGGTTTAGGCTTTTTCGTGTTTACTAAGAACAACCAGATAGGACAATATTTGTTTTAAATACTGACACATAATATTTTTACATTGATTTATTTTTAGCTATAAAACTGTTTTTTTTACATCACACCAAAAGCTCCAATTGTAATGATTAGTATGTATTCAACTGTATTAATAAAAATGGACAAGAAAAGTAAAAATAAGTGTTTTCTGTTAATAAAATATGGCCTACATCATTAATGCACACAACCTTGAATTGTTGACTCAAGAATGACTGGCATATTTACTAGTGTAGTATTACAACATAATTTAGTTTAGGTTTGTAGTTTAAGTTATATATATATATATAGATATGAGTGTTATGATTTCGATAAGATTCAATTATAACATTTCATTCCATTATTTAATTGGTAATTTGTGTAACTAATTAAAACTTTTCTGTTATAATTCAAACATAATGATGAATAACAGAATCATTGCATAATGTTATGCAATATTAATACATTGCAACACATTTCAGTTACTTTGACTTTTTTTTGATTTCTCTCTATCATGGTGCACACAGTATCATTTAAGATCAGTCCATCATCCTGATGATTCCAACCAATCCAGTATTTTTTTAAATTACGGTCTCTTGTGCAATATAGCTATGATTGTACATTACACAATTTATTTAAAGTAACATCTTTAAAGTAAAAACGTTTAAAGTAAACCCCATGATCCCTTAAACCCCAGTTTAGGGAATTCCTAATTACATGATTTCATTTATAAAATAAATAAATAGTTTAAATAAATTAATTAATCTCTATATAAAGTCAGGTAATTTAAGAAACTTGTCATTTTTAAAACATACTTTTTGTAAGGGAAAGTTAAGATTAAATCTCTACTTCATTGATTATAATGTAAATGATCGGAAGTACAATATTTAGTTAGCCGACTATAAGCATCATGCGTGAGCAAATGCTACACAGAAATCTCGTGTTACCGGTTCTTCAAACTGCCTCCTGTCCGTTATTTCTCTTTTGAATGCCTTTATTGTTGTCTTTTGTTCTGTTCTGTGAGCTATTTATTGCAATTTTTACTTTTGTCTGACTGTCTTCATGTTTTAGGCGTCTGCTTACGATGCGGAGGTCATGGGTTCGAATCTCACGGGAACAACCTTAGTACAATTTGTTTTTAGTCTAAAAGAACAATGCAGGCTTGAATTACCTACCTACAATTATTAATTATAGTACGATAAGAATCATGATTTCGTGCTTCGGATGGCACGTTAAACTGTTAGTACAGTCGCCATTTGGTGGTCGTTAAAGAAACCAAGTGAAAAACCGAGAGCCGATTTAAAAAATTCCAATATCAGCGTGTCTAGTAATTGATTTTTGACTTTTATCTCTAGACAACGATACCGATTCTTACTATTCATCCTTTAGCCGCAGAAAGTCCATTACTCGCGTCGTCACCCATAGATCTATAATTAAACACAAATATGTTGTATAAAAATGTATTTGTTCCATTTATTTTTAGTTCAAACTTTACAACAAGTTCAAATTTAGACAATTAGGCTTAAGTTACGAACCATCTCATGAATTAAATAAAAAATAGCGTTTTTATATACAAACATTTTGTTTTAGACGTAAAATCACTATGGCGCCCTGAGTATGGAGCATACATGGTCGAAGGCACCCCGGGAAAGCCATACGGGGGTCTACTGGCCCACTTCAATATTGTTGAGGCTAACATGCAGTACCGTAGAGCCGAGGCTAGTACTCTTTTAAAGGATGGAGAAGTTATCATGAGCATTACTAATTTTCCGAGGTACTAATATCAAGTTATTTTTTATTCATTATTATTAGTATGCTATCAGCATTGTATTGATTACAAACCTCCAAGTTAACCCTTACGCTGACAGTAACGCCTCTCGATGTACATAACAATAAAACAAATTGTTTCTTTTACTGTCAGCTAGTGTTAAACCTAATCAAATCATATAAGAGTCTGATTAAAGATATGCAACTGTATGATAATTAAATAACTAATACCTCCTATATTAACTAATGATATATCTCCAAAATGATTACTACCGCCTGGATAGACCAGGCGGTGATTTTATAGATTTATTTTAGCGATTACCATCTATCTAATTAATCTTCAATATACTTACTATAATTGATTGATTGATCTATCAAGGCAAGACCTGTTTATTTTATAATGTCAGTTAAGAACTATTTCTTAATATACACTGTACCTTAACAACTGTAATAAATTGCAGGTTAGGATGTCCGAATTTCACAAGTCCTCCCTATCCACCCACTCCAGAAGATGGCGTGACGAGGTCTCTATTCTTTCCCGACCAGGGCATATTCCCTGGTCACCCGCGGTATAAGACACTCACGTCGAACATACGACAGAGGAGAGGAGAGAAGGTCGCCATTAACATACCAGGTATATATTAATGGTATTCACTTAATTATTTACTATAAAGCTTTCACAGCAGTGACCGCACCGGAACGCTAGTATTCTACAGTTTCAAAACTATACAATAGCAATAGCGATATGAAATAAGCTTCTTAAATTAGTGTAGCAATAGAGATTTTAGAGGTAGCAAGCTAAAGGTGTTTAAGAATAAGAAGTTAGCTGTCTACAAATCTATTGATTAGATAAAATAATTTTAACTATAGCCTTCAAATTTTCATAGATACCGAAAGTGTTATAATAAACGTCACATATAATTCATTATTTTAGTATTCCGCGACGTGAACACGAAGATCCCCGTAGACGATTCCAGTAAACTGGAGCCCGATGCAGCGAAACCCGACTGTGTGTACATGGACGCTATGGGTTTCGGCATGGGCTGCTGTTGTCTACAACTCACCTTCCAGGCTTGCTGTATTACAGAGGCACGCACTCTGTACGACCAACTGGCGCCGCTGTGTCCTATAATGGTATATACTATTCTATTTGAGTTACTTGTTAACAAACTTTTTAGTGTTGAGACTTATTCAGTCACAGTTTCGAGTAGATATTATTATTATGTAATTTGCCTTTGAAAGGTAAGAAACGAGAACGCTGACGATCGAGTCTTTAATTTACTTTTTATATTAATGAATTCCATTGGCGACCAGGTATCCCCTTTTTTATGTTTAGTTCTAGTTTAATTTGATTATGTAATTTTTAGTTCTAGAAATTTCTAGTGTTGCCTACAGCCTACTAATTAGGAATCATTGCGACAACTTTCTTTCGATCTAATTCCGATACAGGTGACTCATAACTTTACAGTCTTCGTAACAAATGCTTGTTAAAAATATTTTTACGCTTATTTTAATAATTTGAATGTCTCGGTAATTGTCTCTGTAGAGTGAATGAGATAAGGTTAGTATAAATTTTTTATGAGCCATACTTTTCAAGGTCTCAATTGAATATGGTCAGTTGACAATACTAGTAGAGCATTGATTAAATTCGAAATATCCATACTTCCATACTAATATTATAAATGCGAAAGTCTGTCTGTCTGTCTGTCTGTCTGTCTGTCTGTCTGTCTGTCTGTCTGTCTGTCTGTCTGTCTGTCTGTCTGTCTGTCTGTCTGTCTGTCTGTCACCTCTTCACGGCTAAACTGCTGGACTGATTGTGATGAAATTTGGTAGGGATGTAGTTAAGGACCTGAGGTCAAACATAGGCTACTTTTGGGCGCGATATAACCGAGTCCCACGCGGGCGGGGCCGCGGGGAACAGCTAGTATATATATATATATATATGCTTTATCGTAATACCTTTTTCAACTCCTAATTTTATTCTGCACAATTTCCGGTAGCTTAGCACTATACGAAAACTACCTGTATAATTGTGGTATCATGACAATATAATCTACCTATATATTGATTAACGATTAACTGTTTGGCCTCCAAGAGCAACTATCGATTTTACTAATCGAAATATCCAAACACCCACGGCCATATTATGTTACTAGCTGACTAAAGCAATTTTTTCCAAGGTTCTATTTATTACACAAAAAAGACCTTAGCCAGGCTTAACAAATTGTAACTTTTAAATTCATAATACTACTAGTTTTTGCTTGCTTGACTTCTTTCTACCGTGCAATAAAGAAGTAAATACCTTTCAGCGGGACTTGAATTAAAACTATCTTTATATCAACTGTCGTCTAAATCAGTTCAGTAGTTTGAAGCCAGACAATATTATCTGAATGTAATCACGGCTAACAATCTACTCCTCCCAGCCTGTAGTCACAGTCTCGATTCTAATTACCACCGTCACTTATACAATGGCAATGTTGCACATTGATTGACTACCTCATTAACATTATACTAAACATAAAACCTCAATAGCTATTTAACCTATGAAGCTAAAACTTGGCAGGTGAATAGTGTGAGTTAAATAAATAAAAAAAAAAAGCCTTTTATTAATTTCTCATTCATTTAAGAATTTTACATGCATTAAATGAGTGTGAGTTAGGTGACGTTAAATAAGAATAGATTTTCCGAAACTCCAATGGAGGTAATGCCACGGGAGGTCGTTAGTAAAATTATAAGTAACACACGTTTTCAGTTACTTATTAATTAAACTCTGTATTTTGCCGACAGTTAGCGTTGTCGGCTGCGACGCCGATCTACCGCGGGTACCTCACAGACGTGGACTGTCGGTGGAACGTCATCTCTGCGTCGGTGGACTGTCGCACGCGCGAGGAACGCGGACAGGAGCCGCTGAAGGAGAACAAGTTCCGCATACACAAGTCCAGATATGACTCCATCGATTCGTACCTGTCGCCGGAACATGAGAAGTGAGTATATACAAAAATTATAAATGATGTCCCAACATCGTCTGTGACTGTCGCACGAGCATGGAACGCAGCTTGAAACTGCTATGGGAGAACAAATTCCGCAATATTTTCTTCGTCTCGTATGTATTGTTGGAACTTGTAAAGTGAATACTGATATAGAAATATCCGAGCTACGATAGATGCTGATGAATGCTGAAAAACGTCATGTAAACTGGTATGGAATATTATTAGACGCTAGGATGATGAACCGACGGCTAGTAATAAATATTTACGGAAAGATTACAATAAAATTTGATTAAACAATAACTACAGTGATTTTTCCTGGTTCATGGAATTCATTTACAGTTTTGTTGTAGAGTGGTTGAGCTAAAGTAGTCGTTACTAGTGACAATGGGTCATTATCTGTTAATGACTGAAGTGAATGATTAAAGGTCTTCATGTCAACGGTTTCATAATGATAAGACGTCAATTTTCTATTTAATCAATTGAATACAGACTTATATCGCATACACGATGCTGTTTGAATTACCTTCACTGCTGTACATATGAGATCAAAATATGTTGCATACCTATTAGTTTACACAATAGTTAACACGCGTGATTAAAAAGGAACCTTTAACCTAAATCCATACATTCACGAAAAAAAAAAATGTAGTTGTTTTCTAAACCTGCCGTCATTCTAGTTTTTTCCATTTCTTTATAAACGTCCTCCTGTCTGGCAGCATTCCTTTGTAATGCGGTCGTTAGTGGATTCCGCTACCCACCGGACAGTTACAAGGAAGTTTGGACATCTGTTTATCCCTTAGAAATCTTTATCGGGAACCAATCGAAACAGAGGAAGTTTTCTATTCCTTACCCGGTAATACAATAATCAAAATGTAGAGTGTTTAAACGCCCTACACAAATATTATAAAGCTAAATAATTTATTAATTTGTTTTAACATATATAATTCTAAGGAAGTATCAGATACTTACTAGATTTCTAGATTTTTGCATTGATAACCTGATTGTTGAGGATGGTAATAGGCTGAAGTACATACATTATAGGCGTGTAAAGCCGCAGGGCACAGCCAGTCTAAGATAAACTGTATAGTTTAATTTCAGATACAACGACATTCCGATTGTGCACGACCCCGCCATCTACCAGCGGCTGCGTGACAGCGGCATCGACCACCCTCTCGCAATGCATGTGGCGCATCTCTTCATACGTGATTCCGTGTCACTCTTCTCGGAGAAGGTGAACCAGGATGATAAGAATGATTCCGATCACTTCGAGGTTAGTATTGTTGAACTACCCAAAGGTTTACTGGAAGACATTGCTTAGCAATAAGTCCGCCTTTGCTCCATATTCTTGTAAAGTTTTATTTGTAATGTTATGTTTTCTGTATTTTGTATTGCGATGTCAGTATAGTTAAACAAAATTGTCGTGATGGTGCTAAAATCTATAGCAAAAAGTTGTATACATTTTCCGTTCAGTTTTTAGGCGCTGGAATACATACTCTCGCGGCACTGTTCCTGTGCAATTGTTCATCCGTGAAAGAGATAATATTATGTGTTATTTCATCCAGCAATTTCTATAATGAATAAATGTTTGTTTTAAATATATATCTTTGCGTGTCAACAAATGCTGAATAGGTACCATTCTTTGGTGCCAAAAAATCTTTATTGTGGCTCATTCGTTGCGAAATATATAATTTTATTACTTTAGCTAGTTTATGAGTACTTTTCGTTCATTTTATTCTTTGCGAGAAACAAATCAAGTAGAAAAAGGGCAAAGCTCTGCGTTAGCGTAAAATGAAACGTTACAAGAGACGTCACTCACTATTTTGAAAAAAGAATTTAATTATTTAGTTCAACACTTTGACGTCAAGTGTACTTAAAATGTACAATGGATGCCTGAATATCAATACGTTAGTTTAATTATTATGTATGAATGCCGTGGTTTGTGCTCGTGTAATAGTGTTCTATTATATGTTTATGACGTTTTATATCAAAATATTTATCTAAAAGATCGACTGGTATCGTACCGAGCTCGATATTTACAGGCGCCATCCCCGCGCTGTATAGTTATGAAAAGAGCAACTACTATACTACGAAGATAGTTGGATTTACAACATAATGTGGATGTGAGACAGATTTATCATTCTTACTGAGTATCACCAGCAACTACTTACATGGAACTAGTTTTTTTTCTTCTCACTAGTTCCATAGATGAACTGTAAACATAGAGTTACTCGCAAAAATAACGCTTTTCAAGTGTGTATGTATGTGTACCTTTACTAGCCATACTTATTTTTATTAGTAACTCGTAACTAAAACTTAATTTGCCTAAGCATTTTCGGGTAAATATTCTGTATAAATATTACCCGGTAAATCAAAAAACGCCGCAATCATTATAAAAGAAGATAACAGAAAGATTGGCCCAAGACAAACATAATGACCGTTACGTCTTTCTAGAATATCCAATCTACAAACTGGCAGACAATGCGATTCAAGCCTCCGCCCCCCAACTCTCCCATCGGTTGGCGCGTGGAGTTCCGGCCGTGCGAGACGCAACTCACGGACTTCGAGAACGCAGCGTACGTGTGCTTCGTGGTACTGCTCACGAGGGTCATACTGTCCTACCAGCTCAACTTCGTCATGCCGATCAGCAAGGTGAGAAATCTGGTTCTAATTGGTGGAAACATTATCAAATTGTATTCTATTGTTCACCGTAGACTTTAGATTGTGCGAGACGAACTTATTGAGTATGTAGCGTCCTGTCTCAACTATGTCATGTCATCTTAGTGAGACACGTGATTTCAATATGTCATTCAGGTTGTTTTTTTAATACATTCTTCTCATCCTGGCACTTTCAGTTTGTTGTTACAGACATGATTTGCAACTTTTTGCTGAAGTCAAGAAGTAACATCTGAAATAATTTTATTAACGGAAAGGGCGAACGTTTTTCGTAAAAAAAATTGTTACCGTACTAAGATTATGACTTTTTCCCCAAAATTGTCAATGATTATGTGTCATGTTCAGAAGTGGTACATTGCTGTTTAATTGACTTTAAATCACCAAAATTTGCCAAGCTAATGCAAAGTGAAATTTTTACATTGTTTCACTTAGCCCTATGACTAGACTAACTTGACTGATTAAACTTGAGTAAATGATGAAGATTAATAAATTGAATTACAAGAATTCTTGTGTCGGAGGCCAGTATCGACTTTGGCTCGTCGAGCCATCGCCATAAGTATAAAATTCGACACCGGCAAAAATAAGCTTTATGAAGAAGTTTGATTGCTAGAGAAAAGAATTATTATGCTACATCCATACTTCCATATCCATAATCCATACTAATATTATAAATGTGAAAGTCTGTCTGTCTGTCTGTCTGTCTGTCTGTCTGTCTGTCTGTCACCTCTTCACGGCTAAACTGCTGGACCGATTGTGATGAAATTTGGTAGGGATGTTGTTAACGACCTGAGGTCAAACATAGGCTACTTTTGGGCGCGATATAACCGAGTACCACGCGGGGCGAAGCCGCGGGGAACAGCTAGTAATATTATAAATGCGAAAGTCTGTCTGTCTGTCACCTCTTCACGGCTAAACTGCTGGACCGATTGTGATGAAATTTGGTAGGGATGTAGTTAACGACCTGAGGTCAAACATAGGCTACTTTTGGGCGCGATATAACCGAGTCCCACGCGGGGCGAAGCCGCGGAGAATAGCTAGTTACTTATATTAAGCTTACATGTATGCGAATAAATGAATTGAATCGAAGAATGTGTGTGGATGGTGGTGTAATGTGCAGGTGGACGAGAACATGCAGCGCGCGCAGCGGCGCGGCGCGTGCGGCTCGGCGCGGTTCTGGTGGCGCCGCGACGTCGGCGCGCCGCACTCGCGCCCGCGCGCGCACGACCTCTACGCGGAGATGACCATCGACGAGATCGTCAACGGGAAGGTATCGTTGTGTTTGTCTGATCCGTGGGTTCGGAGCTCACCTTTCTTCACTCTCTTTAAGCATGTTATTTTACTTTCACTCGCCCGATGTATGTACTATAGCCTAAAACCTTCCCCAAGAAACAGGCTTTCATATTCAGAAAGAATTTTTCAAATCCGACCTGTAGTTTTCAAGTGTTCACATCCTTCAGCTTTATCATATTACTCGTAATATAGATAAATGTTTGTTTCGTGCTTTGGAAGATTGTTGGTCCCGACTGCCATCTGGTAGTCGTAAAACCACGTCAAAAGCCGAGCCGGTCCCGAATAATGGGTGTGCATGGTCACTTGACCCTGTAACCCACAAGATATGATGATGTGTGTTTGTTCATAAGGTAAATAATCAATGGTCCTTAAATGAGTGGATTCAATTCACGAATATATCAAATTTTCCGTGCCAACGGGATATGGTGGGAATATCTTATGGTGGTGGTACAAAAGAGAATGATATTTCCCACTAGAACCACTGGTACAGTTTGGTCTTGGCTCCTGGTAACAAATGCATATTTTATTGTAATAATAGTTCATTTTTTTCATATCAGGAGGGCATATTTCCTGGACTGATCCCACTGATCGAGTCGTACCTATCTGGCATGGACGTTGACGCGGACACCCACTGCTCGGTGCAGCAATACCTCAAGCTGATCCAGCGCCGCGCCGCCGGAGAGATCTCCACCATGGCCACGTGGATGCGAGACTTTGTTACCTCACACCCGCAATACAAGTTAGTACCTGATTGTTTTAGTCATTGTGGTGACCTAGCTGCGAATGTTGCATCTTACTGGGCATTTATAAAGTTGTTAGCCATTGCCCCGATAGAAGAAGTTAGTACCTTTAGTAATTAGATACTTATGGCTATAGTCGCAGAGTACGTCATAATAAAAGTACAGAGATATCACTGTGATAACAAACAAAACTTAGAAATTAGTTATTTTTTTGTAATTTTTTTACAATATTGCTTTTGATTTATTTTAGGCTCTTATCATATCGGCCATTTAACGTATACACTCATATTTTCTAAGTTGTTGCTGTCCCTAAGAATATATCTATATAATATAAATTTTACAAGCCTATTTTTTAAGACATTAAAATAATCCCCGCTGGACCATCAGGACGATTTTTCGAGTAATTCTGTAATTCGTCCCATGTACCTACGGCCCATTTGGCCCAAATTAATCAAAATTTCATTCTGCAATTCGTCCCATGTTTATAAATGGTACAATCAGTAAAAAAGTGTTAGTGTAGAAATAATAAACATTGAATTTTTCATTAAGAAATGTAATAATCATAAAATAGTTACATACAGAAAAGGACTTAAAAAAAAAACAGAAAACATAAAATCAAGAAGTATTTTTACTAGTAAACTAAAACTGACATTAGGCCTTATGTCCGTTTTAGTTTCTTATTTACGACTAGCTTTTGCCCGCGACTTCGTACGCGTGACGTGTTATAAAAGAGAGATTTTTATGTGTGTGGGATAAAGGTTAAAAAATGCTTAATTTTATTATTTTTAAATGAGGTCATAGTATAAGTAGCTCAGTTGAATAATGAATTGTTATTAATTTAAAGATTATTAGTTTATGATAATTTGGTTTGATATAAATTTAGGAAAATACGATCAGTGGAGGCTAACCCTAAAGTACCTATAGGCTTTCATCTGGAATTCAGAGGTGAGAATGTGGATGTCAGTCGGTATGAAAGTAAAAGTTTGACCACATAAAAACTAAAAACCGGCCAAGTGCGAGTTGGACTCGTGCACGAAGAGTTCCGTACAAAATTAACAAAAAAATCATCGTAAAGACTTACAACCTACAATTATTTAAACAAAATTTAGAAATTACAAAATAAAATTATAAGATAATTCAAGGGCCGTGAAACGTCAACAGTAATCTACAACAGAAAACTACCTACTAAAGATTTAAACCGTCCAAGAATAGTGAAAAGTTCACCCGCAAAATTCAATATTTGACACGACCATCAACGAAGTCTTAACTCGCTTCCCGTTCCCAGGGGAATGCAGTTTAGATTTTTTCATACAACATTTTTTCCCCGCTAACTTAATACAGCCATAATTAAACTTTATATTTACTAAGGTGATTTTGTCTGGGATAAAACATTCAGCAAAAATATTTATATTAACAATTATTTTAACGGGGAACAGGTAGTAACCTGTTCCCCGCGGCTCCGCCCCGCGTGGGACTCGGTTATATCGCGCCGAAAAGTAACCTATGTTTGACCTCAGGTCGTCAACTACATCCCTACCAAATTTCATCACAATCGGTCCAGCAGTTTAGCCGTGAAGAGGTGACAGACAGACAGACAGACTTTGGCATTTATAATATTAGTATGGAAGTATGGATTTAGCTATGAACAAAACCACAGCAAAATATTACAATTCTAACGAAATATACAATTATCTTAATTCTTGTCTCACTGACTGTACCAAGCGTTGATAAGGTTTAAATTTCCATACAAAAAAAGAATGGGACGAATTGCAGAATGAAATTTTGATTAATTTTGATTTTCTGCGTTTCGTCTCAAATGGGCCGTAGGTACATGGGACGAATTACAGAATTACTCGATTTTTGGATTAGATATCGAGTCGTATTTACACAAAATTTTGTCCACAGAAAAGACTCTATAGTGACAGAGAAGATAAACTACGACCTTCTGAAGACAGCGCACGGCATCCAGAGCGGAGCAGTCGGCGCGCCCACGCTGCTCGGCACCAGCACGGTCTCCAAGACCAACGAGGACATTCCCAAAGCATTCACCATGATGATGGGCAAAGACTGCTCGTAACCGCGGTGCCTTCACTCCACTGCACTCGCCTAACTACTTGTTATTGTAGATGAAATCGCCTCATTTCAAACAAAAGACGTAATGTTAAAAACATTGTAGCATTTATGTTTATTACAGGGTATTGGTTTGGTTGAACCGCGAGCGTTGAAATATTATAGTATAATGCTTCAAGTGGACATAACTTTTTAAAATGCTCGGTTACCACATCTAGATAGGGATTTAAAAAAATACTTGCTAACGTTCAAATCTTCAATATAAGTATATCATTTCGTAGAATGCAGCGCATATTAAAATGTTACATCTTTTTTTGAAATGGTCCGTACTACAATTCCCCTACAACCGTTGCACCTACTGTCTTCACCTGACAGAAGGTGTAGATTATTATAGATTTAATTTGCACAATTTTCTCAAAATTATTTTTTAACTAAACAAAATACTTTGGGTGCATTACATTAGCGGATTTGAGCGCGACATTTGATTTGTTCAGTACCAAATTAAATTATTAGTTTGATAAAAAATGTGACCTTAGTTCAATTTGTTTATAATTCTATGCATATTTATATAACGAATGTTTTACTTTGTTTTAAAAAACAAACCGCTAGTATTAATCTACCCATAAAATACGTACACCCTGGTTGCCTTTTCCACAGCCTTGTCACAAAATATACCTTTCAAGATAACCCATAAACCATAAGAATATGAGATTTTTTTTTACTTTTTGTTTGTTTACAAAAAGAAATAAGCCAAAAGGCTATGCCTAAATGCCACTCGTATTAGTACCCTACGTTCCCAGCGAAATGCAACCTCTTGCTAGTAAGCTACACCTTGTAGGTCCAAATTATAAAACTTGCACGTTGTCATTCCTTCGTTAATATAGTATCAATAGTACAAAATATTACGTATTTGAATGAATTATGTAACCAGTGAAGCTTATGTTTATATACGCAAGCATTTATAACAGTATTACACTTGTTTCTTTTTCGTATGTAAAGTTATTAGGATTGTTATGAAAAATAGAAAATGGTACCAATCAGTAACCAAATGGCGAGTTGTACATAAAACCAAATTAGACGGAACGATTGTGTTATTTGATGTTGTTTGCTGTCGACGCTGTCCCAACTGAAAGCAAAAGAAGCTTAGGGCTCCTACACAGAATGCTACACAGGCTTTTGCCACGCGGGTGTGTCCTGGCCCTGGCAGCTTGAGGCATAGTTTTATACTATTATTTACCCGCTTTTGGTATTGTGTGTAGGAGCCTTTACGTAATCGAAGTGTCATGCAGTTATCTTTATTTAAAATTTGTTTTTTAGGATAATGATGAATTTAATTTGACCATTTGCTCCAATATAATACCGTTTTATTTTAATTATAAATCCGAATTCTAAATGATGTGTTAGTGAACAAATGTTATTGTTACTGTGATATGTAGAGGAGAGAATGAACGGCGGAAGAGACCGAATTTGTCTTGAATGGTCGGCCTTATTTGATTAGGTACTGAGTAGGACTCTGCCAGCATATTTAAAAATTTTATATTTATACCGTTTTTAATATCATCAATACTTAAAATAAAGGTGTTGTGCTAGAGACACGATAAATTCGATTTTATTTTTATTATTAAAATTTGCAGATTATTTTGTTCATTATGGTCAAGTTTATATTGTACAAATAAAGTCATTGTTTGTCTTTGGTAAGCTGGTGATTTTGACAATTTGCGAAACCACGTTAATCGCACCTAGATTTTTGTTGGCAGGCCATTTTAGGGCAGGGCAGGAGTTAGCAATAAGTAAGCCTTGTCCCACTAAGCCATGAATGCAGGATCATCTGCTATTTCACTCGTGGTAATGGTATTAAGTGAGAGAGCACCATGTGTTGCACTTGCACGATATAATTGGAAGAAACTAAATGTGACCGACAGAAATAGTTCAGTATCTATACTGGCTTACATTGCAGTATATTATATAGCTATCAAGCCCACACCGTACTGAACTGAATTGTATACGAGCACAAATTTATTTGCATTTTTAATACTTGTTTCGTGATAGGATGTGTACCGAATTTGTTTATATCCTTATTTTATATAAGTTAGTTGTTGTATATAATATATATTTATTCTGTTAGCATCAATTGAATTACTAAAAGTGATATGCATTGAATAAAGTTATATTAATTGTTTACTCGTTTTCTTTTCATACTTAGGTTCAATTCACACTGAAAGAGCAGCAACGTCCAGTCAGAGCCCAGCTGCCCAAGGAGCAAGTGAATTTAGTTCCGCGCTGCCCTCTAGCCTTCAAATCATTAAGAACTGACGTAGATTTATTTATTTATATGGCATTATTCAACATCGTTCGTTTTTTACGTCGATAAGGCTCAATAGTTTAAAATATTTTTTCTACAACAGCCGCTGCCGGCCATTACACTTTCACTCAAAATCCTCTTATATAGGTGTTGTACCGAGCGATTGCAGTAAAAAGATGACTGAATTAATGCCAAATTAATTCTTCTTCTCTACTTTTTACTTCCATATAAATAAGCTACATTACTACGTAATTACAAATAAAAACATAGAAATATCCATATAAGTTTAATGGCAATATGGTACAAAGTGTTGGACATTAGAATTTGTCGACGAGCTGCAAGATGTGCTGTTGTTCCTGTTGCCGCCACTCTTCGCTGCCCGCGTCACCGAGGTTACCCGCGTACTCTGTAAATATCGGAAACATTCCACTAACTTTAACCACTAAATTTATTCTATGTAAAAATGGCACAACGTTAAGATCAGTTCAGATAGAATGGAAATATGCTCGAGCAATTTCATGGCTCATGGAGGGTGCGAGCCGACTGTCGATATTCATACAAGTTTTCTACTTAGGGCTATGGTTCTTATTTCATTGGAGCCAGTAAATTTCTCAAGCAATTTTCCGTTCTGTGAATTGACGTGACGTCTAAGCGATAAAAATAAATCAATATGGTATCGCTGGCACTTTACTCATACAAATAGCAAACACGAAATATCAAAACACTGACCCCCGTATTAAGGAACGTTTTTAAGCCTATTTTAGTTAAAATGTGTTTCGTCTCGTTCTTTCACATGAAGTGTCAGGTAAGAAAAAAAGAGGTAAAACATATTTTAGTTAAAATGCTTATCAAACGTTTCTTAATACGGCGGTGAGTAGCTAAAATTCTTAGTAGTAGTCTTGTACTCCAACTAATGGGATTTTGAGAGTGCATCTTCCGATCGAACTACGAGACCCATTAAAATCCTCTTGATCCGACCACGCAACATTATATTTCCTGATAGTCCGACGTTTAATGCAATGAATACTTATGTCAGGTCACAGTTTTAGTCAGCATCTCACTAGTTCGACGACCGATGTAACTAATCGAGCAGAAGAAAATATTTTAAGATCTTGTACTTACCTCTCATGACGTGCCGGATGATCTTCAGCGAGCCTCCTCGCAGTGACAGCACACGCTGCACTCGCTGTTTGATGGCCGACGGGCCCGCCGTGCAAACCTGACAGTGCCGATATTATACATCACTACTGCTAGTCAATACTTTGTTGCTAAACACTGGTAGGATCCAACAATAAGAAGCTCGATAACCTAGCGGGTCACCCGGGCGGTGGACGTGGCCAAGTACTGGGCTAAGTCAATATAGAGTCCATATAGCCATTATGACTCGAAAAAAAGAAGTTGGGTACAAAATAGAGACATTTAGCGTAGGATATGCGTGTTAGTAACGACAGCGCGCGTTACGCGACGGCGAGTGCGGCCCAGCTTGGATTGTTTGTTAGATGCCCTTAGGCAGCCTGAAATATAATATCTGAGTGTTGTTCACTAACACACCTAGATCATGTTCCTATTGGTTACGGACATCTGACTGTAGTCGCTCCATTGTAATAAATAACCAATACCGCCAAATAAGGACAACAATTAAAAGCGTACACTGGGCTCTGAAGCAT
This sequence comes from Apomyelois bistriatella, assembly GCA_947044815.1. NCBI lineage: Eukaryota > Metazoa > Arthropoda > Insecta > Lepidoptera > Pyralidae > Apomyelois > Apomyelois bistriatella. Next base: position 6,508,241 of record OX345691.1, read on the forward strand.
AAACTGAGGATGCGATTGGGAAAAACACACTGACTAATAAAAAAAAGGTTGGATCCAAACAACCCTTACATTTACATCTTAAGTGGTAGGTACACTTTTCTATGTGACCCACTACACGATACTATTTAATGAGATTCTTATCAGCAGTGGTTGTTTTGAATTTAGATGCCGAATTTTGATAAAATCATCATGACAAAAATCCATGAAAAAAATAATACAAATACATTTTTGGAACTCGATAACAAAAACTTACCTCTAAGATTATCCTATCGATCAACTGCAACGTAAAAAGACCGCCAGATAGCCGTTTTAGATATTGCGCGTCGTCATCCAACTCTTCGCCTTCTTGCTGTAAAAATATAATTTATTACAAAAATTATATTGCTTGTCTATTACTGCGTATAAACAAGGATTTCTAGCTTCATTGTTCCAAGATCTAAGTTTATGTTTTTCGGTTGCACGTGCCCGTGTTTTTATGTATATTTTTATTTGTGTTCCGCGGTTTTGCCCGCCCGAGGTGTGTTAGCTTCCCCAAGAATATCAAATGCAAAAAGAATTAATCAAATCCAACCTGTAATTTCAAAGTTAAAGTTGTTCTTACAAATTCTTCATTATTATAAGTTATAATATTTTGTAATATGTGTTGTCTAAAATATTTTTTTAGTTTCGGCTATCAAATGCAAACATATATTTACAACCAGTTTTTTCAAATATTTGGGCGTTCAAACTCTCAGATTCATACATTAGAAATATATAACAACCTCCATATTCTTCTCGGTGCGGTCCACTTTGTCCATATATTTGAAGTGTAACTCCAGAAGTCGATCCACCTTCTCCAGGTCGTTCTCCGTGAACTTCGCCAGGAGCCGTTGTCTCTGACTTCCCTGACAGTTCCGTAGCATTGACGCTATTATTGAAACTACATGCTCTGTAATCAAAATTTAATCTTAGGTTAATAAACGAAAAGCCTATTTTTAAAACTTTAGTTAAAATAATAAAATTTGACGGGGGTTACTATAAACAGTTTAAACAGGCCCGAAACGCGTGAGTTAGCTAGATGTTGCCTTACATTATTGTATTAAGCATCTAGCTTACTCACTTGTTAGTCAATGAGCTACATTTTGTGTTACTGAGACTCACTGGCCAGCAAGCGAATGGACCTCTTTGGAGCAGCGTATACCCTGACCTGGAGGACTATAGGCACTTCGCACCAAGTGATGTTCTGAAGCTCATGCAACTCTTCTTCAGAAATTCAAGGATAACTAAGTAGAAAAGGAGTCAGTTTCTTCGTGCTTCTTATAATTTAGTACCCATACTTAAGATACTTACTCGTTTCAAGCCCGCTTAAACAGATAATGGTAACCCCCCAGTAAGTAAAACGTACCTTCATGCTGATCGACGGTGAGCAGCCTCTTCCGCTTGGGCGTCTTCATGAAGAGCGGGAACACGGTCCGCAGCCCGAGGATGTCCACGAACTTGTTGCAGTTGTCCCGCCCGTCCGGGCCGGCCAGCGCGTGGTCCAGCACTTTTAACGAACCGTTGCGGGACATCTTCTTCTCTCTAACGTTTTTATTACACCTTTCTATTAGTATATCTCCGATACTTTGTTGTTACTGTTATATTATTGAGGATTATTGTGCTGGTTGTACAACTATATAAACATTGAGTTCTAATATCTGTATTAGTTGTATAACGTCTAAGCTGAGATAAATAAAAAATACTAGCGACCAAGCCCGGCTTTACATGGGCATAAAAACCTTCCTCTGAATCACTCTATATATTAAAAAAAAACCGCATCAAAATCCGTTGCGTAGTTTTAAAGATTTAAGCATACAAAGGGACATAGGGACAGAGAAAGCGACTTTGTTTTATACCATGTAGTGATAGTGATTAAATAGACATTTAACACTGATATTTATTTCTAGAAATCAGGGTCGTGAGAAGTCCAAGCACAAACTCTGTGTTAAGCATTACGAGATGTACTGAACTGGCGAAAAGATGGCCACCATCTGCCAGTCGAGCTATTTAAAACATGTTCGGACGGTCGCGGCAGGGACGACGCAGCTGCAGGTGGTGTCGCAGTTGTCAAATAAATTTGACACTGAACCATTCATAACAGTGCTGCCATCTAGCGTGAATCGTTATTAAAAACATTTGTACCGGGATAGACTATTGAGGGTTTCGATAAGGGGTAGTTACTTATAATACGCAAAAATTGTACCATTCTTCGTTGTTGTCAAAATCTAGTAAATTGCCAAGTTAAGTTCTTCCACTTAGCCATTTGATTAAACCAAATATTTTCATTTCGTCAGTCCAGCTAGCATAAATAAACTAAACCACAACAAGTAAGACTGAACAAATTGTAAATATGTATAAAGACCAAGGACTTGTATCCAGGGCCGTAAATCACATTAAAAAAACAAACTGACCTTAGCATGAGGTTCATGAGCTGCAGCCCCTCTCCTCGCAGGAACCGCTCCCGGTTGGCGGGCTCCATGAGCGCGCAGCACAGCGCGTCGAACATGTTCTCCATGGCTTCCTGCTCCTCCGCGCCGTGCGGGTCGTGACGCTTGTAGAACTACACACAACATTCAAGTTGTTAAGGCGTTTACTTGCAGACCCGAGGGTCGCGAGTTCTATTCCCAAAGAAAGCATACTTTGTTTAGTTTTTCTTTTCAGTTTGGTTAGGACATTACAAGCTTGAATTACCTTTGTGTAGGTTCGGAAGGCACGATAAGCAGTTGGTCCCGGCTGCCATCTGGTAGTCGTTAAAGGATAGGAAGACAGTTTCAAGAACTCTGACACCAGAGTATGTAAAGTCGATTGACCGTGCCTCCTACACGAAATGATGATGATTCATCATAATAAAGATCAGAGGAAAGATCAAATAGGCTGATCAGGAGCCGAAAGTCATCAGAACAGGGATCAAACCCAAAACCTTAGGCTGGGCAGCATGGCATGAATTCCACTAGGCCACAGAGGTAGTTATTATCATTAAAGATACAAAAATATAAAGTGACAACAACAGCAAATTCAATACTAAATTTTTGATGAAGGTAACGGCAGATGCCACTTTTAAAACATTTTACTGCAAAGTTTAGAGGAATTAACTTCAAGAAATAATAACAAATTCCATGTTACTACAATGCAAACTGTGACGCTGCTACCACTACTGCTGCAGCCCGGACCAGCCGCCCCTTACTGCGAAATTTATTTTATCATATCATTACTTACCGCCAGTTGTTGTAAAAGGACATCTATTCCATCCAACTCTCCTAGTAGTTTTCTGTTTTCAGGCATATTTTGTAAAAGTATTGATAGAATTTCTGTAGCATACAGTTTGTTCCCATCAAATGGTACTTTCATCTGTAAAAATTAATAAACAAGGTTGGAGAATTTAAGTTAGAGTATATAATAACAGACTTGCCCCAATAGAAATGTTTGTTAAGCCCATTTTAGCTAAAACGTGTTTGTTCTCGTTCTTTCACAAGAAGTATCAGGAAGAGAGAAACGGACAAAACATATTTTATTTTAGTTATAATGGTCAAAAATTTCTTAATTAAATATGGGCATTTGCCACTAAAAATAGATCTTATACAATACCTTCAGTCTTTTGAGAATCCATTGCATAAATCCCTGTTTTGCTACTTCTAAGCAAAGTTCGGGTCTGAACTCTGTAATGTTTTCTATTATACCTGTAAAACATGTTGAGAATATGTTTCTTACTTTGAAATAAAAAAAAGAGAAAGTAAATGTTGCACCATGTGGAAAACTCTCCACCAACAAAGGATAATGTGTGAATGATCATGATATTACCCAAAGTGTTATGGACGGCATCCCTCTCATCAGGAACCTGTTCATCAAGTCGGTTGAGGTTGTGCAGTAAAAGAGCCGGGCATTCAGCTTCGGCTAGAGCACTTATCAGGTCTTCTGCACCTTCCTCACTCTCATGAAGGATATCCACATCCGTAAACTCCTAAAAAGAAAACATTCTCTCATGTATTGCATGTAAGATTTAAAAATAAAATATATTTATTATTGCATTCAATCTAAGCATGAGATGTATCTTAGCTAACCAGCAACTTATATTGTCTTTTCATTCAACATCCAACCCTATCAAATAGTCTTAAAAATATCAACATGAAATATAATATTCCACTTATTGTGGAAACAACTTTTTTAAGACCTACCTGCCTGTGCAGGTAACAATTTTCTCATTTAAAATTAGAACAAACCTGATTGCTTTTGATTCTGATAGGCTTAATTTGAACATCCATATCCATACTAATATTATTAATGCGAAAGTCTGTCTGTCTGTCTATCACTCTTCATGGCTAAACTGCTGGACCGATTGTGATGAAATTTGGTATGGATATAGTTATGCACTAGGAGTCAAACATAGCCTACTTTCGGGCGCGATATAACCGAGACGCACGCGAGCGGAGCCGCGGGCAACAGCTAGTAATAGATAAATCAATTAAGTTCTAAGACGTGAATGACAAACCTGTAAGAGATGAACCACTTTTGTTGAAATATCTGTGTTATCATGCGAGAGCAACTCCAGCAATGAATTGATACATTTTAATTCTACAAGTAATGGATACTGATCAGGTACTGTAGCTACAGCACTCAATTCCTGTAAAAATACAAAAACACATGATCTTAATGAAATTAAAAACTCAAATCAAAAGAATCGTGATATTGTTTTTACACATATTTAAGATTTGTTGTCAACTTCAATCAGACTATATTTAACTGAACCCAACTGCATTCCATGTGTTAAATTCACTTTCCAAAACCTTATATCCATACTTCCATACTAATATTATAAATGCAAAAGTCTGTCTGTCTGTCTGTCTATCTGTCTGTCTGTCTGTCTGTCACCTCTTCACGGCTAAACGGCTGGACCGATTGTGATGAAATTTGGTAGGGATATAGTTAATGACCTGAGGTCAAACATAGGCTACATTTGGGCGCGATATAACCGAGTCCCACGCGGGGCGGAGCCGCGGGGAACAGCTAGTATATAATATAATTTATGAATATGTGGAGTAGGATTAATAGTAAGTAATAAAAGTACCTGTAAAGCTTCATGCAAGTCAATTTCACTGTCCATAAACTTCTCAGGTTGATCGGGAAACTTGATGCGCATTTCTCTGTTTCTGAGGGCTTTCTTCTCAAAATTGAGTACTAACTTTTTAACAGTAGTCTCATCAAGAACCTCTCCCTAAAGAAACCAAAATCAAGTTGAAACACTTACAAATCACATAAGTTGTGTATCCACACACTAGATGCAGCTTTAGGTCACCACTTACGCACTTTGGAGTGGGGCAGCCGCTCAACCCAAAGCTGCCCCTAGTGGATAGGCAGGTATGGACATATCTTAACACTTTTTAATGGCAGTAATGCCCCTCAATATAGATTACAATGGACCTGCTATTGTAGTCTTTGTTGACTGTCAGAAAAAGTGTTAATATGCTAAAGTTGTCAATCCTTCATTCAATTAATTGTATTAAGTAGTATAAATTTTATATTTTCCTAAGTATATTGCTTCAGACCTTAAACTATAACCCGTTGGCTTGCAGAATCCAGACACAATAGAAAAACTTATTATGTGACAATTTTGCATGCATACTGATCAAAAACATGAATTAAAAAGCAAAAATAAAATGAAAATACTTCATCTATTAAAATAAAAAGACCAAAGTATTTTTATAATATAAATTATTTTTTACTAGATTTTAGGTGCTTTATTTATTGTATTGTATGTTATGAAAGTTACATTAACATGAATAGTCGGGTAAATATTAATATGTGAAAAATAAAAATAAAACTAACCTCTGTGACTTCTGTTTCTACAAATCTAAGTATATCTTCTCTCTCCTTGTCTGTTATAGTAGGTTCTTTAGGAAGACCTCTGCTTAACTGAAGTAATGGATCAGGATTAGACTTAGCAAGACGTTTTATTTTGGTCCTCATTTGCTCATCATCCGAATCACCGCTGTCGTCCTCATTTGGTCTTTTAGGGGTAGGTGTAGGCTGTCGGAAAAATAATAAATCTATTAAATTGTTTGGTTGATACCATTCATGTAGGCACTTACAACACTGTAAATATATAATGATCAAGGGTGTTTCCTTACCTTAAATGACAGCAATTCACCCACATCCATTTTCTTAGTAACAAAATTAGTTGTTTATTTTTCTGAGCCTGATATCAAATAAAATAATAGTGTTCTATTCTATCTCAATACGTGACTGAAAAATATTTCTCTCACTCGAACACAATTGTTTGTTTTTTACAAATTGATGTGGTATTGTGGTTTTTTAGTGTGCACTGTGCACGTTTGTGTGTCACTGTCAACGTCATATTAAATATTAATTTAATACGAATTAATTTCACACTTTTTTTTAATTTTTTTTACGGCCATGAAATCTAGTCTTTTGTCCAAGGCCTTTTTGAATTAATTAATCTTCTCCAGGGAGGTTACTACCGTAGTATCTCTATTTAGTTTGTGGTTACTACCATCTCTTAAAACCATGCAAGATCCAGTGAGTAAGCGAGACAGCGCGATACATGATGTAAGGCGACATCCCCTTTACTCACTGGATCTTGCATGGTTTTAAGAGATGATAGTAGGCCACCTGAAGACAAGTCCTTAAAAGACTTGTTTCCAGGGCCATAAAAATATTATTAAAAAAACTGGTTTATTCTAATCTGTGCCCACTGATGGCGCGGATTTTTAAACATTTTCGCGCACGTCACATGTACTTTATATTACTTACATATTTTAAGTAAGTACCTAGTAAGTAATTCTAAAAATAATTCAAACTAAATAAGTAGGTACAAAGCAAAAGATGCATTATGCTACAAGGAAAGACATTCAGGATCTGCTAGAATTGTTGAATACAACGAACGACTATGATATTCAAAGAAAAGTTTTCTCTCTGCTTGCCTGCTACTTGGTTTCGGGTAATGTAAGTTAAAATTTATAGTTGCATGTTATTATTTACACTTAAAAAAATCATAAATGTTTACTTAGTATAATATAGAGCTTGTAATTTAATTTGGAGACGAGTAGTTGTTGCTAGTAAGTGAACTCAAATTGATTAAAATTAACTATAATTGACAGAGTACTCACAGCGATGTGATTATCACGAGTCACTTTGTGTATGACAAAATTTATGCCGTGTTGAACAACGGCGTGCCGAAAAATTTCACGGTGACCATTAACTTCGTATCAGCATTAGTATTGGAAGTTGATGACGATGGTTGTACGACGAAACAGAGCTTGGTGCTGCACGCGAAGAACATGTTGAGAGTCAGCGGCTGCTTAGCACTAATGTCCAATCTTTTCAACAGTTGCATGGTGGTAAGAAATTCTGTCGTCTAATACCACCCTTAACTATGCAGGTACAGAGTTCAATGTAGATAGGTACATACATTCATGTAAAGGAATACCCGAACTGTGCCGCTGCCTGCTCCTACATAAAGTAGTAACGCACTAGATATTAAATTACGAGATCTGCTTAAACGCAATTTTATTGTTTTTTTTTTCCATGAGGTATTGACATGAAATAGGAGTGGTACTTGTGTCTGGTATATTTGTTCATCACCATTTCAGCCGCAGACTGTCCACTGCTGGACTAATGCCTCCACCAAGGATTTCATCATCATTTCCTCTGCATCAAGCGCCTGCTTGCGGCCTTCTTCAGAAATTAAAATTATATAAATCTAAGCCTGACGCCAATCATTAGGAATAATGCTGTTGTTAGTGGAACCGTCGTCACCAGTAAGAAGGGTACAGAAAAATACAATTTAGACCTCTTTTTGTCTAAGCGCTTCTTACAAGATCCAAGGAACGAAAAGAGCATTTCGTCCACTAGGATTCCCATGACCCGATCCCCAATCCCCAAGGGCATCCCCAGGAGCGGTATATTCTTATACACATGGCTTTTGAGATAGTAACTCGCGCTCTCCTAACTCAAAGCCTATGATTTTTTCATATTGCCTCTCCCGCTCTTCTAACTGGAGATTCAGAAAATTTTAACAAGCGGTTATGTATTTACAAGGAAACAAATATAAGATTTTATAACTTACTATTAGACCCAGCGAACTCTGTACCGCCACTTTTCTCACCTTTTAAACCTTCTCTGACTTTCACAAATATCGTTCTCAAGTTTTAGCGAGACTAATAAACAGCAATTAATTTTTATGTATAAGAGAAAAAGATTACTTTGAAACCTTTAATCTTTAGACATTGTACATTTTTCCTGAAACATTTTTAATTTGTAGCATCAAGAAACTTGGACAGCATTATGTCGATGCCTTTCTGAGGTATGCAGACACTCACAAGAGAATCAAAACTACTGCTCCGACCTTATAGCTACAGTAAGTTACTTTACCCTATCTACTTTACTTATTCACTACTTAATGAACCAAAAAAATAGTCTTTTCTCTCGACGTCTTTCATTTAAGACGTCGAGAGAAAAGATTATTTTTTTCCACGTTTGAGTAAGTCAGAATAATTATACATCTTTTTAATGTTAAATGCATTTCAGGGAATTCGACGATGTGCAAAAGGAGACATAGAATCATATCAAGTCCTACAGAGTTTGTTGCATAAACACGACCGAAATATACAGCACTTCATTGAGAATAATGGGTTTTCCATGTTTACGAGGTGGGTTTAATGCCAATTATTATATGGTTGTAGCGTTTTTCTACATTGCCTCATTTGGAAATGTCCCTAAAGGTCGGACAAACAAAACCTCGAGATATTACTAAATAATTAATATGCTGTTGCCTTAAGAAGCTGCATGTAAGTTGCTAGATATTTTGATATTTTAGGAGACTTAGTGCTAAACATATATTTATTACCCACTTATTCATAAAAACTTTCTTTAAACCTATTTTAACTAAAATGTGTTATGTCTCGTTCTTGCACTTTTAATATTGATAAGAGAGAAAGGGACTAAACATATTTTAGTTTAAATGGGCAACAAACGTTTTTTAATTTATATGAATAAGGGGGATAAGGTTTAATGATACAATGCGATTATTTGACCCTCATAATTTGTTCAGCAATGTGGAATCGCAGTTTTTTTTAAAGTAGTAAAAAATTACGTAGAAATTATTTAAAAAGTGTACATATAGCTTTTGCTTTAGCCCACTTAAATGATTATTTTGTAAAAGTTGTAAATTTTCATAAACCCCTGGCATCAACTATAGATAAATAAAACCACCTCGACCGAGTAAGCTTTAAAATATTACGATAATATTACGTGATAATATATAGATTTATTCGTACAGACAAACACACAGATACCGTCAGTACATTAATACTGTGCAGATACACAGATCGACACGGTAAACGTATAAATAAATACCCTTTATTTTTGTCGAGGGTTGTAAAAGAAATGTCGACTAAAAATATCAAGCATTTAACGATAAAAAAATTAATAGACTCATGCGATTAACTACTATAACTTATTACTAATCTAACAGTTAATTTTATTGAAACGAAACATTGACATCAATACATCAAATATTTATTTAATATTAATTATCCGCTTGCCGTTCCACTTTTTCTTAAATTGCGATACCCGACAGGGCTCATGTTAAAACAGTGACTTCGTTTGTAGTTAGAACTGTAATATACAATAAGTTTTTTTTTTTAATAAAACGATTTTTTATTATAAGTATTGTGTATTACGACAAAATATCAGACTGAGAGCGTCTAAGATAATCACAAGGATATTAAAATCTAAATAAATTTCCTTGTTTTCAGAGATAAATTACATAACACTTCATGTTTGAAACTCGTTAACGCGATTGCTGAAAACCCTAAGGCAGTTGTAATGCTAGTGCATCAAACAGAGCTTATAGAAATTTTGAGAAATTTTCTCAAGTTGTATGGCAAAGAATCCCTGGTAAGTCTTATATCAATTTATTCTTATGAAATAGTTCTAATATTGAAATTATTTTTACCCGACTACGGCGAAGCCAAATGGAAGGGTAATTATTTTGGTTTATTGTGTTTTAGATTGGTAAATGGGCAACTATAATCCTATACAACATCAAAACATTTATAAAAGGTATGTCTACTATCAACTGTAATCAAATATGCGTACTTGAAAATAAGTATATTTTAGTTTGTAACTCGACCTATATGAATATTTTACCTATTTTTAGATTCATACAAACACGAAACAAAAACCATACAAAGTGGAGCATATAGATTTTGTATAGATAATAAAAATGTGAATAATATCCAAGGGTTTATGAAAGGTAAGCATTACTAATAAGTTTTCTATGCAAATTATATTCCAATTAATTGTAATTTGTGTGTTTTTAGATATGAAAAGATGTGAGCCAAAAGAAATCACAACTCATATCGATTATGGGTTTTGTTCACCAAATAACAACAGGCCTAATAACAATAATGACAACGGTGATACTACGGAACTATTTCAAAATGTATTTAGAGAAATATTGCAAAGCCAAAAAGAGGAAATAAATGTGTTCAATGTGGCACCTGGAGTGCGCAGTAATGATCTTAAACCAAACAGAGCAAATTACTTTAACACTGCCGATCATGAAATGCGATCTCCTAATTTACCCTCTATTTCACCCATAAAGATGCGGATAAACAGTACTTGCAAAGCACTTCCAAACAGGCCTATTTTAACACAAAATAAAAATAATTTAGGTATTTCTCGTAAAGATTCATGTGGCGATCTTTCATTTTCTTTTTTACTGAACGATAATTTGAATCGAAACACGAATTATAGTAATCAACATCAAACGAGCAAATTGAGCTTCAATGTATCTGAAAAAGAAACATCATTTGTTATTACAACCACGACTGTTGATATTAAACAGAATACAAAAAAGAATGCCATAATGAAAACTTGTTATAATATTACTGAACTAGTAGAAACTATGGAACATTGTCACCAAGATAACACGTTAGAATTTAAACCCACTATCGTGTCAACTCCAAAAAGAAGAATACATAGACAACTCCAGGATAATTCCATTAGACATAAAAAGAAAGGAAATATAAAAAACCATTACCAATTTAAACATCAGAAAGACGTTAAAAATAAGTCATTCAGTGGCAAACTTTTTAGCGCCATAAATGACTCCTGCACAATGCTCATGAAAACTGTAAAAAATATTTTCACAACTAAAAATAAACACCATGATGATAAGGAGACAAAAAAGATAGAAACCCCAGTGATAAATGCTAATAGGAAGAAAATATGCTCTAATTACAGTTTTATGGATTACATGCGCCGTCGCGACGCCCTTATGGGCAGTCAGTATGGCGACTTCAGTGATGACAAAAAGAGTGGCTCGTCATGCGAAACTTGTAACGACACAGTACTTCTCAAACGAAAATTGGAAAAAGACTACCAACTGAAACAAACTTTAAAAAAACTTAAATTAGGAATTAATTTATACGGGTGTGATTTTAAGGTAAAGAAGGGCAAAAGTCTTAAAAAAGTTATAGATACTTTCTTTCTGAGATTATTAAAAGCGTGATAATAGGTGGTTTTTAAAGCATTTGTTTTGTTTCAGAAAATATCCTCGACAATGTGGCCTCACGATTCTTACATGACTCCTACTGTTTTATATAACCTTTACAGAAAGTTAATTGTTAAATAAATTTTATTAAAAAGATTCTGTTAAATAATGTATAAATAAATAAAATAAAAGTGGTGTATCTGGGCTATGATTTTATTTTCAATAAAATTAATATATTTTTACAAATAAATTAAATGTTCCGCTTACCGAAACTGCATGAGTAAGAATTCTATGTTGACATGAATGAAGCGATTTAAGTATTAAGTTATTTCTTTCCGTCCTTTGGTATTTCTTAGCAATCTCGTTTATATTTTTGAGCCATCCCATTGGTCAGCGCCAATCTTTTTACATACATTACAGTTTACTGTAGACACTTTCGTGGCAGATCATATCCTTTGTGATGTCAGTGACAGTTGGTGTTCCTTTAATAACAAGATGATATGGTTATAGAAAATGGCCAATACAATAAAAACCTAAAAAAAATTTGGTTTGCCTCCGAAAAATTCAGAATATATTCTATGTATTCATGAATAAAGAAATAATATTATGTAAAAAAATAGCTTGTCACATCTAGACGCTAAATCAATGATATAGATAACGAAATGAATGTCGCTCGTCTCACGCGACGCGTCCCTACTAGTATTTGACTTGATAATTCGATGGTCTAGTATTTAAAACATTTTTAGATACTATACGTAGTCTCTTTTTCCTCGACTTTTCAAAAAGCAACAAATATAAATTTTTAGGCCTTTAAAATTGTTCTTTCAAAGAAGATTCCGCCATGTGTGTTATGTTTATATGGCAAATAAAAATCGGAGCATCAAGATTCTGCTATATAGAGGGAAATCTGTATAAATAATTAGACAGCGAACTCACCTGCTATTTGTAACGTGTACTGTAACTCGGTGCGAAAAATATCAAGCATCTTCTGTACACCTGCTTGCCCTCCTACTGACAAGCCCCATAGTGCAGGCCGACCCACAAATACCTAAAATAAAACATATAATTAAAGTACAAAGGTACCCGAAGATTCGAAATGCTTCCTTAAATTTAGAAGCCTATACAGTACCTACATGTATCATAGGAAAGCAAGCAAGAAAGATGATGAAAGCAGTAGTCTCGGCTGGTATAACTTAATGTCAGTCGGTTCGGTACTTCGATCTGATGGTTTTAGTTGAATCTGATACCATTGGAAACTTAGTTTGAAAACACATGTTAAAGAAAATACAAACGGAAAAGTTTGTGGTAATAAATGTATGGAGGAAAGAATTTTAGTAGATTAGTATGGTTCGATTGGAAGGCAACAGAGTTGCTTTTATAATTATGTAAAGTATGACTTAGTAGGTAGCTTAAATAGTTCTTCTACATTGGACCCTTAGTGCTGGAGATCGTTACCACATTATTTGTTTCGAGAATGCGCTATCGCTCGGCAGTACATTATTATGCTGCCTCCAGCGGCTCCTCTTAGGCTGTCCACCCATCTAGCTGGAGGTTTTACTCCGGAGCGTTTTCTTTTTATTCTTCTCAAATAGGATTTTTATAGACAACTAGCTGTATTTCTCGCCCGTATGTGCATATACTTATAGCCTATGTTAGAATTATTGAAATCTGAGCAGTGCAGATTCTTAACCGTTCTGAGACTCACCATTCTTGCACCCAACGCCAAAGCCTTGTAGACATCGGTTCCGGTAGAGACGCCTCCATCTAAATAAATTTCAGTCTTGGACTCTCTTACAGCCTCTACTATCTCCGGCAAAACCTCTATCTAAATTGCAACAGAAATAGAAAAAATATTTGTGAGACATAAGTAAGTGGGTATAATAAATGTAACAAAAATAGTTTAATAACAAGATAGTATGGTCATATTTTACACAATGGGTAACACAAATTATTATTACTCAACTCATCGATTAAAATCGGCGCTGCAAGGACTTTTTGCTGCAAGTTTTTTTTTTTACTTTAGTCACACAAAGATTCATAAGTTATGAATGTTTGAATTCAATCTATGCTCATTTCTTTTTTTGTCAGCTGCTAAACGTATACCTTTACTACGTTATTAACATATAAAAAAATAATTAGCCAAACACCACGCTGGCTTCTATTTAAGTGGAACTATAGAATACTAACCTAGTTTGTAATAATTATGTATGCTTACCGTAGCTGGAACGCCATCTAATTGTCTCGCGCCGTGATTGGATACCAAGATGGCAGAACACCCAACTTCAATTGCTTTAAGGGCTTCGTCAGCTCGAAGAATCCCTTTAGCGACGATTGGCATCTTGGTGATGCTGTAATAATTTTATCGATTTGATAAGCCGTTAGTCTAGATCTAGACGGTTGAGAATAGTGGTGTGATGACTAGTACCTACTCGTACGACCTACCAATAATATTTTTTAGATTTTCTAACATTATCTATACATCATTAATAATAATAATAAAATCATTATCAGCTATTTTCCAATAAAACAGTTTCGTACAAAACTTAAGTTTTTAGTTTTTAAGTAACCGGGAAGGCGCTAAAATGAGAGAGAGTGAACCATATATTCGACTCACAGAGAAATAACACAGTCCCAACAAATATTATAAATGTGTAAGTGAGTTTGTATATTATTTGTTACCTCTTCACGCTTTACGCAGTACTGAGAAGGAGATAGGGTACCTTACATCCCGGGAAAAAACACTATTCCCGAAATTCACGCATGTGAAGCAGCGGGCGAATACTCTACATATCCTCCGTGATTCGACTAGTCAAGCCCTTTCATCTGATAGCCATATTAAGGTAGTTGTGAAAAAATAAGTAATCCGCCATTTTGTAGCGGCGATGTCAATAAAATAGTACGTAAAGCATTGGTAGTAAAAATTCATTGAAAATGTACTGATTACATTTCCCAAAAACAAATACAATCATTCATTATATTTTTAAAGTTCTGCTAACGTAAGAGCAAACTTAAAACAAATAAATTAATGAAATGTTTGATACTCACGACTTCAACCATTTAATGTCATCCCATGTCAATGATTTATCAAACAAACCATTTACATATTCATTTAATCCACTGCCTCCATGAGTGCTCTGAATTTTCGTAGATAGATGACCTTCGAAATTTGCCAATCTATAACAAAAAATCTATGTCATTTGTATGTAAAAGTGCGACAGAGAAAATGCTCTTCTCTGGCTCTACTAAGTAGTTTCCGTGAATAGACTATAACTTAATAATAATACAAGGTACAGTGGGCCACTAAGAAAAGTATACCACTTTAGGTGTAAGTATAAGGATAAGGTAGTATACATTTCTATGTGGCCCACTGTACCTGATAGCGAATTAGAAAACTGGAGCGTTAGAAATGTGGATAAATGCGTAATTAATTTACAAGGTATCTGTATGTTCGTACTTACTTCAAATGCGGAGGTAAAGTAAATTTGTTTCTAATATCTGCCCGGCGAATACCAAAAAGCGGCGTATCGATTGTTAAAACTAATGCTTTAAAACCAGCTTTTTCTGCTCTTGATACCAAGTTCTTTGTGACTTCTCTGAAAAGCAATATGTCGTTATTTTACAGCTAATTTTCAATTGTAATATTTTAACATAAATTTTGTAAAACATTGTCTGTCAGTGTCCAACCGACACAAGAGACACTCTTTTGCAAAATTGTTTTTTGGAGAAAATGCTGCAGTGGTGTTTGTGGCATTGCTTCTTCTCTACTTTCGCTTTAGCAGTGGTGGCAATTATTCTTTTTTCTTTGTCCACCCCTTATCCCAGTTCATCTGGGGACGAGTCTCCTCGTGCATTTGCGCCAGAGATTTCTACTCCTCAGTGGTGACAATTATTATTTGAATAATATAAGATATAAGGATCTAACCTGTCGTTATAAATGTACAGTTGAAACCATTTGATAGCATTAGGAGCGGCTTGAGCCACTTCCTCAATAGAGCTTGTAGCAATAGTACTCAGAATAAAAACCGTACCTTCTGCCTCAGCAGCTGAAACAAAAAATATCCTCATGAATGAACCTGAACTATTGTTGTTATTTGTTTCGCTTTGATGATTCCAATTTAATCGTTTTTCTTTTTTTACTTTTGACTGCATACATACATATCGTGTGTGTCACAGAACTGGATATATATTATCCAGTTTTGTGGTGTGTCTTAAAGGGTCAATTGAGCCTTCATACACTGGGGCCAGTTTTTTGAAACCGCATCTCGACTCTAACGTGCGTTTCTCACCAGGTTCCAGACGGGACCAACGGCTTCAATGCATTCCGATGCACAGAATTATATTTTAGTTTTATAATGCCTAGTCAGCAGAATAACAAAAAAAAATTACAATCAAGTGATATATGTGTTCAATGCAATCAACCGTTCGTCGAAATTGAACCCACAACCTCCGAGTCTTTAGGCAATACCACTGGACCACAGAGGATATTTTTTTAATAAGAATCGGTGTTAAGTTAAATCATTGTGTCAACAAACGACGCAAGTTGTACTTTTTCTTTTACAGCACCTGCCCATTCAAATATCCTATACTATTAAAAGAGCAATCCATACTAATATTATAAATGCGAAAGTCTGTCTGTCTGTCTGTCTGTCACCTCTTCACGGCTAAACTGCTGGACCGATTGTGATGAAATTTGGTAGGGATGTTTTTAACGACCTGAGGTCAAACATAGGCTACTTTTGGGCGCGATATAACCGAGTCCCACGCGAGGCGAAGCCGCGGGGAACAGCTAGTAGGTATATAAAATTATCTGTACTCGCGTTTTCGAAAATGGCTCTAACCACAGATCAGAGAAATTTTGCGAATAGAAATGTTTTGACGCGGATTTAGTTCCAGGATCAGGGTGGCTAGTGTATTTTCTCTTCTCACCTTCAATTCATACATGTAAACCATACCACACCTTATTAGAAATGTATTACGTAGTTTATAACAAAGCCACCTAATATTATCGACCAATAACAGTGGCAATAAATGACACAATCAAATTCCCCGCCCATTTTTTCGGAATGAAACGTTGGCTTGCAAGCCAAACCAGTAACACGCTTTTCGTGCGCTATGTTACTTCTTGTTAATTATTTCAAAATTCTGTGGCTCTTAATGTGATACCTCGGTGAACACTAGCGCCACCGTGATTTAAAAATCATTACTTACTGAAAACACAAGTTATCAAAAATCCCTCTACTGTAATTAAGGTTCTGGATCTGAAGTTAATTTAGAACATATTAAATTATAATTCCCTATAGTTACAAATTGCATTTTTGCTAAAAACGGCCACTTTTAGCAGTTTTGCAATTTGTAACTATATGGAACTATAATTTAATGATTGAATATGATTAAAATTAACTTCAGATCCAGAACCATAATTACAGCAGAGGGATTTTTGATAACTTGTGTTTTCAGTAAGTAATGATTTTTAAATCACGGTGGCGCTAGTGTTCACCGAGGTATCATCTTAACGATATCTTTGAAACTTTAAACATAAGTTCTTACATAGTCAAAAAGATTCTAGCTAGGTTCCATGTCTGGGGAAATTCATTTTACCTATATTTTTACGCAAAGATTTTCTGCATAAAACGAGTGAAGCTCGGACTCCCAGGTACTAGGTAGTTAAATACGTAAAGGTAAGGTTTTTTTCTATATTTACCCTTTACATTGGCGAGTTCTCCTTCCGGATGAGCCATGCGCTGCATTGCTGAAGGAGAAATTCCGACCGGGAGGGACACATCTTGCCCCAAAACTCTCGTCTTCATATCTGTGCATTCCACATTTACTAAGCATTTGGGTCGAATACGCAATCTAGAAAACATAGTATACATTTTATCAAATGTCATAAATTAATTAATCTATATATATATATAAATGAAACCCGTTTTCCGTTGTCACGACATAGCATGAAAACGGCTTGACCGATTTGGCTGATTTTTTTTTGTAGTTTTCTAATACTCTGTACAAGGTTAATACGGAAAAAAATATTAAGAAAATCAAATTTACGCTAAGGCGGTATGAAGTTCGCCGGGTCAGCTAGTACAAAATAAATATAAACTGTCTACTTCGACTCCAGGATAAGAAACTTACCAAATTACATTTCTTTTGCGCGCTTCCGCTACCAGTTAGTTTAATGCAAAATACTGCCAGCCGGCACTACTACTACCTACTTACTAACAGTACCTAGTGGGTGGGCGCAGTAGGCAGTAGTTTGCATGAACTGATGGCAGAAGCATGCAGTTATTTGGTAAGTACTTGTAACTTTGACTTCAGGAAAGTAACGCCAGAATCTATTAAATATCTAGAAAAAGGGAATTCAATAGTAAACAATATATTGTTAAATCGAAACACTAATATCATAAATGGCGATACACAATAGAGGTAAAAAGCTAAACTCCAAAATAAAATTTGGAGTCAAGCCACAAACTGGCAGTCAACACAGTGCCCCTAGTATGAGTTTTTGTTAACGCCGACGCTAGCGACTGAAGGCAGCTGCGCCAGCTAACGCAAACTCGTATGCGAGTTTCCATATAAGCTTAAAATAGTGAGAACTTATTACCTTCTTGGTATTACTAGTGATTCTGTACATTAGAACCCCTAACAGTGATCGTGACGTTTCTTCCTCGTAGTCAAACTGATTTGACCACGAGGAATTGATAGGTCTCAATAAAAAAGTGCATGGCTTCCATTTACACATAGAAGTTGCCATGCTAGACTCGTTGATTTGAAATGAGAAAATTCTCTTTCATGAGAGTAGTTGTACAACAGCTGCTGATATTACTGTCCTGTCTGGTAAGCAGCGGTAGTCAATCGGTCCAGAAATGACAGAGATA
The DNA here is from genome assembly GCA_947044815.1 of Apomyelois bistriatella. NCBI lineage: Eukaryota > Metazoa > Arthropoda > Insecta > Lepidoptera > Pyralidae > Apomyelois > Apomyelois bistriatella. Next base: position 6,526,646 of record OX345691.1, read on the forward strand.
GGTAAAAAACATAAAAATATTATTTTATGTTTTTTACCTATCTGTGTCATTTCTTCATTCTGCTGAATTGAGAACCTCTGTTTTTGAAAGTCGGGTAAAAATACCTTATAAAGGTGATCTTTAAGGTTGACTGAAAGATATTGCTTTAGCTAAGTTCCGATTTGTATACCTCACTGTTATATAGATGATTCTAACATTATTTGTCCAGTATTTTGAATTGTCCCAACCTACACATTGTTAATGCAAATAAAAAATAGTATCAATAGGGAAAAAAACTGTTTTTTTACCTTCCGAATGCTTTACTGTTTTCAGCCAATGTCTGTTCTTCAGTTGCTCCGCTTTTATAATAATCCCTTGTCGATTTTGGTAACAATTCCAATGCTGCTTTTTCCAGATCCTTTACACATATAAATTTCTCCATATTTTTAATATAAAACTGAAACGAGCAATAAAATTATTTCAAAGACCAACAAGTACATATATAACTACACATCTGATTCTGATAAAGACTTCTTCCCAATGATAAATTATCGATACGTTGTATAAGAGGTGAAAAGGTCGTCCTCTTGAATAAACCAATAATATTTGCACAAAATATTAATAACTATTATCAATTCAAAGTTATGGAATTTTTCTACTCATACTTACATTAAAACTCACTCAGTCACTTTTTCACATATAAGCAACGGAACTGATTCAGATAAATTTTACTATGCAGATAGTGAACTAAAGGAATTAGCCTACTTTTGATACAATGGATGCTTAACAGCAAATAATAAATGAAACACAACATAAAATTTTCGAATTTATTTCTTGATTTTAATATTATAATATCTGTATGAATGCTACTTTGTGTGCATTCTTGTATAATGTCAAATGCTATACGCCATCTGTTATAATTTTGCCTTAGAAATGTTATACAAAACTCAACTGCTCTTATCATATATCATTATACATTTACACCTCAGGTGAAATTTACATGACATGCTTTATTCATTAAAGAGCGACTTTAAAGTGCCTCAAAGCAAATTTAAATTAAGATTGATTTGAATTTCATTATTTTAAACTAATTTTTTTAGGTTCATATTACCCATGAAATTGTAAAAAATTGGAAAGCTTACAAGCGGATTTCAATCAGCTTTTTATCACAGTAAAAAGATCACTGGAATTCGCTAGTGTCTTTGATATCATAATGGGTTAGCTTTAGCATTTGCTTCTAAGGTATTTAAGTTTTCTTACCTAAGCCTAGATCAATCACATTTTTCCGTTCAACAACTTTTTAACTTTTGCATTTTATAAAAGATACAAAACATTTCAAATACTAAGTTATTAAGAAAAAGGGCCACACATACATCTCTCACTCAACTCCATCTTTGGTAATAACTTACAATGTATCAGTATCGATTAGTTTTCTAGTTTTTAATTATTCTGTCCAATTCATTGTATTGCGTCACATAAATCCATAATAATGTTTTTAAATGGATCGCTACAATCCAAAATCACCGAAGTAATTTTGTAATGTTTGTTAAAATATATAAAAAAAATGGACTATGTGCAAGCAATTGAGCAAACAAAATTAAAAATAAGGCACACAGGTCTTTGCGACCAAAATTTAAATTACCTTATTAGTGATTAGTGCTACAAATAATTGAAATATACTCACAGTTTTATGTAACAGTGACTTAAAATTTGTAAAATAGAAGTGCATAAAATTATGTACTTTCGAGTGGCATTGTTCAGCAAGAGGATACTACATAATGAAATTGTTATGGAGTTAATTTACCATATATATATGTGTGATGTGATTCGCCTGATAGCCTGAGTAATACAATGATTTAACACTAGATAGAAGGAAAATATTATACAACCATTATCAATATAAAAATAAATAACGTATAATACAAAGCAGAACATTGACATAGTGGCAACATTTTCCTGTTAGACTAGTCATTAATACCTATATCTACACTTTCTTTTAAATAAAAACTAAATTTGTATTACAACGCATCTATTAAATAACAAAGAATGCTGAAATGTTGTTTATCCTCAGCTTTAGGCCAATTTATATGGTCCTCAATATTATTTCGCTATGTACACACGGGTACGTATTTATAAAAAAGTTCAAAACAGTTACGAACATACATTTCTGAAATGTTCATTTTCAGAGTATTAGGAAATATTATAGTGCAGCTTGAAATGACCTTGAAATACTATGACGATCACTAGCTTTTATAAAAATGCATGAATATAAAACTTATTACTCGTAGTCGGAATTAGAAAAGTATAGCGTTACCTTACAAAGAATGCTAGCAAAAAGACGAGACATCATTTAAATACAAGACTTACAATAAGTACCATTAAATATTAATGGTTGTATAATTTTTAAGATAATATGCCGAATTATATTGTACTTATGTCAGTTGTTACTTCTCGTCTGACAATAAGTCCAGATTGCCTCATCTTACAACGGTAATTATGGCCTGGCGATCAATTCGAACCTAACATTTATAAAAAATGCCTTCAATAAAACTATCTGAGAAAAATTACAAAAGATGATTTACACTCCGTTAGTAGTTCTCGCAAATCAGAACATGAGTACAGCGAGGTCAAGCGAGGTATTACATGTATACACTTTAATTAACTGAACTTCATTGCTAATGTTATTATTAATTCCTGTGTGTTTGTAAAATTCATATGATGTTCAAAATTCTATTGCTTCTAAACAAGACACAAGCCATACCTTGATAGATCCGACGTCTCGACTATGTTGCAACAGACTCAATTACACAATATAAATATGTACCTATATGAAACGAGTAGTTAATCAAGCCAATTATCTTTTAAACCATTTTTTTTATTGTAACTCGATTTTAATATATTTTATTCGTAAATGTTAGTGTTAGCTCATCAAGTGACACTCTTAGATAGCACCCACTTAGCATTATCTAGATACTATTTATTCTATATACCAAATGTTGTGTACTAACGGACAGTATCATAATACTTACATGCAAAATGCGTTCACTTTACAAAGCTATTAAAATGCAATTATAACGCAAACAAAACCAATGTACAAATGATTTGGTATTCGTTGTCATATAATCTAATCCCAATACCATGACACACATTCCAATTTACAGTGTTAATACATGAAGAAGAAAAAAACATTTCGTGATACTAAACAACTATCTCAGGGGACATTAGCGAAATAAGGCATAGCAATCAACTGATAAAAGTTATAAGTATGAAAAGTTTATTTTACAATCGGATATTCACTTATTCCGCGTATGTTTGTTTCTCAGTTAAAAATTCACGGTATACAAATTATAAGAAACTAAACTGGGATATTCTATTATTAGCATTCATTGATTGCTTCAGATTGATTATTTCAGATTCCTAATAATATCGAATGTAAACGTTTTAAAGGATACTTGTAGTCGTGTTTGTAGTTCATTCGCTCAAAAACATGGTGAGTACCATAAATTATACTGTGACACGCGCCATTTCATTCTCAAATTTGAATCATTCTCCAAATAACCAATTGAAATTTCACATTAAACTTTAACATCATTGGTACTGTTAAGAATCTTAAATAACATATTATATGTATAGATAACAACGCAACGTCCAAACGGGAAACTCCGACGTTGAATGAGCCTAAATTCAAATTAATTACATTACACATATCCTTTGTTCACGTAACGGATATTTCTCTAATTTGTAGAATTTCTTTATTAATTTTAATAATCAGCCATATTCCTTTCATTTACTTCCCGAATTCATTTTTATTTGTTACTTAAGATTCTTAACAGATACACTGTAATAAATATCGAAGTTAAGTTTACCTCATACTATCTAATTAAAGTATTTTATTTATATTGGTAGAGCGTCATAAAATTTTGAAACATTTTGTCCAGTTACATTTACTTTGGATTCTTTCTAATTTCAGCTGGCGCCAAGTCCCAGTATAAATGTAATTGCAAGACGCGTAATAATTTGCTGTAAACCTAATTTTAATCCTGTTACTTGAGGTATTATTATATTAATAAACAATATATTCGCTAAGGTGTTATTAGGGTTAATATAAATCGTCAGTGTTATTTGTATTAGTTCATCCAAAGAACACATTTCAACATGCAGTTAACAATTTCGTATTCAACATTTGACTTGAAACTATACTGTACAAAACTGTGAATTTTTTTGTATAAACAAAATCGAAAAGCAAAGCGGGCTCGCACGATTTAAAATTTCTTGCGATAAAAAGTAATATAGAATATACATAGAAGAGTACTTATAATGATCTAATCTGAAAATGATATCTGTATAAACTTTAGCGAGAATAAAATAAATACTATGGTATTTAAAGCAAAACTTAGAATTAAACATAAATAACTAAATATCGTTTATAAATAGCGACAGAAGCCGCGTAATACTTATTCAATATAGACGCGTTCGAAACAAAATCTACACGTATCGTTAACATCACAGAACAAAACTACGGCTAAGCACGGATCTTGCAACATGGGGGCATCGCGCCAAGCGAACTCATTCGAAATTAACCTCGGTGACGCGACCTTTAAGTTGACATTTATATAAAGTAATAAAAATAATAATTTTATAATTTAGAATACTAATGAGGCAGGATTGAAGTTTAGATCATTCTTCATTTAGAACAAAGATTATAATTCAGCGTAGTATTCAGACTAGTTAACACACATTTGTTGTGTTTCTTCGCCACAAAGTAACTAAGACTGAATATAGCATAGTCTAGTCGACAGAAGGCCGCATCTGCCATTCAGCCGTTGTACATTCACGCCGGCACATCGCGAGATAGCACGATTCGTTCAAATTACATAGACTTGTATTTAGTGTGACTGTCCTGATTTTGGACATTTAGGCAAATTGTAGGTACTCGGTAGTGTCTTACCTGATTAAGGGTTTCGATATAAAATTAGATGATGCTAATTAGGGTCCAAATTATTGACAAACGGTACAAAGTTGACAATTGAAATTGTAAATTGTTAATCATAATATTGTGTCGGACCCGCATCTCAGTGCGACATCTAACTCTGGTCATTTCTCGAACCCACATTAGGAGGTTAGGTGCGCGTTTTACGTTCATACATTCAACATCAAGCTGACACGGCACGAGTGTCCAATGTAACATATTGAAAGCGAACGTAGTACGGTATTATTATACTTGGACATTATTAAACCCCAGCATAAGCTAGAAAAGGCGAAACAAAACCGGTGAAATATCGTCTCGCTCATACTTAGGTCAACTTATTTGCCGTAACCTATGCATGTTTAATCCTACATCCTATATGATATAAATATGTAGCGCGAAAGTTTAAACTTGCCCCTCACGGTTTCGGGTGTGTTCAGACGCGGTGTGCACAGAAATGACTAGAGCTCAGGGTTCGCGGTCGGAGGGGGGCGCGGGGGGCGCGGGCGGCGCGGCGGGCGGAGGGGCAGCGAGCGCGGCGGCGGGCGGGGCGGCGGCGGGCGGGGCGGCGGTGGGCGGCACGTCGGGCGGCGCGGCGGCGGGCGCGGGCGGCTCGTCGTCGTCGGCGCTGTCGTCGGCCGCCTCGCCCGACGCCGAGCCCTCCGTCGTCTCGCGAGCGTCGTCGTCCTCGTCATCCTCCTCGGGACACAGCTGGTACGCTCTGCGGACGAATGGGAGCGTTGTTCATGCTACAAAACCACTACTGTACTTTTTAATGTGTTCTATGCGCGTGTCACCCTCTGAGTGGCTCTTATTAGCGTAAACCAGAATATATTAGCTGGTTACTCTACAGCTCGCACTCAGAATCAAAGTAACATAGATGTATACATAAATTTATATGCAACTAAACAATATAACATTAAGAAATGATACATACTTTTCTAAAGTCTTCCTTGCAGAGTTACTGCGTTCTAGGAAGTATCCACTAGAAGTTTCGTTTGACGTGCCTGGCGGAGACCAAGTGCCGTAAGAGCCGTATCCGCCGGGGCCATACTTCTGAAAACAAGCAAAATGTACCTGTTAGGTATACGTTAATCCCAATCCTAACTGTTAATCCCATAGATTTAAAAAAAAAATTGCGTCACTTAAGATAGATGTAACATATGACATTAATTGTATGGGAACCCAGCGCGCCGTTTGCGGGGGGTAAGGGCTGAGGTAAAGGAGGGTAGGAGGGGGTGTCCGTCACCAAATACACACATTATGGAATGAGTTCACAAACTTTTCTTATTGCAAAACCAAACAAAAAAGACTTTATGACTCAGGATTAAGGCTTAGTACAAATGCACTGTATTTCCACTCCGACCTACTAAGCAGTCTGAGCCTGTTAGACCCAGGGGTCGTGGGAGCTTATTTAGTTGTTTCCAGCTTGGTTAGGACATTGCAGGCTTGAATCACCTGACTGTCTGATAATAAAGATGATTCTGTGCTTCGGAAAGCATGTTAAGCCGTTGGTCCCAGCTACCATTTGGTAGTCGTTAAAGGAACCATGTCAGAGGCCGGGAGAGGCCGAAGCACTCTTGACACCAGTGTGGCATGGTCGATTGACCGTGTCACCTACACAAAAAGATGATGAGTCTGAGCAGGAAATAATATATTATTATATTATAGTATATTCTCGAGCAATAGAAAAAAGTTCACATTCGTAAAAAAGTTCGAAGTGTATCGTACGGTATTGCCGTTTGTAATGTTTGAGCGTAGGTTTTATAAAGATACCTTCTCGTTCTCAATACGACTGTTATTTACCAAGTAATATAAATAAATAGGATACATAAGTCAGACGTCAATCGCTCCATTGAACCATGATTTATAGCGTACCCTGGGCTCTGAAACGTAAGCTGAAGATGCAACCGGGAAAAACACGCTAGAGCGAAGATATAAAAGTAAATATATTGTATACTAGCTGTTCCCCGCGGCTCCGCCCCGCGTGACACTCGGTTATATCGCGCCCAATAGTAGCCTATGTTTGACCTCAGGTCGTTAACTACATCCCTACCAAATTTCATCACAATCGGTCCAGTAGTTTAGCCGTGAAGAGGTGACAGATAGACAGACAGACAGACAGACTTTCGCATTTATAATATTAGTATGGATAATCATAATATAAAATAAGGCCGGGAAAGATGAGCGCACAGTTACTTTAGCCTATTTACGCTCGTGATACCACAGAATAGATAACAGTACTGATACCTGGAGTGTTACTAGCGTGATATTACTAGTAAGTTCTATTATTTATTGTTAGGTTTGAATACATGATCTAATTAAATAGATAGACAGGAAAACGAAGCCATTTCATCCTCGAATTTATATGTACCTACTTATAGATGAGTGTACTTACAATAAAATTCTCTTTTGAAAGTCTGACTGGAAAATTGGTATGAATTTATGCCCGATATATGTCTTATCTATTAGTCACAGTTTACTTAATTTCCATAAACTAGAGCAACATTATAAAATTATTTTTACTCGCTCTTTCAAATAACAGCACTGAATATGATAAACTGAACTAACCTTAATGAAATGATATCCATAGGTCATCTAGGCTATGGCCAAATGTTAAGTACCAAATCTGTTAAAAGATTTGCAGTTATATCAGAAAATTGCGTTGTTGCAGTCAGAGCAAGAATCTTGGAGCGCGGTAGTGGCACTGCAGCATATACATAAGCTTCAAATTTAGAATGTAATTAATGTTTAGTATATAACCCAAGGGATAACTAAAATATTTTGCAATTTCGGTTAAGTTTTCTAGATACACCAACTGCATAAATAACTTTGTAATCCCATATAAATATATAGGATAAAAAAGTTACATTCGCAGTGAACGAATCAGTGTACCTGCATACTTATACTTCGCCCGCGTTATCAAGAGGCAATATGTATGTCGTAAAGTAGTTCTCTGTAATCTACAAAAAGAAATGAGATACCATTAAAAACAAAACTTACAAAAACCCGTTCTACCGTCAAAAGTTATGAGATCCATATAATACCAAGTCGGTTAATTTATTCAGTCCCTTCTTAAGCGGACCTCTTGTCTTCGGTTATCACTGTCCTATATCCCTTTGTATGCTGAAATCTTTAAAACTACGCAACGGATTTTGATGCGGTTTTTTTTTATAGAGTGATTTATGAGCAAGGTTATTATGCCCATGCAAAGCTGGGGTGCGTCGCTTGTTGCGTAATAAGCTAACTTAAAAACATCATCTAATCTTCTAAATAACCAGGACGACTTGCCAATCGCACGAAACCATCTAATTCATTATAATTAATAGGTTTGTATCATTAGTGAGATAATAATGTGTTTTCACGCGATGGCCATATATATATATTTTTCAGAGTGACAGAGACACGATGTTCAATGCTTATCGTCACTCTAAAAAGTAATAACTCATTCCATTTGTATAATTATTACGTCTATTTGTGGCCATTTTGACATGACAGCAGGCAAAATTAGTGAAGTAACAGATTCGCGTAGCATCGATATATCGAGAATACGTTGAATTATTATTGTTTTTTTTTAATTGGTTTTTTATTAATATTTGCTTTTATTACACTTTTTAAATTTAATCATAATTTACTGTTTATATCTGTATGGGCTAGCATGGTCTGACATGAAGAATACTATTTATTAAACTATTAAGTCACAAACAATGCATCTGGCGATGGCATTAGCCAGACTCGATACGATAAGTATATCATGAAACAATATGAAAAAATAACCAGAAGTAGAAGTAAACAGGATCATGAGCATAATGGCCTGAGATGACTGGTTTCACTTGTGATTCCAGAATGCCGGTCAGGCTCAAGGGTCAGGTCTATAGAACCATCATTAGAACTGTCCGCTGCGCTGGATGTGTGAAATATCGCGAAAAGACCGCGTTAGAAACTCCCACCACATTCGGGACAGCCTTCATATCCATAACATAGCAGATAGATAAGCTTCAAAAGAGTGGCCTGCGGTGGTACGATCACGTCTCGTGGAAACAGGTGTCTTGACCATGCCACCTCCCACGGGGCTTGGTATGGTAGAAGGGGCAAACCCAAGACGTGCCAGCTTTACGTCGTGGCGCATTATTAGTCATGCTTGATTTAACGTTTTCAAGTTGCTTGCATAATGTATTAGTACCTTCTAAAGTCAATCGACCTAATATACTGTAGAACTAATTTTTAATAACTGCTGTAATGTTTTATATTGCGTCCGTTTCCCTTTTTGATTATTAATTCATATGTGGGTAAAAGCTCAATTCACCCTGCACACTCTTGCGTCACAGAGGTCATTGGACCCTCTAAGGCCTGTCATTGATTGATGATCATTGTTTTGATAAAAAAATTAATGAAATGTCAATTTTGTCTGTAGTTCGACTTATTTCTCCCCCTCTCCCCCTCACCCATATATTTTCCAGGCATTAGGTATTTTCCCCACTAATACCCCTAGAGCTTTTTCACAGCTTAACATATTTTCATTGAACATTTTATTTTGTTCTGTGGACGTGATGCGTTTTAATTTAAGACCCCACTCGAGTATATATTTGCAGGCATGCGGTTATTCTTTTCCCCTTTCACCCCCACAAGTTACAAACGGCTCAACCGATTTTCATCAAACATATATCTAAAAACACTCGCACATAAGTCACCGTTATTACAAAAAAAAACTAAACTGAAATTGCTTTATCCATTACCACAGACAGACACGTCAAACTTATAATACCCCTCTTTTTGGGTTAAAAATAGCGTGAATGCCACTGTTATGATTTTGTAGTCCATCGGACTTTGAAAATCCAATTATCTGATTTTTCTTAACCATCCCTCTGGGTTTGACGTTTAAACCCACGTCTAGTTTTACTTCAACAGATGTCCTACTTCATAAGAAAACCAAGCATTTCGTCTTTTCTTTTCGATCCCGAAGATTGTCATATAATATGTAAACATTTTTAGTAAGACGTTACAAACAAGAATAATATTCCGGAATTTTATGATAACAATAGCAATTTCGGAAACTGGTTTCTTCATTCATTTCCCGTTGACATTTACCTACAAGAATTATGTTGATAATTAAACCCGAATTTTACTCCAAACTCGCCTCCTAACTTCGTTTATCGATACTTGACGAAAGAAACGTAAGAGCAACAACACTATGCTTAGCACATGCTCTTGACTGAATAATATTTTTTTCATTCAAAATGGCGTTGAATTTGCTGTAGTATTTTACATAATATAAGGCTTTAACTTGTATAAAACGTAAAAAGAAGTATCAGGAGAACTCATATTTGGATTTATACAATTATTTTTACATATTGTGAAGGCATAAATCGGCATTAATACCCAAAATGGATTTTTTTTGTTGTCCTTGTATATACTCCGCAATAGACATTAGTAGACTGTGAACCCCAGGATGGCATACACGTAAATATCGTGTATGAGTGGTAAGACAGTTTAGCTTGTCATGCTACTTCTATTAGAGCCGCGTTCCTAGTTCTATGGTTAATCCCAACTTTTTCACACCAATTTTTATAAACTTTGATATAAATATAATTAGTAGATGACACTTTATTGAGTTATGAAGTGAGTTATTGCGTAGTAAGAGACAAGGACGGTCGCGTCGCGATATATATTATATTTTAAACTGAACTGTCGCTGCAGCTATATTACGGCGTTGGCTAGTCCAAAACATATAAATGGAGTCACCGCTAAGAATGCTAAGTGGAAAAGGATGCAGAAAAAGAAAATAAAGACAGAAGAGATTGAGAGACTCACGCTGACGAGCTCGTCCTGCAGCCAGGCCAGCAGCTGCCTCCAGCGGCGGCGCGCGTCGGGCTGCGCGTGCACGCAGCGCACGGCGGCGGGCGCGCGCGCCATCACGCCCACGATCAGCTTCACGCACGCGTACGCGCGCTTCTGGTAGTGCCCGCGCGCGCGCGACGCCGTCTCCAGCAGACCCGGGCGCTCCTCCGACACTCCCTGATCAACACGCAATTAATGTTTATTACATATGAACTTTAACTATAAAGGTGGTTAATACTAGTATAAAATTAAGAATTCATGTCATTTCCATCCATGCAAGACATTTCGGTCTCATCCGATCCAAAACCTAGACTAATCTAATGCAGCAATAACTAGGGAATGCAAATCTCGCGAGATTGGGGCTCTAGCGAGATCTCGCGAGTTTATTCATAACAATACTGCGAGATCTCGCCAATTGGGTACAATGCTAAATTTTTTTTAACACATTAAAATACGAAAACCATTTCGAGATATTTTGATTTCATACCATATTTTTGTATTTTCGACAAGAAAAGTATATTGATTGCGGTAAAATATTCAAAAATGCTGTGGAAGTTGTAACATTCATTTGACACCTAAATGACGTCATTACGCAAATAAAGCTGCGTCTACGCTTTAATTCGTATCCTAAGTGTGTGCGTGTCCACACTTCGGATTCCGACTAGGATTAGGACAGTAAAAACGGACAAATTAAAAAAAAACCTATGATCTTTCAATGTCAAGTCAATTCAATCTTTCAATGTCATGGTTTTAAGGACTATAGTAACCCCCCTGGTGGCCTACTATCATCTATCCAGTTGTCTATCCAGTGAGTAAGCGAGATGTCGTCTTACATGATGTATAGCGCTGTCTCGCTTACTCACTGGATCTTGCATTGTTTTAAGAGACGGTAATAACCCAGGGGGTTACTACCGTAAGAGATGGTAGTAGGCTACCCCTTGGTGGCCTACTACCATCTCTTAAAACCATGCAAGAACGATTGAGTAAGGGAAATGTCGCCTAACATCATGTATTGCGCTGTCTCGCTTACTCATTCATCCTTGCATGGTTTTAAGAGATGGTATTAAGCCACCTTACTCTGACTATAGACTTACTTGACTTGGAGAGAGATTAGTAGGACTGAAGAATATTAAAATTTCAAGAAAGGCCTTAATGGACTTGTTTCCAGGGCCGTAAAATTATTGTAAAATAAAAGGCACGTTCGTTTTTATTGTGACCATACTGTGGCACTATACTATATAATGGTAACATCGTCTAGTAAAATGACATTTCTCGCGCAAATTGGGCAGAATTTTTGATTAACGAGATTGCAATCTCGTAAAACTCGCGAGATCTCGCTCTTTTTTCGTGCGAGATCAATCTCGCTAAAAAAGACCGAGATTGCTTTCCCTTTGTGTTACACAACATAACAAAACAATAAAAAGTCAACAAAACGAGTAACAATGAGACAAAAATGTTAATTACCTTGATAACGTTATGTATGCGATGATGCTGCCAGCTGTCCTCCATGAGCAGCAAGGCGGCGAGCGCGTCAGCATGCCGCCGCAGCTCGTGGCAGTACGCGTACGCCATCTGCCACAGCAGCTCGGCCAGCGCCACGCGAGACCAGCTCGCGTGCTCCCAGCTCAGGAACTGTATCAACCGGATGCCTTCCTCGCATCCGCAACACTCTTCCGTCAGCTTCTTCATGTACGCCCTGTGATTTCACAAATAAATCAATGATTGATAAAACTTGCGAATTGAGCAGTAACTTTTATTTTTTACAGACTTTAATTAATACTACAAATAAATAATTTTTCTTCCTTTTGCTCGGAAATAGGTTCATTTTTTAAAAATTCAAGATTTTAAAAAAACAATACGTGAATGGAGTCATTGCTGGCCTAAGACATTAAAGTAAAATTAGAGGTTTTTTAATGTACATGTTTTCATACATTAGGTTTTTTTGTTTCCCTCTGGCCAGCCTTCCAATAAAAATACGTAAATAAAGTGAGCGCTAGCTTGTTGTTGGCGTCATTGTTAAATTTGATACGATGTTGTTTCGGCTTAAGAGAAAATCAGAGGAAGAAAAGTATTGTACAAGTCTCGGCCGAAATTGCAATTTACATCCTCAGCTGCGCTTCGGCCTTGCAATATAACTAGTCCGTAAATTGCTTCCTTTCTGGCCTCGACAGTAATGTACTATTAAGAACTTGCTGAACATGTTTACAAGGAATAAAATGATATTATTTAATAAATGATTATGTTTACGTGATACAGTTGTAATAGTTATGATGTCACGGAAATATTCCAAAATGAGTGTAAATAACACAGTTCGGAATTACCCCATCGTTATTTATTGCGATTTTTACCTGGTTTATCATCACCGTGATTAATTTGTAAACACTTTATCCGCCAGTATGTTTATAAGGAAGTATGTATCACTGTATACAGTCATGGAGCTGTAGCTGTGAGCATATACTATAGGCACACCGCGGACACACAAGAGCGTTGAATGTGAGTCGGGAGAACTCACACGCGTCAATTTCACACATTAGCAAAAGTTTTTCAAATGACCCTTTAGTATCCTCCTTAATGCTACAGCTCTCTTTCTCATTGTAGATTTCATAAAAAACGACTAAGGGATCAACGTCGGACAAACACAACGTACGGAAAATATGAAAGAATATTTGCGTGATGTTGGCGGTGCTGGCACACGGCTCGCAGTACGGGTTGGGGAGCGGCCTCGCGTCACAACACTCACCCCGTCCTGTTGTAGAGCACGTCGGCGGCAGCGGGCGACAGCGTGGGCCGCGTGATGTTGGCGGTGCTGGCACACGGCTCGCAGTACGGGTTGGGGAGCGGCCTCGCGTCACAACACTCACCCCGTCCTGTTGTAGAGCACGTCGGCGGCAGCGGGCGACAGCGTGGGCCTCGTGATGTTGGCGGTGCTGGCACACGGCTCGCAGTACGGGTTGGGGAGCGGCCTTGCGTCACAACACTCACCCCGTCCTGTTGTAGAGCACGTCGGCGGCAGCGGGCGACAGCGTGGGCCGCGTGATGTTGGCGGTGCTGGCACACGGCTCGCAGTACGGGTTGGGGAGCGGCCTCGCGTCACAACACTCACCCCGTCCTGTTGTAGAGCACGTCGGCGGCAGCGGGCGACAGCGTGGGCCGCGTGATGTTGGCGGTGCTGGCACACGGCTCGCAGTACGGGTTGGGGAGCGGCCTCGCGTCACAACACTCACCCCGTCCTGTTGTAGAGCACGTCGGCGGCAGCGGGCGACAGCGTGGGCCGCGTGATGTTGGCGGTGCTGGCACACGGCTCGCAGTACGGGTTGGGGAGCGGCCTCGCGTCACAACACTCACCCCGTCCTGTTGTAGAGCACGTCGGCGGCAGCGGGCGACAGCGTGGGCCTCGTGATGTTGGCGGTGCTGGCACACGGCTCGCAGTACGGGTTGGGGAGCGGCCTTGCGTCACAACACTCACCCCGTCCTGTTGTAGAGCACGTCGGCGGCAGCGGGCGACAGCGTGGGCCGCGTGATGTTGGCGGTGCTGGCACACGGCTCGCAGTACGGGTTGGGGAGCGGCCTCGCGTCACAACACTCACCCCGTCCTGTTGTAGAGCACGTCGGCGGCAGCGGGCGACAGCGTGGGCCGCGTGATGTTGGCGGTGCTGGCACACGGCTCGCAGTACGGGTTGGGGAGCGGCCTCGCGTCACAACACTCACCCCGTCCTGTTGTAGAGCACGTCGGCGGCAGCGGGCGACAGCGTGGGCCGCGTGATGTTGGCGGTGCTGGCACACGGCTCGCAGTACGGGTTGGGGAGCGGATTCGCGCCCTCCGCCGCGTTCGCCGAGTGGCAGCGCGCGCTCACGTCACAACACCGCGTCAGCACGCTCACCACCTGCCAAGGAATACGTATTTGTGTTACTTCCTACGTGTAAAAAAAATAGAGTGGCGTTCGGAGCAGACATGTAAAAGTATCACGACGACATGTGGATTTGTGGCATTTGCGTTTGTAAATTTTCCACAACTCGCACGCATTCGTCAATAGAGAAAATAGTTGAAACCGTATGAGCGTCCTGCGCTGTACTTTACGAAAATGGTCTTAGGTAGACGCCTAGACGCCAACACCAAAAGGAAAATCGCCCTAAATTATAATTTTTTCCAACAGGTAAGAATGAATTTCTAAGAATAATGACTGTTTAACTCCAATAGATGGCTCCACAATGAAACACACACTTCACTTTTATTCATGTATTTACCACCGCCGTGGTTCCAAAAACAAGCGACCCAAACATAGAGTACTTCTAACAATCATATGGTAATATGTATCAGAACAAATAAAATAAATAAATATGATGAACTCCTATGAATTTAAACAATGACAACTGATACAAAGCCAAATAACTGCAAAAGAAGTTTTTTACCTGGTGTATTTTGGCAGATTCTGGATACTGATATTTTCCAAGTGACGACGACGAATCATCCATACATACGGCTAGTACGATGTCTAAGATTTTCAGCTGAAAATAAATACAACATTTAATACACATTTTTATTCTATTCTTCTATCTTCTGGTGTGCTGAAACAAACTGTCACATTCACTTCAAAAATCGAGTTCGCAAGTTCACGATGTGCTCTTTAGAGTTGCAACTGTATCTCCTCACCCGTAGCAGCTGATGTTTCTCGGCCAGCCCCAGCGTGGCGTATGTGTGGAACAGGTTGAACAGCAGCGGCAGATGCCTGTGGTGATGGTCGGCGTGCGGCGGCGCGGCCAACGCTCGCGCGCTGCACAACACTTGGTCCGACAGAGAGAGTGCCTCCTCGCGGCTGCACCACGACCCGTAGCCCGCACTCACTAAAACAACATCGCGGCTGGCATATTTTTAAACTTAACTAAACATTTGCTATGATATTTAAATAGTTTAAAAAAGAAAAGATTCGATACTGAAATTTGGTAGGAAGCACAAATTTTGACGTGACAACGTCTTAAATTAGGTTGCGGCTGGGAGTCACTTATGAAAAAGTGTAACGCTCGGTAACGTTACGATGAGTCACCGAACGAGAGAGAGGCCCGCCGAATGCCTTGCGTCTCTCTCCCACTCAACTATGATCGGTATGCCGCGCGCGGTCTGCCGCGCGCGGCAGATTATATTCATATCAATAAATATTCTACCGAGAAAAAGACGTTGTCACGTAAAATCTTCGCCCGTAAAACCGACTTTACAGGCAACCATTTTTTTTACTTTACCTTTCATCCCGGGAACGCTTTTTCCCAGGATGAAAGGTTGTCCTTGATGAAAGGTTGGTTGAAGGATGTCCTTCTCATTACTCCTAACTATGTGTATGCGAAATTTCAGGAAGATTGGTTCAGTAGATAGGGCGTGAAGAGGTAACAAACAAACAAATATACACTCTTGCATTTATAATATTTGTTGATATGTTGGGATAATTGGGATTTCGTTTTAAGGCAAAAGAAATAATTGATAAACAAATTCGTTAAAACCCTCATTAGTTTTAAATTATTTACTATACTACAGATATTTGCTTATGCAAAACAACATGCAAATATTAATTCTTAAAGCAACAAACCTGGCGGATCTTGCATTGAGAAATGCGCCAAAAAAACTATAATCTTCATAAAAACTATTCTTACTTCAGCTGATGGGCAAGATAATAAATAATCACATAACCTGCAAAAAAATGAAACTACATTATTATGGTGGCCTCAAATAAAACAATTCACAACATTTTAATTTTTTATAGGTACCTCAAATTGTTAACTATTTTGAAGTTTATGTTTTAATAATACGGTTAAAAAAAATCGACCATTTTTATCGCTTATTTATCGAAATATTCCCAAAAAACTTTGTGCAGTCCCAATGGCGGATTAACGTCGTGTATACCTTTGCGCATTTATACAGTATAATTAAAAAATGGAGGTGTCAAATGTCATTGTCAAATCAAATAAAGAGATAGTCTGTGGTTTGAGCATTCCTATCATCCTCCTCCTATCACCTTAGATCATGTACCTATAGATGTACAAATAGCATGGCGGCACATGAGACAGAAGATGGACTTTCCTATTTCGCCATCTCATTTTCGCAGGAAATGACAAATCCAAAGAATTTATATATAACACTAGAATGCTTACGGAGGACAAAAGCCGTTCCCGAAATTATACCTAAAGTTTGTAGGTATCTCTTTCTAGTAAGTTGTATAATATTCAAGAGGAAAAGGGACACCTACAAATTTTGGACCTTTTTCTGGAACGTTAGGTATTTGTATGTAGGCTTTAAAGAAAAATCAACTTTGCAGTAGAGTAATAAGGATTATTTTGAATGTTGTTTTTTGCGATTATTATTATTCGTAAGCATTCTAGTGTTGTATATAAATTCTTTGGACAAATCATAACTACATCTATATTATTTCTAAATCTATGTTATCACCACTACCAACCGAAAACAAAAACAAACAAACGTCAAACGTCAATCGTGACAATGTCAATTTCATTATTTTTATTTTTTTTAACTCGTGTAGGCAAAGGTAATGGGTTTATAAATCCTCTAAAGCATTTTTTGAATTTACAAAATTTTAAAAATATTTTTCTATAACTTAGATCTAAAATATCACGAAAATAAAAAAAAATACGTGTTCCCTAGTTTTCAAAATACTATTTACTGAGCATAAGAAAACAAATGGCAAAAAAAATGAAATGTTGTCAATTTACGGCAGGGAAATATTGGTAAATTATTTTGGTTTAACTTTAGGTTTGTATAGTACTTTTCTTAAACTTACGAGGAAAATTTTTCATTTACACAGGAGAACGATAATAACATGTTCTTTGCCAGTCCAGAATGCTTCTATATTGTCTGCCTAAGTCCGGAGTGAGTCTACTAATGTTTAGTTTTTTAAGTAATAAAGGTATTTTCGAGTGTTATAGTCAAGTGCAAGAAAAGTATTTGTTTCAATATTAAATATAAAACATTTATACACTAACCTATGAGGATGTTTAAAGAGATCTGTCGCAAACCAAGCTCGGACTGCTTGTGAACATCTAAGGTGCTGACACAGAATATCATGCCTGAAACGATAACATATAGGTACAGTACATATAGTAATAAATATTAGGTCTTAGTAAATTATGTAGGTATTGCATTTGTCATTTTGTAGGTATTGCAATCAAATTAATTTTGAAAGTAGATTAACGATAGAATGTAATAAGTTGAACGGTTCTCTATTCATCTTTCTGACAAACATTACTGCCTTAGTGTAAAATGTAAGTAATGTGCCAGATTTGCTAAATAATTGGTGGTGAAAAAAATTACCAGTCAGCAGCGGGCCCTCGTAATGTTTTCTTTGTATGAAATCCAACTAGGAATAAAAACTTTGTCGCTAACTGCACAGCCAACATTGACATTTCCTCATGTTCTGGGCCCTGAAATGATTTCATATGTTAAATTTCGTTTTTTAATTACAAATCAATAAATGTTATAAATAAAATATATTACCCAAACTGCATTTTGTGAACCAGGCATTATTTGCAGCCTCATAAAACATAATTTTTTCATAAAATTAAAATGTTCGAGGCTAAATTGGTCCTGATTGTGTGAAAATGCTATGTTACTGCGTCGCACTGATAGCCAGATTGGCCGAGGTATGGCACTTTCCCTAGAAAATGACAAACAATTAAAAAGAAGAACAATAAATAATTAAATAATATCGAAAGACGAATGAACATTTGCCTACTTACTTCAAAGTCATATTCTTCATGGACTGTTCAAGACTAGAATTTTCTATCGTATCCTTTCTTGTATAAAATAGCATATATGCATTCCACCATCTTTTCTGCCGTTTATACACCCTCTTTAACATTTGATCAAACACCTAGAACATTTTTACAATTTGTCACTAAACAATAAGGGTGCTCACATAAAGAAAGCAGGTATCAGTTTACTACGATAAGGTATATAACTACATAAGACAAATTAAACAAATAATCTCAAAGCAATCTGAAATAAATAAAAATCAGCAGCTCATTATGTCTAACAAAATAAATATTGCCTTCGATCATATATTAGGTAGATGCACGCTCCCATACCAAATCAAACACTAAATCAGAGAAAGGAAATGTATAGATAGGTACATCCTCATCTATTTAGAAAATTAGATTTAATTTTGATATTTTAATTTTGTTACAATTTTTTTTGATAACATTCCTCATCGTCGCATATTCACTGTTCATGACACTGAGCGACAGAGTGAAATAATGATAATTTCGTGATGATTGATATCATTTTTCAAGCAGCGATCGCGCATCTACTTCTACTATTATTATATGATCGAAGAATATTGCCTAAGTACTGATTCATGATAAGGTACGAACGATCATCACACCCTACGGATCCCTAACACTGACTCTGCTTTCAGTCTGTAAGCACCGCACGAGTGTCGTGGCATCCCTCAAGCGACAATATTCACCTCGCCCATGTACTCGCCGCCGAAGCACTGCGCCTTCATCTCCTCGTCGTCGTGCATGGCGCACTCGGACACGTCGCCGTCGTCCAGCTTCACCCATCGACCCGTTTCGCTGCCGTTGTCTCTGTATAATTAGTTCTACAGTGAGATAACAATAGGTTACTTAGAAGCTTAGTCATAGACTACGTTAACTAAGATTAGTTCGCGCCCTAGCCCAATTAGGAAGAATAGTTCTTTTCAAGTTACATGCTTAGGTAAGTTACTTCCACATATGTCATTCGACGACTTAAGTGGACTAAGGAAAATGTAAAAAGCGAAGGATTCTGAGACACGATATGATGAAAGGTCAAGACGGGATTTTTTTTCTAAGTTGCGTCTAAGGCATTTAGATATTCATCAGAAACAAAACAAACAATGAAAATTGTACATATGCCGCCACACAGCAGTTCTGGCATTGTGTTTCAGTTTTAAAGGTGACAGGTACAGTGAAGTATTTGTGTACTGTGGCGAGACAACCCAGACCACGAGATGGGAGCACACGTCTTTCGCGGCATATTCTTAACTTCCAATGTATTTTCCCTTTTTTAACACGCTCTTATTAGCTTCACCTGTATGTTTGCTTGCTTGTTTGTAACCAACTTCTTTGAACTTAATTTTGACCCACTTTGAACGGTCAGATTTAATTCAAACTTTGTAGAACTATCAAGAACCGATGACAATACAATAACTCGATAAGTTTATCTCTAAAAAGTGGAAAATAAATATAGTTAAAAAATAAAACTAAAAAAACACTTTTTAATGAGCAATCGAACTAAAAAACGAAAAATAAATTAAACCAAAAAGCGTGTGGGGTGCTCGACAAATGAAAAATATGGCACAAGCACCCCACACGCTTTTTGGTTTAATTTATTTTATCCAACCAGTTGCATTATCAGCTGGTTGCTTCGGAGCCCAGGGTCTGTTTTACTGCATCTTAACATTACAGTAGTACAATACACAGGAGTGGAAGATAGATGCAGCACGAACCGAACTGAGCCGATCGCTCGAGCCGATCATGACTCTCTTGTTCGTCAAAAAGGTATTGGTGCAAACCGCAGCCTGCAGCAAGCTGTAACTGACCTAAGCAAGACGTATGAGTAGTAGTGTCCGCCGGAGGCCTGCCCCGAGTGCACCACGATGCCGCTGAGCTGGTAGTGCGTCTCGGGCGTGTTGTCGCCGCCCTCCCACAGCGCCGCGTCGCCCTCGGCCCGCGCCAGGCCCCACGCTGGACAAACCAAATCTCTTTATTTGCATGAATTTATGTACAAAATGATGGTTTAACAATATGAATGTGCGAATACATTTAACCTTAGTGAGGCGTGCAAATCTATCATGTCTAAAAATACTCAATTATAAGGATAAAAAGTTTAAAACATAATGTCAATTTTATAAGTCAAAATAATAAAGTCAACATGTTATTTCATCATAATTTCCAAATTGCTTGGTACTTGTATAGCAATTATTGACCGAGCGAGCGAAGCGAGCGAGAGTCTCCATTTCGAGACTGGCAAATTTTGCTTTTGTCCGGATGTCTGTCTGTCTGTCTGTCTGTCTGTTTGTTCCGGGCTAGAGGTCGCATTTCTGAACGGATCTTAATGAAACTTGGTACACG
Organism: Apomyelois bistriatella; assembly: GCA_947044815.1. Classification (NCBI taxonomy): domain Eukaryota; kingdom Metazoa; phylum Arthropoda; class Insecta; order Lepidoptera; family Pyralidae; genus Apomyelois; species Apomyelois bistriatella. The sequence continues at coordinate 6,547,542 of OX345691.1, forward strand.
TGTTCCTTGATTTATTTGCAATTTTTTATCGAGAGTTTTTTTTGATTATAGGGAAAAGGGGGGAAAAAAGGGGGAAGTTTTCTGTGACGTTGTTTACGAACGGATCTTAATGAAACTTGACACACGTGTCCCTTGATTTATTTGCAATTTTTTGTCGAGAGCGTTTTTTGATTGGAAGGAAAATGGGGGCAAAAATGGGGGAAGTTTGCTATTTGTTATATTGCATATACCACTGGCCGCATGGTACTTGTTCTTTTACAACTTTGCGCTTTGAATTCGTTTTCGGTCATTTATTTTTATTTTTATTTTAATTTTTTTTTTTTTTTTTTGTTTTTATATGACTGTATATTATGACCGTCTGACCAGAATAGGATAATATGGCAAGATAAAAAAAATATAGAAAAAATCCTATTGAGAATATACGAGGGAAAAAATTAACAGAATAAGAAAAACCCTATATATACTCTATATAGAGTAAAAAAAAAACGAAAAGGGGGTTAACGGATGAGGTTCGCGAGGTCTACTGTTCACAGAACCACTAGTAGTTTAATACGAAATATCATACACTACATACTGAACCTAAGACGCTAAAATTTATTAGTTTGGTAGATGATAGCGTCGACTAACCCAGATTTCCTGGCAGTCGGTCAGAAGTGCAAGGAAATTTTGACTCTGTCCCTTAGTCGCCCGTATATATCGAATCTCAACCCTAAGCTAGTGGGACTACGGCAACAGTGGGACAAAAACAGTGGAACCACGAGACAGAAGAATCAATAATTATTGTTTAAACTTACCAGTATATGGTTCCACGTCTAACTCCCGCGGAAATTCAAAATAATCATTAAATTTTATTGCACACACTTTTTCAAAGTCATATTCGAATCTTTTTAACTGTATAACTAACACTGGAGGTAGTTTGTTTAGACATAATCTTTTTACTGTGACCACCTGAAACAAGACAAATTCACACTGTTAAAATGTGTTGCGGGAGTAGTTTAGCATTATTATTTAAAAACTGTTTTGAATATAGATTTATCTACTTCCAACTAATATTAAAAATGCGAAAGTAAATTTGTTACACCATATGACATGTATATTTTCGGTCTAGTACTCGGTAGATGGTATATTTTGTTATTAGAAAATGATTGTATAACAAATAGATAGAATTGAGCATTCTGTTTTTGTGACTCGTTACAGATATTATGAGTATATTAATGATGCAAGGTCTAGGACCAAATTGTGATAAACATTTTAAAATATACATTTCTATACACACCACACAAAGATCAAGAGCACTTACCTTTTTATTACATTTATCACAGTGATAGGCGTCCGCCCCCTCCAAAAGCTCGCCGCGAACATAAGCTTCCAACGACTCTTGCAATCGCGACATGTTCCGAATGTCCAGGGATACCACACTGAATGGTTCTTCTTTGCAATATCTACAATGATAAATAGCTTGTAATGTATTTGCACTGCGCCTTCTTTTAATACTTCTAAATACTAAACGCTAAACAAGAGACCACTAATGTAAGTTGATGTCAACACTATTTTACACATACTTTGGTAAAAGTTTACATATAAATTGATTATTCAATTCACTTTTCAAACTAAAAGGTAAATAAATATGTTTTGATGCTATAGAGTTTTATTTTAAAGAATGTTGTACTAGACATTGGTTATATCTTAAACCTATTTTAATGTTTCACTTTTAAAATAAATTAACTCACCTATGAGGACAGCCTTTACAAATTTTTTGATCGGAGTAAGTGCCGCCCATCGTCTTGGCCATCAGTTGTTCTTGGTTCAAAGATTTTAAAGCTTCGTCTAATGACTCGACTAGAGACATGAAAAATTCAACGGCATCTTGTTGTTCTCGCAAATTTACTGGTTCGCCTTGGAGACTAAAATAAAATATAAAGAAAACATAGGTATATTTATTGTTCATAGAAACAAAAATAATACCTCACAACGCCGAAAATTAAAAAAACATACTAAAATATTATTCTACATTATAAGAAACCCCATTGGAAGTATTAAATTCATGGTACTGTTAATATTTTAAATATATTTCAAAAGTGTACACAAAGTACGAATAGTTACTCACCGAAAGTGCGCCCATAAACCTCTAGGGACATAATACTGTAGTTTGCTATAGTGTAAATGAGCAAATATTGCCTGGACTTGTTTTAAAATTGTGATGTTGTAATCGCTGTTATTCTGAAACACGAATAAAATTCATAAATAAATATAAAACTATTGCCTTGACTTAAGTTTAGTTCGAGAAAAACACAACTTACTTCAATATTATTTTCAACGATTGTGTGATGTTGACTCTCCCCAGAGAAATCTTCATTTGGATCGGTAGCCGCTCCTAAACAATAAATTAAAAATGTTAAAAGTCAATGGTGCCAACGGTACGACGGGTATACATGCCAGATAACAGTACTCTGACCTAAAATCGTTTAGTAGTCTAGTATAAAATATAACTTTTAACTAGCACATAAGGTTTAATTCACCTTGCACTGTGAGCAGTGCGTCCCGCACTGCGCGCACGCAGTACAGCTGCTGCAGAACAGAGTTCATGTAGCAAGTGGCGCCCGCGTTCTTGAGTCCCACCAGGCCGGCCGGCGGCCTCGGGCCCACACACGGCATGTATTCCCATTCCGACAACGGCATGCTTGATTCTGAAAACAGTTCGCTTTGTAAATCAAATATGAATTTCACTAATTTATATTATAAAGTAGACAGACCCTAGGGCCATAAGACCTTAGACCACGTTTAGCATGATGATAGTTTAAACAGGAAATCAATAGTGATGGGTTGCTAGCTGCATCGCCTATGTCATGATTCCCCCATTTGCCGATTAGGCACTGTCTACCCCGTAGTCGGGTAAAGACGTGACTATATGTATGTATGTACATTATAAAGTGTTTAAAAAGTTTGGCAAACGACGTCAGATGGTAGAACAACCTCATTAGATTCGAGACATGAGACAACACGATAAAAACAAAAAATATTGCCTACATACAGAATCATAATGCTATAGTGCTTAATTAAATGGTGCCAAAAACACCAAAACCAGATTAAAATGGATATTCTAGCTGAACATCATTCCAAAGGTAATTTTCGTTCATTTTGGAAAAATACCAAAAAAGAGAACCAAGGACCTGGCCTGCCTACTTGCGTCGACGGTGTTAGTGGCAACAGGGAAATAGCGAACTTATTCAAAGATGTGTTCTCTGTCAAGCCAATGTCCATCGATGGGCGGGCGACTTCCAACGCTGAGACCAGTGTCACAGAGCTGGGGTTAAGATTTACAGCTAAAGAAGTCTCCACTGCAATTAGTTCAATCTCAAAAGGCAAGTCCCCCGGCCTCGATGGTTTAAGTATTGAGCATCTTAAGAATGCAGGCCCCCACCTGCCACGTATTCTGGCAATGATGTACACCCTTTGCGTGGGACACTCGTATCTACCGGAAGAGCTGATGGGAACGGTTGTAGTTCCTATTGTTAAAAACAAGACTGGTGATGTATCTGACAAGACCAACTACAGGCCGATCTCATTAGCTACGATAATCGCCAAGGTGTTTGACGGCATGTTAAATGCACACCTAAATAAGTACTTTACACCGCACGACAATCAGTTTGGTTTTAGGCCTAAACTCTCAACTGAGAGTGCAATTGTGTGCATGAAACATGCCGTCAGGTATTATGCAGACAGGAATACACCGGTGTATGCCTGTTTTCTGGATTTTTCACAAGCGTTCGACTTGGTTTCCTATGAGGTATTATGGGAAAAACTGCACAAAGCCAATTTGCCTCCAGAGCTGATCAACATCTTTAAATACTGGTATGGAAACCAAGTCAATAACGTGCGATGGGCAGGTGCCTTGTCGGATGCATACAGGTTGGAGTGTGGAGTGCGGCAGGGAGGGTTGAGCTCGCCGACACTCTTCAGCCTGTACATTAACGGACTGATCGAGGCGCTCAGTAGCCGCCGTGTCGGTTGCATTATTGATGATGTTTGTTTTAACAACATCAGTTATGCAGACGACATGGTCTTGCTCAGCGCGTCGATTGGTGGCCTCAGGGAGCTCGTCAATATTTGTGAAGGCTATGCTAAAAGTCATGGCCTAAAGTACAATGCCAAGAAGAGTGAACTGATGGTCTTCAAGGCCGGTAACTGTTGTCCGACAGAGGTGCCACCCGTGAGGCTGGGCGACGTGACTCTGAACCGTGTAGACCGTTTCAAATACCTTGGTCACATCGTGACTGAGGATTTGAAGGATGATGCAGATATTGAGCGCGAACGGAGGGCCTTGTCGGTGAGAGCCAATATGATAGCTCGTAGGTTCGCATGTTGTACTAGACAAGTAAAAATAACGCTTTTTAAGGCCTATTGCACTTCGTTTTACACTTGCAGCCTGTGGGCTAGGGCACTCTCGACGCTCGCTAGACTCCCTTCGCGTTCAGTATAACAATGCATTCAGGGCGCTGCTGCGGCTGCCTCGTTTCTGCAGTGCGTCAGGGATGTTCGCTGAGGCGCGAGTGGACGGCTTTCAAGCCACGATACGTAAACGAGCGGCATCCATGGCGCGCCGGACGCGGGCCAGCGGCAACAGCCTCCTGACAGTGGTAGCGGATCGCATGGACGGACCATACATGATAAATTGGATCAAAGTGCACGTCCCTGTGGTCCGCCAGGAGCGTAGATATTAAGTCATTTTAAAAAAAATCAATATTTTACTAACATAGGATAGGACAAATTACTAACAAATATGGACTATTTTTATAAAACTAAAATGTCTGAAATAAATAAATTGAATTGAATTGAATAAGATAACAATTAAAGACTTGAAACTTAGAGCTTAGGCGGATTTAATGTTGAGCAATATCTTCCAGTCAACCCTGTTGTTAGTGTAAAACCGGTTACCGCTATAGAACATTAGTTCGAGCAGGGCGGCCAGCGCCGCCATGTTGGGCACGCAGCCGTGCACGAGAGCCAGCAGCAGGTCGGCGGCGGCGGCGGCGGCGCCCGCCGTGCGGCACAGCGGCGCCGCCGGCTCCGGCTGCGGGTCGCCGTCCTCGCCCGCACTGCGCGACACGCCCGATTGACAGTACGCCCACGAGTATGGCCAGAGGAACTCTGTTGTCACCTCCTATGTAACGAGATATGGAAATATATGAAAGTAAAGTGACCCTCAGAGTCGATGAAGACTCGAGATTCGGCTCGAGCTTTATTGTGAAGGTTCGAATAGCGACTCGAGTTCGAGCTCTGTTTGAAGCGCGCGCCGCGGCTTAAGCGGTCCTTTTGAGCTTTTAAGTTTCTCGAGTCTTTAAGGCTCGTCAGCCGTTAGAACTCGAGCCTTCAAAGCTCGCAAACTTTTAGAACTCGAGCGCTAAAGGGCTCGTGAGACCACCGAGGGCACCGACTCAAAGCTCGAACTCGAAAATTTCTCACAACACTACCAATTCGTAAATTGCAATTTCGGCCGAGGCTTGTATAGTACTTTACTTTCTCTGAAATCCTCTTGAGATGAAACAACATCGTATAAAATTTTAAAATGGCGTCAACAAGAAGCCAGCATTCACTGTGTTCTTTTTTCAAACTTTTTGAAATGTTCATACATATTTTTAAACGATAAAAGAACTAATGGTTAGTACCAACCTAACAAAAGTGTCCAAAAATTTCCATTAACGACCCGCTAGAATAGGTTTTTTTTGGTAGGCTGGTCAGAGTGAAACAAAAAAACCTAATGTAAGAAAACGTGTAAATTAAAAAACCTACATTAGCGGCCGGCAATTTTTTTTTTTAAATTACATTGTTGTCTTAGGCCAGCAATGAGTCTATTGACGTATTGTATTTTTTAAATAATGTAGCTATTTCCGAGCAAGGAAAGTAAATACTTTTTCATGTCAACTACCGAAACAATTTTGAAACAACTAGACTGAGATCATAATTGGAATTCTGGAGAAATCAAAATCAACAAACAACCCATCTAAACTTACATTAAAAAAACAATTAATTTACCTTTCATTTTAGGTTTTTAAGTGCCATTATGTGGTATCTCAAATTAAAAACAGGTATTTTATTTTATATTTGCTGATAATTTTAACTGTCCAAATCTTAATTATTTTGTGTTGTATAAAATATGCGTGTAAATTTTTGTAAAAAATAAATTTAAATTATAATATAACTTTTGTAACTTAGCCATACCTTGATTAACCCAGAATCCTTATGGTCTGGGTGAGCGCCATACTGATACTTGATTTGTGCGGGGACGTGTGTAAATAATTCTTTGGTCAAATTAAGGTGGCCTTCCAGAAGCGTGTCGTCAAGTGTCTCGGGGTTTGCCCGGACCGCTCTTAACCACGCGACCTACGAATAAAACATATGAAAATAAAATGACCTATAACGGAAACGGTAGATGCGTTCCCAGCTGTCATTTACGAATCGAATACGAATATTGAGAAGAACATTTCACCATTTCAGCCACAAGTTTACTGCTTTGAAGCAGCCTAAATCCCGCATCAGCAATCATTAGTAATCTTAACAAGAGCATAATATACCTATATAATAAAAATATAAAATTATCCAAAACACAGACGTATTAATATGTTACGCACACCTAGGACCACAGCAATATCATTAAAATTTAATACATCGTACATTTCATATCCTTGGAGCGGTAATAGAATTTCACGCTTTGGGTCGTTTAAATGCGTAAACACCTTATTACCATATCTTTGGTGTCCACCGACGCTTCTCTTTTGTTTTGTACAAGGTAACGAAATCGAGGCGTTTATAAGAAACACACAAGAGAAACAGTTCAGTCTTGGAATTAAGAACTCTGTAACTAAACATGATAAAAATGTAGTAAAAAATTTAATTAAAAATGTTTAAGAACATATAAAGTGGGTGAGTGTTAACAGTATAAATATTTTTTAGAAGAATGAGAGTAAAACTATGTCACATTATCGTGAGCGATTATAATTATTGACACAAGGTTTACATTGGATTAAATGCGACAACGGCGATAGTATTATTCTTTTACAACCTGATCGACATTAGATTATGTATAAAATGTAATTGCAATTTTTATGGTCTTACATACAATCAACTTTCATGTAGCCAGAAATATGACATCTATATTCAACGGCATCAAGCATATTGTTTAATTTGAATATATCATCAAATACAAAGAAATCCATACTTGTTTTACGTCGATACACACGATATATTATTAGTGTTCATAGTTTTGCTTAACAGATTATTTCAATAAAATCTAAGAATGTCTTAGTTGAATTGTAAAACAACCGCTATTATTGTATTTTTCTGTCGTAGGTTCCTAATACCATAACTGTTACACCTGTGAACAGTTAAAATATCGCCAATGTATAGTCTGTACAAATACAATGTAGCAAATATTTTGAGACATCTATTTAGCCGAATGCATAATCGGCGCTATGAGATTCGTAAATGCTAAAAGACGGAGGGAGTTATTTAACTATAGACAATTTTGATTTTCAGATAATATGAGTAGGAAAATCTTTAGTAGATGCAACCTTCTCATGTTTGTCACGTTATGTGCCAGCAGCTTCGTATTTTGGTCAGCTTTCGACACGAATGAAAATAGAGACAATTATATTAAAAAATATATATTGGACTACCAATTATTAGAGTCTTCAGATTTTAAACAAAGATTCACAATTCAAACTCAGGGCTGCCAAATACCGGCCATAACGCCATTAGATCCAAGTATAAAAAAATTTATTACTTCCCCAAACCCGGAAAAGTGCGCTAAGACTTCTGCTACTTTGTTGGATCACAATAAGACACACATATGGACAAAGAAAGAAATAGCTCAACGATATGGCGACGTCCTATCATGTTGTTATAGAGCTTTTAATCGAACACGATATGTGTGGCTCGGACATCCGTCCATTGATGAAAGAGTTCAATATGATAAATGCATAAATTTCTCTGACCATATCTTGGTTAACAATGAATTTGTGCGTGTGACTTGTTACCACTCATCTAAAATAATTCATGATCAGTTCTTTTTGTTTGCAAACAAAAAGAAATTTATGGTACATAAAGATAAAGAAAAAACGAATGAAACTGGATACAATGTTTTGGTCATGGGAATTGATGCAGTTTCACGGCTAAATCTCTATAGAACTATGCCAAAAACAGTCAAATACTTAAAATACAATGGTGCTGTTGAAATGATCGGCTACAATAAGGTGGGCGACAATACATTTCCAAACTTAATCCCTATGTTACTAGGTATCTCCGTAGAAGAGTTGCCTACAACTTGTCTCCCGCATAAGCATTCCACATTCGATAACTGTCCCTTCGTTTGGGAGTGGTTCAAACAAGCTGGGTACTACACTGCATTTGGTGAGGATAGCTCAGATTTGGGCACATTTAATTACTTAAGAGCCGGATTTATTGACACCCCCACAGATTATTATCTTCATACATTCTTCAGTGAAGTAGAAAAAAATAAAAATAAAACAAAAAAAAGTATATGCTCGAACGATAAATATTTATTTCAAATGTTACTGGATTATGCTGAAGATCTGACTAGCTTATTAAAATTCTCCAAACTATTCGGATTTTTTTGGGAAATCACTATGAGCCACGACTACCTCAACAACGCTGCAGCAATGGATGAGAGTTATTTAAAATTTTTGAGAACAATTGAAGAAAATAAATATTTAGAAAAAACAATCCTGATTTTAGTCAGTGATCACGGAATGCGATGGGGAAAGATTAGAACCACCAAACAAGGTAGGCTGGAGGAACGCTTGCCTTTTGTGTTTGTATTAGCACCACCTTCTTTTCGGGACAATTATAACGTAGCTTTTAATAATCTTAAAATAAACAGTAAACGACTTACAACTCCTTATAACTTGCACGCTATGATGAACGACTTGGTAAATCTAGACAATATAAACAATGCGAATATATTATCAAGAAGTAATGATATGTATTGGAATCATAGAAAAATTAGTTTATTTCTGCCTATACCTGGTAATCGAACATGTCAGCTGGCGGGCATTACAGACCACTGGTGCACATGTCATAAGGATATCCCAATATCAACAGAAAATGTATTAGTGAAAGAGGCATCAGAATATTTAATTAATTATCTGAATCAGATGTTAAATGCATATGAACCGTGTGCCCAATTGAGTATAGCAAAATTGATGGAAGCAAGAGAAATAGTGGTAGGAAAAGCAGAAAAGAATGAAATGGGTTGGCGGGAGTTGTTGATTGTGGTGCGAACTAATCCAGGAAATGGTGAATTTGAGGCCACGGTGCGATACTACGACGACCGGCATTGGGCGATGGCGGGACAAGTGAGCCGGCTCAACCTGTATGGTAACCAAAGCCATTGCATTGATGATAGCCTACTTAAGTTGTATTGTTACTGTGCGTAGCACGTTTATCAGTAATAATAATAGCAAATAAATGTCATCAATATATTTTTTTGCTTAAAATAATTGGTACATATCTTTTTTACTTATAAATTTATATTAAAATTTTTAACCAAGTAAATATAATTATTATTTTTGTTTGTATGCGTTAAGTGTAATGTTACAGAATGATTAACAAAAAGTCATACTTAAAGTAATATATTCAGGATCATTATATCAAATCTATATGCAAAAGTAAATATCTTGCACTGCTTCGTATAGCCTTCTGACTAGACAAAGTTTGCTACAGATTTGACGTTTTTGACTTGACTCGACTTAAATAGTAGGTTAATAGTAGGTAGGTAGGTGTGTTAGAACTCATGTTAGACTGTTTTTAGTTACCCTTCTCATATAAAATCGCTAAAACAGTCACAGGGCCGTAAAACATATAAATAATAAAGATGAGAAGATATTTGAGTTTAGCCCTTAATATTACTAAGAAACCTAAGGGTATAGGCAGCCACATGGGTGAAAAACATGAAATGAGATAAATCCAAAAAGAAAGGCTAGACATACAGACAAGCCGGAGTAAATACTTCAACGAGGAGACCCAGATCCCAGCTGGACCGGGATAACATTAAATTTAGATTAGAATGTAATTTGAGCATTATCGTTGTACCGACCTCGTACACCAGGTCGTCCAGCGTGCGCGCGGTGGGCCCGGCGAGCGCGACGAGCCGGCACAGCAGCTGCAGGAACTGCTGCGCGTGGCGAGCGTGCGCGCGCAGCCGCGGGCCCGCCGCCGCGCCCGCGCCGCCCAGCGCGCCCAGCGCCGCGCGCGCGCCGCCGCCCCCGCCCCACGCGCACATCGCTAGCAGCTGCTCGGCGCACGACACGCGCACCTGAACACGATCCACCGACAGGCTGTCAACGTTTATTCTGCGCCCGTAATAATATGTCGAATCGCTAAAATCGTTCTCAAGTTATGACACGCACGACTGAGGGAACTGATTTATATAACGCTTTGAATGACGCAATCGCAGGCGAAATACTACTTTAATTTTGTGGGCCGGTAACAAATAATAACGCGAATTCGTCTGCATAGAATTTATAAACTAACGTGTTAATTTGATAGGTTTTATTATTAATGCGAGAAACCTCCCCAAAACAGACAGAGAGACAGACTTCACTAATACCAACATTGATTCTGTTCAGAAAACATTTTATTACTAAAAATAAAGTATCTACATAAAATACTTCAGTAGGAACAAGTTATAATACTAAAATTATAAAAACATATTTCAATGAACTTACTTGAGGATTGGGGCAGTCGATCATAAGATAAAGAGCGGTATCTTGCCACCAACTTTCGTGTAAAAGTGTATCCAAGTGTAATCCACCAAGCGCCATACAGATCGTGATCACTTCCATACATTCTCGAACCACTAAAATAAAATATTATTTTTTATATTGATATTAAATACCTTAAATTAGCACTATATTTTTTTAATGCACAACACATTTGAAGTTTAATGCAAAATTACATATTATGTAAGAAGACAAGCAAAACTGTAGATATTGATAATAATGTTGTTGTAGTAGAATATGAATCCTATACTAGTACAAAGGAAAACTTTTAATGTGACAATCCTATACTGTTACATACAAAACCACACCCACGCTCACTCATGCGACATTCTTTCTAAATCAAAGCACTACTAAACACACCATACGAAGCCATAAATATAAATTAGCCAGACGAGAAGAAGAAAGCAGTTTCTGGTAGGACGACGATGCTTAAAAATCGTGTTCTAACGCGAGCGCGTACAGGGCGCGCACTGTCGCCTCCTCAGCGACCATCAACAAGCAGTGACCACTCACGTGTGACGTCATCGGGGTGCACGCCGCCCGTCGCTCGGTCGCAGGGCTGCGCCACAGAGAACGCGAGCGCGTACAGGGCGCGCACTGTCGCCGCCGTCGGTAGACGCCACCACAACAACGACGACACTGACTCGCTGTCTTCACAACTCGTCACCACCTGCAAACATATTTATCTTTATTAGATCATCACTCATCATAAAAGAACAAATGAGTTCGTAATTTTTTTTCTTATAAGTTGAAAATTATGTAGGTTGTGACGCTGCTACCACTACTCCTGCAACCCGGACCAGCCACCCCTCACCGCGACGTCCCGAGCGCCCTATAAATGACTCGACTGTCGTCGATCGTTCTCTTTTTTTCTTCAGTCCCCAACTTTGTGCTTGTCCTATCCACGACCCTAACTTTAACTGTATCACTCTTGAAATAAATACCAGTGTTATATCTATATTTGACATTTTTTATTTATCTCGTATATCATCACTACATAGTATAAAACACGCTTTCTCTGGCCCTATGTCCCTTTGTATGCTTAAATCTTTAAAACTACGCAACGGATTTTGATGCGGTTTTTTTTAATAGATAAGTGATTCAAAAGGAAGGTTTTTATGCCCATGCGAAGCCGGGGCGGGTTGCTAGTCTCGTATAACTTTAACGTTATAAGGTTAATAAAATAATATTTCACCTGTTCACCAAGAGCGTTTGCTAGCTTCTCTGCAAGTGCTTTCACAATTAACTCGCAGTTATGATTAGGAACTGTCTGTAGTGCTTCTCTTAAAATAGTGACGTCAGTTCTAAAACAAAAGAGAAACCTTATCAAATGTTTCACAAATCGTTACTACAAATAATATATTCCATCATATTTACCTGAACTCCTTGTCTAATGTAGCGTCTGATCCGTCTGGAGCTAATATTTCAAATAAATGGCCTAACGTGTATAACGATAGCTTAGCTAGCCTGACTAGAGCTAAATATCCAACCCTGTAACAAATCGTTATTTTATAAAATACAGATTAAAAACAATTTAAATACTTTTTTTATAATGTAGTTTAGATATGGCTTACAAATAAACAGGAATAAATATATTTTTTCGTTAAATTACCTTCTAGTGTGTGGTGTGGCATCTTTCAGAAACTCGTCGTCTGAGAGGCACTGAACTAACAGAGGAGCTTTTTTCACACATGCCAACTGAAAGCTTCTACTTCGTTCCAATTTCGTGTCTGAAGATGGCATGACCATACTATATAAAACCTAAAATAAAGCAACAGATTCATTTACCAAAAAAATAAATACGCTGACAGTGTTTTATTATGTAATTATAAGGGGATTTTATAATATTGATAGAAACAGAATATTATTTTATACTACTAGTAGTTAAATAAGCTAACGACCCACCTAATGGTAAGCACTTATCATAGCCTAAAACGCGGTTTATTTTAGGCGCATTGTCGGCCTATTTATCTATATTTTATAGGGGAAGAATATCACTTATTATAAACTATACCAGACCGTGTATTAATTATGTACCTATTTTAAACAATAGTTTACCTCAATATTATAAGCAACTGTCGGTGGCGCAGGTCCATACAACATATCTCTTAACTTCGAGTCATCTCTACATAACAAAGCTTCCGTTAATTTTTCCACCTGTGAAAAAGTAAATACATGAAACAGAATGGGCAATTTTGTAGAACTTTATATATAAAATATGAAAAATTATGCATACCGTAAGTTTGTGTGCTGGACAAATCTGCGATAATAAATGTGCTGCTTCTGTGAGCTGTGGATGACCTTTCGTGATGCCAACATGCTCCAACTCTAATATAAACGGTATATACCACGAGCCTTGAGCAAATAGCTGAAAAATTAAATAAACCTATTTATGTGCCATAAACATGGTTTTTCATTTTTGGTCTACAAAGATAATGGGAATGTACGTGACATTCCCATTTCCCAAATTTGTTGTCAATGTGATATTTTATGCATGTACAGTTATATTATACACAAGAATGATTATAACAACTAAAGCAAACTCGCTAATAGTTACTACATTACACCACACATACACACACAAAAATACGTAGCGGCTTAAGTTTAACATATATCAAACGGTATATAAGACGTTCACGAGTATACATATATTGGCCGATATATTATTATAATTGCGTTCAAAAATTACTTCTGCATCAACCATAGAGTAGAGTAGTGAAACTTACACTTTTATATATTTTTCAGCCCGCATTCAAATTTAAAATTTGACATTGCTTCTTATAAGGATTATAAAAGTTGACACTCACCACGCCAGGCAGAGCATGTTCTGGGGTCGGTGGCAAGGGTGGTGAAGATGTACTGGAGTCACTACTGGACTCGTTTGAAGACCCGCAGCCGCCACTCCCACAAACTTGCCCATCGTAAACCTTAAGAAAAAGTAAAAGCAAGATAAAAAATGTGTTTAGAAAAAACAGCAATAAAGAGTTTCTGAAATATATAAACAATGCAGTATCTACATACCTTGGCTACGATTACTGTTTTATCCCGCAGTGGTATTTGAGACAGAATTTTGCGATCATGACTTGAATCTAACAACTCCCCATTTACATATAGTTCTAATTTATTTACATAAAGCTCTAATTTTATGTTACTATCTGATGCAGTTTTGAGCCTGAAAAAACAAAGGATATTAAAAGAAAATCTTCTTAACAGTTCAGAAGTTTGACACTTTTTAAAGTTCTAAAAATTACCTTCTTTGGATTGCAGAACGTAAAGAATGTAGAGTTTCATTTGAATGCGAGAACAATTCTATATCCTCAATTTGTCTTTGGCCAGTTTGAAAATTGAATCTGACTATAATAGTACACTGCCTCCCCCGCCCCGACCTGTAGGTCGGTAATATTTGCCGCTCCGCAGAAAATCTTCTATCACATTCATTTACATATTCCTGTATGGCACGAATTACCCTGCACATCCTTGTACAACTTTCTGTTGGATCTGAAAAAAAACGACCTTTATTGATCCCTGGGTAAAATAAAATATATACCGGTGATAGAAATAAATTAGTGTAAAATAATATAGGTTTCTTTTGTCTTTTAATAAAATAAAGTAATTAAGGACGCAGAAAAATTAATGTCACGGTTATGTATTTCATAAAATTACCACACCGTATTTTTTATTCATTTCTAAATAAATAGCCAATTTTATCTTGACAAAGCTAATAATCTGAATTAGGGAGGCCCCACACTAATCGAAGCTTCGCATCGGCTCGTGTGAGCGATACCGAGGTTGTCTAACCGGTTGAATCTGATTCCGCGTCGTTAAGTGTCGAGACTCCCTTACGAGACGTGTACATGTTTGCATGGCACGCAGACCGACCTTCCTGCAGCTCCATCTCCTTCTGCATGCGCTGCGTGCGCGCGCAGCACTGCGTGAGGAAGCTCTCGTGGTGCGGCGCGGGCGACAGCTGCGGGCCCACGCACGTGCTCACCTCGCGGAGCAGCTCGATGCCTCGAGCGGAGATCTCGTCCTCGCAGTCCGTTATTACCTTGACGAGTATTACATATTTACAATGCATCTGTCGTTATCGAGAATATCTTATTTTATAATATTCTTGTATTTTCCGATGGATGGAGGATATTTTTGTTATATACATTATTTTCGGCTATGGTTTATTTACATTTTATGTAAACGGGATGACCGCACTTTGGGATTTCGTGTTTATTTTTATATATTTGTTGCACCATAAAATAATATAATAATGTTTTAAAGATAATTCTGTTCTTGCGTAAGTCAGTTTAATGAATAAATAAAAAAAAACAAAAGTAGTTTTGAACTTATAAACATCTGATACCTAGCTATAATTAAATTTGTTTGAAAATTTAAAATCAACACATCTGAAAATAAATAAAAATACTCACCCTCCATAAATAATCTAATCCTATGAGATCAGCGTCATTGAGTAAGAAACTACGTCGCTTAATTTTCAGTTTACCTTCCTTAGAATTAACAGCTTTAAAAAATCTGAAATAAAGTAAATTTATCAATAAACAGTATTTTTTATCTACACATATTATATTTATATTAAATAGACGAAGAAATAAATTTTACCTTTCAAAACATTTTATACCCGCATGCGTCAATAAATTTGGCGGCAATGTCATTATATTTCTCCGAAAAAAATGTAGGCTAATGTTTGGATCTAAGTCAGGTTCCTCCCCCATTAGTTTACTGAACCATCGAAAACACGCCTCCCGATCCCCTAGGTGCGCGGGCTTCTCTGCGAGACACACCCATATTTGTTTTGCCTAAAACAACATTAAATATAAAAAAATATGCAGGTGATTGAAAAAAGTTTAAAATCTTAATGGTTTGAACAAACCTGTTCAGCACACAGCCATAACTGTCCATCTTTCAACAGAAACCTCAGAAAACTTAATCTTTCGTGGACTTGTGAAGAGTGTGGGTATCTGCCATCTGGCAACCAATTTTCCCAATCAATTTCACGTTCTTCTGTAAATAAACGATTATTTTATTTGAAGGTAAAAAAAATGTGTGATACATTGACAGCAGTACAACATTTACATCTTGTACAAACCGTCATTTCAACTGCAGACAGCAGCTTATATGTTAATAGAAACAATAGTGGTAAAATTGTTAATTTGCTACTCAGCGACAAGGTGACTCACCTGCCAGCTTGTTCCTCACGCCATCCATGTAGTGCGTGAGCGAGTCTGTGACTAGGATGACGAGCGAGTGCTGCGTCTGCAGCCGGTCGATGAGCCCCTGCCGCGTGATGTGCGGCCGCAGGCCCGTGCCGCCGCCGGCTTCGTACAGGCAGCAAATGTCGCGCATCATTTTCAATGCGGGCAATACCCATTTCTCATTTGTTTTTAGCTCTTCTACACATCTGCATAGCAAATAATGAACGTTAAAGCCCTGACAATTTCATAGATCCGGTGTAAGGCCGAAACAACGTTGGACGTCACGCTGTGAAGTTTTAACAAGTAGCGATTGTGAAGTGTTTTTAGCTCAAGTAGCTACACTGTACTGTACACCCGTAAACTTGCGGCGCTCTCAGAGTAACGACAATTTCTACTTGCAGGAATCAGTATGTAAAACCTTTATTGAAGAATATAGCTATTTATGACCAAGTAATATTGAAATGTGTCTTTCTGAAAAATTTATCTTGGCGCCAATATTGAAGATATTCTAGAAATAAGACAGTTATTTAAGACTCATTAAAAAACAGTCTGAAATTGTAAAGTTATGACACAATCATAAACGTAAAGTTTAAAAAAAAATCAAACACAAATTCACTTACTTATCGAGCCAAAGGGTTTTTTGTGCGTCACGATCTTGGCAACAGCTGTAGTCCAAAATCTTAATGAGATTAGCGAGCGCTACGTCCATGATTTCAGTACATACTTCATCAGAGTGAGCTAGGTTCCAGAATAAAACCAATACCTAAAATAAGTTCATAATCAAAATTAATGTATCAAGTCAAAACAATTAAAGAATTTAAAAAGTAAGTATATATACTTATATATAAAAATGAGTGCCCACCTTGTTTGCCATTACACCATCTTTATCGTCTTCTGCCAGCCTTCTAATGACTTCAAGTAATTTGTCACTTTGTTTTTTACTAGATGTAGCCCAGCTAGCCTGTGAACACAATCACATAATACTTGTTTACTCGGAAGTTAGTAGCATTATGAGTGTACAGTCGGCTGCAGAGAAATCTGACCCCCATGCTACCAGTATCACTATTGAAAACGGGTCTTATTTCTCTGGAGCTCACTGTACATGCTCTCTTTAAAGAATTACGTGATATCTTACCTTGAAGCAGTCAAATAAATGGTCAAGTTGATCAGGCGTGAAGTCCCAGGCGAGTTTGGCAAGCAAGTCGTGCAAGTTCTTCACAATTGCTTCGTGTTTTCCGTGCTGCGCTTTCCAAATCGCATCCAAGTCGTCTCTGGTAAGCGAGTTCTCTTTGATCATAAACCTGAGCATTTTCTCAAGCCGATCCACATACTGCGGCTGATGGAGCGAGTCGCGTAACACGATATCTACGACTTTATTTTCACGGATCCAACTCTAAAAAAGATTAAAATTGGGATTGCTATTATACTTGTAATCTTATATCTTATACTACCTTATACTAATAAGCATTTAGACAAACTTAGCTTCATTATCCATACTTCCATACTTAATATTATAAATGCGAAAGTCTGTCTGTCTGTCACCTCTTCACGGCTAAACTGCTGGACCAATTGTAATGAAATTTGGTAGGGATGTAGTTAACGACCTGAGGTCAAACATAGGCTACTTTTGGGCGCGATATAACCGAGTCCCACGCGGGGCGAAGCCGCGGGGAACAGCTAGTAATATACTAAAGCTAAGCTAAGTTTAATGCATCATCATCATAAATTTAAGAGCCAGGCTCTTGTCGGTGGAGTTTCTTACATACTCCTTTTTTAGAGAAAATAGTGTGGTGGTTTCTCCAGTTGCCTTCCACACCGTGGTTCATCGAGATTACTCTCGCTGATTTCTGGATAAAGCCCTTAAATTAAATGCAACTTAAAAAAACATTGGTCAGATTTTTAACATTCTTTCTACATATAATTGCCTGATTCTTGAATTAGAATTCGGTAAAATATGTTGTTCATTAGTTATAAACAATGTGGTGGATTTTGGAAGATGATGTGATTTGCATGAGTTTTTGTCGGAATAAATAACTTACCGTTATAACAGCAGGGGTGAGCCACTCCGGTTTTGGTTGTTGAGACATTGTACTTATAAGCTGGTTTATTTCGTTCAGAGCAGACATTTTCCCATTGAAAGACGACATTTGCAGCAGCCGCAAAATCATTTTCAATCGAAACATTTCAAAAGCTGAAAATAAAACATAATTTCAACTACTAATGTAACACAAACATAATAAAATGACTAAAGTAATTTAAAAAATATATTTTAAAACTGAATGTTGCACAGCATATTTATTAAACACAAAAAAAAAACACAGGTGTGTGTTTGCATGAAATACCAGAATAGTATACATATATGCCAAATGAGTAACAATATTCAATGGCTAAGAAATTTTGGTTTACTCCGTGTGGTCCCCAGTTCAAGAATTCATCATCTCATCTCTTTCTGTGGTTCGTAAGAAGTGATGTTTAATTTATTTGTACCAGTTGTATTTGTTGATGTAAGGCAGGTGTCCGCTTAGATACAAATCTCATGCCTTGTAAAGTACCTCATCATGGGGGAAAATAAGACATTGGGTTTTAGCGATAACTGGCTCAAAAATCCGTCTTACTAATACGGCTTGTAATGCAACACGGATAACATTTAAATTACGAAAACGCGATCTAGATAATTTTGTATAATAATAGTTTTCAAAACAAACCATCGCACTTTATCCATAAACCATTGCAAAGGATCACCAAACCTACATATTTAAACATATAAACACAATCATGCACAAAAGCCGGTCCAATGGGACGATGAGTTCACAGTGAGATGCAGCGATGAAATAATCGGACGCGGTGACGTACGATGTAACGGCTGAGGGGAGGTAGTGACTGCGCCCCTAAGCAGCTACAGGGTACGCCGCCGCTCCAAGCCGGCGCACTCCTCTTCATGTTCAGATATCGACAGCACATTTAACATTCAGATAACACTTAAATTCGTGGTAGGGAATGATTATCAACATAAATAGAAAGCCAGTGAAAGAACGAGTTTCAAACATGTAGATATCGACATTTTCAAGTTTATTTCTATTGTTAAAATTTTGTATCATTCTGTACTCATTTTAAATCTGCATTCCTTCAGTGGCCAAAGGATATAAATATGCATTCAACTATTATGTATATATGATATGTACTCAAAATGTTGAATCTAGCAGACATTATATATCGTGAGTTGTAGTATGTAGATACATCCATTGAATTCAATTATTAATAAATGCAACACTTTATGAATATCCTGACATCTAGAATATTAAAATCACATTATACCTTAATCCTGAAACATACAATATCAATTAAATAACATTTAATAATAGTAGAAAAATAACTTACATTTTAACAAGCTGTGGTGATGAGGGGTTTTCACAGAGACATACTTGCATGCACGGATCAAACAAGAAACTGTATCAGTCTTATTTTCACTGCCGCGTGCTTCTCTTTTAAGTTCTTCGTCTGTTAAACTTTCCAGAAGAGTGGGTATACATTCCTGAAAAACAAAATATTGTTACACAAAGACACATATGTTAAATAAATATGAATTTGAGCATACATACCAATACAGGCAAAAGGTACGTAGTGACAGTGTGTGGTGTGAGCAAGTCATGACAAAGACCCAGAGGTCGCAACAACTGCCAGACGGCTGCTACACGAGTCTCACCGCTTACAGACTGTTCCAGAGAAGATGGTTGTTCATTGCGTGACGAGCTTGTTGATACCTGCAAGAAAGAGGTTTATCTACTTTAAATGACTTTTGGTGCCTCATCTGCTTTATTAATTTCTTATCGAGGGTGCTCCCAATGGGAGCCTATTCTTTCTTAACATAATATCTTAATGAAACTTCCTTAGATGTACCTGATGGTTGACATAACCATTATTGCATGTCATTTTATGCGCTTTTTGTGACTTGGCTTGGCTAGGCTGAGGGCCAGATGATTTGTGTGCCTTTCCAGCCTTTACTTGTGATGTTTGGCAACTAATCCTTACTTTCTCTTTCACCATTTTAATTTTAAGATGCTCATGAATAAATAATTACAATAACAAAAATATGAATACATACATCACTACTTTCTCCAATTATTGGTACACTCTCAACACTTTCCATTTTATTTACTTTATCCTTTTCTTCTTCAACTTCCTTAACATTTTCCTCCGTTGATATTTTTTCCTCAGAGTTCATAGATGATGTTAAATCAGGCTTTTGAAATCCCATTATCTCGTCAAAACGCTCTCGGAGCTTCACGAAGCCCCCGGCTTGTCCAAACCTATTAAAATATATAAGAAAAAATTAAATATTCTTTATTCATAAATTTTTAATTTTGGCATTTTTGACAAAAATTTAAACATAATGAAAAATATGGTACATACACATTAATAAGATGAACCAGCCATCCTCTAGGTGTCCTGTGATCTTGTGACTTTGCAAAAACTTCTGGTTCTTGTGTAGAACCCTGTCCTACAGGAGTGGAGTTGGAAGGGACTGACACAGATAGACCTTCACATGTTCTTGATGCATTGAATGTATGGAATCTAAAAAATAATAATGCTTATTTCATATAAAAAAAACATATATAATAGCAGACTTAATGCTTATAATTAAGTCAAATTGGTTTTCTTCATGGTAATTTAAACATCAAAATGCTTACTTGTTATTAGGATTGAATGCCATAGACAGTAAATGCAGGAATCTTGTATCATCCAACTTCATGGCACAGAGTTTGACCAGTTTTTCACAGTTGGACCGTACACATTGCTGTATGTTGTTTTTCCATGAGGACACAGCATCATCTGTGAGGATCTTCGTGAATGATACAGTGAGGGCATCATTGAAAAAACGTTGGCAAGCCTGATTGTTGACATCTTCACCTGTTAATTAGAAAAAAAAAATACTTTACTTTTTTTAATATGCATCTTTGTTATGGCAAATAGGAACAAAGGAATGTGTAGTTAAGTCAGGATAAATGTGTAGTTATTTATCTCTAATGTTAGCATTTTAAAACTAAGTGTATGTGGTTGGATAGAGCATAAACAAAGGAAAAGACCCCTACCCTTAACAATAGATTAAATTAAAACATATGAAAAGTGAAAGCCTTCTAGACAACTGGAACAAATCGCTGGAACTACAACAAACAACAAAATTATGACTTAAAAAAAAGATTGTTTTTGTTTCATGTTTTTCTCTCTACTACACTGTCCTTTGCATTTATATTTACCAAACGTGTCTGTTTGTAGTTGTTTGACCTGCCTTTGAGTTATGCTCTTTGCTAATTGTCTTCATATGTCAGTGGGATAAACAAATTAAATTGCAGGAAGTATATATATATAGAAAAAAATAGAAATTAAAATTCTTACCTGCTGATGCATATTGACTCAATAATATCCTATATAGAAAATATTTATATGGATAAATGGTTACTTGCCTTTGGTCACCAGGTCTGTGGCAGCAATAAGCAAAGCTTCTAATTCTTGTTCAGGCAATACAGGCACCACCCAGCGAGAATGTGAAATTTTCTCTTCCAATGCTTTAAGTTTTGCCTCAGGGAAAACCATCTGGAAATTAATAAGATTTAATTATTTTTATTCAAATGGCAAAAGATAAAAACAAAAATAAAACAGTTTTATTTTGATGTTTTATTTTAGTTGATTGATAAGTAGATTAATGAAAATGAAAAAGGAATAAAAAAGGCCAATCAATGTTCTAAATGCTGTACCTATTAAGACAAGAACTTGGTGAACACTAGCACCACCATCATTTAAAAATCATTATTCACTGAAAACACAAGTTATCAAAAATCCATGTTATGTAATTAAGGTTCTGGATCTTAGGATAATTTTAATCATATCAAATTATTAAATTATAGTTCCATATAGTTACAAATTGCAAAACTGCTAAAAGTGTCCGTTTTAAGCAATATTGCATTTTGCAACTATAGGGAACTATAATTTAATATGTTTACAATTAACTTCAAATCCAAAACCTTGATTACATAACATGGATTTTTGATAATTTGTGGTTTCAGTGAATAATGATTTTTAAATGATGGTGGTGCTAGTGTTCACCAAGGTATCACCTTAAAGGACTCTGTTGAATGTGCTAAAATAGATTTCATTCCCTGTGATTCTTTAACTGTTAGACAATGCATAACTGTATCATAGCACTGTTGCAAATTATACATATATCATGAAAAAGTATAAGTACATTATTTATTTATACTATATATTTGTGTAAGATAGTTGCCCAGCCAGTGGTAGACTTCAAGCATTATAGGACTTTACCAAGTCAATGCCTCACAATCAGGCCCTGGTTGTATGGAGTGGTACTACAGATTTTAAGCAGGTTTCAAATTTTTGCCTAAAATATGTAGATCTACATAAAAATACATAGAGTCGACAATGTTCGGGTTATTCCATACCTCAGCAGGGTTGGGAGGAGAACGTGAAAAATGCAAGTCGATAATATATTATGTTTTTGTTTATTATATGTATAAACTAAACATATTCTAAATCAAGAAGCTTGATAGCCTAGCTGAGCATATTTGTAACGATCAGCAAATACATGACCATGTTTTGATTGGTCCCCATTAGTGGTATTTCTATCTTGAGCTCCTCTGTATATCAAAAGGCACATAAAACTATTCGTCCTGGCTCTTATTAATAGATGACTTCAGACAACCTGAAAAATCTGACAGTGTTAGCCACTAACCCATCTGGATTATGTTCCTATTGCTCTAGTTTCCCTGTAAAAAAGGATTACAGAGGTCAGACTGCAGTAAGGTCTATTGCAATAACCAGTAACGCCAACAGGACCTTGATTAAAAGTGTGCCCTGGCCTCTGAAGTGTAAGCTAAAGATGCGACTAGAAACGTGTTCGGACAAAGAAGAACATATTCTAAATAAATGTATTGTGAGAGATAAAGTTGTACTATGAACTATGTGCTACATTATAGAGCAGTGTGAAATTCGCTTTGTTCCAAAAATTTAAGATAAGTAAAGGAAAATAAAACTAATACTCACCTCCCCAGGCACTTGCTCTTGTTCCTTCATTGAAATTGTCATTATTTAAATGAAAAAATATTCATTGCCTTCTCTGTAAAAATATTTTTGAGATATAAGTAAAATTTACAAGCAGAAACTAAACTATACCTTCAATTATATCAGGTAGTAACAAAGAAATTTTACAGTTGAAACAGAGATACCACTAGGTATTTATTTATAAAAAAAGACTAAATTTGAGAAAAAAAATTGGTATAAACTAACATTATATTACTTAATATAGTAAACAAGACAAAGTTATTATAGAAACAATACGTCAGCGTTGAAACATTTCGTAGAAATAGTGAAATAGTATGTAGGTACATAATTACCTACCTACTGGACAAATCAATCATGATTTTCATGGGTATTTTTTGTTGTCTTACATAATGTTATTGTAACAATTAGCGACGTCAAATAACTTATATAAAGCCCAGTATAAAAATAATGTAATTGGAAATAACAAAAAGATGACCCAACCCATTGAAAAACTTCAAAATCTATTTCTTAGGATCAGCCGGCGCGACAAAATGGCGTCATTAACCAAAACAAGGCAAATTATAGAATCCGCTATGATACTATTCATCAAAACACAAAATTGAAAAAATAGGCAACAAAGTAGATAATGATTATTACCTTTTGCGTCAACTTTTAGTAAATTTATAGAAAAAACTCAACTAAATCACAAATAGAATTCACTGCACCCTTTTGACGTAAAGAACGAAAATAGATGAAAAATACCAAACCAGAGAGAATGACACTAGACTTGGCCTCTAGTGGTATGTTGAGCACAAAGAATTTATATACAACACTAGAATGCTTACGAATAACAATAATCGCAAAAAACAACATTCAAAATTAATCCTTATTACTCTACTGCAAAGTTGATTTTCCTTTAAAGCCTACATACAAATACCTAACGTTCCCGAAATAACACCTAAAGTTTGTATGTGTCCCTTTTCCTCTTGAATATTATACAACTTACTAGAAAGAGATACCTACAAACTTTAGGTGTTATTTCGGGAACAGCTTTTGTCCTCCGTAACCGTAAGCATTTTAGTGTTATATATAAATTCTTCGGGTGAGCATAATGTCATAGACAAACATAGTGGGAGTTTTGGCAGGGGGGTTACTACCATTCCTTCCCCTTACTCACGGAACTTGCATGGTTTTTAGAGATGATAGTAGGCCAACAGGGGGGTTAGGTTACTATCGTCTCTATCCATGCAAGATCTAGTGAGTAAGGGAGATGTCGCCTTACATCATGTATTGCGTTGTCTCGCTTAATCACTGGATCTTGCATGGTTACCACCCGTTAATCATACTTTCATTTTTGTCTTACATACTATACGTCATCTTTTCATCTCATAGGGATTTATTTGTTGCTGCTACCCTACCACACTTGGCTATTCGCGTATTTGCCAAAATAACGCCGTGTGTGTGCAAGTTTTGGCAAATATGTATAGCCCCTGAGGTATAGCCTATAGCCTACCGACCAAACCACACGTCATGTTTTGTTTGACATTGACAATTCCAAAGGGTAAATAACCGTATTGTTTGACAGTTTGACACTGTCTTCAGTCCGGCCAGGGACAGTGATGCCTGATTTGGAGGATTCCCCCAAATTTAGGAGTATTTTATGGTTATGGTCATGGATTTTTGGGGGAATGGAGGAAAAAAGTTTTTTAAACAAGTTTTACCAAAGATTGACTGTGTTGTGTTCATTTTAATCCGGTTGTCTACTACCATCTCTTAAAACCATGCAAGCAATTTAGTTTGTGCATGCAAGATCCAGTAAGGGAGATGTCGCCTTACACTAGTATTGCGCTGTTTCGCTTACTTACTGGAACTTACATGGTTTTAAGAGATGGTGGTAAGTCACCCGAGCTCAAAGATGCAAGCAAACAAAAAGCTTCAGCTCCAATTTTCTGGTGTCGTGGGATTTTTGGGGGGATTTCATTGAAGACTTGGGGGAAAATATAGAAAGTTATCTAGCAGCACTGTGGGTGGACATTCCTCTGAAACTAACTTGAGCATTTTTCTTTTGTTTGTGGGCTGTGCTGTGATTGTTGTGTACATCTATCAATATTTTAAAATCTGTTTGTAAACAAATCGGGCATAAGTGTTGTAGACAAATATTTGAAAAGAATGAATCCTAAATCCAAAGAAGCTAGATCACGGGATGATAAACCCTTTGAGGGATTGATGATCACTGATGTAGCAGTCCTGAATACTTTAAATGGACGTAGTCCCTGCTCAAGATGTGGGAAGTCTCGGATGTACTTTTGTTACACATGTTATATTCCCGTGGCTACAATAAAGGATCATATCCCACAATGCAGAGTAAGTAAACAGGCTCTCATTGAGTGCTGCATAGTCAAATCTTTCTTATCAGACAAAAAATGTAATTTATGCCTGAAACCACATTGTCCTCACAACTTAACAAAGTATGCTCTCAAACCCTTTAGGCAAATGTCATTAACCACAGGGAGCAGTTGTTATAATCTTTAGTTTTTATCACTTATCCCTTTGATACCTATGTTGAATTTAGACATCCGATCCACATAGAATGAATGCTATATGCAATGATGATGAATACTTATGTTTCTATTTATTTTCTGATTTCAGTTACCAGTCAAGGTTGATATTATTAAACACAAACGAGAAATTGATGGCAAAAGTACAGCAGCTCATGCAGCTGTTTTAGCACCTTTAGATGTCAACATATATACTTACCCAGAGATTCCCAAATATGAAATAGATAGTAGAACAGTACTCCTGTACCCTGGGGTAGACGCAAAGTCTGTACAGGAGTTGTTTACAGGGAAGAAAAGTTCCGTCACTTACACTGAACATTTACTAGCTGAATTGCCTCCCGGTTATAATGTAGGGAATCGTATGAGAAAGATATTAGGTGATACTTCCACATTTGAAATAAATCATTCTAATGAACTACCCATAGACCGTGTTGTATTGATTGACAGTACTTGGAATCAAAGTAGAGGTATTTTCACTGATGAGAGACTTCAAAGAATGCCAAAAATTGTATTGCAAAATAGAGCTTCACAGTTTTGGAGACATCAGCGAGGCAGCCCTAGGTGGTATCTATCAACCATAGAGGCACTGCATCAGTTGATGTTGGAGCTTCACATCAGTGCATGGGGTCGAAGTGGACAATATACTTCACATTTAACAGCACAATACCCAGTGCACAAATCTGATGAATATCATCCACATTGTAAACCGTATTCTGGGCAATATGACAACTTAATGTATTTTTTTAAGTTCATGTATGAAAAGCTTCATACACTTTATAAGCACGAAGACTTGTTGGCATATAAGCGACCAATGTTATAATAATAAATGAGAATGATAAAACTATTTATTTTATTGTTTATTACCGGTTTTTTTTATTTACTATGTCAAAATTTATCTCACTCCTTGTGTTGATTATTTTTTGTGGTTGACACAAAAACAATTCTATTTTATTTAATTTTTTTATCTAACATTGTATAATTTTAAACAAGTAAAAAAAAAACATATTCTACTCATATCATTTATTTAATTTTCTTATAAAATTATATAATCCTATGTATTCTTACGCAATGCATTTTATAGATTAGGGCCCATGAAATTACAGACATACAATGCTTTCAATGCACTGAATAATATAAAAGTACCTAATGTTTCCAGAACCTACATGGCTTAAAATTTATAATATCAACTATAAAAATTTTGATAACTACGAAAACTACAAAAATGTGATCTTGATACTCCATGACACAACTAAAAAGGCACTGTTTCACTGCGGTAGTTTCTCACCAAGAAAACGCGCGCTACAAACCTCCGTCCCTACAGTAATCCTCTATACTAATATAATAAAGCTAAAGAATTTGTTTATTTGACCAATTATAACCATTTTTTTTAAGCTAATTAAAAAAAAAAGCCTTGGAACTACTGAAGTTGAATTTGAAAAATTCTATTGCATTGCTAGCGTCTGTGTTAATGAAATCTCGTGGAAGACGTACTATATGGATAAGATACGGCTGCTTGGAGACATAAAACATGAATTGTTGGGCTACACCTGTTACAGGCCTGCCGTGCCCTGCCACAAACTACGTTATTACTATTATTATATTCTGTGCACAAACTTTGCACAGTCAAATCAAGTGATTCCCATCATTGCCTAGTTGGTGTCCGTTTCAGCAATGTCATGGAGTGTGTAATTAAATATTTTTGGACACTAACATCGAAAATGTTAATTTTTGGTAGCATTAAAATACATTTTATATATACAGTACCAAAGTGAACACAACAAAATAAAATAAAATACATACAAAGCCACTTACATTTTTAGCGGCCAAAATCATAGCCCTGCTTTTCGCGAAGCCAGTTTTTGGGTAGATACCTTATTTCTTTTGCATCGCATGGGGTGAAGTCGAATAATGCTTACGGGGGCTTAATTTTTGGCGTCGTCATCTTCGAAGGGTTTTTGAGGTGAAGAGGTGAATGACACAATAAAAAGAAATGTGCATTATCACAAAATTTTACTAAGTTTATCTAAATAGAAAACTTTCACTATTTATTTGTGTTAATTATTGTAAAGTCCTCTTGGTTACTCCAAACATTATCTTTAACCTTTTGACAGACAATACCACAAACAAACTAATCTGGACCTGAACTCTTTAGGTGCTGAACTCCCGCAAAATCAAAAGCATTGATTCTCATAACTATAGTAAGCGGACCCGATAACTACATAACATCTTAGAGGATGAAAAGACTGGATGATCCTTTCTTAAACCAGAAAAACCACACATGTTGGTGGCTGTCTGATAAGAAACTAGGCAGTATCCAGTGTGTATTAGAAATCTTATTTAAGATTTCCTTTGCAAAAACATACTTCTTATTAACTGACATTTTGTTAATATAAGCCAAATAAAAAAATTTAAATTGATCTGAATAATTTTATGTTTTCTTCATGTATTGAATTATAATAGTAAAGTGCAAGATCTTTAACGAAGACTATACAATAAAATAGGATCAAAATACTTTGTGCACAGATGTACAGTTTTTGCATCCCATCCAGATGTAAAGTCCAGAAAATCTAACAAAAGCAAACTTCATGGCCAAAATAGTTCCCAACTGACTGAAAATACAACTATCATTTAAAGTTTTATATAAAAAGTTGAGGACGACCCAATAATTATTAATTATGTCGTATAATATTACTTTATTTATTGCAGACTAACAATCAGCCTTGGAGGTACACTATTACCTTTTCATAATAGTTATAGTTTGCGTAAGTCCAAAACAAAAACACTACCATCACTGGCACTTGCACCTACCTTTGTACCTCGAGAATTCCAGCATACTTCAAATATACCACCAGTCCCTTTGTAAGAGTGTACAAGACCACCAGTTTGTGTCGACCATATATGTACACACTTGTCAAATGAACCACTAGCCAGAAACTTACCATCTGGAGAAAATGCAACACTGTAAACAGGCTCTGTGTGTTTTGTTAATGTGTGAATACATACACCTCGTTCAACATCCCATAGACGGACTGTGGAGTCAAATGATGCACTGGCCAAGATCAGGTTCATGTTAGGGTTCTGAGTTCCAGGGCCAGTTGGAGACCACTTGATAGTGTATATTTCCTTTGAGTGAGCTTGCAGGTCATGTACGCAATTGTCCTGTTTCATCGACCAGATCTTTAGAGTCATGTCATCTGAGCATGAAGCAAGCAACTGGCCTTGAGGGTCCCATTTGATCGCATTTACTTCATTCTGCAAATAAATGAATCAAATCATTATCTGAGCATTATTCCCGATGCATCACAAGCTTATAATTATAATACTAGCTGCACCCTGTGGTGTTACCCGCGATTCATCGTACACAGCAGCGCCATCTACTTTATAAAGAGCCATTGGCTTTTATTGAGCCGGAAACTTAGGGGATATTTCACATTTAGATATTGTCATCTGAACAAATTAACATTGTTTTCGATAGGTTCATCATATGTCTATCAAGTTACTATATGGTGTAATTTTGAGCCATATAGTATGAGCCATATAAACAAAGATCTCTCCCATTCTTTCTGAGAATGTGAAAAAGAGCAACTAAAAATAAACTATATTTCCTTCTTCTTACCCGATTAATGGTGGATAAATGCATCGACAACAGTATATGCAACCAACAGCATCAGAGAAAATGCGGTATGATAAAGACGTTTCGGTGTGTATCATAATACTATTTAAAACAAAAAACTCACTGTATGACCCTGGAAGCTTTTTATAGGCTTGTCAGCATTCAGCTTGCACACATGAATCCATTGGTCAGTAGAACACGACGCAAACGACGTATTAGTTTGCCAGTCGACATCGAGAGCTGGTGCCAAATGGAAGGAGAACTGTTGTGTACATTGGCCTGTAGCGGCATCCCAAATTATCGTAGTTTTGTCAACCTAGAGGTAAATATATACATACAGATATCATATACATACATAAACAAATATGTTTATATTCTACACACAATTACTGAGATTTGTAAAAATTAGCACTATTGTAGCGTATTTTTAGCGAGAATTTCGAATCTTTTCTGAACAATTTGTAGACTAATAAGAATTTAACTTATTTGAATGTAAGAGAAGTTATTTTTTATTTTTCCTTTATTATTTCACGCAATTGAAATTTCAACATTGACGGATTTATTATAGATTATTGATTAAAATAAAAAAGAAATGCATACAATCTAGGGAGTGGATATGATCAGGATTAGTCTCACTGCACTAATGTCGCGGTTTCAGTCGCCCATTGTGTCTATATGTACCAAAGCCTGTAACTTTCTTCAGGCATCAGGCTACCATAAGCAGAAAGAGTTTTTGAAATCTGACCAGTGGTTCCTTCAGTATAAGAGTTTAAACAAACAAACTCTTCAGCTTTATTATATTAGTAATAGCTGTTGCCCAGGGCATGGTTTCCGTGGGAATACCGAAATAAAATATAGCCTATGTTTTGTTTCAAGCTAAGCAATCTCCATTCCAAATTTCAGCCAAATCAGTTCAGTCGTTTTCCTATGAAAGAGTATCAAACATACACACTCACAATCTTTCGCCTTTATAATATTAGTGTGATGTGTAGTTTAGTGTCTGTATCGTTTGTGCTCTATTCTATCCGATTCAGACCAGGTATATAGATAACAAACAACTTGTATTATACGGCAATTATTAGTTTGATTACATAATTACATATATGCAAAAGGGGCTTAAAAAACCGGTCAAGTGCGAGTTGAACTCGCGTGGAGAGGGTTCCGTACAATGCCAATGTCAGTTTTTAAATTAAATTGTGGTATGTCAACAAACTACTACGTTTTTTTTATCATCCCTTTAGAATCTATCCGCGAGGGGGCACGGGTGACTTGTGTCACAGGTTTCCTTTGAAAACCTACTTCAGGCACCAGACCTTCACAGAGATGGGTTTTACAGAGAACATATTCTTAATTGTTAGGCCTTAATATTAGTTGACTGTAAGCTTAATTGTGAAGGTAAATAAAACTATATTTTACTTTACTTACTACTACTATCGCCATCTAGTGGTGTTTTAGTGAACTATTACGGTTTATATTGAATTTACCACTTAATAGTCAATTGACAGAGTTATTGTAGGTTTTCCTGTAATCTACAGGGAATTAACTATATTTTGTATTTTTTTCAAAATTTTAGGCTCAGTAGTTTTGGAGATCAGGGAAGGGAATGGTCAATTTTCGTCTTCTTTCATGAATAAAATCAAAACTATTTATGTTACAATAATAACAAAAATACATATATTTGAAATCGTCATAACTAGCCTTTTCTTTTGATATATAACACGGTAAGGTTTGCTAAACTTTTTTTTTTATTCCTAATTTATCCCCCGAAAATGGTACTTATTATATAAAAATATTTATTTACTTTGCACATCTGTGTTTGGGTCACAGGATTACGCCATCCTACCAAATTTCATCTGTTTTGGTCCAGTAGGTTCGGAGAAAATGGGCTGTGACAGACGGACGGACGGACAGACAGACGCACGAGTGATCCTATAAGTTCCGTTTTTACATTTTTGTACGGAACCCTAAAAAGACACAAATCTACTCACAGACACAAAAAGAAAACAAATATTATTTCTCTAAATGTCAGCCATATAAACACTTACCCCAGCACTTAATATATAATTTCCCCTTTTGTTCCATTTTAGTGCAAAAATAGGTCCTTTGTGTTGCCCCAGGGTAGAAGCAAGAGTTCCGTTAGTTGTCCATATACGAGCATAACCATCATATGATCCTGTAGCCAATAGATTTCCATCACACTGAAAATTAGAAAATGCAATAAAATAGTGCTCCACAATAATTCCCTAACTGCTTTTTAGAACACTGACATTATAACTTTTGAACTGAACAAATGGTATTATTATGTAAAGTATGCACATGATTACTTAATTTTTTTTTTATATTATGTGGTAGGCAGAAACTCAAGTTAGTGAGCATATAGACTTTAGATATAACTACAGATTGCTCACCCCACGTGTGTAAAAAATAAATGAATCTAATATATACAATCCCTTTCATCTCTCTCAGCTTCAGTCAGACAGGTTCTGCTTTCTTGGTTTTTCTTCTCACACAATCTTTACACAATATTTTATCGCAATCAGTATGCAGGTTGGAGGCGTTAGCATAAAAAGACAGAGAGAACTACTTTGCTATCTATAATATTAGTAGAGAATAGGATACTTACATTCCAATCCAAGGAAGTAACATCTTTGTTACTAGGGACTTCAGTGCCACCTTTTTGTATGCAATGTCTTAAAACTAATTGATTTGGAGTTGTAGCTGGATTGTCTGACATGTCCCATATTCTAAAAGTAATAAAATGTATTTATTAACATTCTCCAAATTACAAATGTCATCATTTATGAGTTATCTTAAGGGTTTCCTTCCTAAGCCATCTAAGTATAGTAAGTAATCTTCATCCTAAAACATATAGGTTCAAAGTCCTGGAATAAAAAGTATATAAGATTCCAATTTGTTATTTAGCCTGCCTGATGTAATCCATACTTTTGTTCCTGGCATCCACCACCAGTGTGACTGAGGTATAAGTTCAAGCTTACTCCTTTATTTGATAAGTAATCTCTTACAACTACCATTAATAAAATTTACATGATTTGTATGATGATGACAAACAGGTAAAATTGTAAAATGTTAGTTAAAAAGGGCATGTGAGAAAGGCACTATCTTTGAGGAGTTTACTAAAAGTATTGAACACCGAATTGAATTTATGTGAGTTAAATGACACATGAGATCTACATATTGTCCCTATGTAAGAATAAAAATTATATAACAAACCTTGCTGTACTGTCGCCAGAACCACTAGCTAAGAGATCTGTGCTAGGGTTCCATGCACAGATGAACACTTCAGATTCATGTCCTCGTAATACTGTAGCTTTGCTGGCAGGAATTTCAATGGACTGATCAACATCCATGTTTTCAGGAGCACTAGGTGTAGCTGCTCCACCTGTAGTTGGGCCCGTTGTAGTACATGTAGTGCCCTGAAAGTGGTCCAACATGATCATACTGGACATGTCATACCTGTATGACTACAAGGACATGTCCGCAATAGTCATCCTGTGACTTAATCTTATAAGCAAAATACCTTTCTCCCTGTCATGTAAATAAAACCTTTTAATTTTCAACTAGCAATCAGGTTCCTGTATCCGTGAGGTACACATGTATTTGATTTACCCTATATTTAAAAAACCAATCTGTGCAAATAGTGGATTAGTGGATGTATATCACAAAGAGTTCAGTAAAATAACTGGTGGGTCACAAAAAAAATTTATAAAAGGGTTATCTTCTTATGTGCAGGAAATGGAATTATTTATCATCCATAAATAAATATTAGATAGTGTATGGAGCGCGAAAAACACATTTTAGGGATTTTAACCGTCTACAAAAAAAGGTAGAGAGCTAATGAATTCTATGGATGGCAGCTTTATCAATCAACATATTTTGAACAGGTGAACTAACTAACTGGTCAAAGCATACCTATGCAGATGATACTGCAGGGGGCCTACCAACATTACACTGATTAAGCTCTGGGGCTGATTTCTGATATATACCTATAAGATAAAAGTGATAAGAAAAAACTCACAAGAATATCAATAAAGAGACACAAATTAGACCTTGAAAAACAATTTTTTTCATACCAGGCAAACAATTATTTTAGAATATCAGTCATACTTGAGACCAAAGAATTTTGAAATTGCACATGGCTTTTTTTTTAAATCTATGCTTGGGTCTTTTAGATGCTTTATTGCTGTCAGTAGTAAAAAGGTATGTTTATTCTATTGCACACAGTTCCTTATTTTATGCATTTAAAAATATAAATGTCTGTAACTTTTTTGAAAACTATTGCATATCATAATTTAAACTTTAACTATATTTATAGAAAAGTTATTATAAAGATTATCAAATGCTTACATCAACTCCATTTTGTTCACCACCAGAACCAGGTTCAGCCTTGATAGCTTGTTTCTGAGCATTGTGAGCATTCTGCCGAGCAGACACAATGTCCGGAGTCACAGCATCTATCAGGCTGAGGCTCTCAGTAAGCCGAGTCTCAGTACCTATAGAAACATGATTCAAGTGTTATGATAACATAAAATTTTAATTAATTATTTTAATAAAGTAACAAATAATAATAATAGATCTAGATTACCTATTCGAAATAAAAAAATTGGCTGTGATTGACGGACGGACGGACAGACAGACGCACAAGTGATTCTATAAGGGTTCCGTTTTTACATTTTTGTACGGAGCCCTAAAAATATACAGTACAATACAATACAAAATATCTTTATTGTCCACATACAGAATAGATAAAATAACAGTAAAAAAAATACTAATCTAAGAAATCAGATCAAAGGTTTGTATTTAGGTTTTAATTTAGTTTCTAAATATAATATTTATCTTAATAAAATAACTATACAAATAAATACTAATGACACAATATATTTAATGAATTTCTTAAAAACATATATTAATAAATATAATCTTTTTACATATTTAAGGAACTCAATCTTTTATAATTTGTATTTTACATAATAAAGTAAATAATTTTATTGACATTATGTCCTTATGCTGGTACCACACTTCGCTATCTGTATTCACCTATTTGACCATATGTGGACAATATAGTTGCCAAAACTTTTGCATTATTTGCTTATTCGGTAAGTACCATATACAGCTTACCATGTATATTTGATAGTTGCTTTCATGTGTGGGCAGTAGTTGCAATATTTGCCTATTCGTCGTACTATGTAAAAATTTTGCAAATATGCAATTAGCCAAGTGTGGTACCAGCATAAGGTCATTGTGATACTCATGCTTCAGCTAAGGCAAATGTCTTAAAAGTACCTATCTAATATTGAAGTTTTAAACTGTTATTCAAGACTTATAAGACTTATAATCATGAGAATCAGATTGAGGTATTCTAGTCAAATGTACACTTTGGGTATCTGCTTCTATAAATTTTAAACCATATAACTTAGTAAAATAATGAAAAGTCTTACCATCATCTAGAACAGTAATTTCAGCTTCTGTATACTGCAAACCCTTCTGAAGAATGTTGAGCAACGCTGCCGGAGGCACTAGCGCTCCGTTTATATTACTTTGAGATATATGAGACTCGATACCAAATGTGTATGCAGAGTGATGAAACCCTGGTTAATTAAAAGAAAATAAACAATTAAAATACATTACAAGTATTGAGCGAAAAGAAGAATGTTGGTCAATACATGTAATGTATAGCGTCCCCAAGTTCGATGAACCTCACCTGATTCTTGTAAATATCGGTAAACCAAAAAATTTACTTCGTCACTTGAAAAACTCATATCGCCTAACTTTAGAAAACATACAGAGAACAAAATAATGAATGTAACTTGTTTTTTATGAAATTATTGTACGAAACATTTTATCTTTCGATTTACTCCACTCCCAGCGGGAACGCCTGTCATGTATAAATGACAATGACAAGGACAGAAAAAGCCACACACACAAAAACATGTGCCATAAAAAAAGGATTGTCAAAATCAATGTCAAAGTCAATAGTTAAAAATCAACTGACTTGTGCAACTGAAATCGACCGTCCGCTATCTGAATTTGTTTGTTTGTTGTATGTAGTCGGAGCGGTTTTGAATAGATAGTTAAAAAAATTATGGATTTACTCAGTGTTTTAATAGAAAGCATAAAATGAAATCTTTTCATTGCTTGTTCTATTCATTTAAAACACCTTCAAGAAAATTGTTAAATGATTAGTCACTACTCGCTTGTATGCCAAATACAGATTTACTACGAAATTATTTCAGTTTTTTTATTAAAATTTAAATATAATAGTTGATATCAAGAATATCAAGATGGATGTGTCTTCCAGTAACCTTTCAGAGCAACTTCACAAATTGTGCGCGAGTTTATCGTCTGATCCAGGTTAGATTCCAATTTTAAAATATAAACTGTCAATTTTCGAGAGTTATTGCGTATTTTTTGGTGAAACTAAATAAATCATCATGAATTTTATACAAGAATGTTTTCGAGAGCTGATTTCCAGATTCAAAGGAGGTCATTTGCTAATTTTGATTAAATACCTAACTTTTAATGTATCATTATTGTCATGGTTGATTGCTCTAATATAATAATCAGTATCATATGTATTTAGTGTCTCGACTCATTGTTGATTGCTAATTCTATGGCCAAACAATAGATCATTTTCAGCTATTGAATGATTATTTGTAAAACTGTTGTCTGTGAGCCTTGTCCCATGGTTCCACTCATTTGAGTAAAGTTGAGGGTTACAGTTACTGTCATACAATAACGCCTCAAGTGGGTTGTCAAAGTGGAAGAATATTCCTTCCACTTGGTGCGAATATTACATAACAATAATTTTTCTATTGTGTCTGGATTCAGAAAGTTGATGGTATAAATAGGATTAATGCCCAGCCAACAGGAACATTGTCAAGGTTAAAACTTACTAATAACTTGTTTAAGATGGAGCTTATGAACTGGCAGTATCATATTTGTCTTCTACTGATGAAAAGAACCGTACAGTACAAGATGAACGATTACTTTGCCAGAAAATTCAGTCACGGCTGGGCAGCATATCAGCAAAAGATGTTGACAAGTTTAATGAATGCTACGCCAAACTGAAGAAATCTGTAAGTTACCTAATTGTTCTTTAATTTATTTATTGCAGTTCACATTGCAAAATTTCACAGTTAGTAGGAGGATATTTTGATCTGACATAATAATATTATCACCATGAGTACCTGCAATAGTTAGTACATTGTCATAAAAATAAAGTTTTGACAGACTTCATGGAGCAAAAATAATTCAATGATAGTATTATATGTATGTATCATGCAGTCCTTCTTCGTAAATCCCGGTATGGGTGAGTAAGGAATGGGGTAAGTACAAAAGGACCCAAAGGTTCTATGTGCTTCCTATAATTTGGGACCCCATAAGAAGATAAGATAAGATATGTATGTATGATTGTGAAAATAGGGATGAGGAATGGGTCTAAAAAATATTTTTCTAATTCCATCTGTCAGATTATCCAAAAATAATGGTCACTTTTCAGTGTCATATTTTTAAATAACATAACAAATTAGTGTGTCTATGCCTATGCGTAATGCCTTAATTATTGAAAAATCTTTGAAAGTGATTTTATTCACTTAAGTTTAATGAGTCAGTGTTAAAAATGTGGGGGAGGCTAATGTATAGCAGTGATGATGATGATAAAGTAGCGTGCTAGTGACACTCAAGGGGTAGCACAAACATGAATAGTCTATGGTGAGTGTTTACTGCAAAACTAATTGTATAAAAATAACCAAAAAGAAAAAAAAAACATGTATAGCAGAATTTTTACAATTTAATGAGTTTTTCTTTAGAGTATACCTTTTGTACCTCTTCTGTGTAAACTTTACACAGTAAAGGTCTCCCCATCTAATCGAAAGCATCTCTTTCTAAGGCCAAGTCCAACTACCACTTGGTGTAGTGTATAATATGAAAAAATATGTATAAATCAAGTTTACATATATTTATTCATATTATATACACAGTATAACCAATCCATACAGTAGGCCGACGCCTGAATAGGTATTTATGCAAATACGAAAGGGTTATTACAAATTTTAAATTTGGAAGGTGAATGTCTTTTGCCAAGTATTGCGAAATTATATGAAATATAAACTTGCTTTTGCTTGCGGCTTCGCCTGGGTGCAATGCCTTCGGGAACAGTGTTTTCCCGGGATGAAAGGTACCCTATGTCCTTCTCAATATTTCTAACTATGTGTTTGCAAAATATCAAGAAGATTGGTTCTATAGATAGGGCACGAAAAAGTTACCAACAAACAAATAAATAAACAAACTAACGTTCACAATTATAATTATAGTTGCAATGGATAACTAGCGTTTGCTCCAGAACCATGTTTTTTCTCGGGATGTAAGGTACCCTTTATTCCTTCTCAATAGTTCTATGTGTATGCAAAATTTCAAGAAGATTGTTTCAGTAGATAGGACGTGAAAGCGTAACAAACAAATAACGACACGACACAACGAAATGTAATAAAATTAATAAATAGGTAACTAGGTATAATAACTGCTTACCTTTCTTCATCGTGCGGAAATTGATGAAATTTCAGTTCTTTATTTCTCTGAGATGAAGATATGCACACACTCACAGAACATGTCGTATCCACTAAAATATTACTTTAGTAAAAAAATAAAACGGTAAAGACGCGATAGCCCTGGTAGATGTGTCCCCAGCTACTAAGAACCGCGTAGTATGCAGCTGGGGTCGTCCCACTCGCGTCTCACCCCTCACACCCCGCACGATTCGCCCTGTCTAGACGTCTCCGTCGGCCTACTGTAGGGAAAGATTGGTTATACTGTGTTATATACCTACACAATAATTTATTACCTATACTTAAGCTAAAGTCTGTTTGTAAGTTTGAATGCTTGTAACTTTAGAACTACTAGTTGTATTTCAAAAATTCTCTCTGCATATGCTAATCTGATTCTTGGAGAAGGTTATAGGTACATACCCGCCAAAGGCAGGTGAAACCGCGGGGAACAGTTAGTCCGTATATATAACTCCTATCAGGCACATATACAATTAATAAACATCTTTTGCAGTTTGTTCTGAAGCAGCGAGTTTCTGTGCTGGCTCTACTTCTTGCACTGTCGGACACACCACAGCAGAAAGAATCTACTTATCAGTTGTTCCCGGTGCCTCATCTTGCTACGACAGTAAGGCTTGAATAAATGGTTGTAATTATTATTACTTTACCAATAAAAGTTAAATAATTTGATGTGACCTGACCTCTTTATTCGTCTTATTAGTTTAAGAACTGCTGTTTTATTTCTGTCACTCTAGTGGACACAAATAATGCAAAGAAATGCAGGGAAAGTTTACTGTTTTAAATTACTTTTTATTTTACATTCATAATTTTCAAAATTAAGTTCCCAATTTATAAGACATCATAATTAGAGTGGGTCATGTTTTCAGCAATTTATTTAATATTGGTTTACTAAATTCATAAACACAGAAAAACATAATATAAAGCACACATAAATAGGAATAAAATTTATTTGTACATATTAAAAATTATATATGTACGATCTAAAAAAATATAAAGCACATTATTTATCATTTATATTAATATTTATTTGTATAAATTTATTATAATAATTTCATTTGACATATTTTATCTATATAATTTATTTCAGAAATCAAATCCCAGTTTGGCGGGTGGGTCCAGCTCCAGTAAAAGTACAATAGGAACTGAAAGCTGGGGAAGCAATGCCCCCAAACAACAAACATCCAGTCGGAATTTCTCCAGCAACAGCAATATGGCTTTACAGACAACCGGTAAGTGTTTTTGGGTAAGGTGATGGATGTATCAAAGAAAATATTTTTTTTAAATATATGAAAAACAAACTGCTAATTCGAAAAGTGTTGTGTCGTCTGTCAAGAAAATCCAATCTTTCATTATTATTTCAATTTATTGTGAATTTATAGTTTGATCATCATCGATAAATAGCGATACAAAAATAACTAGACTCGTATTCTCATTCGCTATACCTTCAATATGTCCCTGTCAGTTTCCTTGCAATTTAGAAAGTCAGAAGATGGCAGCGCACAAACAGCTAACTGAGCACAAAAACGCAAATTGTGTCGAGTAGCTGAACTATCGCCATATATATTTTTATGAGCCACCCATGCTGTGTCTCGAATTCCCATATAAGTAGGTATAGTAAGTTCCCATCATTCATAGAACACCCACCCTATACACACAACAGGTAACGTGACAAGCGATTATGGAACATATCATGCTCGAAATAAGATGCATTGCCTTTGTCTGATAATGCTCTAGCGTTTCACGGAGCACATGAAGTATTCCAGAATGTTCGTAACAATACCGCGACTGTATCAGATCGCGTGACCGAGCGCGCCTGCGTGCGCGACGCAGTGCTGGCTGCGACGGGGGTGAGGACGCGGGGCGCGGGCGGGATGTCGCGGCCGCAGCAGCTGCTGTATGCGCGCGTCGCTCATCTCGGCTTCTTGCACGACCGCCTTAAGGAGTTCATCGATCCCAACTCTGGACTCATGCCACAAGGTATCTTTCATTCTTGTACAGAGTATTGCAAGTATATTAGAAACTGTTATCATTATGCTAATTTATACATACTTACAATAGGTCTTACATTCATAATAAATTTATACTGTCCATTTAAAACTTACTCAAATGATTCAATCATTATCTACTGGTTCTAACTCTTGTTGGGAATTTGAATGTTTTACTTTTTAATATTGTAAATTTTGTAAAACAGTACTAAATTCGTCAACAACATTAAAATTATTGTAAATTTTATTCTAATGGCCTGATATAAGGTATTTATATTTTTTAGGTTTGATGGGAGAAGGATTAGTATCGTCGATTCGTGACGAACTAACGGAGTATTACCGCAGTGTCGCCCTTCTTCAATCACAGGTTACTTTTGATTTCTTTACTATTTTTTGACGTGACAACGTCTTAAATTAGGTTGCGGCTGGGAGTCACTTATGAAAAAGTGTAACGCTCGGTAACGTTACGATGAGTCACCGAACGAGAGAGAGGCCCGCCGAATGCCTTGCGTCTCTCTCCCACTCAACTATGATCGGTCGATTAGATTATATTCATATCAATAAATATTCTACCGAGAAAAAGACGTTGTCACGTAAAATCTTCGCCCGTAAAACCGACTTTACAGGCAACCATTTTTTATTTCTCTTTGTTTGATTCAAATCACGAGTTTGATCTTGCTGCCCGATGGAGAGTTATACATGTCAATTAGCTGAGCAATAATTAATTATTATTTATTTTTGTAAAAACGTGTGAAGGATGTTAAATAAAATGTATATAATTTGTCAAATTCGGCACACAAAAATTAATAAGCAGTAATCGAGTTCATCAAGGCCGTTGTTTAAATGTGTGAGTGCAGGCGTGCGAGGGCGACGGCGGCGGCGGCACGCTGCGGCGCGTGTGTGTGTGGGCGCAGGAACCGCTGCACCGGCTCACGTGGCTCGCCAACATCGCGCACACTGCACATCACAAGAAAGGTATGTCTCATAAAAGCGAAAGGTCATACTCTCACTCGTGTAGTACAATCAGGGGCAGATAAAACTAACTCCCCAGTTGCTATATAAGAATGATAGGGTCACTTTTATCTGCCCCAACTGTTCACATGAAATCTCAAGCTTTTTGTGTGGTGGCAGTCTTAGGAAATTTTATTTATAGATAAAGAATTGTAGTGTAGTAGTAGCTATAAGTATATATTGAATATATATAGATCGGAATTCCAATCTTACGGCCTGCGCAGAATGAGCGCGTTACCATTGTTATAATACAGTATCCTTCTAAAAGTGTCTATTATATTTTACTTCGCTACCCGTGTAATTCACTGCCTTTATATCTTACCCTTCAATCCAGAACATATCAAAGCATGACTAAGTAACCTATGCCAATTTTTTTTATTTTTTTATTTCCATAACCTTAGTGTTTGAAAGGAGTCGTAAAATAATTACCATTCTATTAACAGGAGGCGAGTTGGCGTCCTGCGTGCATCGTTTCGTCCGTCACGGCGACGAACGTGTGGCCACACTGGCGCGCCGGCTGCTCACTGCGCTCACCTACCCGCTGCTGCTCATGCTGACTCGATGGCTGCTGCACGGTCACTATAATCTCTGTTACATCGTGTGTCCGCCACGCGACAACGTGTGGCCACACTGGCGCGCCGGCTGCTCACTGCGCTCACCTACCCGCTGCTGCTCATGCTGACTCGATGGCTGCTGCACGGTCACTATAATCTCTGTTACATCGTGTGTCCGCCACGCGACAACGTGTGGCCACACTGGCGCGCCGGCTGCTCACTGCGCTCACCTACCCGCTGCTGCTCATGCTGACTCGATGGCTGCTGCACGGTCACTATAATCTCTGTTACATCGTGTGTCCGCCACGCGACAACGTGTGGCCACACTGGCGCGCCGGCTGCTCACTGCGCTCACCTACCCGCTGCTGCTCATGCTGACTCGATGGCTGCTGCACGGTCACTATAATCTCTGTTACATCGTGTGTCCGCCACGCGACAACGTGTGGCCACACTGGCGCGCCGGCTGCTCACTGCGCTCACCTACCCGCTGCTGCTCATGCTGACTCGATGGCTGCTGCACGGTCACTATAATCTCTGTTACATCGTGTGTCCGCCACGCGACAACGTGTGGCCACACTGGCGCGCCGGCTGCTCACTGTTAAGGGTTTTAACATCTGGTTAAAACACACTTTTTTGGTTGTATTAAATCTCTTTATTTAATGTTACAATATAAATGATCACGACTGAAAATGACCCAGAACTCGAGAGATTTGCTACGAGTGCAGCACTAACAAAGTATTTAAAAGATAAAAGGCCATTTTACATTTTCAAGCTGATGACACCAGTTCAAAGATGTACTTCGATAATCTGCTGATCACCAAAGTGACATCATGTCATTAATGTTTTGTTAAATTTTATTTCAGGTGAAATCGACGATCCTTTCAACGAGTTCTTCATCGAAAGCAGAAGTGGCGTTCCAATAGACAGAATGTGGCATGACAAATACAGAGTGAGGTAAGAGAAATAAGTAGATGAAGAAGAAGCATTCTAGCGTATATTAAAGCCTCACAGAATCAATAGAAGTTTCAATAAAAATCCATTTGGCTGGATTTTATATATTGTATAGATTTTATTGGAATTGTTATGGAAGGTGCGATAAGCGATGTGCAACAGTTCAAGCGGGGTTTCATGTAGACTGACGTAGTGTTGTATATTTAATTTTTTGAAATAAAACGAGGCTGTTTCGAAAAAAATGTGTCACAAAGATGTTGTTTCGCTGTTTAGACATTATGTAATCGAACTGACACCTTCTTTATAAACAAAACACTGCTACTCTCGCCCCGCGTGCTAAATATGATACTCTTCTTTTTAGGCCTCGGCAGTTATTTTCTTTTTTTTTTTCAATAAGGGATCGGAATCTGGTTTAAATTATAAACCAGCTAATTTTTCGGCCCATACATTTTTAAAGTTACGGTTGCGCTTCACCGGTATTTCCACAAAAATAACGGTCTCAACTAGGTATTTAGGATTCTAAAATCGAACAGTCTTTAATTT
Organism: Apomyelois bistriatella; assembly: GCA_947044815.1. Taxonomy (NCBI): domain Eukaryota; kingdom Metazoa; phylum Arthropoda; class Insecta; order Lepidoptera; family Pyralidae; genus Apomyelois; species Apomyelois bistriatella. The sequence continues at coordinate 6,590,389 of OX345691.1, forward strand.
ACGATGTCAATGACCGTATCTGTTTTCAATAATGAACTTGTTTACAGAGAATGGATGGTGCCATCGTTCATGTCTCGGTCTCAAGCCGGCCAGATCCTGGCGACGGGCAAGAGCGTGGTGTTCATGCGCGAGGCCTGCGCCGACGAGCCGGGGCCCAGCGACCACGCGCACCACCTGCACAAGCTGCTCAAGTGTCACACCAGTTAGTATATACACTGTGGCCAGGACATTTAGTTGTACATACAGGTCGCGTCACACTTCCCTCCACCTCCCATGGCTCTACCAACCTCTCGGTTATACGAGCCGAATCTCAGGAGAGTGCGCTGTACTAGCATTTCGCATCTCTTTCCAGTCGCACCTGCTTGATCTCCCTACAAGTTCTCTATAGTGTCGCCTATCTATGCAATCATTGCATTTTAATAACTCTCCCCCATCCTTAGGGGGCTTACGTTCACAAGTACGCCTCGCTTGCCTTCTCGGCCAGAGGCCAGCTTCTGTCTTCTAGGTCTTTGAGTTTGTCACAGTTTCAGTTTTTCTCTTCGTCTTCTTTGTCTGCTTGTGGCAGTATTCTTGATGTGCTCCTACTTTTCAAGTTATGCCCCTCTCGAGGCCGCTTCGAATTTTATGCCACCGATGCGAGAATTCTTTTAGCCGCTTAAAGTTCGCCTCAGATCCCACGAGATCGCAATAGTAGACCGGGCCCACCCCGAGCGGAACAACATTATTTAATATTTCCCTACGCGCCTCCTCATAAATCGAGCATTCCCAAAGTATACAGGTCGCGTCAGATTAAAAGGACGCTAGAGGAGAGAGGGACGCGGGTAGCAAACGTCGACTGACAAGCCAGTTGAGTGCGCCGCGAGACCCGCCTGCCCAGTGCTCACTGCATATATAATAAATAAATTGCGATAAAAAAAGATGTCGTTAGCGTTCATATAACATAACGCGACCTGTATCAGGCTCAGGCGGCTCTAAAATTAGATGGTTAAGCAGATACTCTGCCGAACTATCGGCCATTGGAAAATCGTTAATTATTGCTTGTTGCTGAAAAATGATTGCTTTTGGTTTCGGCCGAACAGATACCGAAAACAGTAGACCACTGACTCAGTAGATCTTAACATTATTTTTTAACAATCTTGCCGACTCATTTTCATGGCCATCCTGCATTATCAAATCAATCTCATATCATCTAGCATTTTATCGCAACAATAAGAAGTCTATTCTCTAAGATCCGAATTCACAAATATAAAACAACCGTTTACAATTTATACGGCATTGTTACCGATTGATTCGCGCACGAAAATGTCACATAACAATAGATTTTCCATTATGTCTGGATTAAGCGAGCCAATCTATACTAATATTATAAAGAGGAAAGATTTGTATTTTTGTAACTACTGTGTCGATTTCAAAAATTATTTCACAATTGTTAAGCTACATTCACCCTGAGACGAAGAATGGATTACTAGTTAATAATATGATTAAACTGGCGGTTTTAGTGTAAAAGGTTATTTGAAATCTAAATGCAACAGGTGACGGGATCAATTCCTCGTGGGGAGGCTTGTCCAGCGCGTCCGCCGACGTCCCCGCGTGGTGGCAGGCGGAGGGGCTGCGCGCGGGCGTGGCGGGCGCGCACGCCGCCGCCTCGCAGCGGCTGCTGGCGGCTCTCACCACGCACCACCACCTGCTGGACCATCTCGCCGCCCATCGGAGGTACCTGCTGCTGGCGCAGGGGGACTTCGTTCACCATCTCATGACCCTGCTGCAGTGAGTGGTTTGGTTCCTCTCTCTGATATTACATACCAAATTATATTGTTAACTAGCTGACCCGGCGAACTTCGTACCGCCTTTCTTAATATTTTTTTACGTAAGAACCTTGTACAGAGTATTAGAAAACTACAAAAAAAAAAAATGTGCTATGTCGTGACAACGGAAAATGGGTTTCATTTATATATATATAGATGCGAAAGTGTTTGTTTGTTTGGTACGCTATCTACTGAATCAATCTTCTTGAAATTTTGCATACAATATTGCTGTTAGAAATATTGAGAAGGACATGGAGTACTTATCATCTCGGGAAAAGCACCGACAGGGTTCAAATTGTTCCTACTTAAAAAGGGACAGTGACTTCAGTGTATACTATCTAGTTATAACTGTTATTGTACAATGTGAATGAAGTCAATAAATTATAGGTAATAAAAAAAAAAATTTACTGTTCCCGATGAAATACACGCGGGCGATATCTAGTATTTATTTAATTACGAGTAATTTATTTACTTACCAAATGTAATTTTACATCTGTAAAGTTAAATAATTTGGTTTTTAAAAATAGGTTTCTCATATAAATTTTGTAATGCAATAATTTGATTAATGTGATAATTAAATTAAAGGCTGTCTGTAAACAAATTTTTGAAACTAGATATTTAACTTTTATGGAGGTAGTTATAAGTACATAAGTATACGTTATAGAAGATTATATAGTATAACCCCTCCACCCTTAGAGACGAGCTGAGCAAGCCCGCCTCGTCGCTGTACGTGCACAACCTGACGTGCACGCTGGAGGCGGCCGTGCGCGCCACCAACGCGCAGTTCGAGCCCGCGCACGTGCTCGCGCGGCTGCACGTCAACCTCTACCCCAACTGTGAGCCACTGTCTGTACACTAGCGAAACACATATACTACATTTGTGTGACGTCACACTAATGTAGTATATGTGTCTCACACACACATTCTTCTTAAACATAGGTTTTAACATCTAAATTTTTAATGATGAGAAGAAATAACTGCTCAATTTAATAGGTAACTGCAAATGAAAGTGACTTATATGCATGCTTCGTAATCATAACAGGCCTATATTTGTCTACTATTTAGCATTTTGTCCCCTCTTTATATATGACAAATTGGCATTAATATTCAAAGAGAAGCAGAAGCCACTCTGGCCTCTATTCTTTCTACCACATTCAGCTGAACTGAATAGCTTGACCATAATTTCCGCTTGTGTGACACTGGCAATTTGTCCGGATGCGCAGGCGACGGTCGCGACGACTGCGGCTGGGACGTGTTCGCGCTGCAGTACCGCGTGGACGGCCCGCTCGGCACGTTGTTCCCGGCCACGTGCGCGGCGCGGTACCGCGCGCTGTTCACGCAGCTGTGGAGAGTCAAACGGATCGAGTACAGCCTGCACGACGCCTGGCGCGAACACACCATACTGCACAAGCGGCTCCGGCAGATGCCCGGTTAGTGGCTCACGTGGATTACTATAACACGCCTAATGCCTGCAAACTGAATCAAAACATCAATTAATGAACCTATGTATTGCTAGTTTGTAGAATTTAAAACAAGAAACAATATGACTATCACTTCTGATACTTGGTGCTTCAGCATGCCGCATACGAATAAGCCAATAGCGGACGGTTTTGTTCATGAGTAATATAAAACAGGGCTATTAATGCAGAATGAGAATATATTGACGCTTCATACCCGCTTTCGGTTTTCCAACAGATTTTAACCAAAATTTTTCGAATATATCCACACAGAGGTATGGGGCCTGATGCGGCGCGTGTCATGCCTTCGCGCGGAAGCCCTACGTTTGTGTGGAGCCCTACAAGAGGCGAGTTGTGTGGGCGCCGAGCCGGCGTGGCGGGAACTGCTGGCGGCGGCGGCCGAGAGGCAGGACCTCGACACGCTGCTGCGCCTGCATCACCACGCGCTGGAGAAACACTCCATACACGCCATGATACATCACACCACGCAGGTACGAGAGGGCTTGCAAGTCATTTCGGATAACATCCTCTCAGACATCGAGCTACTTTCGTCATCAGTCTATCTAAAATCTAAACAGTCTTAGGGGGCGTTTATAAAGTCTCGGCAGAATCTCACCAAAACCTCATTATTCTAGTAATTTTATTTTTTGCATTTATCTTTTTTTTGTTCCCCCTCTCTCTCTTATTTTAGTAGATTAAGTTAATATTACCAATCAAATCATCTTTAAGAAAAAAATGGTAAAATAGTAATTTAAATAAAACGCCAAAACCACCTCACGCAATTAATGGACGGCCCATTACTCATGCCGTGTTTTTTTGCCGATCAGTCTATTTAACTAACCTGTTTCACATTTATCAATCGGTCTTCTTAAAGATGCCTTCTTCAGACTTGATCAGATAAATTAGACTGTGACAATGTTGTTATCAGGAATTACAATCGTACTTGGGGAATGTACTGAATGAAACGCTAGCGCTGCGCAGTTTCGAGGCGACGCTTCACAACGGAATAAACGCAGAGCTCGAGCGGAGAGAGCGACTCGAGCAGGCCAAGGCGGACCGGCTGGCGAGAGGTGACATTATCACAATATCTATTTATTGCCTGCGGAAATATATTTTGTAGGTTCACAATTTTGTAGCCCCTTGTGTGCCCCTTGAGGGTTGTTTTTGTAAAAGTAGCCTATGTAGACACCGCTCAACGATATCCATTCAAATTGCATCAAAATCGGCTTAGCAGTTTGATTGTAAAAGCGTAACTGACACTAACTGGCTCTACCAACCTTTCGGTGATACGAGCCGAATCTCGGGAGAGTGCGCTGTACTAGCATTTCGCATCTCTTTCCAGTCGCATCTGCTTGATCTCCCTACAAGTTCTCTATAGTGTCGCCTATCTATGCAATCATTGCATTTTAATAACTCTCCCCCATCTTTAGGGGGCTTACGTTCACACGTACGCCTCGCTTACCTTCTCGGCCAGAGGCCAGCTTCTGTCTTCTAGGTCTTTGAGTTTCTTTCAGTTTCAGTTTTTCTCTTCCTCTTCTTTGTCTTCTTGTAGCAGTATTCTTGATGTGCTTCTACTTTTCAAGTTATGTCCCTCTCGAGGCCGCTTCGGATTTTATGCCACCGATGCGAGAATTCTTTTAGCCGCTTAAAGTTCGCCTCAGATCCCACGAGATCGCAATAGTAGACTGGGCCCACCCCGAGCGGGACAACATTATCTAATAGTTCCCTACGCGCCTCCTCATAAATCGGGCATTCCCAAAGTACGTGATGGACGTCCTCAGTGACCGCTTCCTCGCAGAAGCAGGCTGAGGTGTCTGAAAGCTTCATGCGATGGAGCCTACCCCTGAAGCAGCCGTGTCCGGACAAGATCTGAGAGGTTTCATTGATTGATTGACCCAAGTTGCCTTGAGCCGACCCGCCACGTCCGGGAAGAATCGATATGTTTCCCTACCATCGGTCGACGCGTCCCAACGCGATTGCCATGTGGCCAGTGCGTAACAGACAGACATACTATCGCCATTTATATTATTGATATAATTTAAAGTATATTTTTATGACAGGTGAATACGCGTTTACGGCGGCAGACGAAGCCCATGATAAAGAGAAGCGAAAGATCTTTCACCAATTCTTGGCGAGCCGGAAAGCTGATCTCAACGTTTGGGCTCGCACATACAGGTACTGTCTCTTCAGATATTTATTTTACTTTTGAAACAACAAGTTTTAATAATAATAATAAAAAAACAGCCTACTCGCTACTACTCTCAGAACACAAAACATTTTCTAGCTAAGCCTGAAAGTATAAAATGTACAATACATACAAAAATAAATAATAACAACTGGCGGACGGAAACGCGACAAATAGCTTCATAAAAAGAAATAGATATAATAAGAGGACTGCGAGGAAGTAAAAGCTACAGCATTATATCTGTTTGCAGAGGTCACGTGACAACCTTGATCCTAAAATTGGCCCTGCACATCGAGGTGTCTCTGCAGACGCTGGCGTTCCGGCTCGACTACAGCGACTTCTACAAACGCGGCGACGCCAAACTGCACGAACCGCTCACTTACCAGCACAAGCGACTCAGCGAGATCGGCCTCAATATGGCTAAGGTAACCTTTTTTTCATTTCACACCAAAGAAAAAGTACATTAGCATTCATTTCATTAGTACCTAGTACCATTCCAAGAATAATAAAAATACAATATTTAAGGTGCATTTTTATTAGATGCAAATAATTTAAATTTCAGTCGAGTTGGCGCTTGCATTGTGTTAAAGCACATCTTTTTAAAACTACTTTTATTGAATAACTAGCTGTTCCCCGCGGCTTCGCCCCGCGTGGGACTCGGTTATATCGCGCCCAAAAGTAGCCTATGTTTGACCTCAGGTCGTTAACAACAGCCCTACCAAATTTCATCACAATCGGTCCAGCAGTTTAGCCGTGAAGAGGTGACAGACATTCGCATTTATAATATTAGTATGGATATGGATTAATAACCTATGACTAGACTCTGTGCTGGATATCTTGTTGAATTTTGTATAGGAGCTATTTATCTATAGAAAATATGATTAGTGGGTAGGAACCTTCATCACCATTTTTGTGTTTTAATAGTTCGTAATGATGTTTCAAATTTATTTGTAAGTAATCATTTATATACCACTAATTTTATTTTGATTGATTTGTTTTTTATTATATTATCAACACATTTTTAATGTAAGAACTTTATACTTAATACTTATAACAATAAAAAAATGTCCATATATGACGGGACTTTCACTGACATATAGCTTACATTATGAAACTTACTTCATACAATCAATAATTTGTACGCGGACAAAGCGCGGGTAACAACTAGTCTATTATAAATATCTATCTTTTCTATGATTACCAACATAGCTACCAGTGTTTTGTCGTATTCTTTTCCAGAGTAAACTGATGGAGCGCAATCGCAAAAAATGACAACTTTCATCCATCGAGAATAAAGTACGTCAAGTCACGTATTCACTTGTCTACGTCCGAGCTTCATAAACATTTTACAAACTAATTAATTTGTTAACTTCCAAATTCTTTTACAATCTTTTGTTAAATACTAAGCAATGACGCCTATTGTAAGACTAAAATTTGTTTTGCTCTCTTTTTAGTGCCATCTTCGCTTTGTTACATAATTTGACAATGGGTTTGTTTAATAAAAAACTAATCTTTTTAAGTTTTTTTGTTTCAATTTTGTAACAAGCTCCTTTTTAAATTTGACTCAATAATACTTACGTGATATCACGTGAACCGCCGTGTTTTTATGTTTATAATACTTATTTAATAATTTAACACTTTCGCTGACAGTAACGCCTCTCGACGTAGATAACAATCAAATTTTATTGTTATCTCGTTTACTGTCCCTAAAGTGTACCTATTCTTAGTGATGCAATCTGTATGCTACTACGTAAAGTACTTGTTAGCATGCTAGACAGACGTAGCTCACTTCTTCTCCCGCGTTAAGCTTTACCTTAAGGTGATACCTCGGTGAACACTAGCGCCACCGTCATTTAAAAATCATTACTCACTGAAAACACAGGTTATCAAAAATCCCTCTGCTGTAATTATGGTTCTGGATCTGAAGTTAATTTTAATCATATTCAATTATTAAATTATAATTCCCTATAGTTACAAAAGGCATTATTGCTTGAAACGGCCACTTTTAGCAGTTTTGGCCTTCAATATCTTCAAGACCAAGGAAGTACCTAAATTATTATTAAAGGTGCCAAATGGTGCTAAATGAGTTTTAAAACAAGATAGGAAAAGCTGTTTAAAACAAAAAGTGATCCCGTCATCTTGACGTTCATCTAAAATTCCCGATGAAGCATAGTCTGGGCAGTCCTACGTGCCGCGTCATATAAAATAACAGCTGGTTTTCCGTCTGTATTTGATATGTATAGAAATAAAAACAACAGATAAGTATGGTAACAATTTAAAATACTTTATTATTAAGAATACTTATGTCATAATTTCTTCAAAGAGTATTGTTTACATAAATAATATTAATTTTGTATCCACTGTCATAGACAAATGTACATTTTCATTTTTGTCCAGCATAGCTATAATTTACCAATTAAAGGGCAACAATAAATTTGCCTAAGGAAAAGACTTGTAAATATTTGTACATTATTTAACATTTCTTTAACAGTAGATATAATTCTTATTGCCTACTTAAAAAAAAATACTTAATATTTCTAATGACTTGCATTGTTAAAATGGTTCACTTTATTTCGGTAAAAATACTGTATTTTAATCAGTCACGGGTTACCGTTATTACCACACAACTTTTTAAACAGGTAAATATATGCGATGACATTTTTCCTGTAATAAAAGCTATCTACATTATTATATAACAATATCATGCAAGAAATTACACACTTAGGTATATGGTACCGAAATGATATTCGCAAACTAAATGATATTTACGTGTACCGTTTACTACCAAAAGTGCCTCTACTGTAGCAGTACCGCGCTACTACAAGAAAAGGCCACGACATATACTTAAAAAAATTGCTTTGATAAATACTTAATACTATGCGTAATCTTAATATATTCACAAATAAATTGTTATAAATACACACTTAGGTACAATTTTACATGCAACTTCAAAAAAGGAATAAATGCTATTCATTTTATAAATGCGAAATAGTACCATTAAAGCATGGATAACAAGACAGTTTAAATCATTGGTTGCCTACTATATACACAGAATAAATAATAGTACTAAAGTAGGTCATTAATGTATAATATTACAGTACCACTGGAGGATACTTACTGCCAGTTTGGATTATGGTGGTCACGACCCTCAGCTATGAGGAACACGACTTGAAAGAATACCACTTATAGATGTTACACCGATATACCTGCACAAAAATCAATTTTTGCATCGAGAAAATATTTTCGCCTAACAACGCGAATTGCGCGTGTCGTTGTTTTTGTTTGGATTTTAAATCATCTATAAGTTCGTTACTTCATTATTGTTTTCATTCGGTTTGAGTCGGCGGTAAGTTCGAAATGTAAACGTGGTACTAATGTACTGAATTTAATCCCTTGTATTTGTGTATTGTATGCATTTCTATATGTGTCAATCTGCCCGAATTATTACTTTAATACAACTCTACGACTGCGTAAATTTTAATGGATTGCAACGCAGGGTGCTAACACTACGTATAACTTCGCGAAAATAATAAGATCTTAAGGATCATTTCTCAACCCTTAATTTTGGTTAGTTATTGTACTGGTGAAATATTTCCTAATCTAATCCTGGCCCTTATATGAATAAATAAATTTAAATATATAGGGACAAATCACACAGATTGAGTTAGCCCCAAAGTAAGTTCCAGACTTGTGTTGTGGGATACTAACTCAACGATACTATATTTTATAACAAATACATATATACTTAGATAAACATCCAAGACTCAGGGCAATCAGAAAAAGATCATTTTTCATCTTGACCTGACCGGGGATCAAACCCTGACCTCCTTAGTAGCGGTTAGGCATGTTAACCATTACGCCATGGAGGTCGTCAAATGCATTGCTAAGTGCGAACCGGGAGTTTTAGCTTTTACCATTGAAAAATAAAATGAACGGGTTGCACTCCGGGAGTGCCGGCAGAAGTGAAAACTTAAACATTAATGTTGTGCATTTTGAAATTATTCCCGAATAATTTCGCACGGATTGATTTATGTGGTAAAATACAATAAGCAACAACAGGAGCTGGCATACATTTTCTCCGCGCGGTAGAAAGAGCGTGGATATTACTCTCTCTCCTACGGCGCGCCGGCGGTCTACTCTCCCTCCGTCTTAGAATTTTTGATCAGTTCCTGACATCACGTGTCCTGACGCGAGTTTAATAATTTTTACCCATTCCAAAAAGTGCACAAGGCCTCCAAAGGGCTGGCTGAGAGTGAGTATAATATTAATATATGTTTTTATTATTATGGGGAATGTATATTAGGCGTGGGCTCAATCCTCGAGCATTGAACGGCACATTTTTCAAGAATCGCGACGTCCTTTTCCAGTTTTCTTTTTCGGATAAAAGTAAACGTGGTATTCGCCGTTAAACGAACTACATTCGGACTCCCGCTACAATATCAACGATATTTTCTAAAATTGCCCCGGTTTGTTTCGTAACTGTTATTTCGCAGTGTTATTTTACTACAACGCGCATGCTTTATATGTAGGGACGTAACTTGAGCAGTATAAGGCAGTGCAGCGTCACTTAAAATTTTTGTTATAAAGCAGTTGGCTTGAAGAAGTAAGCTGACCAAAAAAACGAAAATCCTCGCTGGTATATATAACTTAAAAATGTAGGTATCTTAATTGTAACTACATCATTTATATCAATAAAGTGAAGTGGCGTTCGTCTTTGTATCTATGCGAACTTTTAGACCACGCAATGGATGTTGATGCTTCTGTCATAATCATGAGAATATTATATCCTTCTGCAAGGTTTATTTTGTCGTAAACTTGTGCGTAGCGGAGGCAGGTCAATAACCTTTGTATCAACACAGTCGTCAATGCACTAGTTCGATTTTCTTTTTTTCTGGTCAAAATCTAAATTGTTAATCGTTATAGATGGACGCAGCTCCGCCTATTGACCGGTTTCTTCTTGAGCGCCGCTCGCACCGCCTCCTCGAACACCTGGTGAATGTTGACACGCTCTAGCGCCGAGCATTCCACCAGTTGCACCGCCCTGTAACGAAACACGTACCAAGATTATAATAAGTTTCATAGTAATCACTTCGTAAGGGAGTTACTCGGGACAGTGACCGGTCTACGAGAATGTATTGTTGCTTCACTTATGTTACAGTTACATCTGTACTTTGTTTATTGCTGTCTCCTGCTTCTTAGCGAGTCGACTCTGGCAACTAAAACTCCGCCACTGACAAAGCGTTATCAGGTGCTATGTACAGGTTCCTGAGGGTGAAGTTAATATTAGATGTAGATAGAAATATATGATATACATAAAAGAGGTAAATAGGGAAAATATCCTCGTCTTTCGAAACTATTTTTTTTTCTATGACTATTTTAGCCAGTTGCATATTTGGCTAAAATGTTTCGATATCCGGCCCCGGGTCCGTCTCTATTTTTGAGATCTTGGACCCCAATTTACAGCAATGCCATATTCCTTCCTGCTCTAAATATTGAATTTCTATACTTATCCCTGTTAGTTTTTCTAACATACATACACATATGTATTAAGAAGCCCGTAAAAAAGTTTGAGAAAAAATATTAATCACATTAAAGCCACACTTATTGAGTAAAAGTATTAAATGAACATCCACATTTAATGAAGGATTGTAAAAACACAATAGTTTTCGCGCCTGCGTATCAGTGTGAAGTGTGCGGCGTTATCACCGCGATAAGGATAGCGGGTGCCGGCGCGGGCGCTCGCGGTGATGCCGATAACCTCCCTTTTACTTTCATTATTATTATACTAATGCTGTGGAAACATTTAAAAACTATAAAATTGATGTTTTAATGGAAGTTTTACGATTTTATCACTCGCTAGGTGATTATGTTTGAGCAAATGGGCCGTGTAGGATTTTATTTATTGTGGTAGAGTCTTGTTGTAAATATAGTTTATCTTTATCATATAAATTTTTAAATGTGTATTCATCTATAGATAAATAACTACAGATTAAAATACCTACAGTAATTTATGTTAGTACAATAATAAATTAAGTAATGATCTTAGAGATAAACGAGAGATAACACACAGTACTTATGATTAAAAATAACAATGCAGAAATGTAAATGTGAAATCGTACATAGATATTCACAAATTAGCGTAGAGAGGCTAAAACACACAGTTACTTAGGGACTTATTTCCAGGTTAGGTCTGTAGGATTTTGATAAACTCTACAGAAATTAAGATCAAGCTTTTGTGTTAATAGCCTAATTGTCCCACTGCTTGCAAAGGCCTCCCCTCTTGTCTTCCACGCATCTCGGTCAGTTGCCGCTTGTCGCCATCCAGTCTCGAATTTGTCCAAGTCACCCCGCCATCTCTTGCGTGGTCTGCCCTATGTATTTGCTTCGTGGCCCCTCGGTCAACGCCCTTCTAGAACCCAGGATGTTGCTAGTCGAAGCTACTTACTTAATTTTTCTTTTTAATTTTTTTCCTTCTTGTGTTGTTACATAGGCCTTGTCTGTTCCCCGTAAGTCAATCTTTGTGGCTGAAACATTAAATACAAATTTTTAGTTCTTAAGGAAAACACATGACATGAGTTTACCTTCATTCAAGGAAAATAATAATTTGTGCTCTGCGCGCGACAATGATCACAGTATGTTATTTATGTAATATTTTGTTTTCTGTAAGTAAACATTTCATTGCATTAATGATTTAAATAGTAATAAGATTTGGCATTCTCTACCAATTTTGGAACTTAAATGGTTTCTAATGAATAAGAAAACTGACTACACCATATGCCATTACACCAGCTGTCTGCAACCACTGCAGGGCATGTCTCCCTCTGCCTTCGCCATCTATCCGTTTTCTGAGCCACCGCAATCCAGTTGTAATATTTATGCCATTAAAACCAAGAATTTATTATTAATGATTGTGTTAGGTACAGCATAAATGAGTTATGTACTCACCTACTAATACAATAGGAACCGAATCGCCGAAGTGCTTTAATTCCGGATACCATTTGTGCACGACGTTCTCGTATGAGGGCCGACTGCTAACCGAGTAACATACTAGGAAACAACTCGTCTGCAACACAAACAGAATTTATATTAAAATTTTAATTTAATACGCATTATAAATGTAATTATATTTTAATGTCGAGTTGGTATAGGGAATACAGTTAAGCATCTGTAAGTTACCAAAATATTTAAAAAAAAGTCCCTTGGGAATGTTTTTCAGTATGAAGGACTGAATAGGCATATGGTTAATATTTATGTTAGTAAAATTTTGTAAGTAGTTGTAAGATTTCTAAGTAATAGTGGTAAAGTTTTCGGTATAATAAGCGAAATTTTACCAATTGAAGATAACAATGGGTATAGAAAAAACAAGTGAAACTCTACTTCTCTGCCTACCACCAAAACACACCAATGCCTGATAATAAATATGTAATACGAACTTAGAATATTACATTCAGGTTTCGTCTATGATTTCATATACATTACTGTGTGTCTTTGTCTTGTCTCCACTAATTTTATATTGTCTGTCATGTATTGTATTTATATAGTTTACTAGCTGTTCCCCGCGGCTTCGCCCCGCGTGGGACTCGGTTATATCGCGCCAAAAGTAGCCTATGTTTGACCTTAGGTCGTTAACTACATCCCTACCAAATTTCATCACAATCGGTCCAGCAGTTTAGCCGTGAAGAGGTGACAGACAGACAGACAGACAGACAGACAGACAGACAGACAGACAGACTTTCGCATTTATAATATTAGTATGGATATGGAAGTATGGATGTATTATTGAATACTAGCTGTTACCCGCGGCTCCGCCCGCGTGTAGGTCGCTTTTTGCGTAACCTGTGTTACATTGAAATGAAATGACGCAATCGAAGTAGCCAGGACATTATTCAAATATAAACAAATATCATATTTCAGAGTTAAGTTCAAAGAATCTCTTTGTAGACAACATTAGCAGTTCTTCCCTCAGAGGCTAATAAAAATAGATTTTCGGCGCTACTGACCCGCGAGCAAGCCACATACAGTTGTCCATGCGAGAAACATCTTGTTCTTAGGTCGATGCCAGCTGCTTTTAGGGTTTGTCCCTGCGACTTATTTATTGTCATAGCAAAGCATACAGCAACTGGAAATTGGGTGCGTTACACCGTTTCGCCTGAACCACACCCTGTGAGAATTTCGGCCTGTATTAAGTTGAGCTGCAAAACCGTTACTTTGAGTCGGGTGCCGTTGCATAGTTTAGGCGGCGAAAGATTTCTTAGGAGCATAATGGGAACGCCGACTTTAAGGGTAATTTTATGAGCAGGAAGACCACTTGCAGCCAATGAACTCAAAAACTCGATAGGGTAGATGGTAGCATCATCCTGATGCACAACATTGTTATATGACGTGTAAATCACTTCATCCCCGACAATTTCCGCCAAAACCTTGAGTTTCGGTAAACGTTTCCAAAGCCCGAGATGACACATGATTCTTGCGGTCAGCGGACAACCGAGACTCTCTGTCAGAAGAAGTTTGTAAAGACCGAGACAATGCATGGCGTTGCCTATCTAAGATACAGACACACGGATAGACAGATGCGACTCGATGAAGATAGGCTATCCGCATTCGATTCTTGAGATCTAACTAACTTTCTGCTTTTAGCTATTCTGGAATGATACGACAGATTAGATCGTTTCCTCCTAGGCATTATTTAAAATAATTAAAATTCTTTATATACGACACGATCGTATGTTCCGTCAAACAACAATTGAAACGACTGGCTGGTTATTTTAAACAAAGAAGCCAAGCCAAACCAACCTATTCGTATCAAATATCAATTCAAGCAAGACAACTAACATTACAACCGAACCGAACCGTCCATTTACCAAACCAATCAATAAACAACAATCAAAGAAAAGACCACAAACAAAGACAGAGACCATCAGTTTATTTAATTTGCTAGGTTTTTTTTTTGTCATGACCTACAATATTAGCTACTAAGAGCTTTAATATTTACAGCGGGACGGTTTGAGGCGAGGGCTTGACGCCACTCAGCCTTTTCGGCAAAAGCGCAAGGGGCTCCCAGTTGGGACGAACCTCGGCCTTGGGCTTTGCCTTTGAGCAATGGCGAGCGATGCAAACTCGCGAGCGATGAATTTGCATGGGTTCATTTCAAACTGCTATACCATAATGCGAAACGTAACCATAGCGAGTTGTAAAGTCAGCGCCATCTATTGAGATTTTATGTTACTAAATTCAAGGTGTTATTTTATTAAAATTAATGGTAAAAAGGTGCAGTGCGTGTTTTTGTCTTTACTGATATGATACTATAAAGTAGAAATTCTAGCCTTATTTATATTAAATTAAACGTAAGTAAACGCATTATAAGTTTAAAAGTTTTGAAGCAGTGTTTGAAGTAAATTTTCAATCGACCATAACTTCTTTTTCCCTTAACCGATTTTGACGAAACAAAGTTTTGACAACGCTCCTAATTCTATATAATCCATCTGTGATAACCGCGTTCAAATCCGTTGAGTATTTTCGAAGTTATAACGTACCAGACAGACATACATACATACAGACAGACAAAAATTTTAAAAACTGTCTTTTTGGTTTCTGTTACTCTTTTTTAATCGCACTCTATCAGTTTTTTTGAAAAATAATTAATGTACAGACACTCGCATTTTAGTGTCTTATTATATGTATTGATATAATTTTGTAGGACAGTTTGATATCGACTGCTGGTGGCTTACTAGTGAAAAACAAGTGAGAGAGACGGCGCAATACATGATGTGCGACATTTATTTATTCAACTACTCACTACACTTACATGGCGACCTCCGTGGCGTAATGGTTAACATGCCTGACCACTAATTAGGAGGTCTCGGGTTCGATCCCCGGTCAGGTCAAGAAGAAAAATAATCATTTTCTGATTGGCCTGGGTCTTGGATGTTTATCTATAATGTATTTGTTATAAAATTAGTATCGTTGAGTTAGTATCCCATAACACAAGTTTCGAACTTTGGGGCTAACTCAATATGTGTGATTTGTCCCTATATATTTATATTTATTTATATTTATATCTCCCTTACCTTACTCAATCGTTGTTGCATGGTATTAAGAGATGAAAGTACCTTTTACATCCTGGTAGTACAGAAAAATGTAATCTAATCGAGCTAGTGGTTAGCAATTTGCTGCGGAGAGTGCTCCGAAATAATTGCTTGATAATTTCCAAAGATGTAGAGAAACTTACGTGGGTGTATGAAAGTGGCCTTAGTCGTTCGTAGTCCTCCTGCCCGGCGGTGTCCCAAAGTGCCATTTCTACCTCCACTCCATCCACCGTCATGTAGCCAATGTAGTTATCGAACCTGGACCAAAAATAAAAGTAGTCATTCGTTGTTGTCACGGAGGATAGGTACCTAGGTACTCTGGGTTACGAGTAAGTATACCGTAAAATATCTTAAGACAAGTATATCAATATACGAGAGGAAGAATGGATGTCTTGATCCGATCATCGAATCTGGCATTTGCATTTCACGATTCTGCCGATTAATTCAGACGACATACCTATAATTTCTTGTGGGTAATGTACACCTAATAATGATTTCGCCCATATAACTTACAATAATCTTTCTACGCTGCTGGGCTAAATTTGAGAATACCAACCAAATACCAGATAAACCCAAGGCTATCAACAATTAAGTATCTATTGAGTACGAATATTTTTGTCTTCGAAATTCTTTGTGAGCGACGAGTAAGCTTATTTATTATTCTGCGCTCGTTCAGCAGAGCAACTCCGCATATATCAATATAATTATAACCAAAACATATGAACTAATCATTGTAGTTGATAGAGCCGTACTAGTGAGTTACGCTAGATGCGATTTTGTTGCCAGTTATTTAAGTAATCGCGGTCGTTGACTGCAAATTTATGCGTGGGGCTATGGTATTTGTGACAGACAGATTGCAAGGAAGTCGGGCTAGCCGTAGGCGTGCGTCCAGTTTGTAAGGAGGAAGCGACGGCTACTCATGAGCATGACAATACAACAATGCCGCGACGTATTTGACTTTATAAATAGTGCACTGCCTGGTATGGTGTTGATTGGTGGTAGGTAGGTACTTTGAATCGATTCGCTAATGTTATGGAAGACTAATTAGTTGTGAACTCCTATTCTTTCCGTGGTTGTCGTAAAGGCGAATCAACAGAGCTCTTTGTAAGTCTCCCCAACTGGTGGCTGATCAAAGTGATCAACCAACTATTCCAAGGAACTATTTAAACCGGTCATAAAAAATCCGAATATTTAAATGTCTTTTAAAAACTTAATACATAATAGGCAACCTAAAAAACGCCTTATTAACTTTTTTACTAGTAGAACTGTATTTAAAGATTTTTTTTTAAATATTTTTATTCCATCCTGTCCCTGTGTTTTACACAAATATCTACAATGTTCATAATCTGTGTTCAGACGACGCCGCGACGTCCGTTTCATCCGCATTTCATCAGATAGGGCTATCTGACTTTGGAAGGAACACCTACCTACTGACAGCTAACATATCAACTTGCAACAGTTCCTATCAGCGAACTAGTATATTATAGAAAAACAAAAAACTCGACTTTTTTATATGCGTAGTTGTCATTATGTTTAATTCCGACTAACCCTTCGTGCAACACTGCTTCCGTTCTTATTACTTATCATCTTATATTTATTTATTTATGTAGGTATTGTATCTATTATTCAAAGCTACTTATTTATTTCTGTCACAAGCAGTGAACTCATAGATTACAAAAAAAAAATTGCCGCGCGCGATTCGAACTTCTTTGAGTCAACTATGCTAGACATAAGTCTCCCAAGGATTTCCAGAAGAATGACCGATTAGAAGCGGCCTGCATCCCCGCTATCATTTTGCGCAACTGATGCATCATGACGATTTGTCGTCGATATGTATTAATCCTTTGGTATGTTGCTTAATTGTAACCTCTGCTTGACGTACTAATATCAATCAACAGTCTTCACAAATTGACAGACATTAGACAGTGTCCAATAAATGTAAAAATGTGATGTTTCCAGTAAGTTTCATTGATTTGAACGTGTGGTCTCCGACATAATATTATCGCTAAACGTTATACTGTCAACCAAAGTATTTAGAAATAGACCAAAGGGAGGGTGTCGTTCCTTCCCATGGGTGTCGTAAAAGGCGACTTTGGGAATGACACACACGACGAACGTACGACTGGTGGCGGATTCCATCAATAACATTCCCAAGGAGACTGTCGAATCTATTAATGTGTCAAAAATGAACAGAGAATTCGCTAAAAATGCTAATGAGGATGAGTTTCATTGACCAGGATTGATTAAAATTTGCGCAAGTGCCTTGACTACCTACTCATGTCATTTGACGCTATTAAACAAATAGTGTCGCACTCGCTCCGGAAAACCAATAACTTTATTTTACTCGTCCACGTTATAAATGACATAAGCGCATTACGCACGCGACAGTCAGTAGCAATGTTAATCATGACTGGAACTTGTTTATTTACTTACGTTATTGTGAGGTTCTCATATTTTGCCCATATTATATATCTTGCAACGAGAGGTATTTGATCAATATACATAAGTAAAACCTAACAGAGCAAATAGGTACCTACTTATAGCCAAATATAAAGGCACAATAAGACACACTTTATAAGATTGCCCCTTGCAGCCCATATAAGAAACGAAATAAACTACACCTCTGTTGATACCATGTAGCTTTTTACGACGAGAAGGGACTGGTCTATTCTTAGCCGGAAACCACACTACCAATTATCTATATTTATCACACCTACGTATATGTCAAAACCTTGACCTTAGAAGGTCGACAGCTACTACTCGTAAGATGACTAAATAATGTAAACAGGTATTACAAACAGACGACGATTCGGCTGATCACATACTATTACTCATCGATATCCGATCCTTAGTAAAATATATATCGTAATATATAAGGTGGTTTAAATCAACTGCAAATATTTGGAGGGCAGATTCAGACCACTAAACTGAACAACTGTCCTAAATAAACTTATGTCGAAATACGAAATAAAATTTTTGACCTCCCATACAAATTGAGAATCAGCTGCTCTAGTTTAGTATGGAGAATTGGAGAGTGAAAAATAAAATTTCATATTTCGATATGTTTATTTGGAAAAGTTGTTCAGTATAGTGGTCTGTATCTGCCCTTAAAATATTTGCAGTTGATTTGTGTCCGTATCCATATCCATACTAATAATATAAATGCGAAAGTCTGTCTGTCTGTCTGTCTGTCACCTCTTCACGGCTAAACAGCTGGACCGATTGTGATGAAATTTGGTAGGGATGTAGTTAACGACCTGAGGTCAAACATAGGCTAATTTTGGACGCGATATAACCGAGTCCCACGCGGGGCGAAGCCGCGGGGAACAGCTAGTATACTTAAATAAATAAGTAAGTACATACTTAATAAATTAAATTATTTAATTATAGTAAATTTTACGGTTCGGCCCCGTTTGGTAAAGAAGACGATATGTACCTGATCGTAAATAAGCTGCTTCTAAAACTTAAAAATCCATTAAAGGATGGGAAATAAAATAGATGAAAATGGGATCTCTCCGTGTAGACTCCGGCTTTAAAGTATACATTCTCCTTCAGATGTTTTAATTTACTTGAACCTCTGTCGCGTGGAGGGTCTAAAAACAATAAGACATCGGGTTCAAAATCCATTCGACTAAGAAAGGACGCAACAGGGAAAACTAGGCTCTAGAATGATGACGATGAGAATGATCGAATTCTTCCGAGTCGATCTCGGAGTTTTGAGCAGCTACCGCTGATAGTGGTTGTATTTAAGCGAAGGGATTCACGTTTAACTTGAGCTGTTGGGATTTGAAATGTAACCGTCTTACCTACTATCTACTAGGGCTGTACGCTAGGACTGTAGTTTTCAAAACTCATGCTTTAGTATAAGTGTACATTATGTAGACTTCAATAATTAAATTTATTAAGAAAATTAATCGTTCTGGTGTATTCCACATTTTTTTCCAGTTAAGAGTTAGTTAATATTTCAGGGCCAGTAGGTCGACCGCCTATCTCGATTCTCTCCTCTCGTAATGGCTACTTGTATCGCTATCGCCACATTTCGCTCCGCCTAACACATAAAACGCTTTAAAATTTTTTTTTTTGTTAGTGACAACTCAGTTGGAGTCAGGAGAGAATCGAGATAGGCGGTCGACCTACAGATACCTTTTTATTGTGTACCTATGTGATAACAAATTATTTAAATTTTAACATCCCTACGCGTTTCTGAGAATAAAGAGTTTTGGACAGACAGAGGACAATCAGGTAATAAATAAAGTCTAGGCCAGTTATTGAAGTACTGCTGAAGGCAAATGTTGACTCAGTCACTATAAGCAAAGTACTCGCCCGTGATATCATAACATATAGTGTTGGGTAGGACGTACAAGAGGCGGTACATTTGTCCCGTACATGACTTACAAATGTAAGAGTGCCTCAACATTAAAAAGTGTACTACTTCAAATCTTATGACGCGGCTGTCGCGGTCCTCACTAAAATGTACTGCTTCAAATTTTGTGCCGCGGCAGTCGCAGGACGTACAAGAGGTGGTACATTTGTCCCCTTTATGACTTACAAATGTAAGAGCGGCTCAACATTTAGTACATTTTAAAAGTGTACTACACTCAAATCTTATGACACGGTTATCGCGTTCCTCACTGAAGTATAGGTACTGCGTCTTATGTAGCGGCAGTCGTGTTCCTCGCTCCACTCTCCGTCGCAACGAGGGAGCGAGACACCCATACAAGGTACAGCGAGCGAGAGTGAAATATGTTGCCATTGCTAAGTAGGTATTGTGAGGAGCGCTGCGCATCTTCAACAAAACAAAACACTGTCGCGCGCGTCGTCATATGGGACGAGTTTGATGAGCAAGTGGGTGTTATAATGCAAAACATCAATCCGACTGCAGGAGGTATCATTCAAGTCGATAAATACCTCGAGGAACCCCTGCTGCCAAGATCCCAAGATCCTGCCAAATGGTGGTTGGCTAAAAAAGACGCCTTTAAAATGGCTGTGCATGGTTGCCACTTCTGTTCCTTCTGAGCGCACCTTTAGTAAGTCATAACCGACAGAAGAAACAGACTAAGTGTCAACAAAGTTGCACAAATATTATTTTTACATTCAAATATGTAATTTTCTTAGCATGTGCACTTTTTTAATTTTTTGTTTGATTTTTTAATTAACCTTCTTAAAAATTAATAATAAATGATAATCATTTCATATTACTTTGCGACATTGAATATTTTATTAATGTCATCTATCAGAGTTTAGACTGCAATACCATCAAATGTCATATTTGTAATTATACTAATACAAACCCAGGTACTAGTACAAACTCAGGTACTGGTACAAAATCAGGTACTGGTACAAAATCTAGTACTGGTACAAAATCTAGTACTGGTACAAAATCAGGTACTGGTACTATTAATTATATGTGTTAGTACAAATCGCTGAGCTTCAGTACGCCTCGCCTTATTTGAAGTAGTACACTGTATTGGCTCATAGCAGAAAAGTGGCTACTCTTACAAACTCTTTTTTAAGTCGTGTCCTACCCAACACTATGTTATGCCGTGAAATCCAGAACACTCATTGTATCCAACAATTCGTTGTACTTGCATCGCACGTGACGTCACGAGCGGCACATAATGATAACGATTACAAAATCTATCCGCTAATTTAGTGGCTCACCCGCTCTTACGTCGGCACTAGCGGTATGCATTTGCTCTATTGACCCTCTACTCTCGGTACTGCGGCCAATGCACCTGCCTCTCACTACCATAACAAATCTTGTACTTACACTGTAGGTACATATTCTTCTGGAAATTCGTTCTTGGTATACACATAGAGCAAGCAAGTCTTGCCCACCATTCCGTCTCCGACCACCGTGATCTTCAACGATGTCTTCGTACCCATGGCGCGTACCACTACCACATCAAATTATCACACAATTCACTATAATAATTCTTCCAATACACAACACTTATGCATAACGAAATTCAAGTGGAATATTCGAATGTGAAGTTTCCTTGAAGATTCTTATCACTGTGATGTAATATCTTATCACTGTATGTGATAGAGCAGTGCGGGTTGAAACAAAGCGCGCGCGCACTGTCACGGTCGAGTGCAGAATGAAATGATTCAGTCAGTTTCAGTAGGACACGGAGCGCGGAGTCGCGGAGAGCTGCCGATTCGTCACGTCCATGCTTACGCAGCGGGCTAAGCTAGAGCTCGGACCGGCTTCTACTACTAATTACAATTATTCGCATTTAATTCTACAGACGTACAACAATCCTCACTCAAAATATTTGACACCGAATGGTTACTGTTCCGTAATGAAGTGGCAATTAGTCGCAAAAATTATTTCTGGAACCTTTTTTTATATTAGACTGAATTCCATCCTAGTAATGGCAAGTTACCTGATGTACCTGTGGTTCTACACCTGCCCATGGTGTTTTTCAAAATTTGGGCTATGAAATTTAAAAAAAAACCGGTCAAGTGCGAGTTGAACTCGCGTGGAGAGGGTACCGTACAATGCCAATGTCAGTTTTTAAATTCAATTGTGGTATGTCAACAAACTACTACTATCGCCATCTAGTGGTGTTTTAGTGAACTATTTTCCGTAAACGTTTTATATTGAATTTAACACCTTATTGTCAATTGACAGAGTTCTTGTAGGTTTTCCTGTAATCTACAGGCTATGTACTATTTATTTTTGGCTTAGTAGTTTCGGAGATCAGGGGGGAATGGTCGATTTTCGTCTTCTTTCATGAATAAAATCAAAACTATTTATGTTACAATAATAACAAAAATGTATTTGAAATCCTCATAACGAGCCCTTTCTTTTGATATATAACAACACGACAAGGCTTGCTAAACTTTCTTTTTTAAATCCCTTATTTGTCCCCCGAAAATTGTACTTATTTTATAAAAATATTTATTTACTTTGCACATCTGTGTTTTGGTCACAGGATTACGCCATCCTACCAAATTTCATCTGTTTTGGTCCAGCAGGACGGACAGACGGAAGTACAACAGACAGACGCACGAGTGATCCTATAAGGGTTCCGTTTTTTCATTTTTGTACGGAACCCTAAAAATCAAGTCATTCGCAAAAGGCACTCCCATAGCTTTACTATTTTTTATATAATTTAGTAAACAAATAGGCATACAGCCCACCTGATTGTAAGCGGTCACCGTAGCCCATGGACGCCTATTATATCACGTGCCTATTGCCGACCCTTAAGGAATCTTTTCAAAGACCCAATGTCTAGGAAAAACCATGGCAAGCTCATTCCACATCCTCAGCGTACGTGCGAGAAAATTCCCCTAAAAAAGCAGTTTACGCGACCCTTTGTATTCTAATAAAAAGAAAGAACCCCTGTCGATGGCGAGATATGCGATGGTAGTAAGCAATATATCTAGATTAACTAGATCTATAACATAACAATAATAAAACCTTTTTATACAAAATATTTTTATTAATGATTAAAACAATTTCCCTGTCACTTTTCATTCTGTTAACAAATTATTTTTTGTTAATCAAAGCAAAGTCCACATTTTAGAACAAAAACATAAGACAGATGGAAAAGATTGGAAACCGAAAATTAATATCGAATATCGGCCATTGTCACCATAAGTTATTTCCAAAAATACCTCCAATTACAAAACTAATATTAAATGAAACTCAGGTCATTAAGTCATGGTAAGTCATTAGACAATGATTAAGTATGTCGTTAACTCACACGGTTTCCATTATATCCATTACAATTATTGTTGGATATCAAATCGACATATTGTGCGTTTATTTATTTACTTAAAATTAATGCGCATTAAAATGAGCATGCATAATTTAACAAAAGAAAGTTAACGACTTATAGCAATTAATACTGATAAATGTTAATGAGATCACAAAATTAGATAATTAGACCAACTCAAAAACAACTTATATCTACTGGTAACTTATTCTAAAAAAATATGACGAGATGAGATTGATTATTTTGATTTAAAATATTACAATTGCATCTTATAACTAATCAGTGCAAAGCATGTATTGTAAATTCCTTACACCTACCTATGGTCCCTTTGTTATTTTCAATGAGATTAAGGCACATCTTGGCACATTAATTAATGGATTATGTATAATTTTATAGGTCTAAACCGTAACTGCTGCAGCATTCAAAAATAACATTTAGGGTATATTTATAGTTTCAGTTTATTAATGCTTAAAAAGAAAAAAATCAATTCACTTAGATATAAAGATATTTTGGCATCAAAATGAACGAAACATCATAGATTTCAATTAGAACTTTCGCTTTCTTCGATCTTGGGTTCCGATGCTGTATAAGCATAGTATGTAACCAAAAAGACCTTATAATGATAGAGAGATAGAGGTTTCGATCGTGGGAGTTAAATAATAAATGCTTTCAAATAATTTTGAAAGTCGTCGTCGTATTTGCTACCAACTAATGGCCCTCATCATTTTTGTCATACCACTAAAAACCAATATATGAAAAAAGCAAGTCAGAGGCCGAGATTTGGTACAAAATAACTTAGCGTCAGGATATGCAAGGGCAATGGTCCTTGTAACTCATAATAAACAAGCCGCCCCTATAAATGTTTAAATCTAACGAAAAGATTTCATACATCAGCCCAGAAAATGGAAGAATACATTTAACCATCAACAAAGCCACGGCTATAATCTATTCTGTGACGCGGGCTACACTTAATACTCTCGATTTTAAAATTTCACCTACAACAGTTACAGTTAAACTTGTTTAAAAAAATAAAAACTTTTTTTTATTTGGTCCTCTTGCCACTTTCAAGTTTAAAACTCTGAACACCACTAAGAATGATCTCTTCCTTAAGAGCTAATACTTCTCTGAGCAGGTCCTGGTTGTTGGACTGGAGTTGAGCAATCACAGCGCGGTGCTTCCGATCCCGCTCCCTCAACTGCATCAGCGTGGAGTCACAGACATCAGTACAAGATGCCTTATCTGTCAGAAATATTCGGATCAATCAAATACTGAAGTGTCAGAGTCAGCGCCTGCGACTAAAATCGATAAAAAGGTGCTAAAGAGCAGTCCATCTGTTGCAGAGTGCCATAATTAAATTATTGATAAAAAAGAAGGGGTATATTAAAATGCGTAATATACCCCTTACTCACAATAGATTCCAGTCGCGTTTTTATGCATACATATACTCGAAAAACAACTCATTTGGCAGAAAACGAGTTGAGATATAATTTTCACCAGCTTTCCGATCGCTCCTAATACAAACCGACGACGACGGAGAGAAGCGTCGATAACGGAAATATTATGGAACTGCACTTTTCCAAGTGTTGTGGATTATGGTAAAACCACAGGGTAAAACCCTTCACATCACACATTATTATATGTCTTCATCCAAGTGTTTTTTGGTTGCATCTTCAGTTTACTTTTCAGAGCCTAGGGTACACTTTTAATCATGATACTGGTTATTGCAAAGGAGCGACTGCTGTCTGACCTACAAAAGCCTCTATACAGACCAATAGGAACTTGATTCCGGTATAAGTTGCCACCAACGAGTTTTCAGGCTGTTTTAAAGGCATCTGACATAGCCTAACAACTGCCATCGACATGTAGTTTTAGCTTAAGAATAGACAACACCTTTCTTTATGTAGATGTCATATATTTGCATATTTTTATGAGTTTTTTAAGTTTTTTTTCATATTATTATTAATAATAATCTCCTGGCATAAAAAAAAATATGTTCATTAAAGCGTGTTCCCCGATTGCTTCTCAGCTGATGATGTTCATAGATATGTTGGCACTGGTTTTTACAATTGAACAAAGGCCGTCTAACCTCTGTAACCCTTTTGCTAATAGGATCATGATCTGGGTGTGTTAGTGGGCAATAGTGCCAGATTTTTCAAACTGCCCAAAAGCATTTAATACAGCCTAACAACTTCCAAGGATTTTCAAGAAATAACTGGGACTACCTTACATGCCTTCAGAAGCATTAAATCTCAAGATAGCAATGCCACTAGTGGTGACTGACAATCAACCAAGTTAGGCCACAGTAGTCATCTCTATTGTTACAGATATGTATGCTCTGTATGGCTATCGAGCTCCACAAAACAGACTATGCTAATAATAGATGTAAAAACAAAAATTCTCACCTGGTTTACTTCTCAACCTGTCTATCAACTTGTCATTTTCTCTCTTAAGCTTACTTATTTCATTACGAAGTGCTTTTTCAGTAGACTCTTTTTGCTTGGTAATTCTTGTCAGCCGCATGCGTGTCTCGGCCAGCGTCTGGAGAAGTCCATCAGAACGATCCGAGATTCTTTGAGCTGATGCTACACAAGCCCTAGATTCATTTTTCTCTAAACCTAATTTTTCTTTGAGACAATTGACATATCCCTGAAATTTCGAAAATCTATATAATAAAATTCAATATAGGTATACCCAGACACTTTCATTTAACTATTGATAAACAAAAATATGGGTCCATATTGGCTCACATGAAATTCTAAATCATATTCAATGTCTTACTACCGATTTGTGTTCATAATAATCACACTTCATAATTTTATTTTTTATACTTTTTTTATTCATACATTTTTATGAACACCAACGGAGCTCATAACAGTCAGTGATCATATTTTTTTTTATTAATACTGTTACTACCATGAACTAGTTTATATTCATAATATTTTTTTTCATTACATTCAATGATTATATTGTTTTGGTTAATAATATAGCTACTAAGAATATATTTCCAACTCATAACGCCGTTGTTCAGAATAGCTTGCTAGCATGCAGCATCCTTCGCGAGCTTCTGGTTCCGCGGGAAGGAATAACACTCTAGTATATGATAAATCTGAGCCGCGTGGAGTTGGGTGCTCTGAGTCGGATTTGTAATCCATTAATAATTAATGGGCTACCCATTATTATTACTATTAATCAATAAATATCAGATACTAGCTGTTCCCCACGGCTCCGCCCGCGTAGGACTCGGTTATATCGCGCCCAAAAGTAGCCTATGTTTTACCTCAGGTCATTAACTACATCCCTACCAAATTTCATCACAATCGGTCCAGCAGTTTAGCCGTGAAGAGGTGACAGACAGACTTTCGCATTTATAATATTAGTATGGATATTATAGGTGTAAATTATTTATATTTTTACTTTATTAGAGTTAAGGTAAAAATTGATGTTTCAAATATTTTGCGAACTGAAACTTTCATGGAAATAAAATAATTATTAGAAACGAAACTTTGATGTTTCATATTTCGATAAAATACATAAAATTAATAAATAAATCTTCTTGAATTTCTATAAATTATGATGATTGTGTTTGATGCATCTATTTTAAAACAATGACTGTGTCCTATCCTGTTTCATTTACACATATTATTAAAATCTATATGAAAAAAAAATATTAGTACAAAACAAATGTATTAATATAGACATTATGATTTTCAATAATATCGATAGACACACTCACTTGACTAAGAAATTTATAAAAACAAATATTAGAATAAAACACATTTATGAATATAATAGTTATTAATTTGAATGATTATGAGTTTCAATCATTAGTATAAGCAAATATATTGAAACAAATATTAGTATAAACGAAGTGTATGATTGGTGATATTATGAATTTCAATGATTATAATTTTTAATATTTATTTAATTTTTTTTTATGAAGAATGATAATTATGATTTTTAATGGTATGAGAAATATTTTCGGAACTCCAATGATAGGAGTTGAAAAGTTATGTAAGACAATGCACACCCCAAAAATATAACTAAACAAATGGTTCTTTTGCATGTCACCAGTTTCTGCATATTTTAGTAGTAATTTCCCAGGTCTGACACCCATATGTGAGTATGCAGATGTTAATGACCTTCCTCTTTACTGCTATTAGATATTGGGTACTTTTAAATAGTTCTTTCAGTGACCAGAATTTGACATTGACCGTGACATGATGATGATGTGTGACCAGAAATTGTTCCAGGCATAAGTAATTTATCTTTTAATTCTTATAATGTTCATTCTGATCACTAAACAACCTAAGATTGATGGTAGATAGACATCATTAAGTACTAGTAGACAAGTAGTAAAAAGTAGTAGCAAACTTACAGAGATAAGTAAAATTAAAGTACTCACATTTAACTGTTTATTACTATGTTCTAAAAGATGGTTTTGTTCAGACAAATTCTCTGCTTTTGCTGCAATGTTTTTGTAATGATGCAACAGAACCCACACCGCATTGATGAGCTTCACCAATGATTCTGGTTGCAAGGTGTTGTTTTCAATATCAATGTGAGGATTGAAAATGTAATCAACATTTAGCAGTCCAAACTCCTGAAAAAAAAATGCTTCTTCAGTCTTCAAGTTCTTGAATTGTAGGATCAGCCAATCTCACAAAGAATGTATGAATGAATTTTGTAGTGCCTGGCATAATTTATATGAATACACCAATTGACATTTTTAAATATCCACTTTACATCCCACAATGCAAAGCAAATAATAGTATCATATCAAATTCAATGTATTTATAATAATTATATGAGGCATAATTAATTTTTAGTTTATGTAACAAATATGTTTGGAAGATTTGTTTGTTCATCATTGTTTTTAATCTTTTGAAAATAATTCTGGTATATATAAAAAACTAATTATGATGTTGGTATGATCTTCATTATAAAAACAAAACTGCTGTTTATTGTTTATCTCAAAGTTTATCTCATCGAGTGTAATGACAAAGAAAGTATAAAAGTTCATGAGATTTACATACCTCAGCAAGTCCTATTAAACACTCCTTAATATTTTTCAGGGTACATGGCTCAAAAGCAGTAGCTTTTTTATGTTTATAGTTTTGCAGAAGCTCCTTTACTTCTTCGTCCAAGTTTTCAAAACCGTCTAAAAAATCCATTTTGTGCGTGTGTTAGATAGAAAATCTATTGATTGAAGCAGCTGAACCTGAATATTTACACAAAAATGATGATAAATATAAATTGCTCAACTTCCAACTTCAAAAGTTTGAAAAAGAACACAGAAATTAAACGTAGTGATTACATACTCTTTGACAGAATCAGAAATGAACCACAAACTAAATAGAGATATGAAATGAACCAAATCGGACAGGGCAAGGCAAGGACCGACATTTTTTTTTTATAATACTTTTTACGGCCATGGAAACTAGTCCTTTAAGGCCTTTCTTCATTTTATTAATCTTCTTCAGTCCTACTTTAATCAGTCGAATCAAAAAGTCGTCAGTAATCAAGTCCAGTCAAGTAAGTAAGTCTAGTTAGAGTCAGATGGCTAAGTGAAGCGGTGGAAAAATTTCACTTTTTTAGCTGTATCATGGAGATTTTGGTGACAAAGATAAAAAGTCACGTCATCGACACTGTACCACTTCCCAACACTCACGCTTGTTCATGAACACTTTGCGAATAATAATCCACCAATATTAAGCACAAATACTCGTAAAAACCTAAGTTTTGGAAATTAAATACAGCGCGGACATAGTACAATTTTCTCTCCCTCCAAAAAACTCTCCATGGAGATTTTGGTGACAAAGATAAGTCACGTAATCGACACTGTACCACTTCCCAAAGCTCACGCTTATTCACGAACACTTTGCGAATTATAATCCACCAATATTAAGCACAAATACTCGATAAAACCTAAGTTTTGGAAATTAAATACAGCGCGGACATAACAACAATTTACTTTGCCTCCAAAAACTCCGGAAGGACCGACAACGACAAAAACAACGATAAAGTTTGTATTTTTTTATTTATATAATAAACTAGCTGTTCCCCGCGGCTTCGCCCCGCGTGGGACTCGGTTATATCGCGCTCAAAAGTAGCCTATGTTTGACCTCAGTTCGTTAACTACACCCCTACCAAAGAGTCATGGCGAAACTCTATACATCGTTTGTACGAATAAAAAATTGAAATACAGATAACATAAAATAAATCGAATTAGTAAGAATACATAACTAGTAACATGTTTACCACCACAAAAAATTTTTAAACCCCGGGGTTTTTTTTATATTTAATTTTTTTAAAGTCGACCTATAGCTTCGTTTTCATTCGCCATTATTGTCGCAACTGAAACATTATGTCATCCTGGCAGTTGTTAGCATTGTCAAAACGGTATTGATAGTTCATTATGGTAGGTTAGGTTCATAGATTAAGTAGTTGTACCTGTGATTAAGCAATTAATTTATACTTGGTGAAAAAGTGAGATGGCGAAATAGGGAAGTCCATGAGTAAGAAAAGGACCAACGATATTTTTTATATTTTTGTCTCTGTCAACGTGGCAATTATTTCTTTGTTTGGCCAATTCGACGCCAAACAAAATCTTACACCAAACCAACAGTGAAATTATTTATTTTTTGTATTCAGAAAAATATTCATTTTAAGTAGTAGAATTTGTACGAAAGATATACAAAAAATAAGGGCATTTGTTACATAAATTGTGTGGCTCAGGAACACAAATCGTTCTTGCATGGTTTTAAAAGATGGTAGTAAGCCCCCAGGGGGGTTACTACATACAGTCTCTTAAAACCATGCAAGATCCAGTGAGTAAGTGAGACAGCGCAATACATGATTTAAGGCGACATCTCCCTTACTCAGTCGTTCTTGCATGGTTATTGGAGATGGTAGTAGGCACCATCTCTTAAAGCGTAATACATGATGAAAGGAGATGACGTCTTACTGTGTCACTCTGTCTCGCCTACTCGCTCGTTCTTGTATGGTTTTAAGAGATGGTAGTAAACCATTTGATTGTGAGCCTGCTACTTAAAAAGTTGATGGTTACCCCCCCCGTGGCTTACTTACCATCTCTTAAAAACACGCAAGATCCAGTGAGAAAGCGGGACAGCGCAATACATCATGTAAGGCGACATCTCATTCACTCACTGGATCTTGCATGGTTTTAAGAAATGGTTTTCCCCCCAGGTACTAAATCGATGAATCTAACCTACCATAATAAACTGTCAATATCGCTTTGACAATGCTAACAACTGTCAAGGTGACATATTGTTTCAGTTGCGTTAAAAATAGCGAATGAAAACGAAACTAAAGGTCGACTTTTATAAAATTGAATATTAAAATAACCCCGGGGTTTAATTTTTTTTTGAGGTGGTAAACATGTTACTAGTGAAGTATTCTTACTAATGCGATTTATTTTAAGTTCTCTATATTTTTTTTTTATTCGTACAAATTCCGCCATCATTCTTTCATCACAATCGGTCCAGTAGTTTAGCCGTGAAGAGGTGACAGACAGACAGACAGACAGACAGACTTTCGCATTTATAATATTAGTATGAAGTATGATATTTTTGACGGCACTAAATGAAACAGAAACGAGTCTTTGTGGCGTGGCGTGGCCTACTCTACTATCGTCTCTTAAAACCATGCAAGATCCAGTGAGTAAACGAGACAGCGCAATACATGATGTAAGGCTACATTTCCCTTACTCACTGGATTTTGCATGGTTTTAAGGCCACCAGGGAGCTTACAATTACAACCAACCATCTCTTAAAACCATGCAAGAACGATTGAATAAGGGAGATGTCGCCTTCTGGCTTCGCCTTACTTACATCACGTAGCATGCTATCCCGCTTACTTACTGGATCTTGCGTGGTTTTAAGGCACACATTACATGCTCATGCACGAATGATGGTTTTCCATCAATCAAAGGAATGGTACTCGAAAGGTGAATTGAATCGACTAATTTCCAAACAAATCAATTTTTTTTTAAATTTATAGCAAGAATTTTGCGATGATTTGTTTGGAAATCAGTTGATTTAAATGTTTCATCGTAAATCATCGCAAAATTCTTGATTGAAACTAAAAAAATAGGATTTTTTTATTTGGAAATCAGTCGATTCAATTCACCTTTCGAGTACCATCCCTTTGTTTGATGGAAAACCATCATGCGTGCATGAGCATGTAATGTGTGCCTAAGAGATGGTAGTAGGCCACCTTCGAGCGAGACAGCGTGATACAAGATGTAATGCGACATCCCCCTTACTTACTGGATCTTGAATGGTTTTAAGAGACGGCAGTAACCCCCTGAAGATTTTTAAGATAGGCCTTAAAGAACTACTTGCCATGGCCGTAAAAAGTAACCAAAATAAAAAAGGTAGACACTGTCATGTCACTGTCATGGTATTTGTCATATCATTTGTAGGTATTTGTGATTTGTATGTAAACGTCAGTCAGTCCTTCCTTTTTAGATGCGTTGCGTTGTCGAATTTTTCGTATGACGCGAGTCTAGAAATTATATTGATGTCGTTTAGTGTACTTGCTTTGTGTTTGTTGTGCGGTATGTTAAAATATCTTGCCATATAAATTAAGACATTATCATATTTTTTACTGTTTTAATAACTGTAAAACTAAACAAAATGAAACGAGGTTATGATTCTATGAACTCTTCAGTTGAAATAAGTTCTTACCGTGATCAACATTTTAAGGTACGTTCGAATGTATATGGCCATCTGAAAGCTTAATTGCAACAATTGAAATATGGTATCAATTGTTTAATCTAGTAATTATATATTTCTATTTTGTATATCAGGGATCCCGCAGCGAACAGGAACGCTTATTGAGAACATCGTCAACGCTTTACATCGGAAACCTTTCATTTTACACTACAGAAGAACAGATTTATGAATTGTTTTCAAGATGTGGGGACATAAGACGAGTTGTGATGGGACTAGACAAATACAAGAAGACACCTTGTGGCTTTTGTTTTTTAGAGTATTATTCTAGATCTGATGCCGAAAACTGTATGAGGTAAAATATTGTATAGGTTTTTTACGTTCCGTCGCGTATGGTCAAATTCGCAAACGGTCAAGTGACTAAAAAACCTTCAAAATTGCATTTGGTCATAATAGCGATTGGTCCACATCTCAAACTGTCAAAATAGCAATTGGTCCAAATCGCGAATTCTCATATTTGCATTCTTTTCTAATCGCAAACAGTCAAGATTTCAAACGGTCAAATCCGCAGACAGTCAAGATCGCAATTGGTCGAATAAAGTAAGAAATAAAAATAAAATTTAGGTTCAGGAACAGTATTTATCCATACTAATATTATAAATGCCAAAGGCTGTCTGTCTGTCACCTCTTCACGGCTAAACTGCTGGACCGATTGTGATGAAATTTGGTAGGGATGTAGTTAACGACCTGAGGTCAAACATAGGCTACTTTTGGGCGCAATATAACCGAGTCCCACGCGGGGCGAAGCCGCGGGGAACAGCTAGTTAATAATAAACATGAAAAACTTTATCCCCAGGTCTTTAAAATATGTACTTATATTTTGTAGCAAATATTTTTTTATCAAAATAAATACATAAATATTTTAACAAATTTTCAAAGTTTGCATTACTTCTTACTATTGGACATCAAATACAAAAAAAAAAAAAGTAAATAAATGAAATAAAGATTTGACATCATATAAAATTGTTTCTAATTATACTTATAATTATACCTAGTTTACATTTATGGTTGCATTGCATTTAGTTTTTGCTATACTATTAAAGTAAAGAATAGTGATAAAATATTGCCTAAAAATATTTACGTCTAAAACTGACTTATATAAAAACAGTCAGATAACATAAGACCCTTGAATAGTACATAAAGATACTTTTTAGTATTCCTACGTATAAACAAACCATAACAGACAAACTCGTACAACAGCTTGACTGTTCGCTACTTGACGCTTTGCTATTTTGGCGGTTCGCTATTTTGACGCTTTGCTATTTTGGTGGTTTTCTAGCTTGACTTATTGCGATTTCTATGAATTTGACCGTTTGCATATTTGACCATACGTGACGGAACGGTTTTTTAGATTAGCAATACTTACTTCATCA
Organism: Apomyelois bistriatella; assembly: GCA_947044815.1. Taxonomy (NCBI): domain Eukaryota; kingdom Metazoa; phylum Arthropoda; class Insecta; order Lepidoptera; family Pyralidae; genus Apomyelois; species Apomyelois bistriatella. Next base: position 6,623,774 of record OX345691.1, read on the forward strand.
TCTCTAAAAAAATGTCATCAGATGTTATCTTCAGTGGAAACAGTCAAGGAGGAAGGCCTCAGTTGCTAAACATTACAAACAATGCTTGGAAAGGCCTCTAAATCTGGCCACCTGCCTTGTCAAATCAGCTTATAAAAACAGCCATAATGGATTTGGCGAGTAACAATGTCACCCAAGAGTCAATGTTAAAAAAGAGGTTTTTAATAACTAAATTTACTTGGCCTCATCTGCTTATAGTCTAGTTTCATTGCAGGGGTCATAACTAAAACTAACAAAAATAATTGTAAATAATATTAAAAATCCTAAATTGCTTAATCCTAAATTAATTAAATACACATAAAAATCTTTACATAAAGTGTCATATTTCTCTAAGAAAGGTAAATATTCAAAGTAATTTAGTCAACCTAACCAATCGTATGTAAAAGAGTTTTGTTAGTATTTTTTTCGTTTTTCTTCTTAGGCACTATTAAGCTTGGCTGTTTTGGCACTACTAGTAGAATGCAGATTTTACTTTTATTTTTTATACGAAATTATTATATATAAAAGACTACTATTATTGGCTAATTAAACACTAACCTCCCATGGATTCCATGGATTCCGCATAACCAATAGTACTACTATTACTAAGATGTGAAGGAGATAACTACCTAATTCAACCCAAAAAAAAAAAATACTTTCATATATTGATATGAAAGTAAAAGTTTTTTTTTTTTGGTTGATTGAGGTATTTGTCTCCATCTGAAATGATTTCAAAACACTGATTGCAGTGTGCAGTGTTTTGAAATCATCTCAATCATTAATTATCATCATCATTTTAATGCCGGTATGCACAGCATCAGACACCCACCAACCAGATGGTCATATGACGTGAAGAAGGTCACAGGCAGGCACTGGATGCAGCCCGCTTCCAACCAATCATTTTGGAGATCCTTGGGGGAGCCCTATGTCCAGCAGTGGACAGCCTGCAGCTGAAATGATTATTTCAATGTTTTTCTAGATTGTATCTTAAATTGAGTTAAAGCTTCAGAGCATAACTTTTTTAATTTTGAGTTTCAACATTTACTCAAATATTAAAATTGCATACATATTAAACCTAAATAAAGAAACTTGTAGCTTATAACCTTCCTCCTGAAATAAGCAATCAAGATTTTTAAAAGATTTGGTAAGATTTGTAGTTGCCTCAATAAACAATAATGTCAAATCTTATAGTTTGTCTTCTCTGTTTAACGATATCGTCATTTTTATATCTCGGCCAACCAACTATTACTAATTCTGTGTCTCGGCATAAATATACTTTGCCAATTCAATTTTATAAAGTCGTCATTTTTATACCTAGTATTCCCGATCCCGATTGTCTTTAGTCGCCTAAAGGAAAAAGTGACTGTCTCTGGGTCCATTCGCCATATAGCATAGGATTAACTTGGCAACGAGGAAGACACTATAATAATCAAGAAACTTTTGTATACTTTTTTTCTAGATATATAAATGGCACCAGGCTAGATGACAGAATAATTCGCTGTGACTGGGATGCGGGCTTTATAGAAGGACGCCAATATGGACGTGGAAAAACGGGTGGACAGGTGACCATTATTATTATTAATCATACATTCCCATATTTATTTATTCCATTCCTTATAATAGGCTACTTGACACAATATCAATTTTAATGCAACAAATAATAATTTAATATTTCACCCACGAAACCAAAATATAAGAAAAATGCTACTCCATTAAGAAAAATGCAAGATGGCAGTATAATTTTAATTTACTTAAAATTTGGAACTGTCATAACGCGGGCCAGCTATCATCTGCCATTATGTAACGCAAGCTTTGTGGTGAATAGTCAGTTCAAACCTATTTTTGACTTCTGTCTTCTTCGTCAGAACGTGTTTCGATTGCCTTTTATTATATTATTTGACACACTATCCCCGACTAACATAAGCTATGTGTGTACCACGGGCGAAGCCGGGGTGGACTGCTAGTATTAAATAATATTGTTGTAGAATGTTGGAACTTGAGAGAGAGATTCAATTGTGCAATAAAAAAAAAATATCTTCGGCAGGTTCGAGATGAATACAGAACTGATTACGATGGTGGTCGCGGCGGCTATGGAAAGATTATTGCCCAGAAGATTGTTCCGAATACTCTAGAACGTTGATTAAGAACATTTGTGGAGATTTGTGTAAAATTTTATTACTATAAGTGTGAGAATATGTGTTTGCAAGAATGTAACCATAATATATGATAATGAAGTCGACTGTTAATGTGGCAACACTGGAACACTAACTTGTACCCATTTTAGTTTTCTACAGTAAAACAACTTTTTCTTAAAGATTTTTTTTAATCTTTTGATATAAAAGCATACACTAAGCATTGTCGCCTTACAAAACACGGTTTATTTTTTAAACAATTGCTCAATCCTACTTAAAAATAAATGCATTCGTAATTTCATTTAGTGAAAATGATAATGTGCTGACTTTTTTATGCAATATAGCATTATTAGCAAAATATATATAAATTTATAACAATGCAACATGTGTATAAATATGCATATACACTTTAGAAGTGTGTTAGCTTGCTATAATTTATAAACTTAACAGTTAAATTGTTAATACAAACAAAAAAATATAACGATTAGGGTATCAATCACAGACATCTGTTATTAGAAGCTATTTAAATTTCACATCGCGCGGCGGTGTAGCCACATTTTCCTTCTTATGTGAGTTCCTTATGTGAATACATAAATACTGCAGGGCAATAATTTTATTAAACATTTTTAAGTATCGTATGCTATATATAAAGACTGCATATGTTTCTTGCTTTATTTAACAGATCTGGGATTATAATAGCAATTATCGTCGTGTCACACAGCTTATAGTTTTTTAGCTCGCGTCGTCGCTTCGCTGCTGATATAAGATCATAAAAATAAGCTCACACACATTCAAGAAAAGAAAATGTGTAATTTTTTAGTAGGCCTACTTTTTAAACAGCAAATTGGTTATTAAAAAAAGCGAAAGATCTATAAACATGGTTTTGAAAAGTGTTGTACCAGTCCTACAACTATTTTAAATATAATTTCAACTTGAAGTCTTAATAATTTTCATAAGCATTCATTTTTTAATGTGTCCTTTTTCCCTATAAAAAGATCTTACACTGCCAATATTATAGTATATAATACACTTATGGCATTTTTTACATAAAAAAATACAATAAAAAAATAAATCATAAGAAATAGATTCATGTTTCAAATTTAAAATATAACCAATAAATTACATTACTCCTTCGGCGACGCTTCCGGCATAAGATCAAACCATAACGTCTTCGCCTCACGGAAATCATATTGATTGAGATGCACTATTACCTGAAACGGGATAACAATTTGTGACATTATTATATAACTTTAGTTAGATCACAAAATTGTACTGTTCAGCTAATCGAGAGTCGTTATGTCTTGTATTGTTGTCATTGGTCAAAGATTTGGTACTTTTGAATATTTTAAAATTTGAATCAATCTTACATAGCCTCATCATTACGATGAGCTTAGAGCATTAAACCAACCAGTGGCTACTGACGGGCGGCCCCCTCTGCCAAAAGTATATGACCACCAAACGGTGGTCATATACTTAAAAAAAAAAAACGCACAAAGTACAAACAGTAAACACTGTTTGTACTTTGTGCGTTCTTTTTTCTTGTGTTGGATTATTTTGTCAAGTGTTTGTTTGTTGATGAATTAATGTTAATATTTTATTGTGTCTGTCACCTCTTCCCACATGCAGAATGTAGCAGACTTTTTCACGTAGAAATAAATGCGCGTTGCGTTTCCGGTTGGTACACGCATTTATTTAATTCTCTAAGCTTGTGCTTTTTCTTAGGCAATGGGAGCACATGTCCAAGTGAATTTCTATATTTGTTTGTCACTTCCTTAAGATTTGCCTACTGAACCAATCTTCTTGAAAATTCTCATACACATAACTAAATAAGTCCTTTTCAGTGCTTTAACAATGTGTACTTATGCGAAATTGAATCCGAAAAAATATAAAGATCGTAATGTAGCGAAGCCGCGGTTAGAAGCTAGATTTACACCACGACATCTTAGGCCAACCTGTCCAATAACGGGGCTGCCGCCGAGGAAGCCCTTGTGCGTGGCGACGGTGACTTCGAGCTGGCGCGAGTGCAGCTCTGCGTGCGGGATCACCCACTCGAACTGCTCGTCGTACTCCGGCATGCAGCTGTCTTTTACCACCTAAGCAAATGGATTTTTATAAGATACTTAGCCAGTCAAGCTAACGGATCACCAAAGCCAATTTAAGCTCTTGCCATGAATGGTGTGATAAATTATGCTATTTATGCACTGCTATGTGTGTGTAATTCTTCTCTTCTCGAATCTCATTCAGCAATTATACGACAAAAGTGAATAAAAAAGAATGTCAAACCTTGTTTGCGATAGCTCAGAATAGAGAAGGTTAGCCTAGACAGAGGGAGGAGGCTTATGCCCAGCAGTCAGTCGTAAAGATGATAATGATGATGTCAAACTTTGTCTGTCGGTATGATAATGTGGTAAGGCACTCTATAGGAAATTAAATGTTATTGCTAAAATTAATGTTCTCACACTTATTAAATTAAAAAATCAAGCATGAAAATACTTACGATTGTTTTGCGTTTTGAATCCTTAGATCTTCCTGGCAGCAAGTATAATTTTACATAAGGGTCTGGCACGTTGTTCGGGTCCTTGAGTGGTATGTGCCTACAACACAGTCAAATTATATATTTATTTAAGCATTAAATTAAGAAAGGGTTGTGTTGATCAGCATTTTGGTGATCAACTAACATCAAATAAGCTAAATCCAATTTGACTTCCTATTGTTGCTATGGGTTTTTCTTTGGAATTAGAAAGTCTGACGGTATTTGTATATGTTGATAATGACACTTTTGCTAAAGCCAACTATGGCTTCAAAACTAAACATATACACCAATTAGCATTTCTGTCCTGTTTTCCTGTCCAGTTTGGTCGCGGTCGTCACATGCGAAAAATGTGGACACACACGGCTCTTAATGAATCCTGCCGAATAGTAACAGGCACGCTAAAACCGACACCGTTGCGACAACTGTATCCTCTGTCAGGTATTGCTCCTCCGTGTGTTTGACGTCAAGAAGCACGACAGCTGACCGACAATAGGCACCCCCTATTTAAACATAACCCGCCACCTGCACGCCTCAAAAGCTGACACAGTTTTGTTACTGATACCACGCCGCTTCGCATGGATCCGGCAAAAGCCACGATCAAGCTGTGGAAAGATAGGTTTTCAAGTAACTTTCTCATAGAAGCTTTTAGCATCCACCGGGCTACTATCTATCCTAGTCTATATGAAGATCACTAAACAGGCTTCGGGTAGGCATCTAGGTTAGGTCAGGGGTTGCGTCTATCTGAGATCTAGTAATTTGTGATTGACACGAAAATAAAAAGAATTCTAGAAATTAGATATACTTACATAATTTTATGAACTACGATGAATAGGGTTTGATTCTGCATGCTGTATCTTAGCGAGAGCAGAATGCGTCCCAAACCAGCTTCTCCGGCAGACCTACACAAGTCGAAATAGAATAAAGGGATAACCATTCAAAATAAAAAACATAATTTATAAATAAGGTTAAAAATCAAGCCGGCGTGCGGGTAGGACTTGCGCACGAAGGGTTCCATACTAAATAGCAAAAAAAATAATAATAAGAAAATCAAGTTTGTTGTATAAATACCCTTCATAACAGTTATATTTAGTATTTATTGTTATAGCGACAACAGAAATACATGGAAAATTACAACTAACGCGGTTCATGAGATACAGCTTGGTGACATACAGACAACGTAGTAAGAGGGACCTATATTACCCTTTGGTTGGGTTCGGAACCCTAAAATATAAAGAAATCTTCAATCAGTCAAGTTTGAATTTGTCATTCGAACCGAAGTGTGATTAATTGTTGACATCTTGAAACAAAATCGAGTTTATTTATTTAACCTTATTAATGTAGAACATACAATTATACAAATAATAATACAGTAAATACAGTATAATCCATTTAAATGTACCCGTGAGAAATATTTTTTCCGTACATTTCTTCCCTTTTCTCTTCAAGAACCTTCCCCGAGTATATATGTTTTCGAGTTACTACAAAAGCGCTTCAATACAAAAGTATATATATTTATAAAGTTATGATAATACTTACGTTGTCAATGACGACGTTCTATGGACTAGTTTAGGAGACTGTTTTTCCGGCGGCGTGGCCTGATAATCTTGATTTACTTCTGGGTTTTAAAGAAAACAGCAGACATAAGTACAGGAATTTAACAATAGGCCTGGCTACACATTCGTTTGGCCGAGTAATGTTATTTTTTGGCGATAATATTTTATAGATTAAAAGCAATTTTGATAAACTACGAGTAGATGTTCATTATCTTTAGTTTCACAGGGATTTCATTTGATTTATACATATACCCTCTTATTCATTAAAAATATAAACGTTTTTAAAGCCAATTATAACTAAAGTATGTTTTGTCTCGTTGTTTAACTTTAAATCTCGATAATAGAGACAGAGACTAAACATACTCTAGATTAAATGAGTTTAACAAACGTTTGCTAATTTATATGAATAAGGGGGCGGAGCTTTCTAGAAGAATTTGTGTAAATAAAGATATAAGCCGGATTAAAAATTCGTTGTTAGATTTAGAAGGAGTAAGCGTACAGACGCGGATAATGTAATATTTTATTTTATGATTGATTTAAGTAATTATGAAAAATAGCTGCTGGTATGAGCCACTTACCTTCTTTAACAATTTGCTCCACGGGTATCGATTTATGTGAAGTGTTATCTGAAGGTGGGTTTTCGATGTTCTTCAGATCGGTATCAGTGAGCGACGCTAGACAGAAATAACACAATATAAGATCGGAATAATGTGGTGAATGTAAAAAATGCTTAAATCATAATTAGTTTTTAGATTTGATATCTTAGTTAGGTTTTGCGACGTAACACACAGGTTCTCGTGTTCTTTTATATTGTGTATTAGAATTTGGCATTAAGCTCATTTTAATTTACTTTATTTTTTACATACCGTGACAAATTAAATGTTAAATCACAGCATCAATCTTATATACTGGAAAGAGTATACATAGCACTATAATAGTACATTACTGTCGAGGCCAGAAATGAAGCCATTTACGGCAGAAGCGCAGCAAGCAGAGGCCTTTTATAAATACGAGGACGTAAATTGCAATTTCGGCCGACGCTTGTATGGTGCTTTACTTCCTCTGAAATCCACGTATCAAATTTTAAAATGGCGTCATCAACAAGCCAGCATTCGCTGTGTTCTTCTTCTCAAATTTTTTGAAATGTTCATACATATTTTTAAACTATAAAAGAACTAATGGTTAGTACCACCTAACAAAAGTGTCCATCTATTTCCATTAACGACCGCTAGAATAGGTTTTTTATATTACCTGTGTCAGGGGGCGCGGGCTGCGGCGTGTCGATGACGTCAGGCGCGGGCGCGGCGGGGGGCTGCGGGGCGGGCTCCTCCTCCACGTCCTCCTCTTTCACGGCTTCTTTCAAAATCTAACGAGACGAAACAACATTGTATCAAATTTTACAATGGCGTCAACAACAAGCCAATGCTCACATATATTTTTTTCAAATTTTTGAAATGTTCATACTTATTTTTAAACAATAAAAGAACTAATAAAGTTCAATTAATCTATTGGCGTTTTTTTTAAATAATAAAGTTATTTCCGAGTACGAGGAAAAGAAACTATTTTTGGTTTGATATAATTGAATGTATATAAATAATTTGATAAAATCGAAGGAAACAGAAGACGTAAGACTATAATGACGGGGGTACAATAGGCGGCCAACTTCAAGTATCTAATGAAGACACTAGAAGAAAAAGAAATGACTAGGGGAGCTTGTAATGGTGCGAGTCAACTGTTTCGCCCGTCACGCGTCCTTGTATAAATTGAACAAACTAATCTGGACCTATAGAGACAGTTGTCATATGATGGAATCAAGTTCGATAACTGATGGACGGACTGCTATTTTTGAAATGTAAGGCATATAGGCACTTAAAACGGGTAAGTCGAATGATTATCGTTCGGTTTCGAATGATTATCATACGACTCGAACGAAAATTATGCGACTCACCGATTTTTCTATGTCATGAATTTCAAAAATAGAAACCCAGATCTGTTATATATATATGTATATATATGTTTTCAAGTAAAAATACTGTTTGGCTAATCAAAACCTTACCCTGAGTTGCAGAGACAGGATTATCTTGGATTCCGGGCCCGATTTCTGCAGCATCAGCGGCTGTGTCAGCATACTCAGATCCTTTTGCTTCAGCAACGAGGAGATGGAGTACACCAGCTGACCGAGCTGGCTGGAAGTTTTGGAATCTATTGCCTGAAAGTATTGTTCGTATTACGTTATATATTGATTAAATTCTTTGTTTATAAAAATAATGATAAGATGCCACGAGTCCTGTTGATTTTGAGTTTTAAATCATATTAAGTAGCAATAAGTTCGTTATTTCATTCAGTTTAAGTTGATAGTAGGCGTTCTGCTCCATCAAAAATTGCCGATGCGACATAACCTTAATAATAAGCTGTTTTCACTGATTAATACTGGACGCCGTCCAAAGAGCCGAATGGCAAAAGGTGGCAGGGAATAGAGAAAAGTGGATAACTCTCGTGTCGGAGTTTAAGTAGATAGTAGGCGTTCTGTTCCATCAAAAATTGCCAAAGCGACATAACCTTAATAATAAGCTGTTTTCGCTGATCGCCATTCGACTCTTTGGACGGCTCCATGTATTAAACATGGAGCCGTCCAAAGAGCCGAATGGCAAAAAGTGGCAGGGAATAGAGAAAAGTGTATAACTCTCGTATCGGAGACCAAGATCTGCTTTGGTACTCTAAGCCTTCGCAATTATTTATTTGTTTACACAACAGGTTACAATCAAAAATATCACAATACAGATAAAAAATAGGGGTTGTTCTCATACCTTGATCTCCAGCATGTCGATCTCCGGATTCTGCACGAGGAACGAGTACCCGATCTCGTACACGGGGTCGTCGGTGCGCATCTGAACGGCCGTGTTCTCAGTCTTCTTGCCAACTGTCACCGTCAGATAAGGGTCTGGGCGGGATTGGGCGCGCGCATTCTGTGTGACAAATTATTAATTCTACCTTAACTTAGTTCAATACATGATACATATAACTTAATGAAACCGTAGGATCTGTCCATGAAATTAAACAATTTCCCCTAGACAATATGTGATACGATTATGTTTAAAAAAATACTGTACATAGAAACTAGACTTTACATCACATTGTTGCTTTAACATTTCGCTAACATGCCTCTTGAAGTAGATAAATTCTATAGCAGAAAATAATACGATTCAAGAAACCAAACCAATAAATTAATGTGGTGATGCATAACAACTAAAATGTTGCGTATTATAATAGAATCAAATAAACATAGATATATAAAAATACATACAGGTAATTTTTTGCAAGAATCGATGTAAACTGAGAGTACAGCCGAACTCAGATCTCCAGTCTTGATCAGCTGGGTTTCCGTGATGGCCTGCGAAATTAAAAATAAACACACAATAATATTATTTGCATAATATTGGTTCCATCCATACTAATTTTATAAATGCGAAAGTCTGTCTGTCACCTCTTCACGGCTAAACTGCTGGACCGATTGTGATGAAATTTGGTAGGGATGTAGTTAACGACCTGAGGTCAAACATAGGTAACTTTTGGGCGCGATATAACCGAGTCTCACGCGGGGCGAAGCCGCGGGGAACAGCTAGTATCTATATATGTTTGTTATTACAAATATATTGTCCTTGTGTATGATGGTATTACATCAAGTGTTAAACGAACATGATTCTTAATAACTATCATATAAGAGCACTTACATGACTGAGATCTAGCGCGTCGCAAGACAGGCGATGCCAGGACAGTCGCAGGTGGACTTTACCGTGTTTGGCTTGCTGTAGGGTTTGCCACTGGAAACAAACACATTTATATTGTAAAAGTAATTCTCATTTCATTCGATTATATGGCAAAAGGTGAATGGTGAAAGGCAAAATAAGCCCTTTTATTTGTTCCATTACATAAGACATCATGGAAAGTTTGAAAACCTTTTTTTTTAATTACTAATATACAACTGCATTTTAAATTACACTCCCTCAGTAGTAACCCAGCACGCCAGGTGCGCGGAACACTGTTGGAAAGATTCACAAAACCAGCTAAGAGCGTTTTCAGCAGTCAGTGTTAATTACCCAAGGTCTGTCTCACAATTAAAAAAAAATAAATGATACCTCATATGATAAAATCTATTTGACCGTATAAACTTAAGACTAGAGAACGACAAAGAAATGTAAATATTGTAATGTACTTTACAATATAAGCGCGAAAAACATAACCCTCCGTCAGACAGTCAGGTAAAAATCAAGTCTTACCGTATCCATTCTACCAAACCGCACCACTTGCGAGATGTCCAGAGAGCATCTAGAAAAATATTATACATTTTAATAACTTATACAGAGGTTAAAAAAGCCAATATTTTTACATAAAACAGGCTTAAGCTGCAGCAAATGTGTTGATTAAGTGTGTATTTGTGGACACAACATAAAGCGAGTTAATCATGTCAGTAGTTAGTAAGATCGAAATATAAAATACTGAGGTTTAGTTATTTAGTTTTGTTAAAGCCAAGCGTTATATCGTTAATTGGCTTATAATGGTCGTGTAAAAACTGCAAAATATATAACAATGTATTATCGAGTGACAATGAAACTACTACGGTACATCACTAGAGAAACATTAAAGAAAAACAAAAGTTTTATGGTCTGTTCATAATTAATTCTTAATGTTGAAAGATTTGGATTACTTATATACTAATCATTTTATGGTGTATATGTAAAATTGAATGAGTTGTGGTAGTGAATGATCTTTAACATTCGATGTTAATATTGTGACAGTCTATTTGTGCGAATTGCTAACGACTACATGCCAGTACATGAAGTGACGTCGCTAAATATATTCTCCCATATTTAGAAAGAAACATAAATGCAAGTATATGTTCTCAAAATGTTTTTTATAATATTATTTATAAGAATAATAATACAAATAATGGTATTTTAAAATTTATCACACTTTGTATGTTCTTAATTGATAAAAGAATATAAAGATAATGAATTTACAATTTAAATTAACTGTGCCTGTCGGATACTGTTTTATTTTTAATAAATTAAGTACCTCGCTACAAATTTGGAAAAATTTATCCTTTTATATGGGACTAAAAATACTGATATCCCTTATGTCTATTTATAATGTTATTATGAAAAATAAAGTTAACAATCAACTTAATATCTAGCAACGCCACTATAGTTATAAAGTACAGATGTGTAACTCGGCCCATTTACATAGTGTACAAGGTAGTCAGTACAGGTGTACAAGTGTTAAGACCCGCCATCCACCGACCTGCCCAGCTTTTCGTCGCGGCCCGCGCGATCCCAGTCATATAACTTGACGATGACCGCCAACGCCGTGCTTCGCAGTACGGACTGTCACAACCCACCACGTTATAATCACATTTCAACACAGTGCTTTATCAAACCTGGCCAAAACTGCGGCGAGGACTCGGCGTGTTTCCGCATAAAACTCTCAATTGAAATAAAAACCATCATAAGCATTGCGACTCAGTTTCGACCGGCTGCAGTCAAAGTGTCATGCTATACTGACGGATATACTATAAAAATCTGTCGTTAATCGTGTCAATTGTATTAGTGATTAAAAATATTAAAATATACCACTCGTTATATACAGACCTTTTTGTTGTACCTCATGATTAAATAAATATAACGCAACACACTTAACAAAGGCATTAAAATAAACCCAGTTAGATCTTATAAAAATATAGTATCCTAATGTCATCATTTGGTATTACTTACAACCGGAAAATTGTTCGACTGGTACTTTTGCTTGAGTATCTTACTCTTATGCATATTTAATTTAGTGTATCATCATATCAAAATGAATTTCGTTATTCTCTTTATTTTGACGACAGATGACATTAAGAGTCCCAAATAAATAAATAAAAAACATAGAAAAAAAAAACAACACGATGATTATGACGCTAATGTGACAATGCACGTAGCGCTGAGACGGACCTGCCAAGAAAATCATCGTTCTGAATGCCCATTCCCGGGTCCCAGTCCCACAGCTCGCACTGCAGTTGCTGGCTCTTCCGCGAGCTTATAATAGCCTTGGGACAAACCACAATATGGACACATTAGTTTCGCCGATCACATGAAATAAGTCGCCCACTTTTCCATCTAAATATTTTTAACTCCCAATCCATGTTTGGTGATGTTTTTATTAGGAAGGTCCAAATAGTCAAAAGAATTTAATAAAATCCCGTAAATAATTGAAAAATATTCTGTAGCTGTAAAGTTGTAAATATTTTATGACATGTTGCTACTTACCAGCTCCATAAAGAATGAAATTAATCTCCATCTCTTAAAAAATATGTGCAATGTCTATTATGTTTAAGCACAAAGCAAAGGCTGTTGAAACGAGAAAGAAAGAGAATATCATATATAGATATTCACGCTCACTTCTCGTAGTTAATGAATTATGAGTTAACATCGACATTTGAGTATGCAGTGTACTTAAATAAATAACAAAACAATTGTTGGGGCTATAAAGCTATAATACAAGATGGTTGAAATAAAGTGATGTTGTAATTGTTCAAATTAAAATCAACCAACGTTGATTCATTGAGATTCATCCACATGCTTTGCTTTGTAAATAATATTAGGTGGGCAGATTGCAGGCATGCATTATACTTGTAAGTATACTTTCAGTACACTGCAACTCGTATAATCTATAGACAAACCATATAAAAACCAGACACTAGATATATTTAAAATTGAGACCTGATCAAAACGTCACACTGTCGGCGCTGACAGGGGAGCGATTTCTAAATGCGCGCTATAGGTACATATGAGTATCTGTTATAACTGGTTTGACTATAGTAGCATCTACTTGGCAATCTATTCTATATGCAAGTTGAAGCCTACCACCGTGCACCCGTGCCCGCGCCCTGCCCCCTCCCCACCTGCCCCGCACTCACCTTCCCAGCTTGTCATCGTCGTTGCCGTCATCCTTGTCGAACACCTCAATTTCCAACGCTTGCCCCAGCGATTGCATTACGCGCGCCTTTAAGCCGAACGCGCAAGTCCGACGCAAACATAAGTAAGGAAAACAAAATCATATTCACGAACAATTACTTAAATACTTTAGTTGAAAAGAGGCACATAAACGGTTAATAGCCATGTTAAAACAAATTAAACGTTTTGATAATTTGGAATTCTTAAAAAGCCAAACACGCGGAAGGAAATAAATTATATATGCCGAAGAAAAATTAAAATAGAATCATGAACAATTGAACATAAATAAAGTTGAAAATGTGCCTTTCATGTTACGCAGCTAAAGTCGAAAATGCTTAGTTTGATCCGTGCGTCTCACAGGTTTCTCGTTACCCATCTAATGCCATTCGCCAGTTCGCCAGTAAGTGTGGCCCCTCTTAAAACGGCTATAAAAGACAGTGTCCGGCAATAAACGTACGAAGTACGGATTATAAAACGAATGGGGTAGTTTACGAATGACTCCTCCCTTTTTTTACATGTAGAAAAGGCGTCATGTGCGACATTAATCCATTGGCTATTTCTGTCTGAGGTGTAAACAATTTGGTACTCTCAGGTTTTGGGTATATGGGTTAATCGCACTTCGGACTTTAGCCGGAACATATGGATATCCCATGATTGGGATGAAATAAAAAAAATATTCAAACGCATTCGATGGTCAACCGAAGAAATAATAAAAACCCTGTTAGCACAATTGAATGTATCAGCAATCGCAAATAAATAGTATTAGTGAACAATTCTGCGATGCAGCCTGCGCTAACTAGTGAGAGCTGAATTTCCCATGCTCATTCCTGAACGCATTCAATATATGTTATAAGTAGCAATATATAAATTTATTTTGTTTATAACGTCTTTGTTGTACCATGAATACAATATGTAAATATAAATTACAATTTGTTTACATACACTTTAATGTCATTACAATTAGTCAAATAAGTCAATAGTTTCGGGTTCATATCCCTTCTACTATTAAAATAACTATATATGTTGCTACTTCGTAATAGAACAATTTTGAGACTAGCGTCCGTTCATGTATTTTCTTGTCATAATAAGAATTTGTAACGCTAAATGAAATCAACATATCAATTATGGTTTGTGAATATTAATACCTCAGAAATGAGCTGAATTCGAACACAATCAAATTAAATAACCTTTTTAAAGTATCCAATACTCACCGATAATCCATAACCGGATTAGTTACAACCCTCGGAGGTGTTAAAAATGAGTATAAAATAAATACTTGAAGATGTTAAATTTAAATATAATAAAAATATTTAGTTGCATTAGGAAAAGGAAAATACTGTACCCTGAAAGTGCTACAAGTGGAAGAGAAGGAATAAATAAAGTAAAGAATATAAGAGTTTAATGTGTGAGAGATCCTCACCTCACACCAGAAGTCCCAGCGCGGGTTGACGTTATTATCGATGTGTTTCGTCTTCCATTGCTGAGCGCCAACCGTTATAATCGCGTACGGATCAGACTTACCCTTACCTGAAAAGCATTGTGGATTTAATCGTATACAAACAGTACGAGTACAGTATACCGATAAGGAAAAAGCAAAAAAAGAGGACTGATTTCTCACCAAGCATTGACACATCTTTCTTCATGAGATTCTGAGCTTGAACCAGATGAATTCGCAAGACACCCTGAAACGAAAATAGATAGTTAACAAATAGATGAAACATGTTAGAAAATTATAGGCATTTTGCTTAAAATATGTTCTGTCCCTTTCTTTCTGATATTTGACGTAAAGAAAGAGACAACAGTTGTTATTAAAATGATTAGCGGTAGATGGTTACTGTGCGCAGTGCGTAGCTCACCTCTGGTTCAGGCATGCGCAGATCGACTGTGGGTATTTCGTCGCTCAGTTTGATGGGCAACTTGTTCGGCAGCACCATCATCTTGGCAACTTGTTCCACGATGCATCGTCGCAGAATGTCACTGCAAATTAATCATATTAAGATTTACTACAATACACTAGTTTCCCTATCTTTATTTATATATCACTAGCTGTTCCCCGCGGCTTCGCCCCGCGTGGGTCTCGGTTATATCGCGGCCAAAAGTAGCCTATGTTTGACCTCGGGTCGTTAACTACATCCCTACCAAATTTCATCACAATCTGTCCAGCCGTTTAGCCGTGAAGAGGTGACAGACAGACAGACAGACTTTCGCATTTATAATATTAGTATGGATTTATAGAGTAAATAAAGCCCGCATTGTAAGCCAGATTCATTGCTGGTATGTAGTTGGCTTGACAAAAAAGAAAAAGTATTGGACTACTAAAACCACGAAGCAAATACAAAGAGGAGCTGGCATATTGTTCTTTCCCTTAGAAACACAGGGTCTCCTAGTTACTGGGGGTCGGGGTCGGGAATCCGCCATAATATCCCCAAATATAATTTGGAGAGCCATCTATTAGAGAATAGACGAACTAAAATAAACAGGTTGCTATCATAAAGGTCGTTATCGATAAAAGTTCTGCTTCTCGTTACTAGATGTCAAGGCCAGGATCGTATTTAAGTATGTTATAAAAATAATTAAACGAATTTTAAACTTCTAAAAAAGGTTATCAGTTGAACCTGTACGTGTGCAATATTGAAAAAATAACTCAATTTCGAACCAACTTCTAAGAAAGAGGTTTTTTATCAATGACATTCAAACAGTGTTAATAATGTTTCTACTCGCCGCTAGATAGCGCATTACGAAATTTTGGCTGTCACTCCATGCCACAGTAACATAAAATTATAAAATGCAAATTATTAATTACTTACAAATGAAAAAATAATCTTTTAGCTTCAGTCAGTTTAGGTTTACACATATAGCTTTTACACCCGATAACACAACACTTCATTTTGTCAACCAATGTATTATTTATGATTTATTATATAGTTGAGCAAACACGTGTTAGAACGACGTCGAAAAGTTTTGTACTGATTTTGGCGACACTGGTGGCGAGAAGCTGAAACTTTTAACGTGACGTCAGAGGCCCCTTTGATACATACTCAACCTGATTGCTTAATTCATCTCCTCTTTGTATTTGCTTCGTGACTAAAACCAAGACTTACTACTGAATTCAGCGTGTTTAATTGGGTAATTACAAAAAAATATTATTCATCATCTGATAATAGAATAATCAGGTATTAATTGAGTGTTTACCTAAAGCCTGGCATGTCAAGGACGTCAGCCGCGCCGACTAAGTTGAAGTCGATAGAGGGGTTGTTCAGAAAGAACACCTGCAGCCCCCCCACCAGCGGCATTTTGGTGATCAGCGGCTTCATCACCACGCGCACCATACCGTGGATCTGGTGATAAAATATACAGTGATGAAAAACACTGCCATCAGAATGCAAATCATTTGAGATTTGCAATTTTATTTCCCTATCTTCACTTCAGTCAACATACAGGTATATCAACAGCAGTTACGAATTCTGTCTCACCTGGAGATCCTTGATTCCTCCTCGAATATGTTGAAGTACGAAAGAAATATCACAGTCACCGGCATAACTGGAAATAAATAAAAAAATATAAGAAAAAGGATATAAGCAGATATTTAAAAAAGCCGAGTCCCTTTGTAAGAACGTTTAGGTTTTACATGTATTGAAGTCAACGATACCGACTAGTGCGGCGATAAATACTAATGTTTACATGCGCTCGTGTGGCATGGGGTGTTACGAACGGCTATAGACTACAGTGGTCATGTGTATAAAGGGTACATGCCAATGGATCGGTTGATCGGTTCTGCGGCATCCGATTGCACATGTTCCCAACAGATCGGGCAATCGCCAAAATGTTAAGTACCTAAAATTATTTTTGTGGCGTCAATTGACATCTCCTGTTAAAACCACCGGACTATGATTACCGGATCGATCCGTTTATTCAAAATCAATAGCTCATTTCTGCAAGCATTCGTGTAATAAAGAAATATAGTACATTTGTGTAAAGACATCCTATACATAAAGACTCATAACCATATATTATTTTATTGTTTTAAGTCAAAGTAATAAAGATACTCACAACAGATCAACGTCCATGATAATTTCATTTCTAGAGAGATTCTTGTCGTAAACTTTGACGCCGCCGACTCGCGGTGCCTGCAAACAACACAAGGTCATAATCATAAAGATACTTCATGTCATATATATATTTTTTCACTTTTCTTATCTACCCTAAGGTTGGTGCGAAAAAATTGCATTAATGATAAGTCCGCCTTTGTACACATTTTTTTAATTTGTATCAGCAGCGTGTATAATTTTTATGTTAATTTGTTCGGTCTGTCGAGAATTTTTCAGAATTCAAGACGGGCAGTGACAGACAAGTCTGCCTTGCGCAGCGAGGGGGCAATCCATACCCATAATATTAGTCTAGGGGGAAAAGCGTCAAAATATTCTAGATACGATAGGAGTACATGATGGTATAGGTCTAAGACAGCAATATTGTTTATAACGGCCACTTTTAGCAGTTTTACAATTTGTAACTATATGGAACTATAATTTAATATGTTGAAAATGAACACCAGATACAGAACCTTAATTACATAACATGGATTTTTAATAACTTGTATTTTGAGTGAATAATGATTTTTAAATGATGGTGGCGCTAGTGTTCACCGAGGTATCACCGTAAATATGTATTACCAACACCAAGGTAAGAATTATAAGTAACTAGCTGTTTCCCGCGGTTTCGCCCCGCGTGTGACTCAGTTATATCGCGCCCAAAAGTAGCCTATGTTTGACCTCAGGTCGTTACCTACATCCCTACCAAATTTCATCACAATCGGTCCAGCAGTTTAGCCGTGAAGAGGTGACAGACAGACAGACAGACTTTCGCATTTATAATATTAGTATGGAAGTATGGATTCATTGATACCCCAAGTTTCTTACCCCACTGCGACAAAGCCAAAAAAAGGATTGTTATGTATTTGACTTGCATGTATGCAATTTTAATATCTATTTAGGTACGTACTATTGTTCCTAAGATCATGCGCTCGAATTTGAACCCATTTAACTTGAAGTTGGCCAAACTCTCGGCGACGGCGGGCTCGATGGAGTCCTTCAGTAAACTGCGAGCGTAATGGTTTACATTCGGCCACACTTGCAGCAGGATCTAAAACAAAACATCGCTATTAACATAGATCTAAAAGCCTTTTATTTAATAATTCGACTAATATTTACAGATTTTTTTGTACAACAGAGTAAAAAACTGACTAACTTGACACATATATTTAATACTAGCTGTTGCCCGCGGCTCCGCCCGCGTGCGCCTCTGTTATATCGCGCCCGTAAGTAGGCTATGTTTGTCTCCTAGTGCATAACTATATCCATACCAAATTTCATCACAATCGGTCCAGCAGTTTAGCCGTAAAGAGACACAGACAGAGAGACTTTCGCATTTATAATATTAGTATGGATATGGATAAGTTACTGAAAGTTTAAATTCAGCTTTACGGTTGTATAGACAACCAACCCTGCAAACCACAGTCACCTATCGGTTTCTGATCTGATATCTTGTTTTGACAGGCTGACTGATGGCGGCAATGGCCTAATTTTAACGTTGCTTTAATTAAAGCACGAAATTGATCTTCCTTATAATATAAGACGTTTAGTTGAAACTACCTAAACAAAATTAAAACTACTAAATGAAAATATGTAGTGGAAAACCTAGCGCGATAATTACCTAGCGTATATATAGGATTTTACAAAAAAAGATGACTTAAGTAATTGCGATACAGATTTGGTAGGTACTTACTCTGTTTAACCATTCAGCGCGTTCTATATCGGGGAAAAATACCTGTAAAAATTAATATTATGTATTTATACATTTGCATTGAATATTCAAAAGCTATGAAAATATAGATTGAGTATTGTTTCATGAACATTTCTAGCATAGCATAGAATAGTGGCAATAACTGGGCCATTGTATTGTGGCACTCTGTCGTTATAGTAATCTCATTGAATCTGAATTTATTTTATATATTATAAGTGATGGGTTCAACTCTCAACATAAATTTAAGAGCTAGGCTCTTGTCGCTGGAGTTCCTTCCATTTTTAGGGTTCCGTACAAAAATGTACAACGGAACCCTTATAGGATCACTCGTGCGTCTGTCTGTCTGTCCGTCCGTCTGTCACAGCCAATTTTCTCCGAACCTACTTGACCAAAACAGATGAAATTTGGTAGGATGGCGTAATCCTGTGACTCAAACACAGATGTGCAAAGAAAATAAATATTTTTTTTTAAATTAGGGTCATTTTCGAGGGACAAATACAGAATATAGGACATTGTCTATAGATTACAGGAAAACTTACAAGAATCCTATCAATTAACAATTAAGTGGTAAATTCAATATAAACCGTAATAGTTCACTAAAACACCACTAGATGGCGATAGTAGTAGTTTGTTGACATACCACAATTGAATTTAAAAACAGACATTGGCATTGTACGGTTTTCAATTTCATCTGTTTTAGCCCTCTCCACGCGAGTTCAACTCGCACTTGACCGATTTTTGTATATCATATGCAAGTTCCTTTATTTATTGTTACGACACGACATTTGTTTTCCCTTTATCTGTTTCATAGTCTGGTTGTTTTTTTTTTCCCTTGCGATCACTATTTGTTACCCGATAGATAATAAACCGCATCCGTTTAGCGGTAAGTGTTATTTGACAACTATGAAATAATATAGTGGCTTTTTTATTTATTTCGCATAATGCAACGCATGGCAACGCGCTCGTGACACTCCTGGTGTTGCAGGCATCCATGGGCTACGGTAACCACTTTCCATCAGGTGGGCCGTAGGCCTGATTGCCTACTTAGTAGTATAAAAAAATAAGTATAATAAAATTGAACATAATGGCGGGTACAACTACATTTATAATAAATAAATAACATGCCGGATAATATTCAAAGACAAAGTACAATTAAAAAAATTCATCCAATTTGCTGTGCTTGGAGATCATACCTCGAACTTCCGGGAACGTTTTTAGTAAGTTTCTTTTGTAAAAATTACTGAAAACGGCCACTTTTGACACTTTTTGTAAAGGTTTCCAAAGCGGATAGTGTTTCAATCAATGACTTTCGAAGTTGTAATGTAAGCTAAGGAATAACAGAAAAAACTTGCGCGAGGATTTCTAATAAGCTCACTTACAGAAAGAGAAATTTTTTTTTTGGGAAGTGGCGCTATTGAGACGAAGGAGGAGCCTTAAGTCAAAAGACCAGGTCATAATCTATTAGGGAGTGGTGGACTCTCGTGATAACGAAGCCTGAGCCTTAACATTTTTTTATTAACTAGTATAAGGGAAACATAACTGACCCAAGCCGGCAAATCGTCGAGTCTCGCCAAAACCACATCTTTCTCCGAAGAGAGTGCGGCGGCCTTGGCCAGGTTGCGCCTGTACTCGCTCTCCTTCCGCCACTGGTCTCGCAGCACCGACAGTATAACGGGCCCGATGAGCCAAGCCACGCTCCATTGCATGTATCCAACCAAGTACACGGCGCCGACTATTGACACCTGCAGACATGGCAACAACAGCTATAATCACGCCGGAACATTGATTAAGAATCTGCGCGCGTTATATTTGCGTGTATTATCATCATAATGAACTTTTCGATATGCTACAGTGAAGACAGTAAGCATCAATAGAGTTAACAGCAAACAATTATGTAATACATTTTTTTGTGTAGGTATAAAATCTTGTCATATGCGCAAATAGAAAAGACCATCCGAAAATGTGTATGCGTTTTTAACAATCAAGAAGAAAATTGCTGTTTTCTTTTTGAATAAAAAAATAAGTCATCTGTAAAATCCGTCTGCCTAGGACTGTATTTTCACAGATTAAGTATTTCCATTGCCTATACTCTATTTGTAATCCATAAATTTAATAGCAAGAGTCAATATATAAAAAAAAAACATTAGTATTTTATCTCTTTGATGACTCTTGTTGCATGTCAAAATGCTTCATGCATATTTAAAATTCAGTGATTCAATTTCCTTTGACCTCAACTCAATGACATAATCCAAACATTAAATAATCCAAATAAGGTATACAAAAGACTGGCATTCTTTGCCAAAGCAAAACTAGTAGTTGACATAAATAACGGGTGTAATTTATTATGATGCATTAATAATCTAACATAACTATGAATGAATTCTGCTGATATTGCCCACAGAATAGTTAAAGTACAAGGTACAATTAATACAATCTCAAATAGTATCTTACTTTATGCTTGAACTAACTGATGTTAATGTGGAGTATGTATTACAATTAACACCAACATATGAGCAGTCATCATCATAAGTTAGTAATTCTATACATTATTGTAATATCTTGTGTGTAATATTAATGATTCCAACATAGTTATGATGAGCGAAATTACAGGGAAAAAGTTATTATAATACCTATTTCCTGTCCCTGGGGCAGAATATTTCAGCAAGCATGATGTCATTGTTATCAACTAACAGTTTACATTAGCATGCAATGAAGTAACCAGCCCATTTAGGTACATATATCACAGCTAACTCGAGTGTGAAGCAATTCCATTAGCTGATAAGAAAGAACTTCTAGAAACGATTTGTGAACCTACTAAATGTTTCTTATAGTTATCCTGTTTTATCTGATATGTGTGTGACGAACTAGTTATACCTGTGTATATACAATAATTTGCAGAATGCTGTTTTCTTAAGAAATAATCAGTTAATGTTTGTTTTTATGTATTAGTTATTTATTGTAAATAGACTAAAGAAAATTCTTGATTGCAACAAAATCGTCTCTTAGCAATAGAAAAAGAAATATTTTTTTTAAATTATGATTTTAAATAAAAATTTCTTAATATGAATTGGAGATTAAAAAGACAAGTCTTTATTCTCTCCAGTTAGTTAAAAATATATTAACAAACAAACTACGGAAAAACTCAAATCACAAAAACCGTTTTTTTTTCAATGTCAAAAACAGGAAAACAAGCATCCAACTAAATAATACAATATAAACCTACAGTTAATTTATAAAAAAAAGATACACGTTGAAGAATGGTAAAGGCCATCTACATCAACTCATACACAAGGTTACTACCAGCACATCTCAAAACCTTGGACCTTATAAAACTATAACTGTTTAAAGTAATGAAACTAATCAATTTATTAAGAACATACCTATCTTTAATGAACATGTGAAGGTCACATATTTACTCAGTGATTCAACACCACTTCATGGTCAAAACTGACTCATGTTAAGATGCTGTCACTTTGACTGTATGATTAAAGTAAATGCACTTGAAATGAAAATTCCTCATAAAAATTAATTAGTTTTGATATAGTATTTAAGCTTTCATAGAACCAATGGACAACTAAAAGTGGCATATAAATATGTTATCAAGTCAGATAAACATGAATTTAAATTAACATTGCAGTTAGGTCTATTATTAAATGAGGATTAGTGATTTTGACACTTATATAAAATCTAGTTGAATATTATTAGAGAATATATGAATTTCTCTTACCACAAAAATATTATTTATGTAATTATACATAACTTTTTTTTCACAGTAATACATAAACTCTTACTTGAAGTAACACCACAGATATACTATCTTAAAAATTACCATTATCAATTTGTATTTGTTTATCTTGTATATATTTTTATCTTACACTCCATCTAAGATATAACTACATATGTTTTACAAAACTGTATTATATGTTTGTATTACCAAATGAAAACAATAACAAATCAATATGGTATGTATGGTAAAAAGCAAGGACTTACCTTTTTGAAAAACCTATAAATCATGGAGAGCACATTGGTGCTATCATCACTGGATGGGGGCAGGGCCGCTTTACTGGCCACCACCATCTTCTTATCACTTGTGCTTGCCTAAAAGTAACAAAAGATTCTGAATTACAGTCATTATTTTTTTTCCTTTTATGAAAAGCTATGTGAATATTACTAAACTAGGTACATTCTCTAATGTACTGAAATCACTAAACTACATAAGCAAAAGAAAAATATCTACTTTTATAATTTTCGAATCTAGCTAGAACATAATGAATCATTTTTATTTATAGATTGGAAAGGATAGGAGTTAGGGCAAACACAAAACTATCTACATAAGTATTTTATAGGAAAGTATTAACTATTTTCTTAAATAAATTGGGTATAGCAGGACACGTACCATGCTGCACAGTGAAGTATAGTGTAAGATGAGAACGTACAAAAACAACACTAAACAGTAACACCATGTGAGAACTAACCGACTGATGATAAAAATGCAAAATCGGAATCGATGCGATCTTTTTGTTACTTATTTACTTATGCATGAATTTGTTATTAATAGGGACACTTTACGAGCCCTAACGTAATATTACTTATTAATTATATACAAAGAGCGATGAGAATAAGTAATAAAAAATCTAAGAGTATGTAATCACAGTATGTACCTAGGAATAAATATAACAGAATCTGCAGCAAGCAAAAGCAAAGCAAGACCTACTTTGACATCTGTGTTTGAGACTTGACATGTCAATAAGTACTGTCAGTCAAGTGTGACTTTGACAATTTTTCTTTTGATGTTGCTCAAAGAATTTATATATGATGCCAACTTATTTCAACGTGTTGCTAAAATAATTCACCGTATTTTATCTACAGCTAGTATTGTAGGAAAAGGTTGATTAAAATAATTCTATCTATTAAATTGGCAATAATTTTAGGTATATTCAGAAGGTAGTGACTTACTTATTTAAACATTTTTAGAGATAGGTAGTGTTTTTTTTTTGTTTGGAATGTTATAAGTACTTTATTAATACTGTCTCCGTGGTCAAGTGGTTAAGGCGTTTGCCTGTAGACCAGAGGGTTTGATTTCCACGGGAAGCATACTTCGTTTAGTTGTTTCCAGTTTGAAAACTCTCGCACTTTTCGCTGTTCAGCCAATCTAGTAGTTATTCTAGATCTATGGAGATGATAGTAGGCCACCAGGTCCCTTACACGACAAAATGAAGAATATTTATATAAAACTTGATACTGGCAGGTTACCACCATCTCTTAAAACCATACAAGTTCCAGTGAATAAGCAAGACAGCGCAATACAAGATGTAATGCGACATCTCCCTTACTCACTGGATCTTGCATGGTTTTAAGAAACGGTAGTAACCCCCCTGGTGGCCTACTATCATCTCTAAAAACCATGCAAGTTCCAGTGAGCAAGCGAGACAGCGCAATACACGATGTAAGGCGACATCCCCCTTACTATTGGATCTAAAACCACAATTATGATAACGTGAACCCTTTGATTGATTGCTAAATAGTTGTATAAAAAGATACTTAATTAAAATAAGATAAAAAAAATATATATATTCACAATGCACACCACTTTAAATATAGACCTCTTAAAAATGTAAAAAATAAAACAATACTGCATTGAATATAATTTATATTTATTATAAGTTCATCAATAGTAAAAAAAATTAAGTATATATTTAAATTTATTAATTTACTGACAAATTTTAAGTGAAAAATTCAGAGAACGAACATTATTTTACAACATTGTGTCTCTTGACCTCTTGACATAGACTATTGCTAATCTAGCGTCGATGACTACAAAAATCAAGATCTTACTTTTTTACACACCTACTTGGAATGAAAACTTATAATGTAAGTATCAAACAGACTATTATAGGGAATTTAACATTATGTTCGATTTGGCAAAATGGATAGACACATAGTAATATGGAATGTTGTGGGAGGTAAATTGTTAGTAAGGGCCGTTAATAACCAGCACAAAGCCATGTTCACAAATATCACTAAAAATCTTCAAACAAAGAAGATATATAATAATAAAAATCTCATTATTAACATAGTACAAGAAGTATATAAAACGGTACCGCTTAAAAATATTGTAAAACTATAAGGATAAGACTATCAATAAAGACTAGTAAAAAGTCTCATAAAATAATTTCACAAATTCAGTGATTTTAAGGCACATCGAAATTCAGTACAAATTTGTAAAGATAAGATTAAACTAGGTACAACACATTTCTTATGTATTATTTCTTCTTATTTCCTAATTTTTAGTGGTCCCACACAGCTGTTATATAATGTTGCAAAACATTTGTTGTCTAACAGTTTTTAACAAAAGTTATAAATTGTTAGTGATACAAAATGTTATACAACTTATTACAACATGTTAAAACAAATGATAACTTGTTGTATAGCATCATCCGAGCCTCAGAAGAACTTTAGTTAGTTGTTACAGAATGTTATATTATATTATACAACTTCAACCAGGGTGGGAGCGTTTACAATGTATATTGTATAACATGTTGTAGTAAAATGTTACACATTGTTATAGAATGTTATTGTGTTACACAATGTTTTATAACGTTATATAACTGCTGTGTGGGAGCAGTTTAAGATAACAATTCATCTACTTACCTAAATGGAAGTATAAGATAAAATGCATTTTAACTAATTAGATAAGTCTTGTATAACATGCTAATTATACTAATTAAAATTTCATTATAAATTTATTTAATTTAGGTGTAAATTTTTTTTATTACTTATATAAAATCTACTAATTAAGCAGCTAGATGTTTGACGCGTTCTAATAGGGCGTCGCAGGTCTTCTTAGCGTCTCCCAACAACATGGCAGTGTTGGGGTTGTAGAAGATTGGGTTGTCAACCGCCGCGTAGCCCACACCCATGGATCGCTTCATTACTACCACCTATACGAGAAAATAGAACATTACTGTCGAGGCCAAAAATAAAGCAATTCATGACCGAGTAATATATATACCAAGTGCTTTTAAAACGACGACGAAGCCGAGGTCTTTTAAAAATACGAGGACGTAAATTGCAATGTCGGCCGAGGCTTGTACAGAATTTTGTTCCTCTTGAGAGGAAACAACATCGTATCAAATTTTACATTGGCACCATATTGGCTCAAACAACAATTAAGTTTGCTTTGTTCTTTTTTCAGTTTTGAAATCCGCACTGGTACATATTTAAAACATTAAAGAACCTAATGTTTGATACGAGCCTAACAAAAGTGTGAGGCAGATTATTCAAGTAACCATTAACATTTTCAGACTTTTACCACTGCAAACTTACACACTAGTATACTCGATTTTACTCATAACAATGTGCCTTTATATATACCTGGTTTGACTTCCAGACTTTGAGCACCGGCATTCCAGCAATTGGCGAGTTGGGGTCGTCTTCCGCTGCGCTGTTGACCGTATCGTTTGCGCCTGTACAAATAAATGTTTCGTAAAATAACGATAGTCTAACAGTTGAGCGTCTAACAGTCTAGAACTCTAGACTTAGTCTTTTCTGGAAACCACAATGAATGCTTTCTGAATGGAAACAATGAAATAGTTATGAAATGAACTCTGAAAACTATATAAGGCAAAGTTTTGTGACAACTATTAAAATTCCGAAATTGTATCAAAAAAATGCCAACTATTTTAATAAAAAAGAAAATTCTTACCTATAACTAGAACCAGATCAGTGTCGGGGAAGTCATCGTTGATCTCCTCCATCTCGAAGACGTCATCGTACGGCACGCCAGCCTCCGCCAACAACACGTTCAATTGTCCAGGCATACGACCTAACATTAACAATAGTACAATACTTATAAGGCGTACAAAATTTTGATTAATGAATATAATGAAACATCTCTTTTAAAGTATGTTAAAATACCAAAACCCTTTACCTATACCAGAACAGATATTCAACCGCCATACAAAGAAGCGCGCCGATTTTTTAGTGTACCAAGTTGGTACACTAAAAATTGGTACTACCAACAGTTTCCCCATACTGAGACATACTAACGCCATCTATCGATCACTTGAGAAAATTCTGTCTGTGATAGGATGACGATATTTGCTACAAATAAGCGGGATCCTAATTAAATTCCACTTTTTCAATCACCACATGATAACACTTATAATTTGGACTTACCCGCCACAGGATGGATCGCAAAACGGACTCGTTTACCAGAGGATTTCAACAGTTCTACTAGCTCTGCAATTGGATATTGAGCCTTGGCCACACAAAGACCGTAACCTGAAAAACAAAACAGTTGTAAGGACGATAGACTATAGTTACGGTCGAAACATCTGTTATCTATATATCTGTATTTGTTAGCTTAGTAATCATAAGGCGATCTATGCCTAGTATGATTTCATGAACACCCTGATATCAGAGTTCTTCGGAACCCCTCTCGGCCTCTGACGTAGTTCCTGTAACGACCCAGATGGCAGCCGGAACCAACACCTTAACGTGCCTTGCGAAGCACGGCATCATCTTTATTATCAAAGAATCAGGTGAGTCACGCCTGCAGTGTCCTAAACAATGTCTGTTTCGTTGTTGTTGTTGATGTTCTTCATCATATTGGCACCTATCGACTTACGCCGCCGTTGGTCACACCATAACCTTTCAAGGTCACATTAGAGAGGGATTCTATACTTGGTTGTAGATCTGGACTCACCTGGCGTGATGATGATGTTAGAGGCGCGGTGGATGAGGTC
Organism: Apomyelois bistriatella; assembly: GCA_947044815.1. Classification (NCBI taxonomy): domain Eukaryota; kingdom Metazoa; phylum Arthropoda; class Insecta; order Lepidoptera; family Pyralidae; genus Apomyelois; species Apomyelois bistriatella. The sequence goes on from OX345691.1 coordinate 6,651,545, forward strand.
AGCCACGGAGTCTACGTTGAGCTCGGTGTGCGTGGCGCCGGCGGGACGAGCTGACCCGCCGCTGGTCACACCATAACCTCCCAATATTACATTGGGGAGAGATCGGTTCATGGCCTAAAAGTAATAGTCACATACGGCTACAGGTTTGACAATATACGTAAACAGCTTTTCTTTATTTTCTTTCTTTCTTAAACCCAATAAACGTGGCTTTTTTTGAATTTTGAAACTCATAATATGTAAAAAGGTGTGAGACTAAGTCATGAGAGGTGAAACAACACTACTCAACAACAGTACACTAGCAGTGCATACTTTAAGAACATTATCTGTCTTCATCTGTTTTTTATAGTTTATTTGTTTACATATCACATATTTTTTTGTAGAATATCTTCGTTAGTCATTCTAGGTCAACGTTATTGTTTATTAGGTACCTTGCACATGATGTAAGACAGGATAGCTCCAGAGCTGCCAATAAGAGCGCCGACGATGGTCATCAGAGAGTTGTTCAGCATGAACCCTTCAGCGCACAGCGCCCATCCGGAGTAGCTGTTCAGCACAGTAATCACCACTGGCATATCAGCACCTAAAAACGAGCATATCACGTGAACTGTTTTGTTGATATAATTTTGGGAAAGGTTATGCCTCATTGCGTTCTATGCCTTACTTGATCCCTACCTAAAAAAAATATAACATCGTAAAATGAGATTCGATCTATTAAGATGACGGCGATGAAGATCTGGTTATACCGCCACGTTAAGTTGCATTCATGCAGGTCGGGCGCCCCGGGGACGGTGTGGCTCGCGCCGTGTGTCGTGTACCTCCGATGGCGGCGGTCAGCGTGAGCCCCTGCACGCCGCTGAGCAGCGCGGCGGCGGCCAGCAGCGGCAGGCCGGGCGCGTGGGGCGCGGCCAGCAGCGCGCCGCCGCAGCCCAGCGCGCCGGCCAGCAGCCCCGCGTTGATGACGTGCCGCCCCGGCAGCAGCAGCGGCGCCGACGACAGCGACCCCTGCAGCTTGCCGTACGCCACCAGCGAACCACTGCAACATACCTTCAGTTATTTGATAGGTACTTGATTATAAAACAGTAATTTTTTTTTAAAATTACCCTTTTATATAAAATCTGCAAAACAGGTAAAAAAAAAAGTCTCCTTGGAAATTAACTATGGCAATAACCAATATAGTATATTAGTATACCGAAAGCTGAGTGGCGTCAAGCCCTAATCTGTTCCGCTGTAAGCTCTTATTGTAAGTCCGGTAAAAAAAAACAGGTCAAGAATACTTACGTGAATGTGATTCCTCCGATATATGTGCCAAGGAATAGAGATGTTTTCAGCGTGGCGGCGGTAGGGTCGAGTGCCATGGCGGGGAAATCGTGCATGTATGTGGCAATACATGTCAACACTGCAGCCATGCCCACCAAACTATGATCAAAATAGGTCAATTATTATTCAAAATTCAATTGGGTGCAAATTTTGCCATTTTGTCGATTTATTTCTGTTATTGTTTTACGAAGCGTGTTGCTCACGATCGTCTGAACATTGAATAAAAAAATTGTCAACAACAATATTCTCAATCTTACCATGAAGTAATAAGGTTCACAGGTGACATTATGTCATTACTTTCGATTTCGATAGAACTTCGTCACAGCAAAAAAGATAAAAAATTATAAAGTAAATAAACATAAATGTTCAAGTGTTATCATTAATACCTGTGAAAACCAGCCACCAATTGTGGTAGGTCAGTGATTTCGATCTTCTTAGCAATAGTTGCTCCTAAGGCACCACCAATACCAGCGACTCCCAACATCTGGGCCAGAACCTCGGCACTGGGGGTCAATGAACCCAAAGTGGCTGCGATGCCACCCGCTACTCCTATCTATATACAATAATAAGGTTTTTGTGTAACTAAAAAGTTGTATAACCGATTCACTGAATGGCAATTCGTATAGCAACCTCATATTACTAAAGTGTCATCATTATATAGAGTGACGAGCTGTTCCCAAGTTGCCTCGTTAAAATTTTTCATGTGCAAATATATGTGGCGCTTCATTTAGACTTAAATACTGAAGCTTCAAAAAACAAGTTTTATTGCCGACTTAAACAAAACTACTACACATTAAACAAAAAAAGTAAATATTTAAAAAAAATGCAATTAAACTAAAAATCAAATAAGTAATTATATAAGTTTTGGGACAAATCAGTTAAACAATGAAGTAGTTTTGTTCGTAGTCTTTACTGTCTCAATGCCTTTACAATGGTCAATAGATTGAAACTAAAGCCATCAAGATTACAATGAGCGGGTCGTGGGCCGAGTCTTAAGCTGCGTTCACTGTTATAGCACTATGTATGCCTTTTCTAATCATCGGTTGCATGACTTTTGTCCATCATCATTCAAATACAATAATGTATAGCAAAATGAGCATTACTGTAATTACATTACAGTTTAATTTCCATTGTCATTTCTGCATCATTAACATACATACCATTCCAAGGTAGTTGCCTTTTCGCGCGGTGGTTTGCGAACTAAGACCAGCAAGTGCGCCTACGCAGCATAGTGACGACGCCAAGTACGCCATTTGATGGACTTCAGGAAAACCCTGTATTTCAAAAATATGCTGTTTTAGTCATAAGTATGTAAATCGTGGTACAATATGACAACTAAAATTCATTAAATTGAAAAAAATAGAATATTTTATATGCACCTGCATTGCTGTTGTTATGTATCCTCCAAGTAAGGCCGCAGCGGGGATAGCATATAAGTACCCATATTCTGGTGGATCTCCGGGCCTGTAAAAACAAATGGGTGTGGTAATTTAGCAGTGGTCTTCCTATCGAATATGACTGTATGTTATGTCAATTTTGGTAAAAAGGATTTAGACAAAGGTCGACCAAACACATACGTATCTTGGTTAATTATTCAAATATAAATAATAAAATATGAAAAATATTCATAAATGTAAAAATTTGCATATGTAAAAAATAAACAAAACCGCATACTATAAAATGAATTACCTTTTGAACATGTCCAGCATGCGTTGGGTAACCAAAAATCCGCCAAACACGTTTACAAACGAGATGAGAGCCGCAGTACTCGCCAACCACTAAAAAAATATTTCAAGTAAGTATATCTATTGGTAACTATAGATATTTATATGACATTTCCTCACAAACTAGAACTGTCCGTAAAATATTAATATTAAATTACAAAGAGAGAAGATAACAATACTATTTAAATTATTTATTTCAGGATTTACAACTTTTAACTGTTTGTTAGTAACAAAAAAACCTTGTAACTTTGTTACCTATATAAATTAAAATGTAATTGAGGGAAAAGTGTCCTTAACTAGGTGGCGAGTCCAGTGCTGTAATATACAGAGCCGCAAAGTTTTATTTTTCGATGGCTAACAACTGAACTAAGGAAACTACAAACAGCTTTGTGTAATAGACATAGAGTATGGCGCCACCACGACAGGCACAGATAATTTTGTTGAACTATAATAGCTAACAGACCTGAACTGGAGTCTCAGGTATATATCCTCCACCCATAAGTAACAGGCCGCCGACTGCCGTAATGCCCGATACCGCGTTTGTGACAGACATGAGAGGCGAATGTAACGCAGGCACCACACCCCACACTGTATGGTATCCTACCACACCTGGCAAGGAAAGGAAAATGAGGTTTACATGAAATAGGAAGCTATGACGTCATCAAGAAAATTACGTCACACAAGATTCTCAAAGTTCTCACACTCAATTTTTAATGTAAATTTATTGCTTGTTGAACATGACACGAATTTGCCGCAATGCAGAAATAATAATTACCTGAGAGTGCCAAAGTAGTCGTCATAGTGGTGAATGCTGGGTTAGGTGACGCCATACCCAAACCGATTAAGCTAGCTAAACCTGAAAAGCAAACACAGTTTATAGTGCAAAGGTAAATAAATAATTAAGTAAATAGAAATAAATACAAACAATCAAATTATCGCGACCGATTATGTATTCCTTTTCTTTTGCCCAAGTTTTTCAAAATGTGAGAGTTGAAAGTATGTTTATTAATACATAAAAGTTTAGTACGTGCCTACAACAAAAGAAGCCTAGTAGTTCCTGCTAGCAGCGGTAAGTAAGTTAATAAAACATTCCGACGAATTGAGAACCTCCTCCTTTTTTGAAGTCGGTTAAAAATACCTGTAGAATATAAGAAAGTGTCCTTGAGCGTCTCATTGAAAGGGTTTGGTGGCTCGGCCTTCACAGCAGCAGGCGTGGCCTTGGGTGCTTGTGCGACGGCCATGCTCGGCGGCGGCGGCGGCGGCCACAGCAGTTCGCCGGCTTTCAGCACGACGGCGCCGCGAGTCACTTCGTCTTCCAAGTTGATGTGGAAGTGGTCGTTGGTACCTGGCATTATGATAAAATTTGACGTTCAGTCGAGCTGTTTGATATTTTGTATCAAAAGCGCGCGTCCGTGCGAGAAGTCATTCAACAAGAGGTCCCGACGCAAGACCAGCGCTGGATGTTAATGTACCTTCAACATACCTATGTTGAGTCGTATTTGTCGAGGCATATTTTTGAGAATGATTGTTCTGTTTTTTTAACACGCTTTTATTAGTTTTGTTACATTTCTCAAAAATAAATTTATCATTCTTTTTCTATACTTGAGCGTATAAAAAAAAGTGATTCCAAGTATTAACTGGAAAGTAATGTAAACACAAGAGATAAAGAGTTTTATTAGGTTAGAGTCCTTACCCACACTTAACAGGAATCCTGATATATTGTTAGCGTATAAGGTGGACGCATGCGCAGGCATTCGACTGGGCAAATCCGTAAGTCCTACGTGCGTAACTCCGTGGATTTTAGCCACTTCGCCGGGCTTCGTAGTTTGCACGTTACCGCCCATTTCTGCGGCTAAATCTACTATCACGCTACCGGGAGCCATGTCTCGAACTGCATCCTATAAATGAAATAGATTTACAAATAGTATAAATGATCTTAATGGACCCTCATCTCTGTCATACTCAGCAACAAAATCGTAGGTAGATCAACCATATATGGAAAGGGCCAATAGTTCAGTTTTGAAGATTTTGTGTCTTCGTTAGTCTTTCTTCAATACGCGCATATGTAAACTTTTAAGAAGAAAAGTCGATACCCAATACAAATCACCCAACACACTAGACAAATCAAAACAGTGTTTTTTTTATTCCTGCCTAATGTAACGTCCCCTTGGTGCCGTCATTATAAATAGTACGTTATATTATTAATTATCTATTCTGAGTAAATAGTACCCAACCAGGGAATTTTAACAACAATAACTTGCCTCTAAGATCAGAAGTGGTGCTGGCTTGCCGGGAATAAGAGCAGTGGTGATGACGACATCAGAAGTCCTAGCTTCCTTTCCAAGCAGTGCTCTTTCGGCGTTCAGGAATTCTTCGCTCATCTCTTTGGCATATCCACCTTCGCCAGCGCCCTCTTCCTGTAAATTGATCTTATAATTTAATTATGCGCTTCTTATGGTCTTCTTCAATATTTTTTTTAGTTTTAGTAAAGAATGATGTAGTAGATATGTTAAATTATAACTGTAAATATTAATAATATAAATTATTTAAACTAATATTTAAATGAAAAAAATAAATAATGAGAATGTTAATTTATGCAAAAAATTATAGTTTTACCCCATTGTTTATAAATATTAACAAATGTTTTATATTTAGTAAAAACTTACTTTTATGAATGAGGGGGTAAGTCATACTTGGATATCTTTTGCAGCAAGAGCAAATGAGTTTGTTATCCAAATGAAATCATTTTTTATGTACGATTAATTAGTCAACATTTTGACTTACTATCTATTTTTGTTTGTTACTTTGTTAGACTAATTATCGGACAAAAATCGGCTTGTTTGCCTATCTCTGGTAACACTAGCACCAACTGGTTATATCAGCCCTGTGTATCAGCCAAACAGTTGGACAGTTATCCAGTTCATCAATATTAATTGCCGAGAGGCTGACTATCATCTTTAAAAACCATGCAATAACGATTGAGTAAGGTAGATGTCGCCTTACATCATGTATTGCGCCGTCCTGCTTTCTCACTCGTTTTTGATGGTTTTGGTAGAGATGATAGCAAGCCACTTGGTCGTTTTACTGTTAGCGTCAATCACTGGTTTACAGAGGCAGTATTAAGGCTGACCGGGAAACGAATGAAAGTAGGTTTTTGATTGCCAAAAGATTATTATAATTCCAATCGCTCAAAAATGCTTTTATTGTATTAATCTATACACACTGTATTAGTAAATATATAGTATCGTTACGTTAGTACTATTATCTATTCTGTGGTATAATATTGTGCGAAAAAAATTCTAAGCAGCTGGTTACTGTACGTGTTACGTTGGTAATGAGTTTGCAATGAATTTAAGTTACAAACAATGTGTTGATTGTACATATGTATTATGTAATATTTTATTAGCTTTGCAAACATCTGAATACAAACAATCTTATCTTAACGTCTCTACACATCCCATACAATAAAAACAATCAGCCAACCAAAAATATTATGTATTAGTAATAATTTATGTACCCTTGAGCCCTCGAGATACTGTGCTAGCCAGATAACATGCAGTGATTTGAAAACATGATTTTATCTTAATTTACTCAATGCAAATATACAGAATAGATATAAAACTAGTGGTACAAATGAATGTGTAAATTAATATAAACCGCAGTGATAAATCACACAGCTGATTAAAAAAACCAGGGCGTGGTTTGTCCATAATCTAGATAATTATAAAGTAAAATATAAAATGCAATTTACAACAGTTTAGAACGAAAATATTGATTTCGTTTAATAGCGTACTTTGTCAGCACACTATTACACCATAGGCAAATAGGCCAGACACTCGTTCTCTTTACTCTAAAAATTACCGCATTAAAACAAATATTTTCACAAACAAATTGTTGTGATGCACGAACATTAAACGCAGTTGATTAGCTTCACAAATAGTGAACAAGAAACGTGATAAAATGTTATGGTAACCGCAAACGGGTCATTGTGCAGAATAGAATATCTAATTTGCAAAATTTAATCATTGGTGTAAAGAAGATATTGACACAATGGCAACATAATATTTCATACAGTTGTTTAGTGTTGACGATCGGTCAACGATTTTGGACTGTATTTTAGGTTCTTGCTGAAGAGAAACTCCTTGTTCAGATCACTGGTATATATTTCTTGATTCACAAGTATAATTCGATGATACACACTCAATGACACACTGAGGGTGCGTCTCTTTATTTATATTTCGCTACGCGCAGGTAGCACATTTCTCGTGAAAATCCCGAGCCAATCACAGCGCGCCGATCATTACCCGCCCCCGCGCTCGGGGGTGAGGTTTTAAAGGGAACTCATCGGTGATTGGGTAAAATGTAGGCTCTGTGATTGGTCGGGCTTTTCTCAAATTATTGCTTTCCATGTTCGGTTGTCGGCTGTCGTCAACAGTCTCCCCCCGGCGAAGGAGTACCGCAGCCAACTCCGGAAGACAGCCTTGTTCTCGAAGTGCAGCGCGTCCCCTCCCTCTGGTCCGGGGAGGGTGCGGATGGAGAATGTAACACGACGATCCTTGTCACTGGCCGGCGGAAGCTACCGCCTGTTGTTGAGACCTCGACATTTCTTGTTATGCCGTCGGGTCCCGGGAATGTTTGCGTGATGATGCCCCTGGGCCATGTGTTCCGGGGTAGTGTGGGGTCGGCGATGACGACTATATCGCCAATCTTCATCGTGTTGTAACGTTGGTGATGATTCAGGCGTGGTACGAGAGTGGGTAGGTACTCTCGCACCCATCGGCGCCAGAAGTTGTCAGCCAATGTTTGGGCTGCCCTCCATGCTCTTCGGTCGGCCTCACTGCAAGGTCCGGTGAATGGCAGGCCCGTTGATGATCCGAGTAGGAAGTGGTTCGGTGTTAAGGCCTCGGGGTCGTTTGGATCGACCGAGACGTGGGTCAAGGGTCGAGAATTCACCGAATGTTCGGCTTCGGCGAGCAGTGTTGCAAGCACCTCTTCTTTCGGTGCTCTCTCCTTGAGTGTTACGGAGAGCGCAGTTTTGACTGAGCGCACCATTCGCTCCCATGCTCCACCTTGATTTGGTGCTCCTGGCGCGATGTACTTCCATGATGTGCCGTAGGTAAGGCCGGCTCGTGCTAGCTCTGGCTGCCAGTCTTTGTAGGCTTTCTGCAGTTCTGCATCGGCACCCTTGAAGTTGGTTCCGTTATCGGAGTAGATGACAGCGGGCCATCCGCGTCGTGCCGCCATTCTTCTTAGTGCCATGATTGCGGAGTCTGTTGATAAAGACGCCACCAGTTCTAGATGCACAGCTCTTGTGCTGAGACAGGTAAAAAGTGCGACCCATCTCTTTTCGTGTCGACGTCCAATTGTCACATTGATAGGGCCGAAGTAGTCGATACCGCAGTTGCTAAACGGTCGTTGGTGCGCTTGAAGCCTTTCTTTAGGTAGGTCTCCGGTCGGCGGGCACGCTGGTTGGGATTTCCTTAGGCGACACAGCTGACAGGTTTTTGCTATCGCCTTTGCTGTTGGCCGTAGGCGTATGATGTAGAATTGTTGCCTCAGATCGTTGACCACTCGTTCCAAATTAGCGTGTCCGGCTCTTCTATGGGCTCGATCAATAATGAGTCTTGTCAGAGGGTGACGGCCGCTTAGGATGATCGGATGTTTCACTTCGAGCGGTACGTCTGCTTTGTTGGCTCGACCGTTGATTTTCAGCAACCCGTCCTCCTCGATTATGTCGTAGCGGTATAGCGGGCTGGACCTTGGTACGGCGGTTCCTTTTCTAACGTGGCGTATTTCATCTTGGAATGAATCTTCCTGTGCTTGTTGCAGCCATAGGTGTGTTGCTCGCTGAATGTGTTCTTGTGATAACACAGTCTTCTTGTTTCGGCAGCGGTCGGGGAAGAGGAGGGCTTGAGCAGTGGCGCCTATCAAGCGATCATAGGATGAGAATCGCCCGATTTCGGGTAGCGCTGGGTTCTTTTTGGTCTCGATGATCACGTGGACCTCCTCTTGTGCTGGTTCCTCTTGAGTGTTCTCCCATTGCGGCCATTCAGACTTCGGCCGTTTCAAAAAGTCAGGACCGTTGAACCACACGTCGTTGACCGTCGGGACGTGTCCGCTTCTTGTTGCGACGTCCGCAATGTTTAGTTGTGTCGGCACCCATCGCCAATCCGTAGGTCTCGAAGTCTCAGTTATCTCTCCGAGACGGTGCGCGACAAATGGGGTGTAGCGGCGGCTACCGTTGCGTAGCCAGTGGAGGACGGTTTGAGAGTCACTCCAGTAGCACGTGTCGTCTATTCGTATGCGATGGTCTTCTTTGATGGTGTTTGCAAGTCTCGCTCCAATCAGCGCTGCTTGCAGCTCCAGGCGTGGTACCGTTAGTGTCTTCAGCGGTGCCACCTTTGACCGTGCGGCCACTAGCGCGGTCTTGATTTCTCCGGACTCCATTTGCAGCCTCCAGTATGCAACCGTCGCGAAGGCTTCCTCACTGGCGTCACAAAAGATATGTAATTCTCTGCGTCGCACTTTGCTCCCCCCGTCGTAGCATCGGGGAATTTGTAGGCTTCTTATGTTCGGTAGGCTGGCCATCCATGTGTCGAAGTCTTGTGCGATGCCCTCAGGAATCGGTTCGTCCCATGCGGTGTCGGTGCGCCATAGTTTCTGTAGCGCTATTTTGGCTGTGATAGTGTAACAGCCTAGCAATCCAAGAGGGTCGTAGATGCTCATCACTGTTGATAATGCTTCGCGTTTCGTCGGTGGCCTTTCCCGTGCCCGGACCGCTTCCGGAACTCTGTTGAGTGCAGTATTGAAGCTGAGACTGTCTGTGTTGGAGTCCCATAGTAGCCCCAGCATCTTTTCTGTTCCTCCAAGTTGAGTGGTGGCGGCTGCGGCGCGTCGCTCTTTTTTGATGGCTGACAGGAGTTCTTTGTTGTTGCTGTTCCATCCTCGCAGATGGAAGTCTGCCATTTTGTGGACCTCGTCGACTTGTCGGACGATCTCTCTGCCTTGTTCGAGATCTTCGAAGCTTTCCACGAAGTCATCCATATAGTGTGATTCTGTGATTGGGCGTAGAGCAGCTGGATGAGTATCTTGATGTTCACGTGCATTCTTGTTGCGCACGCTATGGGCCAAGAATGGAGAGCTGGAGGCGCCGAAGATCATTGATGTCATCTTGTATCGTTTCGGCTCGTCGTTCGGACTTTCGCGCCATAAAAACATCTGTGCTGGTTGATCCTCCCGGCGTATTTTCACTCTCAGGAACATTTCTTCAATATCTGCAGTTACCGCGTACTTGCCTTCTCGGAAGCGAAACATGATTGAGATGAGGGATCGCAACATGTCAGGTCCCTGCAGCAAGTGATCGTTGAGGCACGTTCCATGTGTCCTTGCGGCTGCGTCTAGCACTAATCTTATTTTTCCAGGTTTGTTCACGTTGCGTACCGCAAAGTGAGGCAGGTACCATGCTACCGGACTCTCAGTTTCCGTTCCGTCACATAGCTCAGCGTAGCCTTTTTCAATCATAGCTGTTACTTTGGCTTGATATTGTGCTTTCTCACTCGGGTCCTTGTTGAGCTTAGCTTCAAGGTTGATCAGTCTCTTCAGGGCGGCGTTGTAGCTCGGAGGGAGCTTCACGTCGTCGTTGCGCCATGGCAGGCCCACTTCGTAATGTCCGTTCTTGTAACGCACCGTATCCTCGAACAGCTTCACAGCCCGTTTGTCTTCGGTTTTGATGTGTTGCGACGTGAGTGATACTCCTAATGCGTCGATCTTGAAGTGGTTAGCGACGATGTCTTCTAGTGGTTCGTCATCTGCTTGGTTCGTGGTCACGTGAAGGACACGATGGCATCGTCTTGAAGTCGCGGTAGGCAGCACTCCGTGGATGACCCAGCCGAGTTTTGTCCTTGAGGCGGCCGGCTCCTTCGCACCTCCGTAACGCAGCTCTCTGGTGACGATGAGTGGCCAATTATCGGTGCCGATCAGTAGCTTCGGTTTGGCGTCGGCGTATACCACATCGTCGGCTTCAAGCGTAGACAAGTGTTTCAGGCGGAGCACGTCTGCTGGTATGGACTGAGGTGTGAGGTTTAATCCCGTCATCGTTCTTGCCGCGATATCGAACTTGTTGTCGTTGTGTGTGCCGTTGATTGTAAGAGTGACTCGGCGACTCTTCGTGTCTTGGCGCTCACTGTTTATTCCTCTGACTTCAAGGCGCGTAGTAGGACCGTCGGCGCCGATCCGACGTGCCACGTCTTCGTCCACTAATGTGATGGTAGATCCTTCATCAAATAGCGCGTAGGTCGACAGGCTGCCGCGTGGACCGGAAACTGTAACTGGGCAGATCTTCAACTTCACTTCGCCGCGTGTGGCTGCGGCGGTAACGGTGGCTGCTTCGATATTGTCGGTGACGTTGTCAGAGGTGACGTCGGTCGTAGTCGCCTCCTTTTTTGTCGTAGCGTCGTCGTTGTGAAGCAGCTGGTGGTGGGGTCGTCTGCAGCCATTCACTCCGCAGGCCTTCTTCTTGCAGTTGTTGCGGCGGTGGCGACTGCTTATGCATTTGAAGCATAATCCTCCTTTCTTCACGATTTCCCAACGTTCATCGAGTTGCAACTGTTTAAATTTCGGGCAACTTGGTAGCGTGTGCGCGTTCTCACACGCCGGGCACTGTTCGCTGTCGTTCGGAGTTGTTGCAGCGTACACTGGTTTCTTTTTTGCCTCCGTTCGTGAGGCGGTGCGAGGCGGCTCTCGTTTCTTCTGGCCCTCTGAGCTGAATCCATGTTTGAGGGCGCGATCGGCTTCCTCCATGAGAAACGCTGCCAGCTTCGTTATTTCGGGATCAGGGCTTGGGTGGTTCTCGGCGTAATCGTACCACCGATACTTCAGAAGCGGGTCGATCTTATCAAGCACTTCTCGTACAAGCAGCGGGTTCCGTAGGTATCCATGTTCCACTTTGCTTAGCACAATCACTATATTTTGCACTTTGACTGCGAACGTGTTTAGGTCGGTCGGTGTAGCTCCCATGTGTGGTAGCTTTTTGATGTCTTCAAATGCGAGTTCGGCAAGTCGCTCCGGCCTCCCGTAACACTGTTCTAGAGTCTTCATCACGACGTCTGGATGCGAACCGGAACTCAGTAAGGGTGCGGCGGTGATGCGCGCTTCTCCACGCAGGCAGTTACGGAGTCTTGCAAGATTTTCCGTTGGTGTGAATTTGTACAACTTAGTTGTTTCTTCCATCGCCGCTGCAAACTGTATCCACTCGGACGGTGCCCCGGAGAACAGCGGCAGGTCCGTAGCTTGGCGGGGTGGTGGTCGTGATGTCATCAATTTCTCGATTGTGGAAGCCAGCTGTTCTATGCCGCGGTTCTTCGGCGTCACTGATCTTCTACGTGGTGCTTGTGTGTGTTCTCGAGGCATTGGTGCTGTAGTCCAGTCGAATCTTGCCCGTCGGTTCATAGGCGTAGAGGTTGCAGTCGCTGGCTCGTTGAAGTCGGCAGGTTCCGGCGCGGGGGCGGGGTGAGCGGTCGGCTCCCCCCGTGTGGTGACGGTGGTGCTACGCACGGTGTCGTCTAGCCAGGCGTGAACACGTTCGATGTTTTCAGCTGGCTCGTTCCCGTCCTCCGGGGCACTGTCGTCTCCTGCTTCAGCGAGTTCGGCGGCTAACTTGTACTTGATTAACCGGGTTTCGATTTCTAGTTCCTTCCTTTGGACAGCAGCTAATCGTTCTTCAGCTTCATATCGAAGGCGGGCTACGGTGCTCGATGTCGATCGAGCGGTTCGCGATCGGGTACCTCTAGCGAGCGGCACACCCGCGGTCGTTGCCCGTATACGGCACGGATCTCGCGTCGACGCGGTGGAGGGGCGCACATCGACCTGCGCAGTTCGTGCGGCAGGGTGCGACGCGGTCGGGGGGGCGTAGACCGGGCCCTCACCCCGCTGACCAATACACGAGGTATTTGGTACAGATGGTGACTGCGGAGACTCGTCCACGATGTAGCGTTGATCACGGCACTGTTCTCGCGGCGCGGTAGAAGGACGCACAACCTGAGCAGATCGGGCATCAGGGTGCGGCGCGGGCTGCGGGGGGGCGTCGGTCGTGCCCTCACCCCGGTGTTCGACGCATGTGATGTTCGATGCGGACGGAGAACGCGGCGGATCGTCGAAGACGCGGCGTTGGGTGTCTTCATTTCCGCTTTGGCTTCTTGTGACGACCATGATGTTCACTCGACGAGTCACTTGATGCTTGATTTAGATCCGGCGACTGAAGGACCACACTGTTGACGATCGGTCAACGATTTTGGACTGTATTTTAGGTTCTTGCTGAAGAGAAACTCCTTGTTCAGATCACTGGTATATATTTCTTGATTCACAAGTATAATTCGATGATACACACTCAATGACACACTGAGGGTGCGTCTCTTTATTTATATTTCGCTACGCGCAGGTAGCACATTTCTCGTGAAAATCCCGAGCCAATCACAGCGCGCCGATCATTACCCGCCCCCGCGCTCGGGGGTGAGGTTTTAAAGGGAACTCATCGGTGATTGGGTAAAATGTAGGCTCTGTGATTGGTCGGGCTTTTCTCAAATTATTGCTTTCCATGTTCGGTTGTCGGCTGTCGTCAACATTTAGGTAAAATTAAAGAAATGTCAGAGATTAGCTTACAATGTGCGAAACACAAAGCGTTGAAAGCAAATTTATTTATCTTTTGCAGAATGTGTTTGGATGAGGTCTGTAAAAATGAGTGCAGTGCACGAATAAGTGCATTGCACCATTACCGCTAAAGGGATTAAAGAAATAAATAAACAAAATCTATTAATAGTTGTCAACAGGGTATCTAATAATCTCAGTCTGTGATAGATAAAATATTAGTTGGCAATAGACTTTGAATCAATTTAAGATGGACAGTAACCATTACCATTTTGGAGAGAGTGACGGGAGCGACAGGGATATGCTCGACCGCCACAAAGGGAAGATCTTCCCGCCAGGCTAGGGTGTTATGCCTGGGGAACCGCGGCTCCGACGATGTCTTGTCGGAGGTTGTATTTATGCTCCAATCCGTAGAAACTTTGCAAGCGCGATTTAGACTTTCATAGTAATTTGCCATCTTGTATGCAATTCTGAAATTGTTGCTTTTAACGCCATCTGTGGTGCGTCTTTGTAGATATGGTTGTGGCGCTGGTGTCGCCACAGGACTCCCTTCCAAGACCGAAGGTCTGATAAATCTTCATGTGCAGTCTGTGCTTATGATGTTAGCTTGCAAGTGCCAGTTGCTTGACTTGACGTCCCAGTGAGTCGGGTACGTTGTTGCTGCTTGCTCGTAGTCTGCGGTGAGTCGAGACTGTAGTGAGCGATGACTTGTTGGCGGCGGTAGATGTCCTGCAGAACTGCCACGCTGGTGCGGTTGGCCGGCCGATGAATACCAGACGTGGGCTGCGGTGGATGGCCGGTCGCTGAAGTCATTGAGAGTGAGGGTGTGGTTGCAGGACCAGGAAGCTCGGTGAGTCGGCTGCGTTGGACCTGGAGATACCCCGTTGTTGTTGGCTTGCTGTGAGACTGCTTGCTGCTGACCTGATGATGAGGCTTGAGAGGTAGTGCGATGACTTTGGAGAGAGTGACGGGAGCGACAGGGATATGCTCGACCGCCACAAAGGGAAGATCTTCCCGCCAGGCTAGGGTATTATGCCTGGGGAATCGCGGCTCCGACGATGTCTTGTCGGAGGTTGTATTTATGCTCCAATCCGTAGAAACTTTGCAAGCGCGATTTAGACGTTCATAGTAATTTGCCATCTTGTGTGCAATTCTGAAATTGTTGCTTTTAACGCCATCTGTGGTGCGTCTTTGTAGATATTGTTGTGGCGCTGGTGTCGCCACACCATCAATACTATTTCAGGTTCGAGAAGTTTGCTTACTGTCTGCCTGCAATGTATAAAGTATTCTTCCTTTGACATTCGAGCCCACGATCATGGGATCGTAAAGCAACACCAAGACCACGAAGGCAGTCAGTATTAAAGAATTAACACACATGGATTGGACTAAGTCGGGTCGGAATGAGGGATCTTAAATGTAACTAGGTATAGGAAATTCAGGAAACTAATATGGTGAAACCGCGCATTTTATTTTTCGGTGGGTGAAAAACATGCAACAAGTGATTTCAGCAATGAAATGGTTAGGTATAAGTGCACCTTCATATCCATAGTGATGAATTGTGCGCCCAGACTTTCAATCTGCTCGCGCACGGCGGGCCTCGTGTCGAAAGCGCGCACGGCGGCGCCCATGCAGCGCGCCTGCGCAGCCGCCGCCAGCCCCGCCACGCCGCCACCCACCACGAGCACGCGGCAAGGGGGCACCCGACCCGCGGCTGTCATCTGTCCTACAGTGTGACAAACGCTGGCTCAGTTCAGGCGGAACAGACTTTTCACGACTTTAGAAGCTAATATTTCACAAAATATAAATTGGAATTATCAAAAAAACTGTTTCAGGAACTTCCAAATAATTTACAATAACCTATCTAACGATACCACACAAGGCTTGTTTAAAAATAAATAAAAATTTATCCATGTATGAAATGCCCTTAATAATTTTAATATTAATGGCTGCTACTACTACTATACTGCACAATTTTTCATGATTTTTTGTGATGATTCTGATTGATGCTGATGCAGTTTTATTGTAATAGACATCAGCGGATGCTGATGCTGATATTTTTTCCTAAAAGGTGTTCATTATTATGATTTTTTATATAAATTTTACATTTTCTTAGCTTATGTCAATAAAAGATAAATAATAATTCTGTAAGTTTTAATGAATCAAATAAAAAATACTTTATATTACTAAATACTTAATCTAAGTATTAGTATATAAGGTAAATTGTGTAAAAATTACGACTCTAGCATCAGCATCAGCAACGATCAATGCGGATGCTGATTCTGATGCTGATGTGGAAAATAAAGTTGATGATCAGCTGATGCTGATATTCGCAATAACCTTGGAACAGACTTACCAGAAAAGAACCTTGGGAAGTTTGCAGCAGCCTCTATAACGGCGCGGTACCCAGCTACATTGGCCATCGAGCTGAGTGCGTCGAAAGCCTGCGCTCGGCTTATACGTGGAATACAATCCATTGCTGGAACAATTCATCAATCGTTGTTTTATTATCTATTTGGAACTGTGGAGTACATCGAGCTGTCTCCACAGTAACTGAACTAAGCTATTTTTTTAACCACGACCATAAATAGAAGAAATCCGCACTTTTGTGAGTTGTAGTTGTGCAATGTGCACGCAATGCACAACAGTACTCTTACAAATTACACAAAAAAAACCCTAATCAACAAGGTTGAAAGCGAAGTCTGGCTACGCCTTAAATGGCCACCATCAATAAGTAGACCGGCGGCGGCGGCAGCAAATCTGATTAGCAACAAACACTATAAGTACCTATGTTCTATAAAGACAAAACTAGGCAATTACCTCCATCAGATGTGCTGTATTAATTATTATAGCAAAGTTTTGTAATTTATTAGCTGTAACTTACCAAAAGCATTTACTTTTTTTGCGGCGAGTTGCTTTATTAAATCTTTATTTTGTGCAGGATACAAGAAAGATATAAGAGTGCCTTCATCTTTGACATTTTTAATTTCACTATCTACCAATGGCCGTACCTTCAAAATTATATCTGAAACGATAAAGTCAAAATATTAAATCATTAAGATATCATAGTAATAGTATTCTTTAAACATAATTTTAACAAAGTGGATATCTTACCTGAGTGGAATGTGTCATTGAGAGTGGTAATTTTAGCACCAGCCTCTTCATATGTTTTGTTAGGAAAATTTGCAAAGGCTCCAGCATTTTCCTCTACATTAACTGTAAATCCCTTTTTAATTAATTTGCTAACTACTGCAGGTACTACCGCAACCCTGAAATATTTTATGTCTTAGGTGAAAAGTATCTTTGCTTTTATATTAACATTATAAAGAGGAAAGATTTGATTGTTGTTGAAAGGCTTCAGAACTACTGGACGGCTTGTGCCATAGGCTATGTGTGTATCACGGGTGAAACTGGGGTTGACTGCTAGTATGTTGTAAAGAAAGATATCAAAACGATGGGAGTAACCACTGAATGGTCTCTTATTAAGTTAATTAAAATAGGCTGGCAATATTTAAATGAGAAATTACCTTCGTTCATTCTGCCATATCTCTTTTGGAACACCAATGCTTAGTTTAGTATATGGCACTCCTGGAACCGGCGGAGCCGCTGTCGAAGATGAGCTAGACAACCGGCAGTGCCAGGGCCTCAGCGGCTTACAGGCGCGGACGACACGTAGACATCCACACATCTTTTACTAGAACATAAACACTTCCATTAAAACCGACGACGGCGAGCGCGGCCTAGATACATACAGTTAGGTAGGTATTTCTCTTCAGGGGCCTTTTCAATGCTCAAGGCGGCATGATAAAGCTTTGATCCAGGCTGATATCGCCAGATGGCAGACATTAGACTGTATTAGATGCCTGTAGGCAGCATGAAAAAACTGACTGAGAGACTGAGTGTTGGCTACTAGCCCCAGGATCACGTTCTTAATGTTCTGGTTTCCCTGTAAAAAGGTTTACACAGGTTAGACAACAGTTGCTCTATTGTAATAACCAGTGGCGCCAATTCTAGGGCAATGAACTATGTATGTACCAGTGTACTATGGGCTTTGAAGCATAAACTGAAGATGCAACTAGGAAACATAATTGCTAATCTATTCATATCATCATCTCAGTCACAATAATTAAACTATGAAAATATCATACCTATGTATGAATTTCAATTCAACTCAAGAATGAATCTTCCCTGAAAAGAGCTCGAAAAATATAATTTTAGGTACCTACCTACTCACGTGTAATTTTTCTTGTTTCATTCTGAGATTCTATCTCTTTCTCCACTATTCATTTAACACACACACATAAACACAATTATTAATTAAATGAAAATGAATGAGGTTATTGACATGACAACAAAATTAATTAATGGTTGTCATTGTTGGTTGCCATAGTAACAGACCACTGCAGCTGAGGAGCAGACATGATGGTTGCAACTGGCATTTTCATCATTGGCATGGCTAAGTAGTTAAAAATAGACGACGATCACAGTTAAAATGATAGTTTTCATAAAAGCAGAATAGACTTGAACTAAATTAAATAAATAAACATATATTTACAGCGGAAGTAGTTAAGATAGTAGAACGATGATAGAACACGCACCTAATTTAAAAAGTTATGGATGATAATTTATAAACCAGCGTGTAAACATAAATCCGCAAAATTTTTCAATTTGAAACTATACAACATTAAAACATTAATTATAATTATTGTATATGTCAAACACTTACCATAAAAAAGTTTATAGCTAAAGTTCAGCAGCCTCTGTTATCGCCAAACATAAAATACCCAAGTACAGCAGGTTAAAAAGTAATAAAAAAAAATACGAGTTTCGAGCAGGCAGAATGATCCACGCACCAGGTAGAAAGGATCGTCGAGCTACTCTAGTTTTTATAATATGAAGGGATAAAATATTAAAAAGTAGTTTATTCAACAAAAAAAATCCTGTACACACACAACCCAAGCTAGCCACAAAATTCAACGCGTCAACTCGTGCAACCGGCGCACATGCGTGCGTACCGGCGCTCGCTCAGCTGCTTGACTGATGTGCGCTTGTGTGTTCATGGTGTGGTAGTGGTGTGTGTATGTGTGTGTACTGTTGTTTACTAGGTCTAGTGATGGACATGCGATGATAACGTTAATATGTTTAACACGTTCGCGGTTGTTATAACTGCTATAGCAGTCCTGTTTCCGTTATAATGAGTTAAGATGTTTGAACATTAGAGAAATACAATCAGCTGTGTATAATATATATATATATATATATATATATATATATATATATATATATATTCACAGCTGATTGTATTTCTCTAACATAATAAAATTTATATATATATATATGGTGGACACAAATCAACTGCAAATATTTTAAGGGCAGATACAGACCACCATACTAAACAACTTTTCCAAATAAACTTATATCGAAATACGAAATTTTATTTTTCACTCTCCATACTAAACTAGATCAGCTAATTCTCAATTTGTATGTGAGGTCAATTTTTTTTTTCATATTTCGACATATGTTTATTTGGGAAAGTTGTTCAGTTTAGTGGTCTGAATGTGCCCTTAAAATATTTGCAGTTGATTTAAATTCACCTTATATATAATATAAATAAGTATAATATAAATGAGTATTTTTTTTTCTTTTTTTTTAATCATGTAAATACTTTTTTAGTTTCTAGAGTAATTTAAAATTAATTTATATAGAAAACTCAAAGAATAAATAATAATATAATAATAATAATATAATATAATAATATCTTTATTTCAGGTAAAAACACCCATAATACATTTACATATAAAAATATAAATATAAAGTTAAAAGTTTAAAATATACATACTTAATCTAATCTGCTAAAACTAAGTATACAACAGTCATTTCCTGTTGCTGTCACGGTGTACAGAGAGCCAGTACCTCTTAATAGGACAGTCCACATACTGGGCCAATGTGTGGAGAATCTCATTTTCAGATGAGCGGACACGCGACCAAAACGCCGTGACGCGAGACCTAATGATCGCAAAATAATCCGCGACTCCGGCGTCCGCAAACATGCCCGACGCGCTACACCATCTCGGCAATCTTATCAGGGTACGGTATGCGTTATTATACTGCACCCTGATGCTGCTTCTGGTACTTTTTTTACAATTGACCCAGAGCTGTGCAGTGTAGAAGTTTTGGCAGTACGATCTGAATAGGGTCAGTTTTACTTCACCTGTGCAGCGCGCGAATCTACGTGCGAGCATGTTGCAGCGCACTGTTAAAGCTCTCCGCTCTCTTTCTACGTCATCATCGTCTCTGAGATCCCCACGCACAATATGTCCCAAGTATCTAAAGGTATCCACTCTTTCTACTAAAACCCTTTCCAGCACGAAATACCATCATTTTTGTTTTTTGGACATTATACTTAAGCCCATGTCTACTGGCATATCTTTCGCAGATAGCTACCAAGCTTCTTAGACCCCTGATGGAGGGGGCAAGGAGCACCATATCATCCGCGTAACTAAAATTGTTTAAACAAACTGAACCAATATGGCATCCGATTTTAGTGCTCCCTAACTCCTCGATCAGGGTCGTTTATGTACAGATTAAAAAGGTCCGGAGAGGTCAACCCCCCTTGACGTACACCACATTCTAATCTAAAATCATTAGAAATGGTGTCGCCCCACTTCACATTGTTTGTTTGATTTTCGTACCAATATCTCAACAGACCAACAATGTTCGATGGTACCCCTGAGGCAGAGAGTTGCCCAGAGTAAATCATAATTTACCAGGTCAAAAGCCCTGCTGAGATCCAGGAAACAACCATATACTGAAGTATCTCTATTTGTATAGTAACTTATAGTACTTTTCAAACTGAAGATTGCAGAGTCTGTTGAGAGACCAGGACGAAAACCAAACTGTGCATCATTCAATTTCAAACACTTTTTTAGTTCTGGAGAAATTAAACTTTCCAGTATTTTGCCTAAAATTGTTCCTAAGGAAATAGGCCTGTAATTTTTAATACTGGAAACATCACCGGTTTTATTTTTAGGCACAGGAATAACGACTGTTTTCATGAGGCGCTCGGGTAGATGAATGGAATTTAAACATAAACTATAAAAATGCGCCAATAAGCGAAATACCTCCTCCCCCGCGTATGCAATGTGCTCCACGCTTAACCCATCAAAACCTGGGGCCTTACCACGTTTCATCGCCCTAACAACGTCATCAATATAATTTAATGTAAAATTGTAGGTATTTTCGTGACCAACATTACTGTTTGACTTTTTGAATTTTTGAAGAGTTTAAATAAAACAACATATAAATATATATCCATTGTCTAATCATAACTTATTTTTATTACTTTCAGTTGAAAATGAACTTTATAAGCAATTTGATAAAGCTATTTAAGTTTGCTTTGAATTGCAATGGAAAGCGCCTGCTATAAATCTATTCATATGAAGCTACGTTATGACGTAGCGCTCGGTAAAATAGAGTTCCAGTGTTAGAAAATCAGATAGCTGCTAATTATAATAGCAACATAATAAAATTAATCAAAAAGATGCCTACAAATAATTATACTATGTGAAAACGTTATATACTATAAGTACACGTTAAGAATCATTCATTTTGTTATTGTTAGCGCCCGGTGACATCACGTGACAGATATCTCCCCACTACAGGTAAACCCCTCTTGGCAGTAGTAGTGTCGGGGTGAGTATGAGTGTAACGCTCCTCTTCTCCTTGGGTTCGCCGAGCGGTGCAGACGTGTATTGTGCTCTAGTGATTTAACATGGCCTTTATTAGTATTTGATATTGATATGATATTGCTGTTGATAATTTTAATACTAGCTATATGTAAAAAAAAACTACAAACTAAAATAATTAATATTAATAAAATTAAAACTAAAACTTAAATTACTAAAATAATAAATAAAACTTAAAAATCTAAAAATTGGTGTTCCTGCGGCATGGTGCCAAGAACCCCAGCTGCATTCCCGCGCTGGATAGCGACTGCTATTCTCTGCGCGAGAAATGAGCCGGCCCTCTTGTCACCAGCGGCGTAAATATGTGTAATTTTAATATGTGTTCAAATGTAACTGTAGATTAACATAAGTAGACACGGACTAGGGATTGGTACGCTTCAGGCTGGATCCCAGTGATAGGAGCGGGGTTGGTGCTCCTATCTTTACCGTGATTAGTGCCAAAGCTTAGACACGAATGGGTAATTCGGTCCTAGCTGATATTATAATTAGCAGAATATTAATCTAACGGCAGATTATATAAACGTCCCTAACTTTTCGCGCTGGAATCGCCGATTTCCATCTTTAACATAGCGTCTAAACTAGCATGCTACAAAAATATTGCATAGGTATTCCACGATGAAAATATAGCCGTTTAGAACACCACGCGCACCGATACCAATACCAAACCAATATCCAACACAGCCAAGCCACACAAAACAAAACACAAAAGCAAAAAAAAACAAAACTTACACAAATAGACAAAATAAATTCACACGGCACACACAGGTTGACTGACTGACACAGGCACACACAGCAGAGGCAGCAGAAGTGTTCGTACACTGTCACTCACACAACACACACACAGTTGCGCTTTAGCTCATGAATGGGTAGGTGGCTGGCTGTCAAATCGCCACGCAAACGCAAAGTATATAAAATTAGGAGCTTTTTAACTTAATTTAAAAATAATAATGGCTGGTAATAGTTCAAGACGTCATCTGTTCCAGTATTTAGCTGAACATACATTGAAGCCTGCTAGAAACTGTAAGTAAAGTTCATAGTTTATTGGTTAGGTAACTTTGTCTGCTAAGATCGTTTTTCATTTTTGTTTACCCAAATAAATGAAAGTATTATTGTGTATTTGTTTATAAATAACTTTTTTTGTTATAATTTTTTTTCTGTTTTCTAATTGTAACTTTCTAGTTACAATTATGATATAATATAAAGTACTTACTTATGTATTATAATTCGAATAAACTTTGACAGGTTTAGCTATATAAAGAATACTTGCCAAAAATATGTAGGTAAGTAGGTAGGCACAGCACAGCTACCGTACCGTAGTTTCTATGCCCGCATAATATTGATAATCTAGAATTATTTATATAACATAATTATATGGCATTTATAATAAATATAACCTAAAAAAAATATTATCAACAAATAAAAGTACCTAATTAGGTACTTGTAGCAACCTGACTTATGTTCATACTAGATCTCAACTTCTTAGCAGTAAATCAGATTGTTGGCATATATGGCAATAGCAACCACCTAAAGATGAAACTGGTTAATCGCTAGATAGGAGAGAAACTAGTTGTTGACTTGATATATAACTTTGTACTTTACATGAATACTTACTATAACCATCGATAAAATATTACAAAAGTATACTTTAGTAATATTTTATCGATGCTATAACTGCCCATTATATTTTATTTCTACAATCTAGATGCAACCGTCAAGAGAGTGGTGGCATCCAAGCCAGTAGTAGAGATGGATGGAGATGAAATGACTCGCATCATCTGGGAAAAAATCAAAGAAAAATTGATCTTCCCATATGTTAAGGTAAGTTTTTATGTACTTCATTAATCATACTTAATGCCATAGATAATTAATGAAAGACATAGAACCCATAATGTGAGTTAATCTTGCTTGGGTCTGAGGCATTAATTTGATTCTGATTTTTTGCATTACCCAATTTTAAGGCATAATGTAATATGTATTAATCATATATAAAAATCAATGCCACTTTTCGTTGTAATTTTATAACTCAAGAAAGGGCTCAATTATCCAAACCAAATGTTTAGGTTTGTTTGGACTTTTTAGTAGATGGTTTATGTGAAGTTTGCACAAAATCAGTCTAGCGGTTGGGGGGTTGGCAGAGCAAAAGCTAGTATAAAAGTTGCCATAGTTGACTCGCTAAGAAGAAGAAGTATAAATTATATCTGCACCTTAATAATGAATTAACACATATACTATAACTGAGTGCTGCGAACGAAAGAGTTGTATGTTTACTATCCCAAAGAATTTATAATAGGTCTCTCTCTATAACTACGAGCTTATGTTAAAGTCATATAAGCAGCTCTATACATGCTTGTCTTGCAGTAAATAAAATAACAATTATATTCTATAGCTGCTTATTCCCATTATTTAAACCAAATAAGAAAATGGAGATAAGTAACAATATAAAGTTGTTGTAAGTTATTATTTACTTGTAGATCATTAAATTCGATATGGAAATGGATTATTCATAAACTTTGGCCACAATCTTCTCTGTAAGAAATAAAGATAAATGTATTAGCTAAGCTAGATACTACAAAAATTTAAAAGGTCAAAATGTAGGGGTTTTATTATTATTTATTTATTTGATATACACTATAATATCCATATCCATACTAATATTATAAATGCGAAAGTCTGTCTGTCTGTCTGTCATATCTTCACGGCTAAACTGCTGGACCGATTGTGATGAAATTTGGTAGGGATGGCATAGGCTACTTTTGGGCGCGATAAAACCAAGTCCCATGCGGAGCGAAGCCGCGGGGAACAGCTAGTATATTATAAAACAGATACGTTAAACTTATAAAACTCCTTTTTTATGGTTGGGGGTTAATATAGTACCTATATACCACAAAATACATAAAAGCCATACTGAAAAACTCCACTTGTGCTTGTAGGGCAAGACTAAAAACTTGTTTGTTACAAACAAATAACAATAAATACAAAGGCATAGAAATAAAACAAAAGTACATAATGGCGGACTTATCCCAAAAAGGGATCTCTATTGCGAGTGATAGAGAGGCTTCTTATAAAAAATAAACTTTAGAAACTTCATTAAAAAACGAGTTCTCTATAGTCTGTAGGCAAGCACTCATATTTATCGCCGAGACAATGCTGCTTCTTGACTTACATTGAAAGCCAAGTCAGATGCTTGATAACACCATGCAGTGCTTTCACCAGTGTTGGCTGATTATAACGACCTGGCCACAGCAACGGCCATGGTCCCGAAACAATACCTACAAAGCAAGATAGTCACGTATATTTGCTATCTAAAGTGAGCGACATTCGTTATAGTAGTAACATGAGTATTATGACTGAGTACACAAAATTATCAGCGTAGGTTATCATTTCTAAGCTGTGTCATATTTGCTATCGCTTTTTACTAGGCCAATGTTAATCGCCCTATCTGTGAAATGCCATTTGATATACAGGCACACCAAGCCAAGCTATGCTTTTGTTCAGGGATTTTGTAAAGGATTTCTTACTAATTTAGTTTTTGGTGTTAGAAGTGGTTTGCTTTATCTATTTTGAAATTACATCATGTATTGGGTTTGGAAAGAAAGAAAATAGTTTATTTGCGTGAAATACATCATTCTTCTTCTTTTTGAAACATAATGACTATATGGACTCTATATTGACTCAGACCAGTATTTGGCCACCTGCACCGCCCGGTCGCTTGCCTCGTTGAAGTCCCTCATTGTGCAAGAGACAGGGCAGCTAGGGCACGACAGAAGGAATACATCATCCATACTAATATTATAAATGCGAAAGTCTGTCTGTCTGTCACCTCTTCACGGCTCAACTGCTGGACCGATTGTGATGAAATTTGGTAGGGATGTAGTTGACGACCTGAGTTCATCATAGGCTACTTTTGGGCGCGATATAACCGAGTCCCACGCGGGGTGAAGCCGCGGGGAACAGCTAGTCTATCTATATATATACTAGCTGTTGCCCGCTTCTCCGCCCGCGTGTAGGTCGCTTTTCGCGTAACCTGTGGAAACTTCAACTATTCAGACCTATAGTTAATTCTATAGTATCCTATTCCCGTGGCAATTTTATAAAGCCATTACATTGAATATTAGGGCCACTTCTTTCTCAAATACCGTTTTTAAAATCAATAAGAATCGGTATTAAACAGTCGTAAAATTCTGAAAAAATTGTGTTTTTAGTTGAGGATCTAGCAGAGTGAAATTCGCTAACAGTAACACAATCAGACGAAACCGGTCGATAAAAAAAATCAAAGTTGCCTCCTTTTAAAGTTTATTTTCGATACTATGCCTAAAATAATAAACTTATTGACCTGATTTTTAAACCAGCCTTTAGATAAAGTATTTATATAGTGAAAATCGTTGAAGTAGATTGTGTAGTGTTATTTTTCCAAATATGATGTCCGCCTCGTCCGTTAATCAGCAGGAGCATCAGCTCGCAGATAAGGTTGACTTAGGCCCCAAGAACGCCCAGAATTATAGTTTGACAAACAGCCTCATATTTTATTACTGAGGTGTCCCTTCAATTTCGAAATTTCGAAATTTCGAAACTAATGAACCTAATTTCATAAGCCAATTTCGAAACTGAGAATCTATGAAACTGCATGCCCTAGGAGCAACTAAATAAACTTGAGCGTCTTCAAAACTACTGTATCAGATTTATATTCGGTTTACGTAAATATGATCACGTTTCCTCTTTTCGCTCTCAACTCAAGTGGCTCCCCATTAGATATCGTCGTAAATTACATATTCTCTCGCTTTTATATACAATCCTATTTATTCCTTTTTCTCCTGGTTACCTCAGAGAACGTTTCAGGTTTTTCGGTGAGGTTAATAGTCGTGAGTTGCGTAGTACTGTCTCCCTCCGTCTCGTTACCCCTGCACATGTTACCCAGTTCTATTCCAATTCCTTTACCGTTCAGGCTGTTCGTTTGTGGAATACACTGCCTGTTGAAATTTGTAAGGCTCAGACAATATCATCCTTTAAAAATCAGGTAAAAAATCATTATCTCTCATTAGTGGAAGCTGGTCACTGATAGTAGTATTTTCATTCACTAGGTTCTATATTATACTGGTAAATTTTTATATAAATATTTATGTATATGTATGTATGTATATGTATGTATATGCATTTATGTATGTATATGTATTTGTGTATAATTATTCGTGTATGATTTTACTTTCATTCATAGTTTATTATATTATTTATTTCATATTTGTTTTGGTACCGCCTACCGCATTTTTTCCACGTTGTTCCTATCCACCCTAAGGTTGGCTGGAAGAAATTGCATCAGCGATAAGTCCGCCTTTGTACACATTGTTTGTATTTGTATTCAACATGTATAATTTGTATGATAATGGTACAATAAAGAGTATCTATCTATCTATCTATCTCATAAAATACTTGCTTAATAAAAAATTTGATCTATCTATCTATCTTACGACACGACCGTATGTTTCGTCAAACTATTTTTTAAACCAAAGCCAAACCAAACCAACCAATCAATTAGCTTACAATACAACACAACAAACGACCGATAAACAAACCAACCAATAATACTAAATCAACAACCAAAATTATTTTAAAATAATTGGTATTAACTGCCGTAAGGAAAAATTTCAATCTGCTACTAAAATAAAGTCAGCGCCATCTATTGATATTTTATGTAACTAAATTATACACACATTCAATGTGTTATTTTATTAAAATTTAATAGAGACTGCAGTGTGTTTTTGTCTTTATTGATATCGATAAAACAAAGTAGAAATTCTAGCTTTATCTAAATTAAATACGGTTATGTAAACCGCATTCAACTCTGTTTAATTGAAGCAGTGCTTGTAGTAAACTTCAATTGACTATAACTCCTATTTCCCTTAACCGATTTTGATGAAACAAAGTTTTGACAACGCTCCCAATTATATGTAATCCACCTGTGAAAACCGCGTTCAAATCTGCCGACTAGTTTTGAAATTATAACCTAACAGACAGACAGAAAGACAGACAGGCACACAAAAATTGCAAACAAATTTTTTTTGGTTTCTGTTACTCTTCTTTAATTGCCCCGTAGAGGTAGGTATTTTAGAAACTCAAGACACTCGATTTTTACTATCTTATTTTATGTATAGATAGAAAGATAAGTACAAAATACTTGTATATTAACGGACTTAACGCTAAGAGCATTCTCTAAGTAAGAAAAATAATTCTAGAAAACAAATAAAAAAACGAAATCAGAAAATTATTGTTTGTGGCAGGATTCCATCCAGCTACTTTCTAGAAACATTTCCTTACTAAAAATTTAAAAAAATATAGACTTCTAAAAAATTAATACAAAACAAAAAAAAGATTAATAAAAGAAGTCATGTCTAGCAGGATTCGAACCCTCTACTTCAAAAAATGATCCGCGACCTCTACCGATAGGCCAACATGCGTTGCTTTTTACTGGCGAAATTTCAAATGGGTTTTGTCTATAGCTACGCAAATTTACCCCTTTTTTAGACTGTAAGGGTTGAAATTGTGAACAACTCTTTCTTATGTGGGAAGTATATAGTATAATGAAGACACTAACCAAATTTCACGTTTATAGCTTTTATAGTTTTGGTTTTGTGATGATAAATTAGTTTACCTCCCCCTTTTTACCCCTTTAAAGGTTGAATTTCAAAAAACGCTGAAACACGCCGTTGGTTATTTTTGTTGAAAAGCATTTTTGCAAAGTTTAAAAAAAAATCGGTGAAGATTTTTATTTTTTTTTTCATACAAACTTTGCCCTCGGTTTTAACCCCCTTAGGGGTTTAATTTTGAAAAATCCTTTCTTATCTGAGTATGACGTATTAACGAAAAACTGTGGTCCAAATTTCAAGTTTATAGCTTTTATGGTATAGGCTGGGCGTTGATTTATCATTTACCCTTGTTCTTTTATATATATAGAAGAAGAAGACAGAAGACTAGCTGTTCCCCGCGGCTTCGCCCCGCGTGGGACTCGGTTGTATCGCGCCCAAAAGTAGCCTATGTTTGACCTCAGGTCGTTAACTACATCTCTACCAAATTTCATCACAATCGGTCCAGCAGTTTAGCCGTGAAGAGGTGACAGACAGACAGACTTTCGCATTTATAATATTAGTATGGATGGATTAGTATGGATTAGTATGGATATGTGTTGACGATCGGTCAACGATTTTGGACTGTATTTTAGGTTCTTGCTGAAGAGAAACTCCTTGTTCAGATCACTGGTATATATTTCTTGATTCACAAGTATAATTCGATGATACACACACTGAATGACACACTGAGGGTGTGTCTCTTTATTTATATTTCGCTACGCGCAGGTAGCACATTTCTCGTGAAAATCCCGAGCCAATCACAGCGCGCCGATCATTACCCGCCCCCGCGCTCGGGGGTGAGGTTTTAAAGGGAACTCGTCGGTGATTGGGTAAAATGTAGGCTCTGTGATTGGTCGGGCTTTTCTCAAATTATTGCTTTTCCATGTTCGGTTGTCGGCTGTCGTCAACAGTCTCCCCCCGGCGAAGGAGTACCGCAGCCAACTCCGGAAGACAGCCTTGTTCTCGAAGTGCAGCGCGTCCCCTCCCTCTGGTCCGGGGAGGGTGCGGATGGAGAATGTAACACGACGATCCTTGTCACTGGCCGGCGGAAGCTACCGCCTGTTGTTGAGACCTCGACATTTCTTGTTATGCCGTCGGGTCCCGGGAATGTTTGCGTGATGATGCCCCTGGGCCATGTGTTCTGGGGTAGTGTGGGGTCGGCGATGACGACTATATCGCCAGTCTTCATCGTGTTGTAACGTTGGTGATGATTCAGGCGTGGTACGAGAGTGGGTAGGTACTCTCGCACCCATCGGCGCCAGAAGTTGTCAGCCAATGTTTGGGCTGCCCTCCATGCTCTTCGGTCGGCCTCGCTGCAAGGTCCGATGAATGGCAGGCCCGTTGATGATCCGAGTAGGAAGTGGTTCGGTGTTAAGGCCTCGGGGTCGTTTGGATCGACCGAGACGTGGGTCAAGGGTCGAGAATTCACCGAATGTTCGGCTTCGGCGAGCAGTGTTGCAAGCACCTCTTCTTTCGGTGCTCTCTCCTTGAGTGTTACGGAGAGCGCAGTTTTGACTGAGCGCACCATTCGCTCCCATGCTCCACCTTGATTTGGTGCTCCCGGCGCGATGTACTTCCATGATGTGCCGTAGGTAAGGCCGGCTCGTGCTAGCTCTGGCTGCCAGTCTTTGTAGGCTTTCTGCAGTTCTGCATCGGCACCCTTGAAGTTGGTTCCGTTATCGGAGTAGATGACAGCGGGCCATCCGCGTCGTGCCGCCATTCTTCTTAGTGCCATGATTGCGGAGTCTGTTGATAAAGACGCCACCAGTTCTAGATGCACAGCTCTTGTGCTGAGACAGGTAAAAAGTGCGACCCATCTCTTTTCGTGTCGACGTCCAATTGTCACATTGATAGGGCCGAAGTAGTCGATACCGCAGTTGCTAAACGGTCGTTGGTGCGCTTGAAGCCTTTCTTTAGGTAGGTCTCCGGTCGGCGGGCACGCTGGTTGGGATTTCCTTAGGCGACACAGCTGACAGGTTTTTGCTATCGCCTTTGCTGTTGGCCGTAGGCGTATGATGTAGAATTGTTGCCTCAGATCGTTGACCACTCGTTCCAAATTAGCGTGTCCGGCTCTTCTATGGGCTCGATCAATAATGAGTCTTGTCAGAGGGTGACGGCCGCTTAGGATGATCGGATGTTTCACTTCGAGCGGTACGTCTGCTTTGTTGGCTCGACCGTTGATTTTCAGCAACCCGTCCTCCTCGATTATGTCGTAGCGGTGTAGCGGGCTGGACCTTGGTACGGTGGTTCCTTTTCTAACGTGGCGTATTTCATCTTGGAATGAATCCTCCTGTGCTTGTTGCAGCCATAGGTGTGTTGCTCGCTGGATGTGTTCTTGTGATAACACAGTCTTCTTGTTTCGGCAGCGGTCGGGGAAGAGGAGGGCTTGAGCAGTGGCGCCTATCAAGCGATCATAGAATGAGAATCGCCCGATTTCGGGTAGCGCTGGGTTCTTTTTGGTCTCGATGATCACGTGGACCTCCTCTTGTGCTGGTTCCTCTTGAGTGTTCTCCCATTGCGGCCATTCAGACTTCGGCCGTTTCAAAAAGTCAGGACCGTTGAACCACACGTCGTTGGCCGTCGGGACGTGTCCGCTTCTTGTTGCGACGTCCGCAATGTTTAGTTGTGTCGGCACCCATCGCCAATCCGTAGGTCTCGAAGTCTCAGTTATCTCTCCGAGACGGTGCGCGACAAATGGGGTGTAGCGGCGGCTACCGTTGCGTAGCCAGTGGAGGACGGTTTGAGAGTCACTCCAGTAGCACGTGTCGTCTATTCGTATGCGATGGTCTTCTTTGATGGTGTTTGCAAGTCGCTCCAATCAGCGCTGCTTGCAGCTCCAGGCGTGGTACCGTTAGTGTCTTCAGCGGTGCCACCTTTGACCGTGCGGCCACTAGCGCGGTCTTGATTTCTCCGGACTCCATTTGCAGCCTCCAGTATGCAACCGTCGCGAAGGCTTCCTCACTGGCGTCACAAAAGATATGTAATTCTCTGCGTCGCACTTTGCTCCCCCCGTCGTAGCATCGGGGAATTTGTAGGCTTCTTATGTTCGGTAGGCTGGCCATCCATGTGTCGAAGTCTTGTGCGATGCCCTCAGGAATCGGTTCGTCCCATGCGGTGTCGGTGCGCCATAGTTTCTGTAGCGCTATTTTGGCTGTGATAGTGTAACAGCCTAGCAATCCAAGAGGGTCGTAGATGCTCATCACTGTTGATAATGCTTCGCGTTTCGTCGGTGGCTTTTCCCGTGCCCGGACCGCTTCCGGAACTCTGTTGAGTGCAGTATTGAAGCTGAGACTGTCTGTGTTGGAGTCCCATAGTAGCCCCAGCATCTTTTCTGTTCCTCCAAGTTGAGTGGTGGCGGCTGCGGCGCGTCGCTCTTTTTTGATGGCTGACAGGAGTTCTTTGTTGTTGCTGTTCCATCCTCGCAGGTGGAAGTCTGCCATTTTGTGGACCTCGTCGACTTGTCGGACGACCTCTCTGCCTTGTTCGAGATCTTCGAAGCTTTCCACGAAGTCATCCATATAGTGTGATTCTGTGATTGGGCGTAGAGCAGCTGGATGAGTATCTTGATGTTCACGTGCATTCTTGTTGCGCACGCTGTGGGCCAAGAATGGAGAGCTGGAGGCGCCGAAGATCATTGATGTCATCTTGTATCGTTTCGGCTCGTCGTTCGGACTTTCGCGCCATAAAAACATCTGTGCTGGTTGATCCTCCCGGCGTATTTTCACTCTCAGGAACATTTCTTCAATATCTGCAGTTACCGCGTACTTGCCTTCTCGGAAGCGAAACATGATTGAGATGAGGGATCGCAACATGTCAGGTCCCTGCAGCAAGTGAGCGTTGAGGCACGTTCCATGTGTCCTTGCGGCTGCGTCTAGCACTAATCTTATTTTTCCAGGTTTGTTCACGTTGCGTACCGCAAAGTGAGGCAGGTACCATGCTACCGGACTCTCAGTTTCCGTTCCGTCACATAGCTCAGCGTAGCCTTTTTCAATCATAGCTGTTACTTTGGCTTGATATTGTGCTGTCTCACTCGGGTCCTTGTTAAACTTAGCTTCAAGGTTGATCAGTCTCTTCAGGGCGGCGTTGTAGCTCGGAGGGAGCTTCACGTCGTCGTTGCGCCATGGCAGGCCCACTTCGTAATGTCCGTTCTTGTAACGCACCGTATCCTCGAACAGCTTCACAGCCCGTTTGTCTTCGGTTTTGATGTGTTGCGACGTGAGTGATACTCCTAATGCGTCGATCTTGAAGTGGTTAGCGATGATGTCTTCTAGTGGTTCGTCATCTGCTTGGTTCGTGGTCACGTGAAGGACACGATGGCATCGTCTTGAAGTCGCGGTAGGCAGCACTCCGTGGATGACCCAGCCGAGTTTTGTCCTTGAGGCGGCCGGCTCCTTCGCACCTCCGTAACGCAGCTCTCTGGTGACGATGAGTGGCCAATTATCGGTGCCGATCAGTAGCTTCGGTTTGGCGTCGGCGTATACCACATCGTCGGCTTCAAGCGTAGACAAGTGTTTCAGGCGGAGCACGTCTGCTGGTATGGACTGAGGTGTGAGGTTTAATCCCGT
Organism: Apomyelois bistriatella; assembly: GCA_947044815.1. Classification (NCBI taxonomy): domain Eukaryota; kingdom Metazoa; phylum Arthropoda; class Insecta; order Lepidoptera; family Pyralidae; genus Apomyelois; species Apomyelois bistriatella. The sequence goes on from OX345691.1 coordinate 6,684,151, forward strand.
CATCGTTCTTGCCGCGATATCGAACTTGTTGTCGTTGTGCGTGCCGTTGATTGTAAGAGTGACTCGGCGACTCTTCGTGTCTTGGCGCTCACTGTTTATTCCTCTGACTTCAAGGCGCGTAGTAGGACCGTCGGCGCCGATCCGACGTGCCACGTCTTCGTCCACTAATGTGATGGTAGATCCTTCATCAAATAGCGCGTAGGTCGACAGGCTGCCGCGTGGACCGGAAACTGTAACTGGGCAGATCTTCAACTTCACTTCGCCGCGTGTGGCTGCGGCGGTAACGGTGGCTGCTTCGATATTGTCGGTGGCGTTGTCAGAGGTGACGTCGGTCGTAGTCGCCTCCTTTTTTGTCGTAGCGTCGTCGTTGTGAAGCAGCTGGTGGTGGGGTCGTCTGCAGCCATTCACTCCGCAGGCCTTCTTCTTGCAGTTGTTGCGGCGGTGGCGACTGCTTATGCATTTGAAGCATAATCCTCCTTTCTTCACGATTTCCCAACGTTCATCGAGTTGCAACTGTTTAAATTTCGGGCAACTTGGTAGCGTGTGCGCGTTCTCACACGCCGGGCACTGTTCGCTGTCGTTCGGAGTTGTTGCAGCGTACACTGGTTTCTTTTTTACCTCCGGTGCGAGGCGGCTCTCGTTTCTTCTGGCCCTCTGAGCTGAATCCATGTTTGAGGGCGCGATCGGCTTCCTCCATGAGAAACGCTGCCAGCTTCGTTATTTCGGGATCAGGGCTTGGGTGGTTCTCGGCGTAATCGTACCACCGATACTTCAGAAGTGGGTCGATCTTATCAAGCACTTCTCGTACAAGCAGCGGGTTCCGTAGGTATCCATGTTCCACTTTGCTTAGCACAATCACTATATTTTGCACTTTGACTGCGAACGTGTTTAGGTCGGTCGGTGTAGCTCCCATGTGTGGTAGCTTTTTGATGTCTTCAAATGCGAGTTCGGCAAGTCGCTCCGGCCTCCCGTAACACTGTTCTAGAGTCTTCATCACGACGTCTGGATGCGAACCGGAACTCAGTAGGGGTGCGGCTGTGATGCGCGCTTCTCCACGTAGGCAGTTACGGAGTCTTGCAAGATTTTCCGTTGGTGTGAATTTGTACAACTTTGTTGTTTCTTCCATCGCCGCTGCAAACTGTATCCACTCGGACGGTGCCCCGGAGAACAGCGGCAGGTCCGTAGCTTGGCGGGGTGGTGGTCGTGATGTCATCATTTTCTCGATTGTGGAAGCCAGCTGTTCTATGCCGCGGTTCTTCGGCGTCACTGATCTTCTACGTGGTGCTTGTGTGTGTTCTTGAGGCATTGGTGCTGTAGTCCAGTCGAATCTTGCCCGTCGGTTCATAGGCGTAGAGGTTGCAGTCGCTGGCTCGTTGAAGTCGGCAGGTTCCGGCGCGGGGGCGGGGTGAGCGGTCGGCTCCCCCAGTGTGGTGACGGCGGTGCTACGCACGGTGTCGTCTAGCCAGGCGTGAACACGTTCGATGTTTTCAGCTGGCTCGTTCCCGTCCTCCGGGGCACTGTCGTCTCCTGCTTCAGCGAGTTCGGCGGCTAACTTGTACTTGATTAACCGGGTTTCGATTTCTAGTTCCTTCCTTTGGACAGCAGCTAATCGTTCTTCAGCTTCATATCGAAGGCGGGCTACGGTGCTCGATGTCGATCGAGCGGTTCGCGATCGGGTACCTCTAGCGAGCGGCACACCCGCGGTCGTTGCCCGTATACGGCACGGATCTCGCGTCGACGCGGTGGAGGGGCGCACATCGACCTGAGCAGATCGGGCATCAGGGTGTGGCGCGGGCTGCGGGGGGGCGTCGGTCGTGCCCTCACCCCGGTGTTCGACGCATGTGATGTTCGATGCGGACGGAGAACGCGGCGGATCGTCGAAGACGCGGCGTTGGGTGTCTTCATTTCCGCTTTGGCTTCTTGTGACGACCATGATGTTCACTCGACGAGTCACTTGATGCTTGATTTAGATCCGGCTCGAAGGACCACACTGTTGACGATCGGTCAACGATTTTGGACTGTATTTTAGGTTCTTGCTGAAGAGAAACTCCTTGTTCAGATCACTGGTATATATTTCTTGATTCACAAGTATAATTCGATGATACACACACTGAATGACACACTTTTTTTTTTTTTTTTTTTGACTGGACCTACAATATTAGCTTCTAAGAGCTTTAATATTTACAGCGGGACGGTTTGAGGCGAGGGCTTGACGCCACTCAGCCTTTTCGGCAAAAGCGCAAGGGGCTCCCAGTTGGGACGAACCTCGGCCATGGGCTTTGCCTTTGATCAATGGCGAGCGATGCAAACTCGCGAGCGAAGCAAACGCTCATTGCCTTAAGGGCCGACACTAGGGTGCCTTAAGGGCCTAAGAAGAGCCTACTGGTGGCGAGAAGCGCCCTGGTACATTTTGGTACCTGGAAAACGAGCTACTGTTCCTACTTCGTCGCACTCGCCGGCGAGTGCGGTGTGTCGGTGTGCCTAAGGAAAATCCCCGTCTCCTTTGAGACTGGAGATTTTCGTATGGCCGATTAGCTACCGTGATGGGGTCGTCGGGATCAAAGAGAACATTCCTCGGGCGTCGGTGCCGCAAGGGGACATCCTTGGACGGGCTGTAGTTAGCAGCTTGTTCCACTAACGGGTTCGGATGGGAAGAGCATTTCTCAAAGTAACGTTTTGACGTTTCTTTGAGGTATCTCAACATGGATGGGAGCTCAAGGTCCTTGTGTAGATCGCGTGTGCGTAGACCCCGGGGGGATCCCGTGGCTCTACGTGCGAACCTATTCTGAATGAGTTGGAGTTTATTCAGAAGAGATGGTGCTGCGTGTGCGAAAATAACGCTCGCATATGTCATGACAGGTCGGATGCACAGCTTGTAAAGAGTCAACTTATTTCTAAGCGACATTTTTACGTTACTGATCGTGGGTGAGAGTCTGCCTAGATAGAAGGCTGCTCTGTTGCGTACTCTTTGGATGTGGTGTCCAAAGGTCATCTTGCTGTCAAAGATAACGCCCAGATATTTTGTGCGGTCAACCCATGGAATGGATTTTCCGAACAAAGATATCGTTTTTAAGAGCGATTGTGTGCTCCATGCCGGGGTCGTGTTGCACCGCGGGAGTCTTTGGAGAAGAACACTGCTGCGCTCTTTTCCGGATTCACCTCGATGCGCCACTTCCTGAACCAAGCGCCGAGCGCGTCGACTGCTTGTTGGAGGCGTTTGGAGATAAGCTCCTTACTTGTACTGGATGTGAATAGGGCAGTGTCGTCAGCGAAAAGGGCTAACTCCACGTGCGGGGTCCGGGGTACGTCATTGGTGTACAATGCATACAGTATGGGAGAGAGCACAGACCCTTGCGGGACTCCAGCTCTTAGTGGTCGGGGGCGTGAAAGAGTTCCTTCGACTCTGTAGCGGAAGGATCTATTCGACAAGAATTCTCGTATGATGCGCACGAGACTGTCAGGCAGGCCCATGATGGCCAGCTTGGCTACCAAGCCGGCATGCCAGACTTTGTCGAATGCCTTCGCTACATCGAAGAAGAGTGCTCCTGTGGGTCTTCCGCGGCGGCGGTTGCCTAGGATGTGTTCGGTTAGGCGGTGCAGTTGGTGTACGCAAGAGTGTTTTGCGCGGAAGCCCATCTGCTCATTCGGGATCAGATTCATAGATTCGGTGTAAATCTTGAGTCTGGCCGATATGATTCTCTCGTATATCTTCCCGATGCAGCTAAGGAGGCTGATTGGGCGATATGAGGACGGATTTTTCAGGTCTTTGCCTGGTTTTGGGATGCCTATTACCGTTGCTTGTTTTCAGGCGTCTGGGAACGTACAATTAGCTAGGCAAGCATTGAAGATGCTCACTAGCAGCAGTAATAGAGTCTGGGGTAGGCATTTCAATATGCCGTTAGATATTCCGTCAGCTCCGGCGGCTTTTCGGGGTTTTAGGGATTTGATTATCGATTGTACCTCTTCAATCGTAGTTGGAGGGAGTGCGGTCACGGGGGGAGCCGATGCGGAGGCGGTGATGCTCTCTACATGCGATTCTACCCGTCGTAGGTGATCTGGGTCAACTGGTTCACGACTAGGAGAGCATTGGCTTTCCAGGCTGTCTGCTAGGCATTCAGCTTTTTCGTCATCATCGAAAGCGATGGAACCATCCGGATATTTGAGAGGAGGAGTGGTTGAGATCTGATCGCACTTGAGACTTCGTGCCACACGCCAGTAAGTGACGTGGGACGGTGACAGTTCAGAGAGGAAATCGCCCCACCTTTCGTCCCTGAGTTCCTTCATGCGCTCCTTAACTCGACGTTGAAGGTAGCGTAATCTAGAACGGGCCTCTTCGGTGGGGTAGAGGTCGTGTTCCCTTGTCGCGGCGTTTTTCTCCGTCAGCAACCGCCTTGCGTTTTCCGGCAGTTCGAATCTGTGGTTAGGGTCCACAGAAGGGACCTGCCTGGAGCAGTCCTTGATGGCTGCTTGCAAGTGGTTGGTGAGGGAGGAGATCGCCATGTCGGTCTGTTCGGTGGACGATATCCTTTCGGGTATCGCGTCCAAGTCGGGGGAGGGTTGGTTGAGTGCTTTCGCTAGTCTCTTCCAATCCGTGATTGTCCTTGTATGAGCGGGGCGCCCATTGTCGGTCTGTCCTAGTTGGAGAAGGACCGGTCTATGGTCCGAATTTAGGTCTGAGTGCACCTCTAATGAACACACTGTCAAGGTGATATTCTTTAGTAGGGCAAAGTCCAGGACACTGGGGTTTTGGCCTTCCGCGGTAGGATAGCGGGTCGGAGCCAGGGGCGCTACAACGTCGAAATCCAGGGACTCTTCGAGCCTCATTAGGGTTTCGCCGTTCGTCGAGTTGGTTAGCGAATGCCACCTGGTGTGTTTACTATTGAAATCGCCAGCCAATATGGTAGCGTTTCCCATAGAAAACAGGGCTTGAAGGTCGCTCTCAAGCAAGCTTTTGGTGGGGCTGAGGTAGACGGAGGCGATGTTGATTGGCGGGTGGCCAGTCATCGCTATTCGGAGGATTGAGCATTCCAAGTTTGTTAGGGAAGGAGGGTCGAGTTTGCTGCAGTGCAGGGACCTCTTGTAATAGATTAGCGTTCCGCCTTTGGCGTTTTCTAATCTATCATTGCGAATGATGTTGTAGTTCGCAATTTTTGGGTCTCTGTGCGATGGTTTGAGGAAGGTCTCCTGCAGTAGGAGGATGTCAACCTGATGTTGGGTGAGGTACTGAGCAATTTCAGTCCTTTGGTCGCGGAGATTTCCGTTGGCATTGTAGAATGCCAAGGTCAGCGATCGGGGTTTGTTCCTTTGGGCCGTACTACCCATCACGGACGCTGGTTGGCGCGAAGATGTGCTGGGATGTCATACGCAGTGATCTTCGCAATTTCTGTTCTGTAGCTCCTAATAACCTGCGTCCGGGCGATCCAATCGTTGCCGGCGGCTATTAGGGCATGACCAAGTTCCTCGATGATGTCGAGGTTGACGTCGCGGAGGACATTGAAGCAGACTTCAATCGCCTCGTCGGCGGTTGCCACACGGGGGACCGCGTTCCCACGAGGGGTAGCGGGCTCCCTGCGGGCAGCGACGGCGGGCGGTTGGGCCTGCCTCGTTGTCTGGGGGCGGGGGGCTGAGGGTTTGGCAACCGCTGCAGCGAAGTTGGGGGCCTGCGGGGCAGCCAGAGGGGCTGGGGGAGGGGGAGGCCCGGTTGGCCTCTTGTCGAGGGCCGGGAAATCGGAGGGTGCGGCCGAGAAGGACGGCTTGGGTTTGGGGGCGGGTTGCTGCTTGGGCACTCGGGGAGAGCGACCGGCCGGCGCCTGCCTTGGTTTGCTCCTCGGAGCTTTCGGGCAACCGCGCCAGTTGGCCGGGTGCCCGGATTCTCCGCAGAGCACACACGCAGGCTCGCCCGGGGACTCCTTAGTGCGCTCGCAGTCTTTGGTTGCGTGGTCCTCCGTGCACTTAACGCAACGGGGGCGAGCGTGACAGTTACGGGCGGAATGCCCGTAGTATTGGCAGTTGTGGCACTGCCCTACGATTCCGCGTTTGCGGGGGGTCTCTACAGAGAAGCCGGTGAGGCCGGCGACGGACTGGATCTTAAAGATCCTTTTACCCTCCGTGGTCTTGTCGAGAACGACCATGACCATGTCGTAGGGGGTCCGAGGGGATTTGCCCTTGTACATCCGGTGGACTTCCCGGACGGGTAGAGCTTGGGCTACGAGCGTCTCTCGGATGAACTCCTCTGAGACGTCGTGCGGGATTCTCCGGATTACTACCCGGAGGACTCGGTCTTCTTCGAGCGTGTACGAGTGCCACTCGTACTTGCGCTCGTGGAGGAGGCTTGTTAGGGCCTTGTGGTCTCGAAGGGTGGGGACTGTCACCCTAATACCTATGTCGCACTTGTGCGCCTTAGAGTATTGGATGTGCCTATCATTGAGAGTCCGGGAAATGGACTCCCAATGTTTGGAGTCGTGAATGATGACCGGGGGTGGGGGTTTCGGCTTAGGGCCGGTAGTCTCTGCGGCCGTGGAGGGGCCTTGAGTGGGTTTGTGCGGGGTGGGAGGGCGAATGGCCTTTCCTTCTCCATTTCTGGAGGTTTTGGAGGGCGGTTGCCTCTTGTTTTTAGGTTTGGGCCTGCGCTGACGCTTGCCACCAACTACGACGAATTCCTCGTCGGAAGAGGACGCTCGTGAGGCGTCCGAGTGGGACTTTGGAGGCGATGTGTCCATCGGACACGATGGCTCCTCGTCGGACTCCGGCTCTGACTCTGCCATTGGGGACAATGGCGAATCGCGGACGGGAGGACGTATGTCCCTAAGGTGGACGGGGGATGCAGGGGGTTGAGAGTCCTCGACGGGGAGGATCCCATAACGGTTGCGGGGGGCGGTCGCGGGCGCGGTCGGGGGTGGGGGAGGGGTTGCAAGGAGGGCCTCCTTGTAGAGGAGAAACTCTCCTAAATTTCCTTTCTCGGTGAGGAACCTAATAAATAGGTCCTCATCGGGAGGAGGGGTGGGGGCCGCCATTACGGCGACAGTGTGGCGATTGAACGCCAAGGGGTGGGGGATAACCCGAGGGGTCCACTCGGGTGTCCTAATTCTTCCTTCTGCCGGGTGTAGACAGAAGGGTGTGTGCCTATTGGCCCTACTACGTGCTGTCTGTAGGGGTCTGTTGCCAACCTTGTTAGGGTCAACAGGTGTGTACCTATCAACTTAACTACCTAACCGATACCCGGGGTTGACTAGGGGACCTCCCCAAGGCCAGTGGTTCCGGGCCCAGCCTGTTTCTGCCCGATACCCTGAAGGGGTAAGAGGGCTAGTGCCAGGGTCCGCACTACCACCGGTGAGCAACAAGCTCGGCCTGCGTTCGTTAGAAAACAGGCCAATTTGCTTCCCGGAGGGCCCAACTAAATGTGGGACTCAACCACACTGAAGGCGTGTGGGCGTGTGAAAGAGGTTGACGCTCGGTATGCCCTGAAAAGGACGCTACACGAGCAAAGGCTTTCCCGTCCTTTAGACACGTACAAGTACGGTCTAAAATTCGGGGTCACCCGTCAGTCGCTCTTCGCGATAAATGCAGGGCCACGCACGCCGATACGGAAACCGCACCACAGTACGACGAGTCGTAGAGAAGTTTGATATTCCAGCAGCGACGATACGGAGCACCAGCAGAAATCGGTCAGAAATTCCAAGCAGACTTTCTTAGTGATAGACAGCCGCGACAGCACGTCCGTTCACCTCGAGAGCGCAACCCAGAATGAGAATGACACACTGAGGGTGTGTCTCTTTATTTATATTTCGCTACGCGCAGGTAGCACATTTCTCGTGAAAATCCCGAGCCAATCACAGCGCGCCGATCATTACCCGCCCCCGCGCTCGGGGGTGAGGTTTTAAAGGGAACTCGTCGGTGATTGGGTAAAATGTAGGCTTTGTGATTGGTCGGGCTTTTCTCAAATTATTGCTTTTCCATGTTCGGTTGTCGGCTGTCGTCAACAATATGGATAGATAAAAGAAAGTAGGTAGTGTTAGCTACACTATTTATAACTCAAGAACGGCTGTCTGTACTGATTTGGCTGAAAATTGGTAATGCGTGTAGCTTAGAACCAGGAGAAGTACATAGGATATAGCGTACCTTTCATCCCGGGAAAAAGTATAGTTCCCGAGGGAAGTACACAGGGGCGAAGCCGCGGGCAAAAGCTAGTTATACATATAAGATCTTTGCAGAGGCTATAAGCCTTAATAAGTATATTATGTGGAAGTATTTCAAAGCAAGCTTTGGAAGAAACTCATCGTTTAGTGGTACTTTTTGCTTTTACATGGGCACGAGTGCAGGATGAATTATGCTCTTAATCATACTATTGAATAAGCAAGGTGGTTATATGATAACACAAAGGCTTAGTACTTTTATGAGGCTAAAGCCGCACAGCGGCTTGTTCGCCTCTGGTGTTATTGAATTGCCTCAATATCATATTCACTAGACATAAAAAAAATAAACAGGAGGTCAATTCACCCACGTTAATGTTATCACATCTCTTGTGTAACGGTCTAGTAAATAGTGGCATCTGCTCTGGCATGTAATTTATTGTGGTTTTAAATCAATGAAATCCGTAAACATATGACAACTCATTGCATTGATAATTATGATATTTCCCTGGCTCTTACACAACCTGAACTAGGCGAATGACCAGGGAGGTGGAGGCACTGGGCATGGGCAAAGTCTATAATAGACTCCATATAGGCATAATGACTTGATAAGAAGAACTCAAGCCTCATCACCCATTATTATGCCTCCTTCCCATACGTTCGTCTGGCGGACGGTTCAAATCCCTATTGCAGGTTTTTTCACACATTATGGATTTTTAATAAATACTCTTTATCTCACCCCGTCGTTTTCCCGGTTGCATGTCTGCACACGAATAAAAAAAAGAAATCATTTGAAGTTATCTGTTTTATGTTTCTGACAAAAGCTTGTGGGTTTAAATTTTAAACGCTATCAGAACGGTACGAAAAAGGATTAAGTACCTACTGGCAAATATAAATGAGTCAGGACTGGTTGCCAGGGGTCATTATCCTTAAAGCAATAAATATGCTGACATTTGGGCCGGGAACATGTTTGTTTTAAACTGGACATACCCGTTTTTGACGCATACATAGGTACCTACATGCACAGAATACTTAACACTTTCGCGGACAGTAAACGAGATAACAATAGCAGTTAATTGTTACCTACGTCGAGAAGCGTTACTGTCAGCGAAAGTGTTAAAAGTACTAACCTAGTACATGTTTAAGTATGTATTCGATGGGATCATGAAAAATAAGTTTTTTTTTTACAGAAAATTCTAACTGAACACACTCGAATTAATAACCGACAATACCTAATTTTCGTCGTTCTCTCTTTCCGTCATCGCGAACTAGGCTTTTCGGAAATTAATATTAATAATGATATGAATATATTTTTTTTTTATGTGTGCTTCGGGATTTTGTTTAACAGCTAGATTGCCTCTACTACGACTTGGGCCTTCCACACCGCGATGCCACTGACGACCAAGTCACAATAGATGCTGCACATGCCATCATCAAGCACAACGTGGGCATCAAGTGCGCCACCATCACACCTGACGAGCAGAGAGTTGAAGGTATGTCCGATTTTCAATATTTGCGACTAAATAGAATAGAATTACTAAAAATGCATTTAGAAAGGAATGCTGCTTGAAGACTATATAACATTTTCTCTCGCACTGTAGCTTAGAGCAGTAAACCAACCGGAGTGGCGACCTCCCCTGCCATAAGTATAAGACCGCCGCTGGTCATATTACTTGTACTTGTGTGCCTGTATTTTTTTTTGCTTGTATTGGATAATTTTGTCAGGTGTGTGCGTAGCGACGTGATAGAATAATGCATTAGTGTTAGTTAATACTTATTGTGTGTGTTACCTCACCCCGCGCTCAGAAATTGGCAGACTTTTTTCTGTCTCCTGTTTGGTTTAATACTCTAAGGTCTGTAGGTGTTTATAATTCTTGAGAAAACATTAACATCAACAATTTTATGTATTTATAAAACTTGGATGTCAATCGAAAGAAATAAAATGTAAAATAATAGTAAAATGAGTCGAAAATGAGGTAAGAGATGACTAGTGGTATATTACACTATTATATATTCTGTTCTTTGATATTACCACAAGATATATAATAGCACTAATGTAATATTGCTCCAAAATGTGCTTTTTGAATCTTGCTGGTGCTTAGGTAGCTATATTTTTTCGACGAGTTTCAGAGATGAGGATGGACCTATTGAAGAAGGTTACACCTCTATCTCTATTCTATTTCACAAATTAAGAACATTGGACTTCGTACTTCTTCTTTGATGTTGAATACAAACATTTGCTTGGTACGTTACACAGATCAGTGGTACGTTATAAACACACTCATTGGCTTAATTGATCTGTTGTGAACGTTTATTATGGACTAGTAGGGTGACTTGAACGAAACACATTAACTGTTTACAAATGTAATTTATGGATTTTTGATAATAACTAACTACCACAAGTATAACTAGCCATAGGCACACAGATTTGGATATCTTTAATATAATAATGACAGATTTTAATGGTTCATATTAAAATGATGTTTCATAACACTCAGAATTCAAACTGAAGAAGATGTGGCTGAGCCCTAACGGGACAATCCGTAACATCCTCGGAGGCACGGTGTTCCGCGAGCCCATCCTTTGCAAAAGTATCCCCCGCGTGGTTCCGGGTTGGACGAAGCCCATCGTCATCGGTCGTCATGCTCACGGAGACCAGTACAAGGCGCAGGACTTCGTAGTGGCTAAGCCAGGGAAAGTAAGTTAAATTCAGTTATTGTTTAATGATACTAGGTATATTGTCATACAAAAATGTCAAGCAAATTCTTAGTTTTATTAAAACTTTGCTTGCTTGTTTGTTTGTCCAGTGAGTTGCAAGACCAGTCGGCCTTCGATTCTGCCTAAATCCACTAGAGAAAAGCAGTTAAAAATTATAGAACAATACTCTCTTGCAAATTTTTATGTTAGGTACAAAGGTGTTTAATTAAAAAAAAAATATCGTGGTTCTAGTCCTAACAATATTTACTAGAACACAAAATATCTGTTTTCAAGTTTCATACTGACAATTTATTTTCCCATGTTATGTTTGTTTTATGGTAAGATAACGTACGGGTATTTGAATGTTATACGTAAGTAAATACTTAAGTCTTTTCTACTCTACTATATACCTACCTAGTTATTACTATTATATATATTGATTTTCTAAGTACATACTACCACAGATATATATATACATATATACTATCAGTACTTCGTGACTCCGTGGTTAAGGCGTTTGCCAGTAGACCTTCGTAGGGTGTGGGTCCGATTACCACGGAAATCATACGTTGTAAATAGGAATTATTGTTTTGAAAGAGCTACTTAGGAAAAGTAAACATCAAGATTTTTTGCTAATTAAAAATTTTACATAAAGTAGTGATATTCACGATTTTCGGGCCCAATTTTACTATACTTATTTATCTGTATTTATTACGTAGGGTATTTACGTATTTATTTATTGTATGCATAAATAATGCTCAGTAATCTATTCTTACGAGTATGTTATTTCCCCGCCTAGAAACAAAGAAGTGTCCCTTTCCCTAAAGATCACTGACATACAATTACAGCTAATTAAAGATTTTTCTCGAGCTTGATCGAAGTGAACATGTCATTCACAGAAGCCATTTGAGTCACAATCGCAGCATTTATCGATTGAACTATTAGTATAGGCTCAAGCCACTGCTGAAATACAAACCAACAAAAAAAGGAATGGTTATCAGGTTTTTTTTTTGTAGAAACACCTTTCGGCTAAATAGTTGTTTGAAAACAAGACCGTATGTTTTCCTATTCTTGTGTTAACAGCTTATCAATATGCAACGCGAAATTTTGAGTTATCACGCTATTTATTCAGTAAATTGTGACTTAATTAGTTTGATGTAACATTAATGACTTGATTGTAGTGAGCATTCGTCTCTATTTCAGCGAATGCTGGTTGCAACAAAATGCCTGTTTTTGATGCAATGGAGGCCTTCATAAAGATCCATCATATTTCTATAGTTGCTATTCTTCTTCTTAGCATGTAATTTTTGGATGCACAAAACTGGGCCACCCTTACAGCGTACTCTGTAGCCTTGTATTGTAGTTATTTTCTGTAGTTCCTATTTCTTTTAAGAAGTTGTTCAAATGATCAAAAGAGGTCCTCTTATTCATTTATTTGTAGATAATACAAATGTAAAGCACAATAGGCGCGCGGACTCCGTGATATGAATTGATGTGGTTTATAAGCCGGAATCTGTCAGAGATGTGGATTTTTTGTCTAAACGTTTATTATTTACAGGTAGAAATGGTTTACACGGCGGCAGACGGCACCACCCAGAAGTACCTGTTGTTCGACTACAAAACGCCCGGGGTTGCGATGGGCATGTACAATACAGACGAGTCTATCTGCGCCTTCGCACATTCCAGTTTTCAAGTGAGTTCACGACTTGATTAATCATCATTGGTCATTGCCAGTAACAGAACAAGTAGGTAATATAGTCATGTATTAATCAACTGAAATGTTTTATGTATGAGAATTACTACAATTTTTCAAATAATATAATAAGTAATAACTTTTCATTCTGCTTAATGTTAATATCTTTATGTAACGTTCGTTGCTATTAACTCCTATACACACACATACACGTTGATATCAAATAATATGTCAGTACAAGGGGAATGACATTCTGAATAATGGTAAGTTTACACAATTTTCTAAAGACATTTCTGTATGTTAGTATTAATTTTTACTCATTCGTTCTGTTTTTGCAAACATAAAGCCATGTTATTTAATTTATTCAGGTGGCGCTTCAAAAGAAATTCCCTCTTTATTTGTCTACAAAAAATACAATTCTCAAGCGGTACGACGGTCGATTCAAGGATATCTTTGAAGAAGTTTACCAAAAGTAAGTAAATTAAAATTGCTCCTCAATATAGTTCAGGTGCGTCGTTAACGTAAATAATGGCGGCTGCTTTCCTCTGATAGATCAGATTTATCAAATTTAATTATTAATGTAAGGATCCTATAAGTTCATCCTAAAACTACTTAACTGGTACATTTATTTCTCTCGGCTGCTCCTATTCAGTGAAAACTTTAAACATCCAAATCCAAACTTTCGCAATAAGAGAAGTATAGTAAGAAAAAAAGACAACATATGATGTGTTTTAGGACACATAGGAATATTAAGATCCATTTGCCATGTTTTTCTGTTTCTCAAATAAATATATAGGGACACATCACACAGATTGAGTTAGCCCCAAAGTAGGTTAGAGACTTGTGTTATGGGATACTAGTTTAACGATACTATACTTTATAACAAATACATCCATCTACTCTACAATATCAAGACTAAAACCAAATTGTCATCTGCAGGGATTACAAGAAACAGTTCGAAGACGCGAAGATCTGGTACGAGCACCGGCTGATCGACGATATGGTGGCGCAAGCCATCAAGGGCTCCGGCGGGTTCGTGTGGGCCTGCAAGAACTACGACGGGGATGTGCAGTCTGACATTGTAGCACAGGTACCGATCTCGTTAATCTAATCACTAGATATGGTACGAGCATCTGATCTGATTGGCGACATGGTGGCGTAAGCCATCAAGGGCTCTGGCGGGTTCTTGTGGGCCTGTAAGAACTACGAGGGGACGTGCAGTCTGACATTGTAGCACAGGTACCGACCTCGTTTATCTAATCACTAGATATTGTACGAGCAATTACTGATCTGATTGGCGACATCGTGGCGCAGACCATAAAGAGCTCCGTGTAGACATGCAATTGCGTCTTGCATCTCATCAATGCATCTTCAGCATATGTTTGATTTTGGAATTTCAAATAGCTATAGTGCTATAAATACAGGAACCATGACCCACTAATCACAATGTTCTATTATCAATGGAATTTCAACCGTAAACATTGTTTTGAAGGAAGTTATAAAAATACCATAAATATTTCATCTACTGGCATCTCATACATTCACGTCCACGTCCATAAAACAGTATTTCAACAGTTTAAAACCTCACAATCATTTTTATTTTCCAATCTACTACGATGCTGTACTGATCATATTAAACTATGACAGAAATAAGTGCAACTGAAATAGGAAAAAAATTTTGAGTTTTTTTTTTCTTTATAGATTTCACATAGCTCATGAGTGCAAATTATAAGATTTAAAATTAAAGATTGATAAATGCTATGTAACAAGTAGGTTTTAATAATATTAGTTACTCAACTCTATGCATAGTTTAATCATTGACAGTATTTAATAACAGGCCGCGGTAACTCGTAATTCTATCTAACCATTTTGCAACGAGAATGACATGCGATATTTATTGGCGTCAAGTTGTACCGCACAAACTGGGGTAAAGATAAATCGACTTGTGCTCAGGTTGACACTGTATAATAAAACAGTTTTACCCCTATGTAGTCACAATCGGGTGAAACCCCGGTGTACAGTGGGCTACAGAGAAATCTGACCCCCTTTCAAAAGCGATACTTGTGGCATGGGGGTCAGATTTCTCTGCAGCTGACTGTACATTATGGTCATATTCAACTTGTATACCACTGCAGTCTCCACAACCAGGAGCATGCATTTTTTCTAAGTTCTATACTGTTCATGATTTTTACGGTGTGATCATCTCAATATAAATAAAGGGCATCTTTTATCGCATTATTATCCTGTGAACGTATAAGTATATATAGCTTTTTATAGGGCTATGGATCTCTGGGCATGATGACTTCCGTCCTGATGTGCCCCGACGGCGTCACAGTAGAATCTGAGGCCGCTCACGGCACCGTGACGCGGCATTATCGCGTGCACCAGCAGGGGAAACCAACTTCCACCAACCCTGTGGCATCCATCTACGCCTGGACCAGAGGCCTCATCCAACGCGCTAAATTGGACAATACCCCTGAGCTGGCGCGTTTTGCATTAGCTTTAGAAGAGGTAAGCGATCTAGTCATGTGCCGCTCGTTTTTGGGTGGTGTTGTGTTATGTACTCCCCACACAGCAGTTAAACGTTATTGATCATTTTGTAATAAACATAAGATTGACATAAAGGTTTTCTGACCGGCTGAAACAGATTTTGCGATCAGTGTGTAATATTTTGTTGCAACATCTATACTAATATTATAAAGCTGAAGAGTTTGTTTGTTTAAACCTTATAACTTGGGAACTACTGGTTGGATTTGAAAAATTCTTTCTGCATATGATAGCTTGATTCTTGGGGAATGTTATAGGCTATAGTACATACACACCAAGGGCGAGTGAAACCATATGCACTTGTAATACTAATTAAACTTGTTTAATAATACCTATTATTATTTAATAACATTATATGAAAATCACTTTGGGTAGGCATTTCGAGAAAGCTAGTGGTAGCTTAAAATTGACGAATATTCCTTATTGGTTTTGCCACAATGTACCAGTGAAACGAAATTTATCAGAATATCCAAAAATTGTGTCCATTGAAAATAACCGCTGTCCCTCGTATGTATTTTATACAACAAGATGTTTGTATGTTTTTTTATACATGCTATTTATATGACATTTTGTTAAATGAAGTTATTATCACTTTTACATGATGTTAAATTAAGAAAATATATCTGAACATAAACATTATTCAACTGTTGTGTGGGAGGTACACCTTTATAATAAAAGATCAATAACACTCAAAGTTTGATGATGTTTATTATCAGCTGCAACAATACGATTTGAAATAAATAATTAACGCAGATATTAGGGGTGGGGCAAATATGTTTTTTTTTTAGATTTAAATTCAACTAACAGCTGTGTCTTTGACCAATAAGCATTTTTCTAAACCTCGAGCACAAGTTATATAGCCTCAAGTTTCACTATTTTCCATCTGAAATATTGAAATATTTTATTCCATAAGTAAGCACGAATTTTTAATACAGGCTTTTCTGATGTTTTGGTTTTGAGTCGAGATTAATCATTGTGGTTAGCAAGTTTTGCATAACACGACGTTCAATTTACCTCGTCGGTTCCAGGTGCTTATAATATAAAATCCAGCCAGTTCACGAAACGTTAAATTCTAAGTGTTGGTGTCAGTCAAGCCAGACCATGCAAGCCCTGGTGTCAGACTACCAGATGGCAACCGGGACTAACGGCTTAACGTGCCTTCCGAAGCATGGAATCATTTTTATTGTCAGAAAATCAGGTGATTCAAGCCTGCAATGTCTTAACCAAACTGGAAACAACTGAACAATGTATGCTCCCCGTGGAAATCGAACCCATGCGGGGGTCTACAGGCAAACGCCTTAACCACTGGACCAAGGAGACAGTTAACGTTTAGTTCTAAGATTGCATTGATAATCTGTATGGGTTTCCTGTTAAAAAGCAGCAAAACAAACGTTACATTTTTGTTATATTAAACAAAAATTATCTTGTTTATATATATTTTGTGCACGTATTGTTCATATATTTTATAAACAATCAAATTACTAGATTACGGGGAATGAAAGTAATAAGTCTAGATAAAGTAATGCAGCGGTATTTTATTATCACTACTTTTGTTGATTAAATTGCCATATCAAAGCAATGTGTTTTGCTATCGAAATATATTACTTGCATACTGCATTAGAAAATTGAATGATGAATAAGACTTAAGATAAGACAATATAATTTCATTCATAGTTACGTAATGACACATTACGCATATGCCTAAAGTATATATTTTTTATTGTAAAAAATGTATCGTAGTTACTTATTTTTCCTTTTTTTTTTTTTTTTTTTTTTTTTTTTTGATTTCGCAGGGGAATGCTTTTATGCACGGAGTGTGGGACTCCTGGGCCGCTAGTCGGCCCAGACTACCCACTAAACCCCTGCGGGTGCCATCGGCCGCTTTGCATGGAGGCGCCTCGGATCTAACTAGCACAAGACGCCTCAGCGACTGGCCGGTCTCTCATCAGAGACCGGACTCACCACTCTCAGAGGCCCTCCGACACCTGGAGGACCTCTGCCGCCGGGTGGGACCGTGTTCCAGTCCCACTCTTATGGGGGCGCTTCCAGGCGCGCTAGGTAGCGCCTGCGTCGCACCCCCGCTCTCCGCCTCCGGATCGGGTCCGCGAGGGGGTCATCCTCGCGGTCCCTTTCCTCGGCCTCCCTCTGCGACATAACGGTCTCGCAGAAGGAGGCCATTGCCGTCCAAGCTCTGTCGCTCTCGAGCATCGCGTTGACGACACTCGGGAGCGACAGGTCCGTCCCGCCAAGCGCGGCGGCCAGCTCCTGGCGCTGCCGGATCCACCTAGGACACCGCTCCAGGACGTGTTGAGCGGTGTCCTGAGCCTCGCCACAATCGTGGCAACGTGGCTCGGCCTCTCTCTTGGCCACGCGGTGCAGGTACTCACCGAAGCAACCGTGCCCGGTGAGCACCTGCGTCATGCGGAAGGTGAGAGGTTTGCGTCGCCGCAACATCCACCTCTCCAGGACCGGGCGCAGGGCCTCCGCTGTGCGTACACCGTACGCTGCCTGCGCCAGGTCCGCCTCCCACCTCCGCGCGAGTTCCGCTTGCCCTCGCAGGCGCACCCGCCGGACAACCTCCACCGGGGGGCGCTCGCCGATTTCCCTCCTTCTAGCCACAAAGTGGTACACTTCGGCGAGCACCTCCGCCACCAATTCCCACGGCGGGTCGCCCGCGAGGGCCGTGGCCGCAGAGAAGGCCACTGTACGGTACCCCCGTATCACCCTCACCGCGATCACCTTCTGCGCCTGCCTAAGAAGGCGTTTGTTCGTCGCGGTGAGGGCGTCCACCCAGATGGGGGCACCGTACATAGCCATGCTCCGGCAGACGCCAGAGTAAAGCCGCCTCACTGCTTCGCTCGGCCCACCCAGATTGGGGAGGAGTCGGCCGAGCGAAGCAGCCGTTCTGATGATCTTCGGCCCCAGTTCCCGAAAGTGGGGGCCGAAAGACCATCGTCCGTCGAGGATGAGGCCCAGATACTTCATCTGGGTGCTCACCCTCAACTCCACCTGACCCACCCGGAGGCGCGCTCCTGGGGGGGGACCTCGCGTACGGGCCCCGCGGAAAAGGAGGACTTCGGTCTTGTCCAAGCGGACCCGAAGCCCAAGCCTTTCTATGCGGTCGACCAATAGGGCAAGGCCCGTTTCGGCCAACCGCGCCGCCTCACCGAAATTCGCACCCCGGGACGTGAAGAGAGTGTCATCCGCATAGCAGATGACACCCGTCCCGGGGGGAAGCCGGCACCGCAGGACCCAGTCGTAAGCGATGTCCCACAGGATAGGGCCGAGTATCGACCCCTGCGGGACACCGCACCCGACGCTCCGCCGAACCATTCGTCCCCCCCTGTCCTCAAACAAGACGACGCGCTCCTCCAGGTACGCCCCCAACAGCATCCGCAGATACGGGGGCACCCTGAAATACTCGAGTGCCTCCCGAATTACACTGTGCGGAATGCTGTTGAAAGCGTTGGCGATGTCGAGGGACGTCGCCAGGGTCACTTCTCCTTCCCGGTCCGCCTCCTCCGTCACCGATCGTAGACGCCTAAGGGCATCGATGGTGGACCTCTCGGCCCGGAACCCATACTGCGCGTCAGAGAGACGCAGTCCCGGGCCATCCTCCACGTGCCGAACGAGCCGCGAAGCCACGACACTCTCCAGGGCCTTCGCAGCCTCGCTCAGCAGGACCAGAGGTCGCACCGCCGAGGCCGAGTCCAGGGGCCGGCTGCCCTTCGGAATAAGGCAAAGCCGACCCTCCTTCCAGAGTTTCGGAAACCGCCCCTCCCGCAAGCAACGGTTGAGCAGCTCCCGAAACCTGTCTCCGAGATGCACGAGAATCAGCGCAAGCATTTTCCCGTGCACCCCGTCTGGACCCGGTGCCCTTTTCTTTGTCCGGAGGCGGTCGAGGACCACCTCCATTTCGACGTCGGTGACGGAAGGCGGATCAGCCTCCACCCTACCGGCCTCCACTTCGTCAGGCGGCTGTCGGGCCATTCTTGGTGGGGAAAACCCCCGCGGATTGCCGGGGAATAGCTCCCCGACAATCTCCTCCAGCAGAGCTGGCTGAAGGGTCTCCGTCAATGGGGCCGCCAGTGGACGCAGCTTGTCTCGCGCCCACTTGTACGGGCGACCCCACGGGTCTCTTTCTATGCCCTCCACCAGCTCCTCGAAGGCTACCTCCTTGGCCCGACTGATGGCCAGCTGCAGCTCCATCCGTTTCTCCACATACACCGCATACAGCTGGTCATCCCTCTGCTCGTCGCGGGGGCTGCGCCGTCGACTCCGGCAGTACGCTCTTCGGGCCCCGTTGCAGGCGGTTCGAAGAGCGGCAATCTCCGTCGACCACCAGTACACCGCCCGTCTAGGGGGGGGGCGACTGACGCTAGGCATGGCCGCCCTGCACACTGCAGTGCAGGTGTCGCTGAAACGGCCAGCCGCTTCGTCTACCCCCATTCCCACGAGAGACGGGAGGCTCCAGCGGCCAACGATAGCCGCCTCTTCCGCCAGCTCCAGGTCGAGCCGCGTGAGCGCCCAGCGCGGGAATCGACTGCGCACCCGCGACGATGTTGCCGCCTGACCTTCGGGGGCGGCAGACACCTCGAACCGTATATACAGGTGGTCCGAGAGTGTCTCCACCCCCACTTCCACTCTCCAACCCGTCACAGTGCGTGCGACGGCGGGCGTGGCAAACGTCAAGTCCACCACCGAACCCCCCGTCCGCCGCACGCACGTTTGGGCTGTCCCCCTATTCAGAAGAGACAGCCCCGCGGCTAGCGCCCATTCTTCAACTTTCTGCCCCTTGGGCTCCGTGGCCGGATTCCCCCACGCCGTGGATTTGGCGTTGAAGTCACCGGCCACGAGCACCTTTAGGGGCGCTAGCCGCCTTACCTCCGACCCCAGAGCGTCTAAAAACTGCTCCAGGGCCGGCAAATCTCGATTCGGGGAGAAGTAGACGCCAACTATAGCGTACTCTCCCCGAACCGCCACCACAAAGCCGTTCCCTCTCCTCCGGAGCGTGAGGGGAGGGGCAGCGCCAGACTTGGCCACGATGGCCACGGAGCCATTCAGATCCCCAGCCCAGTGGGGTAGGGAGGGAACCGCATACGGCTCCGACACCACCGCGACGTCAATGTCCCACTGCGCCATGGATTGCAGGAGGAGATCCTGCGACCTGGCGCAGTGGTTGAGGTTGGCCTGGAGGAACGCGACCCCCATTACTCCTCCATTTGGCCAGCTGGCGCCGCCATTTGTGTGCCCTCTCGCGGAGGAGGGGACGGTCCTTTACCGCGGACTGACGGGGGGCTGCAGGACCTACCCCCCATCACGTGATCCGCGGGCTGTCCAGCGTCGCGGCATACAGCGCAACGGGGCGCCGCCGTGCAGGTAGCGGACAAGTGTCCTGCTTCCCCGCACCTGTAGCAGAGGCGGCTACGGTCGGTCTGCGATGGGCACAGCATACTTATTTTTCCTACACGAACTAAGGTTAAACTAGCATCAGAGTTCACGCCATAAGATTGTTATTCTTATCGTTTACAAAATCAAAGAAAATAAATCAAGGTGCGTCTGCGGCACATCGAGCATTAATTTGCTAATCACGTGGACCTGCAATGCAATGTACTCGTATCTATAAACAATAATTACTGTGATAAATAACCATTTAACATGAAAGAGATGTGACATCGAATGTTTCTTTTCTATCGACTTCCAAAAAAGGAGGTTCTCAATTCAGCTGAATCTGAATTTTTGATAATGAAGTAATTTGCAAGGATAATCGACCCTGTATGCCCCGGTTTTAGCTTTTTAAAAACCCTTCATCAGAGCCGCTGTAACGTTTAATACTTCACGTTCGATTTTCCCTGGGTAGTGTTAACAACAACCTCAGTTGACTCTGCCAACTGTGGTGTCATATTGGTCAATTGACCCTGACTCTAAGTGTCTGAGTTTTTCTAATTTGCGTAGTTCAAGTTGGCCTCAGTAAACAAATGGAGTATTTTTTATTCGTGTCTTTCCAGCATCAGTTTAACCATCTCACTCCCTAAACCACACAGATTTTTAATTCAACAGCTGAATTTGAAGCTTATGGTGCTTTTAAATGACATTACTTTCGTCTAATTCCCGAGTGTTCTCTTCCAAGATGTCATAGACCGACCCGTGGACCGACCTCACACATTATCGGAATGGCTCTCTGCATTCAGAAACGGAATCCAAAAGTATAAAAAAACGCACGTGTTTTGACTTTGATATATTCCGGCAGAGCAATCAGAAAAATACATAAATAAGTAAGCCCTATTTAATGTTTGGGACGTTTTTTGTAACACTACATATTGCCAATCATGAAGTGTCTATGTACCATCGAATCTGTCGTCATATTAGAACCGTTACCAATAAACAAAACATTCGTTCTTACTTATAAAATTTATTATTTTTGACAGGCTTGTGTCGAATGCATCGACGGGGGAAAAATGACCAAAGATTTGGTGATCTGCATACACGGCCTGGCCAACACTAAGGAAGGAATGTACTTGCACACCGAAGACTTTTTGCAAGCCATCGCTGATCAACTCGAGCGCAAACTCGCTAAGTAATTAGTAAACAAAACAAATGAGATTGATAAGTCTATATCTCATCTTAGCGTACTTATTCCCCTATGCATCCTCAGCTGTATTATTTTGGAGCCCAGGGTGTGCTTTCATGAGTTAGTAAGTCATTTTAAGAGTAATTTTATTAATCGATAAAATTGTCGATATTTTTTTTGATGAAATAATAAAAAGACAATGTCATATTGCAATCGATAAACAATTTATAGAAAGTACATGATTCAAAATTTACCTGTAATGAGCGATTTGTCTATAGACTGAACTAAATGGGTAAGTAGAAAACAAGACTTATTAATTTTATTAGTAAATCACCTATTTCAGTTAAAAATCATTGTTAAAAGTCATTTCAAATCTATACCTATAGATTTGGAATGACTTTTATGATAAAACTCATGTTTGTCCTCTTTAAAATAAATAATAAATCATTTTTTTATTTGTTTTGCAGAAAAAAATGTATAATCATT
Organism: Apomyelois bistriatella; assembly: GCA_947044815.1. Lineage (NCBI taxonomy): Eukaryota > Metazoa > Arthropoda > Insecta > Lepidoptera > Pyralidae > Apomyelois > Apomyelois bistriatella. The sequence goes on from OX345691.1 coordinate 6,706,274, forward strand.
TATATAATTGTATACTTAATTATATAATTGTATAAGTATTTAGTAGGCAATTCAACGACTGAGTTCGAGGAGCCTGTGAGACGCACTATAGAAATGTTTTATTTTTTTTATTTAGTTTTTAAATTTTATTAAGTAAATTTGTCATCTACTTACTAATAATTAATATACTCTTACCTATAAATTGGTGAAGAAAATATTTCCAGAACGAAGTCGTTAGTACTATTATAAATGCCTTGACGAAACATGGTTGTTTAGTCATTTTGGGTATAAAAATAGCTGAAATACGCCATTTTTAAGAAAAAATGGAAGAATGGATTAATCAATACGTCATTCGATCCTGCTTGAAACGCCCGCGGGATCGTTTAACGGAGTGCAATGAGTAAAATTGTTGAAAATTGATCTCGCTTTCACCATGTGTATAAAGTACAGTGGGCTACATAAAAAGTAAGTGAGGGTAATGTTGTATACTTTTGTATGTGGGTCATTTCAACCTTCCAGAGATAAACTCATCTTCACTCTTGACTGCAGGCAGTTGTAGATACAGTAGTGGAAGAATGTTACAGAGGATGTGTGTAGCATAAATGAAACATGCATGTCTTTAGAATAAATATATTTTTTTACAGATGTACATAATTATTTTAAATGTCATCCCCCAATTCCCTATTCCATGCAAATAGATAAATGCTTAAATTTCCTAATCATAAAAATCTGTATTAAAAATAGCATAGGCTTACTAGTCTATTTATAGCACCTCCTTTATAGGTGTGTGTATGGTACATGGTACATCTATGCGTTTTGATTGAAGAAATTATGAAATATTAAATGATGAAATATGAAATGACTGAAATTTCCTCTGATGAAATATTAAAATGGCTAGAGGCCACCATTGAGCGATGAATTTTTTAAGTACTATTAGCTATTAGTTATTCTGTGCTCGAAATGAAAATTCTTAGCTCTTGGTTACCTAAAATTTTAAAGTAAGCATGTGGCCTTCCACCATCTCTTAAAACCATTCAAGATCCAGTGAATAAGGGAGATCTCGCCACATCATGTATTGCGCTCTCTCGCTTACTCACTGGATCTTGGATGGTTTTAAGAGACGGTAGTAACCCCCCTGGCTAGTGTAAACAAACCTAAAACAAGCCCTGTCTCTATCCGGCAAAATGCCTGTTGGTTGGTTGGTTGTATACGTTATATGCTACTGCCATTCATGCATTATGAAAGTCACTGTCAGTTTTGACATTGACTGGCAATGACTACTTAACAGTAAGGAGTTTTTCAGTTTTTGGCCTGGCCAGTCTCCGTGTAGGACGTAGGATTATCAATATTATTATTATCCACTTTTCTCTGGGATCGGACTCACTTTTTTCGTAATGTTTAGTTTATTTTGTATAATTTTGATGTTCAGTCCTATGACTCCAAGTAAAACGAATGATGTCTGTTATAATGATGGCAGCTGTTTAAAGGACAGTGAGAATAAGTATAAGAAAGGTAAATTTTATTTTGTAATTTCTAAAATTAACTATGATGTTATCTTTCAATGTAATTAAAACATTTAAATTTTGGTACTCTCGTTATAGATGCAAATAAGTGGGGGTTGAAACTTCAGGAAACAATACAGGCCGCTGTGGACAGTTTTACACTTTGTGAAAATACTAAATGTAGCTGCCACAAATCTGTAATCAAACAAGATTTGGAGCCTTTTATTGAAGGAATAAATAAAAACCAATTTGATATAGCTCGTGCAAAGGGTACTAAATATCAGGTAAATGGGTTATATGCATTTTTAGGCCTCTTAGTTTTTATAGGATTTCCTGAATTGATTTGAAAAGAAACAAATTATATAAGAAAACTAGCGACCCGCCCCGGCTTCGCATGGGCATAAAAACCTTCCTCTTGAATCACTATATCTATTTAAAAAAAATGCATCAAAATCTGTTGCGTAGTTTTGAAGTTTTAAGCATACAAAGGGACAGGGACAAAGAAAGTGACTTTGTTTTATACTATGTAGTGATTGTAAAGTACGTATTTGATTAGTTTTTCTTTTTTTTTTTAGATAATAGATGGTAAAGTTTATAGAGAGAAAGATTGCCACTTCCCAGCCAGGTGTGCAGGAGTGGAACACTACCTCAAGGAGTTGGCACCAAACCTACCAAACTTGGAGCTGGCACTGAACACAAAAGACTGGCCTCAACTGAACCGCGCTTGGGGTCATCAGAAGGCACCAGTGTTTTCTTTTAGTAAGGTTAATTAATTGGCTTTCTTAAATTATCAACTAGTTTTTGTGACCAAAATAGACTTAATATTTTTTACCCATTAAATGTTTTATTATGTATTGTTCATTAAGTTGGTTGTTGCAAACCAGTTTTTGTTTATACATGAAAATCATTTTTTTTCTCTTAATGATTGAGAAATTTACATAACACTGGCAGCATTGAATCAATCTGCACATTAAACTTGTTTCAGACAAAAGAGTACTATGATATAATGTACCCTGCATGGAGTTTCTGGGAAGGGGGTCCAGCAATATCCCTGTACCCTACTGGCATTGGCCGCTGGGACAAACATAGAATATCTATATCTTCAGCTGCTAAAAAGTATGCATATAAATGCTTTATTATATTATGAGTTAGATTTTATATCACATTAGTTGTACTGCTTTAAATTTCTTAATTTTGCTATGATACTACACCTAATATGGTGTTTTTGTTTTAAAATTGCCGTTTTTATTAATTTTAATTGGCAAGCTTGCTCTATTTTGCATAATTGAACATTGCTAAGCACAATTTTATACTACTAGGTAAAAGTTGATTTCGTCATAGCAGAGGATTGTGATTATTGTAATCCAAATTGGCAGTTTACTATATAACAGCTTTATGTATAATGTAATTTAGTTGATCATTAATATTCATGCTTAGAACTTGACAGGTGGCCATGGAATGAAAAAGAGGGTAAAGCATTCTTTCGAGGTTCTAGAACAAGTGAAGAGAGAGATCCCCTAGTGCTGCTCTCGCGTGAACAACCAGTCCTGGTTGATGCTCAGTATACCAAGAACCAAGCATGGAAGTCAGATTTGGTGGGTATTTATAGTAATTACTAGTTGCACCCGACAGTTTATCACACACAGCAGCACCATCTACTTTATAAAGTGCCATTGACTATCAGACATTTGACCAAAACTATAGGAATCACATACTTTTCAGGATAAAAAGTATCATCCTATGTGTTAATTCAAGGTCTCAGCTACCCCCATACCAAATTTCATAAAAATTGGCGCAGCCGTTTGAACGTGAAACAAACATACGTACTTACGCTTTTATAATAAATGGGATTATTTGTAAAATAGTAAATTGGGTTTTTCACAGAGCTTGCTTTCATATGTTTTTGCTTTATTTCTATACTATAAATTAATATGTTTACTTATATTAATAATACTTGTGGGGATTGTTAGGTCTTTGCCCAGCAGCGAGATACAACATTAAAAGGCTACAAAAACTAGAAAAATGAATTCTAGTATAATGTAACATCCAGAATGTCAAATAGTGTGTATCTATAACCAATCTACAATTATTAGTGATTGTCTGGCATCATTTAATTGTATTAATCAAATGTTATGATAACTGGGTATGGTGGTTACAAGCAACAAAAAAAAATATTATTTCAGGACACATTACATGTGCCTCCAGCTTCTGAAGTGTCATTTGAAGAGCACTGCAAATACAAATATCTGTTCAACTACAGAGGAGTTGCAGCCAGTTTCCGTTTCAAGCATCTTTTCCTCTGCAAGTCTCTAGTATTCCATGTTGGAGATAGTTGGCTGGAATTCTTCTATCCATCATTGAAGCCGTGGGTCCATTATGTACCCATCAGCCCTACTGCAAGTCAAGAAGAAATAAGAAGATATATAGATTTTTTTAAAGAAAATGATTCATTAGCCAAACAAATTGCAGACAGAGGTTTCCAACATATTTGGGATCATTTGTCAGATAAAGATGTAAAATGTTATTGGAGAAGATTGTTGAAAAAATATGCCAGCCTTCTAAAATATGAAGTTATCAAAGATGAAGATCTGATTAGTGTCTAAATTACAACAGTGATTTAGTGAAATTAAGATTTAATAGATTATATGTAACATACCTTAATATTTTTTTAAAATGAAATAAAGTATATAATGGATGAATTATTTTTATTTGGATAAGATTCTTAAGAAAAGTACTTTTATAGCATCAACTTATATCTAAGGATATAAAAAAAAAATTAATAAATATAAAACATATAGTATGTACAACATCCAGTCCACATGGTAATTGTTAATATTTTATTTTAAATTTTGAGTAAAGAATTAATACATATTGGCTTAATAAGTAGTAGGAAGAAAAATGTTTAAAATAAAAAGAGAAAAAAGACTAGTCTGAAATCTAGAATTTGCTGTAAAATAGTAAGTGGATATCATACGAGATCTAAAATACGTTATGTACTAAAATTGCATGTAAGAGGATTTTAAAATACGATGCTAAACACGAAAGAAATAAATATTACTATAGGTGATCTTGCTCGAGTGCACCTTCTCAGATACCGGTACCCGGTAACATAGATTACATAACATAGTATAATAATTTCTATATTTTTTTTCCATTATTTTGCCATTTAATTTCTGTCAATTTTAAAAGATTGATTACTTTTTGTCCTGTGTCATGCAAGAATAGACCTAGTTGTCTTGGAAATACAATCTTTGAATTTTAGAACTTAATCTACTCTTTTCTACGATTTTTTGCGATAGCTTCAAAGCTTCTAACTTTGAGCTGTTTTAGGATTGTTAATTTTGATTTTCTCGCTATCATGCGAAAAATACAAAACAGAACTATTGTCTCGAATTATCAATTTACCCTCGTCCTTCTAAGGAGCATTAGATATATGCATATTTTAATATTTTTATCTAACGTGAGAGCCTTAAGCTAACTTTAGCATATTATGGGCTTGTGAATAGGTGATGAACAATCGACATGAGTCAATAGCTTTATTTCGGGCGCTGCTGGCAGAACCACTTTTAAATTAAAATTCCCGGTCGGGGAATACGGCCGGGGCAATCAGCGTCCACACGTAAAGGCCGACGCATAGCCACGATGATGTGATCTTGATCCACATAGAAGCTACATTTGTCTTGGATAGCTCTGAACTGGGGCTGGAACAAGAAATTGAATGTCAGGAGTGTGCTTCATTCATTATTATTTATTAATCAATTAGTTCATGGGATAATACTCTACATTAGCGGAGAAGGCCGCTGGCTACATCTTTTTAAAATCAATACCTTAATAGATTCATTGCGGGCCGAAGTTAAGAATGTCTCGTTCCTTATACAGTAAAGAAAATAAATAAAAAATGATATACCCACTTGAACCAATTAGTAAGAGTCATCATGATGTAGAGTGTGGCGAGCGCGAACACGACGTGGAAGAATGTCCAGGAGTACGCCACCGCGTCGCCCTCGTTGTCGAACACCTTGGTCTCCGGGCGGCCCGCTTCGCCGCCGTCAGCGCCCTCTATGGAATCATACCCTGTGCTCAGTGAGCATACCACACATGCAAATATTAGCATTTCGATCACAATGTTATCTCATATTTTGGATTGATGTTGTTTCATTTTTAAAATGATTTAAATTGTAGAGGATAAAATCTTTCCGAAAGTATGCAGGATAGTGAAAGAATCGTCAAAATCAGTTCATTGTTTTACGTACGTAACTTCATAAATAAAGATAGTATAAGGACAAATCGCGCAGATTGAATTACTGTTGTTACAGTAATTCAATCTGCAGTATATGTATATATCTATGCAGGTAGAGTCTATAACATATTTCTTATAATAATTTATTATGGTTTCTTGAAGTCTTGTTAAATATCCCTGGACTGATATTTTTTTATCTTATTATATAGGGACATAGGATGTAGTACCAGCTGCAAAATTCAGTTTATAATGCTGCCATACTTCGCCATACGTCGATATATAATACTGAACTCTACAGGTGTGAACCATAGTGTTGCAATCAATACCTAAAACTACTTTACTAACTCAAACACTCACGTTTTTACAAAACTTTTTGCAAAGTGAAAGCACAGTATAACCAATATGGATTGGTTATACTGTGGTAAAAGGTTCCATCATTAGATATCAATCCTCTTTGTACTATTGAAAGTTGGTGTTACATTTCAATTTTACAGCCTCCGACAGAATATAGAAAAAAAACTTGGACAAAGCAACACATGTGGGTGGGGTTTACAAACTAATGACTTTATTATCTACCTACATATGTGACATAAATATTTGCGATCTACAAACATGATTAAACAATAAATATAGTTAGTCGACTTACGATATCTAATTTATTTTGATCCAGTTTAACTTTAATTAGTTGAGAGGGCTAAACAAAATTTGAGAAAAAAAGGAAAACTTTACTATTCCCGAACATACATAAGCATAGGGATTTTATATCACTATCTAATTCAACTAGGTATATTAAGAAAAAAAAATAACAATAACCTTTATTTGCATGGTCAATAATGCTAGATGCCTTTTTAGAGTTATTCTCTGAAAAATTATATATTTGTAAAATTCAAAACTATAAATAAAAAAAAGCCCACCAATAATATTAAAATATTTGATACCATGTAAGTACCTGTGACAGTAACTTAATGTTTTTACTTCAACTCGTGACGAGTATATAATGCATCGTATCATATATACTTTATACATACATATAAATAGACACAACTAGTCTGTAGTGGCTAAATTTTTATGTGAAAAACACCATCACAATACTATTAAAGCTGTAAGATAAGCATTCACTAAGTGGGTACTTGTGATAGGGTTATTAAAAATTCTCAAAGCATCGATTCAATAGTTTAGATTTAAATTACGTAGTACAAGATTAGCAAAAAGTACCTACGAACTCCCCATGACATTGTATTTTATTTATATTGCAGACAGACAAGCGTTTGAAAAACCTCGTGGTCTCAAAATCTTATGCCACAACGCGCAGTAATATTATTCCAATATTTCACTCATCAAATCTAAACACAATATACCTGATTAGTAGCAGAGAATAGCGAAAAAAGACAAGAGAAAAGTAAATGTATATTAAGGTTGAAATTCTAACATCTAATGACGATTTAAATGAAGTGGTTACTCATGATTTCGGAAGCGTTCCCATGACAAGCCCGGAGTTACTGACCAGTGAGTAAGCGTTTGTACGTATATCGTTACCTTCGTTAGCAATGAGCCCTCCTTGGCCTAGCCCGCGTCGTGGCCGCGCGTATCGCCCGCAAGGAATGCACAATATTCGTGTTAGTGTCACATTATATTTATATTCAATGACGTGTAATTTATTGAAATTTGACCAGATTTTATAGAAGAAAAAATATGGTTAAACAGAAGAATTGGCGCTGATAGATTACCAAGCATATTTGAGATTAATATTATGAAATATTCATTGTATGGCCAGGATACTTATAGTGATGTATTTATATCACTAGTTTTATAGCTTACATTTAAACTATTGAATAATGTATGAAATGATAAAGTTGGGTAATTAATAAAACCAATAAAGTTATAAATAAAATACTAAAATATCACCCACACATCATTCACTGTGTAGCCAATTTTGACTGAGACAATACTCATAGCAGCAAATCCGCATGTACTTAATTATCCAACAAAATTGAAATAAAAAATATATTCACCTCCACTTCCTTCCTTAGCAAGAATGTGTTCGGACATGGTGATCTTAGAAGATGAAGAGGCCGTCCTTATGCTGGAGTACACCACGCTGACAACCCAGATGACCAGCCCGATGATAGATTGTTTGTCAAACGATGGCTGGAAAAAAAAATACTTAGGGAAATAGTTAAGGGAACTTTTGTCGTTGTAGAAACAATTGAGAATTTACATTAGGATAAGTAGGTAATATAATAACAGTTTTTAGGGTTGAATAAAAACTTAAAGAATCGAAAATTAGGCAAATATGACTGTGAACCTATACGTAGTCTTACGCTAGTGCGTAGATAGATAGTTATAAAGAGCGTCAGAATTTAAAGAAACAATTTAAATTAATTGTCATGGTTCATAGGATAATACCGCAGAAAAAGTCACAAAAGGAGATCAATTGTATTCAATTTAAGCAACAGAGGTTAGACATAGCGAAAATGTATGGGATGTCTGTATGTGAGATTACTTGAATTGATACCGCAACTTGCACTTGTTTATAACAATACTTATTACGCAAATGTGTAGTGCAGTATTATACAATCATCTTTCAAAATTGTTGAAATACTAAACATGAAAATTCCTGCGGTATCAAAGACCAAGCGCGGATCTAGTCTATAAAAAGGTTCTAATCACAACCGAACCGTTCAAAAAGTAGGCGAGTCCGAGACGGACTTGCTCATTATATAAGGTGGACACAAATCAACTGCAAATATTTTAAGGGCAGATACAGACCACTATACTGAACAACTTTTCCAAATAAACTTATATCGAAATACGAAATTTTATTTTTCACTCTCCATACTAAACTAGATCAGCTGATTCTCAATTTGTATGGGAGGTCAAAAATTTTTTTCGTATTTCGACATAAGTTTATTTGGGAAAGTTGTTCAGTTTAGTGGTCTGAATCTGCTCTTAAAATATTTGCAGTTGATTTAAACTCACCTTATATATAAATTAAATACACACTGAGAACATACAAAATGTATGAAAATGATCGTGGCATAGCGAAAATTACAAAACCGAATGTGAGTTTGGTTGCACATAGCCATCTTTAGTATTGACCGTTTATATTTTACTGTCGGTCTCTACATCTATCCCAGATGCCCACCGGCCCCACTACGCTGGATACGCGTTTGCGTAAAGTAAGAAAGAAGTAATTGATTGATACTAAATACTTATTTACAAAAATAATAATACAAATGTAGTGTGCCGCATATTCAAAATTAACAGAAAAAAAATATTGTAAAGGGCGAATTAAGCGAAGTATTAAAAAAACAATATTCACATGAAAGAGAGATAATTAGCTGTACTTAAACAATTTGGAAATTCAAGAACGCTGCTACCCAAATCCAAAACTTGACTAGTCAACATTTACGGAATTTGATAATAATTTCAAGAATTTATTGAAGTTTCTTCACAAATCTGAATGTGACGTATTTCCAGTAAAAAGTTTATATATTGGTATGAAAATTCGACTAGTGCAAGGAAATTCAGTTCTTTGTCCCTTAGTCGCATTTTACGATATACATTAAAGATAGGGAGTGGTCTATTCCTGATCCGAATACCACAAGGCTTGGTATAAGGTTTCGTACTTGTTCAAATCATTTTATTAAATTAAAATAATACAACTCGTTTTTTTAGATTTCTAGGTTGACTGGTCAATAGTAAAAAGAGGGGTGAAATGCGAAGGGTGCTATGATTTTTAAAATTATTCACTCCATCCCTGGTACATACCCAATTTGACGGCTCTTTGTCCTGGACACGCACCCATAAAAGAGATACATGATATATTGATACACAATTATAGTCAAACACTTAAATACATATATAAAATATATAATAGTATTCTTACATATAAACCGGTTAGTATATAAAATTTAAAGATAATAACAAATTCATACCCTCACTAAAAACTGCAGCTACGAGGGTGGTTTGAAAAATTCTCGGCCCGTCTAAGAAAACAAAGATAAATAAACAAAAAAATATTTTATTTTTCTACATAATCCCCTCTTGTCTCAATACACTTATTTAATCTATATTCTAGGGCTTGTATGCCACTCTTATAGGCCGATTCTTCCAACTCGTCGAAAAAACGTTCTGCCTCAGCTATGACCTCTTCATTTGTGGAAAATTTCTTTCCAGCCAGGTGTTTTTTCAAATTAGGGAACAGATAATAGTCCGATGGTGCTAAATCCGGTGAATAGGGGGGATGGTTCAATACTTCAAAACGCAGTTCATGGAGTTTAGCCATTGCAACAACTGACTTGTGCACTGGTGCATTATCCTGATGAAATAGGATTTTTTTTTTCGCCAATCCCGGGCGTTTTTCACGGATTTTTTCTGCTAATTTATCCAACAGGTTAGCATAGTATGAGCCTGTAATAGTTTGTCCTTTCGGAAGGTAGTCAATAAAAATTATTCCCTTGTAATCCCAAAACACGGATGCCATCACTTTTCCTGCAGACTTTATCGCCTTGGCCTTCTTTGGAGGCGGAGAACCTCTATGTTTCCACTGTTTTGATTGTTCTTTTGTTTCAGGAATATAATGATGTATCCAAGTTTCATCAGTGGTAACAAATCTTCTCAAAAAATCGGCGGTATTTGACCTAAACAAGGCCAGAATCTCTCTTGAAATTTCAACTCTGTTGAGTTTTTGTTCGGCGGTCAGCAAACGCGGCACCCATCTTGCCGAAACCTTTTTCATTCCAAGTTCATTGGTTAAAATATTAAATACCCGCTCGGTTGAGATCCCTATAGTGTCACTTATATCACGCACTTTTAATCTGCGGTCGTCTAGAACCATTTTGTGGATTTTATCGATCATTTCTGGCGTGGTGGACGTTGAAGGCCTTCCGCTCCTAGGGTCATCTTCGACGCTTTCTCTGCCTTGTTTAAATAAAGCTGCCCACTTTTTTATCGTCGAATACGAAGGCGCAGATTCACCTAAAGTGTTATCCATGTCTTCTTTAATTTGGCTAGGTGTCATATTTTTTTTGACAAAATACTTAATCACGGCTCTTACTTCGGTTTTTTCCATTTTTCCGGTAGAGAGACAGATTAGCTCAAACAAAAAATCGTAAAAAAATAATCACACAACCTATCACAATGAAATTTAACACAAGTGTAAATAAAGAATCAATCTATCGAATGAGTATATTCTTATTTTTATTCTACCCTCAAATCTAGGTTAGGCCGAGAACTTTTCAAACCACCCTCGTAGCATAACATAGAGTGAAACCAGCTGATTTGGCATTCATAATTCCATTGTTTTTGATGCGTCTTGAGAGTAAGATCTTATAATTTTATTGTGAAGTAATCTAGTGTAGGGCAGTGGTCTTGCTCTTGTTCGGCTTACACTACAATGATATTCACTGTTTTTTTTTTTTAATCCCATATAGGTACTATCATGACTTAAGGAAACAGACCACTAATGGATGATGGATGAGTGATATTCGTTGTTCGTGTCTTCGGCGGTCATTATAGTAAGCCTTTAAACAGCTTAAAAACTCTAACATAAATGAGGGTGTTAAATGACACAGATGACAACACCTGAGAAGTCTGCCTTAATACACTATTATATTTTTTTAGGTATGGGTAATAGTGTGACAGTTCACATTCGTTGTCAAATACAACTTACAGTAGCAGAACCTTAAGTGTCATCAGCGCCATCTGTAGGTAGACTCAATTATACCTTCATTGCTATTAACACACGTGCGAAGGAGAGTTACATACCTCATTCCCAGAAACAGCGTTGCATTCTGCGGGTCCGTTGGCCAGGGCCGACCAAGTGAGATACATGACATAAAGCCCTACAACGGAGGACTGAAGGAGCCCCGACCGCGGCTGTTTCTCTTGTACCGCGGGCAGAATAGAGATGGCGCTGGCGGCTACCACGAGGATCAGGTTGATCGAGATGAAGAACTTTGACAGGTCGCATCCGCTTGGCTAAAAATAATGTAAGCATGAAAATAAAGTCCTATCATGGAAGAGATTTTTTGATAAAAGTAGCACCTTTGTACTAATTTTATTGTAAATATGTTTTGATTGTTTGTATTTCATATGTATTAAAGAAAGAATTTTAAATTATTGGTTATGCTACAAAAAGAACTAAGTATAGTACATCTATATAAAAATAAGATATTTAATCTACTGTATAAACTAACGTATATTATACCTCACACAAAACCAATGCAAACTATCAACAGTCCACCAGTCTTGTTTGCAGGTTTGGGTTGTAGGCTACAACTTGTAGCCTATCGAAAATGTACCTAAGTGAAAAAGACTTAAGCAGCTTTGGGTCTCTTCATATATGCTGCTTCTGCTTCATATGGCTAAAGAAATATACTGAGATGCTGTGGGATAATTTACCTTAGTGTAGAAGACATAGAGCAGCACAATGCCGGTGAGTGTGAGCGCGAAGCACGTGAGCATAGAGAGTAGCAGCGCCGCGTACCAGCCGCGAGACTGGCTCTCTTCATAGTTGGCTGCAAAATAATGTATAGAATTCACCATGTATTTTTTGTTTTATAGCCTTTAACTTTTATGTTGAAAGATAGAACAGTGATAATATATTCAAATACTCACAAACCCATTTCTCAGCCCAAGAGTGCGCGAAGTCAATGATCAGCACCAGCTGTATGACGATAAATCCGAAGCCTCCGATCATGCCGAACACCATCCAGGTGGACGCGAACTGACCCTCAGGAATGAAGAATGCGCCGATGATGCCACCAATCACAAGCAGGTACTTGATTCCCCAGAACCTAATAGATATAAAGAAATTAGTTTTAAGTATCGTTGAGTTAGTATCCCATAACACAAGTCTGGAACTTACTTTGGGGCTAGCTCAATCTGTGTGATTGGTCCCTATATATTTATTTATTTAATTAAGTTGAATGTATGGAGAATAAAACCGATCAAGCGCGAATCGGTCTCTCACAACACGGATATCATACCTACTAGCAGCTGTTTGATATTCGTATTAAAATATAGCGTTTTTGGTATAGCGCTTTTTTATGTGAATTTTTACTTAATTTTTAATACATGTAGTCAAAGTTGCAGAACGAGTTGGATAAGGAAAGCACGAGACCAAGAGGGCGACGAAGGGCTTAAGAAGATTTATTGATCTTCGCCAATTATAGTAAACCAAGACACTTTACTCACCCATTTTGGATACCAGCTCGAGGATCTTTCGATGATTTCACACCAATTGTTATTAGAGCCATAAGAACGAAGAAGAGGCATGCCGCAAAACAGATTCTGCAATTGGAGATAATTATATAATGTTAGACTTTGTGTGAATTTCAGAAAAAAATAGATACACTATGAGTAGGTAAAAGAGAACAGAATATTTTTTCTACTGTGCTGAGGTAGATACACTCACATAGTATGTACGTACACACACTCGTGCCTACTGCTCACAATCGGGTTGTCGCGTACAAAGCAAAAAGCATATTGTATGTTCCCCCATTTGTGTAAGTGAACTGATCTATGTGCAGTGCATTGTGTAAGTGTGCAGTCTTTCGACTGCGACTGCGACCTTAACCGTAAAAGAGATGATACTCTAATGGTATGGACTTGAAAGTACCTGTAGACAGCAAGATACCCGACAGCTTGGTTGCAATCCACTTTGAGATCCCCTGGTATAACTGCAGTCGAATTTGCACAAAACGGTACCTGAAAAATAATATCAAACATGCGATGACAAAAAGCTAAACATGGACCATACCATCTTATCCCATAACTATATATGCCTTCATAGCTTAAATATAATTATCATAAAATGTGGTACAGAAATAGATTGATTGAACCTACAGAAAGGACATCAACTTAATTATACTACAAAGACATGTGATTCATTCCTAATTCTTACCTTTCTTAATTCATTTTGAAGTCCTGGAGCGAGAGCGACGCAAGCTGTAACCATGACGAAAAGAAGCATCACGGCATACATGAGCCGAGTTGATGTAGAGTTGGCACATGACGGGCACGCCGAGCAACACAGCGAGCATGCTGCACTGCCACAGCAACATGCCAGCTAAATAAAAAAATTCCAAGTTAATAAACACACTTTTATTTTTGTATATTTACAATGTCTGATTGACCATGATCCCATCTGATGTAAAATTCAGATGTTGTCTGAGATTTTGCTTGCCTTATTCTATTAATAGCCTTTTCCCTCTAGTTTGAAAATGGTTATATGCTTTATCCTAGTCTGTGTATGGCTTCTGAGGCCAAATTCTGCTTATTTATTTGTTGTATTTACCAAACTATGGTGAAGCCAAAAGGAGGGGTAATAATTTTGGTAGTCTATGTATGTATGTATGTATTTATGTTCCACCGTAGCGCCTAAAGTACTGGGCCGATTTTAATGAATGAGGTGTCAAAAGATTCGTAAAAATAGCGCGGGTAACATAGGCTACATAAATTGTATCAAAATTTTAACCATCAGTTTGTATTTAAACCTCAGATTCTAACCTCAAAAAAATCGGTATAAAATTTGGTATGAAAAGTAAGATCTTGGCGAGCACATGTGTGTATAATTCATATTGTTTAAAATGCATTCATAAAGTGGTACATCTCACGCCGTCCAGTCATTTCCGTTAGGGTGTTAAAAAAACTATAACCCGACTATGTGGTGGGTGTCTAAAGGAGATGAAACAAGGACATAATTGAAATAGAAATCCAGAAATGCATAGGTACTTAAATGGTCATGGTAAAGGTTATAGTTTTTTTTAACTTCATTTTTATTTGTAATAAGATTTGGCATAACTTAATGCATGATGTTGCTAAAATAAAAATTATAGAACAAACATCCTATTGATCACTGAAGCTTGCATAATGTATTAGGTTCTATTGTCCTCCGGTAGCATTAAAAGGTTTTATTTTGTAAATAAGCACTTTGAATGAAAGTTATATTATTACTGGTGGAACACCTGTCTGATAGATTTGCAAATATCTCTTGAATCACTATCTATTAAAAAAACAAGTCAAAATCCGATGCATAGTTTTAAAGATTTAAGCATACAAAGATATATATAAGGGCAGAGAAAGCGACTTTGTTTTATACTATGTAGTGATATAAAAAATAGGTAAAAAAACTTTTTAAGTTAAACGGTTTTATGTTAAACATACATTGCAATGGTTAAGATAAATGTACTAAAAACCAAAAAATAATAAAATAGATACAGTCGTGGGAATTATAAACATATGCATAGACTAGACTAAAATAAAACCGTGGGGCACGTCAATTGTCTACAATCGTTGATTAAAATGTTTGTTTTGTAATGTTACACTATAATTAGGCAGTTGTTCAACCGACAACGATGGACGTGTGATAAGTAGGGCTAGAATGTGGAAACAAGCTAGCAAGCTCGATTATATGCGAGTTTTAGGGTTTCATAGTGGTGAGCGAGTAGTACTTTTATCATATGTTTTGTCGATTAAAGACAAACTACGAGCAGTGAAACGATTCCTCGCCAGCCAGCAGTGTGAATGTCCAACGATAAACTAGTTGAAACATCTTTTATTTACATGGAGTGTATAACTATTGGAATTTCCATGAGCAAGAAAATAGTAAGTAATTTCCTCACCGTCTGCGGGCCAACTGCCTAACGACGAATTAAACGATTCTTCTATCGCACATTAAGTCGATAATTTGTAGATAATTGACGTGCCCCACGGTTTTATTTTAGTCTAGTCTATGCATATGTTTATAATTCCCACGACTGTATCTATTTTATTATTTTTTGGTTTTTAGTACATTTATCTTAACCATTGCAATGTATGTTTAACATAAAACCGTTTAACTTAAAAAGTTTTTTTACCTATTTTTATTTTCTAGTTTTTATTTCGCATTCTGTTTAATTCATTTAGTGCTTCATTATTGCAAGGCTTCTTGCCCGTTAGTTTATAAGGCTATGTACAACAAGATGCGCCTGAGTTTTGTGGGGAAACCGCTAACGACATATCATTTTTATCCACCCTAATGCCATACAGTTCTCGGCGCGTTTTAACCTTTCACCTTAACTTGGGTGGTGTACCGCTAACGACGTATCATTTTTAGCCACCCTAACGCCACACAGTCCTCAACACGATACAAAATCTTGACTTGGGTGGTGGATTCAGTCTGGATTAATCAGATACCTAAATTACAAATTCAATTTCTAAATTTAAATCTTATTATTATACGCCATTTAGTGGCTGCGCCCATCTTAAATATTGAGGTTGTATAGTGCACTGTATTCTTCTTGTCAAGCTCTTTTATTTGATACCCATATTGGTGGGATTGATAAAAAATTGTTATCAGCCATTTGGTAGCGGCGGCCATCTTAGATTTCAATTTTGCATACTAAATTGTATTCTACTTGTTGAGACTTTTCATTTCATACCCATGTTGATAGGATTGATAAAACCTAAGTTATCCGCCATTTTGTAGAGGCCGCCATCTTGGATTTTAATTTTATATAGTACATTGTATTCTACTGGTTGAGCACTTTCATTTGATACCCATATTGATGGCATTGATAAAACCTACGTTATCCGCCATTTTGTAGCGGCCGCCATCTTGGATTTCAATTTTTTATAGTATATTGTATTCTGCTTGTTGAGCCCTTTCATTTGATACCCATATTGATGGGATTAATAAAACATAAATTATCCGCCATTTTGTAGCGGCGGCCATCTTGAATTTATAATGATAATGAATAAACATAATTGTTTTGTCACCAAAATCCAAAGTGTATACAAAATTTCAGATTAATCGGTTGACAGGAAGAGGGTGAAATTTGAATTACTAAATTTGACCCAAGAATAAAACAAACGGGGTGAGTGGATTTCAATTTTTTATAGTATATTGTATTCTGCTTGTTGAGCCCTTTCATTTGATACCCATATTGATGGGATTAATAAAACATAAATTATCCGCCATTTTGTAGCGGCGGCCATCTTGAATTTATAATGATAATGAATAAACATAATAGTTTTGTCACCAAAATCCAAAGTGTATACAAAATTTCAGATTAATCGGTTGACAGGAAGAGGGTGAAATTTGAATTACTAAATTTGACCCAAGAATTAAACAAACGGGGTGAGCTAAATAAAACCGTTTAAAAAGTAAACCAAGTCAAATCTTATTTAAAGTTTTAAAAGGGAAAACTTTAAGACATCTGGTTTAAATTTACTCCAGGTTCCAAAGCTATACAATACTTAACAATTTTTTACTTACCTAACATGGCTTTTGTTAAATATCTATGGTATTATACTGTAATTCAGTGACGTGCACAGACATTTTCCTTAGGGTAGGCAAAAACCTACCTAGACCAGAACTATTTCTATTTTAATCTATACTTATAATTTAGGTATAGGTATTTGAGTTACAACTAAAACAGTATTATTATATTATATGAATCATGTACCTACTTAGGCCCTGAAAATGTTTAAAAGACGACCGCCTTATCCTACGGTCCCGTGGGAGTTTTGGAAAAGCATAGCAAACATATTAATTTGAAAATAATATTAAATAATGTTGTTGTTAGCTTACCCTTCACTTCAACTAAATCCGATCAATCCCGGTTGATAACGTCCATTTATTATTATTGCTATTTTTTCGTCAAATGAGAGATTACTTAGCGCGTCATTTTATAGTTTTTGTAAACAAACACTCTGTTTACAACAATCACATGAAAATTTTACAATTTTAAACTACAACTGTGTAAATTTGTTAAAAATAAAAGTGCTATTTTTTCACCTCATTGTAAACAATGCACATTGCAATTATCAATTAATTAAACATTCAAAACAAACAAATGCCTGCAAGCAAAGCAAACATATTGTTGATTTGATTTCGATATGGAAATAAAAATATAACCCTACGGAATTGGGAATGTCATCTTGTTTATATAAAATCTTCGAGTCTATGCGTTTTTAAATTTGCAGCATTACTCGTTTAATATCCAATAGACACAGTTATCATTTTGCTGCAATCGATCGTAATATTCGTAATCACTAATCAGATTTAAGTATGTGTAACGCGTAATTCTAATTGGCCGTTACAAAAGTGAGAGCGAGATGAAATGTCATCTCATAGCATTTTGTTTCATCTATAGTGGAGGTCTGAAATTCACTCACACAGGCGTGATTTAGCGCATATGTGTCTGTTCATGTAAGTTTTTTACTTGCACTACTACACGAGCAAAAGCACATCTATACATAGTGATTTCTTAGTGAGAGTAGTAAACTTCAGACAATTTACTAAAAAGCTGGCCTGGCCTAGCTAGCTAGCAGCGCGTATGGGGCGGCGCGGCGGCGGCGCGCCGCGTGTTCGCGCGCATTCATAGATGGCGTTGTTAAGATAATTTGATATCTTGTGTGAAAAAATATTTATTATTTATATGTATTGATTAAATATTTTTTTTATTATCTATTACAAAAGTACAGGGTAGGCAACGTCTAAACGTCTTTATGATATGCACGCCACTGCTGTAATTAGGCCGTAAGAGCTCTTTGAATGCTGTTTAGGTACTTATAACAGCCTATGTTTAGTTTGGTATAAATCGACAATTTATCTCCGCACTGAGTAGATAAATGTGAGATAAAATGAAGTGAAGAGCATAAATGAATAAAGGTTTATCTTTATTTACAAAATCTTCGGAGCGAAATTAAAAGATGTGATCTTTAAGCTCATAACAAGGACGAAGTTAACCATTGCAAATAATTTATCTACTGGTTTTGATAATTATTTCAAGACGGAATAATATACACACTTCTTTCTTACCTGCGCTGCTGAACAAAGGCCTAAAACGGCTCCCATTGTATTATATCACTGCGTTATGGAATCAAAGAGATAGAAACTATTTTATCTAATTAAGGATCAAAAATGTAATAATTTCAAACTACTATTCATTAGACGTGATTTGATAGTAAAAATCAATACTTTCTTTTCTCGAACAAAACAAAATGTTTTCATCACTTTCAATTCAATATGAATCACAAACAAGCAGGCAAGCTGTCAAAATAATGTCAGTGTCAGAGTGACAATAATAGTTTTTTTTTGGATGGACACAATTTTTTTTAGGTTTTTTTAATTGTATTTAACCTAAACAGAAAAGCTTAACAGCGCGATACATGATGAGAGAGACTCTTTCCGTTAGGTCACAAAACACATGAAGGTTGCCACGAATGGTGAGTTCTTGGGAGGCAGCGGTCTTGCTTGACACGCCACAAAATTAGCGCAATATCTTCATCTTCATGATGCTACCACCTTGGCTATTTGTATGCGAATATTTGCCTATTTGACAATGTATGGACGGTATACTTGCCAAAACTTTTACGTTATTTGCCTAGGTACTTTGCCTATTCGTCAAATATTTTGGCAAATACGCGAAGTGTGGTAGGTACACAAGACTAGGGAGGAGATACTTGGTGCGGTAGTGCAAAGATGCAAATATCACCGCTTGTACCTACTTGGGATTGTAAAATGTCCTTTACAACATATTTGCTCGTAAACGGTCTCCTTGTGCGTTTTTGTAATTTAAAACGCACGAGTTTTTTTCTTAGATATATTAAAACGTGCGGTTTATGGATGCTCCGTCTAAAAACAAACGGTACTTTTTTAAATCTTAGCAAAGAGTTTTTATGTCAGAAAAGTGGTCAACATTTTATAAATAAAAAAACTTTGATATAAAATATAATAAATAAACATAAGTAATTTAATTAATCTTGACAATAAATTACCTACCATTTATCTGTAACAAACACACAAAAAAATAAAATTGGTAGGTACTTTATTAGTAATACTGGCTGACTAATTGTGCCTTTGCTTACTATTTCTAATTTTGTGCCTTTGCCTAAAAAAAGCGCGATGTGCGTGCATCGCTAATTAATTTGTGAATAATTAAAAATTATCCCGAGTTTTGGCACTTTTGGCGGCAAGCTAAAGTCGCTCAGTTATCGTCATTGTATTTATTTTCTAATATTTGTGTTTTTTTCGAGTATTTGTGCATAATAAAGGTGGATTATTATTCGCTAAGTGTTCGTAAACAAGCATGAGTGTTGGGAAGTGGTACAATGTCGTATAGTCTCAAGTGACTTAATTCTTATCACCAAAATCTCCCAAGATAAAGCTAAGTGAAACTTCCACCGCTTCACTTAGCCCTTGACTAACTTGACTAGACATGACTACTGTCTTGACTTGGCTCGACAAAATGAAGAACATTTATAAAAAACTTGATACTGGCAAAAATTAAGCTTATAAGTTGAGTTTGATTGCCATATTGTGGATTATAGACATATGAAAAAAAAAAACGGTTTTTGCGGGAAGATATAAGTCACAAGTGTCACAACATTGCGCTGTGTATTTATTTTCCAAATTTATGTTTTTTTAAGCATTTCTGTTCGTGAACAATAAGCGTGACGTGTTTGAAAGTGGTAGGTACCTACTATGTCGTTTTTAAGTGACTTTAATCCTTGTCACCAAATCTCCTAAAACCGCTTCACTAAGCGAAAGTCCGAGTTTTATTTATTTCCTCGCAAATTAATTCTATTAAATGAGATATATTTGTATGTATATACTTATATGGGTTAGAGTATACGAAAGGGTGCGCAAAACTTGGCTTAGAAAATTTTTCGGAGTGACTTCGCTTGTCACATTGACACCCATTTTTTATTGTCCCATGTCGTAGACAACATTATTAGCATCACTTTTGTTCATGTGAAGATATATCGTGCGACGCTTCTCGACAATCTAGCTAGGTTTCATGTCTCGGAAAATTCATTTTCCCATATTTTCATGCAAAAATATTTTCTGCATAAAACGAGTGAAGCTCGGTCGCCCAGGTAGGCACTATATTATAAAACGTATGACATAGGTGCGTGTCTTTGGTACGGAATTATGTAGGTACTTGTAGCCTTCGCCTAGCTGCTAGCTAGCTAGCAATATCGCTTCGGCTGTAATTTTTAACTTACCGCACTTAAATCATAATGTACTAGGTATTAAGCCTCCAATATTAGTTATGGGGCCACAAGCGACTCTCATTTGCAATTAACAATGCCCAGAACTGTAGTAAATTAATTTACTAGCTACCTACCTCATTAGTAGCTACCTACTCAGTAGGGAATAAAAATAGTTCTAAATTAAAACAAAACAAGTTGTAAAATCTAGTTTATATTTGTAAATATATATAATATGTATCAATTAATAACACGATCTGAAATAAATTAATTTAGGTCTAGAGTTGTTCCATAAATTAACACTTCCCATTATTGTTTATAGATGTGTGTGTGACTGTTGTACTTTAATTTCACAAAAAAACAAACCTACTCATAGTAGGTGTTATTATCTGGTATTTCTGAAATAATCAACCGAGAAGGAGTGGAAAAAAATAATGCCACGATGATACTAATAAATTTAAATATATTTTTAAAACACACAAAATCAATACTAACTTATTGAGGTATAATATATCATATCAGGCAAAAAGTCTACTCGGAGTAGACGTAATAAAATAATAACATTTTCTTTTAAAATTTCATTAGGTATAACATTTAGGTAAGTACCTATATATTGAGAGGTACCTACATAGACTTCAAAGTTGAATTTCGTTCACTAAGAAATGCAGTTATTATAAGCATATTATATTATGTACCTATAGAGAGCTTAGATTTCGAATATACATAGGATAAGGCTGTAAAATTTTGTGATGTTTTAAATTTTATACGGTTTTTTAATCAATTTATTATTTTCTCTAATATTTTATTGGCAACACATCAACATAAACTTTTTAATACCTAGGTAAGTATAATAACTTGTTAATATATATCTATATCATAATAAATATCTATATCATAATATAAAATGAATAATTTGGAACACATTCTGGACCTACACATTAGGTACAATATAAAATAACATTGCCTATTCTAAATACGATATCAGTAAAATATAACACGCGCACATTCAACATTTAATTTATAAATAATACATAATAATCTAAAAAAATAATAAATATAATTATAAATATCACAGTAGAATAACTGCCAGCTATAGTTTTTACTTTAATATAAAAAAAAATATGATGTACCTAATTTGCTTTTTAATTGTCAATTCATATTGTACACTAAAATAATTTTTATAAATTTTAAAGATGTGTTTTTGAGTAAAGCTGACAGTTTTAGTAAAACTGCTGTGATATTGACAACCAACAAAAGATACCGAATGAGGAGCAGCAACATGTCTACTTAAGAACATCTTTTGATCGCAATGTTGCTTATAAACTTACACCTAGTGGTAACTATGTATCCATATCGACTACTCGACTTCCCAGATATCCAGACGCTATAACACATCTTATATTCGATTCTAATTTATCAGTTGTAGATGACAATGAAGAAAAATTGTGATAAATGACAATTCATTTAGACTTACAGATTTTTAAAAATAAGTCATCAATATATAAAAATAACACAACAACATCTCCAACAAATGATAATCAATTGTGATTCCACCAAAATACAACTTAATCATATATGTTCATATGAATCATTACACAGCGCGTCAGAGCACATCCAGCAATAGGCTATTAGACATTTTTTTGTATTGATATTATACGTATGACCCCGCAATAATTAGTTCGATAAACCCTTAAAACTTACATGAGATTTCACGATTTTATATGAACTTGGACGATACCAAAAACTCATGTAGTGATCATTAGGTACTTTGTAGCTTACGCGTGTGAACCTCTTTACTCTTAATTTGTTCGACAGCTACCTTAAACTTAAATATTGCGTTCATGAGTGTTACTTAATTTTTTGTTGGTTGGCGATAGTTATGTTATCTAAAATCTTGTGTAAATTCAATAATTTTCACACCTTGTATAATACCCTATTGCATTAGTTCCATAGTTAAAATGATGTCACAAAAGATTTTTCACAAAAATTATAACTAAAAAAATCACGTGCTCCAAAGCGACGTGAGATGAAGAGATCTAATAAAAAGCAGGAGACATATTTTCATAAATAAATATTGCCCACATAAGCTAACGATAGGTGTCGTTTCAGATAGATAAATTAAGACAATTTATCTACCGAATATATAACTAACTAATTAATAAAATGAACGGATCGATTTAGAACTAGTGTACACCGATTTATTAGGGTCCTATGATGAATCAATAACGAATTAACAAGCGAAGTTATGTCTAAGTAAGTATATATTAGCATAAATACTAAAAGTGTAAAGATAGCCCATAAGTGCCCACTAGCACTAACAATAACTTGGGAATAATTTTGTACATAACATATTGAAGAAGACTTAGTTCACGAAATTATGAGAGGATTATCTTTATACATAAGTATTTTAAGTAATGTACGTACGCTATGTAACTTACAATGAGTGATCACTGAAATCATCTTCCTAGTCAATCGTTTGGTTCAGATTCATTTGTAAGATAATGTTCAAATACTAAAAGGTAAAATAGGTAATACCTTCATGATGTGTCCTGTTCTGAAAAGACCTTATTGTATTGGGAATTTACATATTTACATATATGCTCAATTACACAAATAAGTTTATAGAAGTTAAGTAGGCACAATTTACATAGGTAGTTAAGACAGAAAAGTTGTCATCGCATCGATTCCAAGCAGAGAGAACAAGAATAAAACCATACATGAGACGTCTTTGACTTTGTTATCCGTGAAAGTAACAGGTGTATCAAATTCGGTCGATCAGCAAAGCTCGTGGGCAATTTTTTTAATAGACTAAGAGAAATATACTAACGACAGGAGATAACAAAATATTCTAACTTAGTGTAATTACTTCTAAGTACAAAATTAGCTCTTGAGCCTGTCATTTCCATTAATTGGTACGTTTTCGGCCATGTTTTACAATAAGTCCACCAAATGGGTTATTATCAGACAATTTAATGTCTTTTAACTTATTTGTTTTGACATTTTTGGCAATTTTGTAGAGCCGACGCTTGGCGCATAAGATTAAGAGGCCGCCGAATGGCTGCTTATTTCAAAAAGTGATCTTAAAGTAAAATCTTATAAATCAATAACATTAAAATACGTACACCAGCACAATTTATAGATTTAACAAATCATGTTATGAGAAAAGACTTAGAGCTCGACTAGCGCCCAGTATCAGATCGCTCCAACACTTAATTTGTGATTGTGGATGACTCTATCTGATTTCGCCATAAGGATTGCTCAATGAGAAGATTCAAAATTACTCCACAAGAAAAAAAAGTCACGATAAAAAGTTACCCTAAGCAGTTCATGAATCTTGAAGAAAACTTTCAAGTTAGCGAACAGTGAACACTCAGAATTATGCTCTTTTGTACTGATATGTTATATTTTACATTATGACTTTGGTGTTGAGTACATAAAATTGAGCAAAATTTTGGCTAAATGAATACGTAAATAATATTTACAAATTTATTAAGTATAATAAAAATAAAATGTCTTTATTCAAAATAATAAAATTCAACTACTGTCTAACATAAATTACTTATATCCAAATAATAAAAAAACATCTATGAAATATTATTTGTAGAATAGGTATACCTACAAACATCTAATAGCTTCAAATAAGATTGAGATCGGTGTATATTTTGCAACTAGCGTGCCATTTTGCTACGCAGCTTATCTTAGTAATGGTAGCTGCTATGTTATACAGCGATATGCAGCAGTATTTTACATTTTAAATTACATTTTATTTGATAATAACAGACACGGCGGCAATTACTGTTAAATAAACAATTTTTATGTATAAGGTGTATTAGTATAGTGAGTATTGGCGTAGGTGACCTAAAACGAAATGTTCTTTTCTTTTGATAACGTGTTATCGAATTTAAATAAATAATTGAACTAAATTGTATTAAGTGAGGATTCTTTAATGAATTATGCAGAAATGTTGCTTAACACAAGATAATTACCTTACTGCTTAAATAATAAGTCATTAATTATAACACAATTTCATTGTACCTATTATTTAAATACTATTATTATGACTCCAAGTTTATTTCTATTCTTAACTAGTTACGTTATTTATTATTTATAATATAGTTTATGATCTACGCCGCAGTACACCTAGACCTTACAGTATGGCAGTTGTCAAATCGCTAGCTGAGTTGTCGTCACCTACAACTAACATGATAATTTTGGTTTAAGAGCGCGGTGTTTCGTTGCTTCAAATAAATCTCGTTTGATTTTGTTTAAAAGACAACAATGTTTATATCACAACCATTATTGCAATGAAAATGTTTATTTGGTAATAATTGCAGGTACGTCACGTAAATTAAATCTTAGCACATTTCAATATCTATGAATGCAGGCAAAATCCATGGTTTTCAACACCCTGTTTTGAATTTCAGAATATATTTTTTGGCAAGATTGAGAAAGTATAGTAGGTATATTAACTGTTCTATTACAATGAATAATTATTTTTACGACAAACCTTGTATCTAATACGATTCATGTGTGATTTAAAATAATGTAAGTTCTTATAGACGGCTTAGAACAATTAGCGAAAATTAACGTCTAGCGCGAAGGCATACCGATGTGCGTTCAATTAGCTTTGTGTCAGCACCATAAGTAGGTACCTACATCATAGTACGTCAACGAGTTCAAGCTCAGTAAAACCTAATTATATGTACTTCCACAATTGGCACAGGTTAATCTCTAATATTTTAACGAAACGTTGTGTCATTGTTGGTTCCGCAAAGATATACTATCTATGTCAGATAATATAATAACAATAAATGTTGGTAACTACTTATTAGCGGATGAGAAATACCGCGCTGGGTGCATCACTGCTTTGTGTGAAAACGTGATGCTTTTATGTCACCGTACAAAAATCGGATTTAAATCACATGAATTAAGTAACAATACGATATCATATTTTTATGTACACATCCAAACATTGCTTTCATTCAATAGGTATAGAATATAATTCATAAAACTAACAATATTAGTTAATATTTACAATTTTAATGATCATATAATAATAATACTTAAAATAATATTGCAGCTCGTATCGCCTCCACTCGATTTTTCCGTATATGCCTTTCCATTTCCATCATTCAATTATCAATCTTTCCTGGTAGTATAGGAGTAGGTGGGCTTCATTGAAAGTGCTATTGTACGGTCTTCTTCACACATTTGAAAAAGTGACCGTAATTGAGCGAGAGTACCCTTGAAAGTCCAATTTAGAATAATGCTGGATATTACTTATGTTGTTCTTTTTACCTATATAGGTACCGATTTATTTCCAAATTTCCCTTCTCCCTCCGTCTGCGGTATCATTCCTTGGCGTTTCCCTTACCTGGTTACTCCCGCGGAGCCTTGGGCTGTGCCGTGCCTGACCGAGACTGCGCACGTAGTCAGTCTATATGCGCAAGCGATTCTGAGTATTGTCTTCTTGTTCTGATAGAACCGCCGTTGTATACGACACAGATATGTTCATAAAATTTTTAAGTCTAAACGTGTTTTGTAGTCTTTTCGTCGAATCTGTGATAACTTACGAGACTAAATCATATATTATTTATTTTGTTTCTTTATTATCTAGTAATTCAGTCAGTGTTCATACTCCGTTATAAATATCACGGAAGAATATTCGACTGGAGTTCTGAGTCGAAGTGATTGCTGTATGCGAGTGTGTTAGCATACTCTCTCGTTTGTACGGAGTGTGAAAACTTTGTTTTGTCATACTTTATAAAATAAATCACATTCGAAAATGTGGACGGAATTAACTGACACTACGGATATACCTTTTTTGTGAAGCAGTAGTAATCCAAAGGTGCCTATAGAAATATGCCTATACGTACCTAGTTCCAAAATTTATATACAATCTATCGTTGCAAAAATATAAAATGTTTTAGAAAATATCTATCTTGTGGTATTTCATCGAAAATAAAGTTCCTTTTTGTAACTCTATGACTTCAATTAACAAAATTTTGCAACAGCAAGCCAGAGTTGATATCTTTCGGATTGAGAGGTTTTAGGTTACGTGTCATAATTGAGAGATCTACCTTTTAGTACATACTTCCATAATTATATTAGGTACTTAACAGTAGATATATTTTTGTGTATATACCTATGTACAATATGCTCTTAGATCCTAACGGGACAGAAAAATTAAAACCAAATCCATTAAATTAAACTCATTTGTATGTACTTACATGCGCATTTGAAATATTAGTTCACTTGTCGAGTCCCTCAATTATGTATCCAGGCTGTCCGATATCAGAGCGGTTGACTTAAAACAATAGTTTTCACACTGCGCAATGTCAGTCTAATCTTAAAACTAAACTTAAGGCTAATATTCACAGTCTGAGACCGAGAGCGACATACAACACTGCATGCATGTCACAGTAAAGGCGAATATCTACTGCTATAAAAATACGTGGGCAATGTCCATATACAGTCAAAATACGAGCCACTTTAAAGAGCAAAAATATGTCTCCTTTGTTTTCATATTCAATATATTAATAATTACATCTTTGCTTAGATTAAATAAAAACTCTCAATATATTTTCTTAATCTAATCCTCACACGGAATAAGTTCTCGTCCATCGTAAATACTCAAACTGTTGTCAGGCAGGTCGAGTTCAGTAAATGTTCATTTGAAATAGATGAGCGCTCGAGTGGCGGCGAGCGATCGGCGCGCGCGCTAGTCGCCGAACCTGGTGCACGCCTTCTTCCACTTGCACTGGGTGCACCACAGGTCGCGCTGCTCCATGCCGTACACCTTGCGGCACTTCTTGTTGTCAGAGCGCGGCCGCCGGCCCGGGCTGCTCGGCGACCCGTTCACTGTCAGCCTCATGTGCTTCTGCGCAACAAACAATAACAATTAAACATTCCTTTCCAAAACAATTAATATAAAACGGAAGAAAAAAAATCTCAGGATCAATGCTAACAATGTCGACTTACCGGTGAGTGTGAACTCGTGAAGGAATGCGTGATAGGAATGCTTATAGGCCTCGCAGACCCATTGTGCATGGTAGACAGAAGCCCTTGCCTGAAAACGAACACAAGAAATACTTCAATACACGCTGCATTGCGGTTAATAAAATAAAAATCGCATTCACACTATAAAAAACCATGTTGGGTTTCAAATGCATGCCACACAGTATCGGCTCTTTTCTAGCCCATTTACTGTGCCTAGTCTAAATGCCGCCGTGAGCAAAGGATGAAGCGAAGAAATCTTGTTAGAGCCCCTATCGCCCCTAAAATTTTACTTTTCCTGCACAAACTGCTCTGTAGGTAAAACCGTCTCTGGTACAGAATATTTGTTAACCTGTAAAGAACTTACCTGTAAGATCCAACGATTTGCCGCTGATACTCGGGGTCCTCGTGCGGCGGCCGGCACATGTCTCGGTGGGAGAGCGTGGGTGGCGGCGCAGGCGTCGCTATCTCGCGCTCCGTGTAATAAAACTCTTCCTCGTGATCGCTGTCACTCTCTTTGTTCTTTCTGCGAATACATATATGTGCTCTTATACTTAAATCAGATACCATAAAAAGAATCGGAAGGATATCACAGATAAAAGGATCGGATCGGTAGCATTGTTTTGTTCTATTATAGGTAAGTAAGTAAAAAATTAGTAGTAACGACAGTGTCAGATTCATCTTACATAATTTTGAAACTTGATCAGTTAGTCAACTTCCGTTCAACTACTGTGATGGGTACTGACATTTTGGAATTTACGAAAATAAAATTGCTTTCCAGACATATTTATGAATTTTAACCTTTCGATTATGTCAGTAAATCACAGGATGCGCCAAGAATAGCAATTCAAGCATCAGCTCTCATTATCAGATGATATAATATTCTACTCGTACATTATTTAAAATCAGCAATTTAATGTAGGGCTGGGTTACGTAAGCCGGGGACGACTTTGCGGGCTCGGGCGCGGGCGGCGGGACCTACTACACAACCTTGTCGCGAAGCCGCGCGGCTTCCGGGTCGGCAAGGGCCTTTCAATCTCTAAGTGCTATGCAAAAATATACCTATGGGCAAAGGTCGATACTGGCTTCCTCGAGCTAACGATCTACCTTTTGCCCTTCAGTTTCTGATTGAACTTTCAAATATTAAGATTTAACTAGGTATATAACTGTCAATTTAATTTACTCCATGAAAGAAAAGATGGAGAAATTAAGAATTAGAGCCTAAATCTTAAAAATACGTAGCAAGAGGAAGTCAAACATAATCGTAGGTTTATAGGCAAGTTTGCGAAGTGCATTTCAGCAGCTGGCGAGTTGCGCAATCATTATAGTAGGTACTTGCACGTTGCACGTGCCATCTGCGTACACGTGACCCGACCTCACGTGCCTGCATTATGATAATTGTATGTTCATCCCGCGGTCATTGCGTTAACATCAGTTTGCCTATCAAGGGTACAGTATGGAAAATATTTCAAATCAATCTACTGCAGCTATAATTACCATATGCAAAGATATGATTCTGAAAGATATAATATTATGTGGTATAAACGTGACTTATACTTACCCCAAATGTGTGTTTCTGATGTGAGCTTCAATTGAGGGACAGGAGTTGGTGCGGTACCCACAACCTCGCCAAGTGCATTCGAACACGACACTGTTGATCTGAAACAACAAACACAAAAACGTTAATATCATGTCTTCTTTAGATAGTTCCTTTTTAGTGTTCCGTACCTCAAAAAGGCAAAAACGGATTTCTTAGGTATGTACACTTTGTTGTCTATCTGTCTGTCTCTGTCAAACGTTTTTTCTGAGGACGCATGAACGTATCAACCTAATAATGATCATTAATAATTTACGAGATTTATCTCGTAACATATTATTTATAATAGCATACTAAAGATAAAGACATTTTATGAAATCTAGCAATGCTGCTAGATATAGTTGATGTGAATGCGGAAGCTGGTCTAGGTCGCGGCCTTGCCGACGCCGCAACGCCGCACGCCACACCCGCAGGCCGCAGGCTGTGACCATCAATGCATTTATTGCAATGTTCTAATAATTGTTAACAATGGCGGCATGATTTCAGCACATTGGATAAAAGCGAACAATTGGACAATACCAGTTCAAATCTAACTAGATGTTATAAGAGTCGTACGTTACGTCATGGAAGTGTTTATGCATTTGCGGAAAAACAATGATGTCATTCAATGTTATAAACTTTACCAACAATAATGTCGTTAACGTATGCAGTTAAAATAATAAAAGGGCACATTATTGCGTATAATAGACAAAATGTAAGCCGAGGAGAGAGCTCGGGGCCGGTGGTGTTGTTGCCAAAGATTCTGTGTCGACCTTCTGGCCAATGCCACATTATTTTGGCCACTTCGCCTGGTGTGCTACAGACTATCTTGTTGCTAGGGCCCAATTCTATTTAATTTTTACACTGTCAACATGTATTGTAATACTACACTGCATGTTACATATAGTTTACAAAAGTAAATTGGAAATAGCTTTTGTCTGTGCACGTCAATGATCTATTTCAGGATCGAAATATAACTATAGCAGGGCTGATAGCTGTCCGTTGCCTGGAAACGCTGGTTATATCAAGTGCATACAGAAATAGGTCAGGTCACGGGGAAACGAGGCTGCGGGCCGGAGCAGGGTGGGGGATGGCATCTAGGCCGGAGCACCACGGCCAAGGGTGGCTCGCGAAGGTTGCGCGCTCTTTGTCTTCAGCGAAAAATACAATTAAGTAGGTATATAGATCACTTTGTCTTGATTGATTCGTAATTTTTCAAGTATGGCAAGAATCGGTAGCTTTTGTTTACTTGTTTAGTTATAGGAATTTTGCTGTGACGTCAAAAAGGATTCAAGACGGAAAGGATGTGACAATAGCGAACATTATCGCACAAAAGATAAAATAAACAAAGGGATGATATCGAATTATGATTCATGATGATATATGCACAATTTTCAGCGTAATCCGAGTCCGTTACTTTGAATGAACACGACTGATGTTTACAAAAAGTAGGGCTAGGTCAATCGTAATAACATAGATTTATCATAGACAAGCCTTCAGTGTGTAAATAATAAATAACAATAAGTACATATATTTTTTATTACCTACTACCCCAGCTTACTATATCTTAGAGCTTAGATCATTGATTCTCTAAGCTCTACATTTACTATAAACTTTCTTATTCTTACTAATTTACACGCCATCAATATACTGATTTCAGCATATATTCAAGGAAATCTTCGTGTAAGATGATTTACCGAAACCTATGGGGGACACATTATATGTCCTTCAAATATTCCGTGTCGGATCAATACCGCGCCAAGCCGTCATCGCTATGTCCATGGCTGTAGCGCAGCTTACTGTTCTTTGGCTTCTCTATAATTTTATGTATATTATAAAGAAGAAAAATAAAAAACTTTATTTTTGTGTGATGAAAAACTTTTGTGGTATCCTGAACCCCCTTCCACGAGATTTCGTAAACGCAGACGCTAGCGACTGCTTTAGGATTTTGTATGGAATTTATTAGTTACCTTACAGTCCGCCAGGGGCGCTGTACAGGTTTGCCATAAACAATCGCATTCACTAGCCTGCATTTATAAAACTGGTATTTGTCGATTACCAAGAATGACATATTTAAAGGAGAATCTGGAAATAACTCTATGTCCATAACTCTCTTATCTTCCCATCGCCCTCTTTAAATGTATCAATGAATTAACAATTTATTGCACCATTTACACCATTCAACCAAAAACAAATTTGACCTTTTTGGGGTTTTTAACAAATTCATTTTACCAAATTATTTTTTTCTGTAACTTACGACCAATGTCGTATAAAGTAAATATGAGAAAGATTGGCGCAATATCAAGGGATTATAGACATTTCGATGTCTTCCTCTATTTTAATATCAGAAATTTTCACCTTCCCCTTTAACCATACAGGGTGCGGGGAAGGGTACGGAGGGGGAGAGTGCGGCCATTTTGCTTCAGGAGGGAGTCTCCCTTTACTGCACCACTGACCCAGTTTCAGCTTTCGATAACATCCAGCAAAATATAGGTTTGCATACACATAACTGCATAGGAAAAAGTACCTTTTTACATTATTTGATATAATTATTAAGTATGACTGTTATAATACGAGCAGGTACCTACCTAAGACCGAAATTTATTGCACGATTTCATGAGTAGGTACAATACTGATAAGCAATTTGTTTATGACGTCAAAGGATATGTTTTTACTCTTTGTTTGATAAAAATAAACGGTATAAAAAAAGCCCTATTTAATGAAATTAAATGAATGACTATTAATTCAAAAGGTTCCGTATTAAATAGGTGTACTTAAAATATAATCTGCATGACACCAGTTATAATTTTAATATATAAGGTACTACCTGATTAAAATTAAAAACAAACACCAATCTTAAACAGTTCACTTACATCAAAAACCCCAAAAAAAATAGTAGTATCGACTCTACCATTTGCATCAATCGTAAAGGTATACCTAGAGTAGGTACATTGGAGCTCCGAATTGTTTTCCGAATTACCCAACTCCGAATGTAAGGTTCACCGCTCATTGAAACATTTGAGTACGAATAATTTGTGGTATCATTTTCAAATAGATTAGAATGAACCGCAGGAAGAATATAGATCAGTGAATGGAAATAGAACAAAAGAATTTGGTAAGAGCACAAAACCGAATGCCGCTTGCATCTACTCGGAATGAAACGACGTAGTTTCGGTGTCCTGAATAGCTTCATGGGCGCTGTGGTAGTGTGCTGTAAGTACACGTTACACGTGCCAGATAGTTGCAATGTGTGCAGATGCAGTTGGATGCGCCGCATTGTCGTTGTGTGCGTTCTTGGTGAGCAGTTTGTTTGTGAGCCAAATCTCCACCCGTGTAGTAGATTCATCGAAATGGACTAACCTCTTAGACTAACCTAAAATAAATAATATAATTTGAGATCTTAATATTTACGAATCTTGGTAAGTACCCAAATGGTTTTCAAGAAACATTTCTTGATAATAGGTATATGAATATATTATGATGAATACCAAGGTAAAAGGCTTATAGTATTATAGATCATTGTTAACCGATAAAAATCGCGTCTATTAAGGTTGGATTCGTTACTATATTCCAGCGTGTTCAGGTCAGGTATTTGATGTTTACGATCCATGCTCTATTATTACTATTTCACGCTCCATTGTTATTAATTTGAAATGTGTATTTGGAAACAAAGACATGGAAGTTTTTCGGTGGTACTGCTACTTCGCTGCTACGGTAAACGCGTTTGAGGTATGGCCTTATAAATTTTTACAACGGGACCGCCAAGTAAGAAATAATGATTACGTTCTAGCTCTATGCTGGTAAACAACTAGCAAACGAATAAAACTTGACTCTAATGCAATGTGGTAAGGTAGATATTTCTTTAACCGTAAATAGTATGAATAACGAACCGGCATAAAATGCCGGTTTGTTGTTGCGCTGTCTCACTCTACTGCGAAACGCCGAGATGATATTGATTTGTTTTCATTGCGTCTCTCTTTTGCTCGTGAGCGCACATAAGTCTATCTCGCCCGCGTGACCTTCCTTATTTATACTTCAAGTACGCGGTCAGATAAGTTGTTTTCGTGTCATCTCACTCTAGCAAAAGAAACGAATGAGGAAGACGCCATTTAAAGCCCTATGTGTTGCGTTAGTGCGTGGTGCCGGCCGGTAATTTTGTACCTTAGTGTGTGTAGAGCGATTATCAAGTTGCTTATACTTGGGTTGCTGCTTCTTTAGGTACCTTAATACAAATAGACGAGAATTCATGGATCAAAATAAAATAAAACTAATACTTATTCATCAGCAACTAAGTTGACCATTGCCACTTGAAAAGCCAAACCTACATCTTAAATGTGCTTGAGACTATCAAAAATGAAAATATTCAATGCATTTGAATAAATACCGCATTTATCTAATACTTTATTTGTTATTGCGATATGCTAATCAGTATTTTATCATGGTTGTATACTAGCGCTGTTATACTGTTATTCTGTACTAAGTTGACTCTTGCTATAAGTTCTGTAACCTACATCCGGCCATAAAATCGACGACTAAGAGCTACGAACCTGCTACGAACGATATCTGACCAAGATGTCAGAAATGTTTATAGAGTAGGTATTATTAGAATTTATATAGGTCACAAATTAATTAAGTAAGTAAAAAAGAAACAATAATCATTCATCAATCATTAATGAGACATGCCGATTGGAATAGTAAATTATAGTTCCATTATAGAGTCGTCTCTATCATAAAATATTTTTTGATTTTGATCGTAATGCATGTTATTTTTGGGTTTATTAACTATACATTATAAAAAAAGAAATTGGCACGGGTCAATATTATTAGGCACGTGAAGGTATTACGAGCTACTCGCGTTTCAAAACATGCTTTGTGTCGATCCGTGTTTACAAATAACCTTTCACGACCAATTCACGACCTACGCGATCAAAGTGCGCGATTTCCGTAAATTTGATTCCGTAAAAAATAAACTATAACACTCCGGATAACTGCATCCTGTATGCATGTGTGTATGAATTCACGAAATATATGGATGTGGTTGACTTGTCGCACAAAGGAGTTAGGTGAGATAGCATTATAGCCGGGAGTGAGAGGGCGCAAAATGTAGTACCATGCACTACCACGACACCCCATGAGGCAAGGGACTAAAAGCATTGCAGGTCACTGAACTGCCGATGGCTTTACCCCTACTCTTTGTCGCTTCTCTTTGTTTGACCCCCTGGTGGGATCATTGTGACTTACTTCGGTACGTTCTAAAAAGTTATTTTGTAAGATTATCAAGATCATGTTTGTAAATGGGTTTGCTTAATACAGCCAGTTTATACCTGATTTAAATAAAATTATAAAGAATAAACCAAATATTCGTCTAACAGATTTTTTGTTTTTATTAGTTAGTTAGGTTTTCGAAGTTCGTGCAAACAATGAATGTTCTACAGGTGGCGTAGGCTGCATTAAACTCGACTCCAAAGCACCCCCGCTGTCCGCCCCCGGCGGCGGGTGGTGTACCCTCGTCACTTCATGTTTTTCACTTAGCCTACTACACACATACACAACATGAGCGAAACACATGAAAACCCTGATGGCAAGAAACTGCGCCGCGTTCGTTCGCCTCATCTCCGTGTGAGAATAACCAGTGATCGCATTGTTTGATCGTGTGTATGTATTGTATATGGACCGGGAATATCTATGAAGCGCAATAAGAAGAAAGCGAATGCTGAACCGGTACAACTACCTGGCGTAATCCATAGAGTTCTTAAGTAAAGTGTTTACTTTATTGTAGCACTACTTTTTTGTGAGAGAATCGTGGACACTTTATCCGATAAGCATTTAACGTACTACGGGTACATACAATACACGTGACGGAGTCAAAGGTGAGCATTGACACTTGATACCTACACGTACGTATGTGTGGAGAGCTAATGCGTGAATGTGCGTCATATTGCTTCACGCGAAAGTGCGCTTAACAGTAGTCATTGCCCGTTAGAGAAATTATTGAGACGATCTACCATTACAGCACAAGAACCGTAACAGTTGTGGACATGTAGCCACATAGCTCTGTACGTATGTCTTGTATTATTTGCTATTAAATACTGTTAGTTTATAAACACTACAGTAGCGTTCATATGTTTTTTCCTATGTACAAAATGCTTAATACATATTATTTATAATAGATGCAATGAATCTGTAAATAAACAAAATTACTTAGTTACAAATTGTTGAAAAGAATGAAACTATGCTATTGTTATTTAATGTGTTTTAATTTTTATAAAATTTACCTACATACATATAATGTTTTAAATTTAAATAATATTCTCTTTATTAATGACATAATCAATTATAATACCATTTAGCTAATATATAATTTAAAATAAATAAATAAACTTATGACAAAAATAAAACTAAAATTAAATCTACTCTTAATTTAAGTAAAAAATAGAGCCCAAGTCACTGTCATCACATGGTAAAGTACCCAAAAGACTGGCGTGCGGAAATCTCCTGGAATAAAAGCTTTGCATCCGCACCCCACGGCCCCAAAGTCTCAACAGCAAAAGGCACAAATATGTACGGCTCGCCCAGAGCTGCATATTTGCACCTTTTGTTGGTCTAAAAGTAAATAAATAAGTATTTAAATAAGTTTTTAATCTTAGTAATTGTATGCAACAACAAAGGCTACATTAGCTTTAAAGATGACAATCAAATCATGTGCAATTAATGTGAGTCATGTTCCCAACGCGCTCCGGCAAGGTGGTTAGCAGGAATGATGAATCAGCCAAGCGCGAGCGGCACTCGCCAATCGCTCTTAAGCCTCTGGTCACCGACCTCAGCAGGTTCTGACTTGTTACAATTTCACTTTTTCTTCTTAGCTTGATGCGCCCCATACGCCCGCTCCTTTCCGATTCCTAATTCTTAACGAATGTTTGCACAATTTTAAGAATTTTTACTGTCTTTATAGTGTTATAATTTTTCAACTATGCATTTTATGGACATGCTATATCAGAGACATAGGTGTGTGAGCTATTTTTTAAAAGTGCGACATGAGTTACATCTAATGACATCACGATTTACGATATTTGGCAGCCATTCAACCATTTAAATGTACATTTTAATGGAGCGCTTGAATTTGTGTTACAGATTTGACAACGCTATAAACACGATTTTACTTGTAAAATAGGAAGTTTGTTGAACCTGCGGGACTACTCATTATCGCGTCTGATGAACTCGCCGTTGCCATTGTTCAACCCGGCGATACTTGCCGACGGCCACATACTCATTAAGGTATGTCATTTCGTCAGTACGCACCCAATTAGATGTAAAGGTAGACAATGATTTATTTGTCGGTACTAATTTATTTTTTAAAGAGACAAATGTGGATGGCATGAGGTTAAATAATAACGACACGTCTCTATAGTTTAACCGTAAAGTTTTAATATTATTATTACGTCATAAAGTGAAGTATTTTCTGATTTCGAACGGAACGAAGTGATGAGTAAGTAATCCTTCGAGACGTAAGTATATTGTAAACATTTGAACTGTCAAGAACGGGCAGTGCCCCGGCCGCGGTGTCATTGCCCTGTCGATGCCGGTTAAAAAAACGCATAGCTTCCATCATTCTAGACGCCGACGCAGTTGCGAACTGCCTCAAAATACCTAATCTGATCCAATTATAATTTTACCGTTGTAAAGAAACCTAATTAAGAAATTGCGAAGATAATTGTTGCAAATACATTATTTTAACTAACTTTTAGTCCCAAATCCAAAACTGCATGATTTCTTTATTCTACAGCAGTAACAAGTCTTTTTGTAAAATACTTTGTTTTTTAAATAATCAATTTTTGACAGCAGAAGACGTCAAAGATTATATCATATTATATTAAGATATGCTTTAGATTAACGGCCACCCATTGTATGTCGTGTAACACGCGAGCTGAAACTGTAGACCTTTTGTTCTCATCAATTGTGCAAGGTAGCAGAAGTAATCGCCTACATGTTTACACCCATAATGACCATAGCCGCAGCTGGTATAGCAACCCGAAGGGTAATGGTCAAGTCTCCACGAAAGAGGTTTTTGACCGTATCAAGGTCGGCAGGACAGGGTACACGAACTTTCTGTTATAATTTTGGTTTTATTCGCGAGATAGTTTTTTTTAGTGTCTACTCTGTTTCAGTGTTAATGAGGCCATGTTGATATTACATGGAAAGATAAAGTGGTAGCTATATGTACAGGATTATTAGAACGAGGGGAGCCGCTGTGTGGGGCGATGACCCTCAGAGCGAGATGGAGCGACAACAACATTGAAGTTCGCGCAATTCAAAATCGCTTCTTTGTACGCAGTAGAGCCGCTCCATTTGACGACTCCAGAGAAATTTCTATACTTTACTACATTCAATTTGACAAAGAACGTTTAAATCACAAGCTATGGAAGTCATAAGTAGAAACCGATATACGTATAACACAAGCCGAATAACAGTAGGAGTAATTGAATAATTTAAAACAAAGAATCAGAATTAGTCCAGTTATATAAACGTTTGTCAAAGGGCTAACAATGACTCTGCGCATGAGATTTCTTTAAAGTCGTTTTTTTGTTTCTTCTTTCTTGAAATTATGCAATAGTTCCTGATGTTAATTGACGTATGTTTGTTCTTAATGCTGTTGATATATAATAACTTCAAGAGTGCTCACGTGGGAATTTAGTTATAAAAAGTAGTAGGTATATGGTCTAGCCAGATATCAAATTTCGGACGATTCCTACGAATATTTTTTGTGTATGTAATATAAATATGGCAGATAGGATATATTGGTGCAAAATATACCTCTGGTCTCATGAAACCACTATTTCCACTTATTAAATAAATACCATATACTTTTTTATCGCAAAGAATAAAATTTCAATTCATAAAAAATATAAAATTTAACCGCGCTCATCCCGCAATACAACGCCCGAACCCGTAGACTCGTAGCTTAACGTCGTAGCATTCGTAGCCGTAGACCCTCTACGAAATGCAAGGTTATTTACATAATCATTTTTTTTAATCATATGCTGTTGCCGTATTTATTACTTAATAAAATTACATTAAACTATAACGTTCTACGTTATTAGCACACATAAAACATTAGCAAATTTAGAGTAAGTTTAACCTAAACGCAATATTAGGATATGAATCGACCATTTATATATTATTTAGCCAACAAAGGAGATAGGTGTACCCAATGTACTTGTAATCGTAGCAACTAGGTCGCCCGTGGACATTAGGTGTGACCTATTTCGCAGTTGCACAACGATCTCGCGCTGTACAAGCTATTACAGCTGCCGTTCTACTTATTCAATCGATTGATAAGTTTATCGAATATGTTGACTATTGACTGTTCCGAGAATCGGCACATCGCATTGGTAGTGAGTGCAAATTATGCACAAACTAATATATTTTTTATATATTAGTTTGTATATATATATATATTTTGTACTTGGTGGGAAGTGAAGTAGCAATTGCGGTTTGCAAGACGCTTTCCAAAGGAAAAACAAGGAAAGATAGGAAATAATTGAAAGGTATAGTAATTCATGTTTTCCTTTTGCTCTTAAAGGTGTGCTACAAGTTTACACACAATAGACGTAAAAAGGTTTCTTATGTCAATGTGTTTTTAAATTTGTATGCGCTAATGTCATGCAAAGTTAATGCTTAGCGGACAAAGAGAAACCGTTGTGGGTGCATGGGTCAGTTCTGGATTTGATAGATTTCGAGCTAAGATGACTAAACAAAAAAAAAGAAGACGAAACTGATTATATACAGATAATACGTAAGAAAACTTAATAACTACGCAGCACACAATCTATTGCGTCATGTACGACTTACGATATGGTCGACTCTTTGTTTATATTAAGATAAGTAATTACAAATGAAAAGTACACGAAGCTAACTATAATTAATTTAGATTCAATATACACACAGGCCGCTACTGCAGACACGCAAATGTGTTGATAAATTAAAATGATTAATTAAATGGATCCAAGTACATGTAATATAGAACAATCGAATGCAAGTGTGCTCGCTCTACATTCGCGACCTAGTTTGATACTGTAATCGCTGTCAGTGCGCCGCACGCGCCCCATTTGTGCTCATTTCACTGCCAGATATCTGCTTTAAAATGACTAGTAAAACGTCAGTGAAACTTTATCATAAGAATATGCGGAAACAATTTTCATTTTCATCAGTTATGCAATTACGCTGATTACTGTCAATGTCATAAGCTTAGTAAAATGTAACTGTATAATCGCGTGCGAGCACGTTTTGATATCAGATAACGTGCTTGATTATGTAATATGCCCTGAATAGTACGGGTAATTGGTTGACAAAGGCGAGGTATGCGCGTCGTGCGTGTGCGCAGGGCCGACGGGCAACCGAGGGGTCGCCGCCGCTCTCCCTGTACACCGGATGCCCAATACTGTGAATTATCATGTTTTACCGCAGGTTACGCTAGTATTGTATTTAATTTTATGCTGATTATATGGCTATTGTTACGACACGATGAACTAACGTTTTTTGTGTGGTGTTGAGCTATTTATTACACCTATAAATATTCAACTTAATGTACTGATACGATCTTCTGTCAATTTATATTTCGAACTTTTGTTATTTCATTGAAAAGATTATCGTCAGTTAACAAAGCAATTATCTGAATCATAACTTGGTAAGTTATTTATATTTCCTAATGTACAAGTTTACCCTTAACAATTATATAAAAAGTTCAAAGCTAGCCCTTATTAAAAAAAATATTAATATCATTTAACCTAATGGAATGATTTGTGTTATTATAAACTCAATTCTAATTAACGTTTAATTATCCATAATTAACAATTTAATTAACCGAATAACATGCTTCAAGATATATCAAATGGAGGCCACAATTTACGCAATCAAAAGTAAAGTAACAGAACTTCATCCGCACGCTGCGTGGTAGCTAACCAGGAGTAAGTTTGAGTGGCGTAGGCCTCCTGTGTATATATATTATGTGTTTACTGCGTTAGTACTATTATTAATTCAGTCCGCTTGTAGGTCTTTAAGACGCTAACGCACTGACTGATCTTTCTTTAACATCAAACCAGAGTCGACACATCAAAATTTTCACACAGCATAGGGACCAGCTTCCAACACTACCATATAAACCTAACTGTTTACAGTGTAGGAATGATGAACGTTTGGTGCCGTTTGCTTCCGCGTTGTATATTTAGATGGCGAAGGCCGTGCCATTATTCGATCGTGGCAACACCGGCACTGCGTGTACAACTTGAACCTTGAATATTTACGTCAAACCTAGTACCTATCTATTCAATTCTCTCATTCTTATCTGTGTTTGCGCAGATAGTTAACAGTACTTTTTTCAAGATGCCTGCCGACGTTTCTATGTCTCGCTAATGTAAAGATCAATATTCGTGCCAAATAAAATTATAATTGTTATATTTTAGTTTGCAATCCATAAATAAAGTAATGGCTATTAAGGTCGTTATGACATTTTTGCATCTTCTCTTCCGCATCTGATGTAATGAAAAATAGTAATAAAATAAATCAATTGTTCATGCTGATTAAAAAATTACGATTAAAGTTGCACAATTTATCGATTTATTATAGTGAGAATTAATTATTTTTTAAAAGTGAATCTATTTAAAGTCTCGTGTAGATATTTAAGAAAAGGTCAGGCAAACTATACAAGTCGAAAAACGAGCCACCACTTTCTCCCTTTTTTTGTGTATTGTCCTGATGCAGTGCGGGTGCAATTGGGATGTACTGTAACAACAGCCTGAGTTTCTGGGCGGCGACGTTGACCGGGCGATAAATATTTTTGAGTCTGCGTTCTTTGACCCTTCACCTGAACTCCAAGCAAACGTCCCAAAAGTCTCATTTCTTTGTCAAATCCTAATTTAGCAAGATTAGCAGATATGATTGGCTTATAAGCCTTAAAATGTAAGAAGAGAAAAATATATTTAAATAATGCTTGCGTGGAGTTTCTGCATTGCTTCCTGTACCAACGTCGTCATAAATACTTAATTGCCAAGGTTTAGCAGAGGCTACACAAACATACAGCGCGTTTGTGGTGTGGTCACGTTGTGCACGCGCGCAATTTCCCCCATTACGTGATTGCGCGATCTGCCTATATCGATATTAATTTTGGACACTAAAACCGTCAGAATTTTTTGGACGAAATAGGACATGATAAAACTCATAAACATAATTAAAAACGGTAACCCCGCTATTTTTATTAATCAAAGCGGTATACGTAATAATTGTTTCCATAATAGCACTATCATCGTGACTGTTGACAACACATAATTGATGTTGTATTTTATTTTATGGATTTTCATATTAATCGTGCCTTCTACAAGCTTTGTCAAAGGTATAAAGGAATACTTAGAAGCGGGATATCGTTCAAAATTAGTGGTCGTTCACTTTACGAGATTTTTGTCAAATAGGATGCTTGCGTGTGGCGTGTCATATTTATCATAGTTTCTAGATAAGTATCGGTATTCGAGCCGAGATTAATTTATATGTGGTGTCAAATATAGAATATATTGTTCGAAGATGAGCAACTCGGTTCGTTACAAATGTCAGATAATTAGCAGGACAATTACAGAAGTTACAGTGGCCGTGAGCGGCACGCGGAAGTCACCTCGTCTCAGCAGATAACAATTGGCGTGTTTTATCAGACCGATAAAGCGGCCTTCGCTGTCGTATCTACTTTAGGATACAAAATAATGAAGGTACAGAACCCAATTTTGTTTTCAATTTGTCGTATCCACGTGATTTAACATCCTAAAGAGTCCTTTCTTACACAATACTGTGAGTACCTGTCACTGGAGTTAACATTTCAAATTTTGAACTAATAATAAGTGTCATTTTGGAGTGTTTCATGTAAATACTGTTGATGTAGGTATCTTAGTAGATAAATAGACGTATAAAAATAAATAAAATTATATGGAGATTCGTGCTATATTTCGCCAAAATAATGTAATTTTGCTGCTGCCGTGACGTTCGTAAATTGAAGGATGCTACTCTATCTGTCTTGAGAAGATACTCATGATATTTCTTTAAAAAAT
Source organism: Apomyelois bistriatella (assembly GCA_947044815.1). Lineage (NCBI taxonomy): Eukaryota > Metazoa > Arthropoda > Insecta > Lepidoptera > Pyralidae > Apomyelois > Apomyelois bistriatella. The sequence goes on from OX345691.1 coordinate 6,748,637, forward strand.
TGTTATAAGAATATTTTAAACTACATAACTTCATGCTGCGCTACAACTCTTTGTAGGTCTTAGCCTGATTCACTAGTTTTTCCATTCTCTCATCTCTACATAAAGCTATGCAACCGTATATAACAAAATAAATTGTAAAACGTTCATTTTACAAGTGATATTTCTATACATTTGTTTTGTATCTGTGGGGTATTTGGAGATGACAGTCGCACGTGTTAAGTAACCACTACTTTTACAGTAGCATTGTGTACATATATGAGTACTTGCTATCTTATATTAAGATTCGAACTTCATAATCATGGCATTCATTAACCAAAATGCGAATGTTGTTTAAATTGATAGATCGTTTAATTAGAAAAAACAGAAAAAAAAGATCTCTATTATTAGTTTTTCTTTCCGTATCTCGCATACCAAAAAACAACAACAAAAACATATATATTGATAATTGGTTAGGTAGTTAATTATTATTTTTTATTACTAAAAATGTTTACTGAAAACGCTTATATATGAGCAATTTTAAGTATTTAGTCAAGAAGATGACATTCAGTCGTTATCTAACCGGTTCACTAATTGTTGAAACAGCGGTGTTAATTATTATTTGGGACATTGATAACCACAACAAATGACGCTCATACAATAATAGGCATGTAAGTACTTGCAAGCGCGATCGTTGTTTCAATATCAAAGATATGGTAATGATTATAGAGCTTGCTACTTATTTAGAATATATAATAAGCTAGAGAAGGGACCAGGTGTCTGTTGTAGTGTAGTGTATCAAGGTTATGAATATTATGTAAATTTAATCGTTTGATAACAATAGAGATTACTCTTAGCATAAACATTAATATTATGATCGATGAAATGGTGTACTTAATACAACGCGGCGCATGTTTAGCAAGCAATACAAGAGTTATTTAAGAGAATTAACTTATTTAGATATCCTCCATTGGTAGATATTCAACATATTAGACTTGTTGAGTTTATTGTCTAAGGCTATAAATATGGCTTTTCAAGTGTGGTGTGTAACCCTACATGCCCTGGGGTCATTGGTGTCCATCGTGATTTATTTTATAGGCCCAGGTTGGGTCAGGAAGCAACTTCTTAACGTACTGCATGAATAAATTATTCCTTAATAGACAATTAGGTGATTCAGTACTGAAATATCCTTACCAGATGAAATATAAAGGCTATTATCATAAGGTGGCAACTGTAATCTTATTTTTCATTCAAGTGACCTGATAAAATTAATCACAGTCACAGCTACACTACCGTTACCAATCAGTGAGATGTGTTGCCAACCTTGTAGTGAAACTGGTTTTGACTGTATCAAGAGTACCAAGACCAAGGGCTGTTCAGTTTGGAAGTAAGTATTAATTTGTAGATCCGGGTCATGTTATTTTCGTCGTGTAAATGTTTTAATGTAATAAATAAAAAAATGGTTTTAGTGAAAGTAATTTCAACGGACTTCAGAGAGAGAACTGCATTACAATAAATTTACTTATCACAGTTTCCTTGTTACGAGTTACTCAGTTAACTTTCATGACATTATTGGCTGTTTACCTATTGGTTATTTAGTTACGGCGGTTTATTGCAAGTCCGAGGTTACACGTGCAGCGAGCGATAAAACGAGCTCGTGCTTCCATCGTTATTTCAAGAACATTTCAGCACTACAATCGTTCCGTATCGCCTCGCTTTATTATTTTTCATGACAGCCCTATTCCACGCTCGTGACATTTCCACGTGTCAAACTTTACAAGGCTTTGGTTGCGGATGTCAACGCGAGAATATTACCTTATATGTACTTTATACCTGCCTTAAGAGCTATAAAATGTATTTTTTAAATATCAGTTGATAATATTTAAAGTAGCTCTTAAAATATATTTATAGCTACAGGAAAGCAAAGCGATATCTATATATTCACGTTTACGTTATTTATTATCGTTTCGCAATCATAAACTGACATTATCGTGGTGTATCTGGGTACAATTGAATGTCCCAGCTTATTTGGAAATACCTAAATAACGAAACGAAAATTAATTCTTTCTTATTTTATTATTATTCCTCTTACCCATGTTAATGCGAAGTTATATTCAATTAAAAACTACACCCATACTAAATCGACACTAGCAACAATAGCAAAAGCTCATAGTGAAGTAACCGATTCCTATAATAATTTTTATTTAAACTAAATAAAAAATGAAACAGTGTGTTTTTTTATATATAATCTTAGTAAAATCCAAGAAAAGTCGGGCGTAGGAATAGTTCGCGACATAGGTATTAGGTATTGGTATTATGCAAGTGATTTGATTACGCTTGCTGCGCGTGGATGCAACACGGGCAGCGTGAGCGACGTCAGCGGCCACGGAGAACTGCGTAGATAAGCGGATTATGCATTACGAGATTATTATGGAACGTGCCAACAGGGTACAAAAAATGTAATAGTTGATAGTTGCTGATTTCATCAATTTATCGAAATCATAATTTATCATAAAATAAACTATCTACAAGCACATACAATCAAACAGCTCAATCACGTAGAGGAACCTGTGAATTGTTCTTTTTACATCGTCTCAATCAATCACCAATAATAAAAAATATCAAAATGTATCTAACATTTTTCTTTCAGTTGAACTTGGAATAGTTATATCTAGTAGAGAAATCTGAATGTAGATAGTTACGTTGTTTATCCAAGTATGTTACGTTCAAAGCAACGTCACCTTAGTGGGCGGAAAGTTTTGATATGTAGTTAATAAACAAGATATTAGAAACCGCACGTTTTCCTCAGAATTATCTCGTACAGTTGTTCGACCGTCGATAAGTAGGCATCGGCGATCATAACGATAATTAAATAGATGTTATCACCAAAAACAACTGCGTGGTGTGTTTGTGTGTACTGTGTCTGTCAACACTAGCCACATGTCTCTCGACTGCCCACTGATCCAAGAATTAAGAACGTCGACTTTCAGAAAATATTCCGTTCATTACTGAAACTTTTTTGTGTCGTAAAACTGGTGTGACGTCACGTATGTATGAGGACGACTAATGCAAATATAATTGCAGTTTGCACTGACCTGTTTGCGCTTAGACTCAAGGACTAGGCTATTAGCATATAAGTACTGAACCCGTTCAAGGAGATTGATGTCGATTAATTTTTAGAGGTTTTATAGTGATGGCGTTAAGTTATAAATAATATAATAATAGTTAATTCTTAAATGGAAAGAGATCGCAAAAAAGAAAGGTCGGGCACATCACGACGCTCAGTAGTGAGCAAACGACTGGAGGAAGAGGAGGAGGCGTTAAGTTAAAATCTTTGTTTTTCAAGTGTTTTATTCTAATTTTCCTTTGCTAGTTTAGTTAGTCTCTATTTGCCGTATAGTCTATGCGACTAATAATAGCCGCTAGTTGCAACAGTTTCGCGGCCACTGGTTCTTGGAAAGGCATAATAAAGCTAGGAGCGAGCGCATACAGCAGTAGGCGGTTCGCATCACGACATACACTGACATTACTACTGCGCACTTTTGTGCCGAACAACGCCCCCATGGGAACAGCGGAACAGAACATACCCCACAGCCTATTGTCACTGCTAATTATTCACGTTACTATGTAACTTGTCTATTAAACACGTATTAATGCGTACATTTAAATGAATGCATATGCAAATGATTCATATGAGTATGTATACAATAGATACGAATAAACTGGTGTCCACATTATGATCGAACTGAACTGCACGCAGAAAGCTGGCCAGGCCTTGCTTCGCTCTAATAGCTGTGTCCTTGCTCAAGGTCTGCAGGCTGACGTCAGACTCCTACACTCGGTAACACGAGATTTTGCATTATTTGCGCTCGTTGCTAACGAACAATATAATATTATGACAAAGCGTTGTTGCTAGATGCAACACTTTAGAGCTATAAAACTTGAATTACTATATTAAGGTAAATAATTCTTCCTGAATCTCAGATAATATTGAATTAGTTTACCGTATAGGTACTTTTAGTTCAGGGTAATTAAACATGTTTCTTTAATACAAACCTGTACAGTTGCACGTAGAAACAGGAAGTGTAATTCATTTGCAACGGCGCAACCTTTGTTCTGATGGAATGGATTGCATCATGGCGGAAAGTCCTATTGTAGGTATGCTCTTAATGAGTTTTGCTTTTTTTCCGAGGAGGGCGATGGGTACGGTGGGCAGTGGCCGGTGAGTGGTGCGCGGGAACAGGTTCCGCACGGATCACATGTGGCCAGGTCGCCGACCCCGGGTAGTCCCGCCAACCCACCAGCCGTTCTGATACCGCAACGGGAATGTCGTATTAGACGCGAAATAGAAACCACGATGCCGTTGTTAGTAAGCCTGATTAAACTTGCTGCGAACATGTTTTATTTCATGACTTAAGTAGAAAATTTAATATTTTCACGTGATGGACATATTCGGTACTGTCAGAGGAAATAATTAGTGCGGAAAGTAACAAAAAAGGTAGAGTATAAGAAATGCTACTTTCACTACACTATACACATGCTGACACAAGCAATTACTACAGTTCCATGTAGGAAACGTGGTCGTGAATGTCATGATGATTGAATAGTCACGATATTTCGCATTGAGACTGGCAAACCAACAGCAGTCCCAACCAATAGAACTGCTGCCAACGTTGTTGGCTGATGATTCAGATCGGCGACGCTGCGTCTGGGCTGGTTATTGTGTTGCACTGCATCAATAATAACTAGCATTAAGTTTGTGTAATACGGGCCTGCTTTAAATGCAATCATTTGAATCATTGCTAACTGAGTTAATCAAATATTACCCATTAAACTAAATAATGCTAATTTTGGAAAGGGACGTTTTGGTGTAACTGGCTATAAACATGTTTCAGTTAAGGTCTGATTTACCAATTTAAATCTTTTTTTTTTTCTTGAAATTATATACAGCAAATACTATACTGATGTCATTTTCTCAATTTACAGCAGGGAATGAACAAAAGATTACGTAATTAAGGAATGTAGTAGTAACGTTCGTCGCGTCTCTACCGCCCACTAACGTTTGGCTAGGCAGCCAACAATCGTGCAAGGTTACAAGCGGATATGTAACGTACAGTCGCAAATCACACTGCATATCTGCTACAATAGAAAAGCTGTTGCTAATCATCACTACATAGTATAAAACAAAGTCGCTTTCTCTGTCCCTATGTCCCTTTGTATGCTTAAATCTTTAAAACTACGCAACGGATTTTGATGCGTATTTTTAATAGATAGAGTGATTCGATTAGTACTAAATAAATCCCATTTACAGTGGATAATTTACAGACTGACAATAAAATATATGGAAAATAAAACATCAATTTCATTGTGGAAAAAGATAACTAGTGAACGTGCTGACAACGTGCTACTAACCGGCATTAAATCAAACTTCATATATGTCAGACGGACAAAGTAGAGTTATAACAATAAGAATATACGAGTACAAGATCTTAAACAACATAACATATTAGTAACTTGAACTGTCGCATACGGTAGCTCAATTTCATCTTTAAGCGGATGAAAACAATAAGCATTTGTTTTGTGGTTGTAGATGCTGAATTTAACTGTTATTGACCCATATTTTTAGTAGGACGTCTAGTGTGAATAGTCGTAACAATCGAGCTTGTAAACGTAATATAATAGTTGTGGTGGAGGTCTGTTGTGTTATAACACGGACTCAATTGTTTTCTGCGTGTGGGCGCTCGCACAAAACATAGAACGGACTTTTCTACTACGCAGTTACTATAAATAATTGTTTTCAGTGAACTGTTGTACTCTGTACTCCACAACACGTATTGAAGTTGTTTACTAGGCCACATGATTTAAAACCCCATACTCCATTTCGTAGCTAGATTTCGTAGCTGGCCTCCTACGACTTTCAGTATGGTATTTACCTATGTCATTGTGGTGAAGTTATAAATATAAAACAATGATTTCGTTTTTAAATTCATGTTCTAAAAGTGGACAAAGGCCTTCTTATTATATTTTAACATTGACAATAAGTTAGGCCGTTGCCATAATGGTGATAATTTATTAAAAACAAATTAAAAAGCTTAACATAAAATAAATAGAGCATGACACGATTGAAAACTATCTGCATCTGTCAGCGCGCTCATAAACGTATTTAAGACAATTTTACAATGCGGTTGCATAACTGGCGACCGCAGCGCTACGCCTTGACATTGCACGACACACTGAACCTGCGCACGTGGACTGTAAATCATACATATATAAATACACACACATACACGCGAATATTCGATGGTTGCATGCGGCATAAACGACGCATGCACTGATAACGACATTGGCTTCATAGTCATAGCGCGTGCAAAAGTTTAAAGCTATCCAGTTTTAGTAATACTCGAAGGGCTTATAAATAAGTACTGCGTTAGAATGACAAAAATAATAGTAATTTTGTATAAGGTCAACATGATCGAAGTTGATTTTAACGATTTCCTAAAGCGGTTTACAATTGGTATATTTAAATGCATTTTGTGGTTAAGAAACATTTGCAGAGAACTACAAATCGTATTTGTGCCATACCTGGTACCTACTATACTTAGACGGAATTTCAGATAAACAAATCAGGTTCATGAGCTTTGTTTCATAGCCTCGTTAACTTTGTTATCAAGTACAGGGCACGTGTTAGCTGGCAAACATTGTAACAGGAGATAAATAATAAAAATACCATTATGCCACTGACTTCTTATCTAATGCAGTGCAATTCGATGTACAAAGACAATACCTACTTTTAAATTTGACCTACCAGTTCTAAAATTTGTCAGAAACAGTTAGAATACATACCGCAGGTAAGATTAGATATTGTTACCAAATGCCTCGGCATTTGCAAGACTATGGGCAGTATGTCCGCGCAAGCTTTACGAAACCAGGAACAGCAATGCAGATACCTATAGCCGTGATATAATGGCATTTAGCGACGGCGAACAGGTGTCTTGTAGTTGTAGGTGAAAGTAGACTTGTACGCAATCCGGCATAATATACAAAATATAAATATCTATCGCAAGGTGACGAACGCGACAACAATGACGCGAAGTATTAAATGATAGACCTTTATGGCACAGAAATGTAGAGAGCAATATGTCTTTACCTGGATATGCGCGCAGTGAGTGACTCATGTTTCAAGTGTACATGAATCACAAGCGTTTTATGACTGTTCCCAGCATAGTTGGAATTTTAGTAATAAATGGAACAACAAAGACAACAAGGGATCATTGCCTCTGGTAACGAGTCCTTTGTGTTACTCAGGATCAGTAAATGGAATTCCTTTTGGATCTAGTTGGTTTAACCATTCATCGAGATTACTAACAAGTACCTAGATTTAGTTAATAGCTGATTCCTAGATACCTTTAATGAATATTGATAATCTGTTCTAAAATATTGTGGCCTCCGACTCATTGGAGACCGAAACTCGATGTATACTAAGTATTCAGTTTTCTACATACTAGCTTTCAAGAAATAATGTACTTACTATGTTACGGTCTAATTGAAGTTCGCACAAGTGACTGGGTACGTTCCACACGACATATCTATGTAATTTTGGTTACCGTTACATATACAAATTATTATTCTTTTAAGATGCATGACTTTAAGAGAGCAGAAACTTACCCGTTTTTTACGAGGGTGGTCATAATCCATTGCAATGCCTTCATCGCTGAAAGAACTGGAGACCGGTGGCGGCGAGGGCGTCCCGGAACGCCACGATGAGCCGGAGCTGCTGCTAGCTCCCGGGGACACCGATGATCGTCCGCCCCAACCACCTAAATATGAAAATCCCTGATAATTCGTTATGTGACATCAGTCTTTTTATAAAATGAGTACCATAATTTATTTTGGTTTCAAAAGGAAGTATCCTAGAGATCATTCGTTATCGATATACCCACATTTCCAAGTTAGTCTATGATGTCATAGCGATAGATGGCATGACTATCGCTGATCCGTAGCTATACTCTCTTACACGGTCGTCTTTTTGCATCGTTGAAGCATGTAAATCAGGTCGCCGTTGTATGAATCTTATTTTTTGAACGAAATTTCCGAAAGTCGGAACACAGTTGACATAATAATGCATGCCGCACCTGTAATAGAAGTCGAAGTCACTCAACTGACCTAACACTACTCTTAGCAATTTTGATGATATCGCTAAGCTTTAAAACGAAATGTAAATCAACAGAAGTTTCCAAAAATTTGTCGAAGATTTCTAATTTAAGCAGAGAATCAAGCAGTAGCTAACAGTATACATATTAAATACTATAAATTACAAAACGGAACTATGGCCGGCCACTTTCACTGGCAAGAACCACTATTTGCTCGCAGCACACTCACACATACATTCAACAGTGTTGGACTGAAGACGAATCGTAGTTTTATGATTTGATAGATGTGAACCGTCGCATACGGCTGCACTGTGATTGCGTAATGCAAACTCGAATGCAAGCAGCCATGGGTATAGACTGGTATAGACTATAGAGTACTGTATGGCACGATTTCATGCGTTCGAAACCCATGCCTCAATATTCAGAAGTATTAGTTGGATTGTACGGTTCAATTTATAATGCAAAGGCAGTCTTTAACTTTCATGTTGTGACTATAATTAAACAGTAAGAGGTTTCACTTGCGTAATGAGATGTATTTTTTGACATCATTTGAAAGTTTCTTTGATTAATACACCTTTTTTAACATGAGTACTAAGTTGCATACCTCCATACACCGTTCTGTATTTCATTGATTTAACTGAGTCTGTCGTAACTTACAGACGCGACGGTGGCTAATTATAAATTACAGCAAGCATGATCTTGTTTCAAAAGAAGACCGCATTTGGTTGAAGCTCATCACGAGAGCGGTATAATACCAAATACCTGTCTAGACGTTGTCTAGACAGCTGTCTAGACGATTTCGATAATTTCCAGCTTTTCACTAAACATAACCTGGGTAAAATGTCCAGCCATCCCTTAATTTTGTAATAGTAGTAGATTATCAAAAACTTTATGAAATGATAATGATTCTGCATCTCGTGATATTGCATAAAAGCAAAAGACTCAAGATTTAAACTTACAAGAAAATTAAGGTCTTGTGTGAGTTTATTAAATAGCAAACAGAAAGCAGCATTATGTAAATGGTCATTATTCGACGTGGTTTGATGTGTAATATAATATGCGTGACGTAAAAGTGAGATAGCAACAACAGTTAGTACGTCATGGTCAGTACAGCTCTGTATTTGCATAAGATAGCTGGTGGATATGACACACTTGGCAAATAGTTGCGCAAAATTGTCTGCTCTAATTTTTATCAAGGAAAAACCTTTTTGTGCAAATTTAAAGCCGATTGCAGTGATTGCTATCTACCGTTCAGTATAATTTTCCTCTGTGGCGTGTATGTAGTGTAACCTCAGTGTGCGATGGTCTGTCTTCGGAAGAGACTTACTCGGGCGAGGCGAGTTGGGCGAGCAGCTGAGCGACATCAGGACCAGCGCAGCGTTGCATTCGTTCATCTGCTCGTCACGTTCGCCGAAACCCAAGTCGCAGGAGCTGCTTGGCCCGCGTTTGCGTGATCTACAAACATAAAGTTAACTTTAAAGTTACTTATTTAGTGTAATCCAACAGTATTTATTTAAATCTGTCAATAAATAATTTAACAGCCGAAAGACAAAATATAATTGTAGTTATGTGTTATAAGAATTTTATATAGTTAACCAGTAAATTACGCTTTTGATAGATAGGTGTCTGGAAAGCTTACTCGAAAGTAATGCACGATTATTTCAAGCTAAATATGTTATGCATTTATTTAAATCTATTAAACTTTGAGCTACAATAACTGTATAAGTAAAGTAAATGACATTAAGCCATTAGTATTCTCTGCCAGTCAACCTTTAAAATATATTGACAAGTAATAAAATATATATTTTTGGACTCAGACTATCAACCCAGTGACCGCACGTCTAGGTAGGTCCGATATCATGCAAATAATTACAAAGGAACGACAGTTTACTACCCACCTACCATTGTGGCTTAGTCTAGCGAGGAATCAATATTTCTACGAACGATTTACTTTTCCCCGAAAAATCAATAAAAGTGTGAGGCAGTTCGGTTCTTTCAAAGTGCATAGACTTCATGCACCCTTCGACCTACATTGAATGTAATTCAGCCGCCCTTCATGTCTGATACAGATCAACAAGTCTAGACCGGTTTATTGACCTTTGTATCAAGTTCGAGAGATGAATTTGGAGGCTCAGGGGTTGAAGGGTGAGTGGCGGGTGGCGCGGGGTATTACGCAACTGGCGGCGACCCACAAACGCAGACATTTCATGAGTTGCTAGGACGAGCCAACGATCTTGTGTAGGCTGATCACCCCGCACCACCTTCACAAGGAGAGGCGTTCACCTTCGACATGACCGCCTGTAGAACTACCGACGAGGTCGTGCCAAGTTGTTACAAATGTCAATGATAGATTTCTACTGACTAATGAGTATTAAAAGGTACAAAGGGCAAGATCACCCAAATTTCAAAATAGCAGTAGGGAAAATTACAGACAAAAGTATGTTTATTTGTAGGTAACTAGCTTTAGCCCGCGGCTTTGCCCACGGGAACAGTGCTTTTTCCGGGATGAAAGGTACCCTATGTCCTTCTCCTAGCTATGTATATGCGAAATTTCAGGAAGGTTGGTTCAATAGATAGGGCGTGAAGAGTAAACAAACAAACAAATATACAAAGTCACTTTCGCTTTATATCTAACTAGCGACCCGCCCCGGCTTCGCATGGGCATAAAAACCTTCCTCTTGAATCACTATCTATTTAATAAAACCGCATCAAAATCTGTTGCATAGTTTAAAAGCATACAAAGGGATATAGGGACAGAGAAAGCGACTTTGTTTTAAACTATGTAGTGATAGTGATATTAGTCGTATTAGCACTTTTGTTTAATAATCTACGATAAAAGTCTGCCTACAAGTCCTATAATGTAGAGCAGGACCCCGTAACGTAATTCAATGAAATAAAACAAATATAAGTATGTACCTAAATTTACAGTAATATTGTAGTCCTCAGGCTTAAAATGATTTATGATTCAAAAAACAAAACAAGGTGAAGATGAGGGCGGTCACCCAGGTGTAATACACAAGGTGCCATTCAACAAAAGAGAAGCAAGAAGCATTATTTACGTGGATGACATCTAACTATACAATACATGAAATGCAATACTCAATGTCAAAGCACTGGAGAGTTACCTATAGAAGCCAATGACTGCAACGACGTATGAATATCTTTATAGAGGCGTATCAAAAATAAACAACTACGTAAAAAAGACATGTGCCGTGGACACTTTATTTGAATTGGTTTTACGTAATAGATTTGTTTAAGTCTTATTTGCTTAAATTCAACAAGTGTATCTCGGGATTATAACCATTCAAAATTATCTTTACTTTCAACAAATAAAAAACGACTTATGTATGCGACTTATGTATGCGTGTCTTGAATTAAAAAAAATGTGCTGGTTGTATAGGATTGTTTCAATCAAGTGCCAAGCTTGTTCACAGTACCACAGAATAGAAAATAGTACTAACGTAGCAGTACCCACATAGCCAACCTGTGAAGTTACTTTTGTTCATTGATTCGAGCTAAGCTACTGGCATTGAATATTGTATTTTAATAATTCTTAAGAAAATTTCGTCTTATTATTTGAACAGTAACCTTGAGACGATAAAATTGGCGTGTAATTAAGGAAGGAGGTAAATAGCCGGGGAAGAAGCTGAAATTTTCTAGATTCTGTCAGACCAGGCGTCCTTGTCAGGGGGCGGCTTAGGTCGCGGAGAACATTGACTTCACAAGGATCGCCGACCGGGCGAATAGGTTGACGACACCGACGCATTTCGTTTGTGCAACGAAACATCGATTTATAGATGATATGGTGGCGGAATCGCATATAGGTACATGTATTTTAAAACCGTGCCGGTTCCATCTTGTATGATTTTAAAATTTACAACATAGTTGCCTGAAAAGTCGACGACGTAAAAGAAAATGCCAAATACTAGATGAAAAAAATAGTCGATATTCGCGTAATAGACGTTTTGTTTAATAGCTAGTCCACAAATTGTTTTTGCTTCATCCGTCAAGACCATATTCCTACCACGACCATTCCTACCACGTCCTCGATGATATTCATACTAGAAATGTGTTGCTATCATTTCTAAAATATCAATATGACGCTATCACTACATATCACAAGTATAACACTGACTGGCGTCATTATTAGCTCGTACATGCACTGTCCAAGCTCAGGAAATCCGAATCAAAGATATGCGTCGTGGCATCGTCACATAAAATAACAGAGTGACGTAACATCCTCAATCAATTGACGTAACCGTGTAGCGAAAACGTTGCTACATTAGTCACACAGCACAGCGCTTCGTTACATTTTTTTGCAATGGCGGCTCTCGAACTGATCGAGATGGTTCATAAATTGATTTGCAGTCATAACCAATTTGAATGGTCAAAGTAAAGTTAGGCTGTGCGGTTCCAGATCGTTTCGCTACGGTCGCCTGCAGAACTGCGGCTGTGTACACTTGCCTACGCTTGAACATACGATCTAGTTTCAAAGGTAAAGGTATAATATGCAATGAAAATCTTTATGTCGCAGTAGTACGGTTCGTATTGCAATAAAATTGGTTAGCTTGATATGCTGATGTCGGTACTGGCGTAACATTGAGAACGACCTTGCTGCCTGTTGCCGGCTGCCGCACCAACACTGATAACTGCTATATTGTTTATACTATGTATGATATTGTGAAACCAAGGACATTATCGTTGCATTAAAACATTTTCACTTTCTTTTTCATAACTTGTGTATTTGACGCGATTTTGTCGGCCTTAATTTATTTGTTTAGCAACGGTATCCGTTCTATCTTGTATGTGTCATACTGTTTCTCGTACTTCCATATACTTTAGATGAGTATCTACGTCATAAAAAATTCGAGGCCAATAAACAAGTTTGTCAACAAAAAGCATCAAGCATGTGTCTCACACTTATATAACAATCGCTTCCTATTCGCTATTTAAATCTCGTCAATTATTTTAATTATGTCAATTACGAAAATTTTATGTCACACGAAAATTTATTGGCACATTTTCCTAATAATTTGCGTTAATGTCATTGTAACAAACACACTTTATAAGAGTTTCAAGCCAACGTAATTTTTTGCCATGTTGATGTAGGTCGCGGTCGCGCTGTGCAATTTTTCGGAGCTATAAAAACGAGATCCGGTCACCGCTGTGATTTAGCGAATGCGTCGGCTCCCTTGGAACTGATGAAGTCATCGCTGAACATAGAGAAAATTCTACTTATATAGAAATTGTAAGGTTCGATTTATAGAATAGCACTGTAATGAATAGGCCGCGGTTCGGCATCTGTGGCTTATTGGAGAGCTACAGGAAACAAGCTCACTATTGTCAATGTCTATTATTATTATGGTTAATTATAAAAATTATATTTACATTGTTGGAGGATCTAGTTCTATCAGCTCTCTCTTATCAGATTTTGGAAATAATTTGACGACGCAAAGTAAGGTTTAGCAAATTATTGTTAATTGCTCTAAACTTATGACAACATAAAATATAGCAATACTTAACAAAAGATTTATACTTTTGACTGGGTTGAGGTGACCTACAGCTGAAGAGCGTCGAACATTAGTACTTGTCAAGATGGCGATTCAGCTTACTGCGATCAACCCGTCATTAGTTAACCACGAGTGGTTTCATTCTAAGAAACACGATGAATTACAGTTTTTGCGCCTTCGCCTGGGGGATTAACCTGCGCTTAAGGTAGGGCGATCCAAAGTCAATTCTGGTGGTTGCAGCGAGTGACGAGGTTGCTTATTTAAAACCCAGGATGATCAGGCTTTGCAAAGATTTAAGGGAAAACGATAATGAAAGCTAGTTTGATTACAGTTACTCTTAATAACCTTAAAAATTGTATATCAAATGAAAGCTAAAGCATGATAACTTATTTAACTTTTATTTTCTTGTACCTTTTATTTTAGAAATAAGTATGCTTATTTATATTTTGGTCAGGAAATAAGAACTTCTCCATCTTGAAAATATATTCCAGTACATTAAGTGAAACTTAATAGGAATGTTCAGATTTTATATGCATAACATCGCTGCTAAATAGTTTGCATAATATTGAATACAATAATTGTTGTAACACTTTCTCTGGAAGGCGGCATACTTGCGTTGCACCTGCCAAATGAGATAACGGGCCAGCACAGCACCAACGAAAGCAAATGTACGTCGACGTGAAAGTGCCTCCACGCCCCACCGCTGGCGTGCCTGAGCGCGCCTTCTCTTTGCACGTTGCGCAAACCAATGCGGAATGTAAGCTAATGTTGTTCATCAAGAGTCCTAACAAACCAGATTTGTGGACTTCTGTTTTAAAACAAATTGGAATTGTCAATTGTACTATAATAGTTAGCGTTCACAATACAACAGACGTAGCAAAACTCAAAATGCTATCAATAGATTAAGTGTACTTATAATTTTGAACTGTATACGAGTAGGTAGTTTTGGAATATGCGGCGTATAGCTTTAGAATCAAGTTTAGTATTAAACGCATGCCTTATATAAGCTTTCTAAAAAATAATTGAAAGCACGCCTTACAATGGATAAGTTTGATCCGGTGTAAGACCTGTTGACATTGAGTTGCGAATGACCGGCAAGGTAACACACGTCAAAGAGGTTCGTGCGGCTCTCCGCATATTGCGACATAAGAATGCGGGACGTGGTGTTGCCCTACTGCCCGATAAAGGAACTGAATATCTGATGACGCCAATTTCTACTCAATATTCAATTCCCAATATTTTTTCTACAGCTTTTAATATATCAACGATATAATATCCATATCCATACTAATCCATACTTCCATACTAATATTATAAACGCGAAAGTCTGTCTGTCTGTCACCTCTTCACGGCTAAACTGCTGGACCGATTGTGATGAAATTTGGTAGGGATGTAGTTAACGATCTGAGGTCAAACATAGGCTACTTTTGGGCGCGATATAACCGAGTCCCACGCGGGGCGAAGCTGCGGGGAATAGCTAGTATGATATATACAAATTAATCTAAATGAAAGTGGAAAAAGCTAACTTATAATGCATTTGACTAGACTAAAAATCCCGTGACCGAAATGAAGATGATTATTCAAAAGCAATCAAAGTAATTAAGTAACTATTACAGTTTTATTCATCCGATCATGTATGTATAATATACTACTTACTAGTGGATATCAATGTACGAGTATGCGATGCTTCTCTACGAGTAGTGTGAGTTGTTCCATTTTGAAACTAGGTCACTGTGTCACGTAGCGCCCGCGCCAAGTATTAGCCAAATGTGAAGACGACTTGCATTTTGGTGATTTGTTTCACAAGCACAACTATCATGTCATAGGGAAACTCAATTATTTCGTCTGGTTCATCGTAAAACTCGTTAAAAAATTGTATCTTATTTGATCTCAATTCAATTGATATATTTCTCAAAACAGAATCTGTCAATGCTGTTGAAATCCTTTAAATCAAAAGAAAACGTTGGTAAACTTTCACTTCCATGGTTGAGGTCCAAGTTGAGTTGCGAATTCACTACAATCACGAATTCATTTTCTGATAGTAATAATCTTAAAATATATTTGACATAAATTTTTCCCGTAACTGAATAAAGTATTATATACAAATTCATACAATCATGCTCTGGCTGCTTTACCCATCTTTGACCGCGGCATGACTTTAAATGTGAAACGGGTTTTCTGCAACGTTTCAAATATCAACCACTGGCTCTTAATTTAAAATTACTATTATAATGGCTTTTGTCAATATTTTGTTTTCTTCATTATTGTGAAATAATTGCACCTTGGGTGTAACTATTCCGTAACTATAGCTATATTTTATATATAGGTTACAAATTATTATCTATACTTAATGGTAAACCATTAGGCAGTTTTTTACTTTCATACATCGAGGTAACGGAAACTAGTCATAGAGTGTTAGATGCATCGTTATTATGGCGATTTGTGAAAAGATTACCCTCTCCGGTTTCGGCGCTTATTGTGAAATTTGGAGTGCTGAGGTCTCGCCTCTCACCGCCATCACGATGAAAAGTGAAACCGGCGAGTCGCGAGTCACGTCGCAGCAGGCGTTGATGCCGTTTGTTCCGGTTTCATTGCAGTACATTATGTTCTTGATTAATTTTCAACTCCAATGTTGCAACTATCACGACTAGATCTTTAATAGTCTTTAGCTTCATTCTACCTTTAATATCTAGGCTATCAAATCGGTATAAAACTTACGCATTACGACCATTGTTACGTTTAATGGTTAGTTTCTCGTAGACTTATCAGTATAAATCTGGTGGAATTTTTTAATCGCTCTCAGTATTGCATTGTCTGTCCCTGCTAGGGCGAGGGGCCCGCGGTGCGGGCGGCGGGATCGGGCCGTAGAATGTAGGCAAGTGTGACAAGGACACGCCCGTACCTCGCTAACACTTCCATCCAGTTTCTAACGTGTTCGCTGCGCATTTCGCAACGCTCGCCCGCGCCCGGCCCCACTTCGCCGATGCACGCTCGTGAGCGATTACACCTACAAGGTAACCCAACAATAAGCGATACGTTGCACACGATCATGAACTAATCTTGCTATTCTCAGAGCTCAGAGATTTCGATTTTGATTCTTAGGCGTCAGTTTTTAGTTTGGGAAGATTATTTATCTATACCGTACCGTTTATTATAGAAGTTTATGATTTATAAACATAACATTGACATATTGAAATAAAATGGACATCAATTTTTACCCTGTAATTATTCCCTTATAATAGATGATTATGTGCCTCTTGGAAAACCCACATTGCCCATCAAGTTGCAAACTGAGATTAGAAATGCGCGGCCTTCCTCGTCGCTCACGGCGACTGCACGAGGTGAGCCACTATCTCAAGGCAAAACGGTGTCGAGATTTGATAACTAATTAAAAACTATTCCATCAATACTAAAACTACTGGAGTCGTGACTCTACTGCTCTACATTCAGAAGACTTTTTCTTTCATATTACTATAGATTATGACTATTATGATTGAACGTTGTATAACTTTATCACATTAACATATATGATTCCAATATAGCGTGTTGTTGCGATGGTAAATCACATTGCTTCGGCTCGCT
This sequence comes from Apomyelois bistriatella, assembly GCA_947044815.1. NCBI lineage: Eukaryota > Metazoa > Arthropoda > Insecta > Lepidoptera > Pyralidae > Apomyelois > Apomyelois bistriatella. The sequence goes on from OX345691.1 coordinate 6,765,855, forward strand.
ATTGCAGGTAGTTACTCCTAAACGTATAATTACGCACGTTTCATGAGCTCGCTTTCAGTTTAAATTCCGATCGCATTTGGTGCAAATACATTCTAAAGTTTTTGAATTTACTGGTATAACAAGATATTTTGAAAAAGAACCATTAACACCTATAAGAGTAAAATACCAGCAACAAGCAAACCGACACTGGTGACAGACTCCACTCTCCATACTACATCATCTTCTTGTCTTTTCAAATCTTACAGCAACGCCTGGTTTGGTTCAACATAATTCAGTTCTTTGCACGGACATCGTAAAATACGACAAGGAAATTTACGGAATTTTGAATCTTGAAGATGCCTCTTTTATATATTGTTCTAGCCTAATAAAATTGAGAATACGTAATCAAAAAGCCAGTTATTAAAACTGGATGTACAGATTATTTTTTTTTTGCCTGTCTAGGAAAACATGTTATTGTTTCAATTATTACCCTTGCATGTGATGTGCTGGTACTTCAATGGTGGCGGAGATGCGGCGACGGTCGCCTGCCATGTCTGCCAGCCTAGCAAAGTCTGTATCCACATCGGCCAGTCTTGCAGACTTGCGCGACTCCAGTAACCTCACTTCATCTAATCTTTTCTTCAGCTCAATCCGGGCCTGAGGACAAAGAAACAAAGATACAGCATACCCAGGTGATAAAACAGATACCAAAATTATTACTCATTTATGTGATAATTAAATCAGAATAGCGTAATTAAAACATAGTGATTGATATTATGACACAAGGGAGCTCTACATAGTTTTCTGCGTTTAAAGTTAGCACGGCAATCCTTCGAAGTCAGCTAGAACTTTTTAAATAAATTGTGATTTTAAGAAACTTGTTTCTAGTTTGATCGGAATTCAGCTTATGGAATGTGTAACTATTAATTTAGCAGAATTACCACAGAATTAGTAATATGGCATTGCTGACGTTAGTTAAAGTTATTATATTAGATATATATATTAGATTTAAAACGTGAATTAGAGTATAAAGCGCGTTTAATAAACATATAATTTACTTTAAACAGTGAAGAGTTAATTGACTTAATGTATTTTGCAATTTACTGTAACCCACAAGCATGAGTACGTAATATGCAGTAGTGGGTGTGAGCACGAGATCAATATGTCGACCTTCGAGCGGACCGTGGTTGAGTGGTCATGACGTCACGACCGGGTGCCGGCTGCAACTGGAGCGAGATCAAACGACGCGTTCCATGTCACCAACTGCCAGCCGTGCATGCTGCTGAGCTGGACTCTCGCACTTGAAACTAATCATAACTAGTTTAGGAACTGCTTTGTCATGAAATTATAAGGCGTAACATGATTTTGCTGGTGCGTTTTAGTTTTGTGGAATTGTAAAAAAAATAACACAATTTTTTTCATAAAAAAATATTGTAAAATTTGATTTCATACGGACGCGATATGTAAAGAGCTTTGATGTATAGTATAGAGCTAGTTAAGAACCATCATTTTGGTTTGTTTTGCAGTGACTTGTAGATGTAGAAATGAGACCTAAACGTTGACCATTCATTGATATTACTGGTACATTTGACGTAATGATTACCTTGCTCAATATATAGTAACAAAGTTGAAACAGGATATTATAAATCTTTGAACAACTACATAGAGGAGATCAAGTCCCATGTGTGGTGTTATAACACTTATAACTGCAATGCCGCGAATGTTTATCGCCTTCATACGAGTCACATTGTATTTCCGCATTACGGTTGCTCTAAGGTCAGCATTACTTCTTTTACTCAATTCCTAATCTGTAGAACGAATATATTTTTTTATTTAAACAGCATATTTTATGCTTATGCAGCACAAGATTTCAATGTGCCAATTCACTTGTAGGTACGTAGAGATTCGCTAATTCATTGCGTTTTGAGTAATAATTATTCGCAAACATAGTTTCGCGCTAGGAAAACGTTGTTAAAAAGTTTAATTATGTAGTCAAATATTTTCAAAACCGTGACTTGTGCTGTTGACACAAGAACTATACGAGGACATTGCTGAAAGGTCTTCATTAGCGAATCAGGGTCATGCCAGAAATGGTAGTCAGGGCTGACATTGGCAGTATAATGAATATCTGTCGGCGTGATTAGTGTTAGGAGAAACGAATATTAACAACCCTAACGACCTCACGAAAATAATACAATTTCTAATAACTTTCTCCTCATTTGGAGTTGGTACTAATATTTTCAATAAATTACGCAATTATATTTAAAGAAAAAATAAGACTCGTTACTGATGGAAGTCTTTTAACCTCGTTAGCCAAACGTGTTCAATGACCTATTCAGAAAATCATTAGCCTGAATGCGGTAGGTCATTCAAATGGATATTCTAAGCCTTAAGCTATTTCAAGAGCACAAGTGTAAGTGTGTGTGTGTATAGTTGATGTATTAATGGACTTTCTTTTATAAGAAGGGAAAAAGTATACCTATATGTATTAAGTTATTTACAAATATATAGACTAACTAGCTGTTCCCCGCGGCTTCGCCCCGCGTGGGACTCAGGTTCTATCGCGCCCAAAAGTAGCCTATGTTTGACCTCAGGTCGTTAACTACATCCACATCAAATTTCATCACAATCGGTCCAGCAGTTTAGCCGTGAAGAGGTGACAGACAGACAGACAGACAGACAGACTTTCGCATTTATAATATTAGTATGGATACTAGTTAGCACTATAATTAAGTTCACGTGTCGCTCTAATGGGAAATGGCAAAAACCTTAAATTAAATGTAGCTAAATGACAACACTTGAGAATCTGAGGAGGAACACTTTTGGGAATGTCGAGAAAAAATGCTCCTAAAAGATAGCCTGATCCCCAAAATTCCAAAACTAAGTATTTTACTTTTTCTACTTTCTGATAGTCAGACATTGATAGCTTTCGCAAGCCGTGACTACAAAATCCTCCTGTCGATTGTCAGCTGACAACTACAACTTCCTAATGGCTTGTCCAAGGTAGGTAGAGGCGGCGGGTGCGGCTCAACGTACTACAAGCGCTGGCGCAGAGGCTGATCACTTCATACTTTCACTTTTAAGCGATTTCGTGCGAGTGTCGACCGCTGACGACGCACCGAGCACCGGAACAATGAAAGTTGTTTTAATGAATGTCTCTGAATTCACAACATTAACCTTGTTTAGATACAATAAAGAGTTACCAAGAACAATTAAACATTTTCTCGAAGTATTTAAAAAAAAATGACAACGATCTGGTTGCTTGCTTGCTTTACGAGTGGGATGCAAAAACCGTTTACAACCTAGTTGATCAGATTTTAAATTCTGACTTTAAGTGGTTATTCTAAATACTAATAACCTCGGAATCAGCACGAAAACTTAAGGACACCGTGAAGTCGTGTCTACAAAGGCTATTTGATGTTTGCACGTGCAGTAAGGTGGGCTGTATTGCAAATAGTTTGAGTAGTATTCATATGTGTGCTTTCGGGAGGTAGGTATGCGGAAACAATTAACATCTGGGCTTTACATAATACTGTTTACATAAATTGTAAACAAACTGCAACATATAATGCAGTATATAATAAAGTGTACAAATACTGAATTTGTCGTGCTATTCAGAAATAGCTCAAGGGACCTCGGCTCGAGGTCAATCTAGTCTAGTTCCGCTATGCAGCTCATTTGCAGCTTGCTGTTATGTAAAAGGCCTAAATGTTGCACAATTGCTTTATTAGATGGCGAAAGAGTCGATCAAATGCCGGCGAAAGTCACCCAGTGACTTTGACACGATAACACCGCGTAATGTACGTTCGTTATATGCTTAGATCATTTATTCTCGTTATATGGTTAGGCATTAGACATGTTAGATAAATGTATGATATATCTCTCACCAATAACTACAATATTAGTACGTATATAGGTATTTTCGGTAACTTCTTAAGTTAGTAATATGATATTCTTATATGGTACTTTCCTCTTGAATAAAAAAATAAATAAATATATAAGTCACACAGATCAAGTGAATCACTCTATTTATTAAAAAAAACCGCATCAAAATCCGTTGCGTAGTTTTAAAGATTTAAGCATACATAGGGACAGAGAAGGCGACTTTGTTTTATATATATGTAGTGATGATAGTGATTTAGTTTATTCGTATCGCTCAAAAACTCGGCTAAAGTAAAAATTTTGAACCATTATAATAAATTGGGGACAATTTTAAAGTATTATGGCAGTGACTGTGTAATATGAAAATGAGGTTCACGGTCATTAGAAATAATTGTCGCATTGTTGGAGCTCGAACTGTCATTAAGGAATCTACACAAACATAACAACTTTTATGATACTTGTTATATTTGACGAACAACAAGAATTTGACGATATTGATGCAATTAAAATAACATTAACAAATAGTTGCTTTATTAATTGTAACATTTTTTTTTATATATTTGTTGTTTGCACTGTCTTTTTACATTTGTTAGTACTAACCTTCCTTCTTTTTTACTTTGTAGAAAAATAGTTCTGAGTTAGGTACAGCAAACTATTGAAACCATATTCAAGAAAAGATATATGTATGCCAAGCCGAGCCTTAAGCCTATTGTATTACTAAGATTGTCAGATGACCAAACGGCCAACGCTGGATGCAGGGATTCCAACCGGTCATACTAGAAATCTTTGGGGGAGATGTCTAGCAGTAGACAACCTGCGGCTGAAATGATGATAATGGGATGTCAAGCAATAGCAAGGAACAAAAGAGTTATCCAAATAGATAATATTCAAGTTTAAATTGAAAATTATGATTTTTCAATAGATCGAGTTTGTAGTGTGTAAGAAAGAGGTTCCCGAGGTGACGGCAGTCGGATGCATTGCGAAAGCCTAGCCCGCTCTACTGCGCATCGATGTTGCTGCGCCAAACTGATTATCCATGCTCGTAATGTGTTGAAATGTTACATTACTGATGATTTGAAGCAACTAACAATCCTTTCAAGACAACCTTTTCGTAGCAAAGACGCCCAATCTAAAGCAGGAAATAATGATGAAATGAAATTTTAGACTTTTTTTAAAGAGATAAATACGTGAATCGTGCGTGGTTACCAAAAACAACAAATATATAGAAGAAGCTTTGGTGATGACATTTAGTTAAAAGTTTTTGAATATTGTTAAAATTGAAATAGGGACAGATATGTGTTTTAATAAAATAATTGTAATTGTACTTAATAAAAATCCTTATATATTTTATTCATTAATTCAATGTCACACAAGGTAACCCATCAATTGTTTCACATTAGAAAAGTAAAGTTGCAACTTGTAATCATTCAAATGTTTTTTTGGTGGCTGAAAATAAATTTGTATGACGGATCGTGCGTGACATTCCCGCAATCAACCCTTGGTGTCAACATTATTAACTAGGATTTGCTAATAGAATGGATGAGAAGGGTCCACAGAATAAATAATTCACCGTTAAAACAGGTACCAGTCCTTGTTGCTTGGGGCCAGGTCGTTGTACATGGAGGTGATACGTATATTGCTCTTTTATCGGTCATTGAGGACAATCTCAGAGGACAATGCACTTGGATTCCTTTTACCTACCTTGAAACGTAAAACTGTTAGATAAATTTACAAATAAAACTGTAATACAAAAGACCAGCAGTTTTATAAGATTTAAAAATTCCTAATAAGGTTCAACTTTCGTGAGCATCGCACGATATACAAAAGTGACCTTTCGTAATATAAAACTTCTGATATGGGTATAAAGCCCGATAGCCACCCATTATTCCTCTATTAGATATTCAGTGAGGTTGCATTGGAGTCACGTAGACACGCATGCATAAGCAATTCGGCGGTCGAGCATTCGTGCACCAGTAAATAGGTCAATAGCTAGTCGGCAAGCGGCCTATTGTTACACTGTATTTAGGACTCGCTCGGCCATTCTATTATTTGAAACAAATTAATAACGGAAGTAAATCGCAGCAATTAGTCAGATCCTTAGTCAGAAGGTTCTAAAATAAGGATGCTCTATATTTATATTAATTGGCTAGTTTTTCGTTCTAAAGTCTGAATGGCAGATTCAATCGGTATTTTATGTGATGCTAAAATTAAATATTTACAAAGTTAAATATCGTTTCAAATAGCTGGCTGTTCACCTAAAGTTAACTGATATTTACGCATTTGAATGTCATTGAGGTGGGAACGCGCGTGGGCGGATAGCTTCAGTGCAGTGCACGTGTTTGCTAATTATGCCGGCTATAACTACTGCTGCGTCCCTGGGCTTCGCGGAGAGCCGCTTGACAACTAAAAAAATAATAATAACTACCTACATCTTCGAATAGATCTTAGCATTGGCGTGTTCTTGAATGCAAATGAAAACAGTTGCGGTTTCAATAACTGATCCAATGTACATGTACTAAGATATTCGATATTTGTGTCAAGACTAAACATTTACTTTGCTGTTGTGGCCAATTAAAAAAAGGTTCAGTAGTAGTAGGGCTTTCAATGAGAAATACACCAAGCTATGTTTAGCTTGGACTTACTGTGACGGAGACTTCGCAAAACTTACGCGACCTACTTCACTATCGTAACATTAAGCAATTAATATTTCGTAACCGGCAGTACCTACGTATAAACAAGACTTCGCAGTTCGTTTTTCTAACTCTTGTGTTACACACAGAATAAAATAAATGATTATACAAAACTGTAATAATAATATTGCACTAATGTCTAAACTCGATTAGCATGGTCGATTGTATATGTAGCATCCGATCGGAAACAAACGGTTAAATTGACTAGTGAATTGGCACGAAGACCTTGTTCGGTTAACGAATTCTAAGTACAGATTGCTAAGCGGATGTGGCCGAAGAGGGCACGCAAGCCTCTGCCGCCAAGCTCTGCGCTGGCGGCGGCGCGCCCCCACTGCAAGTGCCAACCTTGCCCCAAAAATCCGTGACCCACATTTTACACGTCAAAATGCAGCCAGTGTTTTTATTACAGCCATTCTCCTTGAAACCAACCATTTCATTCTTTGGATACTCTACTTGGAAAATCTATTTACTCGTAATCGTTTTTGCTGTATTTAGATTGACGCGGGTATGAAATTCAATGTGAACTGCGAAGTGGAGACATTTGCTGCCGCCACCAATTGAGTCATCAATGATTCCAGTTATTATGCGAAGTACCTAGGGTTTAGTGGAAATGTAAAGTGGGTCTGGTAGGTCAGCGTAGCGCCATCGATTGAACAGGACGAACTAGGCGGCGCCCCAGTTGGCGCGCGGCTTGGCCTCGGGTCGCGATCCTAGCATCTAGGCGCCCTGCATTTGGAGCCCGGCTAACCTCCTTGTGCTATTTAGGGATATTTGAACGGTCACCGGTATATAAATTTATAACGAAAAAACTGCGTTTATTTATTATTTAACTAAACTGTCACTTAAAACTTTGCAAAACTTTTCTTAACTCTGTAAGCATAAAAAAAACTCGTAGCCGCTTTTTTCCTTATGTTGCTTATAATATTATGTCCGCTAATTGCATAAGTTTCAGATTGTTACTTGTAGAAGTCATTATTCAATAAGATAAAAACTTATTCTATATATTTATACGAAAAAGTCATTTTGCTCAATGATTAGCAAGCGGTTGCGACTTATTTTGGCAATGACTTTGATGTCGAAATGTAAGACCAATTTAAAAGGCACAATAAATTCAGTCAGCCATGTAGGTCAACGTCAGTCGTCGTCGTCAGGAAATTAATATTGCATCGCTTCGACGATGGTGCAAGAGATCACGCTTATCTATTACTCTGTCAAACAAACTACGCAGTGGTTTCAATTTAGTACGGGTGACGTCACGGAGAGTTGAGCGAAATTATTCTGCGATCGACGTCACCATGCGTCGGCGGGAGCTAGGTATTCCGCGTAGGCGCGACGCGGTGATGACGTCATGGGGAAAATGGCGTACCGGGAGCCCTCCGACGGCCGGCGCGGGCGGCGTGTGGGCGGCGCGTAACATTCTCGTAGCTCTTTTGCACGTAAATAAAATTACCGGCGTTCATCTTACGTAATTGAACGTGAAATCTGCACAAGGACACGTGCCGTTTCGACACTTCACCAGCCGTGATGCCATAATCGCATCGTTTACGTGCGACGCTTAGAAAAGTGAGCGTTTCACCTTGAGATGTTTACAAGCGTAGTTGCCTCTCTATTCTTAGATATCGAAATAGCAGTATATGTGTCGGAAGGCGCGAGAGAACAGCACGCAGGCGTCATGACCCAGCCTGACCCAAAAACAGATTCCGACCCGCCGCCGCACCCCGGCTTGCCGGTTGATAACGGATACGGGAACCTGTTCGTTCGTATTGCCATTGCTCCACACAGACGCAATGTGCGACATACGCACTGCACCCGATGACACAAACATACCGTTGTCTAGTACTTAAGTGAGTAGTTTCAATCACAGGGCTGCAAATTCTTAAAGAGATGCAGATTTCCTATAAACAAGTTGAATTATAAAAACAATTCTTTGAACGATGTCTGCAATAAGCAGGATTAGCCAAACATCCTTTTCAACATTCACAAAAGGGTATTAAACGTTTTCCTGGAAGAAACATGAAAGGTCTAATCCGTCTTGCGCTTGTTAATTACGGATAAAGAGAACATAAGGAAAACACAAGTGGAGGTCGAGTTTCGAATACGGGCTATGCGTCGTTGCTGGTTCAATATCAGCGATTCTGGGTCAGTGGGTCACCGGGCCGGGGCGGCCGCGGCTCGCGCCCCGCCATGGGCTACGCTTGCAATTAAACGACTCACTTATATACACATCACACATCTTAACTCACATTTGCATGTGTGACATTCGCTGAATGAGCTCAACGTGGTAAATTATACTGTAGTCTTCCGTCTTACACTGTACACATCTTTAGTCCATTGTCATTTCGACTATTTAAACTAGTAACAAAATGAATAGAACGACCTTCGCTTTCGAGAACCAAGTTACTTGTTAACACGTAACCATCATTGTTCTGAAGCGTCAATGTTTTCGTGAATGCCGTCTGCAATTTAAACAGGAAGGATGTTTTGCTGTCGTAAGTGTTGTAATGTGTGACAGCCGCCCACGCGTGGTAACGGTCGCCGTGTGTTACTGTTACTTCGGCTCCAACTCAAACCAAACGAGTAATTTTATCTTGTTGACTCAGAGACGAAGCGTTATGCCAAAACTCATACGACTAAATCTAATTTCAACAACAAACTTGCAAGCAATATTAAACAACGTATATTTATTTATTAACTTATATTAGTGTATCAAAGCGATCCAAAATTTTTTCACATTATTATCCAATGCAAATTAAAATAAAGATTCCCATTTGGATCTACCAACTGTTGAAAAAAGAGTAGGTATTCAATCATTTAGCTATTCCAAGGCGAGGGCAATGAGGTCACCCACAAAGGGACGACCTTGCCTTCGCTGGCTTGTGGGAGGACTACTACTGTGTTCTCGGCAAAAATATATCAAGGTCCGTGAAGTCTAGAGAGATTCACGTTCTAACGCACAATAAATTAAGAATGTAGTAGTAAATTTCATTTTTATTGATTTTTTACGAAGCATAGTAAAAAAAGGAATGTAGGTACTTAATAGAAATAGAGTCTGACAAAAACGCCTTTTTGACATCATTAAATGGTCAATCAACTTGCTACTTTGTGCGCAATTTAGGTCAAAAACATTAACTAAACTATTTTTGAAGAGCGTACATGGTTACAGAATGCTACAAGTTATTTTGATTTACCATTTTATTTTGTGTTCAAAAATGGTTTACAGATAAATAGTTACTTCGACATTCACAGGTATAAAGAATGTATCTCGGAAAAAATTACTTTCATTAAGGTCAAAAGTATAATTTTAAATCTTTATAATTTTATTTTTATTTCTTGACGTTTTGCCATGAATTTTAACATTTTTCACGTAAATGGCGCTGTGCGGTTCAGTGTTTAAAATAAAGCAATATTAGCATTTTCCGAAATGTCCCAAATGCAAAACATAAAAAAATTATGTATTTTAAAGCAATAAAGATATTACAAACAAACAAATATTTTAATATTATGGGCGCAATTTCGTTTGTTCACGGCACGATGAAGTGCCAATCATCAGTCTCAGAGCGCCCTTATATCGCCTTGTACCAACAAATCTTGAGGTTTATCTTATCAACCTTGATTCATTTAGAATCCGTGTCACTAGGCGATATGTAACGAATACTTCAAATATATTGTTACGAAAATGCTTCGCCTATAATAAATTACTTAGTTAAAATAGGTCTACTAAGTACTCGTAGATTCGACTCGCATATCATAACATATTAATATAATTTATTTAAGAGAAAAAAAAAATTACAACACTAGAAATTCTACTAATTTGACAGGTAGCACGGCGATGAGAGTTCAAATCACGCTTGCGCAGTGTAAAAAGTGACTAGTGAGTACGTTTTCTCTTCCCATGGCCGAAGCAGCAATGGCCGTCAGATCCGTCCACGATCGCTGCTCGCATTTGCAAACAAAAAAAAATCACGTACGACACGAGTGGATGGAGCGAAGGAGAAACTTGTAAATAGTATGATCTGTGGCACACTTGTGACATGGGTACCTGCCGTAATAGCGGCTCGGAAAGAGTAATCACAGGCGGTAAATCTTTCTTTATAAACAGTAGCCGCTTCGATAGATCTATTACCATTCCAATTTTTTTGTTGACATAAAACAAGAATTCCGGTGTATAATTTAGTACCTACCATAAAATTTGTAATTATGAGTAAAATTTCGTCGTTAAAGGTAGCAACATAAGCTGGTTAAGCAGAATACAATAAGTGAAATTTGCGTCAGACACGCAAACACTCCACGCAACGGTAGCCACCATGAGCGTAAGTGTCTTCGTTCCATCGAAAAAAAACCAACTGGACTAGAAAATCTGGAAAATTCATTTACAACTTGCTTTAGTATCGTAACTGCTTTCGCCTGCTATTTAACTAATGCTATATTAATCACTACGAGTAAATTATGACTGCTTACAATTATAGCTCCGTGATACAGGTATCGTGTGCAGGCAATACTTTTCTTTCAGTGTCAAGGAAATATTTACATGCAAATAGTTGTTAGGCGATTCCAGGCAAAACTGAAACTCACTGGCTTGTATGCTTAAACTACTGATTTTTCATGATAAAATAATTAAAATAAATTTACTCCGATTATACTGACAAATTATGTGATATTTATTTATTTTTACAAGGTAAAACATATTTAAATTTTACATATAACAGTAACTAAGTACCTTTTGTAATTTAAATCAAGACTGTATTATGTTAATGAACAACCACATCGCCTTCAAAACACATGTACATCATTATTATTTTTATAAGTTTTAACAACAATGACGTGTTATTGTTGAAAACATTATTGTTCGAGTGTAACAAATTTAGTGTTGTGGTGGAATAGTGAATCTGAAACTGTTACAGCAATGGACAACAGGTGCGAGTGGCACTTTCACACTCGGCTCGCGTTCTCTACGTCCGCGTCGAATTGAGTCGTTCCGTTTACGAGTTACGCCACCGAAAGGTGCCGGCAACTGGTGCAGGAGAAATCACCGCTTGCGTAACACTTAGATACAATAAACTAATGCCTCAGAGAAGTAAATTGCGGATTCAATAGTATCTTACTACATCATTCGCCGGCTATGTTGTCACGGACATAACAGTCATCGTCTTCTCCGTGGCCCACTTACAAGTACAAGCCGGTCGGGTTAGCCGCAGTTAGCAGCGCTAACGGTCCGCCGACTCCGCGCACGTGAAAATAATTCTTGACGCGATTTTGTAACGAATACCGTTACTCGGTTCCGGGCCTGCCGGTGACCTTATTCTTCGGCCGAGCACTCTTTATTTTTATATCTTATTGCCTGACATATTATAGCTGCTGCCTCGTTCACCAGTTATTTATTTGAAGCGCTATTTAAAGTTCGAAATGAGATGCTTTTAAGGTTGAGTGTGTAGTAATAATAATTTAATATTAAAAGTTGAATCACGGCGGAATATGCAACATCAATATTATTAAGTAGGTTAATAAACGGATATTGTCGATCTTTCAAATAACTCGGCGCTAATGTAAACTCCTCAAATATTACGTAATATGTTGATTTAGCTTATAGTGTCAGAAAATGTGTTGTTTACGATGAGCGCTCGCCGGCCGGCTCGGTGCCGGCAGCGGCAGTGGCAGTACGAGTACACATATGAGTCAGCGCTGGTTTGATTGATTCCGCGTAGCGTCAGCGCGGCTTGTGCTGGCGGGCGTAAATATGCGCAGGGAAATACCGCGTCACTACGATAAATTTGCTATGATCTGGTCTTTCTGTACATTTATATAGAGGATTTACCCTGTACGAATACGGGCATTATCCTAAAGTTTACTAAAATGACATCATTGCGCTATTGCGGTATATTCAGCGACAAAACATATTTTTACCGAAAAGTGCTATTTGTTATGCTCGTTATCATTGAACTTGTTTTGATGGCGCACTATCAATTCATGACGCAAATTGTAGAGACGCACATAATAACTGGTTTTATTTTGTAGCGCTGTAAAGTGTGTTGGTCGTCTGAAATGTAAACAAGTAGGTATGAAGCATTTCGATTGCTGTCGTAGGATACGTGAATAGAAAACAAAAAAACTAATGAGACAAATGAGATTTATCCGCGTATAATTTAGAATATTAATAGACGGTTAATACGAAGGTAAAAAAATAAGGTAAAGTAAAGAAATTATCTTTGTAACTCAGAATATCAAAGGTAATAAAATTGAAATGCCTATAAAATTTTATCGGCGTGTTGGTAAACATAAGTAGGTAATAATTATATTAGAAAAGTAGCAGCAGTCATGAAATGTCGTGCGGCGCGTGTATCTGCGCAGGCGCACCGCGTCATACGTGTATCGCGTTCGTCACTGCACACGCAGTGCGCGTGCCTCTTTGTGTCTTCCTTATTGTGTCATACATCAAGCAAACCAACTACTGGCTACACCTGGTAAAATATCAGCTACTGTTTCGTACAGAACCCATTATTCATTACTGGATTTTACTTTCATATTTCCACATTACTTTTTAAGATTCGATCGCTGACGCATGAAAATTAAACGCAATGATCATGAAATAGGTATTTACGCGCGAAATATGTGAAAAACAAGTAAAAACAAGCATTGATGGACCTAAGTTATTTTTAATTATATGCAAGTGCATTGTTATTTCAATTGATTGCCATAATTGAATAACTATAAACATATGAATGTTTATTTCAAATTTATCTTTAACCGAGGCAGTTTAGATAAATTTGCTTGTGTATAATTTAAGATCGAGAAGAAGAAAGTTATATAAAATAATACAAATAAAAATTAATCTCAGATGAATTTTTAGATTGTGGCTACCAATAACTAACTAACCTAACCTACCCTGAGAATGAACGAGATTTAAACAAAATTAACCGATGTTCATGAACAAATTCAGTAGTTTCCTTATCTTGTGTCAAGGTGTGTGGATGACGCATTGGTTGGCAGCCGCGCGCCGGCCGGCATCGCAATACTCTTACTGAGCCCGCTCTACTTCACTACGAGGTCGATTTAATTGCCAGATAGAGCTAATTACAAACCTTGTAAAGGGAGCTGTGTATCTGATACTTTTTTGTTATCGATGCTTGTCTTGTTTTGATTTTAAGACTGGTTTAGAACATGCTTATTTTCACAAGAAGTAATAGTAGTCCTTATTGCTCAAAACGTAGTTTGAGAAGCACACTCGTTCAGTTTGTCTTTTCATTTTCATGCAATTAAATTATATTTGAAGTATCAATGAAGAAAACTTATTAAGAATGTTGTAATTACTCAGATATTTTTTTTTAATTACAAGTATCAAGTATGGTTAAGAATTTAGACGAAATAATTAGGAAGTTTAGATATTTTTTTTATCTATACCATAATATATTTATTCAATTCATTTACAGAATTACGAAATCTAGCTACGAAATGGGACTTAGGGTATTTATGGCTTCAAGTGAATATATAACTTACTAATAATTCATATCCAGCTACAAGACTATTTATTTAAAAGTAAAAACTATTTATAGTAGCTACATATTACATGACTACTTTAGGATATGACCTTCTTCGTATCTCGGAAGATTTCACTATGTCGAAGGTCTGACATCAGATCGTAGGTATAAAATTGATCTCATGATAACAGTTCTAGCTGTTATGTGGCTAGTTTTGTGTGAATACTTATAACGGTTTACCCGTTTGGGCGATTTAGCGCATGCGTGTCGTAGCGTAAGGCGCAGGCGTGCGCAGCATACAAGCATCAGAATGGAAACTGGTTTAATTTATGCCTTTAAAATTAATACTTAGAACATTTTTACAAACTTAGCTACGTCTGTTGCTACGTGCGTGTTTCGTAGCTTGCTACGAAGGTCTACGGACGAAGGGCTTCAGAATTCATATAGAGATTTGTTATGTTATTCCTTATTCCTAACAAAATATGTGATATTATGTAAGATACGTTAACGTATGTGTTACTCGTAACGTTATATACAATAGATCAACAGTAATATTGTAAATTTTCATCAAGATATTATGCATTTCTCGTTCAGGTAGCAGTTAATTTATTACGGCACTATAAAAAATATTTTAAGTTCAAGCGATATATCCAGTGTTGTGTGGACAGAATTAAGATTAATTTATCAAAGCGATAACATCGTCCTTCACATTAACATTCATACTGGGATTGATTCGCATTATCATATAATTTAAAACAAGATTAGGAGTAGGCCAGTTACTGCATAGATCATTCATTTATAAGGTAACTTTATAAATAATACACCTACCTACACAATGCTGGTGTTATTGTTATCTCTTGAGACTTAACTAAATGATGTCAGAAGATAACTTAAACAAGCCCACAGTAACAAACAAAAATATTTATCAAGCGATGCATAATAAATAAGTGTTAATTATGTTGTTATTGTGTCGGTTGCTATATATTGTAAAAACAACTGCGTTTATTATCTTACTGGTTACCTGCTGGGTTTTCTGCGAATATTTAAGTCGGATATTGTTTTATTATTGTTTGTTTGTTTGCCTCTATTGAATAAAACCCATTCGTTCGTTTTCTGTGGAATCCACGAAGTGTCTACCTGAGTACTTACTTGTTCCGCTGTAATAGTAATTTCGGCTGCAAAAATGAGAAAATAAAGTACCCATGCAGACACATTTTTAGATGCAAATATTTTTTGTTTTCTGTAATTTAAATAATAGTAACATAATTTTTTTTAATACTTTACAAGGAAGACCAGGTTTTTTTGCATCTAGTTTCTTCTACTCATCAGGTTAGTGAGATTTGTAAGATGCACTTGATCTCTAGTGCCGACAACGCATTGTCGGTGCAAGCGCGCTGCACGTGGAGGCGGGGTCAATAGCTCGGTGCACGCGCATGATCTCTCCCCCCGCCCCGCGATGCACTCGCCCCCCGCATGCACCACAAACCTTTGTCTACTCAGGGCTCCAATCCAACCACATACGCCACCGCCCATTAAATTCTGTGGTAATCAACCGAACCGGATTCGAACTATCGACATCGCAGCTACCGTAACGAAGACGTTGATGTCTTTTCTTAGAGCTCTACATTTTTATGATTCTTATGGCACATTCGAAATTTCTTTTAAGTGGAAATATTGTTTAATGTTATAACATTATTTATTTATGTGGTAACATAAGATCTATAATAAAACAATTATATTTAAACTTATTTTTTTTTATCCTGTTTCCAGTTCTGTCCATGAGGAAATATCGAATGTTACCTTTGGTAGAGACAGATTGAGTACATGCGATTAATCATTTAGTTATAATATTTACTAACCTCAGTGGCAGGTGCATGAATCTGCACCATGAGCTCATCAGAGTGGTGGTCGTGGTTGACGACGTCTGCCCGCACCTCTCGGCCGTTGTAGGTAAGGTAGACTCGCTGGCCAGGCCGCAAGCGCACGCCGGCCATGCCGCGGAAGCCGGGCCCGATCAGCTCAGCGTCTCGGTACTCGCGCGTGCTCTTTCCACCATCAAACCGCACCGTGTACCGAGTATTTGGTGTTAGGTTTATGCAGTTATTGTTCTCTGGGAACGACGACGGCGTCTTCACCTCCTGGATCATCCCCGAATAGTACAGTCCGTCGTCACCCAAGGCGGCGACGCGCGTCCCTATGATGGACCTCTTCGCCAATCGCTTGCCAGTAGACATAATGCTCACAGTCCGCACTCTTTGCAATAACACTCTCGGGCCGGTGTCCGTGGCCCGCTTCTTTAGTTTCTCACAGGTTCACAAAAATATTTCAAATCGCCCGGCGTACGCGTTTCGCGGGATAGCCGTCACAGAATTTCGGAAAACTGAAAAAGTTTCGACGTGATAGAGCGTGCTGCACACGAACCGGCTCCTCAGTAGGCCGGGGCTGATTGCAGCTCTCACACGGAAACATAATACGAGGGCAGGGTCCTCGAGGTTCGGGACAAAGGAAAATCCTTTCGCGATAGTAAACTTCGCACGGGAGCTCACAGCGAACGACCTCAACAGACGCGGTTCAAACGAGAACTAGAGTGCGTGCGGCGCGAGACCGGCGGCACCGGCCGGCCGGCGAGCGGGAGCGGCGACAGCCCGTCTCATTTCTTTGTTTTGATATACTCAGCTGTTCGTGCAAGCGAGAGGTATGTTGAATGATTGCGGAGTGTGAGGAGGATAAAGGCGTTCGGGCACGTTCGGCTGGTCGTTGATATTCGGGCGGACTCGCTATTTTGAGCGAGCGACGCGTTCGTGGTGGTGGCGGGCGGGCGGTAGAAGCGCGGGCGGGCGGGCCGCCCACGGGCGACATTGAGGCGCGGCGGATCGCACGTGGAGCGCTAACGGGATTGCACAACGCACCTCGCGACACCGGCCGGCCCCGCCGGTACCCGCTCGCTGTTGAATCGTGACACAGTTTCTATTCGGATTCGGGGTCGATTCAAATGTCAAGCAGATGCACCCACTTATGCAACACTTGCGTGACCCCGCCTCTGCGATGCACACATTAAACAACTAGGACAAAAACACTAATAGCTCTACGCAGACTGCATATTTGATTTTGCTATCATTTGTTACATTGAAAGATAGAAACTGTCTTATTGATTCTACAAACATTTGTAATTTAAGAGTATATTGTTTATTTGTTTGTTTGTTTGTAATAACTTCATTGCACAAATAACAAATATACATTACACAAGACAAATGCAACGGCGGACTTATCCCATGAAAAGATCTCTTCCAGCCAACCAATATATATTCAAAGCATTTGTAGCAAATTATTTAACAAACGATGAATAAAAAAGGTCACAGAAATCGCATCGTCACTGGCATATTTTGCATGACGTCATCGGTAGAGCATGACACCTCGTGACTTCGTGAGCGTGACCTATAAAATCTATATTACCGTAACTACATCGAAGTCTGTATAGAATGTCAACAAGTGGGAATAGATGTGTGGGCGTGATTTGTGAACTGCTTGAAAGGTTTGGTTGAAAGTGATGTAGGTATATTAAATCAAGTGGAAATTCAACAGACTAATTATAAATAAATTACTATCCTTTGACTCTATTTCTTTTTGCTATGACCAAATTTTGTTTGATTATTTAAGATTCATAATTTTGATTGAGGCCTATGTCCAGCAGTGAAATGATAATGATGATGATTTTTTAATCAATTTATCATCTGCGGTCGTAAGAGCTTTTATTCTGAAAAAGAAAAAGAGCTTATAATCATAATTATCTTTTCCCCTTTCCCTTTCGAGGTTATGGTCTCTTCGGAGTCCAGAGTCAGCTTTACTATTTTTCCTTCTCCACTTTATAATTACAATTATTTATTCGTAATTTAAAATGTTTAGCTAAAAAAACTGAGACATAAATTCTGTACCAAAAATCAAAACCTAATGATTAATAATTACGGCCAGTTGTCAGAAAAATGTATTATTCAATGACGTGTTGCGCTTACAACGCTCATTGAACTCCAAACAGGCTGAGTGGGTCATACAAAGAAGTATGTATGTATTTGAATTACAAATATTTGCGTTTTCAAGTTGACGGTCAGTTTTCTCACTATTGCGTACCTACTCCCACGTAATGACCAGTGGAAGGAGGCCAGCCAGTTAACAATAGTGTGAGAAGATGATCTGTATGTATATTTTATCGTATAGCAAATTTATATAGGATGGTATACGGTTATGCCACAAATCTTTGATAAAATTTGACAAAATGATAACTTTTTAAAATAAGTTTTATTATATTTATAGCATTGTTTGTTTTTTCGCTTCTATTTCAAAATTAAATATTTACTTATCTAAACTAAAAATTAAATATTTACTTATTTAACTTTATTATAATTGCAATAAATTAATTGAACTTATAAAGATGAACTCTATCAAGCTATCATCATAAAATTTGGTTTACATATCACTTAACTATTGCTGGACTAACTGTCGGGTAACAAACCTATCTTAAATTGATGACTTCTTTTTGAAGACGTTTAAAAATGATGAATTATTTAAAAATTGGTCATTCAAACAACGATTTTATGTAGGTTTGAAGAGCTCTATTTTCTACAAAACAATTAGTCAAATTGTACTCAATTAAACTAATAAAAGAACATAAGTCATTATGTAAGTATTTATAATGTCCTTTAGTCTTTACTTATTTGTAACAAAAATTGGTCATGGATGGTGACTGGGAAGTAATCGGTACGAGTTTAGAGAAATAAATTATTAAATATCAAAGTAAGTATAAACTCGTACTCCAGCTCTTATAAGTACGCAATTTACGCCTTATTAAAAAATCTTTTATATTATTTTCAATTATGTATTGACTCTTTGTATCATTTGATATTGTCTTTTCCCCTCAAATACACCGGCGCAATCTGATGTGATCAATCCGTATGATATCGATCTGGATGTTTAATCAAAGCAAAACAGATAATTCTAATCTATTATTATTTCATTTTATATAACTCATCTCGTAAGACAACCTCCGAGATGACAGATTGATAGAGCGCTCGAGAAATACAAATTACGTCATAAACACATTGGTACACGAGGGAACAAAGATCAAGGCGCTTGATGATGATTTAGACAGTTTGGTAACAGCATTGAGTCTTAGTACCAACTATACCAGTAGTAACATAGACTGTCCTTAGAAATAATTAATAATTTAATATTAAAACAAAAACAGACAAGAATATTGCCGTCGGGGTTATTAGTAAGTGTATTTTGCTACCATTAAAGCAACTCTTAGTTCAGCTTTTGTTGCACTAGATACTTTGCCGTTGGCGGCGAAAACTCAGTGTAAAATAAATACCTTACTTTCTATGCAAGAGATTTTTTACAAATTTTGCAGGTAAAACGTATTGTCCTAAAATTTATTTCCAGTTATTTTTAACAAGCCTTTATAACAATCATAAAACATAATAACAGAGAATTCCTTGGTTTTAATATATCTTAGAAAAGCTCCGTGTAAACAAATTGCTTAGTAAAAAAAAAAACAATTTAAGTAGTTTGATTTTAATTTCAGTAGGATAAAATAACGATTTGTCCAATAACACGGTGGTTCGGTGGTTCTATTAACACAGATAATAAATTAATTACTAATTGGATTGTTATCTAAAACAATCGAATTCCAAGTAATTGATTGCAGTACAAAGAAAGTGATTATCTGGCCAAAAACAACTTTTTGAAAAGAAAGTAATTATTAAGCGTACTTAATTTTTACAACAGCGTCTGTAATATTTACCATTATTACATTAGCCGTACGTTGAACTCCTTTTTGACGTTAGGGACCATAGTTTTGTTTTACCACTGTTTGTTAAGACCATTGTAAAGCAGTTTGAGATGAACTTTTATGACATTGACGACTTGAAATTAAACTTAACAAAAAATAAGTCAGTGCGAAATAATATAATCAGTTATTAATATCGATCGACTTGCGATACTCTCATTCGTCATTTATTTGAATGTATTTTTCAAATGAGAAATAAATTGTTCTTATAATAATACATCTCAACAATATTTTAAAGTGAGGTATACACGAGGTAGATTTATGACTTGAATTAAGCGTATTATAACGGAATTTACACGAGTGGAGCCGCGGCTCAATGTACTTTCTTTCTCCTCTTATCGTGCCGATGTTCATTTATAAAAAATAACAAAATATTTATATTATGTTTAACGATTCCGTTTTACATTTTATACTCATAAACGGATCTCAATAAATCGTGTAAATATTGGTCATGTTAATAGATAACATATCATTTAAATGGGTAGACTACAATGAAAAAGAAGTATGCCTCTTCAACAGAATGCCTTCTTTTTAGCCTTTGTGTCATAACAATGATCTTTTTGTGACTAAAAAAATAATTTCAGAAATAAAACTTATCAGTCGATAACGTTAAGATTAGCTAGAAAAATGTACAAAGTATTGGGAAGACAACATAGTACAAACAGCTAAAATTTTAAGACAAAAACCTACGAATACTTACATAGGTATGGTCATTTATCTAATACTGATGAAATATACATTTACTGGCGTATTGATTTCACAACCTTTGGAGTTGGCTGTACGTATATGTTGTACTTGTAAAATATCACGTGTAACCGTTTATCTTGCAGTAAAACATAATCTAAGCACGTTTTCAATGTAAATCATTTTAATTTATCAAGAAAGTTGTTATGAAAGAAACATTACGCCGTGTTTAAAATTTTGTACATATATTGCATTTTTGTTTTTTTTTTTTTTATATATTATTTATTTCAAAAGTTTTTTGTAATTGGATAATGAATTAAAAATGAGGTTATTATACTCTTAATTCATATTCGGATAATAACGATTTGTTGTGTAACTTTCATTTAGCTGTGAAGTACAATATAACGAAAGTGGAAGACGAAGCGTCATTGCGATGTAACAATCATTAAAACTTTCAAGAGATTCAAACGGGGTCAATAGTGAAAGCTACATCCAGATACTATCAGCAATTTTTGATATCAATTGCGAATCACCATATTTAGCTCTCTATATTGGTGTAATTGAATATCTTGTTCAGGTGGTGAGATGGTGGATGTATAGTTAATTACACAGAATGAGAATAAAGTATTGAAATTGCATGCCAATGGCACTTGCGCAGAAGACGTAGTCTTCTATTTTAGTTAGTTTTAAGCTGTGGTTACAACCTCTAGCTTTGATAGTTCGGTTAAGGTTCCTACTTACAATCTCTCTTTTACCGCGGAGTTTCACCGTTGCATTCTTAGCTTGTATTTCTTCAGATCCGGTAAAGTAACAATAATTAAATTGCCTCTTTATTGCACATCTTATATGTATATCATTTGTTGAAGTCATACATTCTCATAGATTAAAAAAAAACAATTGCCTGGCGTCGCGATTTCGTATTTCTATAAGTATACAATCTACTTGTCAATTCTTTTGCTGCTTTTAAAGAAAGTAAGTAGGTACATATATTTAAAAAAAAAATTGCGGAGACAGCGCGATTCGAACTTCTTTGAGTAGGTATGTATCAACCATGTATCAACTTACTTACTAGGTATAACTACGATTTTAGTACATATTCTTTAACTCTATACGAAGATACCAAAAAAGACATGCGTGCACCTTTGTAAGCGTCCTAAATCATGTAAAAACAGTCGTTGAATATTTGAAACAAAGTCCGTTTAATTCAAAAATCTCGACCCGTCGTCGCCCCCGCCCGTTCATAGCCGCCCAGGTGTTTGGTGCATTCGACTTTTTGTTCCGAACCTGTTACCGGTGCATCTACCCAAGCCGGTAATAGACCTTACACAATGTAACTTTGTTATGAAATAATACGTAAACAAAGGATATTGTTATATGATAATACAAATATTGCAATGGACAAAGTGTTTTATACTACTAACTAGATGACCAAGCTTACGGCTCACGGATAGTAAGCGAATGTTAGCATACCATAGT
This sequence comes from Apomyelois bistriatella, assembly GCA_947044815.1. Classification (NCBI taxonomy): domain Eukaryota; kingdom Metazoa; phylum Arthropoda; class Insecta; order Lepidoptera; family Pyralidae; genus Apomyelois; species Apomyelois bistriatella. Next base: position 6,787,880 of record OX345691.1, read on the forward strand.
CTTTGGAGATCCGTAAGTTGACTATAAACATAAAGACTCATGGCGAAACTCCATACATCGTTTGTACGAATAAAAAATTGAAATACAGATAACATAAAATAAATCGAATTAGTAAGGATACATAACTAGTAACATGTTTACCACCACAAAAAAAATGTAAACCCCGGGGTTTTTTTAATATTTAATTTTTTTAAAGTCGACCTTTAGCTTCATTTTCATTCGCCATTATTGTCGCAACTGAAACATTATGTCATCCTGACAGTTGTTAGCATGGTCAAAACGGTATTGACAGTTCATTATGGTAGGTTAGGTTCATAGATTAAGTAGTTGTACCTGTGATTAAGCAATTAATTTTGACTTGGTGAAATAGTGAGATGGCGAAATAGGGAAGTCCATGAGTAAGAAAAGGACCAACGATATTTTTTATATTTTTGTTTCTGTCAACGTGGCAATTTTTTCTTTGTTTGGCCATTTCGACGCCAAACAAAATCTTACACCAAACTAACAGTGAAATTATTTATTTTTTGTACCTATTAAGAAAAATATTCATTTTAAGTAGTAAAATTTGTACGAAAGATATACAAAAAATAAGGGCATTTGTTACATAAATCGGTGACTCAAGAACACATTCCAGGGTGCCTACCACCATCTCTTAAAACCATGCAAGATCCAGTGAGTAAGTGAGACAGCGCAATACATGATGTAAGGCGACATCTCCCTTACTCAGTCATTCTTGCATGGTTATTAGAGATGGTGGAAGGCACCATCTCTTAAAGCGTAATACATGATGAAAGGAGATGACGTCTTACTGTGTTACTCTGTCTCGCCTACTCACTCGTTCTTGTAAGGTTTTAAGAGATGGTAGTAAACCATTTGATAGTGAGCCTGCTACTTACAAAGTTGATGGTAACCCCCCTCCCCCCCCAGGTGGCTTACTACCATCTCTTTAAACCACGCAAGATCCAGTGAGTAAGCGGGACAGCGCAATACATCATGTAAGGCGACATCTCATTCACTCACTGGATCTTGCATGGTTTTAAGAGATGGTATAGCCCCCCAGGTATTAAATCGATGAATCTAACCTACCATAATGAACTGTCAATATCGCTTTGATATTGCTAACAACTGTCAAGGTGACATAATGTTTCAGTTGCGTTAAAAATGGCGAATGAAAACGAAATTAAAGGTCGACTTTTATAAAATAGAATATTAAAATAACCCTGGGGTTTAATTTTTTTTTGTGGTGGTAAACATGTTACTAGTGAAGTATACTTACTAATGCGATTTACTTTAAGTTCTCTATATTTAAATTTTTATTCGTACAAATTTCGCCATCATTCTTTTTGGCAGAAGAATATTTACGAAATTGAGTAGGCCTATGTATGTCTACAATACCAGAAGAATTTTTAAATGCTTTCGATTCGGTATATTGTTTTGAATTATGCATAGATTAAAAAAAAAAATTGCGGAATTATGCCTATTTTTGTACAAATTTTTCTAAAAATTCTTTAATTCGAATACTGTTCATTTGAATGAGAGTCAACTGTTTTGGATAGATACTTATTAAAAATTTTAAATATTATAGTACATATTTATCAGATTGCAAATTAAGCGAAGGAATAGTAGAAATAGCTCTACATTTTATCAAAATATAATGTAGTGTCAAACAGTTGATAAGTGTACAAGGTCCTGAAATTCTCATAAAGTTGGGGTAACTTTTGAACCAATAGGAGATTGTTATGGCAGTCACGTGGGTTTGTTATGACGATCAGCTGTTGCAGGAATGTGCTCAAAAAACATCAACAGACCCGTCTTCGGCCGGGACCCCAACCCAAACGTGCAGGTAATCGGCCTGATTGTATATCAGTAATATTGACGACTTGTAGTCTTGATCGCAAAAAAAAACGAATATCAATGAGGCAAGAAACAAATACGGACTTTCCTTGGTACATATAAGTACCTTACAGGTTTACAAAAATATTTACTGGGATGTCAATATTGAGTTAAATTTTAAAATGATAACTTTTAATAAGAAGATAGTTTGAGTCCCGATATATGACGCATATAATTTTTTGTCGTGATAAAGCTGTGCAGTGTAAAATTATTTTAATTCATTTATTGCAATTCGTATTTGCGTCCTGTTGTTTGATACGGAGCAAGTACAGAGCATTTTTTGACTACGAAGTAGGTAAGGTACTATCATTGTATCTATGTGACATAGATAAATATCCTTTCTCGAAACTACGCTTACCTTTTCCGTAATAAAATTTTATGGGTTCTTTTTTAAAAAACTGAATCCCCGACAACTATAACTGATTCATTATTTTGGAATAGAACCTATTTCAAATAAAAGTTATTATTATTTTGTATAGGTGACAACAATTTGCTAAAGGTATGACCTTTACCGTCTGGCGGCTGAGGTGACCCCTCAGTTTCTAGCGATGTCTATGGGTGACCCAGTGAGTGCTAAGGGTGTCTACCCACACGATACAATGCTCCCAAATATTAATACCTTTAGCGTTTACCTTTCAGCGTTTCATTAGACAATTTGCGAGAGATAAAAGATATATTGAAATAAAATTTGTTTACCCGCTGCGTCTGTCTACCTATACATTTTCTTCAAACGTAAATAATAAAAAAAATATACTCATGGATTTCAATAACATATTTTTGTTTGCACTGCCCAGTTCTTAAACAGACGTCATCGTTATTTAAATAAGTAATAGTAAGTACTAATGTTTTTCTGTGTACTTACGTGAATTTTATAAAGAAATAAATAAATTAATTAAAACATAATTTTAATTTATTTAAAATAATATTTTTCTAATAGGTAAAAAAACTATCTACTCGAAAAATTTTTTTAAGATAGATTTTGCGCATTTAGGTAAGTACATATATATTTTGTATCGCTAGTGTGGGTGTAATAAAAACTATCGTTTTAGACATATTAGGTTCGTAAAAGAACTTTATCAACCAAGGTTGACGTTGTATAATAAGTTTATGTAACTGCGCATAGTCAGGTACACGTGTGTGTATAGTGGCGTTACTGAAAACCATAATTTCTACTCGTGTGTAAAATACCTAGTACTTGAATGAAAAATAATAAGGATATTTACTAAGGCAGTTATTTTACTTGTTGAAATTACAAACTATGAGTAGATAGTAATATCGAAAGCGACTCTGTCTTACCTCGAACCGATTTAGAAATTTGATACAAATATAGATAAAGGTTCTTTTTAGAGTAGGACCTAGCAGAGGTCAACCAATAATATTACGTTATAGAATGTGTACCTATACAAATATAATATACTAGCTGTTCCCCGCGGCTCCGCCCCGCGTGGGACTCGGTTATATCGCGCCCAAAAGTAGCCTATGTTTGACCTCAGGTTGTTAACTACATCCCTACCAAATTTCATCACAATCGGTAAAGCAGTTTAGCCGTGAAGAGGTGACAGACAGACAAACAGACAGACTTTCGCATTAATAATATTAGTATGGATCTGGATAGTATGGAAGTATGGATATGGAAGTATGGATGTTTAATGGTAAAAAATAGGGTTAGTGTAGTAAGAGACAAGAACCTATCTACCTATCTAAAATTCGTACGAAGTAGATCCAATACTTGTGGTTTGTCATTTTCCCATAGTACCTACTGAACTCTGTGTAGCGGTAACAGAGCCTTGGTACAATCTATGAGAACACGTCGATCGGAAACCGCATGATAACGCTGAGGTCGAGACCGCGATTTTCTTGATAACAATTTATAAATACCTAGGTTGTTTAATAAATTTATATACTTAGGTAGATATCTTCCGTCCGTATTACACATTCATAAAATCATCATAAAAAGCAGTTCAATTTAGGCATTAAAAAGTAACGGACTGAGTTAACTAATACCTGTGTATGTACCTATCTAATTTAAAATTATATTTTTCTGTTCCCATGGCCTGAAGTTTTCAACTATGATAAGACTGCTATCAAAGTTGAAAACTTCAGGCCAGGTAGAGGTAGGTATACTCGTATGGCGATTATGCTGCCGAAACTCTTCCAGACAAACACGAAACGAAAGGCGGCGGTACAAACACCAGTTTGTACCGCCGCCATATAAGTAAGGTATCACCTACGTATTTTAAGTCATTTCCATAAGAAATGCCTTTGTACCGTTTTGTCAAATAAAACAAAAGTAATGTTTAATATAGTGAGTTAGTGATACTCCTTCGTAAAACTAATTATAATAATAAAATTTGCAACAAAATAAAAAGTTAACAAAATTTGCAACAAAATAAAAAGTTAACAAAATTTGGAGGCGCCGGGTATCGATCCCGGTACCTCTCGCATGCTAAGCGAGCGCTCTACCATCTGAGCTACGCCCCCGGTAAGGAAACTGGCGAAATATTTGTTCAGTTCTTTTTTTTACATTGATCTCAAGTATTCGTTTAAAGGTTTCTTCATCAGCATGATTATCTACTATCTACGCCAAGTAGGTACTAATGAAAGCATACGTATGTATTTACGTAGGTACGTTTAACCTACAGCCACTTACTCGTCTACATACCCAATAGGTATCTATAAATTCGTTTACTTATTGGTGTTTAGATTTATGAGTTATGCTAACAAGGTAGGAGGTACCGAACTATTATTATACAAATTATTTTTCCCTAATAGGAATTTGTACAGTTTCATGAATGAAATAATAGTAAGTTTATGTACACAGTGGTAAAGTTTGACGTCATTGTTATAAAATTGAGACAATGTAAACGTTACGTTACGCGTTTTTGTAGCAAGTCGCGTGCCAGAGCCAAAGCCGCTATGTTTCAAGGTGAAGCTACCGCGCCGCAGCTCGCGCCTATAAAATAAAGAGAGAATAGAAGTTACTATACTCGTCCCAAACTTAATGCTAGTGTATGATCTAAGAGACTACCTTCGTCTTTTAGCGAAGTGAAACTTTTAAAATACCTATACATTATTTAACCGCTATATCTCTCCCGCATATACGCTTGGATAACGCTGACGCGACTGGGATTTAAATAACAATAACATGAGGACTTCCAAAAGACGATAAGCGTGATAAAGACGTCCATAAACTGCGTAACTACTTTTGATCAAGAACGCTGGACCTCTATTCAAAAAACTATGAGTGCATGAGAATGCAGTAGATTAAATAGTATAAAAAATCACAAAGCTCTAAACTGTGTACATTTTTGTTCATGCAATATTTTGTATCGCAATTCGCAGCGAATTTGTCGGTGTGTTTACATTACAACACGCGGACGTTGGGAGACCTTGTGGCGGATTGAACAGTAACTGCTAAACACGATTTCGTGTTTTCTTAATATGGATAATAAGATCTGAGGCTTAGCGCAACAATAAGTTGGTTAAGAAGGTTGAAAATCTAACATGCGAGGGAAACGTGTTGCGGTGAACTTCGGTACATCAAAGAAGTTATCTTTATTCCATACTAGCTTTCGCCCGCGTGAGATTCCCTCGGGAACAGTGCTTTTTCCCGAAATGAAAGATACCCTATGTCCTTCTCAATACTCCTAGCTATGTTTACCTATGCGAAATTTTAGGAAGATTGGTTCAGTAGATACTTAGGGCGTGAAGAGGTAACTAATAAACAAATACTTATACAAATTCACTTTCGCATATATTACTGGGATTAAGATATATCGCATCCAAAAATAGCCTATGTTTGACCCCTTTCCAAAATTTCATCAAAATCGGTCCAGCGGTTTAGACGTGAAAGCTTACAGGCTACAGACCTTTCCCTATTAGTATAAAAGTATTAATTTAGGGAGTACTTATGTCTATCGAAATATCTTGATTGAAGCAATAAAACGAAGCACAAACAACGAAGCTGAATCACAACTTGGGTTGTATTTTAGAGGTGTAGTACTTCCTTATTTTAATATTCTTTCCTCATTGACTCATTAAAAACAACGTGATCATTTTCTTTGTTGGATGTTTAATATTTATGAAAAGATGCATTTCTTGAAACATCTCCGGCTATATGCCAAATTTGCACTAATTGTATTCTTAGAACTATACAGACATCAGAAAAATGACAACTTATTTATTTTTATTTTAAATACTTTTGTTTAAAATACCCAACACTGTGCGTCGTCGGGGTGCAATAGTCAAGAATCACGATCAGACTTATTTATTTATTTATTCATTCACATGTCACCTTACAGACTCATGACAATGAATTGTAATTCCTTTGGTTATGTGGCTTTAGATGTGCACAGTCAAGATATTGGGTAGCTTGACTGCGGAAACTATGTTTTATTATGTATGTGTGTACGATTGGTTCTGTCACATAAAATGACGTCAACAATTGTATCAAAGGTCAATTTTATTCTTTCTATATATTGCCTCAAATTGGGTACCTATATCCTTACTAATTAATTAGAAACATATTACAATACAATACAAATACTCTTTATTGCACCACAAAGTAATAAAATTAGGTACATAAAACAGCTTTACATAAAAGAATGAGAGAGTGGATAGGTAATGTGTACCTATATAATAAGAAAAATCCTAAATACTTCAAATATTTTTTGCTCAGGAATCATCCATATACTAATTTATAGGTAATTCGATACTTTTAAACAAGGAAACCCATGTTCTTTAAACAATATATTTTTAGTTTGAACGATTAAGAAATTTTAATAATCATCATCAAATTGTTTTATAGATTGGTACTATGTGGACGCTTTTCTTAAATTTTCTATGAATCGTATTTATCACAACCCAACATAAACCTGGAAGAGATTGTATTGGCGATAAGACTGCCTCTGTACGCCTTTAACTCGTTGGTGGACACTAACGGCTATCAACGTAGATAACAATCAAACTGTTATTGTTATTTTTTTAGTGTCCACCAAAGAGTTAAAAAAAATACTCTACAGGGCGTTTCCCTGGCGTAAGCAATGCATGTCTTTCACGTTGGTTAAGTAGGCAGACATGATAAGAAGGCTAAACCACACAAAACATGTGTAGAAGATGCAATGCGCAGCTAAGAATCGTACGGTCAGGGCCAGAACCCCGCATAAATATTCTCAACGTGTCAAGGACAAAGGATCTACTTGTATGTACAGTAGGCCACGCTGAAAAGTATACCAGAATTATTAGGTGTAAGCAAAAACTATAGAATGCTAGGGTGTAGGTAGGTATAAGGGTCATCATCATCATCATTTCAGCCGCAGGTCGTCCACTGCTGGACGTAGGCCTCCCCCATGGATTTCCAGAACGACCGGTTGGAAGCGGCCTGCTTCCAGCGTCTGCCTGCGACCTTCTTTAGGTCATCTGACCATCTGGTCGGTAGATGTCCGACGCTGCGCTTGCCGGTGCGTGGTCGCCATTCGAGAACCTTTCTGCCCCATCGGCCATCGGTTCGTCGCGCTATGTGCCCTGCCCACTGCCACTTCAAAGAGCTAATTCGCTGGGCTATGTCGGCAACCTTTGTTCTCCTACGGATCTCCTCATTTCTGATGCGGTCTCGAAGGGAAACACCGAGCATAGCCCTCTCCATAGCTCTTTGGGCGACCTTGAGCTTTCTTATGAAATAATGACGACGACTGACGACCTCCGTGGCGTAATGGTTAACATGCCTGACCGCTACTCGGGAGGTCCCGGGTTCGATCCCCGGTCAGGTCAAGATGAAAATGAACTTTTTCTGATTGACCTGAGTCTTGGATGTTTATCTATATATGTATTTGTTATAAAATATAGTATCGTTGAGTTAGTATCCCATAACACAAGTCTCGAACTTACTTTGGGGCTAGCTCAATCTGTGTGATTTGTCCCTGTATATTTATTTATTTATTTAAATTTAAAAATGGTATAAGGGTAAAGTGGTGTATTTTTCTATGTGGCCGACTGTACACATATATTTGGTACTAATTAGTGAATGAGAAGGCACAAATGACATGCAAGATAACAAGCATGATTTAAAATTAAACAATACAATTTTGTTTTAGCTTTTAATAATGACAATATACTTAATAAAATAAATAATAGTAACAAAAATACTTATATATAAAATGTTTATCAATTAAGTTTAACTTTAGGTATATTTGTACATATGGCAACATTTCGATTTATTTATATTTCTTTAAATCTTTACTAAGATATTAAATTTAAGTAAATTCGTGTTTTAGATTTGACAAAAAATGAAAATGTATGTACCTAAACGATCAAAGACCTAACCTTAATCTTTTACCCCAAAAAAAAACAACACTGCGTATGCGCATTTTAAAATTTATTTTCAATGGCAAAAAATTAAGATAAATATATTTTTTTTTGTTTATTTTAATAAATTTACAATAAATGTCTGCTTAAAAACTACATTAGTCTATTAGGAATCTTATACCTGGTCCCTTTAGGCTTACGCGATAACCCTTTTGGCAGTTCTTGCAACTGTGTTTCACAACCAGTTGTCTATGTCTATACCATACTGGTATAAGTATTAATATAAAAATAATAAATACTTAATGATGATTACCCAATTACCTTATTTTGGAATGGCCATTTTCCTCTTTTACCGCTAGCTAATAACTGAAATCTAGCTAATAAAAATGTTCATCGTTCACATGATTTCACCGACTCAGTAGTAAAAGTAAGAATGAAAAACTAAGGCTGTTTTTATTACAATCAAAAAATGACGTCATAAACATTTTTTTTAAATTGCACAATTTTTTGCAAAGCAATGTAAACGGAATTTACAAAAAACTGATGTGTTATTAACCTCTCCTTTTTTCATATTAACTGTCAGTGTGAAGTCGCACAATGACGGCGCCCTTGCCGACCGAGTCCCCCTGCTTGACGTCAGCCACTTCGGCCACTACGCCATCGCGGGGACTACGCACCACGTATTCCATCTTCATTGCGATCACCACGAACAGAGGTTGGCCTTTTACTACCTGCAAGTGAGGAAAAATACGTAAGTAATAGTCGATTTTTAAAAACATAAATGCTATATGTCAGCATGAAGCGTTGGATTTATTACCCACTGACGTCTAGTTCGGGGATGAACATGGCGTTCCTATGTTAAAACTTCATTATAAATCAAATATTTTGAACATATTAATGTCATAGATGAATGAATGACATGAACCTCTCTTCCTCTGACGTGGTTCCTTTAACGACTTCCAGATGGCAGCCGGTACACTTACACAATGACTTAATGTGCCTTCCAAAGCACGGAATCATCTTGTTATTATCAATCGATTAGTTTATTCAAGCCCACAATGTCCTAAAAAACCATAAAACACCAAAACAAAGTATGATTCCCGTGGGAATCGAACCCACGACCCCCGAGTCTACAGGCAAACGCTTTAACCACTGGACCATGGAGGCAGTTACTCTATTCTAGTAAAATTAGTGACTAGATAAAACCTCACCTTGTCTCCCGAGTTGACTAGCAATCTCTCCATAACGCCAGGAGTAGGAGAGCTGGCTGAATCGGCCGCGGCTGCCGAGGTAGTACTCAACGACTGGTACTTCGGTCGAGGGATCCGGACCACTGTTTGTCCATTCTGCGGTAAAAAGAGAGTTGAGCTCCTTTGGACAGACAGGCTCTGAAGTCAAAAGGGGTTGGGATACCACCGGCAAATGTGTAACGGACGAGAAAAGGGAACAAATGTCTTGACATCCTACACTCCGCCAAGAATAAGAGGGTATTAGAAACACAAAGCTCAAGTTAAATAAATAACTTCGACTACCGAATGATGGTTAGAAGAGTAAATGAACCATTTAATTCTAGTAAAAATTATAAGGGTATTCAGGGTGGCATGGTAACTTCATAATAAAAATATCTGATCAAATAAAAATGAAAAATCTAGTTAGTTTAATAAAAAACATGAAGATGTTTTATTCCCACAATTATCGTTAAAATGTATATATCCTAGATAGAAGGAGGTATAGGTAATAGGGAAGGGATAGATAAAAACAAAAATCCATTTGGACGATTTTTGCTCAATCGGATTACACTGGGGGGTTACTACCATCTCTTAAAACCATGCAAGATCCAGTGAGTAAGGATACAGGAGTATGTCGCCTTACATCATGTATGGCGCTGTCTCGCTTACTCACTGGAACTTGCATGGTTTTAAGAGATGATAGTAGGCCACCTGATGTTCTTCTCGAGGGGTTAAGTCAAAATGACTATATTAAAACCTATATTGACCTCGACCATTACTTGATCTAGCCCAGTCGTTTTACCTCTTCGCTCGCATTTAATAGTACATTATTGTCGAGGCCCAATATGAAGCAATTTAAAGCCGAGTGCTTATGAAAGGAACAAGCACAGCCGAGGCCTTTTAAAATTACGAGGACGTAAATTGCAGTTTCAGCTGAGGCTCGTACAGTACTTTTCATCCTCCTAATGAGGAAACAACTTGTCAATGTGTCAACTTTAACATTGGCGCAAACAATATGTCAGCGCTCGCTTTGTTCTTTATTCATTGACATATGCGCTTATGTACATATAAAATAACCAAATGGCTGGTACTAAAAGTGTCAATCAATTTCCATCAGCGACCGCAAGAATAGGTTTTTTTTTGGTGACTTTGGTGGAAACTAAAAAACCTATCGTATGAAAATGTATAATTTAAAAAACCTCCATTAGCGGCCGGCAAAGTAATTTTTTGTTCCATTGTTGGCCTAGGCCAGCAATGAGTCTATTGACGTATTGCTTTTTTAAAATTAATTTATTTCCGAGCAAGAGGAAGAAAATACACTTTTGAATATTAGCTCACCTCATCATACACATGCACTTCATCATCGTGGGTCAAGAAGCCGACCTCCCCACTCCTATCTCCGATCAGCGTGAACAATCTCAACCCTTGTTCAGTATCACGTATCACCGCTTCTACTCGCCGCCATTCGCCGTCATTCACTTGTACGTTGTAGGTGTTAGGTAAGCTGTCGTATTCGATCGTTACTTTTAAATCTGTAAATTATAAAGTATTTTTGAAGAATTCCAAAAGACATTGCTGGCGTAAGAGTTTCTTTAATATCTCATGGCTACTGGTCGCTTACCACCATCTCTTAAAACCCATGCAAGAACGATTGAGTAAGGGAGATGTCGCCTTACATCATGTATTGCTCTGTCTCGCTTACTCACTGGATCTTGCATGATTTAAGAGATGAAAGTAAGCCACCTGTACTTTCACTGCCTGAAATCACTCCTCGCATAATCATTTTTTTCGCACACCACCATATTAATTTTCCTAACATAGGTATTAGAACGCCGTTTTGACAAGTTCTACTTGGCCGAACTCAAAGTTAATTAGATAAGTTAGGTTAAGAAATGTATCAATCGTAAATTTACTGGCAATATTTTTGCCGCATTATGTGTGTAATAATTCAACAAAGAAAGGCATGGTAAAATCAAATAAGCACAATTAAATCATTTACATACCATTTTCACCTAATCTCAATGGAATGGTCTTCTTCAGCTGATAGTTTGGTCTCCAGGCGGCTGCTTCAACGGATATACCTTTCCAGCTGTCGTTTGCAGAGTTATTTCTTTGAGAATTTAACATCTGAAAATGCATGGATAAATAGATTATTATTCTTCTTCTTCATCTAAGGGTGCCTCTCCAATTAGAGAAGATTAGCGATTAGTCTGTTAAAGTCCTCCTTTAATTATAGACTTTACAAATTACATTATAGATATATCCAATAGTTGTCTAACATATTTTTTTGTTATTTTTTTTTATAGGACCTATAAAGGTAAAGTTTATAAATTAAGAAGACGAAACTTCTTAAAGTATTTTTTAACAGCGTGGCGGCGGCGGTCTGCCAATCATAACACTCTACAAGTATACGCTAATTTAAGTACAAAAGGACCCAAAGGTTCGACGTGCTTCCTTTAATTTAGGACCCATATTTAAGATAAGATACGCTAATTTATCCGTTATATAGCTATTTGTTACGTACGTACATCTTGTGTGTGTCTTAAAAGCGTGTCTTGTTTGAACTTTTAATCAAAATCTTACTATGAATAAATAAAGTATATGACGATTACAATAGATTTAGCTGGCGAGAACCCGCTATTTTATATACCTATCCCATGCGAATTATACAATAAGTTCTACTGAAACACCACTCAAAGCGGCTAGTACCAACGTATGTCTGTGACTTTTACAAGGACGTTGCGGCGAACTAATCGGTAGCTGTAAGTCCTATGCTAGAATATTTCAGCCTTTAATAAACTTGTTTTCAATTTGAATTATGGTGGTTAGTTATAAGAATATCGGCTTTAAATAAACTAATTAACTAAGATGACGCAACGACCAAAAGTGAGCCTATCCCTCCGATAATAAGAATCTCAACTTCGATCTGTTATGCGCCATCTCTTGCCAATCGTCGGCTTTGAAAACAACAACAACAACAACAAATTATAATTAAAATACTTACATAACCAAGTGCTGCTTGTATAGCTCGTTGCTCAGAAACCGCAGCGTCAGTTAGTGGGAACAATTCGGCTTCGTGTTGTGGTATGAAGGCGGTGTGAACGTCACCAGACACGAACGCTGACGCTCCGGACAGCCGTAATAAAAAGTTTACGTTTGTTTCCAGACCTGCTACCTACAAAATAATTATCTTCATCATCATCATTTCGAGTAGGCGTCACGGTCAATCGACCATGCACACCCTGGTGTCAGAGTTCGCCTCTCGGCCTCTGACGTGGTTCCTTTGACGACTACCAGATGGCAGCCGGGCCAACGGCTTAACGTGCCTTAAGAAGCACGGAATCATCTTTATTATCAGACAATCAGGTGATTGAGGCCTGCAATATCCTAACCAAACTGGAAACAACTAAACAAAGTATGCTTCCCGTGGGAACCCACGACCCCCGGGTCTACAGGCAAACGCCTTAACCACTGGACCACGGAGGCAGTTAATAATAATAATTATTATGTAACGCGGACGAAAGGCAGCAAGACAGCTAATATATTCTTGGTAATTACTTTGTATGCTTTTGACAGCTGTGGCTGACACCAATACAATTCATTAGCCCCAGCTTGCCCGCCACCAACAGTTGGCGTTAAAAAACGTTGTAGTTATAGGGTCATGCCGTGTACAGACATGGCATGACACTACGTTACGTTTTTTAAAGTTAGAATCCATATTCCGACTTAAAAATGAATTGATTACTCTCTTCCGTGGATGGAAAAAGATATACAAAGGTGCATGTCAATTTCCTTGGTGGAGAATTCCACTGCAAAATTTCAAAAGATTGACGTCAGGCAAGTCTTCGTTATAATAATGAACCGACAGAGATTAGCCGTGATAAACACTGACACAAGGGCGTGCTTGGGACAATTTGGCTTGCGACCTACTGGGTGTAAGCATACAACAAAGGTAACTTGCCTGATATTCAGAAAGCTTGGCTCTGGTTTTGGCTAAAGCTTCATGACGGTCTTTCCCCCACACTACCAGCTTGGCAATCATTGGGTCGTAATGGACTGACACTTCTTGTCCCTCTCGCACGCCAGTCTCAACCTGAAACAAATACATAATAAGGATACTGTTGTTTCCTAGAAATAATAATTTTCCTTTAGTCTTGAGTCGATGGTAGTCTTGTAGTTTGTGAGAACTGAACATCTTGTTATTCTAGTATAATAAGTGCTTTACTTTATGTTTTACTAAAATAGATAAATGATTATTCTATTTTACTCACTCGAACATTGTCTTCAGCCGTGGGCTGGCGCAATCTATGCAGCGTGCCAGCTCGCGGCAAGAAACCTGCACCAGGCTCTTCAGCATAAATACGACATTCCACCGCGTGACCGCGACGAACTATGTCTTCTTGTGTAACGGGAAGCGGCTCGCCGGCAGCAACGCGAAGCTGCCACTCTACTAAATCCGTACCTGGAAATATGAACCGAAAATGTAAAAACCGTTTAAGAAAATATTCCTGAAATTCCGTTGTTTTTCGCCGCTGACGCTTGGTCATTTCCCCTATAGCATTTCAACAGACAAAAATGGGCGTTTATAATGGGCTTAATCATTACATACACAAGCAGTCCACTGCTCCTGCCTCTTCCAAGGATTTCAAGACAGACCGGTTAAAAGTGGTCTGCATAAAGCTTGCCTGTGACCATTTAACCATCTCGTCGTTGGGTCAACGATGCGAACTTGTATCTTTACACTAACCAGTAATCATCTCTGTGATAGGATGTTCCACCTGTAGCCTCGTGTTCATCTCCATGAAGTGGAACTCATGAGTGACCCTGTGAAGAATGAACTCAACGGTTCCCGCGCCCACGTAGCCAACTGCGCGGGCTGCGCGCACGGCCGCTTCGCCTATGGCACGTCTGGTCTCTTCTGACAGACCGGGCTGGGAAAAAATATGTAGTCTTTTTTAAACAATTTAGTAGACAAACCGGCATACGGCCTGCCAGATAGTTAGTGGTCGCCGTAGCCCATAGCATGGACGCATGCAACACTGGGAGTGATACGTGCTCGTTGCAGACTCTGAGGAACCTTTTTGAAAGACCACATGTTCTAGTCTTTAAGGAAAACTATGGCAGCGGAGTTCATTTCTCATCTTCAGCATGCGTGGGAGAAAATGCCACTTAAAACGTACTGAACGCGAGCCTTATATTGAAGGAGCCTATATGACAATAATAATCAAATAATTATCTTCTTATAAACAAATTTCTAAAAGATGTTGTTGAGTGGAGCCAGATGTTTACATACATTTCTTCACATCACGAGAAAGTCTCAGGTTGGTAAAAGTGCTAGAAATCACCTTTAGTTTTTATTGGTTTAGAATTATCCTAAATATAATCCTCAATATATGTAAGGGTAGGCAAGAGCCTGAAAGATGAACTTAGTTACCCTGTAGACCATGTAGAATTTACTTTAGATGAAAATAAAGACTTACTGCTGGTGCCTCTTCTATAATCTTCTGATGACGTCTTTGCACAGAACAGTCTCTTTCAAAGAGGTGGACAACATTTCCATGCATATCAGCAAACACCTGTGAAGATGAATTAATGACACAGAATTTGAAAATTATTCCATCTGCACTTATACTGCTACATACCTCGATTGTATTATTATTAAAAAATATTATGTTATTTGACATACAAGTAAATACGAAAATATAAATATGCTAAGATCAGATCTTGAAAAACAAAAGCTAGTTTTTCTGAACTCATAAACAGGTAGATAGCAGCTGAAGAATATTTAAAAAAAAATATTGAAATTCCTGATTACCTGCACTTCCACATGCCTAGGATCTGTAATATATTGTTCGAGCAGCATATTATCATCTCCAAATGACTTCATTGATTCTCTTTTGGCTGATTCTAATTGTGGCAAGAAATCTGCTTCTGTCATTGCTATTCTCATACCCTGAAAGAACAAAATCCCATATTATTACTAGCTGTGAATTCCTAGTATTAACGCCATTACGCCAGTAATATGAAAATTTTCTTTTATAGACATTCATTAGTATTTATTTATATTTTAAAAGTTACACTAAAACTTGACCCACCTTTCCACCACCTCCTCTAACAGCTTTAATCATAAGTGGAAATCCAACTTTTTGTGCTTCTGCCTTCAATCTCTCAAAACTCTGGTCTTCTCCATGGTAACCTCTGACTATTGGTACCCCAGCACTTGACATTATAGCTTTTGATGTACTGAAATGTCCAATATAATTTAGGAAAGACTTGTTAGGCATCCATCAGTATTATTTATAAGCCTGTTGAAAGGAATTTCTATAGTACTTAAAAAAGTATATTGTTTAAAGGTTTCCTTGTACAAAGATTCTGTTCAAGAATGCTTGCTTGATACAGCACTATAGAATACACTTTAATGCATCAAATTAGAGTTCTTACAAAAACATTAAAATAAACGAAGTAATAAATATATAGGTGGAATTATTGCTAAAACAATATCAGTGTTCTTTCATGTGTTTGTAATTACTTATACCAGTTTTATTTATTACATTGTCTGATTTATATGTAAGTATCCAAACCAGTACAAACATCAACTATATACATATATAAAAATAAAGAAAACTTAATATTTATTTCACCTTTTAATGCCCATATCTCTTATCGCCTTTGGAGGGGGCCCAATAAATATGACACCTTCATTGGCACACTTCTCACAAAATTCAACATTCTCTGAAAGAAAACCATAGCCAGGGTGTATGGCTTGGCTGTTGGACTTTTTTGCCACCTCTAATATTTTGCTAGCATTTAGGTAACTTTGGGATGAAGCTGCAGGTCCAATATGGTAGGCTTCATCTGCCTGAAAACACACCATTAATGCATCAAGTGGAATTGTGGTAAATTATTGGACATGAATGCGGACATGGCAATAAAAAAAAACACTACAGGTATTATAGTGTGCATACAAGAGCTAGTTACCTGCTGTAGTACATTCACATAATGCAGGAGGTGACTAGCTCTTCTGCGCACACTAAAGCACCAAATTGTTTTAAAAATGTATTACTTCTGTGAAGTAGTGAGCATTGGCCAATGGCTTTGGTTGTAAAACAATAATTTTGTCCAAAACTCCTATTTGGCACTAGCTGTGTCCTTGGAAATATTATTTTTCATATGAATCATCAATTTAAAATATTAAATAAAAATTTATTTTTGAATTCTTATTGTAAACTTTTTAAAAAGAATTTATGAAGCTTAAAGAACATGTTAAAAAAAAATGCAGTTACCATTTCAACATGCATAGCATGTTTATCAGCATCAGAGTACACAGCTACAGATCTGATGCCAAGTTTCCGGGCAGTGCGGATCACTCTGCATGCTATCTCTCCTCGGTTGGCAATAAGAACCTTTTTAATGTTCTGTCTCTTAATTTCTTCTTTGAGCAGTTGCGCATGGTAAAACCTTGCTGAATATTGTAGATTCAATGTATTGCTAAAATAATAACATCCAGAACAAACTAAAATTTCCAAAATAATCTAGTTACAACTTATAAAGGTTAATATTGAACAATCTTATAATTTTTTATTATAAATTTTTATTAATATTAACAACTTTTTAATTGTAATATATATCTTGCTCGATTACTCAAAGACCTCTGGATCGATTTGTAAAAATCTTTTTTTTGATAGAAAGGGTATACCCATAGTCATCAGATCAGGATCTGATGATGGAATCATGGAGTAATTGAGGGAACTCTTCAAGTTTTATTGCGATTTGGGTATTTTTTGATATATTCCATATCAATAAGGTGATATGATGCTGATGATGTTCAACCAACTTTTCGAAATGCAACATGTTTACAATTTTTGAATTGTAATGTATTGCATATTCAAAACTAAAAAGTGAAAATAATTGTTTTTGCCAAAAAAAATAACTCTCGACTCCAAATTACTAACTAAAAAGGATAAAATAATTAATACATTGTTGTTTAAATATGTTTCATATCAAACATATTAATAAATTTGTAGTAAGTGCCAGTTTTACGAATTCGTTGACTAGCTACTGGCTCATTAAATAGAATATTTCATTTAAATAAACGGCAGTCGGTTTCGTTTTTTTTGCAAAATAATTATATCTTAAATGTTGACTTATTTTATATAGGTACATATAGATTTAAAAAATGATGTATAATTTCTTACCAGATTTTTTTTAACTGCTTCAAATAAGACATAGTGATAAAATACCGCCAAAGCCAAATGATTAAATGACTGTTTTTTCGTCTTATCGAGACATACGTCGTTGTTTTTTGATTACGTTCGCGGCCGGCCCCTCAGTAACAAATCAAATAAGTAGTTGGTATCATAGTGCGATAACAGAGAATTTAAGTCATTCATTATCATTGAAATTATCAGCTCATTAGACTTGCTAAAGTTGTTATTATGTTACGTTTCACTCTATTGAACTTTTCATGTATTAAGTAGTTCAAATAGAGTCATCTTTTATAACTTTTACATAAAGCCTTCTTTTGTCCACGTGAAAATTTTACGGAAAACTTAAAATAAAAGGAAATAAACAAAAAGCTGCACTAATAAAATAAACAAGTTGAAAAGAAAAAAAAGAAAATCAAACCAAATCAAAACAATACAATCGCATCGTTTACGACTTACGGACTTATCTTTCATTTTTGACATTGACAGCTAGGACGGCAATGACAGTCGACAAAAGGCACTTTTGGTCAATCTCTAGCACAGACTAGGGAGGAGATACTATACTAGTATCTAGATCTCTAGTTAGTTTGTGCGGTCGTCTAGGGTCTAGGATGGACGCCGAAACATGCACTACTATGGCCGTGACGCTCTGCGCTTTGGCTCACTATAGTTACGTGCATATAAAGATTAAAAGAAGAAGAAGATGGTGGATGTTAAAATATACACCGCAAATCTTTTATTCGCATCCAAACGTCATGTACTTTCATTTTATTTTTATGATCTTTGTGTCTAGCATTAGCATCCCATAAGATGGGTACGGCATGGTAGCATTTAATTAAAATTAGGTCCTGCTCGTTTGTCCAAGTAACACTCATTTTGACCGTGTTTTGACGCACCGTCCGTTTGATAGTAAAATACTTGCAAAATACAACCTCACGGCACCGAGTCTCGCGCGATTCTGTTTTCACGCGCGAATGTAGATGCGTTTGCTTTCACGGGAGTTTCGCGCCGCGAAATCCCTTTGTCGCGGGCGCAAATACCGACACCGATCGGGGAACATGGCGTGAACAAGCGCGAAGCCCGCGAACGGCCGCGAAAGCCATCTACATTCACGGTTCACGGCGTTCGCGGGTGTTCGCGGCGCGAATGAAGAGCCCGCTTTACGTATTTTTGACTTTGATTGACGTTTTTCGTGAAAATAAGCACAACAACAAACAAGAAAGAAATAAACCTACGAATAGAATAAACAAACTGCTATTAATTATATACGTTGAAAATAGAAACACAAAAAAGCCTACAAATAAAATAAGTAATCAAAAAAAATATTGTTTTTTTTTAGTATAATGGGCATTAAAGGGCTCTGGACAGTATTGGCGCCTTACAGCGAGAAGAAATCTCTTCACGAGGTACGAAATAGACTCGAAAATATTTTCAAAAAAGACATATGATATGACCTTAATTATATTTAAATAAAGTTATTATCTAGGACATACTCTATATCTTACTTATATAGGTACATACCATAACTTTAGCAGAACCCAGAAAGCTTTTAAAGCATGAATGAATAACAAATACATTTATCATCAACATTTCGTGTAGGTGACACGGTCAATCGAACATGCACACCCTCGTGCCAGAGTTCTTCGGAACCGCCTCTCGGCCTCTGACGTGGTTCCTTTAACGACTACCAGGTCGCAGCCGGGACCAACGGCTTAACGTGCCTTCCGAAGCACGGAACCATTTTATTATCAGACAGTCAGATGATTTAAGCTTGCAATGTCCTAACCAAACTAGAAAGTACTAAACAAAGTATGCCTCCCGTGGGAATCGAACCCACAACCCCCCGGTCTACAGGCAAACACCTTCACTAAGGACCACAGAGGCAGTTATGTATTTTATTTAGGTATACACTTCTACATTTTGACGACCTCAGTGGTGTAATGGTTAGCATGCCTGACCGCTACTCAGAAGGTCCCGGGTTCGATCCCCGGTCAGGTCAAGATGAAAAATGATCTTTTTCCGATTAGCCTGGGTCTTGGATGTTTATCTATATATGTATTTGTTATAAAAGTATAGTATCGTTGAGTTAGTATCCCATAACACAAGTCTCGAACTTACTTTGGGGCAAACTCAATCTGTGTGATTTGTCCCTATATATTTATTTATTTATTTACATTTTTTTATAAATCTGATAATAATTTAGTTCATCAAAAAGTGAATGGGTACAGAAATAGAAGAAAAGCATCATTCAACAGATGATTATGACAAACAAAGCAGTGGAAACTGTCACTAGAAACTTGTGTAGTTTTGGTAGTTATTTGTTTTTTAATTCTTTATTACATAAAAAATAGATTTAAAAAAAAATGCATGGCTTCAAAGACCGCATGCTATATCCAAATTCTATGCATAAAATGCATGTTATATACTAAATTAAGTTTACATGAAATTCTAAAATGAATTTTTTTCAGATTCAAGGTGAAACTATTGCAGTGGACCTGTCAGGATGGGTTTGTGATAGTCAAAATGTTACAGACTATTATATTCAACCAAAACTTTATCTCAGGTTGGTTTGATCCCTAGTTTTTTGGATGATAGTATAAATATTGACCTGATATCCTTAGGCTGCTTATCTTTCTATCAGGTGGATCAAATCTCATGATATAATCATGAGATTGAGACCAAAAAAATTATTTACACCTTTATAACAATTTTTTTTTTCAGAAATTTGTTCTTTAGAACAGTGTATTTACTACTAGCTGATATAAATCCCATATTTGTGCTGGAGGGTGATGCTCCAGAACTGAAAAGAGATGTGATGGCTGCTCGGAATGCCATTCAGTTTCGAGGAGCAGCTCCTAGATCAGATAATGTGTCTAATAAACGCCCTGATGTGGGAAGACGAAGATTTAGAGGTGTTCTTAAAGAGGTACATATTTTGATAAACATGGTTTACATAGCTTTCATCATAGGGAAGCTTTCATTGCCTCTGAGGTCTACATTCTCATGTAAAAACGGATCAGCCACGATATACAATACAATAAAAAATATGGTAATCATTTTCTGTTTAATCGTGCTATAAGTCATTTAAGTAAGCATGTATCAGTAGATGCTCCCTTGGATACCAAAATTAAAACTGGCTGTGCTGCATGATTTCATTTGCTGCTTCCAAAACTGTTGAATGATGTAATTTAGATTTCACTATGTATTTATGTTTCAGTGTGAAACCCTTCTGAAATATATGGGAGTAAGATGTGTGAAAGGAAGAGGGGAGGCAGAAGCCACTTGTGCACAGCTCAATTCTCAAGGTGTATGTATTTAATAAATTTTAAGTGGTCACCAAAAGCTGAGTATTTTCTTATTTTTTTTAATCACATATCGTTTTGTATTTATAAGAGAAAAAAAAAACACAAAAATATATGCCAGGTTTTTAAATGGCAAGAATATAAATTTTGAATAGCTAAGATTAATTGAAATATTGATAAGCTGTCCATTAGAACAAATATTCATTTTAATAAATGACAGTAGTTTAGCTTAAAACCTGAAATAGAAGGGGTAACCCTTGACGTCGCGGTACAGGATATGCGTGCTAATGGCTAAACCACCAAGAATGTACTAAACTGCGAAGTGGAGTAGAAAAAGTATCATAGCGGATCATAGACTACCCCTGGAGTGAAGTGGAATAGATGACAGCTTTTGTTTATCTTGAAAGAACTGATACCATTACATTACACTTTTGATTAGAAAGAAAGATTGAAAGAATGTTTTTATTAATAACTGTGAATGTTAACTCAACAGTTAGTTGATGCCGTAGTGTCCCAAGACTCGGACTGCTTCGCGTACGGCGCGCGTCGTGTGTATCGCAACTTTAGTGTTTCGAACTCGGCGGGAGGGGGCGCCATGCAGGGCTCAGTCGATTGCTATGATGCCGACGCGATGTTTAGGAGCAATGGTTGGTTGATGACAAATTTGTACAAGCGACCCGCCCCGTCTTCGCATGGGCATAAAAACCTTCCTATTGAATCACTCTATCTATTAAAAAAACCGCATCAAAATCCGTTGCGTAGTTTTAAAGATTTAAGCATACGGACATAGGGACAGAGAAAGCGACTTTGTTTTAAACTATGTAGTGAAGATAGGGAAATTGGCGTAATAAATAAAAATACAGCTGAAGGTTAGAACTTTTCCTAATAAAACTGTATACCATACTTCAGTTGCATAATAATATCGTAAAATAAACTGGGTAAAATCTCTACCCTAAAACTACTTATAAAGTTGATTTCCGCAATTTTGAAACATATAGTAAGTACTACATTTCTCAAAAATAAATTTATTTTTATTTTTTGCAGTAGAGTAGTATCAGTTTATGCTCAGAAGACTGGATATTTTTAATGAAACAATATGTTTAGGATTTGGCCGTAACAAGATGGTGGCATTGGCTATACTCTGTGGCTGCGACTACGGCATTGGCGCTTGTGGCTCATCCATAACAACCGTGGTATCATTTCTACACACTGTACCTGATAGTGACGTCATTCACAGGTGCATATTTCTTATTATATATTAAATGAAACAATTAAAATCAAGACATATACACAATCTTTCATACTTACTTTACTTATAAATGCGAGTCTGTCCGTCTGTAACACTTTCACGGATCAACCGATGGACCGATTTTAATGAAATTTGCTATAAATATAGTTAAGGACCAGGGGTCAAACATCGGCTACTTTTTGGCACGATATAACCGAGTCCTACGCCGGAACCTGGAACCGTAGCAAACATAATTTATTACAGCTAGTAGTAATGCATTCTTATTTTTTCACCTTCATTCCTTACTTGTTTATTACCGTAATATTAGGTTACTGTCCTGGGTGAGCGAACCTGAGTACTACGAGAAGCAAACCCGCTTTGTATCAGCACCGGGGCGCTGCGACCGGTGCGGGCATGTGGGTCGCACACACTTGAAGAACGGCTGCCCTGTGTGTGCTACTCATCGTGGATGCAGCGATCTGGGGCACAAGTAAGTATATTTTGAATTATTTTTATTATATTTGTAGCTCTGTCGGTGTCGGTCATGTTGCGTGAACCGAACAGTCTGGAAGTTCTTATAATGGTTGGGCGTACGGCGGGAACATGATCTAGGGGCAAACTATCAACGCGCTGGACCGCCCCTCTCCAGAATAGATATGACACGAAGATACTAACTGCCAATTTGGATTATGGTGCGGTCACGACCCTCAGCTATGAGGAGCACGACTTGGAGAGCTGTAGCTGTGGGTACGTCTTTAACACTATAAAAAGCAATTCGGGTTTGTACCAGTATAGTGAGCTGCTGTGTTCATGTAGGCCGTACTTTTGAAGAACGGCTGACCGTTGTGTGCGAAGCATCGTGGATGTAGCGATCTGGGGCACAATTCAGTATATTTTGCATTATTTTTTGGTATATTTGTGGCTGTGTTCTCCTTAAAATGAAAAGCAAATCTGTTTTTGTGTCAGAAGGCCCCTCTGATCATTTTGACGTTAAATACCACAAAAGGAAAATGCCATCTCTACGATGTGGGTTGCACACACTTAAGACACCTTAAGAACAGCAAACGAACGTGATTAGAACTTGTGTAAAAGAACTCTTCTACATTCAGAAATCTATAAATAATGAAAGACCATGGAAGTTGAATAAACTATTTAGTTTCGGGGTGGTTCCGTATGGGTTGAAAATGTGTAAGTGGATGAACGCATCTACTATGTTAATTGCTAAACAAAACTTTGATAGCGCGTTTAACCATTTATAGATTTTTTTAAGTTTCAAGTTTATTGTGCAATGTTTGTATTTTAAGTGATGGAACGAGCGAAGCGTCATAATCTAACCGTCAACCAAACTTCAGCTAAGTGTGAAGGAGTAACAAACATCCATACATCTTCACACATAATATTTTGTATTAATATTTTTATTAGGCGAAAGTAATTACTCGGGGTTTTAAGTGATTATCCTTTCAGGTCAAAAGTGTCTGAAGTTAAGCGCGAGCTGTCACTTCGCAACCGAGCACTCTCGTGCGGCGTGCCTTTTCCGGAGCCCAAAGTTATGAAGGAATTCCTGAACGCGGACCCTGAGAAAATTGATCTGGACAGTTTGAAATACCCCGTTCCCAGTCTGATTCAATTTGTGGTAAGTAGTGGACTTATATAGGTATTATATGGCTTGTAAAACATAATAAGTTTAAGTAGGTATGTTTTGTATAATGGAACGGCCATTTGATATTGATGGAGGTGTGATGCTATTGACGCGTTTTTGTGTTTTGATATGGCGATATTCTTAGTTCGCGTTAGCACATACTCGTATTTTACTTAGCACATATTATCTCCTTTGTAATATTGCAAATGCGATTAGCGCTTGTTTTTATTTTTATGATTTCTCTGCTAGGTACATTTTTGGTTGTTTTTTTTTTTGGCAAAAAAAAAAAAAAAATTTGGCAAAGGATTACATGTAAAATCATGTTCTTTTTTTGTAGAAACTTATGTCCAGTAAGTTGGATTGGTCAGAAAGATATTGCGTGGAGAAGTTTCTGCCTGTGTTGACAAAATATCACCTTCAGGAAAATGTACCGAATCGAACAATAAAGCCAGTCATGATAAAGAAAAAACGGGTTCCTAGAGGTAATTAATCAATGAAATTTGTATTTGTGTTTATTTTTCTTTATTTCTTTATGTTTTGTAACGTGTTTGTAACATTCAAAATGTTCTGTAGTGCTGAAGAAAAATAAAGTTAATCGTCTGTATTTTCATTCGTTTGTTATTTGTTAATATTCTATTCGTGATATAATTACTAAGTACTATGTATAACTCTAATGTATATCATTTTTAGAGAAAGAGTATCCTTGGTTAAGTAATATAGTGACTGGTATTCGAGACAGGCGAATCCATAAGCTGCCAATACATAGATAAAAAAAAAAATTTCCGCGCGCGATTCCTAATTCTTTGTGCCAATAATAAACTAGAAGTTCCCAAGCACCGACGTTATTACATTAAATATAGATCCCTATTAGATTAATATGACATTTAAGGTATTGACTGTGTCGACAATCCGACTGTCTATTGACTGACTCAATTGATTTGCTCAGACGAGCTCTAATTATAGGTGTTCCGAGTTTCGAGGTGGTTTGGGGCGATATCGACGGGCAGTACGAAGCGTTGATTCCGGACGAACTGTTTGAAGGTGAGACTTGAGGCGTTGGTGATCTTTGGGCTTGTGTTTTGTAAGTGTGTGAAGTTGTCAGACATTGTTAAGCTAACTAACTAAGCAAGTAATAATAGTAAGCTAAGAAATAAAATTGGTTACTTATCAGCCGGAAACACACGGTAAATTTCAGCCGCAAGGTAAATTTTTTTGAATGGTACAGATTTTTTTTTTTAAGAAAACATGTTTTCTTTTGTTGCATACTTTTTGTATTACATGCTGTATCACACCAGATATAGAATGATACGGCGAATATGAAGATTCGATAATAATTCATAAGAAAATTACATATTAATAAAACACATTATGCTAGAAGCAAAAACGCTAAATTACAATGATCTAATTTTTTGATACTACTTTTATATTACGAATTATCTTTATTACGTTCTAGCGACAGCGGCTTCGCATGGGCATAAAAACCTTCCTCATGAATCACTCTATCTATTAAAAAAAACCGCATCAAAATCCGTTGCGTAGTTTCAAAGATACATAGTTAAGCATACATAGGGATATAGGGACCGAGTAAGCGACTTTGTTTTATACTATGTAGTGATTGAGTCCTGCCTGCCCTGTATAAAGTGCGGCACTGTATACCTCTCTTCCTGTTTGATATCAGTTATGTTGCTTTTCGATACGGTTCAGTGTAACCGCGGCCTTAGATGTCAACAATGCTAAATCGATAGATAGATAGATCATGATTTTTATTAAAAGAGTTGTAATAATTTATTCATATTTATACTCAAATAAGTACAAATATCAATTAATTTAACAGGAATAAAAAATTTTTTTTTTTTTACTTTTTAATTGATTCCTTGCAATTGTAACTCGTATCAAAATTGCACTGCGATATTTATCAATATAAAAGTAAATTTAAATTGTATACAGATGGTGAAGATCACTCGAAGCCGTGGACTACGACGGAACGCCAAGATTTAATGCGCCAATATCATCCTGAATTAGTGGAAGCCTACGAAGAGTCAATCAAAAAGCCACCAAAATTAAAGAAACCTCGAGCCACAAAGAATAAAGATGGCGCCGTGAAACCTAAGCGAAAATACAACAGAAAGGTCAAAAACCTCATTGACGTAGAAATTGGCAATCTCAGCGGATCCCTGAAGAATTTAGACTTAACAGCAAAGACCACCGAGATTAATTCCAGTAAGAATAACGTTAGCGTCTGCGTGAATAAACTGAAAAGGAAATTCAAAAGCACAAAGGGCAGACAGAAGACTATTGATAGTTTTATAGCTAAGAAGAAACGAAAGTCCATCAAAAAGGCAATGCACTCATTGAGACACAGCTTGAATAATATTTCCATAAATGAACACAACGATCTCATAAGCAAAGGTGAAATGTTTGACAAGGAGAATAGAAATAATTGTATAAATATATTGAGTATGTCAAGCGATGACGTCATTGACGATAGTGATTTGTCTGATCTGGTTGATAAAATCGTTCAAAGACCACCATGTACGAAAACGGCAAGATTAGAAAATAATTTAGTCAAACTAATCTTTGATAATAAATTTTCCACACCGAAAAAATTAAAAAGAAATAGCATTCTTAAAGAGGCTAATTATTTTTCAACGCCCAAAGAAAGTCCTATTAGAAGGAATAGTTTGAAATTATGCGGGAACAATTCAAATGTTTCTCTGCAGTGCAAAGCGAACACTAGTTATTTCTTTGACAAGTTGACAGAGGACCGCGACGCCTTTGAGATGTCGCTCGAATACAAACACAAGAGTGCTATCATAAGTTTGGACTGCGATACAACCGTTGAATACAGTTTGCCTGACGTGTGCTTATAAGAGAGCTCGTGATAACTGAATTTTAATAAAACATTATGCTGAATAACATTAGTTTTAGTTTTCAAATGCCATACATATTTCCTGATGATGACATATATAGCCTCTTCGAGTTTCCAAGAAGACGATTTATGTAAAAGCGGAAGGTCATTCACCGACACATACATAAAAATGTTATAAATACGAAACCTCGAAAACGTATTGACCAATGAAGGTGAACTCAGATGATTGATATGCCTATTCCTCAGCTTTCAAAATCCACCATCAGTGGTACCAGTTTTTTAGTAGTGGACTATGGGAAAAATGTTTTTGTTTCTCAATGTCCGAGTGTCAAAGTTTCAGGTTGTAAACTGCAAGAAAAAAATCACGTTTGGTCAAATAGTAGAAGTTTTTCAGGTTTTTGTCCAGTTGGTTCGGCTTGCATTTAGTGTAAAGAACCTGAAAGGTTGTATCGAAAAAACTGACACAAAGGGTTGCAAAATATACTTATATTGAGATCCATCCTTTACAGGCAAAATAGCCTACTTATATGGAAACTGCGCATTATATGTCATTTATGATGAATTACTCAATATTTATTCGAATGCACTTACGTAACAGTGATGGATTGATTCGATAACAAGAGACCTCGAATGCTATTTCAGGCATCCACGTTCCGACCTCGCGAACATTGTGATTTATCTTAGAATCTCACTGAAATATTGCCTATTTGCGCCAAAAGACTCCATTTCGGCTATTCTACGCTAGCTACTCCCATGTAAATTATT
Organism: Apomyelois bistriatella; assembly: GCA_947044815.1. Lineage (NCBI taxonomy): Eukaryota > Metazoa > Arthropoda > Insecta > Lepidoptera > Pyralidae > Apomyelois > Apomyelois bistriatella. The sequence continues at coordinate 6,815,312 of OX345691.1, forward strand.
ACTAGGTAGTGTGAAAGATTATATACAACTGTCGGCATTTTGATTGTATTATATCTAATAAGAAATTTATAATGTCTTCTAGTCTACGTATGCGTGAATACAGTGAGTACCTAAAAAGATTTGTTAAGTTCGTTTGTGAGTAAATTATGTTATTGCAAAAATTTTAAATAAGTAATCTATTATATTAGGTAAATAGGTATAAAATCATATTAGGTTACTTCAATAAGTACATACTTCTAAGTTCCATGTACAAAATTTTATTTGAATGTTAATTTCGTTTTCGTGCTCTTTGGCACTCTTTGCAACATGAGTGTTAATAAAATAAATCATAGAACCGCAAAGTGCAAACAATAACCTTACATCTGTTACTCCAAATAAACATCCACCTCACCACCATATTCGAACCGAACGAGTTATAAATAATTTTATAATGCATTAACATAATAAAGTGTCCACTGAATGTTTTATTGTGTTGCGGTGGCCGCGGAAATAACTTAAATGAAACAACAACAAAAGGGACGGTTTTATTTAGAATTCAAATATGATTATGCAAAGGATTTTCCCGGAACAAACGGAATTAGGAACAACTCTACTAGGTATTTGTTGTTTGGCTAGATCAGTGATTTTCAAACTACATCATTAGCAAAGCAACAGAACAGAGAGTAGACATGATAAAGGGCTCTTCAATGATATTCACCTTAATCTGATGTTTCGCCATGCACATTGGATAACTGATACGGTAATTATAGAAAAACTATTTTATAAAAGTATGAAATACCGCAATCACGCAATATATATTTTTTTATACACGTAAGGTTATTTAGGCTTACTGGAATTATTTTAATCTGTTTGCGCGTTTATCATTACGTTTCACGTTTTTTTATCATTGTATATCAGAAATATTGAGAAACACTGTACTGGATACTACGCCGCGCGCTTTTGATTCCACTGTAACTACGTTCATAACCTGACGAAGTTACCTATTTTAATAAGCTTGTGAAAAGATAAATTAAAACAACGCGGTTCAATTTTAATTTAAAACAAATATATAATTTCAACTCAAAAACCCGAATCGAAGAATTTTATTTCAGAAGAAAATATTTTTTTAGATTAGATTTTAATTAAATAAGTTACAAGATTAGTGGATTCTCGTCAGAGTCTGCATTAGTTATCTAGTTTAATGTATTTTTACCTATATTAATAACTAGCATTTGCCGGCGGCTCCGCCCGCGTGGGACTCTGTTATATCGCGCCCAAAAGTAGCCTATGTTTATGCCCCTGATCCTTAACTATTTACTATATCCATATCAAATTTCATGTAATCGGTCCAGCGGTTTAGCCGTGAAAGCGTAACAATGACCCGATGGGTGGAGTTGCAATCGCAATGCGAACAGAAAATGAATTAAAAAATAAATGCAAAATATAGAGCGTCAATTCAGGATGATACATAGATTCCATTCTGACGGCAAGATCCGAAATTCTCGATTTTTTTTTCTAGGAAATATATGTTTATGTGAAAAAAAATGAAAATTTCGCCCATTGAACGGAATAATTATTTGTTAAGCTTTATGATAAGACAATTTAAAAATTGCCATCAGCCCAGAATAAAGCGCGTACAGAGTTACTACACATCTATCAATCATCATCATCATCAATCTAAAAATAAGAGCATTTGCATTTTTGTTTACGTTATAAATATTTCCAAAAGCTTAGAATATAAACCTTACGTTACGTACGTTACTAAACTATCAAAACTATTTTTTTTCTAAATAATAATTTTTTCCTTGATAGTTCCTAAAATAAGCGCCTATAAAAGTACCTACACAATATTTTTGGTTTAACAATGTTCGTATAGATATCATTTCAGTAGTTGTTAAAACGTTTACACACAGATTAAGTATAAATGGTTATTAGTGCAAACTGCCACATGAATTAATGAGTTATCCTTCAGAAATAACTTTGTTTTGCGCTATTAGTGAAAATGTCCGTCGCGGAGGTCCGCCGCCGGCCCTGGGCGGGCTGGCTTCGGGGACAATGGAGTTCTCGCGTCTCACCTGCCGATTTCCCAGGAATATCAATTTGCGTCCGTATTAATCGTTTTCGATCACTCTGCAACGGTCTGAATAGCCCTAACTTTTTAATTGTTTTATGTGCTCTTTGTGAAATAGAAATGCTTGATTGCTGCAACATTAGTTTTGAAAATAGGGTACTGTTTAAACAGATTGCAATTCATGATCGTCTTCAGTATAACTCATACAGTAAAAGTATGTGAACCGCATTTCCGAAAACCTAGTTTAATTTAAGAGTGACGCGTCACCGACGTCCGATGGTACGCTTTTGTCGCCGCGCGGACGTCACGGTGGCCACGCACGTAACATGCACATTCACGCCCGCAGAGCTCTACATTAGTACAACCTTGGAACTAAAACGGGTCTAGGTTTTCAAAGCGTATAGGACGATTGCACCATAAAATGCTACGATAAAGTCTAAATCCTTCTTAACCTGATCACTGTGTTAGAAGGAGAAGCGTGGCGGGTTTGTTCACCCCTATGTCGTGAGATCCCGCGGGTGATCGGGAGGATTCGGGAGGCTGTGTCGCAACGCGCGCGCGCGTACCCGGGCGCTTCGTCATTGCGACGGAGGCTGTCGTGTGTCGGCGCTGGCCCGTGCGAGCGCTCGTCCCGCACCGCACCGCATCGCGCCCGTGTCACCTGAGCCGCGTACCGACGCGCCGCGTACACGCCCTCGTGCTGGTCTCCGCGTGCTAGGACCGCATTGTCCTCCGATCGCCGCCGCCGGTGTCGTTGTGATACGCGCAGTGCATGTGCCACTAGTCCGTACCTTAGTGACCACGTTCCCAGGGACCGGCGATTGTGGCGCGATGTAAAGAAGCTGCGACCGTGAATCCATGTGTAAGTGGGTGCGTTGCGTATGTCACTTATCCGCTTGGCAATTGATGCCGTTAACGATTTTCCGCAAGATAACTACGCCAGCGAGCAGCATTCAGAATAAAAATGAATGAATTACGAAACTGCCCACCCTGGGATAGATGTCAATGTATTTTAACCTCTACATTGAAGGGATAGAGTCGCGCACATGTGCTGTTGTCTCTGATAATGATTACGCTTTCAGACTTTCTCATCAGCTAAAGAAACAATAAATATTTAGGGGGTAATTTATTTTATGACTGATCTTCGCTTCACGGTAGTCGTGTATCGCGAATGTAACAGGTGTCGTCGGAGCCGATGCCAGAGATGTTTGACATTGAATCTGGGGGATTGTTGCAAAAATCAATATTATTTTATTCATACACGAGTCAGTGATCTGCAAATGTTTGCAGTGTCTGTTCTCGACTTTTGAAGCGTGAAGAGAGCTAATACTATTTTTAGTTTACAAAAAACCTGGAACACCCCTTGCAATTAAAATCTACTAGGTAGCTATATTTATTCTTATCTAGTTATCCATCTATTTAAGTTAATGATTACTTAATCATAATTAAATAGAAAAAAGTGTAATTCCTATGGTTTGCTAAGTAGCAAACCATAGGAATTACACTTTTTTCTATTTAATTTATGAAAATGTCTTATCAAAGGAAACAGTGTAAGTAAGATACTCGACTCATGAACTTATTTAATACCTCTTTGTTAACATTAAGTACAAAATATACGACAGTTGTTTAATTACATTTAACAACACATTTGCTCGTGTGGGATAACTCTGGTGATAAATAATTACTTTGTTTTCCACTTGCCGGAGTTGATTCTTAGCTTACTTTTATTTCAAATTTCACTTGTGCATGTAGACAAAACAAGACAAGACAAAAATTCTTTATTGCGTCAGTAAAAATATACAATGAGGAAATTACAAATACAGATAATACAATAGGCGGCCTTATCGCTTATGCAATCTCTTCCAGACAACCTAAATATAAAGTGATTGTTGACAGAACGTAGGGGGTGCAGAAAATTTGTATACATAGAACAGGTCTTATTGAGATTTATAGGCACACATATATACCTACATATACAATACATATTATAGACATACATAAACAAACACATAAACGCATTTATAAAGATAGTTGTCATAATGAATTAAAATAATAATTATTATTAAAAAATGCACATAAACACTGTACACACATAATCATGTAACCGCATAGGTTATTTGAAAACATCTTTCATTCATCCAGATAGTACGATTTCGCAATGCTTTGAAGCCATTCAATGTTTGAGCGGGCCGAATAGAAAGTGGTAGAGCGTTCCATAGGCGAACATACATAGCTTGAACAGTAAAAAACTTAGAATAAAACTGTGAAGAGTGAGTTGGCATTATAAGACGTAACATTTGATCATCACGCAAAGAGCAATTTTAGACGATATAATAAAAATTTTGTTTCTTGTTATTCAAAATTCTCTCTCTGTCCCTATATAACTTTGTATGCTTAAATCTTTATAACTACGCAACGGATTTTGATGCGATTTTTATTAATAGATAGAGTGATTCAAGAGGAAGGTTTTTTAGCCTATGCGAATCCGGCGCGGGTCGCTCGCATTTCTAAATATATGATTTCAGGCATCGATTTATACTAGCCGTTATTCTAACTAAATCTATGACCTTAGGTCAGAAGGAAGAAAACAGCAATGTCAGATTTTTCAAGCTACCTGACTTAAATCTTGTGAAAGCAGCTGACTTAATTAAGACTTGCATTAAAATGATTGTTAATTTAATATATCAACCACTTTTTACTGTCAATTTAATATTTTTTTATTGAAATAATATGTCATAATAAGTTAAATTTAAAAAAAAGTTAAGTTTCAATTACATAGAGTTCTAAAGCAATCGAAACTCTATGTAATTGAAAGCATTGTTCTATACCTTTTGTTTTTTAATGCATGCCGCTTCCAAGACTTTTTAAAGTTAACATTCTAAGTAACAATGGAGCATTACTATTAAGTTATTAAAATTTCCAAAGTAGAAATAATTGTGTGATTTATGAAAAATCTCAATATTCTCAAATATATAAGGAAAACAGTGTTAAAGTTATTATTTTAACTGTTATTAAAACTAATGAAACAATTGAGAATACTATCCGGTTGATATGAGATTTATGATTTAAAGTCATTGAAATTTCATTATCTTCATACTCATTTATGTTAAATCCTCTAGCCGGTAGCGGCACGACAATGTGCCTTCCGAAGCACGGAACAAATTCTTATAACCGGATAATACGTTTACAATACAATTAAACTTCGCACTATTTTATTTTTTATTTTATTTATTAGGCACACAAACAGATTACAGACAAAAAAAAAAAAAAACAGTAAATAATCATTTGACAATTTAGAACTAGTCTGCATTCCAACATAGTGTACACAGCAAAACATGATAAATGTTACATAGCAAGTCTTAAACAATTTTAACATAGTAAGGACCTAAATTGACTTTAAAGAAATTTACAATTTATATATATATATATATATAATATATATATAAAACATATAAAAATTATATAAACATACATATATATATGCATACATACACATACACATATATACATACACATACACACACACATATATATATATTATTTCACATCACATATCTAATGCAACAGTTAAAGATTTTTTAAACTGTGAAAGATTTGGATTGAAAATGTCAAGATCAACGTTATCATGTCTCAGCTCATCGAAATCTCGACACATCCTAACAACAGGATTGAAAAACGATGTGTTGTTTTTGTAAACCTCTAGACGAAAGATACGCGGGTTACGTACACGTGATTGGCCGTTGAAGTTAATCAAACTTAATAGTTTAGGGCAATCGATGGAGGAGTGAATGATTTTATGTAGGTAAATAAGCATAAAGAACTGCCTGCGTATGTCCAGCTTTACAATGCCGAAATGGTTTACTCTTTCATTATATGATGACAATCGACGGCTTAGTCCATATTTACGACAAATACCCCGCACGAAACATCTCTGAACTCTTTCAATATTTGAAGAATGTACATCATAATAGGGTGACCAGACTACAGAAGCATATTCAAGTACAGATCTAACCAAAGTATTAAAAAGATAGACTAAAGTAAAGGGTTTTTTAAAATCTTTCATAATGCGCAAAATAAAACCGGCAAGTTGATACCCATGCTTGGTCATGTAATCAAAGTGATGCCTGAAATCTAATTTAGAGTCAAAGTATACACCCAGATCCTTAGCAACACTTTTCTCAATTAATGGCTGATTATTGATGTAATAAACGTACTGAAGACGAGTTCTTTTAGTCGTAAAAGTAATAGAGAAACATTTATCTACGTTTAAATACATCCAGTTACGAGAACACCATTCATGAATGGTATCTAGGTCTCTTTGCAACATAAGACAGTCATCAATATCATTAATAATACGGAACAATTTCATGTCATCAGCATACAGTAACGACTCACTCGAAATATGATCCAACAAGTCATTGATAAAAATGATAAATAGCAGAGGACCAAGGTGGGACCCCTGTGGTACACCCGATGTAACAGGAACTGGTTCAGATAAGAAACCCTTCACTGCAACGATCTGACTACGTCTATCAAGATATGATATAATCCACCTCAATAAATTACCATGTATGCCGTATGCTGCTAATTTAGCAGCAAGTACTTTGTGATTGACTTTGTCAAACGCCTTTGTAAAATCCGTATAGACCGAATCTACTTGACGTTGAGATGCAAATGCTCCACAAATGAAATTTTTGTACACAAGCAAGTTACTGACTGTTGATCTGCCTGTGATAAAACCATGTTGAAGGTCAGATATGTGCGGTTTCACGTGATTGTATATATGATCGTAAATAAGTGATTCAAAAATCTTAGCCATACACGACAATATACTGATAGGCCTATAGTTCTCGCATTTAGTTTTATCTCCACTCTTGTGAATAGGTATAATATGGGCGTTCTTCCAAATAGAAGGGAAAATACCGGCCTTGAGTGACTTGTTAAATATTATCCACAATGGCAAACTTAGTTCCTCACCACAAGCTTTAATAAACAATGATGGAATTCCATCAGGGCCGGGACCCTTGTGAGGATCTAGTTTTTTTATTTTTTCAATAATATCATCTCTAGTAATCAATATGTGTGAAAGTGTGAAATTATTTCTATCATCGATTCTAAAATTGGGTTCACCAGTTTTAGGTTCTTCATAAACAGAAGAAAAATACGTAGCAAACAATTCACAAATTTCTTTAGGAGTTGAAGCAGTACTATCACCATGTGTCATCGTATCAGGAATGCCATTACTTGATTTCTTACTATTAACAAATTTAAAAAAATGTTTTATGTCTTTATTAATATGGTCTTCAACTTCTTCTTGCATTGATCTATAGCAAGTTTCAATTAAACGCTTGCTACGGTTTCTCAGCAACTTGTAAGAATCGTAATCCCGTGGATTACCAAATTTTCTGTACAAATCGTGGTATTTTTTCTTTTCACGTAGACACCTAATTAGAGGATAGCTAAACCAGTATGGGTATTGGTGTGGATTACTTTTTTTGAGAGGAGTAAACAAGCAAATAGCCGAATTAATTTCACAGTACATTGCATCAACAGCACTTTCTGGATCCAAGTCCTTCAAGAGCTCATGCCAGTTTATCTTACTTAAATATTTTTTTGTACTTACAAAATTACATTTATGAAAATTAGGTTTTAAAAGGTTACGATTACTTTTAATTGACGATGTAGGTTTATTAATATTGTAATTAAAATTAATAACTATAGATGGATGATGGTTTTCCAGCTTTAATAAAGGTTCAACTTCTTTGACAACTAGTTCTTTAACAGTAGATAGAACCAGGTCCAGAATATGGTCATTGTGATTTTTAAAACTATTGAACTGTCCAAGATCACACAAATCCAAGGTATCTATAAGTAAGCGATCTATAATGGATTTAGAAGCATGAGGAATCAGTCGTAATTCTGAATTAGAAGTCTTCCAGTCTATATCAGGGAAATTAAAGTCGCCTATCATCAAGAAATCCTCTGATGATGAATTATTTAGTATTATATTTTGACAATGCTTCATATATCTATCAATATCATCCGTTTTAAGATAAGGTGGTAGGTAGCAAGAACAAATATTTAATGGCAAACGATCAGTAGAATTAGGTAAAATTGAAATCCATATGTCTTCAAAATTACTATCCCAAGAAGATTTACGAGTGACAGTATAACATTTTTTAATAGCAATAATAACACCCCCTCCTCCATCTTTGCGTTGGTCATATAAACACTCGTTTCTATCTCGTCGGAACACATTATAACGTCCATCAAATAACTCCTCATTAAAAATTGCCCTGTCCAAATTTGTCTCAGTTAAACATATAATATCATAATCATTATTAAGAATGTTTGTATATAGCTGATGTGTTTTGGTGCGCATGCGATTAACGTTCTGATAATAGATTAACATATAAGAAGTAGACAAAATTACAATATGAGAGGAAAAAAAAAAAAAAAAAAACAATATTTACAAAACAAAGGAAATTTCAGCTAATGAAAAATGAAAATTGAGTTAAAAAAAGACACATTTACACATTACTAAACAATTTTGGAAATACAATCCTTAGTCTTAATTTGCACAGCCGGGGAATTATCGTCTTTTCTAATATATATGTTTCCAAATTTAACCCATACATATTTATATTTATTACGAGCAGCCGCTCGGGTCATAGCATATAACTCTTTGCATTCCGGAGATAGGTGCTCGGATACATAAATAGAGAATCTTTCACCTTGCATCCCAAGGTGAGCGGAACTCAAAGTGTTGCCCGGATTAGCCTTGTTGTAGCGTTTAACCGCAGAAAGAAGATTGTCACGGTGTCGAATAGTAGGTAGGGACAATAGAATATTGCGAGGACGACTAGCTGATGTAGTCGGCAGTTTAGCAACCCTTCGACACATGCTGATCTCGGTATCTGTTGTAGGTAGATTAACAGCAGCATACAAATTCTTAATAAGCACCATGATGTTCTCATTCTTTCTTTCGGGCACCGCTTGTATTTCCACATTATGACTCCGAGAAATTTTTTCAATAGATTCCAAGCGGCGCTGCACTGACTTCAAATTTTCTCTTAAATCCGTATTCTGCTTCTCAAGCATTTTGACTCGCAGTTCAGTAGATTCAATATTTGTCTGAAGCACTTTTTGTTCTTGGTGTAGATAGTCCGTAGTCTCTGCAAACTCTTGTTTCACCTGATCAATAGCCTGAACAACCTCGGTTTTGATTAAATGCTTCAAATCATTGTTAAAAGATATCTTTAGCGATTCAAATTTCTCATCCAATTTAGCGTCAAGCTTCATGTCCAGAAGTTTAGCAATACTTTCTAGTGTGACTTCTCCTCTGAGAGAAGTGCCCATAGAAGTAGAAGAGTGAGGTCCCGGAGGAGTTGCACAGTGTTCGACAAAAAGAGAATTGTCGCAAGACATTATTGAATCATCAGGATATACTGCGCTTTTAACTGGTGTGTTCGAGTTATCTCCTCTGCGACGATTTGTTACATTGAAACAAGTCGGACATTTCCACAAGGTTTTAGCTTTTGCATCCAACTTAAAGAATGTAGCCTTGTCTATATTTAAACATTTTAAGTGGTATTCTTGATTACAATGTGTACATAAACATTTATCTTGTAATCCTAGTGGTGGTGGAGAATCCTTACAGGCAATACAATATCTATCGTAGTTCGCCATAATGTAATTAAAAGGTACAAAAAGTCTATTTATACTGTGTAATGAATCCAGGGACGTAGAAACTACTGATACTCTAATAAATCTGCATGCAAAAAGCAAACTCGCGAAAAAACAAAAAAAAATAAACTAAAAAAAAATCGCCTTAGGTAGGGATCGAACCGTGAACATTCAGAGTTTAAATGCAATGAGATCGCCACTGAGCCAAACTGCGTTAAGAATGGACGGGGAATTTATGAGTCTATATGCGTAAACTTAATGCAAACATTTAAGTTTGGTGGGTATTTATTGTCCCCGTGCTGCACAAAAGTGAATCACCCACTCATAAACATAATCACTGAGTCAGTCTTGAAGATAAATATATTTGTAGAACGCACAGTTTAAGAGATACAATCACAGTTTTTATCTTGAATAACAGTCCGAAAAATACACTGAGATATAAAACTTTTAATAATTACTTTAGCAAGTTTTATTTCCATAAACATTAAAATAAAACGTCAGAGCCAATAAACACGTCCATTGCGATCCACTTGCGCGCGGGGAAAAAAAAGCACTATGACTTATCATCACGCTACTTAGTCTACACATGAGATAGACCAATATGTAAGGCTTTAATTGACGAAATCGTAAGCAAAGGCGAACCTTTTCCCTTACCGGTTGTATTCTCAGGTGGTTGCTTGTTAATTTAGCTTTCCTACATTTTTACTCGATCCCGGTCTTAAGCATACTTGCTGATGAGACCATTAGCATCCTGCATCTCGACATTCTCTATCAGCTCTCTTGACTAATCTCTATTATAACTATTTATTATATTCGGTTTTATAAATCTACTCTCAGCAATTTCTTCTGCTGTTACTAAGCTTAGTGATTCCATTAAGGAACCTAATCTATTATATAGCTACAAACCCTGGCTTCGCTGTATGGCTACATTCGCAATTATAACCCTGTCTCCGCTCCTTGTATTATAAGTTTTAATTATTATGGAACGAATTTCCCTCTTCCGTCTATTACTCGGAATTAAACATCATAACTTTAAGTACGGTTGTGTTAATTGTACATACGTGGGAGTTTTGAATATGAGAATATATTAATGGTCTCTTATTATTCCTACATACATGTTTTATTGTTGGAAAAGAATCAGCTGAAACTTAGTAAACGTATTTATCATCGGCATTTCATTTTACGGATAATTAACCTCTTAGCAAAGGTAAAGCTACTTAGAAGAAAAATTAATTTAGATTTTTCCCTTAAAGTTGAGTTGAGATGAAGTAGACTAAAATAAATTACATTAAATGTATTAAAAACTTCGTAAGTATAATTATAGGTTAGATAATCCTATTTTACCTTCGGGTCTAGCGTCATGTTAATTTTGTTGTTAGTACGATTTAATAAAGTTTTAAAGTTTCTTGCGCAAATTTAATGTTTTTCACAACAGGCAGACTGTATACCTATACAGTATACTTATGCAATTTAAACTTGCATAATTTAGTATTATTATCAAATCGAGTATTATTTTAATATAACTATATGGAAATAAATATGTGATGTCCAAAATGCAGAAAATGGATTTACAAAATATATCTAAATGAAATCAAGCTCATCTCCATCAATAAAACAAACGGAAGCCTTTTGTGAATATAGAAAATTGTTTGAGATTGACGCATTAAGAGGTACCAACGAATAGGGGAAAGCGCGCATACGAATTTAGATGAGCACAGCCTTATGAGGGCAAATCCAATGAAATTCTCTTCGGAATGGAGAAAACATTTTTGACGCTGCCGATTGCTGGCACTGAGACGAATCTGGCGAATTTATTTTCTGTATATTTGAGTGTAAAAATATAGTATACTAGCTGTTTCCTGCGGCTCCGCCCGCGTGGGATTCGATTATATTGCGCACAAAAGTATTATGAGCTTATATTTGACTCCGTGTCCTTAACTATAGTATAGTCATACCAAATGTCATCAAAATTGGTCCAGTGGTTTAGCCGTGAAAGCATAACAGAGAAATAGACAGACAGACTTACGCAGAAGTATGGATTTCACAAGAAAGATAGTTATATTGTACTGAACTCTGAAGTTTTAGTATAGATTTTCAAATATGAAAGTGTAAATGAAGTTGTTAACGTGTTGTTAACAGGCGTAACGCTGGTTGTATTGAAAGTAACTTATTTCATTAAAAAATAAAATTGCATTAGAAATATTATTACATATTGCCTTATAACAAAATTGCTCAAATGAAAATTAATGTTCAACTGCGTTTTTATCACAATTCTCACTTCTATTACAAAATGAATGAATGGTTGGTATTTATTCGTACACCTATAGAGAAACGATATTTAAATCTATTATAAAACCTTCATTTTAAATCCAAATAATGAAAGGCAAAATCAAAATGCTTGCGTATATAAGTAGCCTTTGTTTAAAATAAAATGTTACTTCGGAATAATTTACCTTTAAAATGAGTGGCCTGCACTGTATCCAAAATTCAATTTACAAATAGCGGGTCAGTTAAAATGTACCAACTCTTTGTTTCTACGTCTGCTCGGCTGAAAAAGCCGCGCGGAATTTTTTCCTACAAAAAAGTATTCATTGGCGAGAGTACGCCGACAGTCCGACACTAGAAAAAGGTATCTAGCTGTTATGGTAAAAAGTATGAGCTCATGAACATACATTTGTTATTTTTTTTCTAATAGACAAAACTAGAAAGTTATATTAATGAAATATGTGGATTTTAAAAAAGTGCCGTACGCGCGTAATTTCCTAATTCTATATGATTATTGTGGCAACACTTTCTTTAAAGATATTAGTATACATAAAACTTATAACTTTAAAAACTGTTTGTTTAATAAAACGAATTAAGGTCCATTATGAAAATATAAAGTGTTTTCGAAAGGTTTGGGTTATAAGTATCACCGGTCACGGTCAGTGTATGCTATTTGAGGAAATCTAAAAATACAGTATCATTTCCATATTTATGTACGATTTTCTCCGCACTTACTACCTTGATAGATATCCTTTAGTTATCGAATAGTAATAAGTTCCACAGTTTATTGCATTTTAGCATCTATTACAACGACATAAAGTCCAGTGATTAAAACTAAGAATTATTTTATCAGGTTCGCGAATATAATGTATGGAGAACAAATTGTTAGCTACGTGGACGTAGGCGTATCGTCGAAATTCTTTAGGACTTGGGACTATCTTTATGAAATATGATCCTAATTTGATAGTGGCATCAATAAATCCATTGTTAAATATAGACTAAAGATTATCATACAAATTAATTTTTTTTTTCCACGTATAAATTTAGTATAAGGACTTTTTAAGGTGGTTGAAATACGAACAAAAATACAAAGAAAATTAGACAAAATCGTCGGAAGAAAATACAGTAAGTATAAAACCTAGCTTCAGGTTCATCATAGCAAAAGTAACAATTGTATATCTTAAATAGCTTCTCTAGCTTCTCAGTGTAAATCACCCACTTAGACATCCGATTTAGGTGCATTACGAGTTTAATCCCTAAAGACCCGATTTGAACGTGTAATCTATACGAACGATTGCCATTTCGACGTTGACATAAACCACTAAGAGAAATGGAAATATAAGGGGTGTCCGGATCAAGTAATAGAACATAATTATCTGTATAACATATGTAGTGAAGAAATTTATCTAACATTTCTATATAAAAGAAAGTCGTGATAGTCAAACTATTTATAACATCAAGAACGGCTTCCTATTGAATTAATATCGAGTAAGGCATATGCGACGCATAAATTACTATGGTCGCTCATTTTTCAACGAAACTCATTTATTCTTTATTGGCGTACATATTTCTTCAAGAATTTAATTTTGTGCATGAATTATAATTGAATTACTAGTAAATCATAAAACCACATTGTAAATAGATTTTAAGCTTTGATAAATCCACGAGCCATCTAGTTAAATAAAATTTAAAAAAATCAGGGTTCAAGCACCGTAACAAAGTCAGTGATTTTAACACTATTCTCATAAATATTATAAAATATGCCCCGTGTAACAGAATATACAATCAAATCTACAAACGATTAACTATGCAAAAAGTATAACGGGGTCGCAGCGACAGCTTTTTGAACCTCCAAAAGTGGTAAACGCCGAGTGATGTACAAGCGGAGCGCGTCGCATATCAGAGCATTTCTCGTTTCGAAAACATTTCGGGAATGAGAGCGTCAGAAGCAGCAATACGTATATATACTCGTATATATAGGTTACGTACGATGGCAGGCAACCTATATTTGCGACAGGTTACAGCTTGCTCTTATTTCGATGGTAAGGAATCGATTACCATTTCCGAAGATGATTTAATGGAGCTTCTACATCTTGTTACAAATAATTGGTAATTTGAATAGTAAAAATACAAAAAATGAATATAAAATGACACAGAAACGAACGTATATTCTGTTAATAACTGAAACACAAAATCCTAAATGATAGTTTGTCAGTTTTGAACATGAAATAAAAAAAAAAAAGAATTACACCGTAGCATCTTAAGTGCTACGCCGTAGATGACCTACGATCTCGTGTAGAGGTGCTGTAAGCTTCATTAATTTTCTGTGTTTACAAATTTTTATTAGAAAAACAGATTAAATAATTATAATAAATAAACAACTAGCTAAAACACCATTGGTCACATAACTCCAAAGTGAGCTTATCATAGTAAACCGCTGGCGCACTGCTTTCATATCGAATATCGGTCTATATCCGTTCGGTGCTCCATCTTAATTGTTCCCCCTCCGTTTTCATTTTCAATTTGCGGAGACGCTTCTAGAACAATCGCCGCCGGTAAACCGATACCAACCATTATTTCTCGCTACATGTTCGAGCGTTTGATATTTCTGACGTATCAGTATGGTCTGTTACTTACAACCTGGTTACAGAGAGTTACAGCTCGAGAGCTGTAACTTGGAAATTAAAGTGTTTTGGTGTTTTGAAATAAACGTACTGAAAGGTTGCAATACAAGGAATAAAAACCGGTACTCTTAAGAGAAAAAATAACGGTCTTTGACGTAATAAATTGAAATGTAAGAATTCAATCAAACTAAATACTAAAAGCGATAATATTTTTCATAAATAGATAAGAGCGATATTGTATTCTTTTGTTCAGCAGAGAATTGATTGATTGAATGTTGTAGCGCTAAGCACGGCGCTTATGTCCACCGCATCGTAGACCACCTACGGCGTAGCACTCAATGTGCTACGATACCCTTTTTTCACAACTAGATTTTCGGGAATTGGGCCGTTGTTTTGTTTTGCAAGGAAATAATATTTGAATTTGCAAATTAGTATTTTTTTATATTTCCAACAACAAAATAATGCAACACGACGCTGTCCTTATTTATTAAATTTATATGATTTAATGTACTATATACCAAAATGTTGTACTGAAACTTCATAAAATTTCCTATCTCGAGCTGGATATAAATGGCAAGAGGACATAAACAGCGCTGCTGGAAGGACGTCGTAATAAAAGTTAGAAGTATCCACGTTGATTAGAACCATATTTTTAAACTTTAGACGTTAGTAATGGTCTGAAAAACGGATCATTCTCAGTAGTTTCAACGGCGAATAGTTCCATGGAATTTATGAGTTTTTTTTTCATACTAGCTTCATTGAACTATATAGACAATAGACTAGCAGTCGAAAGCGTTAAAGTCGCTTGGAGTAGGAGTAGGCGAACAGAATCTGTTATCTCATGGTAAATTTTTTAAACCATAGCCTAGGTATAGACGCCTGTAACACCGAAGTGTCACGAGTGCGTTGGCGACCCAGAAGAATCCTGTAACACCGAAGTGTCACGAGTGCGTTGGCGACCCAGAAGAATCTTAAAACATTTTAAAAGGCTGCCATGTTTAAAAATAGACTGCTCGCTCTCATTTCATGATTGTAAAAGGCAAAAAATTCAGCATTACTTTTATAACCGGCCACCTGTTTGTCGTCAACCTTTTGAGGAATGTTAATTGAAGGTTCTCATGAAGAGCCTATAAACTGTAGTTACCGTAGACAAGGGGTGTCCAGAGTAAAATGAAGACAAATCGCAGGTGGTATGAAACTTTTTCATTAAATGTTGTTTATTTCGATACTTTCGCTTTTAAATTTGCAAACTGAGATGAGATCTCTGATAATGAGATGATGATACGATGCTTTTCATCTCATATTATCATCTCAGTTACATCCTTGTTGCATTCCGAGCTGCATCAATCTTTAATTTGGGCACATCACGATGACTTGTTATTATTGGGACGTTCCTTTTCGCACACGTGGCGACGGGGCTAGCTCAGAAACTGTGTCCCGTTAAATCTCTGCGTTAAATGCCCCCTCCACTAGCGCTCTGTGGTGCGTCATACGTACTGTAGTGCGCTGTATGCACAGGCATAAGGAACGTTATTCTTTACGCGTGTCCGAATACATGCACACGTGTTCTTTTTTTAAAAAGACCGGTTATCTTCCTCTAGTCCAAACCTTTTTGGTAATCCTATTATTGGCAGAATATACAATCAGCTGGATACATTATGTAATGCTTTTGATTACTTAGTAGCATTTCTCGGGAAAAAGGAAGTGGTCTATCTTTACATTTATATCATCACGCCTGTCTCCTGTAAGGGTAGGCAGAGACTTGAGATTTTAATCTATCTATATATAAGTAAGGCCTATCTTTAAGTAAGAAAACTCAAGGTTACTTACTGTTTGTGATACTACATACTACTAAGACTGTAAGAAATACTGTAAGAGATCCCTTTCTGGGATAAGTCCACCATTGTACTTTTGTTTTATTTCTATGCTTTTGTATTTACTTTTGTTAAGTACAATAAAGTTATTACAAACAAACAGTACAATGCATTTAGTATGTTTATGTGTAGAAGTATATACAATTGCAGCATAGGTTCAAAATTATTAAGATACTTATAACTAACTCGTAGTTATAATAATACTGCTATTCAGATTAATGATGAGGATATTAAATTAATCTGTTTACGTTGTATCGTCGCAATTAATGTGGCCGTAAGCGAAGCCTTAAGAAGTGGACGAAATAAGCTGCGAAAGAAGAAGAAGAAAGAAGAAGCGCCTTAACGTAGATTTGTTCATTCATTCAGATCAGGTTACAAGGTAAACTAAACATGCACACCTTGGTGTCAAAGTTTTTCTACCCGGTTTAAATATTTTTGTGAGTTTTTAGCATAGTCTAAAAAAGAAGATAATGCGATGGCTGTGTAGCATAATGAGTGCTACGCCGTAGGTGGTCTACGACGTCGTAGACGTTCGTAGCTGTCATATTTAGGCATGTCATGTTTAGCTTGCTACATTTTGCGTTGTGATTTTATTTATTCTTCATGCTCGTAACTTCATTCAAGTTAAAAATTTATTGTATTATAAAAAATATACTGTATCGTGTAACAAGTTTTTCATTTCTGAAGAAAAAGACACAAATAATCTGTCCAAATTCTCTTTATAATAACATTGTTAGTATTATTAGCTATAAATATAAATCTATCTACATATTTGAATACTGTAATGTATCTCTCTGTAATGTACCTCTGTATAATCTTGTCTCGGTCACTCGCCGCTTGTTGCCATCCAGTCTCGAATTTGTCCAGGTCATCCCGCCATCTCTTGCGTGGTCTGCCCCTCGGTCTACGGCCTTCTGGAACCTAGGATGTTGCTTGTCGAGCCCATCTATCTGCTATCTAATAAATTAATTATTTATTTAAGTGTGTAGATTTAAGAAGTATTATTAACTTTAAAATAACAAAATAAATTTATTGGCATAGCACCGCTGTTTGCTGATTCAGTATTTCATTATAATTTTCTGATATCTATCTACATTTTCCTTTTAAAATATTAGGGGTTATTATCAGTGACCCAAGCCTGGAAAGTCGTTTAAAAAATTAAGGGAATATGAATATTTGCGAGCAGAAATAAATTGGTCCCGTGTTTGCCGCCTATTTAGAAATATAAGGGTGTGCACTTGATAAGTAGCATATTTAAAAACCAATTTATTAATTATTTCTTTATTTTTAGTTTAACAATTCAAGTCGTTTCTGTGTTTTTATTGGCGAAGAAAATTATTTTCTTTGAGCTATGAAAGTATTTTATCCTGTATAATTGCAATTTACAACAACAAAGTGTATGTCCAACAATAATTCGCTAGCATAGGGCTCCACTTTTCTTGATAACACCGTTCCATGCCCGCTACATACTGGTGGAAACGCTTCCCGTATTCATTGCTTACGTCTTATATATAATACGGGAAAAATCTAATGTGAGTCCCAATCTCCCTCCCGTATTTGAGGTCTAAAAAAATGCCATCTTTTAATTAAGCATTTGTAAGCATTTTTATGTTTTCTAATATACAAAAATTGTCTATCACAATATTCGGTAAACCAACACATACCTAAACTATCAAAACTTTTTTTATTGTTACAGTTTTTACAATTTACGCGTATAAAACTGTTATTTTTGTTTGTCTTTGTATATCTTACCCGTTAGATGGGCTGCTCTTCAAGTATAAACAAATCTATGGCTGCGCGCCATACTCATCTATGTATATGTTTAACTTGCATATATCTCAAAATCTCGCGCTAAGCCTGTTATGAAAGGTTTATCGTTGGACAAAAACCTTGTTGATCAGTGTAATTATTTTACTATTATTTGACCGTGAGCTTATTATGCATTGAGTATGTTTGCATGGAAAAAATACCACGTGTTATCTCGCCGTATTACGAGTATATGGCCGACGAGCACTCCTGCTTAATTTCAAATGCATACAAGAAGTACAGTTATACTCGTATTTTAATTTTTAAAGAGTAAGCACAGGGTTTTTGTTGTTTTTAGTATTACACAGTCTGCTTCTACCATATGTAATTGGATGTATATATATACCATATGCATACTGATATAAGGAAGAATATCATTTTATCTCTTAATGTTCCTTTGTTACTTTAGAAAAAAACGGTTTACGAATTGCTAAAGAAGCAATTTCGTAACCGCAAAAAAGTTCCGAGCGATCTCTAGTATAACATAAATGTAATAAAATATTTATTTCCACTTATTAAATTAATAACAAGCATTAATTCTACCATACAACTCTTAATAACATAAGTTTCCCTTCGTTCCTTATCACGCACCTACGGTATCGCCGGACAATCACCTCACGCCTAAGGCCGGGCCTCTTAGCCGAGCGCGGTAATCTTATGGGCTCAATGCGGCTTATACGGATACTTTGCAAATGAACTTGCTAGCTCTCGCGTACCTTTTGTCTTTGGAATTGAAATCAGTGGCATTCATCATGCATGAGTTTTAATGGAAAGGATTTTAAAATGGTGGTCGAAAATAGTATCTCTAGTCAGTTTGTGGTTGAAAACACATTTAAAAATTAGGTTATTATTAAAAAATACTTTGTTCAACATTTTATCTACTTTCAAAAGATTAAATTTTGCACATATGAATTTAAAGAAAAGGAGATGACTAATATAAATACAATAAATAATATTTTTGACCTTATCTTTGCATGCTGACAAGTGGCAAGATATGGCGCAAGATACTATTAATACGTACTTAGTGTAATAATATTTGGCGGTTAAATCAATAAATTTTGAATGCGATGCGATGCGGATCAACCAGATGGTGAAGCGGAAAAAAGTTTGTGGCCTGGACACTGCGATTATTAATAAATTGATTATTACCTTAAATGCAATCCTTGACAAACGCAGAGCCGGCGGCGTGATGATGCGGTATAGTTAAATGCGTAATCTTGATGATAACATAAAATTAGATGCGATGCGGGTTTTTCTTTCAATGACAACGGTGTTATTTTTCTCTTAGTGCCGTTACTAAGTTACGTCGTGCTCCTAGTCAGGATTGGCAGCAGTGCCATCTAGCTGCAGTAATATCAATTAATAAATAACCACAGCTATCCAAGAGCACAAACATTCTCCGGCGCCTTGAGAAACGTAGATTTCTCAAAGAAACAAAAAAGCAAATCAATTGCGGAAATTAATTCATTTAAAGAAAAAAATAAATATATAGATGAAATCATACAAAGTAGAAATTAAATGATGTATTAACATAGAAGGATTGTTATTGAGACGGTAATGGACTTAATTTAACTATTGGCCTTTTCAGATGGCCGGAATGCGTTTTAACTAACGCTACACGCGTGACACCATCTGAGCCTGAATAAGTTTTCTCAATAACACCCATTGGCCATCGTAAAGGTGGCGTGTTATCCTCGTTTATTAATACCACAGTACCAACTTTAACATTTTCAGCGTTTTTTAGCCATTTTTGCCGTACTTGTAAATTATTTAAATATTCTATGTGCCATCTTTTCCAATAGGAACGAACCATTTGATCTAATAACGATTTTCGTATAAGAAGCGGGGTAGTAGTAAGCGGAGCAAGCGGCAAGTACTGCAAAGGCGACGCCATAATAAAATGTGCGGGAGTTAAAGGTTCCGGGTACGGTTCCTCTTGTAAAACACAGAGCGGTCTCGAGTTCATTATACTTTCTATCTGTGTTAATACTGTTATAAGCTCTTCATATGTAAGAAGTTGATTTCCAATGACACGATACAGATGAGTCTTTAAACTTTTTATATTAACCTCCCATATGCCCCCAAAATGAGGTGCCCGGGGCGGAATCATACGCCACTGTATGCGATGACTAATTAGTTCATTCGAGAGTGTATCATTATATTCAGAAGAATTCAAAAGTTCATACAATTCATTTAAATGCGATTTAGCGCCAACAAAATTAGTCCCGTTATCAGAATAGAGACAACTAACTGGACCGCGACGGGATATAAATCTTTTAAATGCCGAAAGAAATGTTGCAGATGACAAATCTGAAGCAAGCTCAATATGAACAGCTTTCGTTACTAAGCATATAAACAGGCAAATGTACGCCTTTTGGCTACGTTGACCCCGGCGCCTGCAAAGCGTAATGTTTATGGGTCCAGCGTAATCTACACCGGTATGTACAAATGCTTTAGTCTCCTGAACACGAAATGCGGGAAGAATCGCCATTTTTGGTATTGGATGTGTTGGTGAATTTTTAAAACAGAAATTACATTTATGAACACGTTGTCTTATTATTGACCTAGCGGATAATATCCAATACTTTTGACGAATTAAAGAGCTGAGAAGAGCGGCTCCTGTATGACAATTAACGCGGTGAAAATAATCAATTATTAAGTATGTCACATTATGATGCTTAGGCAGCAAAATCGGATGTTTTGCATCAAAAGGTAAGTTTGCATTTGATAACCTGCCTCCTACTCGTATTAAGTTGTCTTCAGAAACAAATAAATCCAACCTACCAAGCGGCGCAGGGGGCAAACTACCCTTTTTAAGAATATCGAAAACATGTGAAAAATGAACTGCCTGAATGGCACGGAGCAAATAAATTTCAGCGGTAAGCAAATTTGCGGTATTAATATTTTATAGTGGGGAACTAAACGAGCAAATCGTAAAATGTATACAACAATTCTCAATAATTTATTCCATGATGAGACTTTGTCTGCTACAGAATAAAGTGGAGAAGATTCAAATGTATAAGAAGCGGTTGTAGCAAATGACTTACTATTAAATTCTGGTAGATCCTCATATTTTTCAGGTTTAAAAGATTCTATCGGCCACTCATGTGTAGGAGTATTTAGCCAAGCGGGACCATTCCACCACAACTTGTGAGTAAGCAACTGTTCGGGCAGGAGGCCACGTGACAAACAGTCAGCAGGATTATGCACTCCAGAAATATGATGGAAGGCTTCGGGATCCAAATATTCATGGCATTTGGCTACACGGTTGCTTACAAAAATATTCCATCGATGTGGAGATGAATGAATCCATGAGAGGGCGATTTTAGAATCAGAAAAGGCATAAACCTTTTGTATAGGTATGCGGGTTAAATATGTATCGTAAATTAATTTAGTTAATTTTGACATTAAAACTGCAGCACAAAGCTCTAAACGTGCAAGAGAAACTACTTTGACAGGAGCTACCTTTGACTTTGCACAGACCAATCTTATATAGATTTGACCTGTGGCATCTGTCACATGTAAGAAAATGACACTACCATATGCTTTCATACTAGCATCGGCAAAAGCAACGATATTTACTGTACAACCAAGTGTAACAGCAACATGACGCGGAATTTTTAAATTTGAAAGAAGTGGCAATTGTTTTCTAAATTTGTTAAATGTAGCGGTAATATATGCCGGGGGCTCATCATCCCATCCGACTTTTTGCAGCCAGAGTTCTTTTATCAATAATTTAGCATAGAGAATAACTGGCGCGGCAAAACCTAATACGTCCCATAATCTTGCGATTGTTGAAAGTATAGAACGTTTAGTGCATGAGCGGTCATCAATATTAGTTTTAAAAATGAAAATATCTTTCTCGGGTTGCCATTCAAGCCCAAGTATTTTAAGAGATTCGCTCTTATCAAATTCTACTTGCTGTGTAAGTCTAAATGCAGGCGGAATACTCTCAAGCACCTTTTTAGAATTAGATGACCATTTGACCAAATCGAAGCCACCAGCTTTAAACATATTAATTAATTGAGCAGAAGCCTCAACAGCTTCAGTTTCACTAGAAATGGAACTAGCTAAATCATCCATATAAAGTTCTTTCTCAGCTATGGAAGCAGCTACAGGAAAATTATTGCGTTCATCATTACAAAGTTGGCGCACTGTGCGCATCGCGGTGAATGGGCTCGACTTCAGGCCAAATGTCACTCTATTAAATTTATAAGTACGAATTGGTTGAGAAGTATCAAAACGGAAGAGTATTTTTTGATATTTTTGATGCTCATCCGTTACTAATATCTGAAGGTACATTTGTTTTATGTCAGCAGTTATAGCCACTGGGAAAAGACGAAAATTAATTAAAAGTAAAAATAAATCAGCCTGGAGATTTGGTCCGGCGTGTAAAATATCATTTAGGGATACGCCGTTATGGCATTTACTGCTCGCGTCCAGTACGACTCGTACTTTTGAAGTAAGTTTATCCTGTCTAATTACAGCATGATGAGGTATAATATACCCACCATCGTCTTCTTCAGATGATGGTACAAGTGACAAATATTTATTATTTATATAATCCATAATAGCAGCATTATAGCTTTTACGTAAATCATTATCGCAAAGCTTACGCTCCAATAATAATAAGCGGCGATGAGCGACAGCGTAAGAATTTCCCAAGCAACTAGGATCTTTAGAAAATGGCAATGCGGTGCAATAACGACCAGTAGGATCGCGAGAAACTGTAGAGATATACATTTGTTCACATTCTTCTTCAGTCTTACTGAAGAATTTCTTGACAGGGACCTCCTCTAACTCCCAAAATTTGGACAGAGAAGCGTCTATTTTATTGTTTACACAAGTGAAGAAAGACGCGGTAGGCGAACAATCAAAATTAGTAAGATTGCCATGAACTTGCGATGCGGCATTAGCTGCTGTCTCGCCCATAAACACAAAACCGAACACAGTTTCAATAGCAGGCGGAGCAGGCGGGGATATTATTTTTCCACTAAGGAGAATGTAAGGGAATAATCCTGATCCCAGTACTAGGTCTATCTCACTTGGTATGTTCCAGTGCGGGTCTGCAAGCGGTATGTCTACTAAATGACTAATAATATTTTTATCAACATACTCGAATGGAAGTCTATCGGTAATACAATCGATAACTAAAGCGGTTAAATTAAAATAATATTTATTATTTTTCGCGGAAATCTTAAAATTAACATAACCAATTACAGGTCTGGACGTTAATCCAACACCTTTTAAAGTTAAATTCGAAAGCGGTATAATATCTAGTTTAAGTTTTTTGCAACAATTTAAAGTAATTAAATTATTTTGTGAAGCATTATCTATAAGAGTTCTAATGGTTATTTTAATATTATAATTATGAGCATAAATACTAGCCGTAGAAAGAAGAATTTCACTACGGTTGACGTGTGACAACGTATCATGCCTTACATTAGTAGCGACAGGCGAACGAGAACAAAGCGAAACGGGCGATCGGTCTACCGTAGTAGCGGATGGCGGTGCCGATTGTACAGAGGTACTCGCACGATCGTTCGTTCCTTTCGGAATGACGACATCCTGCCTGACGTTATTAATGGTCGAAGTTCTGTCTTCAAAACGCGAATTATTTTTATTTTGATTATTTTCTAAATGAAGTAAAGTGTGGTGTGATTTACCACAATGTTTACATTTGTACTTTGATTGACAATTCAATGACGAGTGAGTCAAACTAAGGCAGTTTACACACCCTCGTTTGGATTTAATAAAATCGAAACGACTTTTTGGTGACATCGATTTAAAAGCGGAACAACAATAAAGTTGATAATGTTCTGACGTATTACATATAGAACAAGAAGGACGATTATCATAATTATTATTATCGCGGGTTACGAAAGAATGGACTGTATTGCGGGGGCGGATGTTATTATTATTATTTTGCGTAATGCGGTTGGTTGAACTATTTTTAGTTGTTCTATCTAATATTTTAACTTGAGCTTTGACAAATGCGGAGAAATCGGCATATGTCGGTATATCCATATTTATCGCAGACAATTCAAAAGCTTGAGCGGTACTTAAGTCAATTTTCCGAAAAGCCAAGTTAAATAAAAGAAAATCAAAATTATCCTCAAGTTTAAGTTGCTTAAGTGCGGCAACAGCAGCGTCGAATACTTCAATAAAATTATTTAAAGATGCAGAATTATTCGCTGCGGCTTTTATATTGAGTAAAGTTGAAATATAATGTGAACCTAACGATCTTTTATCTTGATATTTATTTGTAAGGCTTTCCCATATAGAAGAGTAATTTTCACCGGCAGGAATTACACCAGCAATTATTTTTTGTGCATTACCTGTAAGTTTACTCACTAAATATTGAACTCGATGAGAATCGGTTAAATCGGGATTACAGTGTATATTAGCCTTAAATGATTCGTAGAACACAGGCCAGTTTTCAATTTTTCCATCAAAACTGGGAATATTGAGTGGAGCTAGTTTGTAGGGAGCCTTATTTTGGCTCTGCTGAGCGTGCGAAGATAAGGGCTTTACTTCTGTGCTCGAGCGATATCTTTTTATACGAGCAAAAATATCTTCAAAAGATGAAAGTGCCTGGTAGTTCGGTTCGAAATCCGGGTCTATATCAATTTGAATTTCGTTGATTAGGTCCAAATTTCGAATGAACTCATTGCGTAGCGTGTCAATGGTCTCACTCTCAGACATAAAATTTTCGACCGAGCGTAATTCGGTAGTAGCGGGCGATAGGTTTTTACTTGCGTTATATAATTTGGTAACACGTTCAAATATTACCTTATTTTTAGCTTGAAGTAATTTTAATTTCGATTCCATTGTTAAAGATGGCAATGAATATTAAATTGCGTACCTATAATGACGACAAGTTGCGGGATTTTTATAGCAAAATCTTCGTCTCAGTAACAATACCTACTATGTTGAAGTTGGGTAAAGGGAGAAGAGAAATGCTATAACAAGCGATGCGGTATGCGGATAATGTATTATCCGGCTTGTGAAGGACCAAACAAATGGCGGTTAAATCAATAAATTTTGAATGCGATGCGATGCGGATCAACCAGATGGTGAAGCGGAAAAAAGTTTGTGGCCTGGACACTGCGATTATTAATAAATTGATTATTACCTTAAATGCAATCCTTGACAAACGCAGAGCCGGCGGCGTGATGATGCGGTATAGTTAAATGCGTAATCTTGATGATAACATAAAATTAGATGCGATGCGGGTTTTTCTTTCAATGACAACGGTGTTATTTTTCTCTTAGTGCCGTTACTAAGTTACGTCGTGCTCCTAGTCAGGATTGGCAGCAGTGCCATCTAGCTGCAGTAATATCAATTAATAAATAACCACAGCTATCCAAGAGCACAAACAATATTTCTCAGATTTCAGATTCACTTGATTTTCGTCTTATTCTGGTTCAAATAGTCATAGTCTGGACAATGTTATACAGCAACATCGGCTTGTACTGGTCCAGCGGCTGTCGAATTCATACTGCTGCAGTTTTCACGACGTAAAATGAAATAAAACATTTTGTTTGTTCGATATCAATTTTAACTCTAAAATATGTGTTTTTATAAATTATAAAAAGGTACTAAAGCCTTTTAAACAAGGGGTGACTTGTGGGCAAAGCGGGTTTTATATGTGTACACAATACTATTTGACAGTCATACTGGTACGTAGCGATGGCTTTCAGCGAAATAGTATTTTTTTTTTTTTTTTTTTTCGTATTCTATATCATTTTATGCATATGTATTGCTTCGACTCACTCGTGGCGACGATAAATCGTCCAGTGTAGGAAAAGTAAAACTAGTCATTCAACTGATCAACTGATGACTGTCTTACTCAACCTTGAGACGAACAAAGTCATATTATAAATGAACGATGGAGTCACAAAGTACAATGGAAGATTTCATTGCTGGCATCTGGGGTGAACCATCATTGTTTGTGCGCAGGCGCAGGGCGGTGAGCGGAGGCGCGCGCGGCGGAGATGGCTGCGCCGGCCAGCTGATAGCATGCGGGCGGCGGCGCGCCGGCCCGCCCCGACCTAGCCGATCGCACCACGACCGCTACATACACGGGTAACTATTAACTACACTATTTTTTTTAGCTTAATATTATAGATTAGCATAAAATAAAATAAATCTGAAAAAGAAAAATAAATTTAGGAGTTGCCAAAAGACATATGGCTCGGTTTTAAGTTCTTTTATAAACATGCGGAATGCAGTAGATAGAATTATATTAGGGTCTGCACTGACCATAAGTCACGTCACTTTATTTGTTTGGTTTCTACTTAGGGAAATCAAGCCAGATAATAAGAATATTTTGTTCAGATATTTATAAAGTCTGAACTTAACTGACAACAGAACTTTTCTATCATAGAGCCCCAAAATATAACAAAAAATGGCTAGATGACTTAAATAAAAAAATACTATCGTGTGCTTGCGCTTTGCGCAGGAATCGGTGACAACGGCTGGAGATGGCTCAACCGAGGACTAAATATTTTGCTCGCAGTGTCGATGCCCTTTCGATGGGTAAGTGCGTAAACCATCTAGTAAGGTCCCACTCCAGCCTGCTGTACAGTGTACCCCGCATGGAAGAGTCAAAGAGCTCTCATCCAATGTGAATATAATAAACTATTGTAAACATTGTTGAGAACACCCATCTAACCAAAAATTCCTTGAAGTATGTGTGTTGTTTACTGTGTTGGTTTCCTTAAAATTAATTTAATGAACCATATATTTGTGTTACCTACCTAATTATTGAGACCATTAAATAAGTAAGACTTCTTTAGTCCCGACAAGCAAAAATCCAGTCTAAGTCCTTTTGAGATATTTTATGTGCTAAGTAATTGTGTTTATTAAGGCTTCACGTTCTTGACAAGATTCTAGGAAAGGCGCAAGAGATCCTCCCTTTATTTTCGAGCGCGAAAATACTGACAGTGTGATATGCGTGGTCGGTAAATGTTTCACATAGATTAGTTTTTAATACACTTTTTTTAGTTTATGTTTTCCTAAATTGTCTTTGTTAGTATAGCTGGTAATGTCTACCGCTTTAAACAAAAAATATCTATAATTATATTTCTTGTTAGGCGTGACTAACTAAGATTGAATAGGGCAGGAATTTGGGTGCTGATTTGATTAACTAACGAATATTTTATTGCCAAACCATGGCAGTTAGTGTTATTGACGTACGACGGATTGCTCTAATTCACAAACTCGGTTACAAGGGTCGCCAATATCGAATTATGCCAAAACTTGTTCACCCTTAAAATTACAGACATGCCTAAGGCAAGGGAAGCCTTGCAGAATCATAACTCCGGCTAATAGGATAAAACCTTAATGCCGTGGCATTTCTGATTATCAACGCGAGTAATTTTTTTGTATTGTAGTATATGAGTGTGACTAACATTATTTTTTAGAATTTTTCTTAATAGTATTTGCTTGCTAACTATTACACATGACACGGGTTAGTATTGCATCATTTTTCTTTTGCAATTAATACATTTTTATTCCTGGATTGTCCTTAAATTAATTAAGTTTCCAAATTCAAAAATGAAAAAAAATGATTTTCTGATTGGCGTAAATATAACATAGATATCGGGAATTTTAAGGTTTATTGAAATGATTAACCACTGTGTACTGACGTTTGTTTACCTTGAATATTTATATGAAAATAAAAAGCCTTTATTGTGGCGCAGGGGAAATTTTGATGATATCATTTTCGCTCGTATGTCAATAAATTCTTAAAATATATTTGCTCGTTCTTTCGTTAACGATTATGTAAGTAAACATTGTAATATTGTGTCCCCATCATAAATAGCTCGTAGATATTAAAGGGATGGAATATAAAATCATAATATCGTTTAATCAATGAAGAATATAGCGTAGGGTACTTATATCAGTTTATTATAGGGATCGAATGAGTATTGCGTGTTTAACGAGAGTAAAATTTAATTTATAATGTAATAGCGTTACTAATTAGTTAGAGAAAATGCTTCTCGGAGTGTTTCATCAATAAGATTTTAATGCATTTTTTATTAGATTGAGTATAGGATGATCTTTCTACTCAAATTATTTCGATGATGTACGACATTATACGATGGAAGAGAAAACAAGTATATATAACAAAACGGTTATATATACTCTGCAGTTAACAGTCTAGTGGGCGTTACTATTTTTACTAAGACAACATAAATTTTCTTTCTTTGACTGTGAAACTTAGCGCTATATTGAAACTTTAGAATTAAGATATCTCGAACCGTAATGACTTTATGAAAATTGCCAAAAGTTTTCAAATCGCTGACGATTTGGGAATTCAGGAAGGTATGTAGTCCAATATTTTGAGTGAAATTCTGAGGAGAAATTAGTGGCATAAAGTTGTTTTTATCGAGTAATTTGAAGTTTAAGTTCAGTTCATAACTTTAATATTGTGAAATACTAGTGGCCGCCCGGGGGGCTGCTCCCATTCCCGTGAGACTATCAAGAAATCTGTCCTGAGGTGAACTTCCTGACTATGAATTCATACCTGCTTTTTCAGTCAGTGACTTTTTGTTTTTGTCAGTACTTAATAAAATTATAGATTATTGTATGAAGACAACATTCAGGTCTCATACCAGGCGTGGTGGTGTGTGGAATGAATCATGTATGAATCTGTGCAAAACTTAATTATTTCATAAAATCTGCATCATCTTATATTTGTAATAAATTTTGTATAGCGATAAGTAAACGATTAATTCAAGTATTGTTGTGGATATTAGATATATATTATAACTTACAAAAGCAACCATACATTTCTCATATCAGGTACAATAGTTTTTCCATTCTATGTATAAAAACATCGAAATTCCAGATATGTTCCTTGAAGACAAATAAATGGTGATACGAGTACCTATGTGTCATGAAGTGTTTACTTATTATGGATATTGTATTTTTTTAAACTACTACTATGGCAATCATTGGAAGAAATATAATGGTCTATTCAATTATAGAAAAGTTACACATAACCGAATTCAGAATTTAATACAATTTTAATAAAAAGTTTTTGCACCTATTCACCGCACTCGGTTGAAAAATTTGTTACGTCTCGAATTTCTTTCCCTTTTCTTAGCCCATTAATGTTCATAGCCTGTAGTCTATAGCGCGATCGTGATGCTTTTAATTTTTTCTAATGAAAAGGCTCTCGCGCTAATTAGGCGCACGGCCTGCAAAACTGCCTCCCCAAAGTTTGGATCGCTCCCTGGCGAGCAGCTGTATAAGCACAACTTAAAGGGAGAGTCGTAATACAAAAAGTTAGTGCTCGACTCTGGAGACGATAAAAAATTTGCGGAATTATATTTAATTTGAAAATTCTGCGAATAATGGTTTCGACAACTAAAGTATTAATAATTTTATGAAACGAGACTTCTTGCGATCTTTTAAAATTGAACGAATAACGAACGAAACGAAAATAAATTGAAATTAATAATTTTTCGATCAGAAGAACTTAAGGCATTTTTGGTAATAATGATAATTAGACAAATTATTGAGCAACCGGATTGATGACGGTGTATTAATAATAAAAAGGTAGACATGATATTGGATATTTTAATTAATTTTAAACAAAATGTATTTTAATAATTTGCATACTTTAGTTAGGCTAATGTGTCGTATCAAAATTTTAAATAGCGTAAAAATAAGTTTTGAAGAAACTGAAAGTTCTCTAAAAAGGCTCGAGGAAAATTGTGGAAAGCTCAGCGGTCTTAGCTAAGCGTCAATGTCGAACGCTCAGAAGCGATTCTAATTTATGCTTCCCTATAAAGTCACACATTGCGAATACGCGCTGCGAACAATAGTCGCAGCGACAATTCGCTGCCTGTCTGTCACACACAGCCAGTTCCAAATGAGCGTTTTCGAATTTGCAGCTAGTAAAATTGAACATGTTTAGTTCAAACAGCTATAACGTTATTGTTATAAAATAGAACCATATAAATAAAAGATAATATTAGAAATATACACTTATATTTAATTCAATAGTTATACAATGAAGTTATAGGGTCGTGGAATACAAGCACAAAGTTGGTGACGGAAGTAAGAACAGCAGTAATGTACTCAACTGGCAGATATCAAGCGAAAGAGGACGAACAACTTT
Organism: Apomyelois bistriatella; assembly: GCA_947044815.1. Taxonomy (NCBI): domain Eukaryota; kingdom Metazoa; phylum Arthropoda; class Insecta; order Lepidoptera; family Pyralidae; genus Apomyelois; species Apomyelois bistriatella. Next base: position 6,845,753 of record OX345691.1, read on the forward strand.
TTTTTTTTTTTTGACGGACCTACAATATTAGCTTCGATGAGCTTTAATATTTACAGCGGGACAGTTTGAGGCGAGGGCTTGACGCCACTCAGCCTTTTCGGCAAAAGTGCAAGGGGCTCCCAGTTGGGACGAACCTCGGCCATGGGCTTTGCCTTTGAGCAATGGCGAGCGATGCAAACTCGCGAGCGATGCAAACGCTCATTGCCTTAAGGGGGACGAACAACTAACAGTCGAGCCATTTATAGGGTCCTCGGGGACGCCGCGGTGAGGGGAGGTGGTCCGGCTGCAGGGGTTGGTAGTGTCCGCAGCGCCACACAGCGGCAAACTCCACTTGCTGCGATTCTATTCGCAGCGAATAGCTTGTCACTGAAAGCGAATACTCGCTATTAGAAGGAATTCGCAGCGAGTATTCTATACGTGTGATGGAAGCTTTGAAGCATTAGCGATGAATGAAAGAGCTTTTGACACTATGCTATGGGTGCTCGGAGTCTAAAAATCCTCATTTTGTCGTTGAGCCATCGCAGTAAGTAAGTTATATAAATTGACAATAACACCAAATAAAATACTACAAAATAAATATATATTTTTTTTCTTTCTTACTATACCAATTATTTCAAAATTCCATGTGATGCAAAATATTTTTCAGCTCTTACGGCAAAAAATATTTGAACTCAACGTTCGTATTACAAAGCTTTTGTAACTTTTCGGTAGAGGCTCTCAGCATACATGAGTGGAAATTCTTTCCCTAGCAACGAGCAATTTTTTCTTAGACATGCATGAATAAGTAAAGGCACTTGTTGAAGAAAATGAAAGATTTGCCGACAGTTTAGTTAAAAGCAACGCAAACGTGTTTGCGTAGGGCGGGACGGCTAGCTAGCCCTTTATCCCTCACTAGATATTGTTACTATTATTTACTTGCCCCATTTTTCGAGAGTGCAGCCAATTTATGTATTAGAAAAGTGAACGATCCGTAGAATATTTTATGTACATTGACGTCGTCGCTATTTAAGGATCGTAATTTTATATGTAGACAAAAATAGAACCTTATGACATTGGGTCAAGGTTTGTTTTTGTCTTAGATTAGGGTACTTTGATTAGAATGACTGTTTTAAAAAATAAGTAGAGACCTATTACTTATTGCATTCACACATGGTAGTGATAAAATAAATATTGAGTTAGTAGGTATATTGAAATTGAAATACATTTATTTGCAATAATTTTTTCCGATACGACAACACAATTAACAATTTTGTTGATGTACCTTTCCTCGCGAGCCCATATTGCAATATGCTTGTTTATGTTTATCTAATATTTATTTTATGTGGATTCCTACCTCCTAAGCGATTATAAGAATTTAATTTTTTGTCTCTTTCTGATTGGTGTCGGGTTCCACCGCTAATAGCATTCTGAAGAAGGATTGAAGTCATGTAGGCTACCTGTAATAAAAATGACGTATCTCACGAAGAGAAAAATATTACGTTTTACTGGACTCAGTTCTCGAAGCCCTGGGATTTGACCGGGAAAACGTTGGGTTGATGATGCCTCTTCCGAAACAACCCTTTATTAGCAACATGTTGATGCACAATTTTTAGCTAAAATTTGAAGCCGAGCTCAACAAGGCTATAATTAAACCGGTGTTGTTCCCGCGTTTGCACAGGACTTCAGACGATAATACAAGGGTAAATATTTTTAACCCTCACGCTCTTTGCTTAGTACGTGTTTAACACAAAATTTAAATGGCTATTGCGCTGCGCTCACTGCTGCTACCACAGACAATATCCTAAGTTTTTGTTTTCATATGTTTTGCATCCAATTATCTTTGTTGTTTAATAATGTAAACGGCGGATTTAAAACAGCTTATTGTACTCGTTATAAATTTAAAGTATATTTATATCTCACGAATTGACAGAGTCTCGGGTTATTAAACTTTGAGGCTACTTTTATTATGAAGTGTGCTTATGACTGGGAAATAGAATTCTCAAAGACATTCAGTCTATGATTATAAGACGAGAATAATTTGCTCAACTTTTTATTACTTTTTATCTTAAACATGGATAAAAGCATATTGAGGTGATCATTGTTAACCAAATATTTTGATAAGATTGCCTTTTTTTCACTCCTTTTTCTCTCTTATACACGGGGTGCGTGTTAAAAAAACATTCGTGATTAGTGAATGATAAGATGATTTAAATGCGAAACGACTATCGCTGCTACCAGTATCTAGAGCATAGATTACAATAAAAATTAGCCTGGCGTCAACCGCCATTAACCGAAATTCTATGATCTGGTCCTTTGAAAACTTATACTAAAACCAGAAGCGATCTGTCTATGTCACGCCACGCCCGAATGTTGCTTAATATTGGTTATACTTCTATACTTCATACTAAATGAGACCTACATAAGTATATGATAGCGTTATTATTTGTATTTTTGTAAAACTGATTGATGAAATTTTGGATTTGCTTATATATAAAAGTATACTTTCGTACGTAGGTGTATTTCATCCCAAAGCCAGCAATGTAAACCGATATTCTTAAAATCCAAAACTAATGGTCTTTTTTGGTAAATGGAAATGGAGGTCGATTTTAAGGAAGTTAATACCTGGTAAAGCCCGTTATTTTGTATAAATAACGGGCAAGCGGAGCCGTCAGGGCGCTGTAAAAATGTATGGGTAGAAAAATTAGATGGCTTTAATTTTATCAGGTTTCCAAATCCTTCTAAAAGCTAATACGAATTCTACAATATATTCTTAGATCATAAGAATGATAACCATAAAATGCCCGTTAGCAAAGCCGCGGGTGGAATCTAGTTAATATTATTCCAAAAATATTAATTCTAAATATAGGTACAACACGAAATTTACCACTGCTCTATATTACACTAGACATATGCTAACGCATTCTTAAAGAAAACAAGCGTTTCCATCGGTCGTACAATAGGAATCCGCCAGATCATATTCTGCCTGGTATATATGAATATATAATGAACACATATGCGCATAAATGTACATGTTCAAGATAAACTCGCGGAGGCGATTTTTGCCGCAGGGTTTGGAATTTTATGGATTTGTAATATCGCCTTTTGCGGCTGTTGCGATACTTACACTGACTTTACTATTGCTCTTGTCTGTTTTATTAAAATATAAGTACCTACTTAACTAGCTATTGCTTACGGTTTCTGCCGTGTTTCCAATTTGTCAGCTTTAAATTGTCCTTCTTTAGGTCTAAATATCTAATCCATTCCTTTGTTTATATAGACATAAAAAAGTAACAGATAGCTATAGAATACTATCTTTCTGATCTTAGCGCTTTCCCGGTTGTTTCCTCAGCTGGCTACTTCGGAGTCCAAGACTCGTTCTCCTGCTTTGTCTCCTTCACTTCCCCCGGTTTTCGACATCATTGGTTGTGAAATCATTAGCATATCCTTTAGTGTGACTTCGAGCCAGCAATTTTTAGGCTTTCCGCTTCTACCCCGATCTGGCAAAGGTGGTATATAGTTAGAAGATATAAGTACTAAGTATACCTACTCTTTATATAGTTTAAGTATATATTTCGTAGTATTACAAAAAACAATTTCTACAAAAATAGGCATATGTCTGCCTAGAAGTTCAAATTAATTAGATATAGGTAGGGAAGTAACTGAATACCTTATAATTATCATGGGCTCAATTTACATAAAATATTCTTTATCAAGTTGCTAAAATAAATAAATTACGGCTCATTTGCACAGTATTTCACTGAAAAGTTCAGTTTAAATGTATATTCTAATTAACACGCCATTCAGGTGTGTTTGTTTTTTGAATTTCGGGTGGTTTTTAGGGTTCCGTACAAAAATGTACAAACGGAACCCTTATAGGATCACTCGTGCGTCTGTCTGTCCGTCCGTCCCGTCTGTCACAGCCAATTTACTCAGAACGTACAGGACCAAAACGTATGAAATTTGGTAGGATGGCGTAATCCTGTGACCCAAACACTGATGTGCAAAGAAAATATATATTTTTTTAAATAAGGGTCATTTTCGGCTGACAACTTAGGAATTAAAAAATATAAATTTTCAAACCTTACCTTGTTATACATCAAATGAAAGGGTTCGTTATGAGAATGTCAAATATATTTTTGTTATTATTGTAACATAAATAGTTTTGATTTTATTCATGAAAGAAGACGAAAATTGACCATTCCCCCCCCTGATCTCCGAAACTACTGAGCCTAAAATTTTGAAAAAAAAAATACAAAATATAGTTCATTGCCTGTAGATTACAGGAAAACCTACAAGAATTCTATCAATTGACAATTAACTGTAAATTCAATATGAAACGTCACTTACGGAAAATAGTTCACTAAAACACCACTAGATAGCTATAGTAGTACATAAATACAATTAAATATAAAAACTAACATTGGCAATGTACGGAACCCTCTCCACGCGAGTTCAACTCGCACTTGACCGGTTTTATTTCTTTTTAATTTTTCTTTTTTGTTGGATTTTTACCCGACTGTATTAGAGTTACAAACAAATACGAAATCATCTCAGTATGCATTTTTTTTAATCTGTGCTTATATATATATATATATCTGAGGGATCTGTTTCTTTGAACGCTTATCACTTTGAACTACTTACTAGTGGGACTTTAAACATTATTTCTGCATATGACAGCCCATATCTTGGGTAAGGTTATATGGAGGCAAGTGAAATCACGAAGAACAGCTAGTTTATAATATTGTCCTTATATCGCATCAACGATTTCATAATAAGTCGCACGGGTAAACAGAATACTGTGTTTCCACCAATAAAGAGTCGATAGAGAGCAAAAATTACTTAACATGAGCTCGCTTATTTTTAGAAGATGATCGTGCAGAAACAGCTGACCATCTTCAAATTTTCCATTCAACTCGTTTCGCTCATTACTCGTTCATTTCTCTTTTGCGGTGGCAATCAAACTACTTTTTCTCGGTAATTTCTTCGTGGAAAATAAAACCGATTTTGTGAAATCGGAGGACGCTCCGTTGACCATCTTTAGCACCTACTCTTCCGCGGTGAAAGCCAGGTTTTACGTAAGTTTACTGGTAAAGGGGTTGTACCGTAATTTGCATTTTTGGTGACAGGAGTTGAGTTGGTTTTGATACCTAGTACCTAGTAGTTGTAGTAGTTAGGGCAATAAGTGTGAACTAATTTATTAAAAGGTCCGTTATTGAACTACTCTGATAAAAATTATAATTAATTAAAACCTGTCGATGACATTAATATCAAAGGGCCATGAATGTAATTAAGCGCTGTTTTTCACGTCATTCACGTGATGTAGAAAACATTCACTGCGAAAGTGATTTCGTCAACAACGTGCATTCACATTAAATTAAATTTATTAATTTAATAAAAATAATGGAGTTGTATTTTATCAAAAAGAAAAAAAAATATTTTGTAATGGGTAATGATTACCTGTTTGTTTGTTTGTAAATTCTATATTTAATAAGAAGGAAACATTATGAACATTACATATGCCACCTTTTTATCTATAGAGTAAAAATATGCCGAACACTTGCTGTCAGTATTAATATTTGTTTTCAAATACAGTAATTTTTTTAAACGCTTTAAATCTCTGGAACTATGCAATTTGTTGTTTAAAAAAGTTTTTGTTCGTAGACTAAAATCAGGCTCATTAAAGCCAAATGAAACGAGGCACAGCAATTTTTTTATCGTAATAATGTTTAAAAATTTAGTATAATTGCCTTGACCTTGAAGGCTTCATTCAAGCAAGCTTCCCTTCCTGTCCAATCTGACTGCTGACGGAAATAAGTTCTCCGCGCTTCGCTTTCAGCCAACAAATGAATTTTATTGATCTCTAAGTTACCTTTTACCATATTCCGTGAAAGTTGCCGAGCTTTGTCATTGAAGCTATTTTTAAACTAATTTTAGTCTCGCCTCGGTATTGGTTTCGAATAATTAATTTAGTTTTGTTAAAATTGTAGACTAATAAATACTTCGTCATAACTGTACAAGTTAATATTATCTGTTTATTTTTGGGTACAGAGATGAGATAGATTTAGGGAAAGACATATGAGCATCTTTTATAGCGCAGCATAAGAAAAAGAGCTTGCATGGGGCAGAGCCACGACAACATTTTGTTTCGTCTCGTTCTTTCTCAGGAAATGTCGGTAAGAGAGAAAAAGACAAAATATATTTTAGTTAAAACGGGCTTAACAAACGTTTCTTAATACGGAAATAAATGACATAGGTACCTACATGAGCTTTGGATATGTAGTGTGTTTACTATTAAGTTCGTGTATAAAGTGGTACATGTATGTATGGTTTGTAGAGCTGCATTAATACCTAAGTCTATCAACAGCCACGTTTCACCACGTAGAAAACTATTTTGTATTTGCAACGATCTCAAAAAGTAAATTGTCCCTGAGACGTATTTCAACACAAGCCCGCGCGTTACATGCTCACGAACTGAGAGTCTACTTGATTTTCTAGCTGTAGCCAGCTGTTTGCAGTTTGTCTATGCATTATAGCTGAGCGTTATAAGTCTAACCATTTCATACATGATATTACAAAGAAATTGTGTTTACTTTCAATATAGTGCAGAGATAACTTTACATTGTACTGTGTGGTACTGTGTATAGTTTATGGATTAAAGAGGGTTTGAATATTATGGGAAGTATGATACTTGAATATATAGTTTTCTATGTACTATATATGTACCTATATTAATTTAAAACTTTTTTACTTTTTATCATAATTCTGTTATCATTAATCTTTTAGAAGTTAATTATTTTTATTTATTGTAAACCAGCAGTGGGACACATAAATAGTAGGCTAAAAAAAATATTAACACACAGGTTAGACGATGGTATGCACTCCTAGTGTATTGAATTAATAAAATAGGTACCTACACAAAATGTCAGTGAAATAAAACGATGATAATAATAAGGCCCATCGTGGTAAATTTGTTTATTTTTAAGTACCTATTTTCCCCTGTAACTTTTTTGTGCCGCACAGTTTTTCTGTTTCTCCCAATGGTTGACTGGTAGAGAATGCTTTTAGCATTAAGTCCACCAATTGTACCTATAAGTATTTTGTACCTATGGAACAATAAAGTTTTAATAAATAAATAAATAAAACAATACTAAAATAGCCCATTTTCCATTCGAATTACATCCGCAAGCTAGGGCGAAACATAAAAGACAATGTACCTTGAAAAATTTCGAGCAAGTTTATTACGGCAAACTAGACGTAGGTAAAACGCGTAATCTAGGAAGGTCTATCTCCATTTTACGAGGAGGAATGCGCCCATGGTGGCTGTACTCGTAAACATGTGTGCTTTACGAGGGCTGCCCTGCTCCCACTGCCCCCCCCCCCCCCCGTCATCGACTGCATACTTAACTTTTAAATAAGGGTAGGAGCATACAGTACCTTGCTTCACCGTTTAGTCGATATACATAATAATATAACTGAATTGGTAAACTAGACTTACTTACAATTGTATATCTTATTTATTTATTTCAACCCATCCATTTTCATTCAAATCAAACCATCGTAATACGTAATTAAATCAAAATATTTATTAATTTTTTGCCTAAGTGAAATATACCTTAAATTTTTGCATATAAAATGAATTCTAAACATTATAGGTAAGTCGCGTTATTACTTATGACATAACAAAGATAAATCTGTTTACACGTCTTATTATTATCTTCTTCGTCTTATATTTACACGAACACTGAGAGTGCCCTGATATTATATGATATTAAGCGGTGCTGATACTGCACTCTGCAACGGTGCTACGACAAAGGCTTTAATATTGTGTCTTATAATAATATTATTATTTAAAGTGGAAAACTGGTATTGTAATATTTCTTGTTAAGGATTGAATCAAAGCGTAATAATACGGCATCTTAATATGAACTTCTCATAAAATGTGGGTTTTGTGTTACCACGTTTTTGTAGGTCACAAACATCAAGTTATACAAAGGTACTAGAACTATCGAAATGTGATCAAGAAGTTGTGAGTCCAAATGGCTGTGCTATATAAACATATATTTTAAATATGTTTAGTACCAGTCACGTCCACTGCTCTGTCATTTGGTTCTGTCAATTAGTCCTCACTAATACTTAAGATTACACTTTTTTATGGACGTGTTAAATTGAAGATAAAAGAAATAATGGACGAGCTTGAGATGGGGCACCTAGAAAGGTGGACGTAGTCAAAGTCAACCAAAAAAAAACTTGTTTTATGTCGCTTTAATTGTTTTAGGCACATATTGCCAAGATGATGGAGTATAAAGCATAGATTTAAAAAAAATTTTGCCTGCGCGCGATTCGAAGTTCTTTGGGTTTAAGTGACTGATATATACAAAAACAAATCAAACTCTACATTATGACACCGAGATTGATATGTCAATTTAGCATCAGAAGAAACAAGTTAAAAGAAAATATAAAATCACACTGTACATACTTAAAAAACATTCTCCATTGCGAGTCAGGTGTAGGGCCTCTGAGAACAGTAATATTAACCATTAAACTACAGAGAACAGGGATACCAAATTGTTCCAGATAGCACTGTATGTCGCGATAATAGATGTTAAATTGCAATGAATTTGGGACTTGGTACCCTGCTGTTTTCTGTTCTCACATCGATACTGCGTTTATTTCCATTTCGGTGGCTGCAGTCGGGATCGGGACCCGTTTATGTACTTTACGGTACGTTCGAGACTGACTCGAATAATATTTTTATAAGTTACCGAAATAAATGTGATTTGCCTCACTAGATGGTAAAGCAGTAGTGGTGAGCTTGAAGATCTAGTATTTATTTAATCCGATTTTTCCAAATCTTTTGGGACGAAGAAAATGATAGGAACAAGTTTTTTGTTTGTGTTACTTAGCGATGCGAACAAGGTATCCCTCTAAAAATAATGAAATGTTACATTATTTGGAATTGTTATTATGAACCACCTCCCTGATCCTCTATAGCCGGCTGTTGAAAACGAGAAAAAAGGAAATTTTGAGTTTGGGTCAGCTTTGTAGATGTTGACTGTACCAAATCATAGATCAGTCAGGCATGCCTCCGGATCACACGAACATTAGCCTGCGGCGGGCACGCTTGCCAAAGCATTAGTAAAGCGGATGCCATTAGGTCACTCTATTAGAACCCATCCATTCCGTAATCCTGATTTAAGCAGGGGTTTAAGGAAATCTCCACAGAATATTAATCTCTTCATATCCCACTAGCTATCGAAAGACTCATAATAGCACCTGCAATTAGACTCACCCTTGTTTCCTTTTTTTGGTTATTGTTTCTTGTTTATTTGATACTAGCTTTCGCCCGTGACTTTACCCGCGTGAATTTCGGGAACAGTGCTTTTTCCCGGGATGAAAGGTACCTTATGTCCTTCTCAGTACTCCTAACTATGTGTATGTGAAGTTTAAAGTAGATTGTTCAGTAGATAGAGCATGAAGAGGTAACAAACAAACAAACAAATATACAAACTCACTTTCGCATTTATAATATTAGTTGGGATTGTTGATCAACTTAAGAAAAGTTCAAACCAGAGATGAATTTCAATTTTAGTGAGATTATGGATTTAACAGGAGCATATAAAACAGTGTCAGATTGTCCAATGCATATTTATTAGAGATCCATTGCACGTTTTCTCTGTCGAATTTTATGATCACGTAGATCATACGTTACGTGGAAATAAAAGCGATCAGCGTATTTATTGTGTACAATAATATTCCTTTTTAGGAATGACATAAGTTTCAAGATTTGTAATAAACATAGAAATACGCACTGTTTACTGAAAAATATGTTTTCATAAAAATAGTAAGCCATGATATATAGGTGCTTAAAGGTAAAAAACATCAGTATAAGACTACCGTAAAATGTTGCAACTTTGCCAAGAAAGCCCAACTTTGCCTTTTTCGTTTCGATTGTGATATTTCGCGTTTGCTTCGTTTTTTCCTATTTTTTACCATTTGATAGTAATTTCACATTATTAGGGCAACATATTTTTATTTTTTTACAATAACAACTCCATTGTTACTCTGTCAGTTGTGCAAAACAAACCGGCCCGTGAGGGTGAAAAATTGTAGTGTCCTGTAACTTTTGCAGTTTTACGAAGAGAAAAGGTGATTTTAATCAGAAATAACGTCCCAAGGTAAGACAATATTGTCTATTTTCCGTATTATTTAATATTTTTATGAAAAGGACACCATTTCATCAAAATAACTTAGTAGGCAATGTTGTGCACTGTTTTGGAAACTTGAGTGACACAACTTTGCCTGGGTCTAGGGTTATCACTTGTCGGATTTCATTAATTATACATTTTTAATGTGATTTCATGGAACTGTATTGTTCACTACATTAATACTATTATATTCTTATTAGGTACTAAGTACCACACATTATCGTTTACGATTTCATAGCTGATATTGTTATTTGGACAAAGCATATTTAAGTATTTTTTTAATACAGCAGTCCGGAGTTTGGAATTGTGCCCGGAATAATATAATAGAGTTCCAATTTATAACCCTGACCCTTCAATCAGGAGTGTAGCCACTAAGTTTCATTTTTTTTTTGTAGTTATATGAAAAATGGCAAGTATCAAAAAGAGAAGCAGGAGAAAACCAGGAGCTCATTGAAAAATGACTTATAAATTAGTATTGTTACGTTACCTACATAATTAACGTTGTTTTTTATTTTTATTTAATTTAATGACACTCAAGTATTTTGTTTCATTTGAAATTTAAACTTACGTAGCAAAATGTTAAATTTTTGAAAAATATATAAAAATAGTTAAAATATATACTGCTTTTATTTAGGACAACCCTGGAGTCAACGATATTTTTGTATGGAAAGTTTGTGGTACCTGCTACAACTTTGCCTATTAGCTGTGAAAAAAAAAATATTACCTATAGGGCAATAGTGTAACTGCCGAGACCAACAATGTGCCCTCAGTATCCGGATAAAAAATCCTGCAAATTATCGACATTTTATTTATTGAGATATCCTTCTAGGCAAAGTTGCGTCTTTTACCTACAACTTTGCCTACGACTTTGAGTTCTTGTTATTCAGAAAAACAGCATGCTTTTAACGTATTTGGGCCCTACCTGGCAAGATATAAAGTCTGTTTTCCGTCTTAAACTCATGAAAAGTCGTAATAATAAAAAGGTTCAGTTGTACGAACAAAAAACCTCAAAATGCAGGCAAAGTTGCAGCATTTTACGGTATTAATATTTTAGTGTGTGTGATTTTTAAACGTGATCAAATCAATGCATTCAATTTTACCTGCATTTTTACATGTCCAATTTATGTACCCACGGCATGCGTTTATTTATTTATTAGCATAAATTTAAATGAATTCAAAGGTGATACGTTACAATTTATTTTATACATCTGAATAATATATAGTATAGATATAGTATAGTAGTAGAATAGTCAGGGAGTGTTAGCCAGTACTACTTGTCCGGTAGTACATTGGTTTGACACCGGGTATGCGACCCCGGCTTCCCGAGCTGCTACGGATTTTTCCCTTATGTCTTCCGAGTCTGTAGCATCCTAATACCCTCATCCTCTCCCACCCCCACTTAAACTCCATCCTTATTTATTATTATATTTCTTGTATTTATTATTTTACTCCCTTTTTCCCTTTTCCACCAATCTAAGGTTGCCGTGCCGAGAGATGCGTGGCTAGGGGCGAGCCTAGTCTTGAGCGTGCCAATTGCCCTGGGGTCGGGCGCCCCCAGAAAGAGGCTAGCCTTCACCTGGCACGGGGGGCTCTGCTAGGTGCGACAGTTTTTTTTCCCCTAAACTCGTGGGAATGCTATGATTTTCAAAAATAATAAAAATCTATATGGCGGCGATGCGGTTCGCAACTCATCACGTCTCATTTCTCGCGTGGGCGAAAAGCGGTCTGGAGAGAGCCGTTTCGCTACGTTGAATGTAAGAGGAGGAATGGATGACAAAATGGATGAGGTGTGTCAGTTGATGAATGATAGAAAGATTGATATATTGTGCGTGAATGAGACAAAACGGAAAGGATCTGGCACCACGAACTGTGGTTCATATACGGCATATTGGTCTGGAGTACCAGAAAAAGCCAGAGGCTGTAAAGGAGTTGGCCTAATCCTTTCCAAGAGAATGTCAGAATGTGTAAATGAATACAAATACGTAAGCCCGAGGCTTGTCTGGGTAAGAGTGAAAGTAGGAGTGATAAGAATGTTTGTACTAGGAGTTTATGCTCCAGCAGAAGAAAAAAGTAGAAAGAATAAGGAAGAAAGAGAAGATTTTTGGAATAGTGTGAGAGATGTACTACATTATTGTAAGAAAAATGAAAGAATAGTGCTACTAGGTGACTTTAATGGATGGGTGGGAGTGAAGCGTGATGGCTATGAGAGCGTTTTAGGACCTTTTGGAATTAAGGGAAGGGAGAATGAAAACGGAAATAATGTACTTGAGATATGTCTAGAAAAGAATCTTTGCATAACAAATACTTTGTTTAAACATAAAGAAATTCATATGTTTACCTGGGAAAACCATAAAATGAAGAGTATGATTGATTTTGTGATTGTAGATGAAAGACTGAAAAAATGTGTGGTAGATACCAGATCATATCGTGGAGCGGGGATAAATACAGACCACTACTTAGTTATATGTAGGCTTAAAGGAATTTTCAAAACCTGGCGGCACTACAAAAAAGAATCCCCTAATGAGTTAAAAAGAATAAAAGTAGAAAAATTGGATGATGATGGAACGAAAAAAGAGTACATAAAGTTATTAGTAGAAAAGTTTGAAGTAATAGATAGTGAAAGTGAAATTGAAAACATTTGGAAAATTATAAAGGAAGGAATAGTAGACGCAGCAACAAAAGTGTGTGGTGTATCAACTAGAAAGAATATAAATGATACGAGGAATGTATGGTGGGATAGAGAGGTTCAGGAAATGGTCATTGCAAAGAAAAAAGCATGGAAGGATCTTTTAGCTGTACGAGCTGACGTTAAGAATAAGAAAGCGACGGAAATAGAAGTGAAGATGGCCAAAATGGAATACAAGAAGATGAATGTCAGTGTGAAAGAAATTGTAAACAAGAAGAAACAACAACAAAAAGATGAATTTGATGAAAGGTTGACCCGGGACTTCAAAAGTAATTTAAAATATTTTTGGAAGTCGATAAAAAAGGCTAGAGGGAAAACGTCGACGGTGCAACTGCATAAGATAAGAGATAAGAATGGAGATATATTGAATGGAGAACAGTGTGTTTTGAATGGCTGGAAAGAATATTTTGAGGGATTGTTTGAAAGAGATGAAAACCGAGGTGTGCTTACTGATGGAAGTTATGATATAGAAGAATGTAAGGATGAAATAATAATGGACGAAGTTGTGAATGGACTGAACAAAATGAAGATGGGAAAGTCTGCGGGTTATGATAGAATTACTGTCGAAATGCTTAAGGCTGGACAGGGCATCCTGGCTACTCAGTTATGTCTCCTTTTCAATTTGTGCTGGAAAAAAGGCGTTGTACCAAAGGATTGGTGCAGAGCCGTCATAGTACCGCTATATAAAGGAAAAGGGTCACAGCAAGAGTGTAAAAACTATCGAGGCATTAGTCTTCTTAGCGTTGTCGGCAAACTGTATGCAAAGATTCTGTGTGAAAGGATTGTGAAAGAGACGGAAGATAAGATATGGGATGTACAAGCAGGATTTAGAAAGGGGATGGGATGTACGGACCAAGTATTCTCCTTACGATGCATCACTGAAAAATTTTTGGCTAAAGGCCAAAGAGTTTATTGCGCTTTCGTGGACTTGGAGAAGGCCTATGATAGAGTGGAAAGAAATGAGTTGTGGTCTACTTTGTCGATGTACGGGTTGAATAGCCAACTGATAAGAGCAATGAAATCCCTTTATAAGGATTCCAGCGCTTGTGTCAGAATAAATGGGAGCTACACAGACTGGTTTGAGATCGAAAAAGGTGTCAGGCAAGGATGTGTAGCGTCACCTTGGCTGTTTAACCTGTTTATGGACAACTGTCTGAAAGATTTGAAAGATGCTGAATGTGGTATAAGAATGAATGAGTTATGCATCAAATGCCTTCTTTATGCTGATGACCAAGTGCTACTTGCTCAATCGGAGGAAGACATACAGAAGATGATAACAATAATGAATGTAGCGCTAGTAAGTAAGGGTATGAAAATAAATGTGAGTAAGACGAAAATAATGGTGTTTGAAAAGGATGAAAGTAGAACAGTATGTAATGTAAGTATAAATGGAGAGAGTGTTGAACAAGTGAATGAATTTGTATATCTGGGTTGTAAGTTCACTAGAAATGGCAAGCATGAGAGTGATATTGAAAAAAGAGTGGCTGCTGGTAATCAGGTAAATGGGGCATTACATTCCTTTATGAGCAGTAGAGTTGTGTCCAAAAAAGCACGTCTCGCTGTTCATAGGGCAGTGTTAATACCGACCCTTATGTATGGTAGTGAAAGTTGGGTATGGCTAAAAAAATAATGAAAGTAGAGTGAATGCGGTTGAAATGAGAGCTTTAAGGAGTATGTGTGGTTTATGCTTGAGCGATAAAATAAGAAACAGTGAAATTAGAAAAAGATGCGGTGTAAATGAGGATGTAGTGACAAAGATAGAAAAAGGGATGTTGAGATGGTTTGGACATGTAGAGAGGATGGATGAAAGGAGACTGACGAAAAGTATATACAAAGCAGAGTTGGCTGGGAGCGGCGGTCAGGGTCGGCCTCGTAAAACATACTGCGACCAAATCGCAGATCTTTTGAAAAAGGGAGACATTAGGAGTACCCGAAATCGGCGAGCGTGTATGAAGAGAGTGATGAGTGTGGAGGAGGCGAGAGAGGTATGTAAGGATCGTAGCCAATGGAAATCTCTAGTCTCTGCCTACCCCTACGGGAGACAGGCGTGATGATATGTATGTATGTATGTACATCTGAATAATACAAGTAATAAAAAAATAGAAGAGAAAATAGAGATAAAAAAAGAAAAGGCTAAAGTCGTGTCGTATAGAGATGTAAAACGGACGGGTGTAGACAGAGAGACATGGAAATCACTCCACGGACAAGTACAATGTTCTTGAGCAATATAAAGGCGATATATGAAATATAACCTTCTGTTTGACGCAGCTTAACTTTGTAATAATAGGCTTATAGAGATTCGAATTGAAAAAGGAATTCGAATCAGTGATCAGATTAAATATAAATCGGCAGGGATTGGAAGTATTAACTGATACCACCGATTTCAGATTGACCGGTATCGGTGAGGCCACGGCTCATATATTAATGTGACGTCAAAAATCTGGATAGAAAATGCAATAAAATAGTATATATCTGTTTAACACTAATAGCTTTTGTTTCAATTAGTTATATACCACATGTGAAATTTTGATTAGGTAGAAACCATAGCATAAAGAAGCATAGGTACAGAGTCCATCTTGCGGGATGAACTTCCTAATTTTATGGTAAAAAAAACCTCCTCCTCCTTCTTACGAAAATAAATAAAAGAATCGATTTAACTGAAACTAGCTGTTGCCCGTGGCTTTACCAGAGTGGTGCCCAGTTGTATTGCGCTAAAAAGTAGCCTATGTTTAACCCCCGATCTTTAACTATATCCATACCAAATTTCTTTAAAATCAGTCCAGTGGTTTAGCCATTAGATAGACAGGTAGACTCGTATTTATAATATTAATATGGAAGTATGGATATGTAAGTATGGATGCACAGTGTACGAAGATTGCGTTAGTTTACCGTCAACATCGTGATTGTTTTTGTTTGCGTGAGGTTCAGTTTGATCAAGCGAAATATGATACAGCCGTGTACTTTTGTTTACGTAGCGTAACGTACTATCAAAATACTCTTCTCAAACTAAACATCCAAAGCAGTTTTCATACGCCAAAAAGGTTTTCTTTGGCGTAAAGCCAAACTGCTACTACTAGAATAAATAATAAAATATTTAAACATGAATTTCTATTATTTTAAAATTTATTTTTTCGGTGTAAATAATTTTCAAATTATAATCCCAAATCTCGTACTTTTCGAAAAAAGTGCAGAAACTGTGAACTTAACTTAAATTTAACTAAGTAGGCTACCTAGTAGTAGGGTAACTATATTACGTCAATTATCTGACAGGATTTAATAAAGTAAACCTTATATGGCACGGACTGATGCAATTACCTCTGTAAATAATGTGATCCTTGCACGGTGAGGGCCAATGGTCCGGAATTCTGAAATATTTGTGTATAAATAGACCGTTGGCGCATTCGAGGCGGACGTCAGTCATATCCGGGGCGAGCGGGCACGTTGATTAAAATATAAATTACGGCCAGTTGCAACGTCTCGCCTAGACCGTGAGTAGGCAGAACATAGATTAAAAAAAAATATCACGCGCGTTCCGTAATGAGGACGAGGAGTAGAGAGAAAGCTTGGCGCGTTTCATCAGCATATTGGTTTAGTTGTATTTGTCTTATATTTTTATAGGTTTACGGTGGGTGACAAGCTTATGCCCCAAGAAAAATTTACAGAAAATATTCTTGTTTATAAATATATAAATGAGGGAATCTTTGGAATGGTTTATTCTAAAGCCGACGGATATTTTATTTAGCATAAAATTTCAAGCCACATGGAAGCTGGCATAATTGGAACTGAACTAATGAATAAACATTAGTTACAATTGCAATGAAGTTGTATACTTTAGATCCTGAAAGGAAAATGGAAGGAAATAATAGGTTTAGACCTCCTTAGCCCACCTTTTAAGAGGTATTTCATTAAATTATACTCCAACTAGTGATGAACTCAACTTACAAAACATTCTCGCGAAATGTTGACGTCAGGCAGGCGGCCGGTCATACTCATAGAGAATTAAAACATGAACATACGGGTCGGGATGCAAAAGAGGAGCCTCTTATCTTCCGGATCTCAAATGATAATGATTTTCAGAAAAGAAACAAGCAATAGAAGTTATATCATCCCCCTCTATCACAGATTTAAGAATACTATACTAGTGCAAATATTCAACGGCCATACAAAGAAGCGCGCCGATTTTCAGTGTAGGTACCTACCAATAGAGTCCTCCCATACTGAATCAAATAAACGCCAGCTATCGATCAATTGTTACACTGTGATTCTTTATCCGATAACCTAATAAATGAAGCACTAAATTAGTTTGTAGTAGAAGGCAGGACGATACTTTAAAAAAATCGTGTTTTAATAATTCATAATCTTGTTTCGTTAAATATGTATTGTTTTTTTTTATCCATTCCACCTATTAGCAAGAACAAGAAGCATATCTATATTCATTGCCTTGGGTAATGGTAATAATAGAAGTGATAAAGCACCAAATTTTACAAGTGCGAGTCTGTATATTTTTCATTTATTCTAGTGCAACTTGTTATATTTGTGTAAACATTGTTATGTCCTGTTCATACAATATCTTATGCAAATAAATTTCATTTTATGAATTCGTTGTTGTATGTACCTATAAACGATCACGTAACACGAGCACTCATCGCGTACAAAATTCACATCGCATAATGAATTGTTTGTAAATTAGTAGATATAGTTTTGTGTAAATTGACAAAATGTGCGCATTGAATTGTGATGCATTGACAATTATTTGAAAATTTAAAGTGATTAAAACTCCGTAATGTCATGAGTGTGTACCGGACTATGCGACCATTATGCACCTACTACCGTAACTTACCATAGTGACAGATTTATCTGCCCGCGACTGTACATCCAAGAGCATTAAATAATCATCGGTTCTTAATTCAATGTAATAAGGTCTAAAGTAAATGCAGTTGTATTTACGCACATGTATCAATTCTAATTTTTTTTATTATAATGTCAGTCTACGTACCTGACGCTAATCCTCCTTGTAAATGCTGTTGCTGGTGGAATGCATTATCCCGAAAGTGATAGAAATTGTAACCACAATTTGTCGCCTTTGGCATGACTGACTATATTGTATGAAGATCTCATTTACATATGTAGGTACATTACAACAAATACTTTTTACTTGATTTAGGTGATGGAATTTCGCAAGCTCTCATCAAATCTTGCTTGGTCTCTGATTGCATGAATGTGTAATTCTATAATATTAGTACATGGAGCTAATTTAATAATATAGCTAGAGGGTGGGCGTATGATCTCTCTCGATGATTTAATAATCATCGAGAGAGATTAATGAGTTCCAGTAATAAAACCCCATCGAGTAGGGGTATGCAGAGACTAGAGATTTCCATTGGCTACGATCCTTACATACCTCTCACTACACCGCAAATATAACGACTACTTAATATTAAAGAAGTTGTAATAGTATATATAAGTCTTATATTAGTATAGGTATAATAATATACAAAATGTACCTACTTGTCAAAGTATGAGGAACCGTCTCTTGCAAAATAATGCTTATGTAATCCGTTTTATCTCCTTAATTTACACTAGTTAGCCATTGTGCTACATGCGATGTTCAGCCCACGACTTAATAATGAAGAGCTCAATGAAAATGCAAAGTGGGTGTAGTTGAAACATTTACTCATATTTACATATTCAGCGGTCGCCTCTGCGACAGTTATTTATTAAGGTTTTTCGAATGTAATATTCTTCAGAATCGTACTATCCCTGACGTTCTCCTTTTCTCGGGTGCATCGTCAGCGGGGCTGCTTCGGAACCCGGAGTCCAAAATTCATTTTACCTTAATATAAGTCATGTAGGTAAAATATATCATTCAAAATCGTACTTAATAGGTACCTATTTGTCAAATGAAACTTATATTAGACATCCTTATGCTACTTATTCGTATGCGGTACTCACTACACTATCATAAGTTCAAGAAGATTTTATTGGAAAACTTATGATTTATAACTATTTGTACTTGAACTAAAATGCAACCAGATAATATTCAAATCTATGATGGGAATTGACATAACTATGAAGGAATGATCCATATACGTATGATAAATACAATTAATTTTATAAAAACGTCATAATATGCGTTTTCACTTTGGTACATAGGTTTATACTTATTTCTGTTGCTAAATTATGTTAAACGGCTAAATGAATTTGGAGGTACATGCATTACATAGTTATAGTAAGTAGGTACATTCCCCAGTATTTGCTTATAAATGTAAAACTAATCCTTTAAGGTAGGTAATACAAAGTATTGAACCACATCTCTAAATCTAATACTTACCTCAATAGTTACTAATAACTTAATCCGATCAATACTTTATTGCATACCATAAAATTAACGTCGAATAAAATCTCACAAGATAATTACTTTATTATGTAATCAGAAAATAAGATATTCAGAGGCAACCCTCGAATCATACGACACTTAAAGATGTGATATATACCACCACTCAAACCATTAGGTAGTATGCTCATATTCTGAGATAAATGAGACTTATAGTACGTTAGTATATATTCTGTGCTTATAGATATAAAAATAAGTAGAAAGTGTTTTATTAGTGACTAATAACTAAAAAAAAGTTTTGTCTTCCAACTTCTGTGTTGGATGAGGGCCAAAAGCTGTTAAAGGAAGTAAGTTAATACACCACAAGTACCTAAATAGGGGGTGCAATAAAGCAATCTAATCCAGTGAAAAATGGCTCTGATGCATAACTACACATTCTGGGAATCCGGGATAGAGCCGCAGTAAGGCAAATGGAAAACTGTGTAAAATAAAAAAAGTCATTTATATTGCTACGAATTGCTATTATTTTCACATATCCAATATTGCTGTTTTGTTGTTAATTTTCTTTGAAATATTTATATTAGTCAATTACTTCACAGAACCTTGCTAACATTTCGACTTGATTATCTTCTTGTAAGGAAGGGGTCTTACCATGTTCTGATAAATTTCCATCCTCCCTATTTTTGATTGAAAAAGCCATAAATCGACCTTTGTGTCTCACTATTTTGAGTAACATTCTTTCTATATTTTTTTTTTTCGTTTTATAGTTACAACATATACGGAACATGAACAATATTGCTAAATTATACAAAAGCTATTCCAAATCCAAACTAATATTATAAATGCGCAAGTCTGTCTGTCTGTCTGTCACCTCTTCACGGCTAAACTGCTGGACCAATTGTGATGAAATTTGGTAGGGATGTAGTTAACGACCTGAGGTCAATCATAGGCTAAAGGCTATATTTGGGCGCGATATAACCGAGTCCCACGCGGGGCGGAGCCGCGGGGAACAGCTAGTTCAAAATAAAATAAAAATGAAGAGTTCCCGGGTGTACCACATACCTATACATTCAATAAAGTACCACTGAGCAGTCTCTTTGTAAGTATGTACGTATGTCGACGGATCGACACATTAGAGCACATAAAGTAAGTCAACGACTCCCTAGCGTCTTCCGAAGTTCGTCCTGACAGCCAGCCTACCCTGACCTCTCATCTCACTGGATAGTGGAAACTGAATAGATCTATCAACATTCTGTTCAATTTTTGCTGTCATACACTCGATGATGCTTTGGAGATCTGTTTTTGTTATGATGTATTTTCGAAAACGATATTGTATAAGAATTTTGTATTTTTCTCAAAAAATAATTTGCAATCTTAGTGGTGTGTTTAGAAAAATACAAAATAAATACTTATTTAGGTTCTTCTTTCTACTGCTCCTTTTCCAGTTCATTTGGGGTCGAGCTAGCCTCTTCGTATTACGGCGCCCAGATTATCTAGCCTAGGTTACACTGAAAGGTTTTTGTTTGTTTGTTTGTAATAACTTTATTACACAATATAAATGCAACGGTTTTTCATATTTATATTTAACCACCAAGTAGCCAATAGCCTCCCTCTTTCTTTCTCTTTCTCGGGTATTTCTTCTTGACAGTACAGTCACCTTAGTCGAAACCATACATTAAAAAATAAATTTGCCTCCGCGCGCGATTCTAATTTCTATGGTCGAAACTAACACGTAAACTCTATGGACGTAGATTAACAACTAAAATGCTGTTGTTGGCTCGTTTAGCCCATTAACGGTTAAGTAGAATAACAAATCTTAGTTTTAAAAGCTTCAATTAAATATCAGCTATCACACTACACCTCACATAAGAAAATACTCGTAATAGATCTCGTAAGGCTTCTCGGAAATAGCTGTAGTTACTTTCTAAGGAAGTTAAGTACTTTATGTGATACATATAAGATACGTAGCAGTTTATAGCGACGTAAGACAGGATATTGCGATGTGCATTGTTGCATGCTCTCAGTACCTACACTTGAAAATATAACAGTCGTAAAACATTCACGTTGAAGAGACGCGGTAAAGTGGTATTATATTAAAATCGATTTAGAATTAAACTGGAAATGGCCGGGCTTTTAAGAGGCATTTTATCTTTGCATACCTAGCTATTAATACTGCTACAATAATTGACAAGTTTAGAAGCTGTATCTATACTTTGTCATTTACAGATATATAGATCATTGCTTGAACTTATTATTTTCAATCATCACAAGGAAAGGGGAGGGGAGCAAAGAGATTTTTGTACTCTTAACAAAACGCAGCAGCATCTCTCATTTATTATATTTAACAAATTACAATGAAAATTTCTAAATTGCTAAGTTTAAAAATATTGACATGATTTAATATCAGGGACTTTCCGTACTTTTCCGCGTGAAGTAATGTCGCCTTACGCGCCGTTAACTTTTATTGAAAGGGTTGGTATCTTTTAGCGATTGATTAAAATCTTTGATCTCACGAAACGGAGTCGACAAAATATATTATTTCACTTCTATTTTGGTTCCTTTGAAGTTTTCGGTGACTAAATAAATGTTATTTCAAGAAATGTTTTTGTCAAAGGTTAAGTATATCTAGGTATTTATATAGTTTAGTGAGTAAATTGTTGCAGATGTGTTTGAGAAATTACGAAACATAATCTGTACAATCAAAAGACTAAATTAGGAATCGTAGTTTTGTTTCTGTAATAATCAATAATCATTTTTTTTAATAAGTAAAGAGAGATTTTGTATAAAATTATTATAAAGGAAGGAAGACATTACCCCATTTAAACTTAAAGTTAAATCTTGTAAAAAAAATTAAGTGTATAGTTAAATTTAAATTCTAATTTTCAATGCTTCATAAATGGCTAGGTTAATAATACCTAAGTATACATAATGCTTTATGTAAAATGCTGTTTTTTTTTAAATTTGTAGTGTGTACTTCGTACTAACTATCGTTACGTAGTACTATTACTAATTCTGTGCTATCGTATAAAATGTTGACATGAATTCCACCGAATCGGTAACAGTGTCGAATTGTATAACGAGTTGTGTATTGCCACAAAAATAGGTGAATTATATTTCCTTACTTCAAAAACTTGGTAATAATGGTTTTACTTGAAAAATTCAAAAAGTAAGTGAAGAAATCCTTAATTTTTACTTTGATTATGACCTGAAACTGAGTTGTTTAAATGTCCAAATATAAATGCAAACCTACCATAAAATTTTACCGATATTAGTGATACATAACCTAGTTATACGACAATAATGTTTATAGCTAGTCCTGGAACTGCTTTAAGTTTAAATGGGGTAAAGAAGGAAGAGTAAATCACTATCATTGATTAATAAGTATTGGTGTTTCTAATGTTTTTTTTTTTATATATTCATGTAAGTATTTAATATTTTTATATAATCGTTGCTATATAATTTTCAACCGTTACATACAAATTTACTTACAAACAGCAAACTAACTCAAGTTGATAATAAGTAACATAAAGTACGTATATAATGTGTTTAATAACTGGTCATCCACAAAGGCCTTGGTTTTATTCAAAAATACAAAATAAAAGAACGTGTTATATCGAGGAAAATAGAAAAGGACGCATTGTATGTCCACATGTCGCCTTTTACTTTGATTCTACAAGAATACGTAGGATTTGATTCAGGCAGTGCATACGCATTCTAAATGCAGTTGTTGATGCTCCTTTCCAAATCGCTTCTTTAGATGCAAGGAGAAAGGACGGCGAAAGATGCAAATAGCATTACAGATAGGTAATGTACATGCGTATAGTATTACAGTTAATATATTGTATAATTAATTTTCGGCATGGGCGGTATCAATATATAAAAATTTAAGGCAGCAAGTACCTACCTATTTACGTAGTTCCCTTTGTGTCCGTCCAAGCACCTAGCTAGAGACATGTACAATTGAACAATATTCATTAATGATTTCTTATGTTTTCGCGATTGTTACACATTAAATTAAACTATTTTATACGGTTTTCTATCGCGTTTATTGCTTACTTATTTATATAATATTTATTTAATATTCATTAAGTGACGTTTACTTTGAATGAGAATTGCCAACATTAAGATAAATCAAAAGTAATATTAAATCAATTTTGGTAAACAATATACATACATACAAAGAAGTTCGAATCGCGCGCGGTCTCTGTGACGCAATTTTTTTTTAATCTATGCATACATACATACACTTATGAGTTACAAATTCTTATTTAACCTAGTCAATTAGATACATGCACCAAAGGGTGAAAAAAGTCAATATACCTATAATATTATACCTAAAAGGGATCCCCATAAATTAAAATGCTTTGTGCCAAGCTCCAGTTCGATGTTCAGTCTAGGCAAGTTCTTTCTTTATTTTTTCTTTTCATTGCTTTTTAATATACGTTACTTCGTTTTAGTATCAGCATCATTGCATAGTAGTAGTACTTATAAAACAAAGTCGCGTCCCGTTCTGTCCCTATGTATTCTTAGATCTTTGAAACTACGCAACGGATTTTGATGCGGTTTTTTTAGATAGTGTGATTCAAGAGGAAGGTTTTTATGTACCCATAATGCTTGTAATGTATAAGAGAACTTTGAAATAGATGCTGACTCTGACGTAATGTACCGCATTCTTGTTCACCGGTCGTATAAGGTTTAAAACATAGATTAAAAAATAAAAAAAATGCCTCGGTAGAGAGACCGTGCGTGATTCGAAATTATTTGGTTTAAAACGATGATCTTTGATAACTTTGTGTTATTATTGCACATAGGTATTCGTACAGTATACATGTAAGTTTTTCGTTTGCAGGCGCGCTGGAGGGGGGCGCATTGGGCGGCGGCGGCGGTGGCGCGCTGGGCGCGCTGCGAACGGCCGGCTCGCCGCCCGCGCCCAGCCTTGGCGCCAGCCGGCACAGCCTCATTGGTAAGCTTTACTTGCTATTTACTGTGGTGTCACCCGCCCGTGTACACAAGTCTTCGAAGGCGTGAGTTCGTATCCCACCGTTGGCACCATGATGTAAAAAGGCCTTATATGTTCAATAGTTGCTTGTTTTTAGCCCCCGACAAAAACGTGTTATAAGTTTGACGTGTTTATATGTGTGTATTTAAGGATCAATTTTGACGTTGTTTTGATCAGGCTCAATTTAACTAGTTCAGCATTAGTCACAGATTACCCCTTCTATGAGCACTATTATACTAATTAAGTAAATCAGGCTTATAAAAAGATTAATTAGCTACGAACTCTTCATACAAAATGAGCGAGTATCGAGTTTTTAGCCACTTTAAGAGCATCTAGGCACTCATCTCTATCTATGGCGGGGATCGCCAGTCGAGGGGAACTTTATGTTAATTAAAGAATTTAATCACGTTAAGCTACAAGTCTTGCCGAGGAAAGGTTTACATAAATTCACTTAATCTGTGACCTTTGAAGTATAGGTTTATGTTCTATTTACAGGCAAAATTATTTTACAGGTATTTTAAAAGTATAAAAGCGTTCTGGTGCATGGCTTAAATTTATTTTGTGATAATTTTCAGCTCTTATTTTACAACCTTAACAAATATATTGCAATAACTCAAAATCGAATCAAAATCAAATGATTGTTGAAGATATTATGTGTTGCAGTGGGTTCAAGGAGCAGAAACTTTATGCCAAATATGAATTTAGCTGCCAGCATACTTTTAAAAAAAACCGGGCAATAGAGCCGGTATCTTCAACGAAATTTCAAATTTGGAACATTTATACGGTCATAGGTATCTTTTTGACGTACGATTATTTTACAGCTGAAAGAGACCATAGGCCTGAGTATATGTTATAAATAATAGCTGGATAAGTTAATGTGTTTTCAGGAAAAGTTTGTCAGACAGACAATACAGTGATCTAATAAGGGTTCCATTTTGCTTTTAGACGCACGGAACCCTAAAAAGAAAAAAAAATTGCAAAATAAGTTTTTAATTTATTATAATACGTACATTGTTATTTTAAGTTCTGAAAGTTCTTTAAATATAATATTCAACATGCTTATTAACTGTATAGTGGGCCACAATCTATAATCTTTAAGGGTTATTAGAAAGGTACTTATACATTTCTATGCGGTATACTGTACGTACACCTGGCGTTAAAGGGGCAACGTAAATTCATACTGGTTGTATTGATGTATAGTTTATGGTTTGTGCGTAGAGACATTGACGTTGAAGTTGAAGGAAGACCGCGGCGCATCGCCTCGATTGTACTGGTTTAATTTGGCGGCATAGTTTAATTAGCAGGATTCCAAGTGGTGTGTCCTGAGGAAATTGATGAGTTGTGTAGTGCGAGGGGCGAGGGGAAGCCTGCGGGGGGCGGCGCGGGAGGAATTGAGGTTACTCGTAAATTTACGGCACGCGGGCTGCCCTGCCTGCCCTGCCGCCGCTTGATTAATTTATTTTCAGAGAATCTGTTACTCATCTGAAAAGCGTTACTTACATACAGACCTTTCATTGCTTATTCCATTTCCATGAAAGCAATCAAAACCGTATTGTTTATATAATCTGCCTAAATACAACGAAATATCTAATTGGTATAGAAGGGATTTCATGATGAAAATTTCTTTTAACTAAATGACAAAACCAGTTCCTGAAGTAGATGATTAGATACTATTACCACAAAATAGATAATAATAGTACTAAGGCAAACAGTAGTTTAGTTTAAAAGTGTTCTTTGAATGTACCTAGTGAGAAAAATATAACCATTCGTACTGTCAACATAATAACTTCACAAAACAGGTTAAAGCAATCTCATAACCTCGTAACAGAATATCGCATGTACAAAGTCTGACCCATTTAAATATTTATAAAACTTTAACTGAGAACTTAGTAAGGATAAGTTTGGTGTGTTTATATTGTCGATACAAATTATATATTAAAGTCAACCCTATTAGTTTGGAAATTGTTCTTGTGTTAATGGGCGAAATGTATGAACCCAAGTACCTATATGGAATAGGAATGTAATAAATATCTTGGAGTTAACTATTTATTGTACCTAGTAAGATTAGTGCTCGCGTGTTGCGAGTGGTTTATTACTGATAATACCAAAGATATATAACCACTTGAGATGGTAGTATAAGCCTATAAGGCCTAATCTATTACAATTGGTAGCTTTATTTCTTTGTTTTCATTTATATGATTTCTCGCATCAATGATGGCAAAGGCCACTTAAATACTCACCATTCCTATCATCTTGCTACATATTTGGTCTTACCTTACCCGCAATTATAATAGCTTTCGTATCAATTCCGCCATATCTTTGGTCGAAATAACGATTTTCATAGTCGTCAAACTAGTATTCCAGAAAGATTTTTCTAAAAAAATATCATGTACTTAATAAGATTTCGTAGAGTTGCAACCTGAGATATATATTGGATTTTCTTAGTTACAAGTTAATTTACTATACAAAATACAATTAAGAAAAGAGAACTCTTAAGGATAATATCTATCTGAATAAATGTTTTTCTCTTCATTCTACACAAATAATACAAGGCTTTGAATTGTCTTTCTTTGAAATCAAAAGGTTTACTTTAGCGATGATAATACACTGTTTGTGTTTCATGTTTGTACAACTATTTGTAGACAAACATGGGCGTACGTGTAGAGGGGGACGTTTATGTAAATAGTTAGAAAAACACTGCCAAAATGTACTCTTTACGTCTATTGACAGTTCAACTTTGGATGACAAGTATACGAAAATGGTGGGTACCTAGTATCTGTGACGTCGGCGATACATAGTAAGAAATGATTTTATATAACCATACCATGTGCGGGATCAAATTAAAGGGCTTTATGAATAGATTACATAGTAATAAACTTCACTCCCATATTGGTCAAACCCCATAAATTGAAGTAAAAGAAGTTTAAGGACGTTAGTGGTAGAAAGAGTGAAATTGAACAACTTTTCCCAAGAGAATCGGTAAAATGTCGGTTATTTCGTGGTTGTAAGGTCTCGTAAGGTCTACTGTTTCCCACAGAATCACTTGTGTTATATTTTACGCGAAAACATTGTATAATAATTAGTACTATATATTTTCTATTTGTGCTATAAAGAGTTTTTTATTGTAAGAATGGGTTTTGGTTTCCTCGTGATAAAGTGATTGTTGTATTATGTGAAAATGTTCAAGTCGAGTCCCATTTTTGCTTACAGCCGATTCCTTTAGGTCGTAAGATCGTCAACAAACAATCGTCCAACTATTCTCACGAACTTTTTGTTTTACGATTTTAATAATTAAAAGAATGAGACACACCTCTACCGTTTTGCCAATTCATAGAGCAATAATTACAATTCTGGTACCAGAGTTTACTTGGTTGGTTGACCTTGTATCTCACACGAAATGATGATGATAGAACAACCCTATTTTCCACAAAAAGCCGCCATCAAACCTAAACGAGCCCTTTAACACAGGGATCCAAGCTTCTCTAGTTTCACGGACCCTGCACACTATTAACTTAGTATCCCGCTTAGTCACCAACGAATGAAACCGCCGGAGCTCAGAAATTAAAGATTCATTCAGTAAATTGCGTATTCGTTTCCGAAAAGTCTCAAATCAGATTTAAAATATCAGTGTCAAAACAGAGTTACGATAAATTGGTGGAATACATAGATAGATTAAAAAAACATTGGAAGCCGACGCGCGATTTTAAAATTCTATGTTGGAATCATTATGTAAAAAAATATTGACAGCCTTTAATACCACATACTAGTACCATAAGAAAAAAAAACCGGCCAAGTGCGAGTCGGACTCGCGCACCGAGGGTTCCGTACAAACCTGCAAGGTTTACAAAGTTCGTTCATTACGACAATCGAGTCATAACTATGGTATTTTTATTGCAAAATGAAATTTATAACATTACAATGGGGAAAGATGGAGGAGCATAAATTTAAGACAAAGATCTCTTTATCGTTTAAGTAACGCACTAAAAGGCGTGTAGTTGCGAGTTTCAAAATATGCGTTTTCCTTTTTCGCGTTGACTTGTAATTTTTTTTTTTTTTTCACGGGTTAAAGGCAATTAGATTTAAGTATTTGATATGAATTTCAACTTGATAGCTCTACGCGTTCATGAGGAAAAAAGTAATAAGTTTATATTTATTAAAAAATATATATTTTGTAATGTAACTAAAAATTTAAGGTTTTCGGAATTTTTCCTTTATGTGTGCTATAAAACGTTGCTTCTTGCCAAATTTTAAGATTCTAGGTCGACTGGAAGTACCCTTTAGGTTTTGATTCCCTTGCGAGTACTTGCGAGTTTCAAAATATGCAGCTTAAATTGCTGTTTCTTTTGATTACGTTGACATAGAAGTTTGATTTTGCTACAGCTTAAAGGTATTATAGACCTGAGTATTTGGTATGAATTTCAATTTAATACCTCTACGCGTTTATGAGGAAATGGGTAGTAAGTTTAAAATTATTAAAAAAAATATATTATGTGATGTAACTAAAAATTTATGGTTTTCGTAATTTTTCCTTTATCTATGCTATAAAACGTTGCTTCGTACCAAATTTCAAGATTCTGAGTTCACGGGAAGCACCCTGTAGGTTTTGATTCCCTTGCAAGTGTCGAAAATTTGCGGCATAAACGGCTGTATCTTTTGATTGCGTTGGCTTAGAAGTTTGATTTTTTCACAGCTTCAAGGGACAGTAGACCTGAGTAATTGATATAAATTTCAGCTTCATACCTCCACGCGTTCCTGAGAAAAAGGGTCTTGACAGACGGACGGACGGACGGACAGACGGACAACAAAGTGATCCTATAAGGGTTCCGTTTTTTCCTTTTGAGGTACGGAACCCAAAAAAGTATTGAAAAATATAATTAATGATATGTTGATGAATACTTAGTTATTTCAGAATGATTAAAATGTGGTAAAACATTGGATAGAAAATGTTGTCAACATAATAGCTGAAATTTCGCCGGGAGGTGGTTTACTGTGTACACACGATATAATATCCGATTTATTGAAACCGCACAGGGAGTCTTGGGCAATATCTATTTTTGTTCATCTTTTATTTTATAAGATCATATAGATATATTACCAACTTAAATATATAAACAGACATGTGGGCTCCGAAACAACCAGCTGAATACGCAACTGCCAGAATAATAAGATGAGAAAAGAACCTGTGTAAGCCATATTAAAAACAACGTAGTATAACATAATACAATTCTATATATTTTCTGTGGTAGGTAATGTTAGTCGTTTAAACAGAATTTTATTTCCCGAAGTAATCACAAAGCTTTTATGTAAAATTGCGTTACTGAAACGCGATTACCTACTGTAGTAATTTCCGGTCACCGAGTTATTTGACAAGTCACGTAGTGATAACGACAAATACATCGCAATTCCGCAGGCATTATCATATTACCGTGTAACGATATTTTAAAAAGCCTATCCGGTAAATTTATCGATGGTAAACTACCGTCGGAATAATATACGTTTAAAAAAAGTTTTGTGATTGATATAAAATTTTATTACATGGAATAATAGATAAATTTGGAGTTTTTTTATTAAAAGATATCATACCGTCATATAATTAAATTTCTCAACTTCTAATAGTAACAATGTGTATGAAATGCGACTCTATTTAAAAATATAGAAATTAAAAACGAAAAATTCTTTAAAATTTGTATGGCCTTTAAGAAGTAATCCTGGCATAAAGTGTACTTACGTCTTTAATACATACATCACAGTACAACATATACCAACTGCCTTCAACATTTAAGTGAATAACACTCGAGAGCAGGTACCTAGTCCCTTAATAGTGGTTGTGGCGTGGGCATCAAGCATGCATAATGTAGATGCTTTGACGAGAAGGGGAAGTCTTATTGAGGCTTAGCTGAGTTAGAAACTTTGGAGATCAGATAGTCATAGTAATTGAAAACTTGCCACAAACCTGTGTTCATCAGTTCACGATTGACTTTTAGAATGACGTTTTCGGAAATAACTTTCTTTATTTTTTTTTATTATTTCTTATTTATTTATTTTTTGTTTGTATATATTTGTCTTAATATAGTATATTTTGTAAAATATTAGTGCAATTAAGAGTTTTGTATTGTATTGTATTAATTTATCAATGAGAATATTAGTTTTCAAGTCTCAATATTTTTTTTTCTATTTTGCCTATTAAACGATTTAAATCACACAGGTATATATTTGCTTGATTGCAAATTGGTATCCCTTAGTTGTCAAAGGGGTCAATTTTTAAACCAGAAATGAAACGGTTTGTGTTGATTTTGTAAAATTCACAGGCCGTTCTGTGCACATATCACTGGCTACGAAAATTTCCTTTGGCAGTGTGGCACATTTGTTCACAAATGTGATAAGGATCGATTCATACCGAGTGGCGTGCCAGTGACGTGGTACGTTGGGACGGGACGTGCCTGACGTACTGCTACATGAGTAGATAACATAACAGAAAAAAAGCTTCATATAACTGTGCTGAGATCGGTACATTCATGAAAGAGTGGGGCAAATGAGAGCTCGTAATCGGTCGATTGGCGAACTAGATGGCCAGTTTTGGGAAAATTCAAGATCAGTCTACAGTTATTTTGACTCGACAAGAAGAAGTGTTGGACCTTTTTTTCTGTTGTTCCACTATCTACTCATGTGGTTCTGCGATGGAATCAGCATAATGGCGCGCCGATACCAGCATTGATACGTGACGAAACGTTCCATGTCTCAATATGCGCTCGTTTGTCGCCAGCTCATCGACATACAGATGTATGTGGGTCTAGATTTACTGACGTGAAATAGTATTATCTTTCTTAGAAAGTTGTTTATAGTATGCTAACTTTGGTAATTTTACATTTGGAATAAATGGAAACAAAATGTTATTAACTGAGGCCTTGGTCTATCTCTAAGTAATCTAGTTAGTTCAGTAGCATTTGAACGTGTTTAAAAAGTTTATTATTAGCTTGTTAAAATGTAATCCAGACAGTATCTGTTCTGAGTTTCGTCAAATTACATTTCGCTCAAACAAAAAGGATGAAATAATTAATAAATTTTTGTTTAAATATGCTTCATATCAAGCATTTTTATGAATCTGAAGCCGAAAGCACGAAGTCATCGTTATTATCAGACAATTAAATGATTCAAGCTTACTATGTCATAACCAAACTGGAAACAACTTATCAAAGTATTCTTACCGTGGGAATCGAACCACGACCTCCCCGGGTCTCCAGGCAAACACCTTAATCACAGAGGCAGTACGCTATACATATATAAAACATGATGATCGTCAATAGGATACTATTGATATATAAATAATATTGCTATCCAATCAATTAGAAGCAGAAAACATAGAAGTTGTTGGCGGGATGCCTCAATGATTGATTGCGAATCGTGTCAGGTCAGTACTAGGTTTCCACGCGCCCGAAGCCTCCTGTCACTTACTGTCACTTCTGTCACCGCGGGATTGTTTTAGCCCGAGAGAAAATATTATCCGCCGTCTATTTACGAGTACTGATACTGTCACTAAAGATCTGGTGGTAATCACCAGCCTTCGAAAATTTTATAAGTAGCTTTCATGTGGAGAAATTCATGCGTTGATAAATAAATAAAAAAATGGGAAAGATTATATACTTAAAGCTTATGCGTAATACTGTTTATTATGTAGCCAATATTTTAAAACAACATTGAGTCGTCATAACAATACCTAGGAATTCCATCTGTTCTAAGTATTTTGGATTGCTACGAACTTCGTAGCACACTATGTAGCGCTCTACGAAGATTCGTGCACGTAGGTAGTGCTTGAGCGTATAGATATTACTGAACAAAAGTTGTACCCTTATGTACTAGCTTTCGCCAGCGGCTTCGCCCGCACGAATTCCCCTCGGGAACAGCATTGATATTCCTTTGTGCACTTTAAATAAAATTGTAAATAACAACCCTAAATTCATTTAACAATAACGCATGCAGATTTTTTTGCATGTTTCCAAACAAATCTACGTGATTTTATTTAAAATCCGTCATGACGGTAAAACGTGCTTCCACCGAGCCCACTGTAGTTTCACGTTTTATTGTATTCATCGAAATCTAAATTTAAAGCTTCAATCATTGCCAGTCTGGCTGAGGTATCGATTTTCCATTTTGCTAAAGCATCGTGTCTTTTTTCGTGGCTCGCATAATTTGATATTACCGTCCTCAACGACGCGTCTCCTCGATAATATAATTACCTTTATATAGGTAATATGCGCTTATTTCAGAAACTAAAAATCTGGTCTAGATATTTATTTCTAAGCAAATGAAATTTTATCATTTGTCTTAGTATGAAATCATCGGATAACTCGAACAGTAAATATATCATTTGTATTTTTTTATACAATGAATTAGGCAAATAATCCTATGGTCCACATGACGGTAAGTACCTAGTTATCGTAGCCCTTGGACGACTCCAACGTATTTGACTATGTGGTTATATATTGTATAGTATATTCAATTTTTTCAAAATAGATAGATCTATGTCGTGTCGAGGTAATTAATAAAAATATGCAAATATTGCTAATTCTAAGCTAATAAATACTAGTACAATTCTCGACTCGACTAGATTAGTACTCATAGATTCAAAAAAATTCTGTAGTAACCGCGCGCAGTTTCGTGATTCTATGCTAGTATAAATTAGTACATTTGATGATTCCAACTATTTCTTTAACCCTAAATGCCTTTTTTGTTAAATTTAATCGACACTTAAATTGGTCGCCATCGGAGGTAAAAAAAATGTTTATAAATCAAACGGTTGGGTTGGGTTTACGAGGTGGCGCGAACGTTCCGCGCTTCAATAAAACTGGTAACATTCTCGCACGATGATATACCGCGTCCGCATAATAGGACCAGGGTAAGAACGTAAAAGTTTCATAGCTGTTTCATAAAAAATAAGGACCAGAAGTTTTGTTTCCATAAAGTCGCAAAGAAAAACTGCGTAATCGCTTTAAAAGCAAAAATTATTTCGTAAACCGCTTTTTGATAGTGTCTTACAGCTATAGTTAAAAAAGTCCTATCTGTTCTATGTCTGGAAGAAATCCAGCCAACCAACAGATAGGACATTGCTCTAACGATAAGGCCTTTTTACATTAAAGCCTTTAATCAAAGCTATGTAAAAATCTGAAATATTTTCGGTGCAATAAAGTGTTATTACTGATTTACTAACTTCTTCTTCTTCTTTTCGTGTCAATGAAAATCTATTAGATATAGTTAGCCCAGTGCGAGGCCACCTCAATGGCCTTCCGATTTGCCAGTCGTCCACTGAACAGGATGCGGCAGAGGCGGAACACGACAGCAAGTGTGCCATTGTTTGGATACTCCCTTAGCGACACCTGTCGTCATCAGAAAACCCCCACCTCTTCCGCAACTCCTGGCATCTGCCGACCCCTACCCGAAGCCTGTTCAGTGATCTCCATATAGGCCAGGGTAGATTGTGGCCCGGTCCACCTTGTCGCCTATCGTAAAGTTACTTGGGATTTTTCCTTAACTTGACAAATTTACTAACTACAGCTGCGACTTTATTACTTTGTAATCAATTCTGACATTCTAACGATTCTTATATACGCAGTTAACACTTTTCTAAAAATAGTTGTCTTTTCTTAGTTGATATTAAAAACTTTATATCTACGGTACAAAATTTAAGTGGGTATATGTCCTAACTGTGATAAAATATTTTGTAAAGTGAACTTTCTATCTAAACTTGTTTGTGTTGTGGTGCTTACCCATGCCCTTAATATCCGGGTATATGAGTATCACAGCCGATAGCCATTGCGCCCGTAATTGATCGATTTAACAGGTTTTCTAGAACTAGTTATAAATGAATGCGCTGTAGACCATATAAAAAGTTATACTTCCTTAGGTGTTACTGTACATTATGTGCTTTAGCCATAAATACACAATTTGGTGCCATAAACAATATCCCCCTTATTCATAAAAATTAACAAACGTTATTAAGCCCATTTTAACTAAATCATGTTTTGGCCCTTTCTCTTTTATATAAATTTACCGTGAAAGAAAGAGCCAAGGTATTTTAGTTAAAACGGGCATAAAAAACGCTTGTTAGTTTTAATGAATAAGCATGCTTATAAAAGCAATTTGAAGGACTCATGGTTTAATGCATGTTGCTCTACCATGTTATGTTACACCAATATGGACGGTATACACTAATAGAACCTAAGTGTGTTTGAGATACAGGATATTGACTCAATAATTGTAACCTGAAACAGGTAGGCCTGATGTACCCTCTTCTAATGGGAACCCTATTCGACTTTGGCAATTCGCTACCTATATTAATAACACCTGATGACATTATGTGCGCAACTATATATATCAACTACATCTTGTATGTTTTCATTAGTATACCTATTAAGACTCCCTTAAAGTATAATCGGCATTAAATAAGCTTATTTACAGGCGATTTCAGCCGTTATTTTGCAGAAGAAAAATTTATAAGTACTCGCATAATCACTTTGCGTGCTTTCGTCACCAGTTAGTTCTTGTAAACTACTTGCAAACTATTGGTGACGGGCATGCTAAGACTAACAGTAGTGGGTGATAGCCGGCAGTAATTTAAAAATAAATGGGGCGGTATAGTACTTCTTATTAGCATATTTATTTCGAGTATTATTTTAACGTGCTTATTAGGTTTTAAATGGAAAATAACATTTCTATTTTCCAAATTTAATAGTAAAAAAATATAGTTTTCTTGTTATTTAATTTCCTATAACTATTTGAAAACTAATTAAAAACAAAACTAATTCAAATTTTCTGATAGTCGAAGTTTCTCAACAGAAATTCAAACATTTATGTGCGATTTGCCCATTGAAGTTGAAACAGTAATAATACGTGCCAGATTTCATTTATAGATAGTTCATTCGCTTTTCTAGAAAAAGGCTATTATGACGGCGGGCAGATACCAGAAGACCAATGCAGACTCGAAAATATGGGTTGGCAAAAAGCGTTATAAAAGTATTAAATTAATTATCAACTGAGTACGAGTAGGGTTATCGTAAGAATTTGATTTATTACTGAGAAGATCAAAGATTGACATTTTAATTATTGATCTTCGTGGCTAAGAATAATGCTTCAGACGAATGGATTTGACGGTTGAAATTGTACATTTTCATCAAAGGAAAATGGAAATGAGTCGATTGCCAGGGTTCAACAGAAAGTGTCTTAAATGAACGTCAGTGTCAGCTTTGCTTGGGGTGTAAAATTCTACAAACTGATGAACTGAAACTACTCTTTTGTTTTAGATTTTGTTTTAGTCTTCTATGTTTTGTCTTTTTAGATGCATCGATCCCTTATTTATACTTACCTAGTATCAACTCGAAAAAAATTTCCTCTAACGAACATTGAAGAAGATTTAAAGATAGAAATGTAAATAATATTTACAAAAATATCCTAATGTAATTTATAACAGTGAATATTATATACTAGCTGTTCCCCGCGGCTTCGCCCCGCGTGGGACTCGGTTATATCGCGCCCAAAAGTAGCCTATGTTTGACCTCAGGTCGTTAACTACATCCCTACCAAATATCATCACAATCGGTCCAGCAGTTTAGCCGTGAAGAGGTGACAGACAGACAGACAGACAGACTTTCGCATTTATAATATTAGTATGGATGGTATGCTATTGCAATATATTGAGAATATTCTGAAGATATGTATTGTTATGTTATTGATTCTGATGACTATAAAATTGCATTATCAGGATCAAAACGCCCAGGCCTTTTTAACCAAAACGCTGTATACATTAAGTATACTTGATTCTCTGTGTTTGGGCAAATTAAAGTATGGGGATTTATAAATTCAGAATCCATTCTGAGGAATGGGTAAACGGTGCCAACAAGCGGGGACAAATAAAGTGTTGGGTGCCAAGAGTTCCTTGTCCGCGGTACTGGTTATATACGACTTGTATAAATGTTCCATTTAAATAATCTCTAACAATCATAATTGTACTGGCCTATATCAGCGCAAATTCCCGTCTTTTTTATGCTTTGATATAAAGTTATATAGTGGTTATTTTCGTCTATTGCTCTCCTACTAGCTTAAAAATAGGATCAAACAAATGGTTGTGTGATTTGATAAATTAAGGAGAATTCACTCTCTCTATTTTGAAGTTTTGTAAGACGCTCAATAATTTCTGTAGATAATATCTTTAATGGTACAAGTTTGCCAAAACTTTATCTTAAAGTTACTCTTAGATAACAGAAGGCCAAAATTTAAAGCACGTAGGTACCTTGTTTGAAATGAATATTTCTGATACGATAAAACATAACAAATTGTAAGACAGTGATATAATGCTTTTAAATTGAATATAATAATTCGATGATAAACTCGTACATACTATGTCAAATATATATTTCTACCAATTTTCATAAAAGTTCTATCATAATAAACTCCGCGGTTATTGCTTGTTTGTTACGCAATGCTCTTAAAAATGTCAAAATAAAATTTTTAATTATCCATAGAGTGGTTTTTATATTAGTTAAGAAAGATCGTACAATATGCTTTATATTTGTACTTTCAATAAATATATTTAGGTATTTTTCTTTTAATTAAATGACCGTTTTTAGAATTTAAAAACTTTAATAGTTATTTTTATTAATTACGATTATAGGTACATAGATTACAAAAATATTGATTTATTTTCAAATAAATTACAAACTTTTTCACTGTTAAGAAATTATAATTTATACGGTCCGTAACAAGTTATCAATATTATTTCGCAAGGTCTTAATAAATACAGGCGAACCTAATTGTTGGAATTTAAGGTGATACCTCGGTGAACACTAGCGCCACCGTCATTTAAAAATCATTACCCACTGAAAACACAAGTTATCAAAAATCCCTCTGCTGTAATTATGGTTCTAGATAAGAAGTTATTTTTTATCATATTCAATTATTAAATTATAATTCCATATAGTTACAAATGGCAAAACTGCTAAAAGTGGCCGTTTTAAGCAATAATGCAATTTGTAACTATAGGTTTAAATATATGTTTAAAATTAACTTCAGATCCATAACTTTAATTACTGCAGAGGGATTTTTGATAACTTGTGTTTTCAGTGAGTAATGATTTTTAAACGACGGTGGCGCTAGTGTTCACCGAGGTATCACCTTAAACTTATTTGTTTTCAGATAAGAGATAAAATATGTTGCTTTTTAGGGTTCCATACAAAATGTAAAAAACGGAACCCTTATAGGATCACTCGTGCGTCTGTCTGTCCGTCCGTCCGTCTGTCACAGCCAATTTTCTCCGAACCTACTGGACCAAAACAGATGAAATTTGGTAGGATGGTGTATTCCTGTGATCCAAACACAGATATGCAAAGTAAATAAATATTCTTTTTAAAAAAGGGTAATTTAGGGGGACAACTTAGGAATTTAAAAAAGTATGTTTTGCAAACCTTACCTTGTTATATATCAAATGAAAGGGCTCGTTATGAGGATCTCAAACATATTTTTGTTATTATTGTAACATAAATAGTTTTGATTTTATTTATGAAAGAAGACGAAAATTGACCATTCCCACTCTGATCTCCGAAACTACTGGGCCTAAAATTTTGAAAAAATAATAAATATAGTACATTGCTTGTAGATTACAGGAAAACCTACAAGAACTCTGTCAATTGACAATCAAGTGGTAATTTCAATATAAAACGTTTTAGTTCACTAAAACACCACTAGATGGCGATAGTAGTAGTTAGTTGAAATACCAGAATTGAATTTAAAAACTGACACTGGCATTGTACGGAACCCTCTCCACGCGAGTTCAACTCGCACTTGACCGGTTTTTTTTATTTTACTTCAGGATTAGTAATCCCGTCGCGAATTAAAATGCGAATGATCATCTCATTTCCAAGTAGACTTTTAGTTTCAAAGTTGTGCTGGTGCAAGTTATGATTCCCGCAATGACAACACGCTACACACAAGGTCTTCATTTCCATTTTCATGAATGCAACGAGTTCAAAGGATAGTTGGGAGTTAGTTTTGGAAAAGTTTAGAAGTTGTGTTATACATAGGAGTAGTGCGGACTGTAGATTATTCAATAAAATAAGTTCTGTATTTAATTTTATTAAATTGATATTTGGAGGGCTAACATAAGGATCCTGGGATCATAAAATTGGTTAAAAATAATAATAACTTATTTTAGCGAAGGTGACGGTTTTATCCAGGTATTCGTCTAAAGTCGTCCGCTACTTTTAGTTTTCAGGTTAGACTGTTATTTTTGGCTCTTTAAACTATTGGTTTCCATCCCTGGTTAGGGTCACTAGGTACGCTAGGGCTTAACATATATAGTGTTAAAATAAAAGAAAAAAACAATTTCTTAAAAAAATGAACACATAGCACATTTGAACAGTACGAGTTTTATTACTAATGAACTTCCATATGCTTTGAATATATTAATAATTAATGAATGAAAGAATTAATAATTATATTTTTATCATCAATATAATATCAGAACTTTCTCGGTTTCACACTGGCATAATGATAAAAAAAAATGACGGATAGAATAATTAAGAGTGTGCACATAAGGTGCACATAAGGTTTTGCCCCAGTTATAGTTTAGTTTCAGTGCCCCAATTATAGTAGTGATTTTTCAAAGTTTGAATTAAGAAACCAGTACTACTGTTGCTACTCAATCCAAAGAGAAGCAAGCTAAAAAGGATCACGATTTTCAAATCCAAATTTCAGCTAAGTCTGGATATTCGTTGTTCTACATGACTTCTGTAATTGTGATATTGCCTATTCTGTTTAGATAGGCATAATAATAGAAATCGTCGCCATAGGCAGGCGGGTGGCGGGCGGCGGCGACAGACGAGGCCGCGTATCTACTAATTGAATCTGAGAAACTTGCTCAAAACTTTCCAAGTTGCGCGAAATTTGATTAGCTCGTCATCTTTCTTCGGGCATTGAGTTTTAATTTTTTAACTTTGAATTAGTACTTATCGCTTGATCGATCACGGCGTTGCTGTCTCGTGTTGTCTTTATTGATTTGTATACAAGTATTTCGCGAAAAATGTTCTGACTGCTAAACTAACATAAGAAAAATAATAAGAAAAATATATATTTTTTGGAAACCGCATACAAGTATTCTGTGTTTACAGCTTCCAAATAACCCATTTGTTTGAAAAAAAATATTTTGATTGATTAATTATGTGTACATATAAATGTACCAACAAAGTTAGAAAAGCATTTTTTCATAAGGAATAAAGCAAAATACTAAAACAAAAATTAATATTAAATATAGCTTTTAGGTATTACTAAATTCACTAAATTCAGCTGTATTTTATTAGTTTTAGTACTAGCTTCTCTTCTTGGGTCCTCTTGGTATCATCCACCCTTGGTAAATTGGTAGGTAGATTGTGTGTTCTATAAGCATATACATATGTATATGCTTATAGAAGAAAGCTTTAGAAGAAGCTTAAGAAGGCTTTAGGTATAGGCTATATAGCCTATACCTAAAGCCTTCTTAAAAAATAAGGTTATATGCAGAAATATTTTTTTAAATCCGACCAGATCTAGAGTAATAAGCATTCAAAGAAACAAACCAATTCTTCAGACTTAATAGATTAAGTAACGTGACTATATACTGACTACCTTAATGACAGGAATTGCTGAAATTTTCCACATTAATATTTATAATGTAAGTGATTATTGTTATATGGAAATTATATTTTAATCATCATATTTCCATTATAGCTACTTTATATATTATCAAAAGTACCTTTTCATATTGACGGAATTATTTTATTCAGCCTATAATTTACGCATATGTATTTAACGAAACAGAGAGAGGCGCTAGTATAATACGCAGGGAGTACAAGCAATGATTGTTACAATCTAAATATTTTGAAAGGGCCGATCTCCCCTCAGCCTCAACAAAAGGCGTGTATGGAAGTCGAATGGATACATTACCGCGACATTCACCCCTAACGCACT
The DNA here is from genome assembly GCA_947044815.1 of Apomyelois bistriatella. Lineage (NCBI taxonomy): Eukaryota > Metazoa > Arthropoda > Insecta > Lepidoptera > Pyralidae > Apomyelois > Apomyelois bistriatella. The sequence goes on from OX345691.1 coordinate 6,885,943, forward strand.
CACGAGGGCCAAACGCGTCATTTATCAGCCCTTCCTCTTTCTGAGGTCATTTGGAAGGTCCACGCCTATTAATTGCTTGGTTTTAGCCGTCCGTGCATTCTGGCGTTATCTTCTATGTGAATGAATTAATGGACAATTAAGAGTTAGAGTTTGTGAGATTACTTTTAATAGCATTCTTGGCAGTCATTTGTAGGCGCTTATGTTAAGTAAGTATACTTATATATATAGTTATGTTAGTACTAGTATTTTATTCTATAATCTTTAGTATTAGTCAACTCGTCAGTTGTCACATAGTATATGTATATGCAAAATAATTGGTTGATTTAATAAAATTCTGGTCTCGTCATAACAAAAGGTATATTTTTACTAAATAAATATGTACGTATCTGACTGGTTGGTAATTTTGAATACTCACTGAATAGACGATGTTCGAAAAAATACTAAAATAATAACCATCTCTCAAAAATTTACAAAAGGTACAAGTAGTTAAATTTGCTTGATATAATTCATGATATACAATTATACATGTAAACAGTTTATATATCAGGAACTAAAGTTTGGCAGGCGGTATACTTATAGTGTAATATATAGTTTTACTTAGACCTTAGGTATTTTTATTTATTCATTTAACCTATATTGTACAAAATACAAAATGTAAAGCACAATAGGCGGACTTAATGCTAAAAGCATTATCTAACAGTCAACCTTTGGGTAAAGCAGAGAGCTTGAGTTTTTAATATCTTACAAATAATGAAAATTATAAATTGCTATTCATAGCAGGAAAATATTTGTCCTAAATAAGTTCCCGATCTCCATCGTTGAGAGAAAGAGAAGAAAAATATTTGTGCTTAAGTCTTATATTACTTTCGCTAATTATTTTTATGTTTATACCTGTGTGTTACTTACGGGAAATATTATCGCGTTAATTATAGCAATTCGCAGCTGTGACCACCATCTTGTTTGTTACTGATTGCAATTTTCGTGATATCATTAATTAAGAAAAGATACTTCGAGGGTTCCATATTATGGATTTTTATATAATGAGTACCTACCTACAGACCTTTGATTACAGACATATTAATATGTTATTTGATATAGATATGTGAATCTAATTTCATCTAAGTCTAAAATCATAAGAAGTCAAAAACTAAAGAAATTAAGATCTAATATCAGATACTTGAAAATATTTAAGTAAAATTTAAAAAATATTCAAATAATTATTTTATTATTTATGAAATTATTTAAGTAAATGCCGTTTCTATGACCGCATACAAAATATAATACTTCGCGCCCAGAAAAAGGCATGAATTTTGAAAGATATGTGTCTAATTAGGTTTAATAAAAAAAAAATTACGACACTATATTAACAAAAAATATTGACATGCTCTCGGGTGAAATTATGAAGAAAGCTAGCACAAGGATTTTATTCAATTGTATTAATAACATGGTCTTATCACGAATTGCTACAAAAGATGGTCTTCGCTCGATTGCAGCCGCAAAAATGGCACAATAGCTCATAGAACGGCTCAAGAGTTGTTCCTTTGTTTTCGTAATATCCGAGGTTGATGGAACTCGACAAATCCATTCTTATTCAGATTACGTATAAAGAGGAATGAATATAATTTCTTTTCTTTCAAAAAGATGGCTCTCTCTATAATTTTAAAGGCACATCTGTTGCGGCTTATAAGTATTAAGCTAATATTATAATCTGGCTCAGCTGAGGTAAAAATGTTTAATAACAGATATTAACATTTAACAAAGCCTAAGATTATACTCTATCGCCGCCGGTCTACCTCCCTGGGACTGTATTAGGTAGTTTGTATTAATATTTTAGTTTTGTGCGTAGAATAATCTAATTTTCTTATCTTGTTTTTTTTTAATAATTTGCGTATTGGGTAAGAATTTTTTTAATGCATATCAGAAGTTAAGCATTATCAAAAAATTTGGTGATTATAAAAACCATAAATCATAGTTGATTTCTCCCTAAAAAATTAAACAAAATTATATTAGGTACTTAACAAAATGAGATTGTAAGTATTATCCTGTTAAGCAAATATTTTTTTCCTTAAAACAATTTATGAAATTTTTTATTTAACCTAATTAAAATGTGTAATTTTGTTAGAGTAGGCTTCAAGTAGAATCAAGCTTTCTTGATTTTTGTAGAACACTTCAAACGTCCAATTAATATATAAATAAAAAGTTACATATAAAAATAAAAAGTTTTTGCATAGTTAATTTAACACATTCTTAAGCAATCCTAAGAATAACAAGCGTTATTAATATTGCCTAAATTGTCTTTAAAAATATTCAAAGCTGCTGTAATACGATCGATTCTAAAACTTGATGCGGAATCTTACGAGTACTAATTTTTTTGAATTTTCTGGTCCACAAAAGATAATTAACATTGATAATTTTATTTCTTAGTTGAATAGTAATTGCAAAGGGTTTAATTATAAATTCAACCCTTTGCAATCATAAAACTATAGAGAAAATATTCCTCTATTTCTAATTCTTGATTAAATACCTGTATCTAATCAAATAATCATCCCATAGCGAAGCATCTTAACAGATAGCTGCTGTAAGTGGAGGTATAAACCGTGAATTTGGATCGACGTGACTTTTTTATGAAGGCTGACCTCACCACATATTTTATTCAGGGTTAGGCTTCGGGAATGTTCCCGAGGTAAAAGTTAGGCGCCAATCGTGTAAAAATTGCTGAAACAACATACAATTTGAACAAGTTTCTATGTTGTGACATACCTACCTGTTTCAATATTTTTATTGTTTGTTGTAACTAGCTAACCGCCCTGACTTCACTCGGATGTACTCAAACTGCTAAACGCGCGAAACTTAAATTGCTGGTTATAGGGTTTCGTACCTCAAAAGGCAAACTCGAAACGCCTTAAAAGATCACTTTGTTGTCCGTCTGTCTATCTGTCTGTTAAACTTTATTTTTGAAATGAAACGCATGAAAGTATCAAGTTAAGTTAAAGTTAAAGTTCAACGCGATTTAAAGATATGACCGTAAATGTAGCTTTGTTGAGTGTACACGAACATAATTTTTGGCTTATTAATGAAATTCAGCTCCTAATCCCTGCAGTAGCCGGTCCTCAGACATTTTCTCGTAGAAGTTAAGCGCTGTTAATAGCAGAAATCGTTAGCTCCAAAACTAGCTGTCTGCTAATACCCCGTAAAACAGTGAGCTCCCAGGTGCACTGGCTGAGATTGTGATTTTAAGTTACAGCTGTAGCAATGAAACTTTAGGAAGTAACATTCTGTTGCAAATTAAGATGGTTAAAGGAGTTACGACGGAAATGATACCGCGTGTGAGGTAGTGCCGGATATTATCTCATACAAAACTAATTAATTGCTTATATTATTTATGTTTGTGCTGGAATAGGAGACAAAGGTAATATAGAATGTATACCAACAGCTTTATTCCTGGTAGATTATAATAAAAAGTGGGATTCGTGTCGTAGCAGGATGTGGAATCTCTAAACTCTTAAATTTTGAATAAAAGGGTTTACTTAACAAAAATATTTTATATCTCAAGCATTTCTCCAGCTATTCAACTTGGTGACAGACGGATGGATGAAAACCAAAAGTAATAGATTTTCTTTTTAAGCCTTATTTACGTACGTACCCTAAATCATTTATGTCATAAATTGCTGAAATTGATAAAAACATTGCAAAAATTACACGGGAGCGAAGACCATGAGAGCAGTATATTAAAATAAGAATAAAAAAATGTTTTGTAAGTCGCATTACCTTTATTCCATTGCAATATTTTATTTTAATAGAATGGTCGATATAAAATATTTTATAAAGACAAACCGAAAAAAGTTTAACGATTACTTACTTGCCATCTAAACTGTGCGTATGTTTCGAACAGTCGAAGCAATCGACCGCGGTCCAAACTTTCAAAGTTGGCCTTTGAGTTGAGGTCGGATAGGTGACACGAACTTAATATCACACAAATTTCAGTTAATTTGGTAAGTATAATAGGGATCATACTTTAAATGTTCTTATTTTTAAACTTTTCTTTATTAATGCCAGTGATGACAAGTTCATGGATCAAGTAAAACCTCTATGACGGATACAGATTAATACAAAAACTTTTATTTTAAAACAAAATACAAATAAAAAGATGACGACAAGCGTGTACCCACACGTACTGTACGTATTTTAAAATCGTTCCGTGAAATGTCTGAAGGTATTATACGCGCTTATAAGTTAAATGTTAGTTCGAAAGTTACTTTTAAAATGCCGGATTTTATAAATAACCTATAAAAAGATGAGGTATAATTTTGATCGCCTCCATAACGGTATAGAAAAGGTTTTTCCATTCTGATTTACTAAGCGTGAAGCGGCCTTCCCACCGGCACTTCGGCGTCTTTCGTTCTTCACCTTACCCCGGTTTCCGCGCATCACCTCACTCAGATTTCCACACGATCAGTCACAGGACGGTTCAGAACTTGCTTCCTTGATTTTTCACGGATATTTTCTCTGAGAGATAAAGCGTAACTCTTTTGTGCGAAAAAACTTTTAGTTCGGTAAAGTCGAGCGTACATGATAGAAAAGTTGGCAAAAGTTGTACGGTCGTATGCACCAGTTGATGCCACTGAGTTTTGAGGCGAAGCTAGCAACTTCGCTAATGGACAAGATTATTGCTTAAGTGAATTCATTAAAACCGGTTAAATTATCTATTTTGTATTATGTGTTAAATGTATCCGATTTTTTTATATGGGTTTAAAATAAGTATTTTGTACATTTTGCGCTGATCCCAAATAAAACACAAAAAAAGTAAGAAAGAAGAACCAAAAGATCTGAAATTTGAGTTTAAATAAGTAGCTTTGAAGTTTTTTACTGCCACGAACAGTAATTACCGTGTCGGAAATATTCGAAATCAAAGGTACTTTGTAACACGTTCCTTAATTACGAAATTTTCGTTTAATTGAAAGAGAGTTATTAGCCATTAAAAACATAGTAATACTCTGTACATATAGAAGTTGTTTGGGTAAACGGTAACCTTGTATTGCCCAGATTATCATCATCATCATCAATTCGTGTAGGCGACACAGTCAATCGACCATGCACACCCTGGTGTCAGAGGTCTTCAGTACCGCCTCTCAACCTCTGAAGTGGTTCCCTTAACGACTACCAGATGGCAGGTACATTGACTACATATTGTAAAAAAACGATTTTAAAGGGCCATTAAAGGGCTAAAACGATAAAGGTTCTAAGCATATACATGCATTTTTCTGTACCTATTATTTGCCACGTGCATGCGAGCTTCCAATCCCAATACCTACATTACCAAACACTTGATCAAGCATTAGAGATATTCTGAGTTTGAAATATCGGAATCTAAAAAGCATTCTATTGACTTTATTCATCGCGCATATTTTGCGTATGGACCATTAGTGCAGTTTATTCGCGTATTGGCTATTCGATAGTTGACGATGTTTTACGAGTTAACTTTTAATTGGAGGCATTCACAAGTTTGTATGTCCCATGTTGATCCTTTTGCATGTATTTTACCGAAAATTTGGTTCTAAAGCTTCACATTCCTTTTTTTGCTTTACGAAGTCAAAGTTTGTTTGTACTTATTTGGTTATGAACGAGTCTTTGAATTATTAACTATCAATCTGCTACTTTTCAGTGCCAAAACTCAAACAAATTCCTATTTACTATTACTAAATTAGTGTGTAAGTGACTTAGTATACTTTGATTATTGTTTTAATGTTTGGTTCGTTGGTTTGGACAGGAAAGAAGAAAATTGTGGAATTCAGACATGAATGCTAGCCTTATATGCGTACAAGGTATATATATTATCATAATCACACAAGCAATTTTTATTTTCAGTAATATGGATGGGATAAAGGGAGTGATCTATATTTAAGCTAGAAAGCATACGTTTACTTTGAATGATTAAATACAACCTATCTATGGAGCATAGGGAGTTCTAATTAAACGATATACTTACCATTATTTGGTCGGGTTTCGTATTTACTTAACTAAGTAATGCGACCTACTATGAGAAAAGCGCTTAATTTTTTAACTTAAATAGAAAGTTACTGTAACATTCGAGAAACGGTAATGTGATGATGGAAAAATAAAGACATACCTTTTGTTCCTTCCTGTGCCGCTACAACCCATTGTGAGTCTTGGCTTCTTCTACCAGTTTTTTCCACCTATCACGATCTTTTTATTTATTTATTTTATCAAAACTATTGTTCCATAAGTACAATATACTTTTACAATTGGCAGACTTAATGCTAAAAGCATTCTCTACCACGAACCTTCGCTTTTCAAAAAAAATATCCACATAATCAATTTAAATGTATATTTTAAAAAGATGTGTGGTTTCTGGATTTAGAAGATATGACTTCCTCTTCCCATAGAAGGACAAACAGGTCTTAATTTGTTTGTTACATTTTCCACTGATGGTGGTATTGAACAAAGTCTTTAGGAGACTTCGTTCTAGGTCATCAAAATAACAAAAAGTTCTTGCATTATAATAAATGCGTCTCAAAGTAAAAATTTCATTTTATGCGTTGCCCATCAAGAGACACGAGTAATGTGAAATGGGGAACTCGTGTTACGTAAATCATATTATTATGCTAATTTGTGTCGTTTATGAGGCAGATATGATAGCGGTATTGAAAGGGTAAGCTTTATGAGAGTAGATAGAGTGAAGCAAGGTGTATTATAATCTTGTTATGTTTTAAATATTATATTGTTTTGATAAGATAAATTATGAACTTTTAGGGATACCAATTCTTAAGAAAAAACTTTTTTCATTTTCGTAACAATAAGCCCACTTCTGAACATTGTCTGCCAGGAAGAAATTGCTCAAATCTCGTGTATAATTTCTAAATTATATTGCCTCAGCAACAAAGTAGTATCTGGTGGACGCGTAACGTTATGCGTTCGACTGTCTATGTGTGATATATTGTACCTTTTGCAATAAAAGTTGTAATTATTTAACTTTTATTGCAAAACATACAATATATAGCACATAGTTGGACTCAATGCTAAGAGCATTGTCTAACAGTCAACGTTTGGGTAAAAAACAAAACTTTTACCTAAATATTGATAAATATCTACTAACTCTGCTAACTAATATTACTTATTTACTCCGCTCGCTCAGCGGCCCGAAGTGGATCTTGGCCTCCGAAACGAGAGAGCACAGTTTTCTATTCTGCGCGATGGTTTCTATTAAATGATATTATTAATACGAATATATTTCTGTCTAACTCAGCCCCTGGCGAGAGCAAATAAGAATATTATAGTTATGGATTACAAAGTGGAGGGCCCAGAGTTCCGTATCGAATAACGCATACTTATCACGTACCCACTTTATAGTGGGAAGAGGCTATAACTCAAAAAATATGTGGTTCCCGTAAGATAAACGCAAAGTACTTCTAAACGCCTAAAATGCGCCTCAATATGAAATAATACTTATTTAAAAGAAAATTATTCCAAGTTGTTACAAAAAGTTTTATTATTGACTCTACTTTTACATAAACAACAATCAAATAAAAGATTTTTTTTATTGTGATTTGTGTCCCAATCTTGTATTTATGAACTCATATAAACAAACTAAAACATTAATATAAACATATATAAATTTACTGCTATAATCTAAGAATAATCAAGCTAAAAAAAATTGGTGCAAGCTGTACAAGGTTTGTACAATAACATCATCAGTTGGACCACGAAACACTTATAGCCTGCTTCATCCAGGTGGAGGTCCTGGATGAAGCAGCTGAATCACAGGTCCGAATTCAAAATTCAAATTAAACAGCTGACCGGGATTACAGTAAGATACTTGGTATCAGAACAACTTAATACTCGTAGTGTTGGCATTAATTAGCGATGTCTACCATCTTAACGAGCGTCGTGGTAATTACCGAGACCAACGTTTACAAATTATCTTTCCTTTGGTTACTGTATTCTGTGCATCTAAATTAAAGAAATATTTGTTGTTTCTGAGACAAACAACATATTTTAAAAATATAGTATCCGCTAAAATATTTGTTTGAATAATACCGAAAAAAATTATAAAATTTAAATAAATATGATGAGATAAATGGTACAAAGATGGATCGGATCTTGGAAATGAGAGATAGAGAGAAGACATAACAAGACAAGACAAAAATTCTTTATTGTATAGATAATACAATAGGTGGCCCTTGCGATTATAAAGTTTAAACAACAACTCGCTTCTCGTGTCGCTGTTCACTCACCCTTCGCATAAGGTTCAAAGTGACCTTGATTTTGCATTCTGTAAGCTAAAACTATTCTCTTGCGAGGTGAAGTGAGTCCTGATGCGACCATATGTTACTAGTGACTTCCACACTCCACAAAATGTTAGTCGAGTATTGTCGATTCAAGCTTTTTGATACAATGTGTAGTTTTTGGCACCAAATTTTAGCTAATATGTAATTTTTAAATTAAAATTTGTTATTTTAAGAAATTTGAGGCAGATAATAAGTAAAAGAAAAACGAAAACTAGGTATAATGTATGCTTCCCTAATGAAAAAAAAGTAATATGATGATTTCTTATGTTTTCGCGATTGTAAGCAATAAACGCGATAGAAAACCGTATTAAATAGTTTAATTTAAAGTAATATGAGTTATGTCAGACAGACTTACAATTTTTATTAAAAGTTATTTCACCGGTTTGAACATGCCAGAGAGCATGACATACTCGATTTGCGGTCCTTGAAAAATTAGAAATACTAGAACGCTATATAGACTAACTAAGTTTCGCCTACATACGCCCTAGAGCTAAATCGGAGTTAGATGGCAAATCTCTAGATTGCCTCCTTTGTACTTCAGCAATTGTTTGTACCTCTTCTAGTCTCTCTTCTTCTGAAATAGAAAATTCCGGCTTTTCTGTGCGATTGCACATGTTGTGAAAAACGCAACATGCAATAAATATCTTTGCAACTACGTCTGGATTATAATTGAGCACTCTGTGTACTAACAAGCACCTAAATCGCCCTTTTAGGAGACCAATTGTTCTTTCTACTGAATCACCTGAAACAATGAATAAGGATTAAATGATTATGTAGTTATTATACCTAATTAGGATCATATTCTGAAGGGTAGGGGAAGGATTAACTAACCAAGCAAAAAGACTTCTTCGCCAGCATTTGTTAATGCCTCTAAGTGGGCTTTTATAACACCATAGTTAAAAATAAAGCTATCATGAGTAGCTCTACCATATGTTTTAATACCAAGTACCTAATTACATTATAACTGTAATTATAGGATCCTTGGACTAATAAGAAAATATAGCTAGCAGGAAAACAGCCTAATGGGAATAATACTGCTTATTATGAAACACTTACTTTTAAACGAGTTGAAAGTCCTTTGCCTCGACGTTTTGTGGTCTTTATCAGCGGCTATAACTCACACTAGTTGGTCAATCAGTTCCTTTGACAATCTATATATGCTTACATAGTCGTCATCTTGGGTTAATAGAGATAAACTTCGCATTTTGTTGGATTGTCGACACTTTTCTAGTTTATCCAATGCATGAGCCTCTTCTAATAAAGATTTTAGTAAAAACTTTCTTGCCATCGTTATCGCCGAAATATTTATTTTACACAAACACGTAAAAGTAGTTTTTAAACACAAATCACTTTATATTATACTTATTATATTAATTTTTATTTATTTTTAACACTTTATTTTTATATTTATTTTTAACACTGTTGTGATGGTTGTGACATAAAAATATAATTTTAGTCTTATTTGTAATATGATTTCTCTAGTTTCGCTCGTCAAAATAACGCTTTTTATTTGACACTTTGAACCGGGTTCAAATGAGATGTTAGCTTCGAAGTGACGGGGAAATTTCCTTACAGAATGCAAAATCTTATGTCATCCCATACAAAATCTCACGGCCATCTAGTTCCAACTCGCTGACACGCTCGCAAGGGCAGCGCTAGTATAGATTCGTATTATCAACCGAGTTTATAGAATGCCAACCAAGCAACTCACAGCGGATTCACATTCGAAGTTCAGTATGAGGTCTTACAGAATTAAAAGTAATGCAATCTCTTCCAGACAACCTAAATATAAAGTTATTGTTGACAAAAAATAGGTGGTACATAAAATTCGTATACATTAGAACAGGTCGAATTGCAATTATATATTACGTTTGATGGTATATGTATTGTGTATTTATGTATGAGATAAACGTGATCAAACATACAGACAGGCAAAAACAATTTTAATTTTTTTTTTTTTTTTGCTTTCTATTATTTATTTCAAATGTTCCTCTATCGATTTCAGTGAAAATTACTAAATGTATAGACAAAATATTTTTACTATTTTGTTATATGTATAGATTGTTTATTTTTTTAAACTTTATTGTACAAAATACAGTTGTATATCACGATAGGTTATTATTGTTGTTGATGATGATTAAAAATTGAAATAAATCTGATTACCTAAGAGCTTTAATTATTAACTCTTATATTGACTGAACAATTAAGATGATAAAATAATGAACGCAAATTATGCATTTCAATTCTAAAAGCCATAACTTCTATAGGTGCCCCTATATAACTTACTGATGTTAAAAAGATAATACAAATTGAAATTAAAATTTAACTTAACCACGTTTTATCTGCCTTCATCGTATATTTCATTCTGAATGCTACTTAAATCTTAAGGGTTTGTAAGGCGAGTGATTGCTAAAAGCGAGCGACTCTCAAGCGACCTATTCTTTTCCAGTTGCGCTTAATTTAGCAAAGTAACAAAATTTTAGTTACATCTGGTTGGCAGTCGCCACAGAAAATGTGATAATAGGAAATATTCATAGCGAAGTGGTGAAATGAAATACCAAGGGACCTAACTAATAACACGTTTCTGCCGCATTCGTATAATTTCCATAACATTTTGAGCCTCCGGCCGATCGTATTCCCCTGCGACAGACGTCAACCATCGAATCCCGATTTAATTTTTAAACTTTTGCTTGTGTGATTATAACATTAAAACGTAAGACTAATCACGATTAAGTCTTAAATTCAAACTAATATTATAAATGTAAAACTCTTTCACGTCGAAAATGACGACTCTACTGAAATTTGATCTGGAGTTACATTGAACCATGAGGATGGACATAAGCTACTTTTGGTCGTGATAACCATGGGCAAAGCCGCGGGTGGAAGCTACCATAGGTACTGTAAGTTTGATCACATGCCTGAAATGCGTACGAAAATTCTAGCGAAAAAATCAGCCATAGTCCTTGTCATTACTCGTATTTAACCTTTCTATTGTTGCCATGTAGGTGCGAGTCGGTATTTTGACTTGAAGAAAATTGTGTGATTGTACGTTTGCCTGCCTAATTGAAATGTGTTTACTTGGATCGAGTTTGTAGTACAGAGATGCTCCTAGTAAATTTTAATGATGTGTTGCGTCGCAATGCGGCGTGCCCCAGGCGAGTAATGTATGGAACCACAAGCGGTTAAAGGCGCTGCAGAATAAACCAGTTACCACGCTCGAGTACATGAGATTGTATGTAACACAGTGAATTACAGTGAAGAAAGTGAAAAGTCATACATGTAATTTGAATCACAAAATTGGATTTACATGTGTCCATAGAACTAGTCTAAAGCTACACAGCGGGACACGCGTAGATAAGTTCCTAATGGTTTATCTAAAGAATGATGGGGGAATTTTTACGAATAAAAAAAAAAAATACGGATGAGTTGATTTTTTTTACAACATCATAAGAGTCCCAGAAATACATTTCTGTAAATAAAATATTTTTAAACCCCCCGGAAAAAAAACTAGATTTTTATTATAAATTATGTTACCAGAACTTAAATATGGCAATGTAGAAAGTGAAACATTCGCATAGAGCCACGACTGCCAATGTCACTGTCATTCAAACTGACTTGAACTCTGTAGATTGCGGTCTACATAAAGAAAGTGCAAAGCAATAAATATATTGACTTTCATAATATCCTAACCTAGTACTCTACTATAATCAATTAAATCAACTGTCAATGTCGATTTGACAATGCTAGCAACTATCAGAGTGACATGATGTTTCAGTTCAGTTGTGGTTGGGTGGGGTTTGTTTTAAATATGGCGATGGAAAATGAAACAAAAGGACGACTTTTAAAAAACGGAATAATTAAAAAACCCCGGGGTTTATAATTATTTAGTGGTGGTAATTTATATATAATTAGTACGTGTAATTAGTTAAGTGTTCTTGCTAATGCGATTTGTTTCAAGTTATCTATATTTTTTGTTTTTTTTCGTACAAACGATGTATGGGACTTCGCCAGGATTCTTTTATGTATTGGGAAGTACGAACGTACAAGAGGTTGTCAAATTTGATTTATTGAGTTCGTTAACAATCATCATCAAGATTATTATTTTTTCTCATCCCGTAATTACAGTATCTGACGTTTACGAGCTCATTAAAACTTCGTCGATGTTGTTTCACGAGGTTTGTGTAACAACTTTTGTTTATTTCCTTTAGGTACATATTTAGATGAAACCATTTTGTTTTACTTTATCTTGTTAGGTAATATTTAAAACGGGATATTTTGTCACTAGTCTACTATCTAGTTGCTGTCATACAAATATAAGTCAGTTCACTTCACACACTAGCAGCCTAAATAAATATGCGTTTATTTATTTATTTGTGCAGAGAAATAAACATTCATAGTTACTTTACAGTGTAGACTAGAGTAATATCCACAGAAACAAAATATAGCTGGCATGGCCCCAGTTTTTAGTCTGCAGGAATGTAAATGTCAAGCAATCAGATGCGAAGCGCGGCGCATTATCTCGAGAGCGGCCGCGGCCATTCAGCCGGGCGACAGCCCTGCCGCTACTCAAATTCTCTCATTTTCTTGAGAAAATGGCGGAAATAGTTATTGTGCTTATTTCAAATTGTACTCGACTCTCGTTTCGTTCACCTTTGAAACTTTATTGTTTCTTTTTTTAAGGGTAGAATGCATTTAATTTCTTTTGTATATTCCTGTTGTAAAATAATAATAACGGTAAAAAAATTATAGAAACAAACTTAAGAATAAAAATATATTTTTTAATATAGTGTAAATGTATTATTAATGAAAACTTTTTCTCGTCTTGGACGTCTTCATATTGGACTTCTTAATAATTTAATGAGCAATTGAGGTTTGTTTTCAGAAATCAAAAAATCTATCTCATGATCAAAAGCGGAAAGCTTCATGAAACTATAGCAAAATATCCAAAAAGTGGCAAAGGCCGATCGAATCGCGTCACAGTGACTCAAACTAAATATTTTTATAGCTACTTAAACGTAGTATTACATTATTGTAAAACCTAAAAAATAAAGAGACAAATAGTTATTCTTCTATTTAGATGTTACTAAAATAAATTAATAAACATAGAGCATGTGAAAAACACAAAACATTCGAGTGCAGAAATGCATAATATTTTCTACTCGCCAAACGTCTGTATTCATTCTGCGGTGGTGTCGGCAAAAACCTGTACGTGTCGGTGAAAAGTTCGCCGACACCGGCACACCGGCTCGGTCCGCTAACAATCTAACTGAATAAGTTCACAACTAGGAACACTAAATTTATGACTGGCTAGTGTTAATTTAAATTTAATTTAATGCTTTGGTGACAAATTATTTTAGTAAACAAAGAATTACTCGATGTTCAAATAAGAAATTCTTGTTCATCATCATCATTTGAGCCGCATAAGCCTTCATTGTTGAACATTGTCTCTCTTTCTGTGTTCTGTGTTCATTTCAAATCTGATTAGATTAATAAAACTTGTTTATTATCATAAAAATACATTATATCGTTTTCTAAATATTGCTGATCTAATAGGTATATATTCGTAGAAGGAGCTACTGTCATAAGTGTGATTGCGAGTACCTTGTGTCGCGATTCCTCAAGCTAGTAAAATTGCATTATTATTACACTTTGTACATTTGTCTAGATTGGAAAATTCATATTTTAGACAGGTGAAGGTCAATTGACTAATAATTAACTAAATTACTTGTACCGTGTACCTACTGCGCAGGGCTACAGAGATCGTTGTACGAGTGGATCAGTATTGGGCATCCAAGAGTTTAAAAGGGGAATGAACGACACAAAAGGAGGCCAAGTACTTATAGTACTTTTCTATTTCTTGTACTGCTTCTCTACTCAACAACAAATGTGATGAATTGATGATTCTTTTGATAAATTAATTCTGTACTCACGAAAGCAATAACTATGGTAAAGTAGCAGATTAAAACCTTGTAAAAATTCTAAGAGTGCCTTTATTGAAACAAGAAAGGAAAATTACTGGTTCTTTACTTTTATATTCTCTCCGGAACTAATTAAAATAGAAAGAGGTTTTAAAGGAATTGTTACCGAGAGTTTGAAAGCGAAACCTTTAAACTAACCTACGCAAGAATTTATTTTCATTGCCTGTAGGACCTTTATTCCAAGGATGATTTTATCTATCAATATTATTATGAACCACTATACACCCATGTTTTTTCTTCGATTAAGGAGTTCATCAAAGCTAAAATATTTTCCTTCATAATCAATAATAAAATAGTAAAAATATTTTTCTGTACATTTAGTAATTTTGATTGAAATGGATAGAGGGACATTTAAAAAGAATAATGAAAGATTTTTTTTTTAAATTGTTTGTCTTTTTTCTGGATGTCTGTATGTATGATCATGCTTATCTCCGAAAGTATTGAACCGATTTGTTTAAAACTTGCACCAATTGTTTTGTTTTAACTCGGAAAAACATCTATATTTTGTTTCATCAAAATCGGTTCATTAAAAAAAGTTATCGTAATTTGAATGAACTCAAGGCATGTTTGCCTGCAAATATAATAGCAATTTCGAACGAACGCACCAAATTGGATAATGCTGGTTTCCGGGCAATTTCCGCGGGAATTTCGGGAGCGATTCCCAAAATTTACACGATAACGGGAAGCCCACGCGCACGAAGTCGCGGGCTACAACTAGTATTGAATAAAGTTTTCTGTCTTTTTTATGTTCTGCTTGATGTCAGGATCTGCCTTCTTGGGAATGCCAAGTAAGAGTTATTCGCCACTTGTCCAGAATGGCGTACAAGGATATTAGGATTCCATGAAGCGGTAATTATAAAACTAAGGTCTTTTCAAGTCTTTTCAATGAGGTCCTACATTAAGCTCTTGCTGCAGCATCAGCTCGAAATTGTTATATTGTTGAAATACAACCAAAATAATTAATTTTCCAAAAAAAATCGGATGACGTGATCAAGTCGACCCGTATGTTATAAAAGCTAAGCATGATCTTGATTTCGTCTACTTTAAAAAAAACTGCACCGAAATCCTTTTATTTGATAGATTGACATACACACAGATACACGTCAAACTTATAACACTCCTCGTTTCGTATTGTTAGATACTAAGTACCGTATTTGTGAGGCAGAACGGTAAAGCTGCGAACTCTACATTTGCGAACGTATGTCGCGGACATTACGCATGATAAGCAGGCGATATGTAACAAGTCCGCTTTCCGCACTGCGACGCAACATGGCATTAAAATTTACCAAACCACTGCGAATGATACAATCCGCGTACGACACACGCGCGAATTTACATACGCTTGGTTGTATGTACGTCAGTCGCGAACACGATTCTGTAACTTTGATGACACGGAACTTATTCCTCGATATATATTTCATTGTATGCATATGTTTTGAGTTTTTTTTAATATTTTGTTTAACTATGAAACATTAAATAAATAATAAGAAACTACTATAATATAAACAACAACAAGAATAACAAATAAAAAAAGCCTAATTATGTTACCGACGTGCCGCTGGGTCAATGTATCTTATACATACTTGCCCAAAGTATGTATAGGACACATTGACCAACAGGATGCAATAGATACCAATCTAGCGCTGCTGAGGACCTCTTGCCACAGTACCCGCTAATACCATTGCTTCTTATAAATTTTCCGCAATATCGTAGCAAAATTGAAAACCGATGTTGTTGAGAATTCTATAGTTTGACTTTAATGCACTGAATATAAGTTTTATTTAATTATACATACTTCGGTTGAAAATTATTACCTTGATAGAGCAAAAACTTCATTGTCTGCCTAGGCTTGCTGTGTAATTCTATAAATAGACTATGAAAAACTTAACAAGTTGCTCCACTTTGTTTCAAGTATTTCTTAACATTTTATCAAGGAAAGAAATGAGAAATTAAGCTATCTACGCCGTTATTCAATTTGCTGGAACTATTGAGTTAATAAAAGTATTCACGTGGTTGTCGTTTTAAAGTTCTTTATCGGTTCATTAGGTAAGTTCCCGCCCAGCGGAGTTTCTTTCGAATCTCGTAATTTGGCCCGGAAGTTAGAGCGAGTGGGCGCCGCCGGTGCTACAATGAACAAAATTGTGGTGGGCAGTTTATAAAAGAAGTGTGCCAACAATGGGCTGATTCGATTTGGGTTTCTATTCATTTCATTCGCTTCATAAGATGGAGCTTGTTTAATGTCTTTATTGTTCATGAGCATTTGAGAGGAATTTTAAATTTAAAATCCAGCTAATTATTAAATTTATTATTATGTACAGTACATCTTCAGAAACACTACCTATAAACCGGTTGCGGCTTCACGAGATTTTATATTTGTTAAGACATTTAAATTGTTGCTTATATTGGCATGTTGTCATGAAAATAAAGATGTTTTTCTCTGTGCCACTGGTTGGTTGACTTGTAGAAAAAGCCTATGGCTTTATGAAGCAAAATAAAATTCGGTAAACAAAACTCTTATTGAGGTAGTCTGTTATTAAACAGATGACAGTCGTTAGCCTAAGTTATACGGTTTCAAAACCAAGATTGGCCAACATTATGATAAAAACTACATACGAATTTTGTTTACAGAAATGATGACGTGCCGACTGGGCTCACGGCGGCTGGGCGGCTCCCGTGGCTCTCTGCAGACCGGGCCCGGGTGCACCGCTGCCAGCGAGCTGGACCTCTCCACGCGCTCGAGACGCGCGCACAAAGCCAGGTGTGTAGCTCGATGTCATGTTACTGTTAAAGCCCGATAGTGTTGAGTACCTATTTTTTATTTTTTATACCTCCAACGATAAGAGACACCCGGATTACGACTACTTTTCTATCCAGTTCTTGCTTTTAAATTTCTTGTACTGTGCCATACTACATACGTCCCTTTCATATTACTATCTTTTATACCTTGGCTTCCGCCTAGCTATGCCTATGCTATCTTATTTTTTTAATATTAGGATTTACTATATCAACTGCCATGACCAATTAAAGAACATGCTATATAGGTGCACCGCTACCTTGTCATATGCACCTAGGTAGTTTAGTGTGGTCGCATTTTTTGAGTAGCAGCGAATGAAGCCTTCACCAACTCGAGATAAGGCAGAAAATAAGATTATTTCTTGCTTCGTAATTTTGCTGCTCATTGTTACGTACCATCATCACCACAGTCATAACACTAAGTATCTTTATCGTCAGCAGTGTCACGTGGAGGAATTAGGTGCACTGCTGCTGGCGTGTTAAACTTTTGCATTCTAAGCCAAGTGCTCACTCAAATGTAAATTAATCCGTCCTGGCATGGTAACCGCCTCGGTCCACTGCAGCGTTGGCACGTTTGCACCAGTGCCGGTGGCCTAAACCCCTTCGAATAGGCTAGTTGACAAAATTTCAATAACTGCTTAATATTTTAGCTTATTAGGCATTTTATCGAAAAAAAAGGTTTATTTATTTTTAATCGAGCGTTTACATTATAAATTTCGCGTTTTAAAAAACCATTTTTCAAATTGGTTCCAAAACGCACAAGACTGTCATGGCGTCTTGAATGACGTCACGCCGTGCAAAACTGTTAGAATATCAATATATTCTTGGTTGTATGTACGTTATGTCTATGCACCACATCTTATGATGACATCTGTCAATGTTTATAATTGTCTACGTCCAAATAATACTCTTTGCATTTCCTGTTCCCGGGCTCACCGGCTTAGCTCATTTTGTGTTGTAGTATTTTGTGTTAAATATTAATCTTAATTAATCTCCAATATAATTTGACTTGTCCAAAATCTTTACGCTTCGATACTGAAGAATAAATCAATTTGGATTATCTGGGAGTTTATTTTCAACACATATCAAGTTCACATGCCTGTGGTTGGTTGAAGTGCACACGCTGAAATTCCACTGCTGCATACTCCACAACAGGTTTTGTACCCAGCGAATTGTCTTCAACTACGTGTCAAGGTATTTAAACATATTTTTTGGGAATGACTAACACGCGAGGATCGCAACAAAATGACGGCACACATTTGCCGCATAACAGCCATCACATTGAAAAATTATTAGGAATGTCGAACTATGACAGTTGGAAGTTCTCTATCAAAATGCTTCTCATCTTGGATGGTGTCTGGGGCTGTGTTGAAGGGACGGATGATGACACGGAGCGAGACAGTCGCGCGATGGCTCGTATCTGCCTGTCGGTTCAGCCTAACCTCTTTCAATATGTTAGAACAGCCAAGACGGCCAGGGAAGCTTGGAAGCGATTGGCGGACACCTTTGAAAATCGTGGCTTGTACAGAAAGGTTCTACTACTTCGACAGCTCCATAGAATTGACTACAATCAGTTTAATTCCATGTCTGACTATACTGAAGGAGTCATGAAGATCGTTAATCAGCTAGCGGATATTGGAAAAACAATTGAAGATCAGGAAGTAGCTGAAATATTGTTACTAGGATTGCCGGAGCAGTTTGATATTGTAGTATCAAGTTTGGAGACAACAAATATCACCCAAACTTTGACAAGCGAGATGGTGCGCTGCCGTCTACTTCAAGAGGATCATAGAAAAAATGGGAATAATGAACATACTTCTGCCTTCATAGCAAATTTTAGGAAGAACGGTGTTACCTGTAATTACTGTAAGAGAAAGGGACATGTGGAGAGGCGCTGCTTTAAGAAGAAGAGGTATTTAAATCAGAAGACAAAGGAATCTGAGCAGACACTCTTTGCTTCTTCAGCATTCATAGCCCAATGTTCAAGTGAATTTATTGTGGATAGTGGAGCCACTTCTCATATGTCAATGGATCCTAATATTGTTGTTGAAGCCCAGGAGAGGCAAACTATTATTTCTGTGGCTAATGGTCAACAATTAAGCAGTAATGTTATAGGTAAAGTACGTCTTAATAATAATATAAGTTTAGGTAATGTCTTAGTAGTTCCCAAGTTATCCAGCAATTTAATTTCAGTAAGTCAGTTGACTTCCAATGGCTGTGTTGTTGTTTTTGATAATGATGGATGTAAAATATTTAAAACAAACTGTAAAATTACTGGCAACTGTATTCTGGTAGCTAATAAAAGTAATGGGTTGTATAAAGTTAAAGTGCAAGGTCG
The DNA here is from genome assembly GCA_947044815.1 of Apomyelois bistriatella. Taxonomy (NCBI): domain Eukaryota; kingdom Metazoa; phylum Arthropoda; class Insecta; order Lepidoptera; family Pyralidae; genus Apomyelois; species Apomyelois bistriatella. Next base: position 6,905,358 of record OX345691.1, read on the forward strand.
TCCCACATCCAATACAATGTTTTCCAAGCCTTTGCAATATAGGCAAGGGACAGTGAATGCACATACTGCTACTGATGTGCCTGTTAGTGTCTGGCATAAGCGTCTTGGCCACTTAAACTTAACAGATTTAAAGTCACTTGGTGGAGGGAATCAGTGTGTTGGTGTAGTTTTTCAGGAGGAAGACTGCGACCCTGGTAGCTGCGTGCCGTGCCTTACCGGCAAGATGCATGAGTCATCTTTTCCCCGGACTGGTAGTAAACGTGCTGCTTATCCGCTGGATCTGGTTCACAGTGATGTTGTTGGTCCGATGCAAGTGTGCAGTTGGGGTGGAGCACGCTACTTGTTAAACTTTACTGATGATTGTACTCGCAAGTCCTTTGGATATTTAATGAAGAATAAATCCGAGGTAAGCACCCATTTTACTTTCTTTAAAGCTATGGTAGAAAATCAGACTGGCCGACGTATAAAGATTTTAAGGACGGATAATGGTACTGAATATTGTAATGCCTCTTTACAGAATATTCTTAAAAGTAATGGCATTATTCATCAGACGAGTGTACCATATTCCCCACAGCAGAACGGGATTGCAGAGCGTGCCAATAGGACTATTTATGAGAAAGCAAGAGCCATGTTACAGGAGTCTGGCCTATCTAATCGTTACTGGGGAGAAGCTGTTATGACAGCGATTTATTTAAAAAATAGGGCTCCAACCAGCGCGTTATTGGGTGGCATTCCTGAATTTGAGTGGACCAGGTCTCCTATAGACCTTAGTCATCTTCGCATTTTTGGTTGTGTTGCTTATTCTCATGTACCTAATCAAAAGAGGCGTAAGCTCGATCCTAAAGCTAAGAGATATATATTTGTGGGTTATGGCGACACATGTAAAGGTTACCGTCTAATAGATCCATCTAATCCTCGTGTGGTCATTTATTCCAGAAGTGTTTCATTTTTAGAAAGTGAATTTTTAAGTAAGAGTCTGCAGGTTGAGCGGGAAAATGCCAATTATTTTAATTTTTATGAATTTACTACTTCTAGTCATTCTGATAGTATTGTGAATAATAATGGAATTACCAATACTACTAATAATATTGTAATTAATAAAAATGATGAAATTCAGAATAATAATGATGAAATTGATAATAATAATGAATGTTGCAATAATTTTAACAATGAGTATGACGTCCAGAATATTGAGTCAAGTGTTGATGAATCCAAGGCTTCATCTTGCCCTGATGAATGTAGTGACAGGTCAAATCCTAATGCTGATGTCTTAGTTTCAGATGTGGAACCACAGTTGTGTTCACCACTGTCTGATTTGCATTATCACACAGGAGATGAGCTAGAAGGTGATGAGGGTAGTGAATCCATGGACACTACAGTCTCTCTGCCAGAGCCCATACTTCCAGGAGGAGCTCAGGTTCGACCAGAGGATGCTGATGGGTATGTACGACGTTCATTGCGTAGTACTCGTGGCGTCGCTCCTATCAGGTATGCGGATTATGACATGTCTTTATTGGTACTCAACAGTTTTGACGAGCCTACTACTTATAAAGAGGCTATAGATTCCTCATGTAAAGAACAGTGGATGGAAGCCATGTTAACTGAATATAGGTCTTTAATGAAAAATAATGTATGGGAATTAGTGGACTGACCTCTTCATGGCAATGTTGTTAAATGCAAATGGGTTTATAAAATTAAGAAAGACGCTACTGGTAATTTAAATAAATTTAAAGCTAGACTTGTTGCCCGTGGTTTTAGTCAACAACAAGGCATTGATTACTTGGATACTTTCTCTCCAGTAGTCCGTCATTCTACATTAAGAATTTTGTTTTCAATTGCAAATGAATTAAATTTAAAAATGGATCACATTGATGTAACCACTGCATTTTTAAATAGCGACTTAGATGAAACTATATATATGGATCAACCATTAGGATTTGTTCATGATAAAAATAAGGTATGTTTACTTAAGAAAAGTATTTATGGTCTTAAGCAGGCCTCAAGAATGTGGAATTTAAAAATTCATTCAGTTTTAACAAATAATGGTTATGTACAAAGTAAAACTGAGCCGTGTGTCTATGTAAAGCGTACTGATATTGATTACATAATAATTGCTTTGTACGTTGACGATTTTTATGTATTTCACAATAGTTGTGTTAATGACATAGTAATTTTATTAAGAAAATACTTTGATGTACAGTACTTGGGTGAGCTGAGAAATTGTCTGGGTATGCATGTAGTCAAGGAAAATAATGTTACTATTTTGAATCAGTCTGTATACATAAAGGGTTTATTGCATAAATATAATATGGATGAATGTAAATCTGTGTCCACTCCTATGCCTGTAAATTGTAAGTTAACTAAATCTGATAAGGAGTGCTTACCTGATGATGTTTATAAATTTAGACAATTGTTAGGGTCTCTTATGTACTTAGCTGTATGCACTCGTCCTGATATATCATATGTTTGTAGTCAACTTAGCCAGTTTAGTACATGTTTTGATAAAACACATTGGCAAGCCGCTAAACGTGTACTGAGATATTTGGCAGGTACAATTAATTATGGTCTTTACTTTGTAAAAGGAGATCATAATAAGATAGCAGCATATGCAGATGCAGATTGGGCAAACAATTTATTAGACCGTAAATCTTATACTGGTTTCGTAATTAAACTAGGAAACAATGTAATCAATTGGGAGGCTAGAAAACAGCGTAGTACAGCTTTATCGAGTACTGAAGCTGAATATTTAGCCATATCTGATGTATGCAAAGACATTTGCTTTGTGAGAAATTTCCTGAGTGAAATTTTGAGCAAAGATATTAGTGTTGAAGTGTATAACGATAATCAAAGTGCTCAAAAGTTATTGCTTGTAAAAGAATACTCCCACAAGAAAACTAAACACATTGATTTACGTTACCATTTCGTTAAGGACTTAGTACAGAATAAGAAAATTAATGTGAGTTATTTGCCTACGGAGCATATGATTGCAGATATTTTTACAAAACCGCTATGTATTCAAAAACATAAGTATCTTGTTAATGGTTTGAATTTAAAATCTGTAATCTAATTATAATTTAATGTGAATTTGTCAAGTTATGTCATGCTGGTAGAGTTTTGTGTATAGTAATTGGTTATTTATGTTGTGTTACTGGTTGATTTGATGCATATGCTGTGCTGTATGTATACTTTATCTGATGTGGAGCATAAGGAGGAGTGTTAGAATATCAATATATTCTTGGTTGTATGTACGTTATGTCTATGCACCACATCTTATGATGACATCTGTCAATGTTTATAATTGTCTACGTCCAAATAATACTCTTTGCATTTCCTGTTCCCGGGCTCACCGGCTTAGCTCATTTTGTGTTGTAGTATTTTGTGTTAAATATTAATCTTAATTAATCTCCAATATAATTTGACTTGTCCAAAATCTTTACGCTTCGATACTGAAGAATAAATCAATTTGGATTATCTGGGAGTTTATTTTCAACACATATCAAGTTCACATGCCTGTGGTTGGTTGAAGTGCACACGCTGAAATTCCACTGCTGCATACTCCACAACAAAAACAAACCAAAGAGCGATCGTGTCTTCGTACGTTATAGCTAGTTATAATCGTTTAAAAATAAATTTTTCATATTATAAGTACTGTATAGTGCCCCAGTGTGATAGCACGACTATAAAAACGCCAAACAAGTTATTTATACATGTTCCAAACAATGGAGAAATACGGAAAAAGTGGCTAAAACTTGCAAGAAGAGATGATGCTCATACTTTATGCTAAGAGATCCCTTCCTGGGATAAGTCCGCCATTGTCTTCTGATTTTAATAAAGTTCTATTTACTATGTATTTTAAAGCAATAAAGATATTACAAACAAACAAACTTTATCAACAGGTTCAAGAATGTATTTTTGTGAAGATCATTTTGATTAAGTATTTCACACAATACAATCTATTACTTAATTCGAGCAAACAAGATGTGTTTTGTAGAATCCCTATTTTCTAAATAATAAAATACATGAGTTCAGGTTAAGTTGTTTCACTTTTAGGAGTGAACGTTTCATTTTAGTTTTCTAATTAATGTTACAAACATACTCTTTTTATTATTCTAGTTGCCAAATGATATGACTAATTATATGGAGTATCATATGAAGGGAACAGTAAAATAGTAAACAGTATCTTGCAAAATGTACGTCACAACATTAAGTTCTTGTGTACCGAACTGAAATATCACATAGCATTTAAGCTTATAATAAATATTTTATACTTACAAGGAAGTTTTAACATTGCGAAATTCAGATGAGCAAAAGTTACTGTTCGACGCGAAAAAATTTCCAAGCATAACGGCAGCGATTCTGGGCAAATTATTACTGTCTGCTTTGCTGAATCCAGATTCCATGGTTAATTCTTTCAAGTTATAATTAGCAAAAACTGTATCAACTTGATATTAGTTGTTAAAAACCAAAATTTTATCAAGAACCGGTAGTGATACTCGAAACGTCAAAGACAAGATTGGAGTTTCGCACGGCGTGACGTAACGCTTTCTGATTGGTGTTCACTGTCACGTGACTAAAGGTTTAATTTTACGAAATTTATTTTTAAAAAATATTATTAATCTTTAACGCTTTTAATAATTAAAATTGTTTGTTATTTTCCCATAATATAATTAATCATTATAAACCCCTATCCATTATATTTATTCTTAATGGACACAAGCCTATTGCAAAAAAAAACATAGAGCCATTAGGTATAACTGCTTATTCAAATTGAAAATTCATTAAAATTTTGCTATGCTACTATAATCAGAGTAGCTTTTATATTTTTATTTCTGCTGGCAGGAGTTTTAAATTTTAATGCATTCACTGAATTTATTATTGCGGTTGAATCAAGTATACAAATTGTTTATTTGTTTCAAACTGTAGATGTTAAAGCTTTTTATCTACTCTTTTACCAAGAAACTAGTTAAGTAGTATGAATTGAATATATTTCCCTAAATATATTTAAATATTCATATATAGATAATTACTTCAAAATCGGTCTAGAAACGAGAGAAATATAAGAAATTTTTTGAAAAGGGTACATTTATTGTTTATTTCATAATGTGTCTCAGTGAGTCTCCAGCGAGTTATGGAAGTTTTCATATCAATCTGGCTCACTGTATCTAATACATAATGATACATCATGATTGACGAGACGCTACGGTACATAAAAATCTGATGAGTCTATAAAACTAATGCAGGATTTCTAATAAAATATCCCTACTTGCAAACATTTTCTAACAATTTTGAAGAAAAAATATCAATTTTCTTTACATCGTATGGTTAAACGTGCAGTCTCTATTAAGGCGCTTGTGGAGTGGTTCGAGGGTCTGTCTGTTGTTTGCCCAAGAAGACAAGGGCTCTCACTTTGAGCGCCGCTTTAATGACAAGTGCTGACGGGATGAGACCCCAACCACTACACATATTAAAATACCTGTGTGGATTACCATAACTCACATTTATTTTCGCCTTTTATCTTGGTAAGCACAATTTTTTATTGTTTTATTCTATTATTATTTTTTCACATTTTATTTATTCCAATGAAGTTGGTGTGACATTTGCGATTTTTCACGATGTGAATTTTTCAAGAAATATAATTTTGTGTAAGATCGTGGTCCAATACCGGAATACTTAAAATTATAAAATGGTTTGTACCTAATAGCAATATGATCATTACCGGTTGCTTTTTATAATTTAACTGAAACTAAAAACCATCTTTTAGTTAGAAAGGCCCAAGATATTTAAAGGTTTAACCTTGTGGTAGCTGTTTTTGTAGCTATTTTTTTATATCGTTCACGAGTCAAGTTTAAAGGTAAATACTGTAAAGCTTATGAATGTTGATAAGTATTCAAACTTCAACGATTATAAATTTGGCATAATAAGGGTTTCATCAAATTACTTTCCGAGCGTATCAGGCAGCGCAATTGAGCCCGCTCCTTTCAAATTTCAGCTGATTACTATACTATACTTCCTTTTAGGTAATCTACATATTTATTTCCACTTTCGAGAGAAAACCTCTTGAAGAAAAAGGAAATTTTTCGTCTTGTTTTTTATCGTACATTTCGTTAAATTCCTACTGGCATTTAACCTGCCTGATAGCCTGGCGAGATACATAATATTGCTTTACATACATTATGTTTAGTACAGGAATGTTAATTCGCATTGTACAGTTATCTTAGAATATACAAACCTCGTTTGATCTGACAACGGTCGTAAGAGACGAACTAATTGCTGCTGTCTGAAATAGCTCCCGTGATATTAGTTTAACTGTAAAAATGTCATTCTCTAGACTGTGAATGAAAGGCTTCTTATTCATTGATATACTAGTAATAATGAAATTAATGTGTAAAATAATTATTTATACGATATTTGTGACGATATAAGAAAGCGCAATAATTTTAAAGAAATTGGTTTCATTTATATAAAGAAGCCGACTTTCCAGTTCATCAGAAAACAGATGTGAGATGTACCTATACTAGACTTCTGTAAGATACAGATTAACCTTCTTTTAAATATATCAATGCAAAGTTCCAATATTTACTTTGGAACTACTAGTAGTTTTGAAAGATTTTTTTGTATTAGATTGCTTAATTAGGCCTACCCCAAGGATTTCTAAAATGACCCGTAGGAAGCGACCTGCATCCAGCGCCTGCCTGCGACCTTCTTCAGGTCATCTGACCATGTGATCGGTGGGTGTCCGATGCTGCGCTTACCGGTGCGCTTAATACAAAATTAAAACACGGAAATAAAATAGGAATTAAAAGACCATGCATATAAATATTCATCTTGAACATGTCAATGTTAACGGTAAACATAACATTGAATCGGCTATTGAAATAATATCGATTTATACCGGCGCGGCTCTCAAACGTTCCCGTCTCGGCTACGTATTCTGTAATGTATGACCATAGACATCAGAAAATATATAGAGGAATATTATTAATCACACATGTTTTATTATCTCACAAACAAAAATTTAATCTAAATGGATTTCTCAATACCATACCAGCACTACGATAATTGGCAAGAGGTAGCGCTCTAGTCAGATCGAAGTAGAAATCCTTATTATCGGAAGCCATGGTTCACTATCGGTCGCTTGTGCATATTAGTAATAGCAGCGCATTCCTGGTTGCTCTCAACTGTTAAATGGATAATATCTCAAAAACCACGCATTGTTAAAAACGAAATATGTTGTTATAGATAGGAAAAGGACATTATTATGGATTTTGATATGTATCGAAGGTATACTAACTTAGTTGTTGTTAATTATAACGAACTATTTGTACTATATTTTATTTTATATTTTTCTCCTTTTTTCTTTGAAATGGTAATTAATAAAAAAAATGTGAGCTGATTTTTTATTGCTGTTACGCTCATGATACCACTCACGATGTTATTTTTTCTGAAGTCTATGTGTAAAGCAAGCCAACATCCACGGCAGAACCGACCGCATTTTTGAACGGTTTATATCTCGTTTCACGGTACGACAGCTCGATCCGCAGCTCTTTTAGCCCCCAGTCCCGATGTCGCATTGGGAAAACCAATTTCTACCGGTGGCTGCCCGCGTGCTACTAAGGCGATTGAACTTCAAACGAATTTTCCCTTTCTGAAAATCTTATATCTACATGACTTTGTAGATTACCGTAGATTTTTGGATATCCGCTTGGTGCGATTGGCGTTTCTGTTTGTCAGCGATTGCTTGATACCTTTTTTTATTTTTGAAGAGGTATTCTATCACACCTGAATAAAAAAAAATTGGAAGAAAAGATTTTTATTGGTAGCTAAGTTTTTGCCGACATAAACCTATCTTTTGTGCTTTTCTATTCTCAAAATTTCTTTAGAAAATTGTCCAGTCATAAAGAACATTACTGATAATATTTTAAGTAGGTAAATATTGATTTTTCCCAAGTTTCAAAATGTTTTTTGTAGTCACACTCAGCAGGAGCTCTATATCCATCCATCATAATGCAGATCACTGAACGTCGAGATTGTCTTGCCAAACATAGACCAATTAATTAGGTAAATAAACACGCATGATACACGACCTTGTTTTATATATACGTAAGCCCTACATTTCCTTGTGTTGTTCCCCGGCACTTATCACGTACTCTCTTGTCCAGATTAAAATTGCTGGGCGCTAGTGAGGCGCCGCTGCTGAGCGGGTGGCGCAGTACGCCGCACACGCCACACGCGCCTGCCACGCCGGCGCCGCACCACTCGCACAACCACTTAGCACCACCCCACTGCAACGGCACTGATAGGTATCCATTAAATGATTTTTTCTTTAGTTTTACTTGTCCTTTTCACATGTTTCTCAAACGTTTGACCATATGTAAATGCAATGTTTGATAAACAAGGTAATTACCCAGTTCTTTTGCGTATTTCCCTTAACAATTCATGCAAACTATTGCCGACTAGCATCCACTCACTACTATTAGTCCCAGCATGTCCTTTTTACACACTTAATTATTGCACACATAATCCTTACGAAATTTGTTTCATCTCCCAATCTTTCAATTAAAAAAAAATGTTTAATAAACAATGGTGACTGTAATTAAATCTTTCATAAAAATGATCTACTTCCGACTAAGTTAAGTTAGTAAAGTAAATCGGATAAGCTGTGTCTTGTTGGTTTATCAACGGTAGAAGTCAGATTACAAGGGTTTTTACTAATAGAAAACTCGGTCAGTAGGTACATAAATAAGCTATCTCTCGATATAAATTTCTGGTGTATATCAGGAACAAAATCAAACATTCTATCGGGCCTCATAACTTATGGGTAAAGTCATGTGGAATACAACAGGTTATAGTATTAAGTATCTTGTATAATAGATTTAATTATACACTGTAATACCGATCTACTTTAATTGTTAATTATTAGTTAATATAATGGCGCCGGTAATATTTGTATTGGCTGTATTACCCGATTGTTTGGAGTTAACCCGTTGAACCAAGTCAAAGATATGTGTTACTGTATTAAGTTACGAATAATTGATTAACAGTACAGTTATACCACCTGAGGGTTTCTTGGAAAGGTATCAAACATGTATCCAATTAATCCCGATCCACTCAAAGGGTTTTGATAGCTATATCAAGTGATTAATTAAATTTAGATGATGCTGCGGATAATTTTAATCTCTAAAGGATTCTACAAGTATTGTACTTATTAAGAAGGGGCATTGGTATTTTAATCATATGGATGGACGAATGGTTTACTTGATATTGCTCTAGCGGGCCGCGATTTAAAATGAGATTTTTTTGCTCATATCTTTTATCAGTTCATTTAAAATCCCTGTTATTTTGACTTCTAGAAATTTTGAAATAGCCCTTGTCCACTTTTACATATTGATACTAACAGCTGTTGCCCGCGGCTCCACCCACGTGGGACTCGGTTATATCGCACCCAAAAGTAGCTTATGTTTAACAGGGGTCTACCCCTGATCCTTATCTATATCTTTACAAAATTTTATTAAAATCGGTTCAGGGGTTTAGGCGTGAAAGGTAACAGATAGACAGACTTTTGCATTTATAATAATTGTAACGAATACTAGAAAATTGTAATCAAGTTTCAATTTAAAAAATAAATTAATCAAAATGTTAGATAATAGAGCATATTCAAACAACAACTCATTAATTATTTCTTCCTTTTTAGTTGAGTAATTGGAGTAGATTCTGTTTTTTCTGGCAAAAACAATTATGAACCGTATGTATGCCCATTATTGCCCATATTCATAATTTTAATATTTTAATGTTATCAGAAAATGCTTGAGGGTGAGTGCTGACTGTATTTTTAACACTGGCTGTTTATAATGTTAAATAAATATATTTTTTGTCGAAATTTTTCGTTGCCGCTTTTCTTACAAAATAACAGCTAAATGTATTTCTATTTTTAAATTTCATTCCAGTCCTAGGGAATGGGGCATTTACTATGAGTTATTCCCGCCCGAGGTAGGGGAACAGACGTTTTCCATCAAATCGAAAAATTAAAATGGTATTTTCAGCAAATACAAAAGCAACTCAAAAGTACAACTAACAAAGTAAATCAGTTCCACCAAGCTTACTCATTAATTAACATTCCAGCATGAAGCTACCTTAATTTGGCCACATCGGTTGTGGCTGACATATTTATTTAATTATGTACACACGGGGTTTCCATTTCGACAGCTGGCAACACAGCTTATTAACGTGTTTATTAGAGCGGGCAACGATTTCACCATTTCAGTGTTTCATTTAGCTACTGAATTTCTATTTACCTTTTTTTGCTTTGTTGCCGCATTTCTCTCTCAAACCATTGTTCCTGTAAATTCATTTGTTTATTTGCACGCTAACAGACACAATTTTGTGGTTGTCGGCTCTAAAATGGGTAGATTACTTCAACTTTACCTTTAAATATCGTTTAAAGTGATTAAGGGATCAACTATCGACGCTAGTATTCTAATAAAAATAGACTAAAGAAGAAATTAATGTAATTTTTTTCTTTCCCAGTATCAAGCTTATTCAAACGTCATATCGTTTTCCCGATATGTGTTAATTTAACTTCACTTATTACTTGTATACCTATAAAAATTGTGCTTCGAGTTATTTAGAAACGACTCTTGTTGATTCTGTTTAAGGCAGTTTTTAATAAAGAATAAAGTAGATGTCCTATTATTAAATATATTCGATCAGTGAATGTTTTCTTAAACATTTTCTGTTCAATAATCAGCTGCAATTATTTCTCCGTATAATGAAGCGATACTATGTGTACATACTAATTACAAAGTCAAACACAAAGCCCTTTGGATACAATGAATGAGAGGGTAATCATTTCGCATTTTCCTTTCACTTCTACAGCTTAATAATAACTGTAGACTATGGTTCCCTATATAAGTAATTGTTCATTTCTGTAGTACACAAGTGGTATTATACTTCGGGAAAAGGATCGCTTAATGAAGTTTAGCTATATGGCTGTCTATGAATGAATGAATGAATAAACACTAATTATTGCACTAATTACATAAATACATCATTGGATTGTACAGGATCGAAGATGAAAATGTAATTTCTTAATTTCTTTCTGTGTTTAAATCTCCAGTATTCTTTTTGAAGCACATAGTATTTATTATTATAATAAAGCGTGAGAGTAATAACCAATTTAGTGAACATTTGTTATTGATTAGATCTACTGTTATTACTTGACCCTAACAAAGGCTTATGGAATGTATGTGCCGACTGGCTGTCATAACCTAAGCCGAGACTAGCAGCTTAGAGCTTACACATCAAGATAACATAAGACGACGGGTTACGTCAATCACGAACTACGGAAATTCAAGGTAAATAGATGGCAAGATTGTTTGTTAATTTATACCATAAAAACAAAAGTAATCAAAATAAAACTAGCGCTGTTTGCGGCGAAAAGTTCACCCCTATACTATCTTTCTGTAGAAGTCGTTAAAAACGATTAAGGCAAATAAATCAAGTATATGTAATGATTCATTTATTTCATTTAGATTTTAGATTTTTTTTAATTTGTTTGAAATTTATAAATATTAATTAATTATAATTTTTTTAATTTAAAAGAGAAAAACAAAATTATTGTTAGCAATAAACATTAAAATCTTAATAATTAGAATTATTATCTTAATAATTATTATTAATCTTCTTTTAGTAATTTAAGTTTTAGTTTTAATTTTATTAATATTAGTTATTTTAGTTTGTAGTTTTTTTTTTACATATAGCTTGTATGAAATTCAAATAAATATATTTTTATTTTACTTGCATTGTTGGTAAATCTTAATAATGCTTATATATAATACATTTTTTTGTTTTATATATATATATATATATAATTTTAATAAATTTGAAGTTGGTGCCAATTTTACGAATTTGTTGACTAGCTGCTGGCTCGTTAATTAGCATATTTTATTAAAAGAATCGGCACCGACTTCAGATTTATTAAAATGTTTGATATGAAGCATATTTAAACAACAATGTATTGATTATTTCATCCTTTTTAGTTCAGGAATTGGAGCCGGTTTCGTTTTTTTGGCAAAAACAATTATTGCATTCCAATTATATTCTCGTAGCCTTGTAGCTCGCCGTGCTACGACGAGCTACAACGAGTGTCTACGAGTCTACAACTTACACCAATGCCACAGCAAAACTATGATAATGTTCCATTGTGCAACATTTAGTATTAATAATAGTTAAAACTAACTCTTTATTGCACCAGGAAAATGCAAAAATAACAAAATACAAACATATATTTTTATGACATCACTTGACTTACTTTTTAGAAGTTTGTAAATATTATGTCAAACGGTGTAGCTCAAAGTCGCCCAAAGAGCTATGGAGAGGGCTATGCTCGGTGTTTCTCTTCGAAACCGCATCATAGCCCAGCAGATTAGCTCTTTGAACGACCACGCATCGCCAAGCGCAGCGTCGGACATCCACCGACCAGATGGTCAGATGACCTAAAGAAGGTTGCAGGCAGACGCTGGATGCAGGCCGCTTCCAACCGGTCGTTCTGGAAATCCTTGGGGGAGGCCTACGTCCAGCAGTGGATGACCTGCGACTGAAATGATGATGAATGATGATGTCAAACGGGACTTTTTCGATATTCTTTCATTCATATTCATTCATTTGTCCGTGTATGTATAGCAAAATTTTTACAGATTGTGCATTTCTATTGGCGACATATAACTAACATTTTCAAAAAAATTAAGAACGTACAATATTCTAGCGATTCCTTCGAGCAACACGGCTTTTGGAGACCGTGTTGCTCAAAGGGCGTTTTCCACTGCTAGTCAGCTATCTTATTTTCATTTAAAATTACTATCTAACTCTAATACGATTCGTAATTAACTGGTTAAAAACTTTCATTCTTTTATTTTGATGTTGAACAGTATTAGTTTTTGATTCAAATAATTATTACATGCACATCCATATTAAGGTTCTGCAAAAATGATAAACATAAGCTTTCCTTAAAGTTGGGTAAAAACATCGTATAAAATGTAACCAAAAATGAGAAGGTTATGCCCAACTGCTTTGCGTAAAATGATGATGAGAATAATAACTTCTTGTAGTTTGCTAAGTAATAGCGTTTTACTAAGTATTAAGTAAAGCCTTAAGTAATTCATAACTCGTTCCATATTCAAGCTTTCTAGCTGTCAAGTGAAAATAGCTCGAGGAAGAGCTGATACGCAGTAGAGCTAGTTTGATAAATAAATTAACGGAACAAAAGTTCACATTGTTTGGAAGTAAATTAGTTAACTGTTCAAAAAGCACTTCTTACGCAAACCCTAGAAAAAGAGAATTTTAACTAGTTTATTGCTTATTTTGAATTAAATAACGTTTGTGTTTGTTAAAACATGTATTTTATAACAACACGGTTATACATTTGTTTTGAACGGAACTTTACGATTTTTAATTATAAGTTTTATGACGTCAATTCAATTGTGTTCAATAGGTATTTATTTAAACTTAGTATTTTTGTTGCTCGCGTCAAACAACATCTTTCTTCATTTTTTTTTTGGACTTTTTACGTCATTTTTCGTCATTTTTATATAGATTTTGAAATGTACACTTGGGCTCGGATAAAAGTAACCGTACTCACCGTAGTAACCCGGAGGTCAGTTTATCTGCCCCCGACTGTACATTATTTAAGTTCCACGCAAATTTCAATTCAACAAAGTCAGTAGTTTTGTTTTTAATTCAAAATAAATGTATTATTATAGTATGCTTAGCGTGTTTTGTTTACTTGTTCCCAGTGGCAGCAGAGGTCTTCGCCGGCGGTCGACGTACGCGAGTGGTCGACTACGGTCGGGGCCACATTGGTCCTTCGTATTCGACCCCGCCGGACGCCTGTGCTACTACTGGTCCATGGTTGTCTCCTTAGCCTTCCTCTACAACCTTTGGGTTATTGTTTATAGGTTCGCCTTCCAAGAAATTAATGGTGAGTAGTTTGATATTATACTCGATAGATTACCAGTTTAAAAACTTTCGGAATGCAACAAATTATTAAAATAGCTTAAGCTGGCTCTTGTCAGAGGCTCTGACCGTATGAGGATCGTTGTACTAAAATCTATTATTCCAATATTTCTCTGTACCTATTTTTTACAAAATTGGTTCAGTAGTTAAGGCAATAAAGACAAAAACGGACATACAGAGATAAAAAAAATATTTTATGACATTCACAGCAAGGCATATTGCGGTTAGCATTTAAACGTAAAAACTAGTAAGAAGAAAAATAGTGTAATATGAATTTATTTGCCAATTTTTTTTTAAATATATTAAAATATTTTACGGTAAAAGCTTTCACAAAACAAATGTACACTTGAGTATTGAGTTCTTACTTAAGTATACATTCCCGAGTAAATAGTAAAACTGATAATATACACAGTACCTTCACTTCTCCTTTGTTTGAACCGTATGACGAATATTTCGGCACATATTTCAGTCAAAGTGGAGTCATGACAGCTCTCGAATCGTGAATGTGGCAATAAATTTGCAACTATACTCGCAGTTGCAGCTACGAAGCAAATGTGTTCGGTATAAATCAGACTGCCCATTTACCGCGCGTTGCCCTTTTACTTTTGTTTAAAATTGGTAGATTTTGAGAGAATATATACCAGCTAAGATGGATTTACCCGTCGTATCGGGCATCTTAGGTATTGAAATTAATCACGGTAAAAATTTAACAACCCCGTTCCTATCACTGGGATCAAGCCTGAAGCGAACTACCGGCTCGGTCCAAGATAGTATGACAAACGCAAGTTTGAGAATACTTGCATAGAAAACGTTCCCGTAGTTGAAGACTTGAAGAGGCTTTTTGAAATTTTCATTAGATAAAAATCAACAACCTACTTTTAATGATATTTCATTACCTACTAAGTAAAGTTTGCCGTTCCCACCGCATGAAATTTCAATATAACTTGCTCCGACTGTGATTAAAGTTTGTCAACAGACTACCGGCTAGAAAAATATATTCTAACTTCGATATAATTATTAGCGTAGTATTATGGCTTAACTATCTGAAAAAATACCGTTTAGCCAGCAGACTGAAGAACTTCGCCGTTTTTTCCGCGGTGTGTCTTAAGAGATGACAAAAAGAATAACAGATTTACAATAACGAGTTTACTCTTTGCTCCGTCTGGCTGAGAGTTGATGTCTGGTAGGTAGGCGGTCATAAATATAATGGCGAATCGTATAAAACTCCTAAGTTCAAGAGGTACTCCTCATGAAGAGAAAGAAAGACATGAACCCTAGCCTTACTGGCTGGGGTTGACTCTTAGATGGTGAGAAAGGAAACTCACACAAAAATGTGCCCACTGTCCAAGAGTTCCACATTACGTACACCTAGGACAAAATGATAAATGTTATGATTTTGGATCTTTGGCTTCGCCATACAACGGTACAAAATAACTAAATAAGGTCTTGCATATATGCACTATAAAAGTGACGCGACATCACTGGGCCTTCACAGTCAATACGTGCTGACTGTGAACGGGCTTTTAATCCCCGCTTTCATACACAGAAGCTTAACTTCAAATAAACCAAACAAATCCAAACACTGAGAGAATTTGATAGTAACAGTTCTACTTTCACTGAGTTTTCGACCTTGAACTGCGTGAACTTTTCATTTCCGAACGGTGTGTGAACAAGTATAATATATCAAGTTCTGACAACTTGATTAAAATATTTACTGATGTATACGAAACGAGAAAAGTTTTCCAGTTATTACAAATTACTAAGTAGTTATCTGAAGTACCTAGTAGTAAGTAGTTATACATCATAGAAAATACATAAATAATGAACTTAAAAGACTGTTTTTATTATAATAATAAATCCACTAAATTTTTTGCTACACTGCAATTAAGAATAGCAGGAAAACGCTTAGATGAGAGAGAATTTATGATGCGATTAGGAGTTTATTGATATTAGGTCAAATTTTAGAGAAGGACATATATTCGAGGATCATACTTATATAGTAGTTGATGCGCCTTATAGGTAGATTGCTAATTAATTTTAAAAAATTCAGTCTAAAACTACTGAATAAGAAAAGATAAGTGTACTGTCTAAAGATATAAATATTAACATGACACTCGGTAAGAAATATTGTATAAATTTTAAATCTGAAATTTTGACACCTCCATTCTTTTAAATATCGAAAAAATGTCTCATCTTTTTGATATTAAAAGGAGAGCCCAGAAAAGACGTCTCAATTTAAAATAGCTACAAAGATTAGTGCAGGCAATCCGGGCCGCCGCGACTCCGCACATAGTTTCTACTAACTTGCCCCGCGCGGAATTAAATTGCTTACCTAAATAGCTTTTTCAAGTAAATGTTCCGAATCGAGCGAGAGAGAGTCAGAGTAAAATATTTTTTGTAGTTCTTTTATTTTTTAGTGCCGACTGCGTGTTTAATCCAATCGTAACTTAATCGGCTAGCTGCTATGATAATGGAGTAGATACTTAGGTGTGTTTTTTTTTTTTTTATATTATTCTTATGATGTGATTTAATCAAAATACATCCTGGATGAGGTTTTAAAAATAATTCTTATAAGTTGCCCTCAGGTTTAATCAAGAACAGTACATAAGAAAACTTAATAGTACCAAGGTACAGATTAACACTTTGAAGTCAGAAAAAAGCTATTTATTCAACAGTAAACTTATTTTGGTTATATTGAATGTAAACTCAGACTTTAAAATAATAAGTCACTCCATAGATCTTTATTATATTTTACGATAATGTAAAACCGAAAGGTACATTTCGATGTTTCGTTCGTCTGATTCCCTCTTCATTGTCTATTGTTACAAAGGCTCTTGCTGCTCCGATGAGTTTCAATAATAGTAATCTTATTTGCGAGTCCTTTCGAGTTATCGTTTTGTTTTAAATTGTTAATTATTCTTGAAAGGTACTTGTAACTGAAAAACTTTATACTGGAAGGAAAACATTGATTTATTTTACAAAAACGACTTGCCTTTGCTGTTGGATTTATTACTCAAAATTTTCAGAAGTATTTCTTTAGAGAAAGTGAAAAGCTTTATGGTAAAATATAATTTATATTGTTAACTAATGCCCATAGTAGAAATAATTAAATACTATTTGTGACTGCCGATTTTAAATTAAAATAAATGAAAAATTATTTTGTACCTACTTATAATAAAGAGTCCGCATTGCTATATGCCTTTTTTTTCAGGCATATAGCAATGCGGACTACTCCAGATTAACTGTGTTATTTCAAAACATTACTTTGAACTCTTTGAACTTACAATAATTTGTATAGGAAGAATAATTTTTAATTCAATTAATACATTTTTTAATTGGAATGCTTTCAATTACGATAACTTCTTAGTAACATATTTTTATTTATTTAAAACTTTATTGAGCCAAGAGTTACAGTAGGTAAAATAATGCTATAAGCATTCTCTGCCAGTCAACCTTTGGAAATTACAAATAGATAGAGTGTAGGTGTAAAAATATGAGAAAAGTTGAAAAAACACCAAAGTTTATATTTTTAGTGGAATTGTTACAAATAAACCCATATATATTCAATAATAGAACCTTAAGCAATATTTTTCTATTGTTACAGGCGAGACGTTAATAGTGTGGTTCTGCCTAGATTACTTCTCGGATTTCCTCTATCTGGCGGACATCTTGTTTCACTTCCGAACCGGCTACCTCGAGGACGGCGTCCTTCAGACAGACGCAGCGAAACTAAGAGCGCACTACATGAACTCCACGACTTTCTACATAGACTGTCTCTGCCTGTTGCCTTTGGACTTTCTATACCTCTCCATAGGATTCAACTCCATACTGCGCTCATTTCGTCTAGTGAAAATCTACCGCTTCTGGGCATTCATGGACCGTACGGAGCGGCATACGAACTATCCAAACTTGTTTAGATCAACGAGTTTAATTCATTATTTACTAGTGATATTTCATTGGAACGGGTGCTTGTACCATATAATTTATAAAAACAATGGGTTCGGTAGTAAAAATTGGGTGTATCATGACACTGAAACGGCGGATGTGGTGAAACAATATCTTCAAAGTTATTATTGGTGCACGTTGGCGCTAACGACGATAGGTGAGTCCATTTTATCAAATTACAATATTACTTTTTAGTTTAATTTCAAGCGTAATCAAGCGTAAGCTGAAGATGCAACCAGAACTCGCAGAGACAAAGAAAATTTATTTATCAACGACTAAATAAAAACGGTATTCCTTTTCTCGTTAAGTCAACATGGTAATAAACTACATTATATTGAATTTGATCGATGGTATAATTACTAGTTTGTAGGATACTTTTGGTGGTACTTACGATGACCTCGTTATCTATCTAAAAACTCTTTGTTTATCTTAAATTAATTGACTTTGCTAAAAAGGTTCGTATATTTAGTATGTCATAAGTTCAGGAATAGCAGGAAAATTCACAGAAACATGATTATCGTCAGGAAGATTTCGCGCCTAGCCGTCTCCGCGATAATCAAAGTCCGCGTATTAATACCTCAGGTCTCGTTCATTATGACGACCCTTCCGTGCGACCCTTAATTTACCTTTGAAGATGGGAACTAAAGGCTTCTGACATACGAGATAGTGTACATCGTCATTAAATTATTTAATCGGGTTAAACATTAATTGATTTTCGTATATCGAAGGTTCTAACGTCGTGTAAGGTATTCAGTATTCCCTATTTTGATATTTAATATATGTGAATTTTATGTATGTAGAGTAGAACTCACTTAGATATATCAATGTATCATTGAGGAGCTCGATAGCCTAGCGGGGCGTGCGTGTTTGTAAGCGCGCGTCAAGCTAAGGCGAGTGCGGCCTAGTTAGGAATGGTCACCATTAATGGCATTTCTATCTTGAGCTTCTTCGGAAGGTATGTTAAGTCGCTCTTATCGCTAGATGACATTTGTTAGACTTGTTAGACGCCTTGAGGCAGCCCTAAAAATTTGTTGGGTTGGCCACTAACACATCCGGGTCATGTTCCCATGGGTCTGGTTTGCCTATAAAAAGTACTACGGAGGTTAGACGGCAGTCGCTCCATTGTAACAGTACCACCAACTGAGGACCATTATTAAAAGCGTACCCTGGGGGTAGAAGCTAAGGCTGAAGATGCGATTGGGATGATGTAATGTATCAGATTGACATTCATCATAATCATTTCAGGTGCAAGATATTTATTGCTGAGTTTATGCTTCCCTTATATATTTCCAATATTCAGTGTCTTACCGCGACCTTGATAACGTCAGTATACTAATCCACCGTCCTTATTGAGGTCGCAGTAAAATAAAAAAATTGGATTATGTCTTTATACTAAAGGTGCGTAATTGCAGACGTCATTTGGCTGCAATCACGTCTTTGCCTGCTTTGCATCAAAAAAATATAACATTTACCACAAGAGCCTATGCTTGGAAAGAAGCTTGTAAAGATCACTGTATACACCTATAATCAGAAAATCTCAGCACAAACATTGAATATTTATATATTACTATCAAAATAGTCCTCATACTTACGTAAGACTAGAGTAAGTCTTCATAGGAATTTCATACAACCCTTTGATAGTTGATGCGAGCTGTAAACTCCTTCCCTCAAACAAATTTGAATTGAAATAGTTCGATATCTTGATTATTTCATTGAATACGAAGTGTGAAGTGAAGACTTCCTATGATTATTTAGTTACAGCTAAGGTATCCTACCTACTTTATATCAGATATTCTCTCTGATCAGACTCTTCTGATATTTTTAACTTTCTAACTGCAGAACCCCTACACCGAGATTACATTAACGCAGAGGCTAGTGACCGCGTCAGCGATTTTGTATTACAAATCTGTACAACAGTGCCCCTGACAAATCTTCTTCTTCTTTTGGTGCTGTTTCATTACTGAAGGTTAGCTGTCAGCTTTTTTTAATCTAGCCTTATCCATAGTGAGTCTAAACAACTCTTTCTCAACGAATATATTCTCAGAATTTACTTCTTGATAAAGTAGTATTAAGTGTGTTCTTGGGACTTGTGCTTTGACATCACGTGTTTTGGTAACGGTTTTGATTAAGAAAGGTTATTTTGCCTAATTCGAAGCTGGTTTTAATTTGGCTATATATAAACTAAATGTAGGTACTCAGTTATTCTACTATTATTATTCAAAAACCGATATTGGATAAGATATGTGTACTGTGGTTTCAAACTCTACTTATTACTTTTCACTTTGTAATGTGTATACCTACCAAGAATGAAAGTTATTTATTTGTGTTTTGTTATTATAGTAAGATTTATTTAATTTCGAATAGCTACGGGTCTCAGACAAAAAGGCTTAAACTGTATGTGTATGTATTGAAATAATTTTTTTTGGAAACCCCTACCATAGAGTATTATCCATTCATAGATGAATGAATAATGCTCTATGGTAGGGGTTTCCAAAACAAGCAATTGCCGCTATACATGCTAGTAATTAATGACGTAACATATGTACATATGTAACGCGGATGTCACTAAAGAATGCGCACTAACTCCTAGCTCTACTTGTATGAACCTTACACCTTACGTTGCCTCGAGAACTCCCTGCGAAACGGTAGGATTTTAAAATATTGCTTTAAGGCCATTCTTCAATCGATAATCTCATATCAAATTTAGATATTTAATATGTGTTGCTGCATTAGTAGGTATTTATAGAAAAAAATAATAGTAAACACACATTTAATTAGTAAGTACCTGGAAGACCAAGCTACGCGTTTTATGAAGATAATCTTTACACATAATTATGGGTAAAATGAATTTTCCCAGACATGGAACCTATATAGCTAGATTATCTTTTTGACTATGTAAAAACTTATGTTTAAAATTTCAAAGAAATCGTTAGAGCCAAAACGCGAGTCAAATAAATTTATATATATATATATATATATACAAATATTGTTCGTTTAATAATACAATACAATACCCAGTTATGTCTTTATGGTTATGTCTTTTACTTTCACACAAAGAGGAATCTGTACAAAGTGTCAGTATGCAAAATTTTTCTTTTTCTACAATACACTTTTTCAAAGTAGATTCTCAATTTAAATTTAAAATCAGAGAAAATTTTATCTTCCTTTCATAGCGTTATAATTCACAGCTCAAAAATTGTATGAAAACAATATGACATTTTCAGCGTGCGCGGCCCCGGAACGATCGTCGTTAAAGTAGATGACGTAGATTATGTGACGCCATTTTAATATAATTTCACATTTAATGCCCATAAAAGCTCTTGAAATATCTAACTAGCATTTTCTGTAGAATTCTTTCCATATAATAATATTAATGTAAAGTGTGTTTCGTCCCACGAAACTAGGATTCGGACGAAGTTTAAGTTATACTCTTATATTTAGTTGCGACAGTATATTTTCGTATATAATCCAATATAAGACTACAATTTTGCAATAATAGTATCGAAAAGCTACAGAAGAATTATTAATTGAAATTCTTGTTTTTTGATTTGCTTTAATTAATTATATTGTAATATTATGTTATTTTGTGGTAGGCATATAGGCGTGGTAGGTGTAAATAATTTGTGGTGAAAATACACAGAATATAGAATAATTTTGAAATGTGACTGTAAGTGGTTTAAACGATGACGTATTTTCGAAATAATGTAAATGAACTATTTTCTACTTTTAATGCACGGTGTTTCTACCATTTTCACATCAGCGCTTTTCCTGTGGCGTTCTCTATATATGTTTTGGAACGGAAGATCTTTCAATATTTACATTGACAAAGAGGATTGCCGTGATAGACGAAACTATCAATTATATCAATAACTAGCTTTCGCCAGCGGCTTCGCCCGCGGGAATTTGGCAGGAACAGTGTTTTTTCCCGGGCTGAAAGGTATCCTATGTCCTTCTCAATACTTTTAACTATGTGTACTTATGCGAAATTTTAGGAAGATCGGTTCAGTAGATAGAGCGTGAAAGCGTAACAAACAAACTCACTTTCGCATTTATTATATTAATTAGGAAGTAAGGAAGGATAAATAAAACAATGTATGAACCTATATGAGTTGTAATACAGCGATATATTATGTTTTTATTTATTATGTTTTTGAAAATAATTTAGAATGAGAAAATTACATGAAATCAAAAGTTTTAGGTTATCATGAATTCATTTTCATCAATTTTAAAATTATTCAAGTACAATTTTCCTTTACATTTCTTTCGAACTCTATTATTTAAGTGTCAAAGCAAAGAGGAAAAAGATTGAATGAAATGAATTTCTAAATAATATAAAATATTTTTCCTATTATAAATACTGTACAATATTTTTTGTTTTTGTTTAGGAAAGAATTCATTGTTTAAACAAAATGCAAAGCGCGATAAAACGTCTTCGCTCGAGCGCTGTCAAGTCGAGTGTCGACTATCGACTCTTCGCCAATCGCCACTTGATCACTAGATCTTGAGTTGTATGCATGCACGTGATATACGATAATATTTTACAAAAAAAGAATTATATTTAGTTTATTATTTTAACATCAGATCAACATAGTTGTCTGATATAATAATGGCATGTGCGTGATAAACGATATTTTTTGTACTGTTGTTGTTGTAACAAAATGTATTTATTTTACAATTAAAATACAGCATAAGCGAGTATTAATACATTTATACATGTCATCACGGCGCTTAATTTTGAAATTTTAAATTATAAGCCACATATTATTAATTGGTTTGAAAACATACTGTTCAAAAGAGGAGGTAAGGTATCTTTGGGTTGTAGACCACGCGAACAAAGCCTAAAGTGAAAACTTTGCAAATTTTAAACTTAATCTTTTTAAATGTATAATACTTTACTAGAATTCAACAAAAATTGCCAAACGCAACTTTAATTGCTTAGTGTTGTTAATGCATGAATACAAAATACACTATAAACTTGCTTAGTTTTAGTGTACTCTCATATAAAGTCCAACTATTATTGGCTTCACTGCACTCTATTTCCCCAAGCAAAGTTAATACAAAGTTAAGCAAATGTTGCGTAAAGTTAGACGTCCGAAAATTGTTTAATCTATCTTTCGTAATAACAATGGCTTCCTCACTGTTTATTTAAACATAACTTTGTTAATTATAGGTGAGGATAGAAACCAGACTTATAAATATTTAAATGAAATATGCCAATTCACGAGCGAGCAGCTAGTCAACGAATTCGTGAAATTGGACCTGCTTTCAAATGTATTAAAATATTTGATAATGAAGCAAATTCAAATAAAAAATTATTAATTACGGTTAAGTATATCGCGCCCAAAATTAGACTATATTTGACACCCGGTCTTTTACTATATCCATACAAAATTTCACCACAATCGGTTCAGCGATTCAGCCGTGAAAGCGTAACAAACAGACAACTTAAGATAGGTAACTTTAAGCATTAACTGGAGTCGGTCCGGTATTATTTTTAAAACCATTATTTTTTACTTTTTAAATTTGAATGCGTTGCATTTTTGAAAGTCTGATAAACGATATAGCATCTTCTTTTTTTTAATGAGAAATAAAAAAAAAACCATCTAAATTGCAGTAAATTTTGAAGAGTTCTCTCGATTTATTTAAGACTCCATCATCAATTCTGATACTCGTAAGGTGACTATGGGACCAATTGGAAAGTATGTAAAAAAATCAAATCGGTTCAGGCGTCTTCGAGTAATCGAGAACGATTCCGACTAATTGATAACCTTCTTTTTTCGATGTCGGTCAAAAATATTAGACTTATAGTTAATCTGCATAATCATAAGGGTTACTTCAATCTACACTCTGTGGTAGTAATTAAAAGAGAATGTATTTGTACGTTTGTAAGGTGTAATCTTCGGATCTACAAAACTGTTAAAAAAACGTACTTACTACATAATTTCCTATTTTTCTTAAAGGTAAAGGTGGTGGTAAAGGGCCACATGTCCACCTTAGTCTAACGTGGCATGAGGAGGTAAAACCGCGGGGAAAAGCCAGTTCTATAGATATAAAGCGGTTCGGATTCTCAGTTTTGACAGTTTTGGTGTGTTTGTGACACTGTTCACAAACGTCCGATTAATAGCGACAAGCAATTAAGACCAGTGACCAAACACGTGTGGTAGGTAACCACCGTTCCCTAAATCAATGTCGGACTCACCACTTGTAACCGCACAGAACACACAAACCGTCTAGTATTTAACTGAGTTTACTGGTAAACGAAGTTGGCGGCCATCGAAAACTGCTGTAGGTCTTTACCATGGATTTCATAGATTTTATCTTTATCTTGTCAATCAGTTAGTTAAATTAAATACGTCGTGAATGATATTGTTTCTGTAGATTCAGTAAAAGAGGACCTACAGATATAGACAAAGTTCTCCATTTCCTATCACCATCTTTCCACCATTATGTCATATATAGTTTGTTTTTTTGGGAAAAACATAGAACTCTAGAAATAATACTACTGGTACGGAAAAAAAGAGGTCTTTGCTTAATGTCTTAGATCATTCAATGTATATAATTTACCCCTAAATAAAGATGAGCAATGTATTTTATCTATAAGAAAAAAATTGAAAAGGAAAAAATGTTATCTTGTGTTAAATTAAAATAACCAATTATACGGCTTCTCATCTCTGCACTGTACAGTCAACAGCAAAATTCGCAACACAATTTTATCAATTATAGACCTTATGTATCCAATATTAAAACTGATTCTTTTGTCACCTTTGTCGATTATACGCGAGAAACGAGCTCTCCCGGAGGTCGACATTTTCCGCTCATAAACATCGAGTTAATTGCAGGAAAGATAGCACTTATTCCTTTGGTGAATCTATACTAATATTATAAATGCGAAAGTCTGTCTGTCTGTCTGTCTGTCTGTCTGTCTGTCACCTCTTCACGGCTAAACGGCGGGACCGATTGTGATGAAATTTGGTAGGGATGTAGTCAATGACCTGAGGTCAAACATAGGCTACTTTTGGGTGCGATATAACCGAGTCGAACGCGGGGCGGAGCTGCGGGGAACAGCTAGTATTTAATAAATCGAAGCTCTGCTGGATATTAGTAGATTATTTTTAGTTTGTACATTATGTAATTTGTCTCTACTTAATAGAACCATTTTTTTTTCTTATTGCACGATTACGTGCCTTGTTGGCATACAATATTTAAATGTATTTTTAAGTATGAGGAAAGAATACTATACTTATTATATACACTTTTATGTGTCAATTAAAACTGCTGGTTCGTAACCAGTTGAGAAAGAGGAAAAATTAATGACAGATTTGTACTAAGAAAAAAGATTTCAAAAAGATAATTTTTCATGTAGACCTGACTGGGGATCGAACCCGGGAGGGAGCTTTAGAGGAGGTTTCGTAGCGAAGATTCCTTCATCGAATCCATATATAGATAGACAATACTTTTAGCATAAAGTCCGCCAATTGTAGTTTTATTTATGTATTTATTTATATAACTTTATTGTACCACAAATAAAATACTTTTACGATTGGAGGACTTATTGCCAAACGCTCTCACCCAGTCAGCCATTAGGAAAAACAGAAAAGTTTAGTGCGGTGCAACGTAGTTTAGGCATAGATGACAGAAAACTATACTAGTAATATAATACTTACAGCTAAATAAACATACTTAGATTTACACATGTAATCAATAAAATATACATACATGAATATAGATTTAAAAAAGAATACTGAAAAAACAATAAATTAAAAAAAAAATTAATAAATCATTCAGTACAAAACGTAAACATCCCAAACAGATTCCCCTTGTATTTCTATGGCTGCCGAGTATATGCTAGACGCTCATTCTAACTTGCCAAGAGTTACCTACCATTTCCCCGCGGAATTACAACTTTTCTAACCAAAGTTACTAAGTACATACATATTGCTGGAACTGGTGAACTATTTGCAAATTTGAATTATTTGGTTTAGTGTAATCATAATTACATAAAACAAATATTACCATCGATAAAATATTACTATAGATGGCTACTCACGTACATTGAATCTGTACCTCGCCGAATTCGGCTTATTTCTAGATGGCGCTACTGAGAAGTGTTTGTTATAGGTTTCCATAAAAATTCCGTAAAAATGAAAAGTGTCGCTGCAGTCGTAACTTGAATAACATACGAGTTAGTTTATTTCCAGAAACCATAGATGGCACCACTATCTCACGCTTCGTCTGCGGCTTGCGCACCGTAACCACTCCCACATACACAAACCGACTAACCACCTCAAAGAAATTGAACTATACGCAAACCACCACTAACCATGTCCACGCACACGCATCGACTATTATTTTTCTTGTAGGTAGGTACAGGTACAAGATACATTTAGCGTCAGTGATTTAGCCACAGCATGAAATTATACCTACACTACCCGACCACGTTCGAGACATGATTGTTTTTGCCAAAAAAACGAAACCGACTTCAATTAGATAGGTACTTAACTAAAAAGGATGAAATAATTAATACATTGTTGTTTAAAAATGCTTCATAATCATAACAAACATTTTAATAAATCTGAATGAAGTCGATGATGAAAGATTGTGGATACCTATTTGATGTGGGAAGGGTACGGCTTGGGCCTTGGCTCAACACTTGGGTATAGAGATTGCTGGGCATATTGGTTTTTGTTTTTTGGGAAAAAGATTAACAAAACAGACTCTTGGTGGGGTTCTTTCGCTGCGAGCCCGTATTACTCTGCCTTCGCCCTTGCGAAGGGCTAGCTACGCCTTCGGCCTTAGGCGCCAAGTTACTTAGCCTACCTGCCTGCTGTGTTACTAAGTTAACACTTTTATTAATTTTAAATGTTAGACAAATTGAAAGGGGTACCTTAGTAACAAAGCAGGTATTAAAAAAATCCAAAACCCATATACCATTATGGTCCCATAAGTAACTTGGTGCCTAAGGCCGAAGGTGTTTAGCTTCACGATGGCGAAAGCAGAGTAACTTTTGCGAGGCCGCAGCAGGTCGAGTGATGCAGGTCAAGGGGCTGTTTTGTTAATCTTTTTCCCCAAAAACAAAAACCGATTTCCATTTCTTTACTGAGGCCGATTTGAACTTTGATAAATTATAAAACTTAAGCACCTAGGTGTGCAGGGTCAACTGACCAAGTACTCAGAGGGACAATAAATAAAGTGCAATGGCTCATTTTTGAAACAATGATACCTACCAAAGCATACAGGGTCGATTGACCACTCTGACACCACAGAGTGCAGGGTCAAATAAGCTTGTTAACAACACTTATGAATTAATACCAAAGAAAATCGAACGTTAAGTAAAAAACCGTCACAGGGGCCGTGGGGATTTTAAAAAGTTAATACCGGGGCATACAGGGTCGATTGACCTTGAAAATTATTTCATTATCAAGCAATCAACTTGTAAACATACGAAAAATCAAGAAATAACTTGCTAGGATCAACGTTAAGGCGTAATCGGAGTCCGGGGAATATGCAGGGGTCGTTAATAAAATCAATGAGTATAAAAATACGAGAACGCAACACGGAAAGAAAGAACACCAACAACGCTACAAGCTACAACCTACCTAGCTGTGAACACATCGCTCATTCACACATACATCTCTCAAACTTGACTTCAGATATGCGCTCCGATTTATGTAGTTTGGTCATCATCCAATATATTTTTTTTTGTATATTTATATTTTGCAATCTAACATAACAAATTAACTTATGTCTTAGAAATACATCAAATACCAAACAAAATATTTAATAATTCTTACAATGGATTATTAAAATATTCTGTTCTTAGCATTTGCAAGATATATTGATATGCATAAAACGAAACATAGAAAATTAATTCTAAGAATTGCGCCATCTAGTGAATTTGTGCGAAGCTACTATCATATTTACTTTGTGGTCACACGAGGTTTGCTTTGATGGTTCTCATTTTTACGAAAAATTGGCAAAAATAGTAAGATTGATACTGGTAGCGACATCTAGTTAATCAAGGAGAAAGTAAAATTCAGGCACACTTTGATGTATGGAGGATAATCATCTATACTTTAGTAATATTTTATCGATGATATTACTCAAAAGCAGGAACCGGTGCGCGCTTAAGACGTTTGAGCTGGCATGTCACCTTCCAAAATCTTTGTCCAATGTACATTTGATCCAAGAAAATTTTATCTAATTTACTGGCTATACCGAAATTTGATTAAATATTAATGAAATTTCTCAGATCAAGATTTTTTTTTTTTTCCAGTGACATTTAAATAAAAATGGCTGCAACCAAGATATCGTGGATGATTGCAATCACAAAATTTCTGAAAACTACG
The DNA here is from genome assembly GCA_947044815.1 of Apomyelois bistriatella. Lineage (NCBI taxonomy): Eukaryota > Metazoa > Arthropoda > Insecta > Lepidoptera > Pyralidae > Apomyelois > Apomyelois bistriatella. The sequence goes on from OX345691.1 coordinate 6,933,656, forward strand.
GATAATATTGGACAGAGATAGTGGACAAGTGTAATGAGCCTCCTTCAAAGAAATTTAATCAAATATTTAACAGAAAAATTGGACCAAGATATTTGATAACTGTGTGTAAAAAGCGGCTTATCTCTGTTTGACAGCAAAGTTTTTATTTTGTAATGTCATCTGTGTCTCATTATCTTTACATTTAGTAAGTTATTTACAAAAATTGTTTCACATATTATAAATTTTCGTCTGAATATACTTTTTTCTGCTTTGAACATCCGTAAATTCAACAACCGCAGACACTATACTAAAACTTTAACACTCTGAACAATGTATAAAGAAAGCTCTTATATTCAATACGCTATGAAAAGCAAGTGATACTTCTTTGTAACAGCCTCCATTTTATTTAATGACCATCATTTCGCACTAAAATTCTCCAGCTATTAAAAATCAAGTGTTAAGCAGTTTACTAACTAGAAAAATGGATGACTTAAAACATTACTTAGATCTTTAAGTTGGCCCCAGTAATCGAATGTCTTTTCTATAAAAGCCAAAAAATAATCCTTTTTTCTAATTTCATGAGTGATAAAAAAGAGACAATTTCTCAATAAAATGGCAGGTAGTGCAAGTATAATGAAAAACAAGAATTTATTATGGGTTCACAAAACATACAAAAATTGTCCTCATGAGACTCGTTAGATCAAAATAAAGCGTGAAATATGAGAAGCGAAGCAAAATGAACAGTTTATATACAAACTTCATTGAAGTGACTTCAGAATTTGTTTTTATTTGTTTAAGTGGAAGTTTTTAAGAATATTCATATTTGCCTAATTTCAAACTGTTCTATTATTGTATGAATAAAAAAAAAAATCATACTTGTTTTGAATGTTTAGGGTTAATGTTTTTTAACTTTAACAGATTGATCTTCGACATACGTCCGTCGCTTAGCCTCAATAAATAAAAAACGGCCAAGTGCGAGTAGAACTCGCGTTGAGAGGGTCCCGTACAATACTAAAGTAAATATTTTTACGGTGTTTTTTAAATTTATACTAAATATCACCATTTAAAATACTGACAGTGAGTCGCAAAACTACTACTAGGGCTATCTTAGTATTTAATAAACTATCCTTATGGTTAATATTGATTTCATAAGTTAAAACTATATAGTGTTTAAAAAGTACAAGTGCACCAAAATTAGTGACTTGGAACAGTATCTTAAACACGAAATAGAAAATAATCTCAATATTGATTTTACATCTATTTATCATAACCAAATAAAATCTCATATTCGTTTGTTACAAACCGATACGAAAGAGTAAATTCGGTTTTCCTTATGCTTGACTTTTATTCGGCAAATATTGATTCCAAAATGTTTGAAATGTAGACGCGAGGGGTGTATGATATCTTGTATTGTGTCTGTAGGTTTTGTTGAGGCGTTGGGGCAATTTTGGAGTTATGACATTTTGTATCGGAAAGAAGGGGCCTTTGTTGTGCGACTTGTCGGCTGGGCTAAGGGACCGCTTATTGATGGATTTTATCCGAAAATGTTTCATCCATCATCCGTCTTTATTATCTTTTTACAATGAAAATGGTTTTAGTTAGCTATTTATTTGTGTTGAAAAATTAAAAATAAAAACTAGTCCAGTTTATAATTATATAACTTTTTAGGTTTATTTTTTTTGTTTTTATAAGTATTCTAGCTTTTTACATGGTTTTATTCTTCATTGTTATTTCTTCATAGTTACTACAGTTTTTACACAAAAATCAAATTCGACCCATAATTGTGGTAAATACTTAGCTTGTTGGAAAATAAAAATACAAACAATTTCACTAGCTCCATATCGCATCCAGTAAGTAGTAGCTCTTTTTCATGTTAACAATTTTGTTTAATTTTTAATTGAAATAAAATGTTTAATATTAAATAACTTAATTTCATTATTATTTACCCGAAAAACTGTTAGCATATGACAATTTTATACGTGAACCGGTTGTAAACATTCAACCTGCGGCGATTCTAATTACAAGCTAAAAGATCTTGTTTAGATTCGCCGCAGGCTGGTTGGAGGCAGTCTCAGTCTCTTGTGAATTGCTTACAAGGCAGCCAAATTAAGACGATACCTCGGTGAACACTAGCGCCACCATCAACTAAAAAGCATTATTCACTGAAAACACAAGTTATCAAATATTCCTGTTATGTAATTAAGGTTCTCGATCTGAAGTTAATTTTAATCATATTAAATTATAGTTCCATAAAGATACAAATTGCAAAACTGTTAAAAGTGGCCGTTTTAAGCAATTTTGCAATTTGTAACTATAGGGAACTATAATTTAATATGTTTTAAATTAACTTCAGATCCAGAACCTTAATTAAAAAACACGGATTTTTGATAACTTGTGTTTTCAGTAAATAATGATTTTTAAATGATGGTGGTGCTAGTTAAGTGTTCACCGAGGTATCCATATCCATATCCATACTAATATTATAAACGCGAAAGTCTGTATGTCTGTCTGTCTGTCTGTCACCTCTTCACGGCTGAACTGCTGGACCGATTATGATGAAATTTGTTAGGGATGTAGTTAACGACCTGAGGTCAAATATAGGCTACTTTTGGGCGCGATATAACCGAGTCCCACGCGAGGCGAAGCCGCGGGGAACAGCTAGTCTTATATATCTTAAAAGCTATAAGCATCTTAGAAGCCGCGGTGCTATTCCCCAGGATTATAAATGAAACTAAAAACATAAACTTATACGAATAAAGTAAATGAATATGAACATTACAGGATTACATTGGTTGAATCAAATGCGATATAATAAGTGCACAGACTAATAAATAGGTACAGAACATTCATTACACACTGCATAAATTAGCAGGGCGTCACGCTCCGGTTCATATTCATATTGTAGTTGCTAAATGAAGCTTGCATCGACCGTTTAGCTCGAATCATCCAATTGTCATTAAAATGTGATAATTTCTGTTTCATATTCTATTTATGATAAAGCCAAATGATAAAATGACAACGAAAAGAAAAGTGATTTTGAAAACTATTAAAAATAAAAGATATGGATATTCTCGTTGATCTATATGAAAGAAAACTTTTTTTGGTTGATGTTCTGGCTCCTCCTATCTTTCTAATAACAACGTAGGTTACTCTGAAAACCAATGGATATGTTATCTCATTTTCTATATTCACTCATTATAAACCAGTTGTTCATATTTATTCTATAAAATAAATATAAACTACTGTATTATGGATAGGCTTATGTTTCCCTTTGAAGTTAGTTATAATTACCTTCACGACTTGCAGCTAATAATACGCAACAACCCATACTGTAATAGGAAAAGTTTAAATCCAAGCAAATCCTGTGGTATCCTCTTATTTTTCGGTTTGTGGGATTTAGGACTTTCACGTGTTCTTAGTTATTGTTAATCCCATTTTGGGTCAGCAATGAGACTCTCGTGTTGTGAACATCCACAGACTATACAGTAACTGATGACCTATGGCGTCAATTATTTGTTGAATAGGAACGACTGTATCTGCATATGGCTATCGTGTTGGTCGTCTTAAACTTTTCTGTTAAGGTTATACATATAGAGGTTGAGTTATGCAAGGAATTTACCCAATGGAAATCTTAAATCTCTGCCTACCCCTGTGGGAAACAGGCGTGATAATATGTATGTATGTTATGTAGAGATGGTTGAAGGATGGATAGTAAAACACTACTATGACTATGATGTGTTTTTATAATACGGGTTTAATTGGACGTAGTACCCAATTTATAAGTATCTACGAGTGTTTCAGACAATCAATCGTGTTGCTACTTTATAATACCTCAATTGCCTTTTATACAATATAGTTAAAGCTGTTTTATCTAGAGCCGTGATTCGTAAACCATTCAGCTTTTATGACATTATATTCATTCGATATCCATACAAGACTTTTACGTTGTAGTTTACATTTACGAGAACATAAAACCAAGCTCTACTATCCGAAAAATTCAGAAAATCTTACCGTATCGGCTCTCTGAAAAGAACTCTATAGTTGACTTCAGCGCACTCTAAATTCCTAACTGGGTTCAAGAAACTAGAGTTCTCGAAAACTGTAGATCAGAAGAACTCATCACGTAAAAAGGGTACAGAAAAATACGTTTCATAAATTTTTCTTGGCGTATTTTTGTAGTCAATTTGAACGTGAACTCAAGTGAATATACAGTCTGACTGGCACAGACGTGCTGTGCATCGGAATAGACTGCGCACATCACTGTCATACCCTCCTCACGATGTATTTTCGGTCGTTTGTGAAAATATGATCCGTGTGTTTAAATTATTTAATTTGCTGCGGACTTAAAAGAAGAAAACAAAAATTTAAATAGTTACTCAAATAAATGTTTTATTTGTATAATATTTTCAGTATATTTTAGATTGTCTAACTTCTTCGTATGCATATGTGTGTTTGTATTTTCCATCTTATCCAATTCGGGATATGTTGACTTGTGACTTTACATTTTTAAAAGTTTATTTTGAACATATGTAATTAGGAAGTGCGGTCTAATTCTATCATAAGAAAAGTCTAATTGAAGGCCTCTTTTTCGCATTAAAAAAACTATACTTACGTGATAAACTGTTACATGACTAACCTTTATCTTAAACAAAAACCTATTTTGATTGATATTATATAAAGAATAGTTTAGAAACTAATTCTAAGTAATCTTTAAAATAATTACTTGGAATTTTCTATAAATAGTTTATACGAATAGAGCTATTTAGCTAATAAAAATAACAGAGAAGTAAAGCAAAACCGAGAATAGTTACGACATATAATGATAAATGTACATGTTAGCGAGAAATAAATAAATTCTAAAATTATACAAACGTATCAATAAACATTTAGAATTAAAATGATACACAAAAGAAGATTGTATCCACTTCTTTCGTCTATAATAATGATGAAGAAATATTTATTAAAAATAATACCCTGCTTTGTGTACCTAATAATATTCCTTTCTTGTTCGGACGTTTTATTAAACCTAAATGAGTTTTTTAAACGATCTTAAGATTTCTAATCTTGGGGCATCAAATTTACATAGAAGAGTGCCTTGCGGCGCTCAAGTTGTTCACTTGTCTTAAAGCACTGCCTGAGAGCTGATTAAGTTCCATCGGTATGCGAACAAAGGCTGTCTAAAGGACTCCCACAATGTTGTAACTTTAAGAAGGCACCGTCCAATCTCCCTCGTTCATTTTATTGTTTGTAAACTTTTGGCATTTCCAAATAAATGGGGACATTCTGAATCTGGCAAGGTGGCTATTTACCATTTGTAACGAAACCCATGTGCCTGAATAAATGTGATAATGCAAGTTTTTTTTAGAAGATTCACAATTTGTAGAGTTTGTATTTTTATTATATAGTCAGTGTGTGGAGTCAATATTATGTTATGTTTATAAATAAACATATTTATTGTGTACCTATAAATATACGAGTACAATACTGCATTTTCTATAACTACTTTACTTACTTAATATCTGAATGCTTATTTATATGAATGAACATAGAATACAGAAAAATGAAAGTATATTACAAGTATAATGGCCATTTTGAATATTTTTATTTTATTTTCAAAGATAATATTTTCTATTAAATGTCACAATGCGCATTGTCGCGTGAAGAGGGTATGACAACGACTCGCAGAATACTGGAAATACATTCGCATGCACAACACGAAGGAGTCGGATTAAATGTATGTGGTGCACATGCAATATGAGGTGCTTCTGTAACCCAGTGGTTACGGCATTTGCCTAAGGACTTGCAGGGCGTGGGTTCAAACCTCATGGAAAACATGCTTAGTTAAGTTGTTCAAAGTTTGTTTGAGACCGGAAAATATTCTGAGGTGAAAGAGAATTCCATTCTTTATAAATGTCACGTATAGCCGTTGTTCTTGGCTGCCATATGGTGGTAATCAAGGAAAACTTAACACAGTTTAATTATTCCTGCTTGCCGGATCTCACCGTCATGTCTCAGTCGCATTGTTGTACGCAATAAACAAGTTGTAGCATATATCAACTTCAAGGATAAACGAGAACAAGATGCCAATGGCAGGGCACGAAAGTGTAAAAAGTTTTGAGGTTTCGTTGAAAGTGATGTTTTGTGAAAATAAATGTTTAGTCGTCAAAAGGCTCCACAAATAGAACTAAAACAAATGATCAAAGAGAACAAAAACACAGAAAGAACTGTTTCTTTTAATGTTCAGTATTTTATTTATTTGATAAAAATGAATACTTTTCAGTAGCTAGTAAACATGGAGTCCCAATAGGCTTGTACAATTTAGTTAATAACGTTATCCATAAAAAGGAATTCGACCCCGTTGTCGCTGTCATCTCTAGAGAGCCGATCTGTCTTCTGCGGACCGTACCTGCTTATATGGATCTTCGGTCCCAAGGCACCGATATACTTGAACTACTCCTATGAGTTTTGATATTACTACGTAGCGATATCAGCCGTTTTGATAAATATTTCTGAATTTTAGTAGGGAATAAATAACCCCTGAATGACTCACAATTTGTAGTTATGTAATATTATATTATACTTGTATTATTATCCATTTCAGTCAAAAATACTAAATGTACAGATAAAATATTTTTATTGTTTTATTACATGTACTAGCTGTTGCCCGCGGCTCCGCCCGCGTGCGCCTCGGTTATATCGCACCCGAAAGTAGGTTATGTTTGACTCCTAGTGCATAACTATATCCATACCATATTTCATCACAATCGGTCCAGCAGTTTAGCCGTGAAGAGGTGACAGACTTTCGCATTTATAATATTATAGTATACTAGCTGTTCCCCGCGGCTTCGCCCCGCGTGGGACTCGGTTATATCGCGCCCAAAAGTAGCCTACGTTTGACCTCAGGTCGTTAACTACATCCCTACCAAATTTCATCACAATCGGTCCAGCAGTTTCGCCGTGAAGAGGTGACAGACAGACAGACAGACTGTCGCATTTATAATATAAGTATGGATATGGATAGATAAGTGAAATAAGTATACATTTAGGTAATTTGACTTTTTTGTCCGTCTAAAATTTTGGTCAAAACAAAACTTGCTGACCACTAATAACTTAGACTCAATATAATGAGGGTTGTAGAAAGTGTAGTTAATGAAATTAGAACCACTTAATATACCATACCTGGCCACTAATTGTTACCGTTTAAATTTAAAAACAACCTTTTCTCAACCATAACACGCGTTCCACAAATAAATTATTAAATCGAAACAAACTTAAATTATTGCTTACACGAGCAAAGCGGAAAATCTTTTAGATAGGGACTTGCGTGTCAAGTGAGTTGACAATTTACGGCGACTTTTAAAAACAAATTCTCTTTTCACGTGTCCTTGTGACAGGTGGTGGGATAAAGTACTTACACACGGAGCTTAATCTGACATTGACTCGGGCGCGTCGAGATAAAAATGGAGCCGTACATTTTTAACGTTAATATCTGCGGCACCTCCTAACTGGATCAACATAAAAGCAGGCTTTGTTAACAGTGCTAATAAGCATGCGCTTTTGTTTATAAGTTTATTATTGTGTTGTTGTTATCTGCGGATTCGCCCTTGTTTGGTGACGTGATTATACCTATTTGTATAGCATCCTGACATCAGACCACTTTCCAACATACAATTTGGCAGATATAATGCATTCCATTTCACCGCTTATTTGATGCGTGATATTGTTTTATTTCGTGCTCATTTTGATGCCGTGTCGTGCATTAAAATTCATTTGTTTTATTTAAATGGAGCTTGGGATAAAAGCCACGTTCCCAACTTGGCTGTTGGGATTATGTTCGGATATATACGCAAACGAGGGAACAAAATAGGCAGGTGTATTAATCATACGCGATGCGGATAAATGGATTATATTAACTGAATAATTAAAGTTTTTGCACAAAGAGCTTTTTAAATAATATGAATATTTCATATTTCACGAGTAGTCGAGAAATAATTAGAGATATTTTTTTTTAAAGAAATTATACGAATACCTAAAGTAAACAAAGATTTTTTTTAAATACGGCTTCCTATACAAAATTAACACAAGGCCGTAGACGTTTTAAATAAACGTATACTATATGTACCTATTGAAAATTTAGTTTATAATATTCACACAAACATAAAATGTCAAATAAGTCATCGAAATTAACCATTAATCATATAATTTCTACTACCATATCATCTATCTATGGCTGGTTTTACAAGAAAGTGAATTTCCAGGTGACCTTCCCCGGCCGCGAAGTAAAGGGGAGTACGTGTTTGTGATCGCGCAACTTCTCTTTGGACTGCTTCTCTTCGCGACGGTTCTAGGGCATGTCGCCAATATCGTCACTTCAGTCAGCACAGCCAGGAAAGAGTTCCAAGGTAAGTCGCAATGTAAAATTATAAAATGATAAGTAAATATTTTACATATTGAATATATTTAGTCATACGCACGTAGCAGGAGTAAAATATATTTTTAAGTATGTAACAAAAACAAACAACCCGATTAAAATTATTGTGCATTACATCACTCTAAAGATAAAATTTAATGACGTCCGTAAACTGTAAAAATACAAGGAATTGATACTACCTGTGCATTTTTTTACCTAGTAGTGTACCTAGTAATGTACAACAAAAGTAATAAATCATGTCAAGTAAGGGTGAGAGCAAGGCGAAGCGCAGCGACTGTCGCATTAGCGTACTAAGCAGGTAGACGTGGCATAAATTTTGCGTGCTTCCTGTCGGCCTCTGGGCATTATACTTTTTATGTGTGTTGGCATTTATAACGGTCACTTATACATTTTACGCCGTGTGGTCTAACTTGGTATAGACCCTCTCTTGCTTAATAAAAATATTTAACTAAGTAGATCATGAAATGCGTAAGTTTCGAAACGTTGCGGTTGTAAGGCTAGGCATAGGCAGTCCTACGGCTGTCACATTAGCGTACTAAGCAGGTTAGATGTGATGCCTCGAACCTATAGTACCTATGTGATCTTTGCTAAATCAGACTATAAAAAAAATAGATTTTACTACTACCAAAAGTTTAGTAAAAATTGAAGAAACTTTTATAAAAATAATCTATAATGTTAAGACAGAAAATGAAACTTAATGCTTAATGAATGCATGCAATTTTATCGGACAACTAGTATCAATTCTCCCAATGTATATGTATGATAATTACTTCATCATCATTATAACAACCCATGAATAGAAGCATACGCCTAGAAGAAAAATTTACTTAATAAAATTATTATGATGGTTTACCTGTGCATTTTTTTCAACATATTATGATCAATGTTTTACGAAACAAATCGTAAAAAGAGACGTTCGAAAGCAGGCGCGGCACGGTGCGCCGCGGCGGCTGTCGCATTAGCGTACTAAGCAGGTATACGTGACACCACGTGCGTCGTGCACCACACTACGTGCCCGCGCCGCACCAGACGGCCCACGAAACTACTATTTTAACCGCTGTGGTGATGGATGTACTTATAGCTTACCTTTTGTTTTCGGTCGCTTTTATAGTGGAAGCGCTGAGGTCAAGGGCACGCCGACGCTTTGTTTTTGAACTGTTGTTTCGATGAGGGTTGCATTTTTTCGCAGATTGCATTATTAACAGTTCTTATGAAATATAAGCCTTATAAATAAATGCAGTTTTAAAATAAATTTAAACTGAAGTCATTTTGTTTCTCAGTATAAACTCGTACCCATATAGGTTCTTATATCAATTCGTTTATCTATAGATAAAATGCTTTAACAATAGGACAGCACTAAAAGTGCAGTTTTTTGGAAAATTATACATATTTACCATGTAAAAATAATAAGTATATTTGTGACTATATTTATACCCAACTAACAGTTTTATGCACTTAATGTTAGATACCGAACTTATAAATAAATTGGCGAACTTTTGTCGAGTTTACTTCAAATACTCGCTGCAGCGCCAATAGTTGGTAGACAGTTTATTTACTCAACTGCCTCCATGGTCCAGTGGTTAAGGCGTTTGCCTGTAGACCCGGGGGTCGAGGGTTCAATTCCCACAGGAAGCATACTTTGTTTAGTTGTTTCCAGTTTGGTTAGGACATTGCAGGCTTGAATCACCTGATTGTCTGACAAAAAGATGATTCCGTGCTTCGGAAGGCACGTTAAGCCGTTGGTCCCGGCTGCCATCTGGTAGTCGTTAAAGGAACCACGTCAGAGGCCGAGAGGCGGTTCCGAAGAACTCTGACACCAGGGTGTGCATGGTCGATTGACCATGACACCTACACGAAATGAATGAATGAGTTTATTTACTAATCAATTCAAAGAAAGGGCAAGAAGAGGGTTTTATGCACAGAGACCGGCAAAGTGTCAACAACTTTAATTAGCGCTGCAGCTCGGTTGAAAAGACAATGGCGCCGCGACAGCAGAGAGCAGGCTGAATCCGTGACCTTCCTCGGTAGCGCTGCAGCGAAATAGGTCAGCGGCTTGAATTCTATAAATAGCTCGGCGAAAGTCGGGCGCCGCCCCATCCCAACGAGAGTCGGGAGCGCGTCCCTCCCGTCCCGCCAACATCGATCTGCCGTCGCCACCGCGCGCCCCATGCGCTCGCTTCAGGCCATGCCTAACAATTCGACAATAAATTGATCTATTGCCTGCTTGCCCAATGCTGATTGGGCCAGAACATGTTATACGTTGCTGGGATAAAAAAAATCCAGAAGAAAATATCGGCCGTAAGACTTTGTGATCGGGCCCGACCACGTGTTACGATGGCGGGATATAATTTCAGGGACGAAAATCCAGCGTGGCGCCTATATAGAGTGGCATGGTCGTTGCATGACCTGCGTAGGCTTTAGGCTATTTTTGCTTAATTGTGATTAATTTTGATAAAATTTGCTAGATTTATTTTATTATGATGTACAGTCAGGGGAGATATTTCATAATAAAACATTGATTAATTGTATTTATTCTATCTATATAAGAAAACAAATATTAAAATACCCAAAAATAAAGATTCGTTATTTTACACGAAGTTGTTTCATACCATATCGGAATGCTTGCGGCTTCGCCCGCGTAAGTTTCCCACGGGATCAGTGCTTTTTTCAGGATGAAAGGTATCCTATGTCCTTCTCAATTCTTTGATCTATGCGTATGCAAAATTTTAGGAAGATTGGTGGAGTAGAAAGGGCGTGAAAGTGTAACAAACAAACTCATTTTCACATTTATAATATTAGTTAAGATTGTTTATTGGGTCCATCGATCCTCTCTGGCTATTGGCTACATAAACATTGTCAACAATATCAAACTACATCTCGGATACATATACTCGTAGATAGCATATAGGCATATTTAGTATACGTAGAGATGTAGTGAATTATTTTTAACCGACTTCAAAAAAATGGAGGAGGTTATCAATTCGTCGGAATGTTTTATGTTTTTTAGGGTTCCGTACCTCAAAAGGAAAAAACGGAACCCTTATAGGATCACTTTGTTGTCCGTCTGTCCGTCTGTCCGTCCGTCCGTCCGTCTGTCAAGACCCTTTTTCTCAGGAACGCGTGGAGGTATGAAGCTGAAATTTATATCAATTACTCAGGTCTACTGTCCCTTGAAGCTGTGAAAAAATCAAACTTCTAAGCCAACGCAATCAAAAGATACAGCCGTTTATGCCGCAAATTTTCGACACTTGCAAGGGAATCAAAACCTACAGGGTGCTTCCCGTGAACTCAGAATCTTGAAATTTGGTACGAAGCAACGTCTTATAGCATAGATAAAGGAAAAATTACGAAAACCATAAATTTTTAGTTACATCACATAATATATTTTTTTTTAATAATTTCAAACTTACTACCCATTTCCTCATAAACGCGTAGAGGTATTAAATTGAAATTCATACCAAATACTCAGGTCTATAATACCTTTAAGCTGTAGCAAAATCAAACTTCTATGTCAACGCAATCAAAAGAAACAGCAATTTAAGCTGCATATTTTGAAACTCGCAAGTACTCGCAAGGGAATCAAAACCTAAAGGGTACTTCCAGTCGACCTAGAATCTTGAAATTTGGCATGAAGCAACGTTTTATAGCACACATAAAGGAAAAATTCCGAAAACCTTAAATTTTTAGTTACATTACAAAATATATATTTTTTAATAAATATAAACTTATTACTTTTTTCCTCATGAACGCGTAGAGCTATCAAGTTGAAATTCATATCAAATAGTTAAGATATTATAGATAGTTATGACTCGATTGTCGTAATGAACGAACTTTGTAAACCTTGCAGGTTTGTACGGAACCCTCGGTGCGCGAGTCCGACTCGCACTTGGCCGGTTTTTTTTTTTTTTATGTATCTTACCGGTTTACTCGAAGACGGCTGGACCGATTTGAAATTTTTTTTTTTGTTCAAGAGGGTTTATGTTCCAATTGGTCCCATGTTCAGCAGGTCAGGATCTCATGATGGGATCATGGAGAAATCGAGGGAACTCTTCAAGTTTTGTATTGGGCATGGTTATTTTTGGATATATTCCAAGTTATTAAAGTGAGACGAAGGTAAGACGATGCTGGAAAATTTAACCCACTTTCAAAAATGCAACGTATTTACAACTTTTTATTGTAATATATCTTGCTCGATTACTCGAAGACCACTGAATTGATTGGTAAAATTATTTTTTTGTTAGAAAGGGTATACTTTCGAGATAGTTTCATAGTCATCAGATCAGGATCTGATGATGGAATCATGGAGTTATCGAGGGAACTCTTCAAGTTTTATTGCGATTTGGGTCATTTTTGATATATTCCATGTCAATAAGATGAGATGACGCTGATGACGTTTACCCGACTTTCCAAAATGCAAAGTATTTACAACTTTTTAGCTATAAGGTATTGCGTACACAAAACTAAAAAGGAAAAAATAATTGTTTTTGCCAAAAAACCGATTTAATTTCCTCAACTAAAAAGGGTGAAATAACTAATACATTGTTGTTTAAATATGCTTAGTATCAAACATTTTAATAAATTTGAAGTTGGTGCCAATTTCACAAATTCGTTGAATAGCTGCTGGCTCGTTAATTAGCATATTTTATGCAAATAATCGGCACCGACTTCAGATTTATTAAAATGTTTGATATAAAGCATATTTAAACAACTATGTATTAATTATTTCATCCTTTTTAGTTGAGGAAATGAAGTCGGTTTGGTTTTTTTGGCAAAAACAATTATTTACATAATAAACAAGATGAGAAAAAAATTAAGGCTAAAATTAATAACCGTAGACATTTATATACAATGTTATTAAAATTCCGGCTAAATGTCAAATAATTTTGTGTTAAAAATATTTTATATGTCCATAAAGAAAAGAAAAATTTGAATCAAAATTTTCTTGCTACATTTTTACTTTAGAGCGTCGTAAACGACTCTCTGCTAACGTATTTTATGTGCTCGGATGAAGCTAGGGTTACGTCTGGAATGTAGTAAGTAGAATAGATAGTGGTTTTGTGGCCATATACTAAGGACGACTTCTTCGGGAAAGTGTAAGACGCGAATATTCTATAGTGTAAAGGATCGCACGTTTTCTTAAAACTTCTTATATGAAGTTTGCATGGTTAAGTAGAACTGTAGATATCCGTTTGTTATACCCTTATAGTATTAAAGGCTATTCATTTAATTTATTTATTACAGTTATTACAAAATATGTATGACTTTAATCTTATTCGTTGTTTTAAAGCTATTATTTTGTTTTTTTTTTTTATTTACTTCACAACTATACATACATGGGAACATTTAATCTCTTAACAGTGTGCTCAGTGCTCAGTATATGAATTATTATATTATATGATAGCCCGCTGCTAAGCAGTATGAAAAGCTTGATACGATGAAAAGACCAGGCAAAAATTATTTATTGCACCAGTAATACAATGATGAAATTACAAACATATACAATACAATAGGCAAACTTATCGCTAATGAAATCTTTCAAGCCAACCTAAATATAAAGTGATTGTTGAGAAAAAAACAGATGGTGCACGATGATGTTTCCTATCTTAAATTTTCTTAATATTTAACAAGATTACAAGGAAACATGACAAACAGTATTTGTAAGCAATTAATTGAACTTCCGACAATCGGCAGATATTCAAGAGTTCAACAGCGTCTAGATCTAGTATAGATCGACTCGAGTGCAATGTATACAATCCAGTGCAAAGTGCAATCGCTTTCTAGTACCTAGTTTATATTCTAATGGGCTGATGTTTCTTGTCGTCGTAGTTGTGATAGTGCCTTTCTGAATTGCGTCTGAGTTGTAAGTATAAGAACTCAGAATGTATTGCAGAATTAACATTTAAATATAATTTAAACATCTTTTGGCATAAAACTAATAAAATGAAACTATCGAACAGGATTTATTTAGGTTAATTGTAATAAACATAATAGGTACGCCCACATAATAAAAGCGGTTAAGTACGAGTTCAACTTTATTTGACAGATATAATGATAGATCAGTCGATATGTAATTTTTATTTATTTATGGTAAGATCATGAATGAAGATTGATAAAAAATATTTATCCCAAGAAAAGGATGTAGATCCCTTTTAGTATTGTCAATTCAAGTAAATAAATAAATAAATAAGTATATTATTACCTCAAACTTACCCTTAGTCCACTTCCTTTAGTTAAATCGTAAGACTCTTAGCTTTGGAGATCTTAGGTTTAATTTCTGGTACGAACTAATCTAACTAGTATGCATTTTGTTAACAACCATCTATATTCATATGTTTATAAGTTTAAAAGAAGAAAACAAAAGCATTATTGTCTTTGACAATGTCAATGGTTACTTGAATTAAATTTAAAAAGATTTGATATCAAAGTTACTACAAACTATTATTTATTTGACTTAAACATACAGATTACAATATTTTTGTATATTTTACTGCACCATTTCTTTACCATACTAATAAAAACCACAGATATTATTCTACAAAAACATTTAGCATAACAAACCTCGCATCAAGTGGAAAGATCTGCTCAAAAATTGCGGCTCATTTACTAAATAAGCTCTATTTTCCTCGTTTCCCCAAAAAGTGTTCCACTAAACTAATGTAGCGTGGTCCACGTGGGTAGATGTCTGCAGCCAGCCTCGTCCTCAAATAAAATTAAAACATCACAGAAATGACCCCCCCTTGAAATATAGCATCGCCTGAGCACCGCGCCGCCGCCGACGCGACGCAACAATTTCTCATTTCGTGAGGCTCAGCAATTTTGTGATTGTTTCATTTTTCCTGTTTTATGTCACGCACAAAAGTTCGTGCAACATTAAAAGGCCAGAAAGCTTTACAAAAATATAAAAGTTTCTAGGGTTAGTGTTAACAAATAGGTCATTAAGAAGTAGGTATTTATTAATTGTTGTTTTAATTGCAGCAATATAAAATGTTTTAAGGTTGCTTCGGGTAGACTATAGAATATTGAAGTTGAATATGAAGTTCGGGCTTTTAGAGAAAACGTAAAGAGCTAGAAGTTTAGCACTACTGGAGATCCGATAACTTTTTGACATTGCAGACCATATGGTCTCATCAAATGTTTTTGGTTGGATTTATATTTCTGTATTTACCTTAGTTTGTTATGTTGTCGTATGCCACTACCGCGCTCCCCGCATGTATTTGAGCAAGATTAAATTACTCTTAACGAAATGTTTGTATATACTGCACAATAATAATAGTATGAAGCGTACACTAAATGAACCTGTTTTAACCCCGGCAGCAAAAGTAGGATGAAACTAACGTCTTCGTTTCACGCCTAGCTGCATTTCTGTATTGTCGCAGATCCTAAATGGTTGGACCCTTTTCAAAACGGATCAACTTTTGAGATTCGGGTCTGGAATAATTGTCACTTATATGATCGGGATTTTGTTGTCAGTCGGCCTGCTTGTCACAATGTTTTGTTCCTCTTGAACATTTACGTTTGTGACGTTATATGAATTTTGTTAATTTCAAGAACTTATCAAATACGGCATAGGTTACTTAACCAATAGTAATTGTGCGTAGTAATAAGGGTGTATTTGGCTTAGCAGGTTGGACACAAGGAAATACGTGTGTATAGTAACAAATTTATTTTGCGACTGAATGCATACAAGTTACGATTCCTATTATATAGCTACATATTGAATCTAATACATGCGTGTTTACTTCCGAAGTACGAAATCGAATAATTTTCTTGTGAATAAGCAGATCAGTCCACATAAATAAAACACCTTTGTTGTAACTACAAAAGTTTCCTCATTTCCTCGTGTCTTAGTTTATTTAAGGGTGAGGTCTGACGAGCGTAAATGCCAAATTTAAGTTAACAATTAAACAGAATATATATCGTCAGTTAACACTAAATTGCCTTGAGCGTTCATTTGTAATGTTTCTACTAGTATAACGGCTAATCTAATTAGTACTCAAGTAAATAAAAACCAATAAATTCGTTATAAAGTTGCATCTCGCAAAATAGTTACTTACCTACCCCGAGTATTTATCAAGTAAAGGCTTTTAACGTGATTTTATTGAATAAGAAATAGTAACAGAACAACTGTCAAAAGTTTTAATTATGAGCACGCGAAGATGTATTTAGTTGCCGCATATTTTTTTTTATTATTTTTTGCCTTTTCTGACATTCTATAAATTATGACCGTTTGATCTAACCTTAACATTAACAGTGGAAGGCATAGATTAAAAAAAATTGCCTTGAGATCGCGCGCAATTCGAAATTATTTGGTGGAAAGACTGCCTATTGTTTGGTGTTCGATTTCCTTACACGCATATACCTCTGACATGTAACATGACCAACAGTTCGAATCACGATGGTATTTGCTGTGATGTCGCTATTGTGAGGAGACATCAGACGCTGTCACCTATCATGTCGGGGGTATAAATACGGTAAATGGCAAAGCGTGGGAGTCGGTTACGTCGAAAGATCACGAGTTCCCACTTCATTTCAAAAAAATATAGGTTCTTAACTAAATATAGTTACGTAAAATATGTACGTATAAATCTCAGATTACAAGTGTTAAATTTCCCTTTAGCTCATCCTGTGTAATTTATCCTTATGCCTGTTTATTAAAGTTAATACAGTGATAAGTTATATCAAGCAACTATATTTATATACGTACTTAATTTCTCCAATGTTTATTGGGTAGTACTTATTTATTTTTGCTTTCGCAATCTTTCTGCTTTTTTCAAATCCTTGGAAACGTTACAGAGATTCATCCGACTGAATAAAACCCTGAAACAGCTTAATATCACTACCTAGCTCTCAGGTTTTAACATGGCATAAACTAGGATGGGAGGCTATCAGTGGCTTTTTATCACGAGCTCTTCCGTACTTCACGAGAAACGATAGGATATTTTGTACTGTCTGATATTTTATTCTTGTAATGAACACGCAATAAGCAGCAAGCTTATTCAATTGCTTTTGCGAATATTGATGCCAAGTTCATAAAATAAATTAAATTGTAAAAGGTATCCACACAACAACAAAGTTACTTCTGTCAGCGTTACAACCCTTCGTGGGTCCTAGGCCTCTTCCACGGTATTTGACACAAAATCGAGCCCTCTTCACTAGCTGATAATCTATTTCCACTCAATCAATTCACCGCCTTTCTCTTTTGTTGCGGCTTGTATCGGTTTTTGATTTTTTCAGCCCGATTGTCTGGCATTGGCATTGGCCACAAACAAAATGTTATATTACTAACATAGTCAATAAGGTATTTTTTATTTTATTTTTCAATATAGTACGCACCTATACGCCGAGACTTACACTTCTACAAAATATACACGTATGGTTCACAAGTATTACCCTTGGCTTAAGGAAACTGACGTTTTTCCCTTGGCTTAAGGAAACTGACGTTTTTACAATTGCACCACATGTCAGCCATAACACAAAGAGGCTCAAGCTGCTTGTGCAATATAGTGCTCTGACCTGAATACAAGCACAAAATAAAAGATTATGGAAGAATAACATAGAAAATGGGACTGCTTTTTTTTTCTACCGCGTGGCTATCGTCTATCGAGTTTTGTTTTATTTTAGGGAAAAAATAAGATAATAAATTTTGATAAGTAAAACTATCAAGTATGTAGTTAAGCCAGCTACGAAATCTAGCTACGAAATGGGACTAAGGGAACTAAAACAATTGTTACATTTTATATTTTAACAGAAGTACCGTCAAGATTCTATTAGCGAGCTATATAAAATCATCAAACACCCAAACAGAAAATTATGTATGTATGAGTCTGCTTATGTGTGATCACTCATCGTCATCTCAGCCGCAGGCTGTCAACTCCTGGAAAGCCTCCTCTTATATGTGATGATCTTCTCTATTTCTTCACAGTGGAATCAGTTAAACTCAAGGATGTGCAAATCTGTACTCTTTTTATTTGGTAACCCAGGTTCCGACTTGGAAACATATACGTTTGCCTGTTTAATTCTATTTTAAGGCTGTCGGGCTTTTAATACGTATGAGGGACGGGTTTTATTGCAGTTCCGTTGCGAAACTTATCCGCGAGATAAAGCTTTGATCAGGGTTGTAAAATGCTTCCGTGGATTACATTAATGCCTAAGTTACAGGATGTTAAGGCTTTAGAATTTAGATCAGATATTTTTAATAATATAGGACTTAATTTCTTTATCACCCTACAGATTTCTTAAAAACTATAAAACTTCTCATTACGAGTAGTGCTTTACGTTACGTGAAAACCTTAATGCAAAATTGATAATGAGATGAATAAAGATAGTGATCTGTTGAAGTTGTACCTCTATTATTAATCAATCGGTTATTTCTCCTTTATACTGAATCTATGCTATGAGACACGTGTGTACAAGCTATGCAGTATGCTACGAGTACCTACACTATTGTGGCGTAGCGCTGGCTACGAAAATTATAATCAAAGCTACAAAACAATATTTCGTAGCAGGTAACGCAATCAACAACTTTATTTAAAATTGAAATACATGTGATTTTTATCCCGTAGCAGTTATGTAGAAGATTCATTCACTATTCTTTTATAAACCTAAAAAAAGATTTGTAGCCGGTTATATCAGAATCGTTAAGACTTTTTACCTTTTACACACGTTTTTAAAATCAGGTTCAATCAATAATTAATTCAATAAATCCTATTTAAAAATTGGTACTTACAACTAAACTTAATCCCAATTGTAATAAATTGGAGCAGAGCAGTAATAAGCCACACATACACGGGAATGCTTTAATGCAGGATTTGTATTAAATATTATTCACCACATCTACTTTGTAATGAATTGACAATTTAGTTCAATAGTAGTTAAATGAATTGTTAAAAGCTTGATTCATAAGCATAATTTATGAAATATTAGTGGAATATTTAGTTAATGTTTTGTTACATTGAATTTTAAGTTTACCATCACTTCCAAAGCGCAAATGAATAAATAACTATATAGGGACAAATCACACAGATTGAGTTAGCCCCTCCTGAGTAGCGGTCAGGCATATTAACCATTATGCTACGGAGGTCGTCAAGAAATGAAGAAGAAGAAATAATTTATACTCTCTACAATCATTAACTGTAATGTATTATCAAACTTTGGAACGAATGGACGTTTGATTACTAACAAAATAATCTTCTCCTTTCTTTTACTCATACTTCGTATACAAATAATCTTTTCAATATTATTTATGCATTTAGGTAATTGATTAAAACTCTACCTGCTATCGACAGACGCGAGACGAAAACTTTAGTTTAACGCTTTTGCAAAGTTGTGATTGTAATTATTTGTTACTAGCATCAAGTTAGTGCCCGACACACGAGGCGCTCCACTTAGCCCAACTTAACCTGACTTAACTCACCCGACGACAGGTAAGATTAAGTGCGATTTGTAAAGAGGAATTTCATTTTCTTACCTTCTATTTTGAAGTATTATGACGTCCAGACGACATGAAATAATAATAACTTTGTTTGTCTACCCTTTATCCCAGTTCATCTGGGGTCAAGTGTCTTTGTGCATTTTCGCCAGAGGTATGGGGGTCCGTATGTCTAGCTTTTCTTTTTGAATATCTGTTTTTCAACATTAGCCGCATAGGTGAAATGTGGCTGGTGAATAAGAATACAAATAAAAATAATATTGCTCACTAGATTTACATAATTTGTAACAATAAATACTAAAACTAGAGCGTTAAGAATAAGTACAATGTACATACTTGTTTTAGTGTTAGGTTTAAAGATCTTTATTTCTCAATAAGTCAAATACAGTCACTTACTTGTGAATAACTAAACAATATGTAAAAACTATTTTGTGTTTCTAAGAATGACATTATAGTTCTCATTTATTTTTATTTTTTGTTGTTGTTATAATTCTGCTAAATACCTACATCATTGCCCACTAGTATTAGATTCATAGTATTTATTTTCAAAATTGCAAGTAAGATTTTGAAATCTGTATGCGAAAACTTGTTGGTGGTGTTTTGTTACATTAATAAATATATTCAATCACTAGCTGTTCCCCGCGGCTCCGCCACGCGTGGGACTCTGTTATATCGCGCCCAAAAGTAGCCTATGTTTGACCTCAGGTCGTTAACTACATCCCTACCAAATTTCATCACAATCGGTCCAGCAGTTTAGCCGTGAAGAGGTGACAGACAGACAGACAGACTCACATTTATAATATTAGTATGGAAGTATGGATATTCAAACACTGTAAGTTTTCCAAATAAAATAAAATAAAATAATTACGGTGTATTTAATTTATACTTGAACTAGAATGATTCCTGTATTTCAGTTTATCAACCCTCCACCCTGATAGAAAAATTACATTAATATGAAGTTAGCACAAGTTAGTTTTAGTGCCTATAGGCACTAAAACTATTGCACCACTTACAATGAACAAAGCTAAAGATAAAAGAAAGAAAGAATAATGAAAATAAAAAACAAAAATATAGCTATGATCATAATATGATCATATTTCATATCTCACGTTATACAAATGCAAAGCTATATTGCTAATGATGCCTGTCTGGCTGCAAATAGGAGAAATCAGTCGACCGACCCTCACCACCAAAGACAAAAAGTGTCGTAGTTTTTTTTTTTAATTTTAATCAATTATTGTTGTTTCAGCTAAGCTGGATGGAGTGAAGACGTACATGCGGATGCGGCGGGTGCCTACTCACTTGCAAGTCAAGGTGATCAAGTGGTTTGATTACCTCTGGCTCACTCAGAAGTGTTCTGATGAAGAGAAAGCGGTCTCCTGCCTTCCTGATAAACTGAAAGCGGAAATTGCTATCAATGTTCATCTCGATACTTTAAAAAGGTAATAGCAATATTTTTTTTTCTTTTTAGGGTTTCGTACATAAAAACGACAAAACGGAAATCATATAGGAATACTCATATCTCTGTTTGTTAGACTGCAACAGCTGTTTCTTTATCCAGATTCGTTCATTTATTTTGTCATAGAAATGTCGCAAAATTAAAATGGACAAACGTAAATATATTTTATGAAATCGAATAAAAGAATGAATACTAGGAATTCTTTGTAACGTCCTCTTGATTTAAGAAAGATCTGATATTGGCTATATGTGTTTAGATACCTATGAATAAAAATAATATAAATAAAATACGTGCGTGAAAAGAACAATAATGCGTTATACTCACCTGGTCTTTCTTACTTACTTAGGGAGTTTGGTAGTTCTGCCCGTAATGTAATGATACCTCTTACGTCTCATTAGCTTGATTATAATAGTCAGATGAAATATGTAATTCTACTCTTACGTCTTACACTTTCTATGTTCCTCCATCTGTTTCTTCATAACTTTCCAACTTCAATTTTGTCAAAAATATATCACCTTAAGAAGCGTCTTCATTGTCCGGTATTTATAGGCTTAAAACGTCACAATGGCGGTGTCCTCTGTAAAACTTCGTCATAAAATAAAAAGTTTCCTTGAATGTAGTCATGCATGACTCTAATAAAGAGCTAGACTATATTCAAAACATTAAAATAATTGTAGTTTCTCAATAGGTTGCTTCGATTTTCTCACTATTCACATTTGAGAAATATTTAAATTATAGTTTTTAAATCTGCTACTTTTATTGGTTATGTTAATCCGATAAAATATGGAAAATGCGAAATGGTTACATAGCATTACAGCAAAACTATCTCTAAACGTCAACTACTCGTAGACAACACGAGTGTCGAATGTGGAGATTGCAAAGCAACAACAACAGTTTTGCACAATTAAATTACCCTCGCTTCCACGGCTTGCCGATTTCCCGTTTTCATCGAAGCCAAGGATTATATTAGTTGAAAATATTGTTATGTAGTCAGGGAGTGAAGAAAATATAGATTGTGGAGAAAAAAACAGGTTTCAACATAAGCATAGTGAAACCGTATTTATTTAAACTCTTTTTATACATAACACAATATAATATCTACTTAAAATGCTAAGAAAAACCTATATTACTACTCTTTTCGTGTACATTAGTCAAAACCTCAAAACTAGTAAAAGAATACTTTTCTTATCGACCACTTTATAACAACTACAAGAGCCTCATTGCTTTAGTGGTAGACATCTCTTATTACATCCAGGTAACTTACCACTTATGACATCACCGGAATTTGGTAAATTCTCAGTAGGAGACCACATTTTACCATAACGCCTATATACTTATAATATATTACCCTATAGTAAAAGAAAATGTGGCGAAATAAATCTGTTAAGTAGTTTCGTTGCGATACGGTAGTAATGAATCAAATTTACTTTCTGGAACTGGTTTAGTTACAGCAGTTTGGTAAACTTTTCGGACCGTGCGAGCGTTTATTTTTGAACGTTTGTTGCATATACATGCCTACTTTAAGGTAATGTTTCTTTGATAGTAGGTATATGTTGTTGATATAGTTTAATGCCTAAATATTTTTGGGATTGATATTTTTTCTTGCTTGTGTGTTTGAATTATTATGTAGATACGATTATCATATTAACAAAGATGTAATAGCAACCGAATTAGCAAAATTTTTATATTTACTTCATTAAATTGTTCTAGAAAAGTACTGTTGCAACATTACACATTTTTTCATGAAATCGCTTAGGCAATACCATGAAGATTATTATTAATCAAACTTAAAATATATGAGTTTACCTACGTATATATTTTTAAACGTCTAATTTCCGGTTTTTCGTTTAGAGAAACCCTATTCTACATCTGTCTCGTAATAGCGACTTTGGGATAACGAATAAAAACCCTACTATTTCGCTGCTTAAATGCGATAATCTATGCACAAAATGGTATATGAAATAATGCACGCATTGTGAGTAGAAAAGCTCGCTATCGCTCATTAATACATAAGTATTAGTAAATGTTGTAACTTTTACAGCAAGCGTGGCATAGCGAGCATGGAAAACACCCTCTATAATATTTTAAAGAGAAGCGCGGTGCCTAGCTATCAACCTTTTGTGGCCGTTATAATGAGGATGAATAAACGTATTTGACCAACCTTAATATAATGTTGTTTCATTCGCAGCAAGTATAATACAGCAAGTATAAGCTTATGTTCAACTAAGTTAAGTAGTATAGTATAGTAGTTAGTATAGTTAAGTTGACAATAGTATCAAGTTCCAGCGAAGAAAGTTGCAAGGTAATTTCACCCCAATTAGTATGCTTCTTGTCACTAGGAGATCGGTGTCATCAATCATAAAGTTAAGAGTGGTGTACTTTGTTTGGAAAAGAGACATCTTGGCTGGAGTAATAACTGAGAATTCAACTAACACCCGTTCGTAAAGATTATAATTTTTTACAGTTATTCACTAACTACAATTTTAATTGCAACAGTTAAAAGCAGTTTATTTACAGTGTATTATTTATTGTAAAACAATGTTTAAAGACGTCTGAGATACTGCTCTTAGTGTTCTTTAGTGATATTTTGATAAAAGAATTCGAAGAGTTATAGAGCTATGAATTAGTAAGGTACAGAGGTTACTGGCAATTTAGTTTAAATTGATAGACATATACGAACATATACGAAGTTGCAACACTAACGAAAAAACGTTTTTATTTTCATGGGCTGACAGAAACGTATCATTATAAATTGGTATACAATCTTTAACTCTGAATCTTAACAAATACAGATGTTTCGAGGTTGAATCATTGTATAATTCTAATCAAAAGGCTTATTATCAAGTACTTGTTTATATGATGTTCTGCATTAAACGTTAAGTTTAACGATACCGTTACATGGAACAAGTCTTAATAGCAACCTTTTTCTCAACATTCTTTGTACGTTAGATAAAATAAAATTATAAGATGTTAAGCACAGTGATAGTGTGCGCAATACACCCACATTAATGCAGAGCGGCAGTTTCAGCTTAATATCCCGTGTTGTATAATTAAAAAGAGAAACATTCGCTTTTTACGTCCATGAATTATTCAAAAGTGTTCGTTTATACGATCCGTAAATTTTTGTCGCCAAATGGCTCTACCGAGCTTTATGTTTTCCAGCTAAATTCTATACATTCACTTAATTGTGCGTATACTGTGTATAATATTATTGTCAGTGTTTCAGTAAAATAATAATACATTGTTTTAGGGTGGAAATATTTCAAAATACTGAAGCGGGGTTCCTATGTGAGTTGGTGTTGCGACTAC
Organism: Apomyelois bistriatella; assembly: GCA_947044815.1. Lineage (NCBI taxonomy): Eukaryota > Metazoa > Arthropoda > Insecta > Lepidoptera > Pyralidae > Apomyelois > Apomyelois bistriatella. The sequence continues at coordinate 6,958,262 of OX345691.1, forward strand.
GGCCTGTGTTATTTTCACCCGGCGATTACATCTGTAGAAAAGGTAAGTAAATCTTGTTTGAAATTTAATTATTTTTACTTATTAATTATAAAAAGTAGCTAAGGAGTAACATTATTTATTATTGAATTTTACAGTTTTATTTTTACTTGTTGATGAAAAAAAAATAAGTAGCTTAGAATCTCATATAATATGTTTTGTTAAAGGTGAAGTCGGGAAGGAGATGTACATAGTAAATCGAGGGAAACTACAGGTGGTAGGCGACAACGGGAAGACGGTGTTAGCAACACTCAAGGCGGGTTCTTATTTTGGAGAAATTTCCATTCTGAACATGGGCACGGCAGGTAAACAACTTGGTAAATATCGCCTCGGCCCGAGACGCCACGCCATTATTATTCTATATATATTATTTTGTTGAAAAGTTTCGAAAAGCAAACGTTTCGAGGAGACGCTGCAGTCAGGCCGAGGGAGCGGCCACGGCGCTAACAACAGGTTTTGGGACATCAACCCGACAGTACTGCCACTGCTTTGGGTGACCACGTTGTTCAAATTCTTGTAATTTTCTCTCGTAATTCATATAACAACATGGACACCAATTCGCGGTAACACCGCCTGTCAAATAGGGAATGCTTGAAATTTTTAATTAATTCTTTTCTTTATTAACATAATTCGCATTTGATGCTATATAGTTTCTATGGTTTCTGTTCACATTCTTTACAATTTGTTTTATTTTTTGTTGACATTCTCAACAAAGAAGTAGAGCTACACGGTAAGCTGCATTATTCATATTATTTCAATTGGATTTTATTGGCTTTTTATTAGTCCTTATCCAGGATTTGTAGCGTCTAGTGTCATGTGCTCCGATTCGTCTTATGTTCTCCTTGATTGTATTGAAGGCAGTGTCCCCGATCGCTTTGCATCCTCCCCGATTACCTAATTTTTATATTTGGCGTGACCTCTTGGCGCATGTTGCCCCCTAATATTAAGTGTACTCTTTACCTACATGTATTTGAAGTCTTTAATGTTCTGTCAATTGAGTTCCTACGAGTTCTTTTAATTTTCAATACTGGTTACTTATATGCCTCAAGTTTGTAGAAATGCTTAGTTCTTCCAAGAACTTGTAATTTTTCTTACTATTTTCATCTACTTACGCTTTGTCTTTGTAATGAAGCACAAATTGAGAACTCGATAGAAAATGCTTCTTATAGTTACTTATTTTAAAAATATTTATTTTGAATTTCTCAGTGACATGGCTCCAGTTTAAATACTTAAATCCACCCTGCTAAAGTAAAGTCGCTAAAATTGATCTCTCCTAAATCAGCTTAATCTATATCTCCTACTGATCTTGTTACATAATACCTACCATATATGTTACCCTGCCACCGGTGTTTCGGTTTTCCTTATTTGAACTTATGATCTCTACTGGTTGGTATAAGTAATGAAGAAATTTGAAAAAGGAGCGAATTAAAAAATAAAAAAGAGCAGCCAGAACAGATCATGAGCTCATTGGGCCGGACACCGGTTGGCACGGAGTGTGTGTGTGACACGTTGACAGGAAACCGGCGGACAGCATCAGTGCGGTCCGTTGGCTACTCTGACCTGTTCGTGCTGAGCAAGAAGGACATGTGGGACGTCCTGAAAGAGTATCCTGCAGCCAGGGTTCGTCTTGAAGCAATAGCCGTCAAAAGACTTGAGAAATATAAGAAAGCGCCTCTTGAAAAAGGTAAGTGCTCAAATCGGTAAAGTAAGCCAGCTTGTAAGTATATGGTGGGACAGCGAGTCGGCACTTTATTTATTATCATTATCCCGGTTGCATCCCAAGCTGTATACTTCGGGGTATGGTTGCTTATATCTTTTTTATGATCAGTCTGACGTCATCTCTTCTCCCTTCTCGGAGAGCATACAATTCCTAGCAGAATCCAATTTCCTGTCGCTTCTTACGACACCTAGGAAAGAGAAAGATGATAGTAGATATGTTTTTAAAAGCTGGAGACCACACGGCCAAGTGTTGTATTATAAAAAAAACTGTACCTACTTAATATCTTGATTTCAACGGGGTTCATGATAAAAACCTGCATTACACAAATTAAAAAAAAAGAGTTTTAGTTAATAAAGGAGAAAATCAAGGGTTGTATATTTCAGTGGCAATGGGTCGCTGCCAATCGACTCCTGGACTCGTGGAGACGAGCGGGCGCGTGCCCATAGAGGAGATGCAGCTCCCACCAGCACCAATGCTGCCGGTGCACCCCTCACACCCGCCTTCCTACCGGGACCAGCTTTATAGGTATCAAAAGTAAAGATTACCTTTATCTTTAATAAGAATATCATAGATGAGGTATAAAGGTATTGCTTTTTATATAAGTTGTACAATAGTGTAATTTTTATGGACGATATAGTTAATCTCTCTTTTCTCGTTATTTAAATAAGCCTTTAGTGATAAATGACCGGAGCCCGGCGAAAGTGCTGGCTTGACGATGCGCATATAAGTGCAAATGGTTTCACAGTCAAGGATGTAACAGACCATGCGAAGTGCAAAAGAAATAGATCAGTTAAGCAGAATCCGGGCTCTACAGCGAAAAGTTGAGGATGCAAACGTGAAATATGAGAGAGGGAGAAATAAAGTTAAAATGCCTGATACTGATAGAGATCAATCCTTAAAACACAATAACTGGTAAAAAATACAGACTGCTATTCCTGAACTGTCGTGATCATAAAAATATTCGTGTTCTTTTCTTATTCTCTAGTTCGTCAGTAAGCCCTCTTCGTGTAGCATCCCCAGTAGCATCTCTCGCATCAAGCGCCCGCAGCAGTGCAGCAGGCGGCGGCAGCATGGCTGCCGTAAGCATCGCTCCCCGCGTGATGCTTGACTCGCATGACGCGTTGGAGTGCGAAATTAAAAGACTGCGCGAGCGTTTATATACAGTAGAGACTGAAAATGCCGCCATGTCTGCCAAGCTGAGCCAGCAGCAGTGGGAAGTTGATCAGAGGTAAGTCGACACAATGAAATTGAAGCTCATAACAGCGTTCATTAAGCCCACGAATGTTTATCATATTCCTTAAACTAAGTCAGTAAATAACCTTCACCTAAGACCTTCCTAGCAATAGAAGGTTCGAAGTTTCCATTGGATTTAATCTGTGATATTCTACCAGTCTGGTATTGAAAATTAGTTCAGAAATGTTAGGAATTGAAGATTTGTTATTTCTCAGGCTGCAAGAGATCGAGATGCAGATCTGCGGTGGCAGCTCCTTAAGCTCGCAGGAGGAGAACGAGCGAAACCGCGAGAGCATCATTTAACGGCGCGCCTCACCCCCGCCCCCCGCCGCGCACCTCCCCGTGCTACCCTGCGCTGTACTGCGCTGCGCACCCGCCGCCGTCTACTGAACCATCAGCACCCGCGTGCTATTGTACTCTTGTGATGTGTGAACCAATGTACGATCAGACCTGTGTTTTTATGAGAATAAAATATTATTATGGAATATTAATACGAATTAACTTTATCAAATTTATATATACGTAGTATATACGACTCGCTAATATTTGACGAGTGTCGTGGAGTGAGATTTTGCCGAGACAATATTACCTTAAATTTAAATCGTTTAGATACATCGAGGAGTGTGATGTGGAGTGAGTGTGAGCGCGGCGGCGACAGTCGACGTCCGCTCAGCGTTCAGTTGGCGCCCTAAGGGCCGTTTATTTCTTAGCGGCTGTATGTTGTGCATACCTCGTGTCTATGTTAACGATGTTTATTTTGTAAATTAGACAAGTTTGCGCGGGATTCGAGCTCAACTTTATTTAATGTAATAGAGTTTACCTGTTTTGCAAATGTTTCCTGTTACAGAACAGCGAAACCTTCCCCCTTGACTTCTCAAGTTTGTGTACAAAAGTTATCCTATATCACTCACTATCTGGAACTATGTGCCAAGTATGTGGTAAAATGAATGTGTTATTTAAATAAGATTTTTATGTTAACTCACGAATAGAAACGTGGATATATCCTTATCCATAAAATTTGAGCTTTAATTATAATAAATCCCGGAAGACTTGATCACATTTTGATAATAAATTTAATTATCGTTCTTTTGTTACTACATTATAAAACAGTTTAGGAATAGTACTTTCTTCGTCAATAAATTTGGTATATTATAATCTATTGTATATTCGTGAAATCCGAAGCAGTTTTGCCCGAATAAAATAAATCGACCATAGTATGTTGTAATTTGTTATATGAAATGAATTACCTATGTAATAAGAGTAGCTTAAAACTGCAAGTCAGTTTTGGTAATTTAAAATCACTACTGCCAAATAAGATTTAAGTAAGTAATACAAAATGTTTTAATGTAAGAATACCCAAGTAACTAAACAATGTTTTGTACTTTACATCCTTTCCTAACGTTTATTTACGAGTTGCGTAACACTTATATGTCTACATAAGTGAATTTTATTGTTAAAGCTTGGAATCTAATTTCATTAGCCCTCGTTTCGTGCTCAACGATTATTTAAGACAAAGTCAAAAGTACCAAAACGTTAGAACAAGAGTAAGATTAACTCAGCGTTAAGGAAAATGTAAATACTTATTCTAATATCTATGATACATGTTTATAAGCTGTTTTCATGATACGACGTTGTGTTAGGTCACGAGCTACCTGGAAGGTTGCAATAGCATACATATAATAGTAACTTTTGGTTTTAAGACTATAAAGTGATTTTTCTTTTTATAAAAATATATTTTGCACGATATAGAGTATTGATTTGGATCGCTGTAAGTTTATTACTTTAGTAAAAATCAATTTTATATCCATTATTTCAAAACATTAACACTTGCAACTAAGTAAAGATATTTTGTATTCAATAAATTTTTAATATTTACCTATAAATCAGTTAAAAAATATGTTATTTTTTATTTATTCATTTATTTCAGGCAACAAAATTTACATTATTGGCCCATACCTTAAAGTCTAACATACATATAAAAAAAACAATTCCGAACTAATACACGTTATAATGTCAGCGACGTGTAGCGCAGATATATATTATAATTGTCGCGTTTTTGTTAACATCCAATTTCAAGGAATTCAATTTCTTTTCCATTCATTTTAAAATCAATAGTTGACGTCACGACAGAGCATCAGATTCTTTGCAATGATGCGACATTATTATACCTGAGCTCGTATAATTTTCCATACTTTTGCATGGCAATATATTACTTGTTCTGTCGTTCTGTCATTTGCTTCAAAAACCTACCTTGTTGCAACACACTCAAATCGATACTCTATTTCGGCACCACAGGTTGGCAAGTAAAGAATGTAAAGCAGTAATGATAAAGTTCCATAGTAAATAATTCCGTTCCTCTAAGAATCAGTTTGCATACTTCATCTCCTAACGCCCGAAATAATAGATAGGCGATAAAATTTTTAACTGTAAATAAAATATTTATTTATTGTTATATATTCCATAAATTTTTCTTCTTACATATTTCTCGATTATAAAATGGTAAGAGAGATGCATTATGCAATTATATTAACGAAACGCAAGTGCTTTTTATCATACTATATATAAGCATATGCAGAAAATATGTAAGGCGGGCGATGAGCGAAGAAGGACCGATTCATCATTTTAATTTTTGGTCACTATCTAATATACTGTATCTTATGTTATTTTCTGGACTAAAATGTTACAAAAGACATGAAAACTATTGAAAATAAATGTTTCATAACTTGAATACAATACTACATACTAAAATGTGTTATTGATCCTTTCACAATGGGCTAAAAATACAGTTCCATTCAAATTGTATTAATTATAGCGCTGGATTACATTAGGTATTCATCCAATTTCAATTTATAACACCGAGAACAATTTATACCGGCGCTAATGGCTCCAATGCTAGCATTCGCATACTGACCTAGCACCTTTTAGCATGACTGGATTAAACCACATTGAGGGGCCTTAAACAACGTAATTATTAACTCTTGGTTTCTTAAAAAAGAGCAACAATACAATTCCAAAAGATATACATTTATCATCACTTATTTATAAACTCGATTTTTAGACTGATTTAAGTTTTAACATTACTAATTAATAGCTTTCAAATCAAAAATATTTACTTACAATATATTTTTGTAACGATGGTTACTTTTTGACTTGGAAAGCTGTGTTAAAAAAAACCTTTGTTTACAATTCCTTCAGATATTGTCAGCTACGTTTAAGCATAAAACTCAGCTCATTTGGATTAAATTAAACAATACGACCAAATTCTCAAAATCATTCAGATTTTTGTTAACTGTTGTTGAGAGGCCATTAAGAAGTCCTCAAATGTGTGTCTGTTCTCTGTGTCAGATGTTATTTTAATCTGTAGGCCCACAGATCTACCTTTTATCGCCCCACCCGCCTGGACATAAGAACAACTACTAAGTATTATTCCTTTTATATAATTGAACATATTAATTTAACACATGAAGCAAACGTTTCAACAAATGATGAGGTAGGATCGTGGTTCGATAGTGTCATTAACCGGCTTGTGCATCTTAAATTGGAAATTAAATTATGTATCGCACACGATTCATTTTATTGTTAATAAAAAGATTATGATAATACGAACACTGACTTTTATTTCTATGCTTTTGAATCCAGTATGAATAAGTTAAATCAAAACAACACCATAATAAATTTTGTTCAATAGGAAAACTCAACTTTATTTACAAGACAATTACAATAACTTAAAAAAATAAATCTAAAGACTTAAATAATACTAAATAGAAATAAAAGAAAAACAAAAATACTTACCTAATATCATAGAAAAGTCATGTGGCAATGTTCCGAAGATGCTGGCAGCATTTCCTCGTTGGATTGCCAAACTTATTCGTTGGCCGAGGAAAGCGCCAGCTCTTCGGTCTCCCGTCGCATCAATAAGCCTCTTCGAAATATCTTTGAAGAGGCCCATTGCTGCGGGGCCCCACGGACCCAGAGTCTCGACACCGAATAGCATTAAAATGTATTATATATATATATATATATATATATATATAGGCCGCTTCTGCGGCCGCTGCTGCCTTAACACAGGTTCCTTGGAGATAAGAAGGAGCTAGTGTGTCCACACATGTGGCATCCCACACCAGCACCCTGCCCATACTAAAATTATATCAACTAAATTTCTTAGTAAATACCAAATTAAAAGAAAATAACATTAAGTTTAAGTTGATAATAACACGAAACTAAAACCAAATTCATTCAAAAAATGGGGATTTTCAAGCAACACAAGAACATTCTTAGTAAAAATAAATCCGACACAACATCTGACCCAGTAAGGTTTGAAATGAGGTGTAGGTAAATGAAGGCTGCTCCCATAGTGCGGAACCCGTTAAATAGTAAAAGAAACACTCAGAGTGGTTCCCTACTTTGTGAGGTTACCGGGATTTCCACTCGTTTAATATTTGAGTATGCTCTAACGCGCAATGTGCTGCCGACCGGTCTGCGAATTTTTATATTTTTCTCTTTTCTTTATAACGCTATGAATTTACTATCTTTGTCTATTGATGATTTTTTTGAGTGGATAATTTGAAATTCTATGTTTTCCGTTCGTTACTCGTTCACGCCTTGACGGCTGATAATAATTATTTGGTACTTAATTGTATGTGTACTCCACAGGTGTACTCATAAGGTGACACGAGTAACAAAATACTTTTTCCAAATTTAAATAAATTGAAAATGGCAAACACTTTGAAAATGTATTTTTAAAATTTTTACTATAGAAGCCAATAGGAAACAATATATGTAAGTTTTATATGTAGATCTTAGAAGATAAAAAAATGTGAACGTCGCGCATCGTATCCAATTCGTAGCAACTGCTACGAAAGTCGTAGGGATTCGTAGTTTTCGTAGACGATCTATGCCCGATGCTACAATTTTTAGATAGTTCGTTACAACTCACATTTTATTATTTTTAATTAGATAACTAGTTAAAAATAAGAAACCTTTCTATATTTGGGAAGTTCTACACAACTAAGTTAATGGGATGTAAAATTTATTCTCTTAATTACACGGTGATAATAATGGCAAATTACTAATTATATTGGGAACATGTGTCTCGCCATGCCTCCTCTCCGGGACTTATTTGAAGAGGTAAATCTAAAATGTGCTGGCTTGACATCCGGGCACAGGATATGCGTGGACTCAATGGACAAAGGAGAAATATAAAATTTACGATTAGTTATTACAATTTTAATAAATAGAATACCTTAACTAAAAATTTACGCCACAAAACAAAATAATTCACATCCTTAACTATAGAGGTAGTAATGAAAGATCGCTTCTACAGCTTCCTTGATCCAGCATCGTTTGTCTGAATTGCTTCCAGGCGGGTGCACTCGAATCCGCGATGCAGCGCGGCTCAGCCCACACGTCTGCATGTTACCTGCTTTTTGCATTAAGCGTGAGAGTTGGCGATATTCGCGGGGAATGTAAGCTTAGTAGAAAATTTAATTATTTAAGTTTATTCTAGCTGACGTGGCTTTTCTGTTTGAATGTACTTTAGGCCAGCGTAGGCATTGAGTAAATAAAAAAATAGAGCAGATGAAATATACCTGTTCCATTAAGTAAAATAAGCTTTAGTCTTCGAGCAATACAACTTCCGTTCCGGTACGGATGCCGTATTGCTCGTAGGCTATAGTGCATTACGGACAGTTTTTTAGTTATTCTCTAAAGGCGATTTGAAGTGTCTATTGAAATACTGCATACTCAAATTTTATTAGTTTAATTTTTGTAGTCACCATGGACATCTGTTTCTTTCTTTGCTTTTTTTTCTTTTTAGTCCCTGATGCCACCTGGTCGTCGTTAAAAAACCATGTCAAGACCCAGAAGCGGTTTTGGAATATTCTGACACTAGGGAATGCAGTAACCCATTTCATAACATAATAACCCCGTCAAGACATTTCCCCTTCAGCAAGCACGCTGTCCAATATAACTAAACTTATAAATATTTGGTAATTCTAATATAGCTAGATATACAGAAACTTTTCCTTTAATTAATGTTGAAACAAATATGGTTGATGAATGCCAAATTGGGGAAATGTCAGCGATCAGGGCACCTATTAGCTGCCTTGATTTTGTGTGAGGAAAAACGTGTGACGACAAAAAATGCTTTGGTCCCGAAGCGAACCCTAATGAAACCTTTGGTCATTGGAGGCTGCCGGTCAGCTCGGATAATTGAATTTTTATGAATCACAGAGAACATTTTACGATAGAACTCGTCTTTCAAGAGAAAATTGAGTATTTTTACAGACGTGTTTTGGTAAACCTAATGTTTGGATTTTTTTCAAATACTTGGCTATTGACTCTAGCTAATGTAATGGTTATTGTTCTATAGTACTAATATTTTTATTTATTTCCTTAATCTTCTGCATCATATATACTTTTTATTGTACTATTAACATGGTTTGAATTTGTATAAGATGTATTTGTAATACATCTTATACAAATTCAAACCATGTGTAAGTTTGATATCACCAGAAATGGGTACTTAATTAATGTTTTTTGTCAAATCCTACCGTTTCTACATTTTAATAAAGAAAACTTGAAGATTGTCAAGCATTTCGATCACATCTATCAAAAATTAAATTAATAAAATTAGGAAGCGAAAAAAATTAAAACTTGTTGAGATTGTATAAAAAGTAATTTTACATAAATAAAACCAAAGAGAGGGCACGCTCTAAATACAATCAAAAAGTTTTTTACGAATCTGACAGCATTATTGGATAAACGATAAAAAGTCCGTTACGCCCTAGGCCGAGGGTCAACCTTCGCGAAGCACCCAAGTTTGCACGATACAATCACTTGACTACCAAATGTAATTACATTTCGATCTAGTTTTATCTAAGTTTTTGAAGAAAAGGTAGTTCAAGTTGAAACTTATTCGATAAAAACCTATTGTTTTAGAAAGTTTATGTGTTTATCTGTAACTAATCAGTACAGCCTGCTGTATTACTAACAATTTGTGATATTATTTTTGAAGCGGAAAATTCTTTATGCGCTTCAAGCTTTATTGGACGTAGATAACAATTAATTGCTATTATCTCGTTTACTGTCCGCGAAAGTGTTGATACGTATATATCTTGTAATTATACTGATGTCAAGCCTTTTAAAATGCTAAATTAACATTTTTATTAACTTGAATCACAAGAATAATACCACTTCACTATTTTTTTAATTATATTGCACTTATAAATTTAGAAAGATGACAAAATTTCAGATATGAGCTTTATCTGAGTGCGCCCACAAAAATCTTCTGCACCATCAACAATATTTATCTCTTCTTATTAGAGAAACAATTCTTTAATCATGGTAGGTATTTTATTCATCAGTCAATTTTGGCAATGTTTGAACATTTCTAAATCTACGCATTTAACTGTATCTCGCAGTGACTTGCCGTTATTTATTACACACACGACGTTTATAATTGGAAGCGATATATTTTGCGAATACGGTCTGGTAGATCTCTTGTTCATATTTTATTTGTGTGATACGGATAAACCGTGATTTGAGTATAAATTAGTATTTTAATATATAAACAAAATAACTATTTATTTATAAAACACTTAAGTTAAAACTCATTATTGTAACATAGAAGATGTACATGTTATTGTCAAAGTCCTCCTAAATATGTCCTATGACGAAACAGAAGAACTACTAATAGTTTTAAAATAATCTACTTATGGCTTTTATTTATAACTATACTATAACTGATATTTTATGTATTAATTAGTTTTGTACAAGTAGGTATAATTATTATTAGTAGGTATTTAATAACTTAATTTTTTTCTTTAATTGTTTACTGAATTTATTTTTTCCTTTTACTGTCTAAAACACAGGATAATTTTTTATCCTAGCTCAGACACCCTTATTTTTATTGACATTTATTTAATAGCTCTTTTGTGAAAACTTTTTTGTTTAAGTAATTTGAATAAAGATTTTATTATTTTATTATTAAAGATATAATATTAAATAGTCGGTTATATTGCTCTTTTCTGGAAATCAGTATTAAACCATCTCTAATATCTATTATAAAAGTGTAAGTTAAAATAAATGGGTGTTAGCTATTCTATTACACTAGTACGGCTATACGAATTTGAATGATAAAATATTTTTTTTAAATAACTGTTTTATAGACTTAGTTCGTTTCCAATAATTATGTTAATTTAATTGGCATTGTTAGCCAATAGAAGGTAGGGTAGGTGCCTTTATAATATGCACGCACATAAACCAATTTAGGAAGCGATTGAAACTTAGGTGGCCGACAAAATAACATGTTGTTATAAGTTTCTCTAGCTTCGAAAGGCATGTTTTGCCATCTTCGGCCCAACTCTCGTTTCTATACCTTTAGGTAGTTTGAAAATTCTTACACCAGGATAAGCCACTAACACACATACACGAGGAACGGTTGCAGTGATTATAAATATGGGTCAGACACGTATGTGTGTTCTGACGTCATAGCTTGGCGCTTTATTTTTAGCACAAACCAGTATCTTGCATTACTCGCCTAGAGCCACCCGGGTCGTCTACGTGAGTAATGGTCAAAAGCCTTGTCATAAGCTATTTAGAGAGTATATCATATAAAGAGCTTTAAGAAAATTCAATAGGTATATATATTATTTTCTCTGGTAAAATAAAATAATACCTTACAAAACCCTTGATTGCACATAGATAACATTAAACAGGTTACAATATATTTTAAATAAAAGCGCAAATGGAATAATCTTATTAATCAATTATCTTATTTATCTTAATTATCTTTTTAATCAAAACCATTCCGAAACAGCGAGGTCCCTATAGTTCAGTCAATATATTGGCCTATGAGCAGCTTTAAACTTTTGTTCGTCATAATAAAAAAGATAATATAAACTTATTCGTTTTTAAAATAAGCTGATAACATAATTCTGAGAAAAAAGATAACAAAGTAAATGTATCTACCTATATAGTTAATATTATTGCTTTACACGTAACATATGTCTGGAGAGTCTGAAGTGTTGGCACGTGAAACTAGGTTTTATTACCGACACCTAAAATAAGCAAAACAATTTGCATAAGAAAATGCAGACACGAGCTAAGAAATATTTTAAGCAGCGTTTGCCAGAAAAGTGCGGAGTCTCGCGAAATTCGTGCCATCCGCGGTTTGCTGATAATATTCATTAAAAAAGCAATATCATTTTTATACGGATAAGATCATATGGTATGTATGTAATTTATTATTCGTTTCGGAGCATCCATGTATTGGGTGTGTTATACTTAACATGATTACATGACATGTTTAAAATAAATGAAATAACATAAATGAAATGAACGTCGTTTCGTATCAAGAAATAAAGGAACTTGCTAAAGATAGACAAAAATGGAAGGAACTCCACCGAAAAAAGCCTAGCTCTTAAATTTATGATGATGATGAAATGGCTTATGCGCAAGAAGTTATTGAACCCTATATAGGTACGTAATAATATAATATACAATCACATATTAAGGAACTTTAAAAATGTAGAAGTGGTGTAGAACACAGAAACATTAAACTTCGACCAATCGAGCTTCTTATATATAATAATCAAATTGCCGCAATTGAGCAAATATGCTCCGACGGCCGATGCAACTAATATCCGCAATCAAACTATTAATTATAAATTGAAATCGTTGCACATTTTGATTACTTACATACATGAGAATACCAAGAAAGTGCAATGTAAAACGAGATAATTAATAAAAGTTAGACACCTTGAGAAAACCGACAAAAAGACAAAGAAGTAGTTAGTAGTTCAAAGCTGTACTTTTTACTGAAGTAGTCTAGTCTATAAGATTTAAAAGGTGTTAATTCAACATACTGTGATTAAAATTATGTGACTTAGCTCATTCGATCCGGAATAATGTCTAGATCATTGTGTAAAAAAATGGAATTAGTCCATAATAAATTTCAAAAGTTATAAACAATTAAACACCTTCAAAAAATAGTGTTTGTTTTTTTGCATATTGTTCGTAAATTATAAATATTTTCGAAATTTGAAAAAAGATTCTTAAAGAGGAGGAAATTTAGTAAAAAAAAGTTCCAACTCCCGAAACTGTACCTCCATTATTTATAATTTTAATTTAACGCTGAAAATAGCCCTCCGCGCGCAATTGTTAGTTTGCGCGCGCGGCCTCGAAAGCGAGTACGTCACTTAAAAAAATTTTTTTTAAATACTTAAAGTTGATTAAAAAATCTGAAAAAATTACAACACAATCTAAACACTTTAAAGAATTAATTCTCGTTGAAATTTTTCATAAAAACAAATTTTCTAATATGCTAGACGATTGTTAATTAACAAAATTTTTACAAACTTTCTTCATCGTTCCAATTTAATAAATGTTTAAATAATTACCGTAAAATTATTTCGCTTCGTGGAGCTCTTCTTATATACATACAAAACAAGATTGCGTCATCAAAGTTTTAAAAATATAAATACTTCGTTTATAATAATTTTTTAAGTTAACAAAAAAAGAAAAAATACAATAATGTTGTAAAGAAAATTTTTTTCTTTATTTATTATTATATTTTCGTTTTTATGTCAATAAAAAACAATTATTAATTAATAAAAAAATTTTTTTACTCCATTTGTTTATAAAATTTTTATAAACAAATTGACTATTTTCATATTTTTGGAAAATTTTTTTTTGTTATTTTATAGAGAACTGTCAATTATGATTTTTACAAAAAAAAATTTTTCTTAATAATTATTTTCTATTGTTTATAATCGTTTTTTTTAAATATCGGATGTTTAAATTATAAGTTAAGAAATTTTTTTTTTCTAAAAATCATAATTGACTTTTCTCCACAAAATAACAAAAAAATTTTTTTTTTTCATTAACAATTGCATTGTTTATTAACTTTACAATTTGTTATAAACAATTTTTCAACTTTGTTTTATTTTTTTCCTGAACGTAATAATAATTACAAAAATGTCCTCATGCATAAAAATACCAAAAAAATTTTATTCTATTTTTTATGTAATTTTGAAAATATACGTGCTACAAAAATTGCAACAGCTGATCCATTTGTTGACTTTAAAGCTAATATAACTTTTAAACTATTAAAGATACGTCAATTAACATTCAGGTCATTTTTGTAGACGATGAAATTATCTTTCAGATGATGTCAGTCATATATTTTTTATCTATTATTTATTTATTGTTTTGGGCACTTGTTTATAAAAATTGAAGATTTTTTCGGATTTTTCGAACTTTTGCGGCTTCTAACTCTGTAAATAATGCAAATTCGGTTATTGATCTTCAAGGCAATTTTGTTAAGCTATAATTTATGTTACAATTGAAGTCGTTTATTTATTTTACACTTGATTTTTTCATCAATTATTACTATCTTTCGTTAAATTTTGGAAATTATGGTCATTTCTAGATGATTTACTTACTACTCTCCAGCTGTATTTCAGTTTGTAATATAAACAATGATTTTAATTGTCAGATCAACCTAAAAATATTATTCAAACCTCTAAACCTATAATTTTTAAGTACATTTCTTGCATGTTTTTCAGACAAAAAATCATTGTTTATATTACAAACTCTCTCTACAACATTATTGTATTTTTTCTTTTTTTGTTAACTTAAAAAATTATTATAAACGAAGTATTTATATTTTTAAAACTTTGATGACGCAATCTTGTTTTGTATGTATATAAGAAGAGCTCCACGAAGCGAAATAATTTTACGGTAATTATTTAAACATTTATTAAATTTAGAACGATGAAGAAAGTTTGTAAAAATTTTGTTAATTAACAATCGTCTAGCATATTAGAAAATTTGTTTTTATGAAAAATTTCAACGAGAATTAATTCTTTAAAGTGTTTAGATTGTGTTGTAATTTTTTTAGATTTTTCAATCAACTAAGTATTTAAAAAAATTTTTTTTAAGTGACGTACTCGCTTTCGAGGCCGCGCGCGCAACCTAACAATTGCGCGCGGAGGGCTATTTTCAGCGTTAAATTAAAATTATAAATAATGGAGGTACAGTTTCGGGAGTTGGAACTTTTTTTTACTAAATTTCCTCCTCTTTAAGAATCTTTTTTCAAATTTCGAAAATATTTATAATTTACGAACAATAAGCAAAAAAACAAACACTATTTTTTGAAGGTGTTTAATTGTTTATAACTTTTGAAATTTATTATGGACTAATTCCATTTTTTTACACAATGATCTAGACATTATTCCGGATCGAATGAGCTAAGTCACATAATTTTAATCACAGTATGTTGAATTAACACCTTTTAAATCTTATAGACTAGACTAAAGGTGTAAAGTTTAATTTAATAACCTTCCAAATTAATTTTCAAAATTATTTATTGTGGTTATAGTAGGCGTTCTATTTTATAAAATTAAAATGGGTAAATTATATTTAAACCCTTGGATCTTTACAAATCTTTTTCGCATCCTATCAACCATCTCGTCAAGTAGGTTCGTCTGTGACTTGTTTACACAATATCCCTCGTTTTCAAGAGGTCTAAAACATATAAGTTCTCAGTATGTTTTTCTGTTGTAGCAAGTCATTGTCTTATCATGTGGGTTACAGTCATACACCATACACCCTGGTGACAGAGTTCTTCGGCACCGCCTTCCGGCCTCTAACGTGGTTCCTTTAGCGACTACCATCTTCGACTTGTCTGTATTAACAGACAATAAGGTGATTAAATCCTGCAATGTCCTAGCCAATCAAGAAACAACTAAACAAAGAATGCTTCCCATGGGAATCGAATCCACGACCTCCGAGTTTACGGTCCTATTGGACCACGGAAGCAGTCGTAGCAAGTGGTAAGCTATAATAGATATTAAATAGAAATCTAGAGACTATGTTTAGACCTACTCCTACCGCCTACATAGGGGGTACCAACATGCAGATGTGACAGACTCAATAATGATAAAATTAATTCTCTTCTAAAATCTAAAAAATAAATCTCCGTTCAAATAATCACGTACTACATGGTATTTATCTACGTTAAATGCTGAATATTTGCCATTGAATCCTCCAGTACTCAACAGACCGTGCGTTTTTAATTGCTCTAGCAAAGTTTTGTCACAAATTGATCCAAATATAAATTTTTAATATTTTAATTTATACGATAAGTGCACGTAATATTTCATCATGTTATACTATCTAAAAACAGATTTTGAGCTGTACAACAAAACCTTCATGCTCTCAACACCACTTGAATCAATTTTTTTTAAGTTTTAAATTTGTTGATATGTTTTTTTTTATTCTTAAACTAACTTAACTCTCATTCATAACTCTCAAATCAAATATTTATCTGTTTTATGCCAAATTTTTTCGACAGCCTGCATCTTTGTGGTAGGTAGGTGATTAAATTAGTAATATCTATGGTTATTTTGACTTGAAAGTACGTTATTGATTACTTACTCTGATTTTGAAAACCCAATTTGGTTGTAATAAGTTGTGTTTTTATATACACGTAATTACAAATTAAGTAATAAAACCCAAAAAAATAAAATTAATTGTAAAAAAAAAAACAGCGATTTAAATTCAATGAATTTATCAAGAAATTAATCCTTACCATTTTAGAATTCATTGTTATTTTATAAACCGAATTCTTAGATAGTCGATAAATTCTTTATTTATCTGTTCATTTCGTTTTATTGGGTTCCACAAATAGGTATCCATTGAAGCCAATGAAGGGTAATTTCCCCGGCCGCTGTTAAATTTTAATCCCTTTGTTAGTTAGAGATCTGCAGTGCTGAAATTGTTATCGATCCTCCATTACCTCTCCGGTTGTCGATTGATTCGTCGTAAATAAATAATACTTCGCATTTGTGTTGTGGTTTCCGAAGGTGAATTCTATCAGTAACAGCATTCAACGATTTATCAGATACTCAGTCTGAAAATTGAGATAACATTGCAGAAAAATCTTCATCCAGGCAGCTTCTAATCGATTATATAAAAATGTTTGGTAAGGCTTATATCTAGTACGCTTCTTGTAACTAAAATGATGACGCATACTATATTCGTTAGTAGCAAAAATAATTTATTTTTAGTATTATATATTAACACAAATTAAGGTATAAATGTCAAATTACTACTCATACCTAAACTCATTCCCATAACATTGAATTTTTAATTGGGTCAGTTCTCGATTCCAAGCATGAAAATACACTTAATTTAGGAGTTTCAGCCTATATCTTGTTTTATGCCTCTCGCACCCTCCCTTTAATGTCATTCGCTTGGAGAAGTGGCACTGAATTATATCCGTGACGTTTTATATAAACCAGTGGTGTTCAACTCGAGGTTTTTAAATAGAACTTATAATGATCCGTGGTAGAGTTGATACATCAAATACATAGAATACCTTATTTGTTTCTACAGTCTTACTCACTCTTTGAGCAAATACGCTGCTAACTATTAAAAATCATAAATTAAAACAATCAGTATTGAGACATTTTAAAGAAATGCTTATTATATAATGTTTGATTGAATATTGGGAAAACCACCAAATACAAGGCACGACTGGCTGTTCACCTGAACGAACTGGCCCTAAAACTTCTAGCTAACAACCCAGCAAAAGTACTGAAAAGATCTAACATCCTGGAGCTGGGCGAGAGTTTTGTACCCAGCTGAAATGTAGAGACTTTGTCATTGGACAGGGTTCTTTCCACACCCATTTCCTACAACACAACATTGCTCATAGTACAAATACTGATTGTAAATAGCCAATATGGAAAAATAAAATATAATGTTTGTGTAGTTGACCTGTTTTCTTTTTTGATTAGTGAAGCATAAACTCGATTTATTTGCAAAATTATAATTTTCTTAGCAGTAATTTATGAGAATGATTGCAAATATAGCTTTATATTTAACAATACTGTGTTGAACGTTTGAAATCACTGGTATGAACCTATCGAAAGTACGATTTGGTTAGGAATGTCATTCTCAGCCTCATTAGTGACAGAGAGAACCGAGCGCACAACAAATGATCGCCATTTGTAACGGCTACACCACAATCCACCATGTTTATTACCTTGTGCCGTTCCCAGGGAATTATTATTCGAGTATGACATTTTTAAACAGGATTCCTTTGTTTTTCATTTACCAACTTTTATAACAAAAGGCAGTTTTCAATTTTTTATATTTTTTTAAGTAAGTAATCATCATTATATCAGTTTAATTATTGACCTCCTGGGCAATCATTAGTTCGCCATGAGGGCCGCAGATGTCAACCTCCTATAGAAATGCTAGCGTTGAAGAAATCCACTTCCACCGGACACGTACTTAAGTACAATGAAATAAATATATCATTTATACATTATACGCTTTTGACAACATCCACGAAAGAGATGAGATACTTTTGAATACACACGGTATCCAAAAGTTTTACAACGTCAAAGTTATCGAATATCCAATAAATAAACTCCCCTGATAGTGTAAAGTGTACTTATATTATGTATTGAAAGAATTATCAGGATTCATCGATTTATTGAGAAGTAATTATAACAACAAATATCAGAAGAAAAATATATAGAAAAACCCTGTTCGAAAATACCGAGGACAGATACGGCTTAATGCTCTCCATAATTTCAAATCAATTGAGGGCTAAATGAGCCGATGAGTCTAAATTACATCGCTATAGCTTCAGTGGTAAATACTTTACCCTGCCGCCGCCGCTCAAGCGTCTCCCAAAATACTTTAAGCTGTATTCCACATTTATCTTGCAAATCGCTGAATTACTAAATGCCAGTAGCACTTCTACCGATTACCGCTAAATATCCTCTCGATGTCTTTTAGGGTGCAAGAAACAAAGTAACACTAAGATATTTTTTTATGGGCACTTACCAAGGTATTATTATATTTTATTTTAATTAGCGACCCGCCCCGGCTCCGCATCAAAATCCGTTGCGTAGTTTTAAAGATATACATAGGGATATAGGTACAGAGAAAGCGACTTTGTTTTATACTATGTAGTGATAGTAATATGTAAACATATATCTGAAAGAACATGTGGCCTACTTGATGGATGGCATTTACCGCTGAGTATGTAACCAAAACACTAATTTATTAAGAATCAACCCTACCTTCTACTAAAATCGGACTTTAAATGACTGAACAGATCTTGCAGCTCAGGACGCCAAACATTTAGAGCTATTGCAATTCAGTTGTTGCCAGTGATTTTTTATAGCATCGACGCGCCTAGCCATCTATTTTTTAGAACTTATGTATAGTTATGTATACCTACGTATGTGTAGTAGCTCTGTTTCCAGTTTAGTCACTACAATATTTTTTGCTAACTCACGCTATTAAAGCATATGGTACAAAAGTATTTATTTTATAAGCAAAAACAGTGCACGCAAACAGTAAATATTTCAAGCACACACGTGCGGATCCGAGCTAATGGGTGCGAATAAAATCCTGACTGTTACTTTATTTGTTCGCGCGCTGGCAACACCTGCCCCTGCCCCGGGCACCTTCGGTTAACGTCATTGCTATTTATATGTAACTATTTCCAGGCCGCCTGTCTACACGAGAATATCGACCTATTTTCAAAATGAAAGCCTCTACACAGCTTTCATCGATATTTTATTTTCTATTCGATTCGATCGGTGCTAAATCCTCATCATAATACCCGCTTTTTTCATGTCAATCACGTTTGCCTAAACACTATAGTAAGTTCTGTCATGTTGTTTCTTAGGGGCACCGTTAGTAGGTGTGAACTCGGGTTACAATGTATAACAGCAAAATTAAACTATTTAATTAAACGAAAACAAAAGGTAATACTCGGATTTGAGTACACCTATCTAGCTAGTCTTTTGTATAGGTGGGTGCAAACTGCATTGTAGAAGTGATTGGATAGGGAAGCAGATTGCTTGGCGCTGCGCTGACGTAGCAATCGGCCCCAGAATCTAATGGTATTCTGCACTTTTCTCAATAAACCGGTTCGCTGGAAAGCGATGAGTTTTCAATACCGGTGAAATTAACTTCTAGAAAGTATTAATGTAGGATGTATAGAGGTACTTTATATTATAATGATATATATTATAATAAACATACAGATAAATTACTTACAAACCTCTAAGTAATTTCTCTTTATTGTCTCTTTTATTCTCCACCATTAGAATTACATTGTACCAAAACACTTCCTTAAAATCTATTTCAGAAGCTACAAACTTTTCATTTTGAGATACAATATAAATAAAATAGGTAAGTAAATAAAGGATAGGTATTTTATTTATCTTGTATTGCCTTATTCGTAGGTAATGCCTTTGTAATTGTAGTATTACGTATATTAAATGTTAAAATTTTATTTAACTTTTTTGTATAAATAATGATTTATTCAAGAGAAAACCTGAAAATGAGTGATTTGATTATTTTATATTATATAACAACACTTTTTTGACTTTTTGTAATTATTGACTTTAACCATGTAAGTAAGTTATTCGATTTCTGTTTTATATAAGTTCAGCAGGCAAAACGTTTTGGGGAATAACGCTGTATCTTATTAAAATTAAATAAATAATTTCTCTGTCAATAAAAAAATATGTATTAATTGGATAATATTGTCTAAAACAAATGGACTGCAAGTATAACACCCGTCATACTCATGACGGTGAGGCCTTATCGCCCGTGCGAGGTAACCCGCAGTGCGGCGGTTCCAACCCGCCCTCCATTGATGTCCATTATTGTACACTCCTACCCGGAATTCAGGTCTATTTACAGAATCCCGGATGTATCTTCTCATATTGATGTGGGTAGGTATCTTTGTTGTAACTGACTTTAAGCCAGATTTCTGAAAAATATTTGCTTTTAAATTGTTATATATAAAATAAAAATTAATCAATTCAAAAGTAAGACGATTACTTTTTATATTAGTAACATATATCACTGTTACTAGTACACAGATTGGTAACAGTTGACTTTAAAGTAACATTTAGTCTCACTTTACATAGGTCATCGAACTATTATTTCGTTGGTTGGAAAATCGAGCCTTACGCCTGTTGATTGCCGGACTGTTATTGAAGTAGTTTTTTATGAGCTCATTATTTCAAAAGCATCTATTTCCAATAGAATAGGTACGTTTTGAATATTAAACTAGCTTTGTTCTGTGTCTCAGTTGAAAACACTTAGACGGTGCGCCCTAGGTAAATCCGAAGCTCGAGGACTGCTCGTTAGAGTCTGGAAGCTGTGTTCTCTATGACACTACGTTCTTAGGTTCCTTTTCTATTTATATAACTTTATTGTACCGCAAGTAAAAATATTTAATGCTAAAAGCATTCTATCCCAGTCAACCATTAGGCAAAACAGAAGTTTATTGCGGTGCAAGTTAGTTCTTTTCTTTATGATAAGTATCTTGTTATCTTAGAATTACATAAAAACAAAGAAGTTGTAACTAAAATTAAAGGTAATACCTATATATTTACACAATTTTAAACTACACTCACACTTAGATTGCTATATGTACATGAGTAGACATTTTCTTATCAATGAGATACAACTTTGATTAGAAAAAGTACCTAAACAAAAAATATGGTAATTGATGTGTACAAAAAGTACAAAAACGAAATGATAATAAAATTGCGTTCTTCTCCTGATTCAAGTGCTCTATAAAAATCCTTTAATGAATTCATAAGTTAGCTAAACATCCAGATGTTATAAGTACATTAATTATATGATTAAATTAAAGCACATGTATTCATATGAGTACCATATTATTGTTTTACTAATATAGTATAGCCGGCTAGTGCAAATAGGAACAAACCGTCTAGCTGGATGATTTATAGTCGGCACCACCTACTCCTGCGCTTGATTAATTACTTAGTTCGTGAGAAAACTATCGCCCTGTCCCTGCCACTTCATTTGTACGGAGCTTATCGAACCAGAGAAATAAATAGCAGAAATTGACATCCAATATCCGAAGCCTTATATTATAAAGTACTAATAATAAATTATTGTAGTGCTTTAAACAATTTAGTTTCTGAAATATATTTCAATTGTTGACAAAATTAATATTATTCGACAATATTTTGCATAAGACGCAGTGGATATAATAATTTAAACCATGAATATTGTAAATGTTTGTGTCAACTTTATTCAGTTGCCTAAATACCAGTTAGTTTATGCATGCTACTGCCTGCTGACACCGAATTTGGTACAAAGGGCATAACAGCATAACATAAGTATATTATAACTTAAACTTTTGTATTTTTTGTCATACTTGTAAATAAGTGTAACAAACGTTAAACTTTAAATATGTTTTAACCAAAATTTTGTTATTTTATTCTCCATTCTAGGAATAATAAATAAATTATTTATGTTTGTTTTCTCAACCAAAAATCAAACACAAAAAATGTTACAAATGGATTCCAGCACTAGCGAGTGATTTTATCCATACCTTCTTTCTTCTTTCCAATACAAGGCGAATGTTTCATGTATTATTCAAATTGTTCGATGATCGCGGGCCCGCCGCTCGACAAGGGTCGTGGCCCGCACGCATTCTCCTAATGGCAACCATTTGCCGAGATTGTCTGCCTGATCCTAAAGCCCGCTAACTGTACTGATTGAGGCTCTAATACTCAATAGGTCTTCCACTTCAAAAAACATCTCGGTAAAGCTGAAGATATCTACCCGACTAAGTAACTTTGCCTGAAATTATTAAATATATGAAAATAATACTTTCAGCTGAAATGTACAATTTGTTTTTACCAAGAAAAGAAATTTCGTCAAGATACGAAGGGTCCGCTATATTGATATTGTATGGTAAATGGTACAGTTTTCGCGCCCAAAAAGGCTATTAGTTAAACAGCAAGTTGGCAGATACGTAATTGGACTCTCATAATGTGCATTAAAGGGAGGCTATTTCGAAAGTCCCGAGTTAAATGAGTTAATTTGTGGAAATGTTTTACCTGCGCGGTATACACCGATGTATTTTCACGTTGATCACGTTAAATATTGTTATCACAGCTGTCCATTTTGACGCAGTTATCTTGAAAACCCAGGCTCCATTTGAGTACGTGATATATGTTTATTTTGATCTCTGGGGAAATTGCGCCGCAGTAACCTTTCTATATTAACAAAACTTTAATTTCCCGGTAGTTCCCAGGGGCGCAAAGCCTAAATTTTTGTAGGCAGTAAATTTTCTTTAAGTCTGTTTCGTGGCAAGCGGCCAACGCTACGATGTGCTGCTAAAATCTCATTTTATCTGTGAAGTGGCAACTTTGTTAAAAACATGTACTCGTAAGTACAACATGTTATTTGTGAGCCGATTGTACGTATGAGTTGGGCAGCAGGGCTCGCTCTATTTACAAAACAAATGAACACTCGAGGGATAACTCATGCGAATTTATACGTACAATACATCTTCTCCTAACAACGTAGCCAGTTTCAGCTGCAGACAAAATGACGGAGCATATTTCAGGCACTATCAATAACGTTCGTTACGTATCGCCGCTTGTTTTACATTTTGCTCTATTTCGCCTTTGAACAAAATGCAGTTGCAGCTTAGCTGTAGTTACGGGGTGGCGAGCTGTTGACGGATTGCGTACCAACTGTCGCTACACTTGTCGCTGTCGTGGCTCGTCTTGTTGGTGATGGCGTAGCGTGGCATAGCTTAGTGTGGCGAATCGTGTTGTGGCATAGTGAACTGTGATGTAACGTGGCAGACAGTGTTCCCATCAAATCTTCTCTTAGACGTATCTTATTTGCTTTCAAACACAAACAGTTTATTTTTAAAACCCAATATAATATATATTATATATATTTTTAATACTCAACGTAAAAATATTAACAATATGTTATTATTATATAAAAATAATTATATAAAAATCAACGCAACTTTTCGTTGTCCTTTTTTAACTCAAGTACGAGCTCACCTATCCAAACAAAATGTTAAGGCTTTGTTCAAACTATTTAGTAGATGGTTTAAACGTGAAGTTTGCACAAAATCGGCGGAGTGATTGTTCATTTATCACATTCAGTTTATTATACTAGGCCCCTAGTTGTATATATTTTATTTTTAAATGTACCTACTTACTTTATTTTAGCATTAAGTAGCAGTAAGGGTTTTTTTTTTATATTGAAATATAGTCATTGAAAACACAAATATGGTCACGATGCTTAGCAGTGAGGGACCGATGTAGAAGGGGCGTATATATTTTTGAAATTGTAATATAATCGAGTTTCCTCCTATATCACGTGCTTTAAAAATAATAAATAATGTTGCAAACGAAACTGATATTTTTTTATGAAAGCCAGCCAAAACTCATTGAAGTAGTGCAAACATTTCTAGAGAAATCTAAGTGAATTATCTACATAAAAAAATATTTAATTCCATGTAACATCGTATTGGTGTAAACTGTAAGGTGTAAGTATGAGGTTCTTCACTACATAGTATAAAACAAAGTCGCCTTCTCTGTCCCTATGTATGCTTAAATCTTCAAAACTACGCAACGGATTTTTATGCGGTTTTTTTTAATAGATAGTGATTCAAGAGAAAGTTTTTATGCCTATGCGAAGCTGGGGCGGGTCGCTAGTAATAAATAAATAAAATAAATAAATACCTAATATTACAGAACAGCATCGATTTTGGTCGGCCACCAGCAGGGCTCGTTTATCATTCCATAAGTTTACAGCAAACCCTTCAGTTGTGAACAAAATAATTAACGGCAAAGATTTATCGTTCTCAAAATCAAGAATTATATAACTAGCGGTAAGAAGACCAAACGAGAGAAGACTTACTTACTGCAAGAAAATTAACATTATTATTTAATAATGTTTATTTTCTTAAATAAAATATTTTTATAGTGCAGTATTTTATAGTGTTAGTCCCGGCTGCCATCTGGTAGTCGTTAAAGGAACCACGTAAGAGGCCGAGAGGCGGTTCCGAAAAACTCTGACACCAGAGTGCATGGTCGATTGACCGTGACGCCTACTCGAAACATAGTTTAGTTAGTTATACCTAGTGCAGTGTAAATATTAAATACATAATAAACATTATTTCAAAAGTCCTGAATATTTTTGTAAAGAACACATAAATGAAAATGTTAACATTTAGGTTTTTGTGTCTAGTTGTAAAATATTAAAATTTATAAGTAAACGCGATTAAAAGATATGACCGTTAATAAATCAAATTACGATTTTTTTTCTATTTTTGTAGGAA
Source organism: Apomyelois bistriatella (assembly GCA_947044815.1). Lineage (NCBI taxonomy): Eukaryota > Metazoa > Arthropoda > Insecta > Lepidoptera > Pyralidae > Apomyelois > Apomyelois bistriatella. Next base: position 6,983,428 of record OX345691.1, read on the forward strand.
TCAATACTTACTGGGGTACTTTCCGTTTAATTAAAATCGAGCGAGTACCTATACCACAAAGTCCATCAACCCTGTACATCTTGGTGTCTGTGTTTCGACACCGCCCTTTGCCTTTTGACATGGTTTTTTCGTTCATGGTTTCGGCTAACAGGTAGCTGACAAACCGCCTCATGGGCTTTTTCAATATATTATCTATTTTGTCAGAAAATCGGGTGGTTTAAGCCTGCAATGTACTGACCAAACTGAAAACAATTTAAGTATAGTAAGTACAAATTTTTGGTTACTATGTAATAATAAATTAGTAGAAGAGCATAGAGCTTATATGCTAGAGTTATCCTTTTCACCCGCTACAATGACTGATGTTCAAATAGTCTAACGTCAAATTCCGGCTTTCCTTTAACCCTGTTAATGACGTTTCGGCCTTTATTTCGGTTTCTGCGTGAAAATTCTGATCGTTACGCTGTTTATTATGGGAGCCGGTCGCCGGACTCGGCAAATATCCGATTTGTTTGCCGCCGAGCCGATAACGCTGCGGAGTTCCGTTCGCCGCCCTGTTTGTAGGCAATTACTGGTATTTTTCCCTTATCCGACCGAGACGATTTGGCCTTTTTTAGTTTTAAACAGATCATTTTCAACTTAACACGTTCGTTCGTACCGAATTTGTTGAATTTATGTTCTTTGTGGTAAACTACTTATAAATTTTTATTTATGATAGAATGAATTTGTAAATAATATAAATCTTACAAACAAGATAGGGGTCGACCCAGATATAACCAGTCCCCGCGGGCAACAGCTAGTAATAAATATATTACGATTACGATATGATCACGTTATCGTGGGATACTTAACACCGTGTGAAATGGCAATAAAATAACAGAAAAGACTACTACTACCTACCTACTATAATATCAATTTACATTAATTTTAAATTTCCCTGAATTTATTTTAACTTTGTAACAAATTTGCAGGAACACCTTTCGGAGAGCTGTTTCGGTGTCTTCGCTCTTATATTATCGACACCTTACGCTTGGACAAGCAATAACTTTCGTCAACTCCTGTTGTCATTAATTTAATTTCATAATATTTTGCCAGATTCAATTATTTTAGACAACTAGGTACCGTACGCCTTGCTTTTCTTAATGTTGGAAAATGAGTATATTGAGAAAAATTAAGAAGTGATCGGACCTAGGTTGATCAAATACATAAGCATGATTTTCATTTGAACCAGACCAAGCAAGATGAAATGCTTTGCAATAAAATGTTAATCCATTCTCTAATATTTTTCGGATACATCAGCTTTGATTACATTCAAAAACTTTATTAGTTTGCTGTTCGAAGTCAAAATTGAACTGGTGCGTATGGAGAGAGGACGAAACAAAGGGATGATAGTTCTTCCCTTTGGGAACAATACAGCTACCGTTTCGCAACTGTTTTGTTTTGCGCTATATATATCTGCTATGTGTGCGTTATCACGCCATACAATATTATCATATTGTATGGACAATTTTGTTATATATCTAAACCCGCCCCTGATTTTGTCGGGTTTTAATTAAACTTTGTTGTAATTAATCCCGAAAATTTTCTCTATGGTGAAAACTGCAACAAAGTCTAGAAGATTTAGAAGGGTAAATTTTATCGGTTAAGAGTTACGTGGCTTATGTTTTATATTTTTAATTTGTTGTGATATTTTATTTATGTTCTTAATTATTATAAAGTATTGAGTCCTGCCTCTTGTACACAGTGCGGATCTGTGTGTGTGTACCCCTTTCTCTGTGTGCGTCTATGCGGCCGGCGAGTAGCCATATTGGCATAGAAATTTGGAATCGCGAGCGGCAGACAATTTTTATTTAATCTATACATATTGGTATTGTGTTCTTAAGTTAAAATCTTTGCGTTTAATATTAAATTGTTAAAATACAATATTTCTGAAACGAACTTTTTATTAGCAGTTGACTAAAATAACGTATTTATCCATTCGAAGTCATTTCTTATTTAAAACTTTTTTATCTATATATATAAAAGCGAAAAACACTCACTCACTCATCACGAAATCTCCAAAACTGCTGAGCCGATGAAGATGAAATTTGGCAGGAAGGTAGGTTGTGACTAAGAGACGTCCGCTAAGAAAGGACTTTTGGGAATTTTATCCCTAAAGGGGTGAAAAAGGGGTTGCCAGTTTGTATGAAACTTCGTCATTTTTGAAGTGAGATACATGAAATTATTAATTTACATTTGAAGTTGGTAAAATATAATAATGCACCAATCAGATTTTGAAAATTACATCCCTAAAGAGGTGAAATAGGGGTTGCCATTTTGTATGAAACTTTGTCATTATTGAAGTAAGACACATGGAATTTTTAATTTGAATTCGTAATTGGTAAAAAATAATAATGCATCAATCTGATTTTGAAAATTACATCCCTATAGGGGTGAAATAGGGGTTGCCAGTTTGTATGAAACTTTGTCATTTTTGAAGTGAGATACATGGAATTAAAATTGAAAATGTCTTGGTATAATATTTTGTATTGTATTGAATTGTATTGTACGTACACAACTAAATTATAGAAGTCAGAGTGCAAAGGTTTTATTTATTTGTTAATTTTATGAGTTCAGTAATGTGTCAATAGATGGCGCCACCATACATTTTAAAAGTCGATATGGTTTGTCATTCGCATTTAATCATGTGTAGTAATTGAGATTTAAATAAATAAAACATTTTTTTTTTGCTTTTCTAACGATTTTATTGTGTGTTAAGACGATTTGGTACCTGTTAAATATAAAATAATAAAATTAAATTAAATTGGAAATGGAGTGGTAATTGCGGCATTATATTGTATGTATAGTTTAATGTCTGCGTTTTGGGCTACTCATTGATTCGTTTAATTTAAGTTTGAAAAGTATTTTTCCGGATTCCGGATTCCGGATTCCGGAGTTCGAATAGTAGTTTGAAAATAGGTAAATCTTTATGTTATTTTCCATAAGTTAGTTGCATATCTTAAATATATTGTAAGGTTTCTCAAATAAATTGTAGGTCTTTGAGTACCTATATTTGTATTAATTTCTAATTAGTTAGTAGATTAATATAATTTCTTCTATATATAAGAACAAGGGCAATTGATAAATCAACGCCCAGCCTAAACCATAAAAGCTATAAACTTGAAATTTGGACCGAAGTTTTATGTTAATACGTAGTGCTCAGATAAGAAAGGATTTTTCAAAATTAGATCGCTAAAAGGTGAAAATTGAGGGCAAAGTTTGTATGAAAAAAAAATCAAATCTTCACTGATGTACTTGAAACTTGGCAAGAATGCTTCTCAACAAAAATAACTAATGGCGTGAATCAGCGTTTTTTGAAATTCAACCTCTAAAGGGGTAAAAAGGGGGAGGTTATCTAATTTATCATCACAAAACCGAAATTATAAAAGTCATAAACGTGAAATTTGGTTAGTGTCTTCATTATTATACTACCCACATAAGAAAGGGTTGTTGACAATTCCAACAATTTTATTTTTTACAATTTTAACAAAAAAGGGGTGAATTTGCCTACCTATAGACAAATCCCATTTGAAATTTCGCCAATTACTAATAACGCATGTTTGCCTATCGGTAGAGGTTGCGGATTATTTTTTTGAGTAGAGGGTTCTAATTCTGCTAATCATGACTTTTTTTACTTACATTTTTTTCGTTTTGTATTAGTTTTTTAGAATTCATTTTTTTTTGCTTTTAATATTTTAGTAAAGAAATGTTTCAAGAAATAGTTGGAAGTAGCTGGATCGAATCCTGCCACAAACAATAATTTTCTGTTTTCATTTTTTATTTGTTTTCTAGAATTATTTTCTTACTATTATTTTAATTTTGAAAAGGAACGAATAAATTAATTTGCAAATTTATTTGCGGATAAACGATATCGCAACCCCAATCAAATCAAATCTAATAGTTTGTCATTGACGACATTGAAGAAGAAGATTAATCAAATGGTTGACTGGTAGAGAATGCTCTTAGCGTTAAGTCCGTTAATATATCAGTATTTTGTACTTATCTATTATCTATACAAATAATAGGACAGTAAAAATCGAGTATATATACATTAAATATTTTTCTAAAAAACTGATACGGAGCGATTAAAGAAGAGTAACAGAAACAAAAAAAAAAACAATTTGTGGAATTTTTGTCCCTCTGGTACGTTATAACTTCAAAACTACTCAACAGATTTGAACGTGGTTTTTACTGGTGGATTACATAAAATTAGGAGCATTGTCAAAACTTTGTTTCATCTAAATCGGTTAAGGGAAAAAGAAGTTATGGTCAGTTGAAGTTTACTTCTAGCACTGCTTCAAAACTTTTAAACAGAGTTGAATGTGGTTTACATAAACGTATTTAATTTAGATAAGGCTAGAATTTCTTCTTTGTTTTATCGATATCAATAAGAAAAAAACACACTCCAGTCTCTATTAAATTTTAATAAAATAACACATTGAATGTGTGTGGGCATATAATTTAGTTACATAAAATATCAACACATGGTGCTGACTTTATTTTAATATTTTTTTCGCATATGGTATAGCAGATTGAAAACTTTCCTTACGGCAATTAATTTGAATTAATTAAAAAAAAATTGGTTGTTGATTAAGTTCTATTGGTTGGTTTGTTTATCGGTCGTGTTGTATTGTAAGCTATTTGAATTGATTGGTTGGTTGGTTTGGTTTGGCTTTGGTTTAAAAATAATCAAATCGGCAAGTCAGTTTAGTTGTTGTTTGACGGAACATACGGTCGTGTCGTAAGGTTTAATTTAACTAACTTATCACTTATTATTGAGATTTTCTCCACTTTTCACGCCCACTATAAATTTAGGAGTGGCTTTTAGGTCCAAATGACCCTGTAATAGGCTGCGTCTACTCTTTTAGAGACAAAGATGTGATAGTATGAATGTTAATATTTTCAGTTTGATATCGTAGCAATGTAATGGCTTTATAAAATTGGCATGGGAAATATGGGAATAGGATACTATAGATTTAACTATAGGTCTGGATAGTTGTAGTTTCCACAGGTTACGTGAAAAGCGACCAACACGCGAGCGGAGCCGCGGGCAACAGCTAGTTTTATTATATTCTTAATCGAACTTTGAAAAAATCTAACTATTAATTTCGTATTAAAGAACCTAATAATTATGGCTTCTATATCCTTTGGTGATCGTACAAAGATTTTTATAATATAGAGCAACTAAGGTGATAACCGCTCGATGTGCAAGCATTATCTGTTTACAGCCAGGTCTGTAAAGTATGGATATATTTCATTGAAATGTGTCAGAAAGCCGGGGACGAAATGCCCGGCTTGCTGTGAAATTGATTTTATGCAGAAAAACACGATGAGCAATTAATTATTCTTGCTTGAAGCTCGAAGGTTAGTTTAATGAATGAGAAAAATTGATCCATCTGTTCACTTTTCCATTTTACGTGGAGAAGTGCGGTGTGGGAGTTGAAAATAAATTGTGAAGGTAAATGGAAGATTGCTTTTAGTGGTCATTTATTTTTTATGGGGTATGTTTACCTACTTTATTAAATAGTTTTCAAGTATTATCACAGTGAATTTACTATCATGATTTATATGTATGAAAATCGCGAAAGTATGAATTGCTTCACCGAATCCATGTTTTCTCATTTCAAAAATCCTATTCTTAAGTATTTTCTCGTATTTGAAGTGTAAAAAAAGAAAACTAAAATTTTGAAACATTACCGAATCTGAGCCTAGACTTCAAAAGCCTGTGTAATATATTCACGCAAGAAAATTCATGGCACAACAATGAAATTTACTGCGCTAGGCGTTTCTGATATTAGCAAGCACAAAAAAATACCCCTTAGGTAGATTTTTGATCTATCTTTTTTGAGATCTATTTAAAATGCTAATGCTTACTTAACCAAGTAAGCATTAGCATTTTAAATTGATTTGAGAATAAAATACCGATTTCATAGATATCTCGTAAAGCTGGCTAAGGGTTTATTCCATGCAGACTTATATAATAAAACTAGCAGTCCACCCAGGCTTTGCCCGTGGTATATACATATGCCTATGTCGCTCTCCAGCAGTGAAAGAATTTTTCAAAACGGTCCAGTGGTTTCAAAGCATATTCGATACAATTAAACAAACGATCAAATCTTTTCTTTTATAATATTAGTATAGATAAATAAAATGGTTTAATCAAGTAACGTAACGTATTTGGCTAAATGAATGATCGAATGAAGTCACTTAATCAAACACTTTGCCATTTCCCAACCCTCAAGCCTGTTCATTCCGTTTTCGAATAGGCACTATACTACATCGATATATAATGTACGGCATAGTACAATAATACTGTAATGATTGAAGACTAACTCCGGTCAAGTACGGGTATACAATTACAGAAGTATTTCAATCAAATCAACAACAACAATGGCAGGTATGGTAGTGTTGAAATTTCAAAGCAACAAACAGGATTATGCGATAGTCAATTCAGAGTATCACACGAACGACAGTAGTATTAGGTCGAGTGCTCTGCGCCGGTGTCTGGGATTATCAAGCTTCAGACTCCACAAATTCAGTAATCCAATTAGTACACGGATAGTCAGAAAATATAGTCTGAGAGCAACGACAACGGCGCGTACTCTCAAAATATGCACTGACGTCTATTAGTTGCCATGGTTACGTGCACTTATATATGCACAGAAACCTAGGTAGCTTGGTATTGTATTTGTAAGGATGTGCTCTGAATTTCAAACAATAAACGATATAAATTGATCACTTTTTCATTTAAAATTAACATTTTACTATCTACATTCTCATCGAGTTATTGTCTTACAAAGTCAGACCACGCAGCAAATACACAGGTACAGACCTATAATTTTGTATGTTACCTGCAAGAACCTTTATGATATGACAATAGTAGGTAGCTAGAGGTGAATTGGCTATAAAACCCCGTCCATAATAGATGACCTACTCCAACGTAATGAAAAAAGCAGTTTAAATCCATTCGTCAAGTAAGCAAGGAAAACAGCTTTCAAAAGTAAGTCTAGCTCTCTATAGTTCACTTATTCCATGTTTTTAAATGAATCCAAAATAATTTTAAAGATATAAAAAAATGTTTCTCTATATAAAGGCTGCCTAAATTTTAGCATGTCATTTAAAACTCTAACATCACTTCTTTTCAATTAGGTAGATAAAAAGGGTCAAATATTGCAATGACGTGTTAGCATAAGTCCCGAGTGATGCCTAATGACCGCCGGGTTCACGTCATTTGCTGCTGAACCATAAAAATGTTAATTTTACAGTGTCAGAGAACGAAACTCGTAAATGCAAACGTTAGCCCTTGTCGTGGCGCTGGCTTACACAAATAAAAATAAAATGAAGCTTCTGTTGACAATCATTACGTTTGGTTCGGCCATTCTAAAAAATAGTGCTAGGAACTAGAACTATATATTTGAAACAATGTTTTATACTACTGACTACTCATAAACATGTATGTCACATACATATAGCTACAATAAGCAATTAATTTTGTAATTTTACACCAATATAATTTTTCTTTTGCATTTAAAATCATGTATAATGTTTTTATTTTTGTGTAAAATGTAACCCACATTTTACGTAAGACCTCTAGCTTTATACATTAGTCAAAACTGCATTAAATTCTATACACTGAATTCAAATACAAACGTCGAAAATATTTTTAACATACTTATCAAAGAAAAAATCATCAGCTTCATAATAAATAACAAACTTGCCTATTGTAATGTAACAAAAGTAAAATAAAATATTTTTTTGGATACAAATCGAGTAAACAATTATTTTTTTACTATATTTCGACGAATCTTGCTGCGGATTACTTTTTAAATGTTATGAAGCATGTTGCTGATTATTTACTGTTATGTATAAAAAATGACAAAGATTTTTGTAGATTTTCCTATAAAATGGAATTTGTTTAAAATATAATTTATTAATAAACAGCTAGTTTATATGAAAAGTGGAAAATCGGGATATACTTTTAACGTCTCTTACTACTTTTAAAGAAAACAAAAATCGGAGTATTTTCCCGGGGATTTGTTTCTGAACAGGAAGAGTTTATTGACCGCTTTCCCAGGCGAGGCACGTAACTCCCCAAGACGGACAAGGTGTCACCAGAATGTCTAAGGAGTCACAGAAAAGAGGAACCGGGACGTGATGTACGGATTCCGGACGGAAACACAATGAGAGAGGTCCTTACCATTTTTAGTTTAAAAACCAACAAACCTTTGTTAGTTTTAAGATTTGTTTTGTCAACCTATCGTGAAGTCTAAGCTTGTTTTCCTGATTTAGGAAACTTAAGGTTAAATTTTAAAACAACTCTTGAGTAAAAATAACATACCTACCCGACGTATGTTAACACTCATTAATCATCAAAACCATAAGGGAATTACTATTGAAAGAAAAATTATATTGATAACAATTTTAAGTATTTATCATAATTACTAATAATGGTTAATTTACTTGTAACTCAATTTTGTAGATTATGGCATTCAATTTTGTTTAAGGCATATACATTAGTCATGTATATAGTCAACAACATGCATGGGAACCTACTCTTTTTAAAATTAATATTAAAAGACTAATCACGATTGACGACGACGTAGAAATTGATTTTAAACTAAGTTTACGAATACGCTGTATCGCTGTAAAATTAAAATCTAATTTTAATCGCTGTGTCAATTTTTTGTTGATCCAATCAGCGGTTATGGTATTGATAAAGCAATAACTTTCATATTAATGATACTTATTACTTAGAATTTATAAGATTGTAAACCATATAATTAAAAAAATCATCTTAGCGCGCACATAAACGCAAAAATATAATATTTCCTACTAGACGATTTCATCTACTCTCTTATCTGCTTGCACTTCTAATCAACATTCGAAGTTGGTAATTTAATTACATATAAAATAGTATCAATTAGCAGCAAAAACATCTCCATTGTAATTAAAACATTAGTTTTTACTGGGCCATAAATCAAGCTTATTTGAAATTTATAAAGGGCTCGCGACGGCCGACGCTCCGTGATCTTATAAATTATGAAAAACAAGGAGAAAGCAATAAATTGCAATTCAGTTACCCGACACGACCACTGTAACGAGCAACACTCTACACGACCCCATAGTATCTTTAGTTTCATTTTGCCTATTTATAAGCAAAGTAACCGAATAATAAACAACAGTGTTTATTATTCGGTTGTTTGTTATTTCAGTAGTTACACAGGCGATTAAAACTGGTAAATGTTCTTGATTACGCGAACAACTTCAAATTTTAAAAGCAGGTAACAATTAAACGAACAGTATGAGTACACTGTAGTGGTGGCAAAGTATCGGTCCTTACAAATGAAGTCTGCCAAAGTAGACACTCTAAGACACAACCATAGAAACTCTGCTCTCACTAATGGAACTCTACTCTCAAACTCTCTCTCTTCTCTCACTAATCCAATTTCTATTTGAAGCTGTGCTGAAGACGTTACCGGTTATGTATTCATTTGTCAAAGCAACTCAAGTACATGGTTTGATAGTAAAATATAAGAGCACGTTTTCCTGTTGAAAACCAATAATATTTTCCAGTTATTGAAAAATTTTCTGGAAATGTTTCACCTGCGCCCACTAAACACGAAAATCCAATTTGAGTTTGCGATTCCAAAGTTAGATGGCAAAATCTGTTCGAGTTTAAATGAATAAAGTGAAGTAACACACTCATATTTTGTGAATTTGAAATTTTAATTTATATCATCTTATGCCGCGTCTCGTTTAACTTAAGAGGGATAGAGCATAATAATTTACTTTTAGTCCTATTCTACCATTAACATTGCTCAATCTGTCTTTGATGATAAAATAGAGTTAGCATTTTATTTCTTTAATACTGTTGCACATTAAAGTTATAAACGGTATAAAAATATCCAAGCGATAGTAAACAAAAAGTTGCCAACAATCCAACGATTTAAACCTTCGTCGCAAAACCAACAAAAACAGTTTATTCAACAAGGAGGATTTTAAAAGATTCCTTTTAGCCGAGACAGACTGCGCTGGGAAATATCAAAAGGCAATTTAAGCGGACTAAACTCTTAAAGTAGCAAAATATCTCCATTGGATTAAACAGGGAGCTAGGAAACAAATTGAATACTAAAAATATGAAGTGTGAAATAAATAGTATCGTAGAGTTCCGATGACCAAGTGAGGTTGTCAAGATGACTGATGACTGGTTTTGATAAATTTATGATTTGATTTTGGTTGTGATGGTTAAAGGGCTTGGGTTTAAGGTGATACCTCGGTGAACACTAGCGCCACCGTCATTTAAAAATCATTACTCACTGAAAACAAAAGTTATCTAAAATCCCTCTGCTGTAATTATGGTTCTGGATCTGAAGTTAATTTTAATCATATTCAATTATTAAATTATAGTTCCATATAGTTACAAATTGCAAAACTGCTAAAAGTGGCCGTTTTAAGCAATAATGCAATTTGTAACAATAGGGAATTATAATTTAATAATTTTAATATGTTTAAAATTAACTTCAGATCCAGAACCTTAATTACAGCAGAGGGATTTTTGATAACTTGTGTTTTCAGTGAGTAATGATTTTTAAATGACGGTGGCGCTAGTGTTCACCGAGTTATCACCTTAATTATATTTTAATCAGTTTGATTTTAACTTTTCTAAGGGCAACTGCCTTTTCACTTATTTAGAAAGCGCATTGTTAATAATAATTAGGCTTACGGTTTCTCCGTTATAAGAAGAGGGCAATTAGGTATACATACCTATATAGTCTTAATTTTTAAACTTGTGCAATCTTCTTTTCATGCATCAAAGCAACCAAATATGATACATTTTATTGGTAGAAAAAAAATAAAGCTGTTAATACGACCGGCTTTAGATTGGTTACATAACATGTATCTGGAGTTGATAATATTATAGAAACTTACACGGAAAGAACATGCAATCGCATATCAACTCTATACTAAATGTAGAAGAATAACTTTACGTATATAATAGTATGAACAATATACTGTGGTAGGGTAAACACCGTTATCATTCAAATATTGAATAGATAAATATATAATCAAAATATATGAACAAATAAAAAATGAAAAATCAAATTAGTTTAACAATAAAGTTAGTATTTTTAAATCCCACAAAAATCGTTTAAATTTATTCACTCTACTATGTGCGGCTGTGTACCTACGCTTACTTGTTTATTATTGGTAAGGTGTCGGTAAATGTAATTATTCGTGAACGAGGATTTTTTCAAAAAATTACAAAAAAAATATGTTATTTTTTATACTTCTTTTGAAGTCTACTCATGATACAACCTCAAGTATCAAATATAACGGTGTTAACTGTTTACTCTGCCATCCTATGGATTAGAAAATATAGGTCTAAATTGTACATATGTAGTAAAACGATAAGAAAATAGAATTATTATTGATAACTTTTTAAACCCTTTTTGTCAGATTTATGCCATCCAATGCACCAGGACATCTTGAAAAATAACATATTTTTTCAACAGGAATGATTTTATAGGTCGTAGAGTTTCTAGCACCTGTGGCCTGTAGGCCAAATGTCGTCGCGTCCTCTGCTCAACCATTCAAATTTATTCACGAGTTAGGACGGAAAGCCCGCCGCCACCTGCCACCGACAGCCTACGCTATCGACGTCTCAATCATCTCCGAAAACATTATACAGAATTATTAACTTCTATAGAGTTCAAACTTAGCAAACTTTATAAATTAATGCAGGTATTTAAGAGACGAGAACTGTGAAGTATTCAAAATCGACAAATTTTACATAAAGGGATTCGGCCGACCGAACCCGCATCAAATTAAACCTACCGCGACCCTTGAATCCAATTTAACTCTTCCACAGATAGCTGCACGCGGAGGGCTGTTTATTAATAATTTATGCCCACATAAATTACGAAAACATTTTCCTTTCCTTAGTACACAACATACATTAAATACAATTTGTGTGTAAATGGCATCGCTGCTAACAGCAAATAAATACGAAAAAATATTGCGGTGTATACTTGTGCTTTAAGACCTAGACCATTCCCTGTTGATGAAAATTATTTGGGTTAAGTATAGATTTAAGAAAAGACAGTGAAACAAGCGATTTTTGAATTTTAGTAAGGTTTTCTTATAAAATGCTGGACTGGTTTATTCTAGTTGAAACTTCAGAAACAAAGCAATTTATTGCAGCTGTTATACAATTATGTATCTATCTCTTATATTTATGAGAATCATAATATTATGCATTGTCACATAAATACTTACCAAATTTTTCTTCTTTATTATTATTATTAGACTACGTAAAATCTGTAGGTTTGGTTTCGATTATATTCGACCTAAGTGTATATGTGTTTATTGACATTGTCAAACAAACTTCATGAAATTGATGCGGTGCAAAATGACCATTTGATCAAATCTTTAAGCTTTTTGTGAATTCTATAGTGAAATTATATAAGATGTCGTAACATTAACTTATGCTGGAAGTGAAGTTCAGTGAACAATCAAGCAGCATTAATGTGACTGAAAAAGGTAATAAAATACAACAATGTTATGCATATAAAATATATCGTTGTTTTATACTTTTTAAATTCAGAAGGACGAAGTGTCGTCAAAAACTGTACTGTTTACTGCCTTTAAGTTTAAAAATTAAAGAATACGAAAAATTCAAATATCCCAAGAAAATAACAATTCGATTACATTGCAATAGCCTTGAGTTGTCCTCGATGGTGCACAACGGAAAATTGCTATTTCTGCAATGTGCACCTTATAGTTCCCACACTTACTAGCAATTCATGACTATTACGGAATTCCATTGAAAAACCTTAATCACGCCAAGTGCAAGAGACCATATGGCCGCAGTGGCCATCAAACCATGTCCAAAGACTTAAATGGGCACGTTGTCGTCACAGTTGGAATCGGAATGCCTCTGAGTGCCGTCGGCGGGGCAGCCTTGTCGTGAGGGGGCATGAGAGGCGAGGAGGGGCCCTCCCGCGCAACCTGTGCCTCCGTCAATTCACTCCTCTGGTTAGTGGACCGCGCGTGCGCAGCGCCCATACGCGCCGCTCGTAATACATACTCGAAAATTTGTGTACAAAACATAACGACAACGATAAACAAGTGACAAAACTAATGTGTTTGTGACGGAGAATACAGTGATGTGTTCGTAAACGTACATAATCAAGGTAAACATGCAGTTGAACTGCATATTGTACTTGCCTTGTCTTATACATCAATAACATTATAAAGAGACAAATAGACAGCGAAATTTGAATCTTATTTTTATGTTGCACTATTTTTAATTACTTACTTAACATAATATGTAATACGTTAACGTAATTTGGACAGGTGCGCCGAGTTTTGTGAATGAGCAGATAGTGCGAGCGACCGGTAGGCTTGCACAACTTTAGGAGTTAAGTTACTGTGTCATTGGGATTTCGAGTTCATTTTCCAAGTACAAAATGTGACAAAGATTACGAAGTATGTAGTACCTATGACATCATCGACAGTTGTTCGCACTCCACCCACCACACACGTGCCTATAGGTTATAGTGTTAAATTATATGATGTTACGTTACGGCCATGATCGATTTGCATATTCAAAAAAATAAAAACATGGTTCCGACCCATAATTACAGGGACAAAAACGACTAATTAGATGCAATTAGCTATGAAAATTAGATTCATTTAAATTGGTTATTTTCTGGCAGTTTCATTACCTTGACATGTAGACACAGACTGTTTAATTTATTTATAACTGAGGTCTTGTCTGCTTGCACTGCAAGTGCACATTATGAACAATGAAGTAAGACTTTTGGGGTCAAACACATTGTCAATAAAAAATTCCCAAACACATGGACTGCGCGCAATGCACCTCATTTGGTTCAATGCACCTGCAGAGTTAGCAAATATTATTACATTGAATGAATTAAGAAAGTAAATGAATGTCACAGAAAAATTAAAGTTTTCATTATTAAATCACAACTTTGTAACGTCAAACGGAGTTTTGCATGTGCATCTCAAAAGCATCAATAAAAATTCATATTTTCGACAACTGCGGTCGACGTTGTGAACTTTTTAACATCTTTTATATAGAAAATCTTCGGTTAAAAATTTTAATTCTAAGGTCTCATCTACATAACAAATACTTACAAGACAAACAAACTGCACTAGTATCATAGAATTAGTACCTATATGCATTGTGGCTGACGCAGTTCCTAATTCTATAACTAGTAGGTATTCTCTGAATCAATAAAAGCTTAAATTTTTAAATTTGTAGTTTGACACTAAAAATCGGCGACTTCTAATTTGTTTAATTACTTTTGTCTTGAACAACATTGAAATTAACATCACATTTTTTATGCTGATATAATGTATTTATGGTTTAATTTGTTGAATTTTAAAGTTGAACATTGTATAAAAAGACAATTGAATACATTTACTTAACATACAGCCTCCCACATCGTTCCTACAAGTAATTATAGTCTTCCGGATCTTGGTAGGTACTTATATGTCGTCTTTGAATGAAATTATCTTAAATTATTATCTACTAGCGACCCACCCCGGCTTCGCCTGGGCATAAAAACCTTCCTCTTGAATCACTATCTATTAAAAAAACCGCATCAAAATCTGTTACGTAGTTTTAAAGATTTAAGCATACAAAGGGACATAGGGACAGAGAAAGCGACTTTGTTTTATACTATGTAGTGACAAGTAAGAATAATATAAATAATGAAAAATTTTAAATACCGATTGGAATACCAATTTATACACAAAATATATATTTTAGATGAACTTAGATAGGAAAACTAAAGTACTGCATATTTATAAAATAAAAATTACATAATAAAACTAGTATAATATTTTCATATTTGTAACGTGAATATTAGCTTATTTTTTTAACAGCATAATTCATATATTTATACAATTACAACTCTATTGTGTGTAAACATAAAATACTTATGCCCTAGTAGAGGCTTGGGTTTGTGTTTTCCTGAACTAGGTTCGGAATATAAAACAGCGCTTAGGTATCTCGAAACATCTAACGAATTGACCTCAACCCACTGCTTTTCATGGGCGTATTTTTCACTAACTGGCACCACTACGTCAATTAAACAGCTAAATATAATAAAAATACACAGTTAAATAAAAGAAAACATAAATATAGAATGTAAGTATTAGTAGAATAGCTCAAATAGCAGTTCACATCTAATACGTAATTCGATGAAAGAGTTAAATTTACCTATAAGGAAAGTCACGCCTTTGATATATATTTTCAGTCACTCATATTAAGCAGCTAGCCCCAACAACTTTTGTTACGAGCATAATATACTAACTTATAACAAAAAATGTAAGCATAATTAACCATTACTGAGGTCGTCTAGAGTTTCTTGCCATGTATGTATAGATTATTCAGTCAGCTGTCCTGACTTTATTGTATTAAATCATTTTTTTGTATATCTAGAGGTTTCCTAAAAAAATGTAGAGCACCATAATTATATGTACTCTACCTAGAAATCACTACTTGTTGACTTTATCACATGTTGAAGATTATTTCTTTGTACGGTTTTAGTATATTGCTAATTACCATTCTACTTAGTACTTAAGTTTTTTCTAAGAACAATATTTGTACTGATAAATTAATGTACCTACTTCTTAATTTAAATTAAATCGAACTATTCTGGGTTTGATTCCGAAGTAGCCAACTAATCTGCTAATATTACAATTAGTGTCCATCACCAATTTAAGAAAATATGTGACAGCATGAGGCATTGTTTTACACTGAATATATTACGTACAATATTGTCAATATTAACCAACTACACAACAATACGACTAACTATTATATAGTAGTTACTTCTATCTACTCGCAATCAGATAAGTTTTTACAAAAATAAAGGGGAAGATTGTAGTTACAATAACTGCGTTACTAGTAAATGTCATGATCATGACCGTGAAGCATGACAACAGGCCCTATACTATGTTTCGTTCCTTGCGTTTAAAAGCTAAGCTATAAAGTGCACATCAATAACCTATGAAAATAAAAAGTTCTTAAATCTCGGACTGTCTCCGACTAGTTAACGTACTATCTAGATAGGATAAGCATGATATTTATACTTAAAAGCATAATTTGAATAGGTATTTGATTATTAGAATAAGGCTGGTGTAAGTACAAGTTTGGGTACCATTTTTTTTCCTTTTAATATCCTAACTAAATATGAACCAACCAAACTTCTAATTGAAAATTGTAAAACGAATTCCGAAAATTAATTCTTGAAATAATAACAACCGTTTTTCAACAGACTTCCAATTGTTAGATGTACTTATTTAGAAGTCATTTTTATAATTGAATACATAAACAAAATAAGCCGCAATATTATTCGCATCCAAGCATTCTACCCCATAATAAATTTTTGAAATAACTTCTAAATAGAAGGTGGTGCTCACAAAAGAAAGCCTGGGGGTGCTAAAATTGTATAATTTTATTTTTAACAAGCGACTGCCTAACGACGTGCTTCGTGCTCCGCTGCGTCCAATAATGTACGAGCCACCCGTCATAAAATATAGAGTTACCAGAAGGAGAACTCGTCCCCCTTTATCTTCTTCTTAGCAATTCAATAGTTTATTTAAATCTTATTAATAGCCAATAATTAGGCCACCCGTAAAGCGTTTATTGTGGCTTTCTTCAGGTGATACAGATCTTTCAGTATTGTTTCAGAGCAAGTTTGCTCCGTACAAACCATTCCTACATTACTTTCTATTAGGAATTTTGTAAATCTACGCTGATAGATAATCTGAAATAATCTACTTTGAATCAATAAATAAATAAAAATCAAATTCTGAATCAACCAAATGTAAATGCAATTTAACATACGTCCATACCACTTATAAGATTGAACAAATTAGTATTGTCTTGCCAATATGTAGTACTGTCTTTATTTATTTTTTATTAATTTACCTATATAGGTAATCGGTATATCGCTATTGTAAGCTTCCATCAGAAGATTTTTAAAAAGATTATCATCAACAGATGAATTGTCGTCTACGATAAAGTCTTGGCAGAAAAAAATGTTGTTGATTCAGTGAGATTAGGTCCCTAAATTCAAATACATTATTGGTACACTAAATATACCTGTAAATCTATTAATACGGTTATCTTTTTACAAATTTTACTCTTTTAACAAATATTTCTCTTTAAAACGCTAGCTGTTACCCGCCCAAAACGTAGGTTACTGGCCGGCCCTTTAGTGCAGCTCCATAGAAAACAATAAGTTTTTTTTTTTTTGCTTTGTTTTGATGTGAATGGGAAACGGTCAAACAGACACTTCTCTTTCACAATATTATAAGTATTGATATATGAACACTGAACCTACAAAATGTTAATTCTGTATCATTAGAATTTTATGTTTTTGTGTAGAAATACCAGTATATCTTTAGCAATGTAAAAAATTAAAGGTAAAAACATACTTATGTTTTTATATTTTTTATTAAGATTTTTTTATTTAAGATCATTATTTTTATTTAAATGTAACTTATTGAGTGAATTTTTAAGTCTTAAGTGTTCGTGAACTTCAGTTTGCAGCTTCACAAAGGTCCATTCGATTGTCTACCATGCGTGTTTTTTCGGTTAAACATTATTTGCATTACAATAATATTGCAAGATTACACTCTTTTTTTTTGTTATTTTATACTGCACACAAATAAGTATATGTATTTTATTAAAATAGTTATAAAAATGATGAACTGAAATGAATATTCGTACGATAAAAATTAGTTCAAAGAAGTTTAAAAGTATAGGGAAACACTGCTTTGCGATGGTTAGATCTTTAAGTTTTCTTTTATTGTTTATTTGCTAGTACCTTTCATCAGTCAAATTACTCACTTACATTCAAAGTACTCACTATAAGTGGAATCTAAAAAGACTACTTAGAGTATAGAAAACCATCGTCTAGACCTCCAATGTTGGATATATTACACATTGAATCTTTAGATATAAGATTTATACATAAATAAGTATTATCACATAAATATACACTAACAAAATGTTTGACAATTTTGGGGACATAAGTCGTCAAAATGTACCAAAGCAGACAAAGTACTTGCTAATGAACACGGATAAAATCAACGTTCTTTATCTTTGAGCTTATTGACTGTTAAATGGAATAAATTATTTAATTAAGTAATTGTTATATTATTCTTTCTAATGTATGAATTTCCAAACTATGGTTTAATGTTAGAAAGTATCTGGTCCGTATGCAAATTGACATCATAACTATCTGTCTGATGTGAAATAAATGTATATTGGTGCCGACGCGTGGGAATGTAACCCGGAACATAAGCAATATTTTTTTTTATAATACGACAAAGAAAGAACAATTGTGTATAAAAAATATATGATCATAGCCTTAAGAACAGACCGCTTTATTTCATCGTATGGGTGTCATAAAAGACTACTAAAGGACAAACAGATCGCATCCAGTCTTTTCCTGTAAAGTTAATAAGTAATATCGTCAGACCATGGTCTGGTCTAGTCATACAATAATGGCGAATTTGTAATGGCGAATCTTAGATGTTCCTTTAGGGGCAATTCACAAGGGAAAAGATGAGATATTCTGTTCAAGCGGCCGCCTGGCTCCAAAGTCATACATACGACTTGAGATGCATCCTCGTAAATGATGATAGAGGTCTAACGTCCGTCTTAATCACATACTTAGCTATTTTTTTTTCGATCTCTAGAAACTCAATCATGTTTTATGAGGACTGAAAATTCTCAGCTCAATGATCAAAGGTTGCGCCCACACCACACTGGATCATATTTCGAGTTAATTAACTTCCTTTTCAAATATTCGTAAAACTCACGCTTGAGAGTCATTACCCATATTTGTCTTCATAGACATTAATAATTTTTATTGCCTGAAAATGAATAATAAAATTTTCTTCTGTTTTCGGTTTGTGATAAATTTCATATTATTTTCATTAATATTTTTTTGAACAAAATGACAATGATAATAGGTATGAGTTTTTTTTGTGTTATAAAATATTATTATACGTACATACTTGGCCTACATTAATACGAGTATAAATATCTTTTCTAATGAATCTTTTGCTTTTTGTTAGAGATGTCAAACTTAGATAGTAAGACAAAATTACTTAGTAATATACTAGGTACTTAAGACTTAATTTTGTTTTTGAAATAGGCTGACTCTGACGTCTACTCATTGTAGGTAATAAGTAAAAGAACCGTAGGTGCGAATTCCATCGTCACCTTTACGTCTAATTAGCGCATGTCTTGTCACTGTGGGAGTAAATGAGTATGAGTACCTAACCACATTTAAATTTCATGGAATATTGTATCTACTCAATTTAATTTGAAGTTTATTTTAGTGTTACAACAACGACGATTCCGTATCAAGTGGACAGATTCTCAGATGCACGGATTAGGAACTGGACAGAGTACAGTCTTAAACGGTTCGCCGTAAAATATTTTTTCACTACCTGTTTTGTCTTTTTACTCTCCAGATTTTATTCAAACCACGTTACGTTAGTTATGTGCGTTACTATTATATATTCTGTATCCGAACTTTGAGTTTCTTTATTGTAATGGTCCACTATTAATAAAGTTTTTTTATTATTGTTTAAAAATATCAAATTCTTTTTCTCTATTGTGCGATAGTTGACAGGTAGAGAATAACATATTGAATTAATACCGCAATTAGTTTTTTTTTTTTCAAGTAGTAACATTTCATAGGCAAAATGACACAATAAAATATTAAATATCATATAAAGTTGGACATATCAAATTACATATATTATAACGTTTATATTGCTTACATTATTTGCTCTACATTTTTACCTATAACTTATGGTCCTGCAGTGTCTTACTATGCTTTACAGACTTATCGACTTTGTGAAGGAGAGCTTGTCATTGGCCCAAGGACATCTACATCATCTGTGCAATGTGCACTCAGCAGCCGTCTCGCTAAGCCACTATAAAAAAAGAACTGTAACATTGATTTGAATATAGTTTTTTTTCATTTAACATGTGATAGATAATATTAAATTTCTATTTATTACAGAACTTGTATAGTCAAATTGATTCTCATTTAAGCGTTTGTCTTACACATGGTCACTACTTAGTATAATACATGACTGTTTTGAATCAGAATCGGAATTTTCAACTAATACCAAAAGGCGTTCTAATGTCTAACTGTTTTTTTTCTTTTAATTAGTACCGCTAGGTTAATTTACTTATATTATTACAGCTGAAATATATAAATTTAATAAATCCCTTGTCTTAGTAAAACAGAAACATCTAGCTCTTTAAAGAATATAGCACCGCGCATATCATAGATTCTTTGCACTTATCTATTAATTAAATTTGATTAGAGACCTAGAATTTATTTAATCATCAAATCACAGGAATGAAGATGCTAGAATCGTGTTTAATTAGTGTTACAGATTAAATAAATATAAATAATCACACAGATAAAGTGCTAGAAAACTTGATAGAGTTCCTTATTGTCTTGATAGATCTACATTGTCAATGATTCTATAGAGGAAGTCTAATTATGTACTTCGTAGCACAAAGTACGACACTATAATCTCAAATGAATATTTACCACCTCATAAGGTACTCGCTACTTGTTTACCTGAGTAGACACGCGTGCAGATTAAAATTTACATAAATTCCTCGGATTTATATGTTTATTAATTACTGTTACTTATATTTTTTATTAGCATGCTTTATAAGCTTAACTGACCTATCATCATCATCAGTTCGTGTAGGTGACACGGTCAATCAACCATGCACACCCTGGTGTCAGAGTTCTTCGGAACCGCCTTTCGGCCTCTGACGTGGTTCCTTTCACGACTACCAGATGGATGGATAGATGACCTATTACATATTCTTATTAGATGTATTTTTTACATATATACGGTTATACTTAAGTAGGTACCTAGTCTGAGAAAATTTCAGTCGTGTAGACGACAGATTTTTTTACAAATATTTTTTTAGGTACCCGTTAAAGTACATGAGATACAATTTAGTAGGCAGACAAATGGAACTAGTGGACAATAGAATATAGGGATAACGTTTTGCACTCTTAGGAAACGAATTCTTAAAAACAAAGAAGGAAAACAGAAGTATATTAAAGCCTAAGTATATAAATTGTTAATCATAGCCGCATAGATCATGGAATAATATTATCATTGACAGAAGCAATGATGTGATTTTTAAAATAGAAATGACGCTATATCAGCTGACCGCGCAGTAGCTGACGTACGACCCACGATCTTCTTTAAATGGTTTCAATTTGCTTTTGATCGACTCTTAAATCTTAATCGCAGATTTCTTTATAGTATGTCTATATCTGCACATTTACACATTATGACGAAATATACCTATAGCTTCTTTATATATATCAAATTCATCTTTATATATATCAAATACAAATTGCAATATTGCTTAAAACGGCCACTTTTAGCAGTTTTGCAATTTATAACTATAGGGAACTATAATTTAATAATTGAATATGATTAAAATTAACTTCAGATCCAGAACCTTAATTACATAACAGGGATTTTTGATAACTTATGTTTTCAGTGAATAATGATTTTTAAATGATGGTGGCGCTAGTGTTCACTGATCACCTTAATGTACAAATAAATGATCAAGGATCTGTAAAATAATTGACTAAGATAATCTTCACTTTGTACACGTTACTTGTGGTCAAAGCTATTAAACAAGATAGGCTAGACATGAAATTAATAGGGTGAGCAGCCTAAATGATGGTTATTACAGCATGTATGAGTATTTGTTTTCGAACATGTGAAGTATATTAAAACGTCTTACACCCCTATAATTATATGTAATTCATATTGTTATAATCATGTAGGTACGAACATATGCCAGAATTTGGTAAGGTACTCGTAAGACAATATCTCAAGCAAAATCATCATCATCATTTTAGCCGCAGGCTGTCCACTGCTGGACATGGGTCTCCCCCAAGGATTTCCAAAATGATCGGTTGGAAGCGGCCTACATCCAGCGCCTGCCCGCGACCTACTTCAGGTCATTTGGCCATCTGGTATCGAGCAACATAATTATTATGTCATCATAATTTCGTGTAGGTGTCAAGGTCAATCGACCATGCACACCCTCTTGTCAGAGTTAATCGAAACCGCCTCTCGGCTTCTGACATGGTTCCATGGACCAACGACTTGACGTGCCTTCCGAAGCACGGAATCATCTATATTATCAGACAGTCAGGTGATTCAATTCTGCGATGTCCTAACCAAACTGGAAACAACTAAACAAAGTATACTTCCCGTGCAATATATTATAGACAAAAAGGATAATAGAATAAGTATAATATAAATAAATATGAATCAATCTACTTATACCTCTACAGTCGGCCCACGCGCCGCGTGCCAGTACCACCAGTACTTAGCTAGCCTCCAACTGAATCATTGTTCGCTTTTGTTCCGTTTTCAATTTGTTTTTAATGTCTATAATTCAATATTCCACAAACCAAGGCTTTATCTACCTCTCTAGCAACGTCTAAATTATACTGATATTATTCTGAATCGCATATTATTCGGAGATAAATCAAAACAAGGTTAGTCCTATAAACTTACTGTTTATGACGAAAATTGCTCCTTCATCTTCTATATCTATGAAAAAATTTGAGTTTAACGTTTGGTAAAATTTTTGCAGACGCTAATCAAAGGAAAGACGATTACATTATAGAAGACAACCGGATATGAATCTTTTATAAATAGCTGTAATTCAACCATTTATCTGAATTAACATCGAAAAAAGGAAAGTCGTTGTGATCAAGGAATTGGAACAAAAACAATTTCGTCCTAATTAGAAAAAAGCACTTGCTCACCAGATTACATATGGGATTTATAGGCACTTGTCTCATTATTTGCAGTGCTTGCAGTGTGGTCTCACACGATAAGTCCACTGTATGTCATTTGTAGAGAAGTGTAAGATAATACTTTAATGTTCACTTTAAACGTTTCAAAAATGAGAAGTGTGTGCAAATGGATATGGTAAACCAAACCGTTAAATGTACATAAACAGTGAAATAAAAGTGAGAATCATGTTATAAATACAATTTCTACCTTTTTCCGCGACTAGACTATTGATATTTTATATGTGGTAAATTTATTAAAGGTAAATACAAAGTATCTATTTATTAAGATAAACTAATAAATAAAACCTAAATATCTACTAAATAAAACTAAACTTAATTAAAAATAAAACTAAATAAAAAGAAAGAAAAAGAAGAAGAGATTACCCACTCATTAATGTTTCCAGTGCAAAGGTGCCCAGAACACTAGCGGTATATTTTCGTTGTGGTAAATTGGAGCTGATGAAATAAGTATGCATGTAATTTAGTCATATACATATGCAAAGCAATAATAAGTATTTAATCTGACGTTTGAAAACTTAATTTATATCTAAAGATTCTATTCTATCTATCTAACATCTAGTGGTAAATTGAAAAGTTAAAGAAAAGGAAAAGAGGCTTCACGTTGAGGCAATTAATTTTGCTAAATAACGTTGTGCTAAATAGCTTAAAATGTGTGCAAAAACGAATTTGTCGAATCAAGTTATAGAAGTAATTACCTGCTATCATGGCGAGACATTTGTATAGTGGAGCAAACGTTTGGTGCACCCGTGCTCGGTCGCCACAATGATCATTAAAATATCTTAGACTGAGGTGCAGCCAAGGAAGCATTTCCTACGTCTAGAATATTCCACAAATTATATGAGCGGTATTTACTCGTTTTAGTCAAGATATAAATGGCGACGACTATTTTCAGTGCTATTATTTCTTCGAAACTTTGGATAATGGCGAATTATTATAGTAAAAGATCAGATATTATAACAGAATTATGCCTTGTATGATTTTGCAGATATATGAGAATTTGATTTTCAAGCTAGGGGTGGTGATGAAAACGAGCAATGTGTATAAACTTCAATTCCGAGAATAATAGTGATCCTCTACAATTTATTTCTTATATAAATACTTTGAACAACTAAAGGATACTTGTAGTCCCACTACAAAGGTCCTTAAAGAGGAACAAAAAAATAAATCCTAAGAGTCAGCAGCGCGGGTCAAGATAATCCATAAAGCAGTCTGTAAGAAACTAAACTTCTAAGTATGTTATATTCACTTACAAGCACCTACAAAACTATTTAGGAAGAATTTAAACTTCAAAGAGTTGCCTCTTTACAAAGCTCATAATCTATCATTTAATATAGATTTTAAAGCGGTTAGTCCCGTTAAAATTAGGCAAGTTAGTCGCATACCGAGACTTGAATGCGCCATCAAATAAACCCGGAAAGGCTCATCAATCAACTCGAGTGACAATACGTCATCAATCTGCTCTAAACTCTTATAGCAGTGGAATGTACATTGGTAGAGTAAACAGACATAGCGTAGCAAATTTACTTTGGTATATGTTTTGAGATCTGGTTGCTGTAAATATTTTTATTTATATGTTTAAACTTTGTTTTACAAGATACAATTTGATCGCACAAAAGGCGTAACTTAACACCTAATTACTTATCGTCAAAAATGTTTGAAATAAATTCTGCGTTAGTGCTCAATGACTTTATTTGGCTTAACCATACTCGTTACAGCAGATTACGTTCAACTGTTGCTGCTGCTGAAATAGATTCGAACCATAAAGACGGCATTTGAAGAGACCTTTAGATTTGCCGTAGGACAATATTCGGTAAAATAAAAAATAAAATATAACGTAGAAATCTAGGCTGTTTCGTTTATGGTTAGATTACAAATCGACTATTTATATCATGTAATTTTTATCTAACCTAATGACTATCACTAGAAGAACATCAATCACTACATAGTATAAAACAAAGTCGGTTTCTCTGTCCCTATCTATGTATGCTTAAATCTTTAAAACTACGCAACGGATTTTGATGCGGATTTTTTTAATAGATAGAGTATTCAAGAGGAAGATTTTTATGCTCATGCGAAGCTGGGGCGGGTCGCTAGTTAAATAATAAAAAATAAATATAAATGTTCGAACTAATGATGACTATGTTTATACTTGTATCTGTCGGTAGAGTTAAGACTCTACCAGTGTACACTGCAATATTCTCACAGCCACTCTGTGGAATACCGATGGCTTCATGGATGTGGATGTTATTAACAAAAACAGGACTTAAATTTTATACATACCTACAGTACCTTTAATGCATGATCTAACGATGGGTATTGGATGTGGGATGATACCAAGTAGAGTACTTCAGTATTTTGGATGAAATATAGTTATGAACACCGTGTTTTGTACCTAACCTTTTTTTTATAAAATTATATTATGGAATATGGTTACCAAAACATACTGTTCTTGGCAAATGTTTAGCGATGTAGTAAAATACTAGATAACCGTTGTTATAGTTATTTACGACAAAGAGCAATCACACCTCGGTCTTCAAACGGAATGCGGTGAAGCGCTTATTACTCTTTGACCGATGATGATAACGTGTGACTATGTGGTCAGCTGTAGCACAAATACTTGTATCTAACACTTTGAGAATACCACTCGCGTTGCCTACCTAAGATGTGTAGCCATACTAGGCCATTGCTATTCAGATTCTTTATTGAAAAACATAAAAATTAATATTTATTTTTAGACATAACAATGAATGGATGAACTCACACAATGACCGACAAACTAGGTCGGAGAACTAATCTTTCTAGCAAATAGAGCGATGAATGGCAATAACTAGCAACGATAAAAAAAATGCACAAAAGCGGCATCGTCGCTGAAAGAAATTATGATGAAATCATTAAAACTAGAAGTTAAGTAATCTTTTTATAGAAGTTAAATGATTTTTTTTTTAATATTTACAGCAGGAGACGCATTGTCACGTTGATAGTCGGAACAATTATGTAATAATTATGTAGTTATATCTATTTAAAAAAAAAAAATTCCGCAGCGCGCTCATCATATTTTTGATATTGCAGGCGCCCATAGGCTGCGGTGGATGAATCCTATTGGAAATCTTAGAGGGAGGACTAAGTACAGCTTGTGGCTGATATGTTGATAATAATAGGCTGCGGTAACCGCTGTCCATCAGATGAGCCGTGTGTTTTTTTGCTTACTCGTACAAAAAATATTTAGCTTATTTACAGACCCGAATAAATACGAACGCGTAAGGTGATTTATAAACCAATGCAATTTTTTCCGTCTTTATTATCACCAACAATATCAAAACCATAAGCGAGAAGCTCTGAAAAAATATGAAACTTTTTCCAAAGTACTTATTTTTTAGATTATATGTATTGTTTCAGATGACAACGAAATGTAGTGCCAAAGACAACGAACGAAACAAAAAAGAAGCCAAATATTTGTGACGTCATCTTCCAAGATGGAAGGTGTAAAAGTGACGCATCAAGGAGTGCGAGCCCACTCTGCGGAGGGGTCTGCCGGACGCATCACCCAGGCAGGGCTCGCTGCTCGGAGCCCTGAGGGCACAGCGGCGAAGGGCATGGCCATAAAAGGCCACGAAGACCTCTGGGTCGAAATTCAAGCCAACACCTTTAGGAATTGGGTGAATGAAACCTTGAAACCTGTGAATATTAAGGTAACTTTTCACATTTTTACTAAATCTTTAATGTAGAGTATAATAAGCGGACTTAATGCTAAATTATCTTTTCGTCAACCTTTGGGTGAAGCAAAGAGATCAATAGGCAAATATAAAGTAACTACGTACTCTTCTCTCGTAGTTGCTTCACCTACATACATGTAATAAAAACTATTAGGAACAAACAAACCTCTGCGTACTCATACTCGTGCTCATAAAAAAAAACACATTTTTAAGGCGTAACGTATCCGGTCTGATCATTAGTGGAATTAAACTGAGTTGTGTTGTGTAGGTAGACTCAAAACGTTAAATGGGCGAAGTATAACAGTTCTAAACTTTTCTGAAATCTCCGAATTTTCAGTGCAATTTTTATGACAACCTTCTACAAGGGTAAAATAAGAAGAATAAAATCAGGTTGATAACATAAAATCTAGATACATTTGCATATAATATTGTAGGAATACACATCTACAGTCTCTTAAAAAACATACCTACTTAGTACACAAAAAGTTCTGATTAAATAAGGCCAAACGAAATTCGTATGGCCTTATTTAATTAAATTACAATTAACTCTACACCTACCTATACTAAACTATATGAATTTTCTGCTGAAGGTTGTGGATCTGGTAGAAGACCTCCGTGATGGCACCGTCCTGTGCTCGCTCGTGGAGGCCCTGCAAGGCCGCAGGCTGAAAGGGTGGAGTCCAAACCCCAGCAACCAGCATCAGAAGCTGGACAACGTGACCACTGCGTTACAAGCCATCGAAGACGATGGCGTCAAACTTGTTAATATTGGTAAGTTACACATATTTTTTTTTTTGTTATAGCGAATTTGAAAATATGATAAGTTAAATGATTAAGAAAATAATGATTTGTATGGATATTAGTATAATGGATGGTCATAGTTCATCCTTCCTTAATCACCTTTTACAATATCGACGAGAAGTAAAGTTGTCTACTTTTAAGCCTGAAACCACTCGGTGGATACCCTGAACCTTATAGCCTCTTCCTTTTTTACTACAAAGTTGTCAAATAGACCCTAATAGACACCCCATCTGAACGAAGGTTACCCCAGCCTATTCGTATCCAAAAAATAAAGCATCACATGTGTCTTCGTTCTACAAGATTTTTCCGAAAAACATTTTATTTAGCTTAATAGTCTTACCGATTTGTGTAATAACGGGCATATACCAATGCTCATATTACTGTTCATATTATATTTTTGTTTTGATATAAATCGTGAGTTTTTGTTGATTGTATTTAGCTACATAAAATACCATTACACTATTCTTTATTTCTTGTACTGTTCGTTAATGATCCATTAATAAAATTGACGACACAGAGAAAAACTGTACGCCCGGAAGGAAAAAAGTAAAAATAATTATATATCGTGTAGTTCACCGGAAATCGTCGGCGGCCATATTTCCTTGGGCATCGGCGAGGAGACTGCGGCTCCAAAATAATAATTGTATAGAATAGACACCGTATGCTATGTGCTACCTAAATGCGCTCTGGGTAACAATTTATTTAATGATATAAGCAAAACTTATTTACCGTTTTGAGAAATATTTTATTTGCCGGTGTGATTATTTTACAATTACGTCTATTAAGTCTATATCTAATCTAAGGTTCTTAAATAAACATGAAAATAAAAAATTGTTTGTTTGTTTGAACGCTTATAACTTTATTATTATTTCATAAATTATTTCGGCATATTATAGCCCGATTCTTTGGGACATCTTTCGTCTTCTTCTTTGATTGTGTATGTTTATAGGTAGGTACACAAAAAAAATAGTAGTAGCATTTCCTGCCTGGCACTTCAATTTCAGATCAGTGCAACACAGGTGTTTTATTTCAGATATTAAATTAAATTTTTGGGTTGGAATAAATGGGTGCTATAAACATAAGTATGAGAATACTTACGTTATTATTTATCGGGACGCATTAAATGAAACGTAAGCGTGAGTTACCTATCTGAACCTACTCTTTTTGTGCAGCGGATTTCCAGCAGAGCGGGCAAGCTTAGCTACATTTTATTCGCTTGTGTTTAATTGCGAGCATTTTATTACCGGTGTCGTGACCTGACTGCACTGAATCTTTGTTCTGTGCAACATTGATGCAACCCAAATCTAATTAAAAAATAATTACAATTTAAATCATGGAAATGCGGTACCAAAAACGTAAATTTAGTTGAACTAAAACATTTTTTGTTTATTTTTGTTACAGGAAACGTGGACATCGTAAACGGAAACCTGAAATTGATTTTGGGTTTAATCTGGTCACTGATCGTTAGATATCAAATTGGTAGAAGCAAATTCCCTCCGAGGTAAACTTATAATTTATAAAATTTAATAAGAGTCGGTAAACAATAAAAATGTTAAGACTCCGTAAGCTTAAAAGAAATAAGCCGCAATGTTAAAATCACAACTTTATCTAGATGTGATAAATATTACGCAGATGAATAACATCTTGGCATACTCGTAAAAGAAAATTTTAATGTGGTATAAGATCGCATATTTCAGTATCTTCGCTGCTAATATAGTTTTATTTAAGAAGGTAAACAATTAGCACTTGATTCGGTCACAGTGCACGGACACAGTATCAAGTAGTAAATAAATAACTTGCGTACATAATAACCACTATCCCATAATAGACAATCATTATTATTCCTATTTAGAAATTTACTTACCTACATTTAAAGGTATTGAGAGAGCTAGATTAGATATAATATTTTTTTTTTTATTTTACACTTGTTTATCAGTCTTAATTTTGTAAGTATACAAAACATCAATATAATATAGCTATAATATATAATAAATATAACTATCTCTCACTTCTCATTCCCTTCATTTACATATAAACTACCCGCTAAACGGATTGCCTAACATATTGGGAAAGAACCCGATCATTTACTTAGGCTTTACTGCCATTGTCAGTCCTTTTAAGGCAACACCTTATCAAGGGCCTTAATTAAAAGGCACTAGGTCTATCATTTATTGCTCTTTATTATTGAATCAGATAAATATATACCTATAATATAACCGTAGGCTAAATATATTAGATACTTAAACCCTAGTTTATATTTAATAATCACTTTTATTAAATTTTCATCTAAGCATGAATATGCATTGTTTAATATTATATAGGTCGCAACAGATTTATTATAATAGTATATATCTATGGGCTCAAACAATGGATAATTCTGACTTCTTAGAGCATAATAAACAAAGGTTTTATAAGTTAGCAACACGTAACAATAATTAGAAGCTGTGTGGAGTGAAATGGAACATAAAACAGAACTATCAGTTGATTAGACTTTATATGGGAGATCGTATTGTTTATTTGTAGTTGTTTAGGTTTATGTAAGTAGTCACTAAAGCTACTGTTGATTGGGATGGCGGTATGAATTCAGTTAAATATTGATTTCAATTGACAAGGTATGATAAAAATTGGTAGTGTATGTGATGTAATACATCATTAGATCCTGACAAATTTAAACATGAAATTGAAAAAAT
This sequence comes from Apomyelois bistriatella, assembly GCA_947044815.1. Classification (NCBI taxonomy): domain Eukaryota; kingdom Metazoa; phylum Arthropoda; class Insecta; order Lepidoptera; family Pyralidae; genus Apomyelois; species Apomyelois bistriatella. The sequence continues at coordinate 7,013,617 of OX345691.1, forward strand.
GATGTTTGTTGTTGTCTGGACTCCTTGTATTCAAGAGCTTGCATTTTTACTTTATTATTATTTCAGTTGACAGCTGATGATAATGATGATGATAATAATTGGTTGCAGAAAATTAATGTTATCATGGCTGCAGTCTGCCCTGCCGGACTGCCGCGTCAGCAACCTCACCACCGACTGGAATAGCGGAGTGTTGCTATCTGCCCTCCTCGATTACTGCAAGCCAGGAGCTTTCCCGCGTTGGCGAGAACTCAGTACGTATTTGTTGACATTATATTATAAACACTAGCTTCCGGCCGCGGCTTGGCACGTATCACGTAGCACGTTTCGTGATTTAAGGTATCCGTTTGTCGCTCTGTTTTGACGTAAAAGACCGACCAACAGTCAGGATTAAAATTAACTTCAGATCCAGAACCTTAATTACATAACACGGATTTTTGATAACTTGTGTTTTCAGTGAATAATGATTTTTAGTTGATGGTGGCGCTAGTGTTCACCAAGGTTTAGTATTATTAATTACATACCAGAAAACTTTATTGTTGCACAAGAGATTTCGATTATGCGTGCTAGTACCATATATGGTGATTGCTGACATGGTGTGCCCACTGTGAGTACAGGCACAACTACTTAATAAGGAAACCTACAGTATATTATCATTAACGAGGTGTTAAGTATGCCATCATGATCTGTTGGTTGGTCATAGTATCAAAGTCTCACCTTAATGACGTATTATTATTTTGCGTGAAATACACTTAGTACCTACGTGAATTTATATCCTGTTATAGTAGTGTGTAATCATTGATAGTGTAAATAAAGTAAATAACTAAATTTACTGCCCAAATATGTCAATATTTTTCTGTTCTAAAATATTACATTTTAGCGATATTTCGGTTTAGATGGCATTGACCTGAAATGTATTCTTATAAATCCAACAGTTGAGCAAAAACGAAAGTTAATATGTTCTACCAGAAAAATTGTTTAGTACCTATCGCAGAAAAAAAATCACGATACATAAGTAAATAGGCTTACTTAGGATGTGTCGTGATATTTTTCCGGGACATAAACAACACACATGAAAAACAAACATACACAACATGAAGAATAAAAATATATCTCCTATTGCTGTAGATCGTCACGAAGCTATAGAAAACTGCAGACGTGCTATGAAATTGGCACATCGAGAACTGGACGTGCCAATGGTGCTGGAGCCAGAATACCTGGCGTCCCCGTGGCTGGACGAACTCTCTGGCATGACGTACTTATCGTACTTCATGAAGCCAGGGTCTGCAGGGTACCGAGCTACACTGGATTGGGTCAACTCGCGGTTGGAACGTGGGATAACAAATTTTACGGTAAGTTGTCAAGGCTGACAGAAGGATTTTTTAAATGATAATCCAAAGAATTTCGAATCGCGCGCAGGCAAATTTTTATTTTTAAATCTATGTGATAATCACATAGATACAGTACATCAGTCACATAGATATCGCACCTACCGTAATGATCGATTTATTTGCCTGTCAGGGTTAGGTTTATTTGCCCCTGACAGAATTTTGCATAATCGTGTCCTAAAATGTACATTTTTTGCTTATATTTGCTAGTTTGCCTTGTTTTATTTTCAAAGCAATTTTGTTTAATATTCATAATTTTGCGTCTTAAATTGGTTTATTTCATATACTCTCAGCATCATAAATTAAATGTCTGTAGCGTCTTAGGAAAAATTTCTCTGTCTATTGGTATTCGTACACCAGTACTAATTTACATGCCACTTTGCTATCAAAGACGCTAACAGTTTCTCTGTATCATTTACAGCATAGCAATATATCCAATATTGATTCTTGATTTAGTTAGATTACTTCTTTTTGACTTGAAAAAAATAAGTACTTATAATATTCGATGATAAATGATATTCGATGATTATTAGATGATGTTTGTCTGGAAGAGATTGTATTAGCGATAAGGCCACTTATTGTATTGTATTATATATGTTTGTAATTTCCTCATTGTATATTTTTACTGGTGCAATAAAGAATTTTTGTATTGTCTTGATAAAATATTTTGGTCCAATTAGTAAAAGATCACATACGTATTTTTTAATGTCGTATAGCCTGTGTTATCCATTCGAAATCAGGTACATAACTCTATCTATTGGTCAATATCATTCTACTTGAATTTAGTATCGGAAAGCGAGCCCCGTAGAATTTACACAGACAACAATTTCGATGTCCGCCTCAATAAATATAGAAGCAACAGTTTGAAATTAACACTCGGAAATTCCTTTTGCTGCAGTCCGTCTGATATTATAGTCAGCGAAATTACTTACATAAATTTATGATCACTTGTACGAGTTACGAGTTTGATTGCTAAACTTTCACATTTACTTTCATATCATATCTAAGTGATTGTTTGTTTTAAACTTGACAATAATATATAAGATATGCTTTTTTTACACATAAACATCGTAACTCATGACTGAGAGAAATGCAATCTTTCGGAAGACCCTTGTTGCTCTATATGCATGATATATAGGGATCATTAGGATCCCTGTTTCGATGTCCATCCATCAGTATAGCAGCAGACTGTATCTCAAGAATGGTAATATGTAGTTAAACGTAATTCTGTTGCCTCTTTAATAACAAAATAAATGAGTCTGTAAATTGAATGCATTCTAATGAATGTACTCTAAGTAGTTAAGATTTTATTCCGTAATAGCATTTTTATCAGTATCTCAGATTATTTATACTTGTCACATATTTTCAGACTGACTGGAACGATGGCCGAGTAGCAAACGAACTAGTCCGGTCTATGGGCGGTCCGGCACCGCCTCCGAGCCGTCTGCGGCGAGATCCAGCACGCTGGGAGGAAAATAACCAGCAGGCGATTGATGCTGCTAAGAAAATAGGTACTTACTACATTTTTCAATAGTTTGATAGAGTCGTTGAGCAATTATAACAGTTCTCGCGCTTACTGAATTTTTGTTATTCCGTCTTTTTCCTTTTACCATACTTAAACACAAATATCTAATTAAATTATTGAGCTTATCTGTAAATTTGAAATATAATGTTAATAATCCAGGTGTACAGCCAGTATTATCAGCTCGTGACATGAGCCAGAATGATTCTGAGCATTTGGGCGTGATGGCATGGGCGACGCAGTTCAGGAACGTCCCGCCAAGACCTCCAGTCCATGACATGCTGAGAGTTGCGCTCGACTCCACCTCTGGAAGAGTTGGTGAAGAGGTATTATACAGTTATTTATCAAAATTTTACAAATGCAATAGCATATGTAGCGCAATTCAGGGATGACAAGACACTGATTGAGATGAATTTGTAATAATCATTTTGTACTCGTAGACTAAAATATCTTATGTAGTGTGATGATTCACTACTCGTTCCATGCGATTGTCTGTTTATTGTTAGGAATTAACTTAGTTATGCTGTAAGTAATACTATTGGCTTATAGCTTCACATCACAATGGGTGATAAACTTATGTAATATAGAAGCAAATTTCATAATATTTATACGATTTTTTTCATATAAAATTTCTGCATAGCTAGACTAGCTGTGCGGCTATGAAACCTTCAACTGATATCTACAGATGTTATTTTATTTACAGACATATATACGAGTGGAGTCGATATCCAATGAGCTCTCGATATCGGACGTGAAGGTCTCGATTGTAAATCCCTTGGAACAAGAGTCTAGACTTAAACTCGATGCCCGCGGTGCCGGGGAGTTCATCCCGGAACATGCTGGCATGCACGAGATTGTGCTTACCGTGGATGATATAAGGTAAACATTATATCAGTTTAGTTAACTTAAACAGATTTACAGCTAAGTTAGTTTCTTATTAATTATTTTATACTTCAAAGATATACCTATTTAATTACTTTAGGCAAAAAAATAAAATATCACACTGAAAAATAGACACCACTAGGTACTTTTACTTATCTATTTTTTAATTGTCATATTTTCTCATCAGAGTTACTTCATTGAAACTCACAACTTGACTTCGAAATATCTTTATAAGTGAATGCATCAGCCGTGCCGGAATACTTTTATTTTTTCACGAGGCATTAGTTGTTTTTCTCGAGTTTCGAGATGGTGCCTATATATGTAATCATAAAATTTTCCGTAAAATACCGCCTTCCTTATTAACATATATGAGTATTTAGTGGTTTTTGTTTAACAGTAGACTTATACTATCTGGAAATATTGTTGATTAAAACGAGTGATAACAGTTCAATAATATTCTAGGGTGGATGGCAGATATTTCTTCAGGGTTCTTCCGAGGTTGGTGATGGTACCACCACCCGGTATGGCGCCGTGTGCTGCCGGCAGTATAGTGGAAGTTTTAGTCAGTGCCACAGGTATGAATTTATTCATGATATGCTTATGTTATGTTAAATCTTTGCACTTACTTAACGCGATGGCTGAATGACCCAAAGTGGATCTTGGCATCCGACACGAGAGTTTCAGGTTTAGTACCGTAACTTATGCTATTGGACAACCGAATGCATAAAATAGAGCAATCGCGTGCGGTCTCAATTTTTTTTTAATCTATACCCAAATGTGTTAATGATAAGACTATAGCCATAGCGACTTGTCATCTTACTTGTTTTGATAATCTATAGTTGAAACGATAGATAGCGATACTTACTAGCTGTGCTTCGTAGTTTTACTTACCTACCATAAAAGCAGTAGAAAAATTGTTGACGTATCATCTTTCTCAAAATTTGAGTTCTAAAATGCACAATCACAGGATGATGATGATGAGGATAACAACTAGATAGAACTCTGTCGTTGTCCTTCAAAACATTAGTGGAGATTGATAACCATGTTTTATATAGGTGCACCAAGACGGGAGGATATCGACGTGACTGCTCACTCTCCGAGTGGCCGCGCTGTGCCTCTCCAGGCTCGGCACCCTCCGCCGTCAGCTCCTGGGACCACCGCCTCCAGTGCCACCTTCCAACCTGACGAGGCTGGCACTTGGACTATTGCCATTACTTATAAAGGAGAGCATATACAGGTTGGGAAATGATATTTTTATATGGGTAGGTGTGGCCGGCTTTCTGTTTAAGTTTACGACCTCTTGGTACATGGTTAGTCTCGACTAAATATAAAGTTGTTATTTATCATCTGTTCCTTATTGGGCTTTTTTATTTGTAAAAATATTAGATACCTCCTTACATGAGTACAACTTCATAAAAATGCAATGAAACGCTCATTCTACGTCAAACTCCATATAATCGTGACGATAAAAATATTTAAACACAATTTTTTTAAGATGTTAACGAATGGTAAAATAATGTTGTTTCCATGACCTTGACAATAACTTCAATGACCAACGTGTGATTTTTATTCTTCTTATTTTTAAATGTATGTGAAATATATCTAATGTAATTCCAATAGGGAGGCCCATTCACGTGTGAAGTCTTCGATCCATCAGGCGTTCGCCTCAGCCCTGGGGCTCTTGAAGGCGCTGAACCTCTCAAACCCCACTCATTCGAGCTGGACACCAGCGGCTGCGGTGTCAAAGGAGATCTACAACTTGACATAGTCCACGATAAGAGGAGCGTGATGTGCGCTCTGGAAAAACTCTCCGCTACCAAATATCGCGCTACTTTCATGCCTAAGGCACCTGGAAAGCATAGGGTGAGTGTTTGATTACTTACTTACCAACAACAGCAAAGTGACATACAGAAAAAAATATTTTATCTAACTACTTTGGCTATTTGAGAAATAACCAGTTTGACAATATAATAACTTGATTTAACAAAAGTAATTTACAAAAAAAGACAAAAGGTTTGATAACATAATTGCAAAGAGAAATGTAGTCCCTTTTTATGCTTTAGATTGACCAAAGTTTGGTTGTGTATAAGTAAGTATTTTTTTCAGTGCACTTTTCCCTTTTTAACACTCCTATTTGTCAATCTATAGCTAAGAAACCTAGTGATATGCAGGCCTTTGAAAATCGAGCTAATTAAGTAAGTATCTTCACTGGTTTGGTTCAATTTGAGGCCATTTACAGTTCAGTAATCCTAAATTGGTGCGTAATGATTGTCCAATTTGGAATAATTGCCAATTAGACATAGTATGATTTGTGTATGATATGCATATCATCTATGTATCGACCGACGTTTGTAATATCAATTAAATCGTTATCGTGTACTAGTAATATTGTCTAATGAGAAAGAAACTCATTGTTTATATTTAAAATCGTTTTAAAAATAAACTTTTAATTCCAAATGGTAATTTACTGTACATCATTATGCCAGTATAATTTTATTAGTTTTTAACTAAAACCAGAAAAGAAAATAAGTAAACATGACTTAATAATCATATAAACAGTAGATCCCAGTTTCGGATGATGATGATATTTAATTTCTTTTAACAGCTATACATCTATTTTAATGGGTACGACGTACACGGTTCCCCGCATATGTTCAGAGTGGGGTCCAAGTCAAAAAAACCTCGTGAAAGCTCTAGTCCATCACCAGCCTACGCTAGGATATCAAGTCCAGGTAACACCTTAATAAGTCCAGGTGGTCTACTATCATCTCTAAAACCCATGCAAGTTCCAGTGAGTTAGCGGGATAGCGCCCTACGTGATGTAAGGCGACATCCCCCTTACTCACTGGATCTTGCATGGTTTTAAGAGATGATAGTAGGTCACCAGGTATACCATATTTTTTTACAAATATATATATGAACTTAGTAAAGCGTTCTCAAGTTACGATGTGACCAAGTAAAATAGAGATAAACAATAAAACTGTTTTATCGATTAATATAAGAAAAAAGTTTATATGTGTAAAAAGTAAATTCTTAATTTAAGTCTATTTCAATATCTAACGTTAATACTTCCTTCCAGTTAACCGTTTACGTTCAGAGAGTCCAATGAACCAATACAACTTGTATGAGTCAAAGCACAATACAAGTTCCATAGATCGACGGGAGGAGCGACGTGACTCTGGTGATTATTACAAATATTCTGACGTCAAAGACAAGAGCTATGACGTCACAGACTCCGCGTATTCAACCTCCAGAGTCAATAAGAAGGAATATAGATATGGCTCGGAGAGTCCTAGGAATAGGACGGCTAGCCCGATTACAACGAAGCATTTGGGAAACGGATCGAGACTCGACCTGAATAGATCTACTAGTCCGTTTAGAGCTGGCAGCCCGTATAGAGCGACTAGTCCTATTGGCAGGACTACAAGCCCTCTAATGAGAAAGGATAGTCCTTTGAATCGAACGTCCAGCCCTATCAATAGGTAAATATGCCTTTGAATATCAATCAAGTTTATTTTTTATTTTTTTATTTTAATAGACATAGGCAAATGAAGGGTATTTTAGAAAAAAAAAACCTCTACATATGTAATATTTCAACTTATGTTAAGGACTATGCTTATTAATTATATTAAGTTAAATGTAAAGATAGAAACAATATCACTACATAGTATAAAACAAAGTAGCTTTCTCTGTCATTATGTCACTTTGTATGCTTAAATCTTTAAAACTAGGTACGCTTCGGATTTTGATGTGGTTTTTTTAATAGATAGTGATTCAAGAGGAAGGTTTTTATGCCCATGCGAAGCTGGGGCGGGTCGCTTGTTAAATATAATGAGTAAAGCTGCTCTTATTTTCAAAGTAATTAAAGTCAGAAAAAACTAAGAAAATTGAAAATATGCGTTAAATAAGAAGTCATTCCGCTTTTCCCTGGTTTTCAAACTACGCACTTTAGCAAGCCTCTATACAATTGTAAAACTTATAAGTAGATATTAAAACATTAACTAATCTAACCCATAGGTACTAAGTGCATTTTTCGCTTATTCAGGATAACTATATTAAAATCTCACAATACAAAAATTGCCTTGTCCCATTTCCACTCTGTAAATCAATTTCAATCAGTAGGTACTCGGAGGAAAGTGCATAAATCAACGGGTTTTCATTTAAAACGAGTAGGTTTAAACATTGCATCGATTTTTAATTTTACGGCTATTCAGTCTTGTCGACACTTGGAAATATGGTTAGTATCGGATTTCCATTAGTTTGTTTAAAAAAGTATGGATATAAAGATAGAAAATGGAACATATTTGTCATCAAGATCAAACCTTTCCGTGATTATATTACCGGAGTGAAATTTGATTACAGTAACTTATCCGCTGCTTATAAGACCTGAAAATGTTATGTGTGACTAAAGTAGTATTAATTGACTCCATGGACCAAACGGCTCAATGTGCACAGAATCATATTTCCTATAAGATAATTGTGTGATTCAAGTGTAAGATAAAAATGTGTAGATAAAATAGTTGCCACAATATTTTTTAGGGTTAGCACACCCACGAGCAGTGAGCATCGATACAGCCCTGTGACGACAACGAAACGTGTTGTTGAGAAGAAGTCTAACTACAAAATGTACAGCTCTTACAGTGGCTCTCAAGACAACCTGGATCAGACCAGCCCCTACTCCTCGCTGGAGGCTGACCGCGTCAAAAGACTCGGGAGTCCTAGTAAGTGGTTCTAGCTCCAATACCTACCTAATATCTTGTTACTTTGAAGTACTGAACTAAAAAACAATTTTTCTTTTTATTGTAGCGTTTTATCTCAATTTTTTTTTAATAAAAACTTTATAAAATATAAATTAGCATTAACTATAATATAATACATTGCTATAAGTATATATTTTTTCGTAGGTACTGGCGACCCTGGAAGTAAACCTTATAGAAGAGACTCTTGGGACACTGTAGAAAAGACGAGACAAATGCTTAGTGCGAACAGGTTAGTACTATTATAATTGTACATAATTTTTCAAGTTTTTAACAAGCTTTTACTACATAAATATCAACCACTTTATGCAGGCATATTTAAATTTCATTATACAAAATAACAGCAAAATTTATAACAGACAAATACTAAATTTCGCCCGTTAAAACTATTGCTAACATTTGCGTGGTCATTACAACATGTTAAAATTAAACTTGTCGCAGCTTGGAGCAAACCAGCACCCCTGACCGCTTCGGGCAGAGCACTCTAGACCGCGAGACGAAACGCAACACGCAGCTCAACAAGTTCAGCGATCTGTCAAGAGATTCCTTCAACAAACAACTGGATCGGTTGGCCGACGAACACGACTCCGACACCTACACAAGTAGAGTGAGTTGTGAATACAATTTGTGTTTTAAAATGGAACGTTTGAACCCGTGGGGGTAATCAGGGTGTTATTGAATACTAGTTTAGAAGTTGTATTGTATCACCTATTTCTATGTTGCGCTCGTAATTTTTATTGCTGGAGTAAAATGCTATATCTAAATATTTGCATCTGAAGCTTCGTATCTGCTTTAATTCATTTTTCTTTATCGTGTAGAAAGTCTATTTTATTTTCTTTAGTAAATAAATTGAATGCGAATTATTAATATGGATCTTTATGGACCTTATTCAAACTGTCAGGGATTATTTAGATCATCGGGACAAAGTTCAATTAGTTACATAGATAAAGGAACTATTTGTTAGGAATAGCTTTGCCTGGCATTTCATTAGTTAACCTAGGACATGGATTAGTACAGAAGAAGGGAGATGGGGTGCAATTAGAGTATGATAGTTGAGGTGTAGTAAAATGTAATAATAATAAAGCTCTCGCACCTTTTATCCTCTAATCATTTTACCAATTTACAAATGTCTTCCACAGCAAGAGTTTAAGCGCGAAGTTCGCGAAAGCTCGTACGTAGTACGCGACTCCTCGTACAGCAGCGTGGAGGAGCGTCAACAGCATCAGCAGCCTTTTTTATCCAATAGGCCCCCCCGCGACCCTACCGGGGGGGCCCTTTCTGAAACGGACGCAGCACACGGACGTTTCAGGTAAAGTAACCTTAAAGTTAAGTACAATACCTAATGGGTGCAAATTTACTATCTTACAGGTCCTAAAGTACTAATTAAAATCGAAACTAGCTACGATACTAGTTAAAAATGATGTATTCAATTGAAATTCAATTACATGTACCGTATTGAATTGGTTCAAGTTATCACTACATAGTCACAGAATTAGTAATAGTACTACGTAACAAAGTATAAAACAAAGTCGCTTTCTCTGTCTCTATGTCCCTTGGTATGCTTAAATCTTTAAAACTACGCAACGGATTTTGATGCGGTTTTTTTAATAGATAGAAGTGATTCAAGAGGCAAGTTTTTATGCCCATGCGAAGCTGGGGCGGGTCGCTAGTTAGGTAATAAATTAATCAAGTTCTTCAGGATTCGCATTTTCTCTAATAATGTATCTGACTATAAAAAAATAAAAATAAAACAACGTTTACCAAATGCAGTTTTTTATTGAACGAAACTATAATGAATATCATATCATAGTTTTATTGAAACAATTTAATTTCACAGTAGAAGAAACTCACAACGAAACGCAATAACTTCAATGTTCTTTGAAAATATGAATCTGTCGAACGAAACAGACGTTTTCACGATGCTGTAAATTTTACACCCAACCCCCCAGACCAGCCACACTATTGGGACTATTTTTATTGAGTAAATAAAATACTGCCTGAGCGAAATAAATGTTATAACGATAAAGCTCGAACAAGCACGAAGTGAATAATCAATATCTATGCTAGCTTGTTAATAAATAATTTTTAATTTATTTTAACCATCTTATGAACTCTAGTTTTCTTCTTAATTAGCCACTCTAGACGCCAGAGGTACCAAACAAACATATCGAGCAAATATATTTGACTCACCATTAAATATTTAACTTATGCTCGCAGTTTCACTCGCATGGTACTCCCATTAATTGCATCAAAATAAGCTTAAGTAAATTCACGTGACTGGAACTATCTATAAGTACCATGTTTTCTTAATTTAAAACTTAGAAATAATTAATACTTTCTAATTATATGGGTTGAGTAGTTTACACGAGATAGATTTACTAACAAACAAAACAACTCCAATTCACATTAGTACATAAAAATGGTTGTTGTATTGTAAGCAATTGTTGCAGAGCAATTCAAAGGGATAACAACAATAGAGGTGCCAATGGAGTAGTCGTAAAACCGACCTACAGAGGTGTGGTGGGACAACCAGTGGAGTTTATAGGTAAGTGTTTATGAATATATATGTATACAAAAATTCTTGCAATAAACTTAATTAGTAGAAATTTAGCAATGACTTTCCCGCAAACGTAAAAGTATTGCTTTTGTAGTCATATATTTTTCCTTTCAACCCTAAGGTTAGCTGGAAGAAATTGCAATAGCCATAAGCCCGCCTTTGTACACAATTATTTATGTGGATTCTTTGTTTTGTTTTTCTTTATTGTAATGTGATGTAGAGCCATATTGACAAAATTTTATTTGTTAATCAATACAGAAATGAAGTGGTTTTGATTTCGTTTACCCATGTCAGGTGGTCAGAAATTGAAATCTATGCGCCAATGGTAAAGGAAATTCTTAATTAGTTTAGCCTTATTAAAAGACTTGCTTGCTCAGAATGAAATTAATTTCATAAAGAAGTCATACTTCCTTAACAGTGGACTGCAGCACAGCAGGGGCCGGCCACTTGGAACTTGAAGTATCTGGTGGGAACGGATCCCTGGTGGCCAGTTCAGTGCGGCCACTCGGTGGCAACAGATACGCTGCTGCCTTCACGCCGAGGCTGGTGCGTCCTCACACCGTACGGGTGATGTTTAACGAGGAACACGTGCTAGGTAAGTAATTAATCATCTACATCATAAAACCCAGCCTTAATCTATTTCAATCGGCGTCAGCTTTACTTGTCTTCTTGCATTTCTCTTTGTAAAAACTATTTTAGGCGTTGCCCCTAACGTCTTCATAACGCTTGTTATTGTAATTGTTACAAGAAAATAAAACCAAAAATTAATATTCCCTATATTTTCTACATCACGATTTTGAGGATCAGAAATTGTACGTTGATTCATATATCAGTACCGGGCAGTATGGTGTTTTGTTGCATCTATAATTACAGCTTTGTTCCTTCGTAGGCCAGCAACCAGTACCTGAGGCATTGTCTTACTCATTTTACAATGCAGTCAAAAAGCATATGTCGGTGACCTGAAACAGCAGATACCTACTTAATGGATCTATAAGTTCAAACACTTTGCGTGTCCTTGAGAACAGTGATTTGATCGGAAAGAGCAAAGCGCGTTTTATCCTGCTTTAAAGACATCTGATTCTACGGACCACTGTTAAAATGTAATATGTGTGTTGATAAATGTAGGTATCTTTGTTTCCAAAAAGCCAAGTACGCTTCAAGAAAAAATTTCTGCCGTAATTACCTATATAAAGACATGACGTAGTGCCTGCTGTTGTTTACTGAACTGTTACTTACTAAAACTCTTTTTGAAAGTTAAAATTAGCGATTGGGAGATTAGGAAAATAATAAAAACCTATTTCAAACGTTATTACCACAAATTATATATTTAGTTACATTGCAATTTAATGATTTCATTTCATAGGCATAGCACCTGTCTTGTTTTGCGGAAACACGCTTTAAGCACCGATTTAACCGCGATTCAGCTAGATATTGCGGGCATGTTTCGCATTTATATGCAGTGCACTCGACGTAACTCGACGCTATGTATGTAATTGTATTAATAATTTCATGTATTTCACAAATATGTTATACATTATGAGGGCATAAATGTATGATGCAAATAATGATTTTGCGCTGCTCTCGATGAAGCATTTGACTGTTTAATTAAAGTATTTGCTTAATTAACAACCAAAACAATATTCGTTGGATATAAAGTGGGATTCCAAAACTCATAACCAGTAAAGTTTTTTCAAACAGTATACGAATCTATAATACAGGCTTACACTGCAATGCTAATCGCCTGATTTACTCAAGGTAGTAACAAACCAAGATTCTAAGTACACTTTCGCATGTTGTAGACTGTATCCAGGAAAAGGTTGATCCCTAGCGCATTACCCGCGTATAAGCTACTGCCTACATATTGTATGTAATTCCGAGAACAAAGAGAATTGCACGCGCCTGACAGGCATACTACCTCGGAATATGTACAGATGACTTGGTTTCTTTATGAAACGTTGCCAATACTTTCTCTTGCCAAGTAATTTTGAAAAATATTAAGGATTTTTGTAGAAATTACATATAATCTTGAACGTCGCAAACAATCGTATTTAGTTTATTTGCATTGGTCTGAGATAAATAAAAATCAACATACTAACTTGCTGTAGTTATTCAGGTTAAAATCATCAAGACTTCTTTCTCTATTCATTGTCATCCTAGCATTTTTTCGATAACATGCGAAAACGCATGCCTGTTTTAGTTAACTATATGCTGCCAATCTGACTAACAACCTTATAAATTAATCCGTCTGACAAAGAATACAAAAAATGGACGTGGTTAGATCGATCTAAACATACAATCTGATGAACAGGAAACGTGAGCCGAATCAGAGGAGTAATAAAATAATGAAAATCAAGAAACAATGATATATATTTTTTTTAATTTGATAGAAATATGAATATGAAAGAGTGATGATAACAATTCTAAACCGCAACAGTCCAATACCTAAGCTATCATTCGTTGTTTGCCCAAAAATTTTTTTTTTTTTTTTTTTCATTTGATTTTTAAAACTACTTTTGTATCTGAGTAACCTGGTAGGTGGTGGAATATTATTCCAATATATGGTCGCCTAGTAACGAAAACTGCCAGTAAATGCTACCATATCCTATACAACCAGAGCAAAATGGATCCAGACAACGGATGGATCCGTTTATATAGGGTAGTTAAGGTCGTCACGACATCTCCTTAAAATATTCTTCCTCCACCTCGTAGCCTTTGCTCGTAGCCAATTTTGCCCACCTTTCAGGCTGCGACTGCGACGACAGGTGACAATTGATCAATTGACAATAGTTAATTTTCAATAGAAAACGTTCTTTAGTCATTTACTTTTACTAGAAAGATCATTACCTAAATGTTGAATTCATCCTTTTTAAACACTTTAGGATGAGATGTCGCCTAATTATTTGACAAGGGGTAATTTTATCCTCAGAGGAAAAATTTGCGAATGATTTGACACCTAACAATTTTAAAAGGGCGACGAATCATTCTCGGTTGGGATTTTTTGGGGATCAATTGTCACCTAAGTCAATGAGACAAACATGTCCTACCCAGTCTCATTTGCTCTCAAATTAAAATATGAATTCTGTGTTGGAATTTTTCAAGTCGGAAGTTGACAAATTTTATTTTACATTTATGATTCGTGACCAATTAAAATTTTCTCAACAGAGTGCGTGTATCGATCCTGTTGATACGAACTTTCTTCTTGTTCTGACATCCAGATAAGAGGAGCATATGTTAGGATTACACTGCAACTAGTCTGCCTAGAAAGTGTGTATGCATGCGTATACAATCCGGTCTGATTGTTAAATAAAATTCCCGAGATTATGCTTAAAGAAACGTTATTCTACGTTATATGATCCACTTCAAAGCAACATGACTCCAAAGCCTTCCTACCCATGGCTAGGAAATGCAGTCACGAAAACACTCCGATATTAAAAACAAATATTACCTACTGAGGGGTCGTTCAAATATTACGTAAGCAGATTTTTTGCATTTATTAACCCACCCCTCCCCCTCGTCAGCAAAAGTAAGCAAAGCTCTCACCCCTCCCCCCATGCTTACGTAAACATTGGTACAATAAGTCTAGAAAAAAGGAATAAGGTTTGGAATAGAGTAGGTACCCCCCTACTCAGTTTTAAGCTAGTACCTAAATGTATTCATTATTTGCAGGAATCCCTGAAAACACATTTCGTTTTAAAGCATAGACAATGTGTGGGTTGCTATATGTATAAAATAGTAAATAATTAATGCTGACGTAATCACCATCCAGATCCCCCCACCCCCCATGTCATCAAAAATAAGCAAATGAAAGACCCCCTCGCCCCCCTATAGTGCTTACGTAATACTTGAACGACCCCTGATAGAAATAGCTATAATAGAAAAAAATGTATTAAAGTAAATTAAATTTTTAACTTTGTATAGACATACATCGTTAAAAAGGTTTTAACAGTCTTTAACCACGACCCAACCTTTTTTTTTTTTTTTTTTAACGTGTGGAAAAGGCCTTCGCCTACCACCCAGCCAATGAACAGGAAGCTGGGTGGTTATGTGGGACTTGAACCCACTAAAAACCACACGGTGCCAACATCAAAACCGCTAATTGCCGGGGCCGTGTGCTTCTTCATGCTCCACAACCCCGGCGCGGTGGCCGCTACCTCGGCAGCCTCATCTCGGCGCGCTCCATATAGGAGCGGCCAGCGGGACGACCCATCGGTCTTCAATTATACCCGCTTTGGGTAAAGGCGCGCTTGACACCGACGCGCCTTTCAACCCGGGACCGTTACTGTCGAGCAGCGGAATCCCGTTTATTCCGCTGCCCGACCGGTTACATCTGTGGGGGCTGCAGGTGCAGGCCGTAAGCCCGCCTTCTGCGCCCTGTTCTCCGGCGACGGATAGGTAAGTCGGAAGTCGCCTCACGCTCCCTCTCCGCCGCCTCTTTGCGGAGCATCACGCTCTCCGCAAAGGCCTGCACCGCATTCCACGACGTCTCGCTGTCGACCATGGCTTTTACAACAGTCGACAGAGAGAGGTCGTCCCCCACGACCACGCGCAGCTCCGCGCGATCTACCGCCCAGGCTGGGCAGTCCTCTAATGTATGCTGGGCGTCCTCGTCCAGGCATCCGTCGCAATGGTGGCAAACAGCAGACGGCTCCCGACCCGCTATGCGACACAGATACCCTCCGAAACAACCGTGGCCGGAGAGAATCTGCGTCAAACGGAAAGTCAGTAGGCCGTGCTGCCTTGCCAACCATTGTTCCAAGACTGGACGTATCGCCTCGACGGTTCTACGTCCAGCAGTGGGCTGCTCCAGCCTGCGAGACCAATCACTAATGGCTCGCCGACACAGCTCCTTGCGGCGTCCTGTAACTTCAAACCACGACCCAACCTAACCTAACCTAACCTAACCTAGTAGTGATTAAAAGATCCACGTCAGAAGTCGCGAGGCGGTCCCAAAGAACTCTGGCACCAGGATGTGCATGGTCGAATGACCGTGTCACCTACTCACAATGATGATGAGTAAGAAAATAAAGATATACAAGAACAGCAGAAAATAAAAATAACGTTTTGCAAATTATAGTGACAATTATTTTGCCAACAGTAATTGTGCCGGTTAGTGTAAGTAAAATGCAATTAAAAGTTTCACTGAGCAATTGACGAAAGTACGTAATTAGAAAATGATGGGCGTGCAGTCTAGGCATTCGGTCATAAGTAAACGATAACAGAAAGCGCCTTTTGAACAATGTTAATACTTATTCGTTCCAAAATCTATAAATTAAACTGTCATGTTATCGAAAACAATAACTCAAGCTAACCGAAAAAATTTAATTTTGTACTCGTGTAGGATTTGTATTATCTAGGTAATTAAGATTTATCCTGAATTAAAACCCATTACTTTATAGTTTGAAAAAGGTAGGTTAAATTAATCTTTTATCCCAAAATACAAAACACATGATGCAATAACATGCGTGCAGTGCCAAGGTAGTATTAAATAATATTAGAACACGGAACCTTTTATATAATTCTGGGCTCTGGCCATTTTGTACTCATGTTGACACTTTCATAAGTACGCCTGACCCGACGCGGTAGTAAATGGTTAGGGTTTCTACTCTGAACATAATCGCACAAAATTATATACGCGTCGTGCATTCACCATTGCACACTTTCTAGGCATGATGGGTATGTAAAATCATAAGGATGAGACTTAAATTGCTGAGTTTGTGCAATAACTCAAGTCCGCATTCGTAGTTACTTACCCCCGTATTAAGAAACGCTTGTTAAGCCTATTTTAGCTAAAATGTGTTTCGTCTCGTTCTTTCACGTGAAGTGTCGGGTAAGAGATTAAGAGCCAAAACATATTTTAGTTAAAATGGGCTTATCAAACGTTTCTTAATACGGGGGTTAAAGTTTATTGTAAAACCCTTTTTTGGACAATATAAGAGACATAATAGCATGCAGTTAAATTGATATCACCGTTGAGATGCTTCAGTGTTAAAGGTTCTTAGTGTTTTTGCCTCTGAACAGAAAATATTGATTCATTTAGTTTTTCAGGGTATTAGTCTTTTTGACTTTCATGCTACTATGTAATGAACTTAAAGTTAAGGGCAATCTTTGAAAAAAGTGGGAGTAATTAGAAATGGCCATTAGGGGCTTTGAAACAGTTATTTAAGCTCGACAACGCGCAAGTGACACCTGGTATTGAGATCTTGAGATCTATAGGTTGTGGTATATGCTTGTTTGCTTAGTATTATAGTCTTTTTTACTTTCAGTATTTATAAAACCATCGATCATACAAATGTTAGAATCGTAGGTCATTTATGAAAACATTTTATTTTAAATGCTATGTAATGAGTGACTTGGGTAACGACAAAGCATTTTTAAAAAACCCTTAAGAAAAAAATAAGAAATATTACCTTTATATGGGCGTTTTTGGAGGGGTTAATTTTTTTTATTTATAAAACGTTATAGAAGTTATATGAAGGCTAAAATAAATGAACCTGGAAGACTGTTTTAAAACCTTATCCTTAGCAGTCTCTTTCTAACATATGGTAGATGAATGAATACGGTAATGTAGCTATCTTGCTCCTCTAGTGAAAGGGGCTTAGTACTGTCAGAAAAAAAACAATAAATTAAAATAGTAATAAATATCAATCTGATTTAAACCTAAAACTAGTCTTTAAATATTTTTTAATAAATTAAACAAAAGTCAAAAAGTGATAAAAAATAGTCAGTTTGTGTACGAATAGGTAGTTAAAAGTATCAATTTGCGCACACGAATTAAATTGGTGCGTCAGGCAACGAATATGTATTTTAAAACAATACTTGTAGTAATCAGTCAATAAAAAATAAAATTCGACTTTAATATAAATTATCCCCAAAATATCATTAACAGTAATACATTGTTGGATTCCACAGTAATGACAATAAAACCACCATCTATAAATGACAGACAGCTCAGCCTGTATCAAAGATTGAATCGCGTTGGTCGTTAAATACTTAATGGTTCCATAAAAAAATAATATAGCCCATAGCGTCTAACCAGATGCCTTTGCTGCCAGTACACGTAGGCTCTCGAATTCCACCGCCGCCATTTTGAATACCGTAGTGACGTCACGAGGCTTGGCGCGGGTGGCTCTGCGCCTGCGCAGGCTGACATTTGAGTCGCGCCTGTATAGGAATGAGGCTATGCCTCATAGACAACAAAATGCAATTTCGCCGCATTTTCTTCCGTATACGTACTAAAATAAACTAAATATTACGCAGTGCCTCTCTGCTCTTTTGGCCTATTAAAGAACAGTTGAGTGACAGTTCGTCAATTAGTGTAGTGAATTCTCGGAAAGTGTTTGTTGTGATTTCTTCTTGACATCAGTCAGTACAGTGCCCTAGATAGCCGTCGCTGAGGGAGTGTGCGTGTCTCCGGAGGACCCCTTGCCCCCGATTAGTGAGTCTATTTGCATACATTTGATTCCCACATCCGTCTCATAATCAGCCATGTAAAATGCTGGGTGTGGGCGCGACACGTCATTATTATGTCCAACCTTTTTTAGTTATGATTCCTTATTCTAGAAGAAACGCGTAGGTGTAGGAGTAAATTCATTCGATCAAATCAGACTTGCCTAGTTATATTCTCTAACACATTATTTCTCTGACTTCCTCTAAGTATTAAGTGAACTTTGACTATGTCAAATAGAGATTCTCTCTAATTCCTCTGTGCGAGCAATGTAGGTAAAAATTTAAGCTAATTACCTACCTACTGAATTATGGTAAAAAGATTTTGCTTCACTTATTTATTACATAAATATATTCAATTTCTATGAGTTTTGTCAATTAGGGATAAAGTTAGATACAAATAAGAATATTCATGAAGTATGACCTACTGTATACAACTCCTAAAATTAATTTGCATTTGATTATGAAATGAACAGCTTTGAAACAGCTAAAGCAGTCATCCCGATCTAGGCTAGTTTCGCACGAGTGAGTCCAGGCAAAGCGTAGGCGTGCGTTGAACTCTTTTATAAGGGCCGCTTCTCACGCGCACCCTTATTCATTAACCCACTCCACACGACGCAAAAACTGCTTTAAATGTTATAGGTTAATGTCTACTATTGAGTACCTAGTAATCTGGGTGCATTCATTGGATAACGGATGTAAAGTTTTTATGTATAGCACATCAGTGATCGCTCGCGAAATTGTAGACCGATGTTGCGTGACAGCGCAGGAGCTGGTTAGCTGGTCAGCAAAAAAGCACGCACTAATGTCCGTAATCGTTCTAGTGGATAAATGTTATTCCGTCTTAAGTAACACGCACATGTATTGCAAATGAGAGGACGTGGGTACAGAGCGGAATGCGTGCCTTATTAGACCTTTCGTTTGATGGTGAAATTGAATCGGAATCTAGTATTATAAAAAGCGTTAGAGTAGCGATAGTTACCATAGCAAAGATATTGTGACACTACAATCTACATATTACTTAGATCGAGTTGTTCAGACAGTTTTTGTATTTATTAAAGCAGTCACAGTTGGTCTAGATCTTCTATAATAAAAAATGTAGTCCAATTTAATTTAGATTCGCGATGATTTGCATGTTATCGCAGACATAACAAATCAAATAAAAAGATCCATCAAACTTACGAAACAGCCAGTGAAAGCACTAAATTGTGCATGCCAAATGAAAATGACCCCAATGGTTCTTTACTTGCATAAGCAAAATATTTAAACACAGGTAACATTATGTACCACTTTCATATTACGTAAATATAAAGATGGAATGTGTCATTTAAATAGTCGCAAATAGTCAATGTTCACGAGCAAATAAATATTTCAATTCAGTTGATCACGATTGCGAGAATGTGTAATACGGATGTGAAGAAATAATGTCCATCCAGTCTTATGTCTTGGAATTAATAGCTTTTCTTTGAAACGATTTACGAGAAAAGTGTTTTCCAGGTTGGGTAATCGAACGAATAATCGATTGTATTGTCCAATTCATATATGTAGCGTGCTTTATAGAAATAGATAGACATCGTTTTTAATAATTGGTACCTACCACTAATAATTAAATAATTACTCAAAAGTTACGCAAAAGTGAAGTCTATATTTAACCAAATGAATAAAAATGTTATGTTACGCCTAAACCACAGTACCACCACGCAATTTGTTCCGCTAACGATAACACACTCGTACTATACGAGTATGTTATGTTATTTGAGTACGTTAATTTGCTAATTCTTATACATATACGTAGTAGTGATTAAGTTGACCATAAAGTCGGCTAGATGCCTCTAGCCTAGCCTTACATTTCTATGAAATAAAATGCAGTATTCTAGCGAGTATGGGAACTGGGAACATTTCTCTGAAGTGTCGGCAATGGTATCGGATTGCATGCTACCTGCTGGATCATCTCGACCGCATCCATCCGCTGTAATATCAAATTACATGCTGGGAATTAATATTATATTTAATTTGTTACGTTACTAAATTTTTATAAAAAAAAAATATGTTTTGGCAGCTTTTGTTGTGTGTTTTACGTGGTACCTACACACTTTCTGATATATCGTCCTCGTTTTAATCTAGTGTTGTTTACTACACAACGTAAAATTAAAAAATATATATTCTTTTTTTAATGTCTTTATTTCTATGATGTAGAAGTAGAAATATTAATCCCAGTGTTACTTAATTAAAAAGTCACCCTAAACCATCACTTGAACCATATGCGCAACAATGAGCAACTACTTAGCACATTCCAAATTGTTTCTCTCTAACCCCTGCAAATAACAAAATAAAATTGCGTATAGTGAGAAAATGTCTTATAAGGATTATAATTAAGGCCTTCAATTTAATAAATAAAAGGTTTCTACACCAATCAATACTTTTTTGTAAATCCCGTTATAGAAACCTGTATAACAAATCACATATCTCATGTAAGCAAATAACCTATTAAAAAATTCTTAGGATCGTAAATTTAATTTATAATCCAATTTAACACAACAAACGCCCAAAAATGCTGTCTAATCTTCAAGTGAAAGATGAATATAAATATCAATGAGTTACTGGGATTAACATAAAAGCAGGCTCTTTAAATTTTTATCTTTTTTAGTTAGCTACATAAGTACAAACTAGCATTGATATGATGATTAGGAATTTTGATAAACACCATTGAAAAGATAATCACAAACTAGACACCAGCGAGAAACAGGTTAAAAACTGCACTCTGGCTTTCGAAAGAGCGGTGAAAAACGAGTTTTTAAAATGGCACATTTCCCGCGCCGGTGATTTCGACACGCGTTCAAGATAATTAAACGTGACCAATGGAATCTATTTATGAAAAACTTTAAAGAAAACCTACATGCAAAAAGTGAATTTTTATAATCATTCAAATAGTAAATTCCACCTGACTGACGCTGCTCAATTTCATTGCTCAAGTCTAACCATAACCTGTAACAGTAGACGGAAAAAGAACATACCTATAGTAAAGAAGAACAAGAAGTAAAATCCACAAGACTTACCTTCCCTTACCACTTGAACCATTATCAAAAGAGAGAGACCGTTGGAAAGAGAACAAGAAACGCGAATGACGATGTGGCAACGTTTCAGATTCCTTATTTTCATGGTCGAAGCCTAATCCATACTTGGAATAAAGGATTCAATGTTTTCGTGAACATTTTAAGGGCATCGCTGAATCCTAATCGTCACCTTTTAAAATAAATGCATCTGTGCCTATATGCCCTTTAGTCCCAACATATACCGAACAAAGCAATTTGCTCAATTAGGTACAAGGTAATTTAATTTAATTTCGAAAGAAGAAGGCATGTCAATGTCACCAGTATAAACTAGCCCAGCAGTGGCACAATAGACGTAAATAAAAATCTATGTCGTTGGTCATAATCAACTAAGAATTTCTTCGCTTGATTTAAACTTATTACAAAAAAAACATATACTAAAGATTATGTAATATAAAAAGATAGGTATAAATAGTAATTGTTTATTTGCCTCACATATACTCATAAACTGCAATTATTTATAAGTTACCTGACATTACTCACGTAAGAATGCCGTCGTTAAGTTGTACTGACGTCTTAACATTGCTATTATAAAATGATTAAATATACTCGTAAAGATTTGGTTATTGGAAAGTCTGAATATTCTTGGGTTAGGAAAATACTTTTTTTGTAGGTTTTTCAATCAATCAATAGATAATTAATCATCTTTCATTGTAATAACACATCTTGTCACAACATTTCACATTGTATTTTCTATGAGATGAAGAGTAGTACGAGTAGATAAATACTTATTGAATTGCAACTACTTATTTCCTTCTGCTGTTACCACTTAACGATATAATTTACTTACTCAAATGCTTAGAATAATTGTTAACGTATTTTCCTAGTTTTAAATACGTCTTATATTGCATTACTAATGACAACAAAGGTCCAATATAATAAGATTTCATGTAGGTTAGTCATTTTGATGGTATCGAAAGTTGTATGGAGGTCATCTGGATAATGTAGCGGGGACAGCTACTCATAGCTAGTCTAGACATGTCACTCAATTTATAAATAGGTACCATTTTATGATAGCCAGTGGATATAATCTAACAATAGTTTAGTTTTATAAAAGACTAACCCCCGTATTAAGAAACGTTTGTTAAGCCTATTTTAGTTAAAATGTGTTTCGTCTCGTTCTTTCACATGAAGTGTCAGGTAAGAGAGAAAGAGCCAAAACATATTTTAGTTAGAATGGGCTTATCAAACGTTTCTTAATACGGCGGTAACATTGTTCTCTTCTCTGCTTTGCTTCCTCTTCCCTATGAATATAGGGTTGTTTTCATTCCTACATTTTCACCCGACAAATCTTCCACATTTCCGTACTAGACATTGATCGACATAGAAATGGTTTTATCTGGAGGAACTATCTTTAATAAAAAACAATAACATATAACAGTTTGAAAGCTTGAAATACCGTAAACGTAACTTACTGTTACCTATTTATTATGTTGGCATCAAAACAGCCTTTTGATTTTTTCATAGTCATTATCTCACTAGCACAACTCAGCATAATAATTCAAGAATACAGTTAATATAGACACGAACATGGTTAATAATTAATTAATAGTAGTTTAAAGAAAATATATGGGTGATAGGTCGTTAATGTCTGATGGGTTTAGCAATCACGAAATATAAAATAAATAAAAAATATCAAACAACAGTAAATTTTATAATCATTCTTCGTAAATGCAACAAGACAATATTTGATGATATAAAAAATCACCAAAACCACTAAGCAATGAAGCTAATAAAATATAAGCTAAGAACAGGTTTTTCTGAAATACTACAAGATTGAATTTCTGAAAATTCAACGAGTAAGTAAATGGGTGAAATAAAAGCTACACAAAATAAAGAACGTTTAGAAGATAACTTATTACCTTTTTACAAAATAATGTTAGTGGGTAATAGCCAATATTGTTTATTTTCAAAGCTAAACGTATTAACTGCCAACACAACATTATCAGGAGTAAGAAGAAGGTAAGCAAGTTAATAAGGTGTGCGAAGCAGTTGTTGGTAAAGAGGTCAGTAGCGGGCTTGGAGTTAGGTATATCTAACTCCAAGCCCGCTACTGACCTGCAAGCAGATTGAACATGCATACATGCATGTTCAATCTGCTTGCAGGGCGAACATGTATTTGTCAAACAGATTAACAGGCTAATTGGAATGACAATACGTGTGATTAGTCGTGCTGGAAAAAGCATGCATCTCACTCATTCCAGTTGCGATACCTGCCAAACTTTTTGGGAATTTTTTTTAACCTGTAATTTATATGTCATTAAATCTATACTTCCATATCTATACTAATCCATATCCATACTAATATTATAAATGCGAAACTGTCTGTCTGTCACCTCTTCACGGCTAAACTGCTGGACCGATTATTATGAAATTTGGTATGGATATAGTTATGCACTAGGAGTCAAACATAGACTACTTTCGGGCGCGAAATAATCGAGGCGCATGCGGGCGGAGCCGCGGGCAACAGCTAGTAATAATATAAAACACCCTTTATAACTATATTAGTATACTACGTTATCTGCGTACACTATGACGGTCATAAACGACAGTTACAATGGTGTATCAATAAATTATGTAGGTAAGTTACAAAATTACTTGTATTGGAATCCCATAGAACTCAAAAAAACCCTCTGCATATTTATGGCTGCGGACAGTCGGATAGACGAGTATATACCTTTATCAGAATAAATTACAGCCTCATCATTTATTTGAATGTTTATTCGATTCCTATATCAAGTTAAATGGAGTGTGCCTAATACATTTTAATATTTAGGCACCGAAGCCTGAATGTTTTTGTTTTAAGTTACATAAGTATTACAAACTTATCGTTTTTAAGATATGAACATTTATTTAAAATTGTAGATTGTATCAAATTCCTTTTTAAAAATACCGAATAATACCGAATTTATGATACCGAAATCCCCACCGAAGCGCGAAGCCATTGTCAAAATATAAATAGATGAAGTTTATACAAATTCAACGAAGAATAATTGATAGACTGATGACCTGATGAGCAGAACCGGGTAAGCAAATTTGTCAAAGAAAAAATCTTGTAAAGAGGTAAGTAAACTGACCCAAAAACAGTTCAAAAACGTTGAGCACCTAACATAATATGGTAACTTGTTTCATAATGCCTTGTAGTATAGAGACTAGCGGATGTCACGGCATTGTCCACCTCGCCACTTCCTTCGGCCAGGTGACCAACACAGACCATTGTACTATATTGTACGAAACCTTTTGAAATAAAAATGTCAGTTCTATTTCTGTTGCGAAACCTTATCGAAACTTAGTTAGAAGTTTTATAGAACAAGCGCGAGGCATTTCGATTTATTTTTTAAAATTTCCAATCATGCGATATATTCTTTTTTGATTATACGCTAACGACCGCTAACCCATAATTGAGTAATTGATTACCATATTCAACTCGCATGCGTATTCTAATCGATGACTAAAAATTCCCACACTAGATTCAGTTATTATTTAAAACTAGCTGTTGCCCGCGGCTCCGCCCGCGTGTAGTTCGCTTTTCGCTTAACCTGTGGAAACTACAACTATCCAGACCTATAGTTAAATCTATAAGTAGTATCCTATTCCCATGCCAATTTTATAAAGCCATTAGCCATTGCTACGATATCAAACTAAAAATATTAACATTCATACTATCACATCTTTTTCTCTAAAAGAGTAGACGCAGCCTATTACAGGGTCATTAGAACCTAACTCAATAAATAGTGTTATGTTAGTTAAATTAGACCTTACGACACGACCGTATGTTCCGTCGAACAACAACTGAACTGACTTGCTGGTTTGATTATTTTTTAAACCAAAGCCAAACCAACCAACTAATCAATTCAAATAGCTTACAATACAATACAACAAACGACCGATAAACAAACCAACCAATAGAACTATATAAACAACCAAAATTTTTTTGAAATAATTAGAATTAATTGCTGGAAAAATTTCAATCTGCTATAATACCATATGAGAAAAAAATAATTAAATTAACTTCAGCGCCATCTATTGATATTTTATGTAACTAAATTATACGCCCACACACATTCAATGTGTTAATTTTTTAAAATTTAATAGAGACTGCAGTGTGTTTTTGTCTTCATTGATATCGATAAAACAAAGTAGAAATTGTAGCTTTATCTATATTAAATACGTTTATGTAAACCGGATTCAACTCTGTAAAAGTTTTGAAACAGTGCTAGAAGTAAATTTCAATTGACCATAACTTCTTTTTCCCTTAACCGATTTTGACGAAACAAAGTTTTGACAAAACTGTTGAACGTATATGTAATCCACCTGTGAAAACCGCGTTCGAATCTGTTGAGTAGTTTTGAAGTTATAACGTACCAGACATACAGAAAGACAGACAGACAAAAATTCCAAAAAATGTTTTTTTTGGTTTCTGTTACACGTCTTTCTTTAATCGCCCCGTATCAGTTTTTTAGAAAAATATTTAATGTACAGACATTCAATTTTTACTGTCCGATTATATGTAAAGATAGATAGATAAGTACAAAATCCATATCCATACTAATACTATAAATGCGAAAGTCTGTCTGTCTGTAACCTCTTCACGGCTAAACTGCTGGACCGATTGTGATGAAATTTGGTAGGGATGTAGTTAACGACCTGAGGTCAAACATAAACTTTTGGGCGCGATATAACCGATTCCCACGCGGGGCGGAGCCGCGGGGAACAGCTAGTACTTATATATTAACGGACTTAACGCTAAGAGCGTTCTCTACCAGTCAACCATTTGATTCATCTTCTTTTTCAATGTCGTCAATGACAAACTATTAGTTATGATTTGTAAGGGGTTGCGATATCGTTTATCCTGAAATAAATTTGCAAATGAATTTATTTGTTTCTTTTCAAAATTATAAAAAAAAGTAAGAAAATAATTCTAGAAAACAAATAAAACACGAAATCATAAAATTATTGTTTGTGACAGGATTCGATCCAGGTACTTTCTTGAAACATTTCTTTACTAAAGTATTAAAAAATTCTTAAAAATTAATACAAAACGAAAAAAAAAGTAAATATAAAAAAGTAAAAAAAGCAAGTAAAAGAAAGTAAGTAAAAAAAAAGTAAGTAAAAAAAAAGTCATCTATAGCAGGATTCGAACCCTCGACTTAAAAATATGATCTACGACCTCTACCGATAGGCCAACATACGTTGCTAGAGATTGGCGAAATTTCAAATGGGATTTGTCTATAGGTACGCAAATTCGCGCCATCTATTGAGATTTTATGTTACTAAATTTACGATCAAATTCAATGTGTTATTTTATTAAAATTAATAGGTGCAGTGCGTGTTTTCGTCTTTATTGATATGGATAATAAAAAGTAGAAATCCTAGCCTTATCTAAATTAAATTAAACGTAAGTAAACGCATTAAAAGTTTAGAAGCAGTGTTTGAAGTAAATTTTCAATCGACCATAACTTCTTTTTCCCTTAACCGATTTTGACGAAACAAAGTTTTGACAACGCTCCTAATCATATGTAATCCAACTGTGAAAACCGCGTTTAAATCCGTTGAGTATTTTCGAAGTTATAACGTACCAGACAGACATACATACATACATACATACATACAGACAGACAAAAATTCCAAAAACTGTTTTTTTGGTTTCTGTTGCTCCTTTTTAATCGCACTCAATCAGTTTTTTTGAAAAATATTAAATGTACAGACACTCGCATTTTAGTGTCTTATTATATGTATTGATTTCACTGACTAATATTTCACAAATTAGTTTGGATGAATGAGTGATAATGTTTACTAATTTAAGTAACTAGTTTTACATTTTTTTTTCTTGTAGAGACCTCTTCGTTCACTTTCATAACTCAATTTACCTAACCAGTTTCAATTGGATGTAGGTAGGTACAGAATAAATTGATATTGTTAGTATGCATGCATTTGCTACCTCTATGTTATGAATATTATTATCATAGAATTCAAATTATATATTCTCAGCAGTATTTAATTATATTTCTAGTAAAATAAAAATGTGAACATAATAATATTTTGTTTTAAAATGTGGACTATTATAGACACCTATACAACATTACGTCAGGGCCAATATTGCAGATGTTATCGCGTGGCCGCTGCAATGGTCCAGTTACTTCGCTGTGATTGTTCAGTATATCTAGAAGTACAATACACTACATGGCGTGATCAATCACTATTGCTAAGGGTAGGGGATTTATACAGTGGGTTTTCCTACTTTTATCTTTTTAAATAGTTACTTGTTTGGCTACGCACTGACGATGTCACCCATTAGATTTTTAAATTTATGGTTAGTATTTAACATTGACACAAAAAAAAAAAACAAAGTACCTATATAAAGTGCTCGTTCAAAAGTTGGGAAAAAAATTGGCAAAAATACTTTTTCATTTTTTAAGTAATGCCTAAAAGAGGTTCTTTTAATGAGGCTATTTTGTTTAATTATACATCTATAAAAATGTTCAATTTCAAAAGTGTATAGGTCTGTAGCTGTTTAGTTCCATTTGCTTTAATTATCTACCGGTAACTAAGTATTCATACAAGTAGTGTAAAGAACTGCTTTTACTGGTGTTTCCTAAAATCGATGTTTATGGAAGTGACCATTAAATACTGTGATGAACTAGTTACCAAAGGATAAGTCTTTTGTAAAATTGTAGCATAAATGTACGTACCAACAGTAATTTTCGACGTAGGTACATGACAAAATGTCACTGGGTTATGAAGGGATGGTTTACAAAACCAATATAGGTGTAGATCAATGTTAAAGAAAATAAAGGATAACTTTTTGTATAAGAGGTATGTACCTACAGTATATATATTCACTAGCTGTTCCCCGCGGCTTCGCCCCGCGTGGGACTCGGTTATATCGCGCCCAAAAGTTGACCATAGGTCATTAACTACATCCCTACCAAATTTCATCACAATCGGTCCAGCAGTTTAGCCGTGAAGAGGTGACAGACAGACAGACAGACTTTCGCATTTATAATATTAGTATGGATATGTAGACAGAATGGCAGCGTTTGCTTTATTTGTTCCGATTTGAAGGCGCAACGAAGTTGACGTAAACTATGTTTCATTTTAATATGTTTTAAAAACAGACGTCAATATTTATGAAAAGCTCGTCTATGGACGTCTGTTACACTTGGAAGATCTATAATGCGATGCTGGCCCTAAAGAGAGTGCCTTTAATCTGGAATATAAAACAAATCACCACCCTATAAAAAGAAGGTTTAATAGAAACGCAAACAGACCGACCTATTCAAATTGAATTGCGAATTCAGAAACAATGCGTAGTTTACAAAGGGAAACGCTGCAATTAACATGATCACTACGAATAACATCGTATTATCAACCTATTGTGTAGCTAGTGGTTTTTGGGTTGCTTTAAATAGTTCCAAATTTAATTTTTGCTAATAAATAAAAAATACACTACAAAAATTCCTTATTATACTAGTAAAATATACAAACAAGGACAAATTACAAACATGAATAATTCAACAGGCGGCCTTTATTGCTTATGCAATCTCTTTTAGATAACCTTATTATATACATATAGATGAGTACCTAATTGTTGACAAAAATAGGTAGCGCAGAAAGAAACATTTGTTATTCCCGAAAATTAGGTCATCTTTGAATTTAATTTAAAATACCTCACACAAATTCGATTAAAATAATTACAATCTTTATCATATCAAAAGCATGTTGATTTTCAAAACATCTAAATATGGCATGCTATGATCGTCAAACCTCACTTTTTATTTCAATTTATATTATAACCTAGTAACAGTAATCGACTTATCGTACGTATATTGTTCATGTAACGTCCGCATCCAAATATAATCACGCATGCACCAATATTATGTGCAAAGTTGAAACACTTTCGGAAAATGGTGCGTGAACAGTTTCACGATGTCTTCTGTAGAAGCGAATGAATATTCGCTTCCAAATAAATTAAATGCACCATACTGTGTTCGGATATCGACAGTTCCTGATTCCTGGCGCTGCGAGTTTTCCTTTACGATAAATATTAAATAGATTAAACTTCAAAACTTAGTCGATTCTTCGAGTGCCGTAACAATAAGCACAAAATATTTCCGTTGCAATTTATTTGGGTTACATCTACACATAGCATCTACATAACTTCGTTCTATTTTCGTATCACACTATTCACATACAGAAAGGAGCATAATTTTATCACAATGTATTTATCGAAGTTCTTAGTGACCCAACTGTATAAAAACAAAGTAATGTGCATTATGATGATGATGATCTCCTTGATGTTTCCGTTAAGGGCGACCCATGCTTTACTTTCGTAAATGGGAACGGTATGGCTAGCAAATCCAAATCTAAATATGCACATATAAACTGTGTAAAGGTTTTCTATTTTCATTCCATCAAACATAATGAAAAATGTTAACGTACACGTAATCTTTACTTTGTCAGTAATTACTTTGTAGATTGAAAGACAATGTTAACTTTCGCTGTGACGCTGGGGGCCGCCCGCCGCCGTCAAAATTGCTCAAGTTTAATTTGCGGTCACATCAACACTGCCGACCAGCGTCGGCGACCTGTGGTAACCACAAAGTATTGAAAAAACGGAATTTAATCAATGATAATTAAAATGTGAAAGTTTATGAAGATGGAAATGGATGATTGTAACTCTGTCACGCTAGAATGTCTAAAATTGTGCTTTTATACTTATAGGGAATGGCCTGAACAACACAAATAACATTTTAGAACGCAATCAATATTAGTTTTACCCGGAATTTGAAAAGAGCTTAAGTATAGACAATATGTTCCTTGCATAGACAATAAAATGGAATAAGAGCAAGTAAAAAGAGTACCTAAGTTAATTAGTTTGTCATACTCACATAGAGAAACCTCTATATATCCTCCGTAGTCTGCTTACTCAAAGAGTCCGTAAACCTTGGTGAGAGATTTTTATTTTTAAGAGATTAACTAAAAGTCTTACACATAGTAATACCAGTTATGACCACCAACAAACACTAAGAGGGATATAGATGCCAATAACCTTTCATTTTTGTGTTCAAACGAAAACAAAACAACATTTACATTTCTTTCTGCTGAAGTTTCTGACTTGTATAATCTCACAGCTTTGCTCCTCAGCACATTTGTGATCCTTACAGGCCTGTCATCTTCACCACGTGCGCTGTATCTGGGATTTAGATAAACTAATGTTGCACTATATATCTCACTGAATGGTGCTGACAACCCGCAATACTAGTGCTCAGATCTGTAATAATGTTTTTTTTAATATGTAGAGCATATACTATGTATTATATCAATATATCACACATATTGACTTATACGTACCTACGTAACCTACGTTAATTAAAAAATGTATTTTATTATATACTAGCTGTTGCCCGCGGCTCCGCCCGCGTGTAGGTCGCTTTTCGCGTAACCTGTGGAAACTACAACTATCCAGACCTATAGTTAATTCTATTGTATCCTTTTCCCGTGCCAATTTTATAAAGCCATTACATTGCTACGATATCATTAAATATTAGGTCCACTTCTTTCTCAAATACCGTTTTTAAAATCAATAGGAATCAGTATTAAACGGTCGTAAAATTCTGAAAAAAATATAGGTTTTAGTTGAGGATCTAGCAGAGTGAAATTAGCTTATAGTAACAATATCAGACAAAATTCGCTCGATAGAAAAATCTAAGTTGCCTCCTTTGTAGTTTGAAGTTTATTTTCAATACTATGCCTAAAATAATAAATTTATTGTCCTGCTTTTTATACCAGCCTTTAGATAAAGTATTTATATAGTGAAAGTCGCTGAAGTAGATTTTGTAGTGTTATTTTCCCAAATATGATGTCTAAATGCCTACAAAATGAGTGAGCGCCGCGACTACGCGGCTTACGGACAACGGACCTTCAGAAGAAGGAGCTCTTAACATTCATACTATCAATCTTTGTCTCTAAAAGAGTAGACGCAGCCTATTACAGTCATTAGGACCTAAAATCCACTCCCAAAGTTTTAGTGGGCGTGAAAAGTGGAGAAAATCTCAATAAATAGTGATAAGTCAGATAAATTAGTCCTTACGACACGACCGTATGTTCCGTCAAACACTGATTTGGTTATTTTTTAAACCAAAGCCAAACCAACCAATCAATTCAAATAGCTTACAATACAAAACAACAAACGACCGATAAACAAACCAACCAATAGTACTAAATCAACAGCCAAATTTTTTTTTAAATAATGAAAATTAATTGCTGCCGTAAGGAAAAATTTCAATCTGCTATTAAAATAAAGTCAGCGCCATCTATTGATATTTTATGTAACTAAATCATACGCCCACAAACATTCAATATGTTATTTTATCAAAATTTAATAGAGACTGCAGTGTGTTTTTGTCTTTATTGATATAAGTAGAAATTCTAGCTTTATCTAAATTAAATACGTTTATGTAAATCGCATTCAACTGTTTAAAAGTTTTGAAGCAGTGCTTGTAGTAAACTTTAAATGACCATAACTTCTATTTCCCTTAACCGATTTTGATGAAACAAAGATTTTACAACGCTCCTAATTGTATGTAATTCACCTGTGAAAACAGCGTTCAAATCTGTTGAGTAGTTTTGAAATTATAACGCACCACACAGACAGAAAGACAGACAGACAAAAATTGCAAAAATTGTTTTTTTTTTGTTTTTATTACTCTTCTTTAATTGCCCCTCTTTAATTCTTTAATTGAATATTTAATGTACAGACACTCGATTTTTACTGTCTTATTATATGTATAGATAGATAAGTACAAAATACTTTTATATTAACGGAATTAACGCTAAGAGCTTTCTCTAAGGAAGAAAATAATTCTAGAAAACAAATAAAAAACGAAAACAGAAAATTATTGTTTGTGGCAGGATTCGATCCAGCTACTTTCTAGAAACATTTCTTTACTAAAATATTTAAAATAAATAGACTCCTAAAAAATTAATACAAAACAAAAAAAGGGTAAAAACAAAAGAAGTGATGTCTAGCAGGATTCGAACCCTCTACTTAAAAAAAATATTCGCGACCTCTACCGATAGGCCAACATGCTTTGCTCGTTACTGCCGAAATTTCAAATGGGTTTTGTCTATAGGTACGCAAATTAACGCATTAAAAGTTTTAAAGCAGTGTTTGAAGTAAATTTTCAATCGACCATAACTTCTTTTTCCCTTAACCGATTTAGACGAAACAAAGTTTTGACAACGCTCCTAATTATATGTAATCCAACTGTAAAAACCGCGTTTAAATCCGTTGAGTATTTTCGAAGTTATAACGTACCAGACAGACATACAGACAGACAAAAATTCCAAAAACTGTCTTTTTGGTTTCTGTTACTCTTTTTTAATCGCACTCAATCAGTTTTTTTGAAAAATATTAAATGTACAGACACTCGATTTTTAGTGTCTTATTATATGTATAGATTTAATATAAAATATAGTGTCATTTCCAAGCATTTTTTATGTGAAATCATATTAACCAAACGGCAATTTTTTTAAATGTTAGAATATCGGTATTTCTATCATGATTTGTAATAAATGGTACATATGGATGCTAACTAATGCCTAAAGCTAAATGAGCGGATTTCCGACTAGCTTCTAGACGCGCTGCATTAGTTCCAGTCTCAAAATAATTAATTGCAATGGCATTTCAAAATCTACCAAAATTTTCCCGTTTAGGCCTCCACAGCATTAATTTTGCTAATTTACTAATACAGGTAATTTTGATGCAACTTTTTCATTTTAGCCGTAGGCTGTCTACTGCTGGACATAGGCCAAGGGTTTTCAAAATTACCGAATGGAAGCGGCTTGTATCCAGCGCGTGCCTGCGACCTTCCTCAGGTCATCCGACCATCTGTCGGTTGGTGTCCGATGCTTCGAGTCTAAATCGGGATTGGGAGAGAACCTACTTTTTGATAACCACCACGTACATTCCCTATCGAATCTATGACAATAATATACGACTGCATAATGCAACACACATTGATAACGTGTGGGTGAACCCGAAAGGTAGCATTAACAGGTTCCATTTACTATGTACTAGCTCACAGCACAGTTGTTGTGAGCGCTGCCGTTCCAGCACGGCTGAGTGGTCAGAATAACAACTGTAGTGATGAATAAGCACCTACTTACGTCCACCACACAGTCCATACGCTACAACTACAAAGCGCTAAATGGACTCATTTTATCTCAAAGAATCTCGACGTTCCTCACTTACGGCTCTTGTGTAATGCAATTCTTCGTACATTCTAAAATAATTACTGCGTAACTCTGATAGCTAAATACGTTAATGTGATTAGTTACAAGAAAGTTTCGTTGCATACATAATTAATGTATTACGAGGAAAATTAAAAATAGTTATGTACCTACACCTACTATTTATTTGTCTTAAATTAAATACTGACTATACTACGAGTATTATCAATAAATATGTTTATTTATTACGATTTTAAGCTTATATCGCAGAACTAATTTTGATAATTTTCGTGAAGATAATGTGATGATATGCTACTTTCTGTTTTGATATAATCGAGTAGATACCACATGAAAGGAGCCACAAGCAAAGGAGCAACAGCCTGAATTTGATAAGTATCATCGTCTATTAAACATGACCGCTAATTATGTGCATGTACAATTACGTACACAATATCTAACTATTATGGTATACCGTTCATGTACACTAGGCATGTTGTGGGTTGTACGACATCTTGACTAAGATCTGGTCGAGTGGGCAGGTGCAATATACTTGGACTTACTTGACGACGATGCAGCAATCTCCTTATTTGGGGTTAACTGTGCCAGTATGCCATCACACTCTATCATAAATAAAACGAAGGGAATAGATAGAAACCCACATGCGACTTGGACCAAGGTTAAGCCTTTCACACACAACATTCAAGTCAAATATATCGATACAGCTTTTAGGACTCAACATTTCTGAGGATGAGTCAATTCCTTTGGGCTTCCTAAAGAATAACAGGAATATCTTTTCCTGTTATTCTTTCATTATTGTTTTAGAGACATGGAACACCTTTTCTAAGCTAGGTTTGACTTCCTATATTTTTTTTGAGTTTGCAGACGCATATATTAAAGTACAGTATTTTTTGCCGAAAAATCAGCACTGGCTCCAATTACTCAACTGAAAAGGATGAAATATTTGTATATTGTTGTTTAACTAATGCTTCACTATCAAACATCAGATCCTGATTTGATTCTATATGAGACCATCAAGTATACACTTTCTAAAAAAAATCCTGTCTAGGTCTGAGTAATTGAACAATAAGTTACATGACAATTTAAAATTTAATTGTTGTTATTGTGTAAATGTAATTTAAATACCAATGAGTGAACAATACAGAATCAAGCTTATCTATAGTGTTATCGAGATGCTCTATATAAGACTGCCGTAACTAACAATTCCCTTATAATTACATTTATATTACAAGCCCGTACTAATGCGTGGCGGTGACAGCTTCAGTGGAAAGGTGGCAGAAAGTCATTACCCCGTGTCGCTTGTGTTTGAACTCTGAATGAACATTGTTATTGATTAGCGTCGAATTATAAAAAATATTTACTTATTAAAAAAAAGTACTAAGAATGTTTTTGAAAAACAGACAGATAAATTTAACACGATTTCAGAGATACAAGAGCAGCCTTATGCCTATTTATTGTGGAAATGCAAAAGAAAAATGTACCTAAATCTTAATTTGGATCCTATCCCTTAGTCTTAGTGATCTGTGCTTAACAACTCGTTAGATGGAAACGGGATAGGCACTGTAATCTATTGTCTAGGTACATCAGCCACACGGCACAAATAATAGGATCGATCACGATTCTTTACAAAATCATTTTTCAAATAATTAAAATCGGTTATTCCTGGCTGCAAATAAAAGACAAACCTCTCAAGTTTTTAATGTAAACCATGGTTAACAAAAAGTTTGACTTTCGAACTACTATAGGAACTAGATAAAACGACAAAACCTAAAATACTTGAGATCCTCAGATAACATAAAATATCTATAGACTTCTATAACATATCTTTTCAATACTTTCTCAGCGATGAGCAAACCCTCACTGCGTAACTAATAAGAGCATAAAAGTACCTAATCTAGACCTTACATCTTCTTTTCTGTTTGTTCCAGGATCCCCGTGGAAGGTAGAGGTGATGGCTGGGCCGGCGGGCGGCGGCGGTGAGCCTGCTAGGCTAATCCCCGCTCGGGTGCCGGCTGTTTTCGAAATAACCACGGCCCCAGGAACAACCACATTCACAAAAAGTGAGGTATGTAAGGTATAAGTGCGAGTCGGACTACCACACAAAACTAAAAGACTTCAAAGGTTTCTTTGTAATAACTTTATTGTACTAAACAAAAGTAAATACAAAAGCATAGAAATAGAACAAAAGTACAATGGCGGACTTATCCCAGAAAAGGATATCTTACAAATACAGATTTTTTGCTTTTTGTATAATTTTCTTTATTAGCAGTACAGTTTTTAGATATATTTCTAATAAGTACCTACTGTATGATATTCCTTTGTACCAAATTTTATGATTCTAGTTTAACGGGAAGTACTTACCCCATAGGTAAAATCGAAAATTTGATACATTTACGGTCATATCTTTTGATCGCGTTGACGTATAACCCTAAAAAGGGATTGTGTGACTCTAAACTTTGACTGTCTTTGACGCTGAAGCTAAGCTTTATGTTATTTGAAACGTGATGCATAATCACATAGCAAATGAGTATTCAAAGCAAAAATTTAACCTTGAACTCATCAATGCTTGGAATGTAACCGGTATAGTGGGTGCTGCTACTTCAAATTCGACCTGCATTCCAAGTCCCATTCATTAATATATCTCTGCCGCTTATTTCATTATTGTTTAAGTCATGATAGGATCAGTGTACCGCGATATTCCCATGACCCTGACAGATCGCGATTCAATATGTTCACAGTTTACCACCTTCCTTAAATACAAATAAAACTATCCGGTTTGATTACCTTGAAACCCTCTAAATATAGAATGTATATATCATTCTTTCCATGCATTGGCCCAATCAGCCCAAAATTCTCCAATATAAATAAGTATTATACTTATTTTGCTCTAGGCAGCTGTAATAAAGTTTAAATACCTCATATAATAAATATTACAATGAATAAATATTATCCCTATTAGAAATTTATAAATAATTGTATAGACTCGTACCCTCGCATTAACACTTATTTAATTGATGTGAGATTTTTTTATTCATCAGTCTACTCAAGCATTGGACCAATCTGCCCAAAATTTTCTAAAAAATAAATGAATAAGTATCTGCTTGACCTACAGGTTTGTTGTTAGATAATGCTTTCAGCATTAAGTTCGCCATCTTATTTTATTATAAGTAGCTGTATTTTATGCAATAAAGTTTTAAATAAATTAACATTAGCCCTATTAGTAGAATATCCCTTATTATTAATGTAGACGCGTACTCGAATTAACACTCATTTAAGAAAAATAATAATTGAATTACCTACTATTTTCTTAGCTTTATTGTAACTAGAAAAGGCTAGCAAACTGATGTGAGATTTTTTTATGCTAGGCAATGTGAACTCTCTTTCAACTTTTTGTCCCATCTACCTAACTAAAATTTTATTATCATCAGGTTGGGGTGACGGTGACTGCGCCATCACGACGCCCTGTGACCGCAAGGGTTCTCGACGTGGCCGAGAGACCAGGAGTCTACAGAATCGAATTCACACCGGAAGAAGTCGGCACACACCTTATTGATGTAAGACGTTGATTTTTTCTCTAAACTTGTACCTATAAAATTATAGCAGTGAGAAACTAGATGTTTCTGGCCTGTATTTATAGAAAATTTGCGTGTAGCATATATAGGGTTATTTATTTTAGAAAAAAATATTTGTAAAATCAGCAAATTCTACTACGGTTAGTGAACTAACCTGGCGACCAAGGGCTACAAACGTATATTGTACCAAATAAATTATTATTGTTGGTTGATTCATAAAAACTTGGATCTCCCCTTCCAAACTCACTTCTGTAGTCACTTCTTCTTCTTAGCGTGTCAACGTTGACCTTAAATACCCAAAAGTTACAGCGTCATGTAGACACTGAGATAAAAAAAAATTGACCTTTGGCAACTGCATGACTAATAAAATAATTGTGAGCAAATTCAAATTTGCCAGTCAAACATTATAATCTATTCAATTAACGTAATCTGCTTAGGAATTAATCTGGTAGGTAGTAGATGAGCAGTGAGCACAAACATCGTAATACATTGATAACAGGCAGATAGATAATTAAACGGATTGATTGATGATTATGCTAGGGGTAAACACATTGAGAGTACAGAGGTAAAACTCTACAATAAGTCCACTGCGCCACCTCTAACTTTAATACATACTCGTAAATTACATAAATTGTTTTTCATAGACGCACCCCGACATATACTGCTTACCTTACATATATCGCTCGTAAATGTGTCTAAGTACCAGTCAAGTAGAATCAAGCAATTTATATTGGAGCAAGAGACATTTTTGCTGAAGCGCCAATATGATTCTATGGATTAAAAGAAAAGCTCTAACACTTACGAAAGAAATCCAAGACCGGTTGCAGCTGCATTATGCATTAGTCACAAAAAGAATATAATTGAAACTAGCGACCCGCCCCGGCTTCGCATGGGCATAAAAACCTTCCTCTTGAATCACACTCTATTAAAAAACCCCATCAAAATCCGTTGCGTAGTTTTAAAGATTTAAGCATACATAGAGATATAGGGACAGAGAAAGCGACTTTTTTATATACTATGTAGTGAAGCCTATGTCCAGCAATGGACTTCTTGTGAACTTTTGTTCTTAACTTTCATTGTTCTGTAGTTTAGGATGTGTTAGGAGGGTCACCGCTCAACCGAGACGAGCAGAGAACAAATGATGCAATCTAAACTTTAGCAGTGAACGTTAGTACTGCTTAACCATGGTCATATGTGAATAAATATTCACGTGTAAGTGGATTATCATTTTTCTTAACTCAATAATATTTCATTTTACACAAGTATTTATTTTTCCTTTTCGTATAATTTTAATAACCAATGATAGAGTCGACTACTTACTAGGTATCAAGCGAAAGCTGCCGTGCGTGACCAACAGATCACCGTGACTTCCGTACGAATAACCTTATAATATAATACCATGCTAATGGCGACCAGCCAAATAAATTAAATATCTATAAGTACTAATATGATAAAGAGGAAAGATTTGATTGTTTGTTTGTATCGAATAACTTCGAAACTACTGGACCGATTTGAAAGATTCTTTCACTTCTTGAAAGCCACACTATCCTCAATTGACATAGGCTATGTATAAAACACGGTCGAAGCCGGGGTGGACTGAGTCTGTAAATAAAGATATCCGTGCAAATTGATCCAAGAAGAAATAGATCCGAACGATTGACCCATATGTTTGGGTTTTATTTAGATATATATTTAACACAGAAGACAATTATTCCAGAAATCCACACAGAAGCCCATTAACTATGACAAAGATATGCGCCCAAGCGCTAATCACTGGTAGGATTGTGCTGCAAGCTACAATCCAAAAAGTTAGACACGCTACGATGATAATGCTACGATCGCTACGACTCCAATGCTACGACTGATGGTTACATAATTAAATAAACTTCATTTTCTTTGTACATTCAGGTGTCAATAGCTGATGACAAACTGGCTGCAGGTCCATTAGTCGCCAAGGTGTACGATGCTAGCCTCATCAAAGTAACAGATGTCGGTAACGCCGTCGTAGGACAGCAGTGCCAATTCAGGGGTGTGTATTAGATCACAACAAGTATGTTTACAATAATCTTTTAAGTGTACTTACGGTTACATGACTATAATTTCAATCATACAATGTTGTTATACCGTAAAAATGAAATGAGTTATATATTAATTAATTTGCAAATCATACTTTTTCAGTGGATGCCAGTGCAGCTGGAGAAGGGCAGTTAGAAATTTCGATTAATGAGGGAGAAGTACCTAATCATGTTCAGGTAATTTCCTTATTTTGACTTTAGTAGATAGGTTTATCTACCTAAAATTTTTTTTTTTTTTTTTAAAAGAACCTGATAATGTTGACTGTTTTTTGTTTCATTTTATCCTTTTTTCTATGCTTTTGACAAGTCGGTCTTATCCGTCTTATCATCGTAGACCTAATGAGTACGTCTCTACCCTACTTTAAATTAAACAAAATTTTGTTTTTCAAATTTCAGGTAGTAGGCGGTGGACGATGTTTAGTATTTTGGAAGCCTGAAACTCCTACGCCGCACAGAGTAGACATCAAGTTCAATGGAGAACCAGTACCCGCATCGCCTTTTGTTTTCCACGTTACACCTGCCCAACGTGTTGCCATTGACACTTCACAAATAGGTAAGTAAGTTACTTGGCACAGAACTAGGTTAATTTTTACAGCGACCGATAGCATTACGGCTCAAACATAAGTGCCTAGTCAATATAAATACCTATAGACACAGAATACCTAATATTGCTATAGATATAACTTCAAAGTGAAGCAGCGAGATTTTAGCATTCATAATAGAGCAGAATAGATTCTCATTGACTAGACTTCCATAGTCTAGAAATGCCATTAATAGTATTTTCTTCCCCAGGGCTTTTTCATTCCTAGGTTTGGGTATTGTGTTGTCTCTACAGAGCGATGACTAGAGGTGAGACGTATTTACTGGAACAGGTTTTTGGAATAGGTTTTGGCTCGGACGCGTAAGTACGCGTTCCCGCATGCGAGTCTTTTAGCGTATCGAGTATTTACGAGTACGGCGACTTCACCGGTACGCGCAACTCAAAAACTCGGAAGACGTTGTCGGGAAACTTCGGCATTGCCCGACTCGCCCGCTGCCGCACCGAGCCGCCGAGCGATGTATTTCGGCGAGTTATTGTTTGTTCAAATAACACTTTTAGTACAAACACAATAAGGTCATTTTCTTTTGGTAGCATATTTGTTTTGGTGTGATAATAATACTTGTTGTTTACTTAAAATTTGCAATTTTAAAAACAAACAGTAGGTTGATTATATAAACGTATTGAAAAAAAAAACAAGGGAACAAAATATAAAAAATAAAAAAAAAGATTAAGAATAACTTTGTATATAAAAAAAATGTAAATAAAAATAATCAATGTATATAAAATGCTATTTCATAAATATATATTTTACTTAAATACACTTTTTGATTGAAATTTTAATAAAAACTGCTGACAATCCTAAGTCTGTATAAAGTATGAAGGGAAGTTTTTAATTGCTATTAGAAAAATTGGATAAAAAAAATACGAAGTGAATGAAGACTCGTACTTGTAAAACTAGTCCATAATGCCCATATACGCAAGACGCGCATTTACGGGAATCATTTGGTTACGCAATGAGTCCATTGAGTCGCGTACTCGTAAATACTCGTGGACCTAGTCTTTGGATCTAGTCTTTTTCTGGACGCGTACTCGCAAGACTCAGTCCGCGTTTTACCTAGTATGTCTCACCTCTAGCGATGACATGAAAGAAAACATTTTTTTTTTGAATATTTTTTACGGCCATGGAATCTAGTCCTTTAAGGCCTTTTTTGAATTTATTAATCTTCTTCAGTCCTACTTAAGTCAGTCGAGTCAAAAATTCAAGTCCAGTCAAGTAAGTAAGTCTAGTCTGAGTCAGATGGCTAAGTGAAGCGGTGGAAAAATTTCACTTAGCTATATCATGGAGATTTTGGTGACAAAGATAAAAAGTCACGTAATCGACACTGTATCACTTCCCAACACTCACGCTTATTCACGAACACTCTGCGAATAATAATCCACCAATAATAAGCACAAACACTCGAAAAAACCTAAGTTTTGGAAATTAAATACAGCGCGGACATAGCGACAGTTTACTTTCCCTCCAAAAAACCTGAAAGAACACGGTTTTGATCATAGACTTAGGGTACATATATCTCTAGTTAGTTTGTGGTAGGGTATTGGTAGGGTACCTAGGAAGTTTGGTTTTGATCTTTCATTTTGACCTTAGACCATATACACTGATTTTGACCGCTAGCCTGATTTGATATCACTGTCACTGTCAAACCCTGATTGACAATATTGACATTGAGATTTGACACTGACATTGATCTTTGGTTGCTAGTTTTTTTGAGGTTACATTTGTTTATTGTGTTTGTAAACAAAACATTGAAAAGAATATTTTTAACACAATTTTTAAAACTTCCCACTCAATAGAATTAATACCGGTGGATGAGACTGCGTCGTGTTCAGTGCGTGTCGAAGGCTCCGGTGGTGGTGAACTCACGGTGACCGTGCGCGGCCCAAGGGGCGAAGTTCCAGTGAGGCTAACTGGTGACATTGTCACTGGACTCGTCGCCAGCTTTGTTCCAAGACACGTTGGACCTCACACACTCACAGCTCATTACAACAATCAGCCAGTACCGGTAAGTTTTTATTACATTAGTATTTTTAATCCTTTATTTATGGAGTATTTCACTAGCTTCTTAAAAGAACTGGAGGGATTGGTCACCAACAAAAATAGCTTAAATTTTTCATTTGTTTTTGTCTAGAAACTGTTAAATATTTTATCAAAGAATGATACACCAATGTGATAATTATTAAATCAAATATAAGCACCTTATTTTACTTCAATACCCTAGGACACTCCATTTGTCTGCAAAGCGTATGACGGAAAGCTAGTCAGTGTGACCGGAGGGTCATCGGCCCGTGTTGGAGTACCAGTGCAGCTGGCTGTTGATGCAGCTCAGGCAGGCGAAGGAAATCTCGAGATCACAGTTGCAGCAAGAGGACTCAATATACCGACACAAGTTCATCCACAGGTACTGTCATTACCATTATTCTTTTTCTCCTAATTTTCTTAATTTATAATAAAATAATAAATTATAGTTTAAAAAACTAAAAAAACACGCTTTTAAAATTAATTAAACTAAAAATACATATTTTTAAAAAATTCATATTATTGTACAAAAGCCGTGAGCTGCTTGTTATAATAACTACAGATATAATAAAACATTGATAAAATATTTCCAACAATCAAAATTAAGCCCCCCACGCTTTTTGTACAATAATATGAATTTTTCAATTGATTACTACAGTTTTATTTTTTAATTTTTAGTTCAATTAATTTTAAAAGCGAGTTTTTTTAGTTTTTTAAACTATAATTTATTTTTACTTTTTTAGTTTGGTTTATTAGATTTGAATCCTTTTTTATCGACTGTAAGTCCAAAGGAGTGTTTATATGGAGTAATATGTTGTGCTGAGTCGAGTGCCTCAAGCAGAGTCCGAAACTGTACGCATGCGCAGTGCACAGTTTCGTTCAAGAAATTTATTAATCCTGATGATCCTAATCAGGATAATGAAAATTTTTTATCGATTTATTGCATTGTCATCGGTCCTTGAGACATGTGTAAAGTTTCAAGTTGATCAGACTTTTAGAAACCGGTGAAAATTAAGCTTAAAGATTCCGTTACATACATACAACCCGAGCTAATAAAAGCGTGTTAAAAATAGCCTTTATTTTTCTTCTGCATCTATACATTTAAAAATATGTATTAGGTAGGTACT
Organism: Apomyelois bistriatella; assembly: GCA_947044815.1. Lineage (NCBI taxonomy): Eukaryota > Metazoa > Arthropoda > Insecta > Lepidoptera > Pyralidae > Apomyelois > Apomyelois bistriatella. Next base: position 7,056,917 of record OX345691.1, read on the forward strand.
ATATTTACTAACATTTTTCATGCAATATTATATGAATACGGTGGACACAAATCAACTGCAAATATTTTAAGGGCAGATTAAGACCGCTATTCTGAACAACTTTTCCAAATAAACTTATATTGAAAAACGAAAAACAATTTTTTACTTTCCATACAAATTGAGAATCATCTGATCTAGTTAAGTATGGAGTAAAAAACCTTAATTCGTATTTCAATATAAGTTCATTTGGAAAAGTTGATCAGAAAAGTGGTCTGAATCTGCTGTCAAAATATTTGCAGTTGATTTGTGTTCACCTTATATCCATGCTTCCATATCCATATCCATACTAATATTATAAATGCGAAAGTCTGTCTGTCTGTCTGTCTGTCTGTCTGTCTGTCTGTCACTCTTCACGGCTAAACTGCTGGACCGATTGTGATGAAATTTGGTAGGGATGTAGTTAACGACCTGAGGTCAAACATAGGCTACTTTTGGGCGCGATATAACCGATTCCCACGCGGGGCGAAGCCGCGGGGAACAGCTAGTAATAAATTCATTAATACTCAGGCATCAATCAACTCACAAATTTTATTGTATTGAAACTAATTAGTAATATTATTTTTTCAGGGAAATGCCCGCTTCACAGTATCCTTCACACCAACAGATGCTTGTGACCATGTTGTCAATGTATCCTTCAATAAGGTATAATTACATTATATTTTTTAAACAACAACATTTATTACAAGTCACCTTATTTCCTACTGTATGATACAAATAATCATCTGGTTGCATAAATATTCTTAAAAAAAATTATTTGACAATCTTATACAAATAGAGAAAGATAATGAAAAACTTGATATTTTAATGAAGAAATATAAATATACATACTTGTTTCCATTGTTTTAAAAATAATGTGAAATTTAAACTAGTGAACCAGATTACTAGTGCACTAGGAATCAGCTGTGTAAATAATATGAGCAATAGACTTTCATTCAGTTGGTTCATATCTGTGGTTCAGACTATAAGACTAGCATTCTGGTGGTTGTGTATTTGATTATTTTTGTACTTTGTTTCTATGGGCAAAAGAAGTTGTGATAGTGTAAGTAAGTTAGTGTAAGCTATTAAAACCATATTTTCAATTAATATTTTACTTTTATCATCGAGATCAACTCAAACAGAAACTGTAAATCAATTTGTGTCTTTTGTCTGTGAAATTTTATAAAATGTGAAATGTGTACAAGTAAATTTAGTTTTATGTTAGTTTTACTTTATTTTAATTTAAACAGATAGTGAAGATGTTAATCTGTACAGATGCGTGTCCCCGGCTGCCCCCTCGTCATCGAGGTATCTGAAGGCTCGGGCGGCGGCGCGCGTGTCACGGTGCCGGGCCCCGCTCCTCTGCACCAGCCCGCCGCTCTCACTCTCCACCATCCCACGGCCACGCTCGACCAGATCGAGGTCAATGTTGAGGGTGAGTTTGATTATGTATCACCACTAATAATTATATCTTATACTAGCTGTTCCCCGCGGCTTCGCCCCGCGTGGGACTCGGTTATATCGCGCCCAAAAGTAGCCTATGTTTGACCTCAGGTCATTAACTACATTTCTACCAAATTTCATCACAATCGGTCCAGCAGTTTAGCCGTGAAGAGGTGACAGACAGACAGACTTTCGCATTTATAATATTAGTATGGATTATACAAGTGCAGGGTCAATTGACCTTGTGAACCACATGCTAGGAATAAATGAAACTTAGTGCTCTTATGTTGTACTTTGCTAATATGTACATGTATAATCATTTCAATGCCGCTATCAAGACAATGCATGTGATGCCAAATTACACAGATTTGATACACAGCGCTTTGTATTTATTTTATTTTTTATTTAAAAATGTTGGAGGTGGATATGTAACTGCTTTAATAGTAGTGAAAATCTGTGATTTAACACTATCTTGCACGACTTTGTAGTTCAACAATGTATTTGTCTCTTTCCAGGGTGATAGTTGAGCGCCTATAGACAATGTTTATTGAATGACAAAAAAGACACTCAACAGAAGTGTCAGTAGTTAATTCAGAGAAGGGGAGTGTCACAAGATAAATTAAAAGATATAGAAATCAAATAAGTAGTATATAACCATTTATCTGCTTTGCTGCACTAATGATCCACCTCTTGACGTGCTTATAATAGATGCGTCACTAATCTACCTAACCGCTTTTTAAAAAACTGTGAACAATATGTTTTTAGTAATAAGATTATTTTTTAAGACTTCAGATCTAGGATAAAATGGAATGCGTTCGAATAAATATATTATGGGTATTGAAATAACATGAAGCCATGTAACATTCATAAATCAATAAGATCGCTCATCCGCTTCGCCTTAACTACCTAACATCATTTTAAATTTAGACAATACAGATCAAAAGTTAAATACTAAATAATACTGGCCATGAATAAAAAAATATGTTTAAATAAAAAAAAATCTTGTCACTACTATTGGCGAGAACAATTTAAATTAGAAAAAAGTTAGTATATGCCAGGGGTACTTCCCTCCACCTCCCATGGCTCTACCAACCTCTCGGTTATACGAGCCGAATCTCGGGAGAGTGCGCTGTACTAGCATTTCGCATCTCTTTCCAGTCGCACCTGCTTGATCTCCCTACAAGTTCTCTATAGTGTCGCCTATCTATGCAATCATTGCATTTTAATAACTCTCCCCCATCCTTAGGGGGCTTACGTTCACAAGTACGCCTCGCTTGCCTTCTCGGCCAGAGGCCAGCTTCTGTCTTCTAGGTCTTTGAGTCTATGCCAGGGGTAGTGGGATGTTAGGGCGTAGCGGTGAGCTGAGCGTTGCGCGGTGGCAGGTCCGAATGGCGCGTCAGTGCCGGCGGCGGTGTCTTCAGCCGGCGCGGGAGTCTTTCGCGCTGAATTCGTACCACGGGCCGTCGGAGAGCATCGCCTCAATGTACTCGTTGATTCAGTCCCGATTCCGGCCAGCCCGTTTCACTTGAAGGTAAGACAATGTGACTTAAAGTTTGGAAATACACTAACATACCTAAAAACATAGACACATTTTTTATTGATAACTAAAAAATGTATGCTGCTCAATATGATTAAATATTCAATATTATTTATAAAATATATTTTGGTCCTTCTAATTCAGCGTCCTTTGTACAAAAGAACTCTACTAATTTTTATAAATTTTAATATTCTTAGGTATACGATGTTACTGCCATCAGAGTTAAAGACGTTGCTCATGGAACAGTCGGCAAGCCTGTCACTTTTCTAGGTATGTTTTTAATCAGTTTTTTTTTACCTATTGACTTCAAGACAGTTATGTACAAGTTTAAAATACCCCAAAACGTCAAAAATTGGAATCTAAATTGTCCCATTCATCTTTGGTAATATACTGCATTCGAATTAATTAATTAATTTATATAACTTTATTGTACCACAAGTAAAAATTTAACTTTTACAATTGGCGGACTTAACGCTAAAAGCATTCTCTCCCAGAATTTGCTTAATATAACCTACCTACTTTCCCCCAGTTGAGACAATGGCAGCCGGTCCTGGCAATCTGGAAGTGACGGTGAATGGCGGACGAGTCCCTACTGCCGCGGCAGCGCAAGGGGCACACACTTATGCAATCAGCTTTACACCCAGAGACCCGAGGCCCCACACTGTCGAGTTGCGGTTCAATGGAGACCATGTGCCTGGTAAAATTACTTCTATTTATTAATTTATTTAGGTATTTAAACTTTACTGCAATTTTAAAAAAAATACTTGATTATTTTGGTGCAATTTCAATTGTTTATACCCTTTGGAAGTGACGGTCAGATTCAATATCATTTGAATTGAGTATGCAATGACAAAGTTTTTATTTCACGTTTCACTGACGCCGCGACGTAATGAGCTCACATCACATGAAAGTTGCGGTTACACCATGTAAACATTCGTACACTGTACTACAAAATCCCGTTTTCAACAATCTGACTCTACAATCCAGCCATATCAGTTTAAAAAAATATTTGCCCATCTTCTACAAATGCAGTACAAACCAGGAGCCCAAGTATTTCAGGACTAAAATAATTTCCTCTTACAGGCAGTCCGTTCGTGTGTCACGTATCGGCCCCAGCGCGTGTGATCGGCGCCGGCTCGAGCGAGTCCCCTGACAAGGTGTCTGTTGGAGACCCTTACACATTCAGCGTTGATTCACCCACGTCTCCTCACGTCGAGGTGTTGGGTCCAGCTCGTAGACCTGTACCCGTACAGGTACGTTACTTTTTTTATATAAACAGTTATGTTGGCAGTCAAGCATACGGCGCCCACGCGTTCACCGTCTAGCCTTTTTACGCTTATAACACCTTGACAGTGTATAGCTAGCGCGCTGCCAATTTGCTTACCCTTCTTACCCAAAATATTAACTAGCCATCTAGCGATGGCTACCGACATTAATGATCTGTATCTTCTAAAGCAATTAGCCGTGCAAGTTACCAGACTCGACGAATCTTGTCACGGCCAAGATACAAGAGCATTTTTACATGAATTTAGCATGTTGTACTTCGTTAATGATTTTAGTTTCAAGGTTCGTCGATGTTGGTCTTCTTTTTACAAGTGTATATTGGCCTGAGTTTTATTTTAACAATCTTTGATTTAATAATGTATTTTAAATTACGCAGGTATCAGCAGAAGAAACTGTTGGGGAAAATGAGGCGAGCAAGCGATATACCATCTCTTTTGTGCCAGTCGATGTCGGAGATCATAGTATTGAGGTTAGTTCTTCAGATCCGCTTTCTGCTAATCAAAACAAAATTGGTTCATTGAATTGATCACAGATCAGTTCAGATCACATACTTCATATCAAGCTGTAAATTATGGAAAATTATTGTTACAGACTATCTATTGTATATACTTAAAAGCTAAAAGTCGCTGACTGTAAACTAAATTTTAAAAAAAGATGGAAAGCTAGTATCGTTTAAACTTTTTATTATTTACTTATGTTAAATCTTTTTCAGCATTCAATTTATGCTTAATCTTAAGTCATTTATCTTATCATTAACAAAATTTGTCTGAAAAGTATTTGAGTAAATACTTGTGTTGTTACAGGTCCGAGCGGGTGCTATGGGCGGACACGTGGAAGGCAGTCCGTTTCTCGTGAAGGCGTACAGCGCGAGTCGCGTCGCTGTTACGGACATATCACCCGGTGTCGTCGGACGACCCGTGTCGTTTACCATCAACGCTTCGCATGCCGGTATTGTTTAGTTTTATTTCGTCATTATCATTATTTTACCCACAAGACGTCTTCTAGACATGACTCGTATCTGATCGATTTAAAGCGGTCTTCTAGACATGACTCGTATCTGATCGATTTAAAGCGGCCCGCATCATCCTGGGAAACTTGTTAAGTTTTCTAATACGTGTATTTTGACTTGCGACAGAACCTTTTCACTACGCTTTTCATATATATTTTATTATCTTTTTTTTAAATAGTTAAAACTAATTTATTTATTTTATCGTCTTTGTGTTTAGGTGCAGGAAATCTGGAAATTATAGTCGCAGTTAACGGAAGAAATGTTCCTAACTACGTACAAAGTGAAGGAAACGCAAGATTCAAGGTAAAAATTAGCGAATATTTTAAGTTCTTAATGTCTGTTTAATGCTGATCGATACTTGTATTATTAAGTATTTCCTTACAGCGATGGCTAAGCGATCCAATAGTGGATCCTGGTTTCCGACACTAGAGCTCTCCATTGTTCCTATCGTGACATTATTGCCTACTCCTATTTAACATTATTGTAATTTTAATTTAATTTGACAATTCTTACTGTCTGTTGCATGTCAGAAATGACTAATGTGTGATACCGAAATTTTATATATTCCACCTATTGTACCACATTTAAAGCTATAAAGTTATTCATTCATTCATATTCGTGTCATTAATAAATACATCTTAAACTAAAAATGGTTTACACACAATAGTTTCACTAAAAGTATCAACCTATTTCTTTATCACAGGTTAACTTCAAGCCAGTAGAGCCAGCGCCGCACATGCTATCCGTACGTTTTAACGGACACACAGTCCCCGGGTCGCCGTTCGTTTGCCCCGTATCGGCGCCCCCTCACGCGGGCGACGCGCGGGCACATGGTCCTGGGCTTAGTTCTGCTCCCCGTGCCGAACCTGCTGAAATACACCTAACTGGCTTCCACAGTGAGTTTATTCAATCATTTTAGCTAATTATAGCACATTTGTTCGACGAACACACAGTCCCCGGGTCGCCGTTCGTTTCCCCGTATCGGGGCCCAATCACTAATGGGCTACGCGCGAGCACACGACTTCGGGCTTAGTTCCACTCCCCGTGCCGAACCTGCTGAAATACACCTGACTGGCTTCCACAGTGAGTTAATTCAATCATCCTAGCTAACTAGCATCAGAGCCGAACCTGCTGAAATACACTTGACTGGCTTCCACAGTGAGTTAATAACATTTGGTATTTACAACATAATCATACACTTGAACGTACACATAATCTCTTACTTGGTGTCCCAAAATGCAGCGGAGATACACGGGGCGCAGGGCCCTGTATCCGCTCTCGGCACAGACTTACTCAAAATAAATATTCCCGACTGATTTTCATAGACAATTTAATTATCTTCCTAGCTATATTCTGACACACGACTGATTAAAATTTCCGTTGCCTTAATTTTGCATTGCTCTATGTATGTGATGAAAATTTTCCACTATTACATTGATGTTGTGATAGTTGTTTATAAACATCGTCTAACACAGTCACATGTTTATAAATCTCATGCTCTTAGTATTTTGTTTACAAATCTATGACAATTTTAGTATGATTGACTTCGCCGATGTGCAATACATTCATAACTAAAGTGTCCACGTCGCTGTGACATTTGTGTAGGTATAACACGTATACCTAAATGATTTTTAATTCGAAATCAGGCTCCATTATTTTTTAAAGTTATCAAAATGATATCCCAAAGCAAGTATTATTTAGTATATAATACTAAAATTATTTTTATAAATAAACTTAGCAAAAAAAATGCTTTATTACGTAGTTCTTTTAGTATAATAAATAGAAAGATATACTCTTCTTTATTGTACCGTTAACATATAAATTATACATGCTGATACTTAATACAAACAATGTATACAAAGGCGAATTTATCGCTAATGCAATTTCTTCCAACCAACCTTAGGGTTGATAAAATATTGTATTTCATTCTAATAATCCATGCATGGTAAATTTAATAAATGAAAATGTAAAAAATAGTTAATAAAATAAATTTATGCAACTAAACTAAATATTTTTCACCCAGCCGGTGAACCAACAGTGTACGTGTCAGGGCCTGGCGGCAGTAACGTACGTACGCGTGTCACGGCAACCGGCGACGGTCGGTACACGGCCACGTACACGCCCGAAGCGGTCGGACGTCACAGCGTGCAAGTGACGTGTGCCGGCCGACACGTGCCCGGCTCGCCTTTCACATGCAACGTGTACGACGTGCGGAGAGTGCGCGTCACGGGACTTGGTCCCGGAGGTGAGAGACTGTTCTAAACTATGGTAGATTGATTTCGGATGAAGCGCAATGTTTGAGCATATTTTTTAAAGTTTTCTCTATATTGCCCACTGTTGGGCTACAAATTAGTTTTAAATGCTATACGAATTAATTAATGATCTCTTGAATGCCATATTTGAAGAGTAGAGCTTCAAAATGCCACGCTGGTCAGTGCGTTTGGGCGTGTTTTTCCTGTGACACTTGCCTGAGCTGTACAATTTAATAGTCTAGACTTTACTAGGATTAAGTAAACCTAGGATTGGTATCTTAATGACCTACAAAACAAACTGTCAATAGCATTAAAGCTTTAAGCAGCTAAATATTGAGACTTCCTTTATCTCCCCGCTCTCCTTTTAGCTCTTAAATTAAAGTTATCCATCTCTTTCAGAATTAGAAGGCACATTAGAAGGTCTTAGCTTAGACGATGGTGTAGAAGAAGAGCGAGGCGTCGAAGTCGGAAAACCGGTGACATTTAGTGTGGACGCAGCTGGAGCAGGCGAGGGCACTTTAGAGCTAGTGGTGTCCACCCCATCTACAACGGTTAAGGCGGAGGTGAGTTAATATTCACGTAGTAATTTCACGAGATGTACGAAACTGAAAGATTTACACAACTGCGTTGAATTTGTGCATGCAAACAAGCGTAAAGTGTGCACAGAGCACTATTAGACTGATTGAAGCGAACGAGAAAGAAACCAGTTTCTGTGTGTACAGATCTCAGTAGAGTTCTACAACTGTCTAAGCTAGACTAGATCGAATATCTGAGTAAGTTAAGTACACATGTGGCTAGGACAAGCGATAGACAGTCCATTGCGTACAGGTAAATAATTTAATATTTAAAAAGAATTAAATACAATAGCTTGCTCATTCTGAGCGTGTTTACTTTGGTCAATTAACTAAAATTGATGCTCCATTGTTGTTCCTGTACGCAATCCACTTTGATATTTATCTCAATTATTAACAATAAGTCTTTCGTCAGGAACATTTTAAATAATTCCTTATTATTGTCAGGTTGTAGCCGTAGCCCGCGGTTTGTACGACGTGACGTTTGTGCCGGTGTCACGCGAGCCCCACCGAGTATCTGTCACTTTCAACGAGCAAGCAGTGCCCGGCAGCCCCTTCGTGTGTCGTGTCAGCGAACCTCATACTTACGTACAAATAGGTGCGTACAATAGACCTATAGATATTAAGTTTCTGCTTAAGTTTTTTAAATGTTTAAACCATCAGATAAACACATAAGATACACCTTTTTATAAGGTTTTTGTTTTTTTTTTTTATTACTTACTAAAAGGTTTCTACAACAAATGTTAACTTTTTGATACCCAATTAACAATAATAATATGGAAGGGATAACCTTTTTTCATCATTTATGCAATTTTTTAAGGTGGTATCGCCACAGTGGAGATCGATGAAACCCTATCCGACGTGGAAGTAATATCCCCGACTGGGGCTCGCATATCCGAAGCCCATTTAGAAGACACAGGCCTACTTACCTTCCCTGCTGCTAAAGTGGGGAGATACATGGTGCGCAGTTCCAGAGGACCCGTCGCCGAGGTGGAAGCCCTTGATGCTTCGGCGGTGAAGGTGCTGTCTATTGGAGACGCTGTGGCTCATAGGCCTGCGGTCTTGACAGGTTAGTTGTTTTGTGAACGCCTCTAGATATTTAGTTTTGAAACTGTTGACTTCAGGAAATTAAGGAGCACACTAAATTTGATAAAAACTATATAGGCTCAAAGATAACACCCAATATGGCTTCAGAGCTTCCTTAAAGTTACCACTGGGATTATAATACGATATGTGCATGGGTGTATGGAAAACAGAGAGGTCAGATATGTGGTGACACAAAGATTTTTTATATAGTACTTTTCTCCCTTTTAAGAGAAAACAACTTTTACTGGCGCAAACAACAAGCCAGTGCTCGCTTTACAAATAACGAAATGGTTGGCCTGATAAATCTCAATTTGCGGCCAGCAATGTATTTTACTTCCTCTTGCTCGGAAATAGCTTCATTATTTAAAATAACAATACGTCAATATACTCATTGCAGGCCTACAAAAACAATGTAATTTAAAAAAATGTTTTTTAATGTACACATACATTAGGTTTTTAGTTTCACTCTGGCCAGCCTACCAAAATTACCCAATCTAGCGGTCTTTAATGGAAATTGGTGGACACTTTTATTAGGTTGGTACAACCATTAGTTTTTATATTGTTTTAAAATATGTATGAACATTTCAAAAATTTAAAAAAAAAGAACAAAGCGAGCGCTGGCTTGTTGTAGGCGCCATTGTGAAATTTGATACGTTATTTCGTCTCCGCTTGCGTCAACAACAAGCCAGCATTCGCTGTGTTCTTTTTTCAAACTTTTGGAACTTTTATTAGTGAGCACAAGCGGAGCGGGAGCGGGTCGTCTGTCAGCGCGCGTGTGGTGCGGCGGAGCCAGCGTGCCGCACTCGGTGCGCCGGCGCGGCGGAGCGCGGCAGGAGTTGGTGTGGCATCCCTCCAGGGCGGCGCCGCACCGCCTGGCGCTGCTGTGGAGCGGCGCGCCGCTGCAGCGACAGCCGCTGATGGTGGACGTGCTGCCTGCGCACCACGGACAGCAGGCGAGTGACAGCTTGTGTATCACAAATCAAATCCATACTCCATACTAATATTATAAATGCGAAAGTCAGTCTGTCTGTCTGTCTGTCTGTCTGTCTGTCTGTCACCTCTTCACGGCTAAACTGCTGGACCGATTGTAATGATGATTGTAATGGGGCGGAGCCGCGGGGAACAGCTAGTAACAAATAAAAAAAAATGAAATTTTTCAGAGAACTAAAATATGTTACATACAGAAATGTCAAGTCAACATGTGACAAAACACGTAACAAAAATATTGTTTCAGGTGTCAGCATCAGGCCTTGGCTTGTACCAAGCTCAGGTCGGACGAGTGGCGTCTTTCAGCATCGACACTCTTGGCCGACCGGCGCGGGAGTTTGACGTGGTCGTCTCCGGACCGGGTTCGCGGGCGTTGCCCGTACGCTGCTATCAGACCAAGTCCGGACTATTACAAGCGGAATATACGATCACTGAAGTTGGCCAGAGCACGATAGGTAATTATCGATCTAATTTTTGCTAGGATTTATTTTTTGACTTTGCTTTACCTACAAATTGAAATTATACAGCAATACGAATTGAAATTATTTTATTCTGCAGAGGTGCTACATCTGTCAAAACCAGTTTCGGGCAGTCCGTTCACATGCGAGTCGTTTGATCCCAACAGGGTGATATTATCCGGGCTGCCTACTGGAAACATCATCACACATACACCTATCAATTTTAATGGTAAGTTTTCTTTTAAGCACTGCATATTTACATACGACCTCTTTTACTAGGCATCATTCAGCTTGACTTGTATTTAACGCAATATTCTATTACACATTTATATTTTTAATTTAACTTTTTATGACTGAACACCTGCATCTTATATCATGCAATATTTCAAGTTTCTAGACCTTTTAAACGACTTCAAAAATGCGATCAAGTTCTTAATTCCTCTCTGTGTTGATTACCAGTCAGCCAATCAGTTCTTTCTTAAATGTAGAAAAACTCAATATCGCCATCTTCAATATTGAACATCCTTTATTTATAGTCATTTTCGTTTTCAGTGGAAACAAAAGACGCCGGTGTAGGCGAACTAGAAGTTGTCTGTGAGGCTATGGGCGAAGGAGGGGAAGGTGGGGAGAGGAGGGTTCGAGTGCCAGTCGACATCAGAGAAGATGGTCGCTCGTACCGCGTGCGAATGCGGCCCGCGTTACCTGCGCATTACCGCATTTATATTACCTACGGAGGTCGGTTAAGTATAAAACTACAATATTTTGCATAATTTGCCTGGCGATAACTTTGAGATTTTTTTTTTTATATAACATTTGCCTGGGGATACCAGTTCCTCCCAATAGTTTTGGGGATTTAGGAGTCATTTGAATGTCATAATAGTCTGTAAGGTTATTTTGTAGTCTGTAAGGTATTAATAGTCTGTAAGGTTGTTTATCCGAAAACCACATTACTTTCTAACGAAAAAATGTTATAGATACTTACATATGAATAGAAAAACCGCAAAATTTTAATGTTAGGAAACACGTTGTCAAAAATCAAACTTTTTAGTTCGTAAACTAAACTAAAAGTAAACTAGGAGGGTAATAGCAAATACAATCATTAAAATAACATTAGTAAAACTAAGCTTACATTATTTGAAAGCATTTTTTTTAATTCGCAGGTGCGGCCGTGGCAGGCAGCCCGGTATCGCTCGGCGTTCTAAACGCTCGCAGCAGCAGCGTGGCGCGCTGTGCCGGCACGGGATTGGTTCACGCTCACGTCGGGAAAGAGGCTGCTTTCACCATACATTGCGATGAAGATGCCACGCCTACTGTCCAGGTCTGTCCATAGACAATTATTTTCAATCAATCAAATTATTTATATAAATAAATGTCAAAAGAAAACAAGTTTTATATACCTACCAAAAGTTTGCAAGTAGACTTTGGATGAAAAAATAATTTGGACGCAAAAACATATTGTCTTAGGCAGCAACTAAAACCTTACACTTTATAACGTTTGAGCTATACATGAGAGTAGGAGGAGATAAATAAAAAGTATCAAATAGAAGTATGGCACTGGTGTTTATTTCCAGTGTGATACAATTCCTCAAAACTTAAGTTTTGTCATAATCTTGATTATTGTTTACTCGACTATCAAAGCAGGGCAATGTTTTCCTAGCGTATCTGACTTTTCTTTGTTTCCCTCAACAGCCGGTGTGACACTATTAAAATTTTGGATTACGACTGACATCTTTGTACCAATTTGACTGTTTTTGGACACCGATCTTTCAACTAGCGCTATCTGGAATATTAAAAATTCTCAATGGCGATTTATTGTAATCACAGGTTGAAAGATTAACCGACGGCAAGGAAGACACAACAGACTCGGGCCTGTTAGAATGCAGAGTGATCGCCGGCGCGCCACGTGAATGGCTCTGCGCTTATATCCCTCTAGTCGTGGGCTTGTACGAAGTTAGGATATTTACCACCAGCGGACCGCTGCCTGGAAGCCCATTTTCGGTTAAAGTAAGTTTAAATTTGGTATTAATACTATTTGTATATGATTGATTTAAAAAAATGATTTATGTCATTTATTTATTTGTTTTTTGGGTGTCTTACAGCTTAATACACAGTATAGTATGTACACACAATTTGATTGTTGGACTGTGTCAATAACAAGACTCCATCAAGTAAAGGATTAAAATAACGTAAAATATAAATGTAAACCTAATATAAACGTAATAGCTGGTCATGTTAAAACTTCTTAGGTTTCCAGCAAGTGAGGCCGCTTTTTGTATACTTTATCTAAGTCATATTGGAGTTCTCCACAGTCAACTATTGAAGAAAAAACAACAACAATTAACAACCAAACTTTATCCCAATTCCCAGGTAATAGATACCTCAGCGATAATGCCAGTAGGCGGGTGGGGAGCAGACAACGCGGGCCGCGTTCGAGCTCCCTCCAAACTAGTGCTGGACACCAGCAACGCCGGGCCCGGCTCGCTGGAGTGTCTGCTGGCCGGTCGACATCAACGTAAGTATCAGTATATTATCATTACTTGACAGGTAAATCATCATCATTTCGTGTAGGTGTCTCGGTCAGTTGACATGACCCCCGTGTCTCCAGGCAATCGCCAACACTAGACCACGGAGGCAGTCGGCAATAATACCAGTTAGGCAAGTCGGAATGAGACACTCAAAAAATTGAATTTTTATCCCAACCCATTAGTAATTGTTTATTTTCACGACAGGTGTCGAGACTGTATCGGGCCGCGCAGTAGTGACGCTATCTGGCGACGGCGCCGGCGCTGGTGAACACGAGCTAGAGCTGACTTACAACGGCGCGCTGGTAGCGGGAGCGCCGCGACGGGCGCTGGTGGCGGCGGCCGGCACTGCAGACAGAGTGGCGCTGGCCGGACGGGGACTAGCGCATGCAGCGCCGCACACCCCCGCTGTCTTCACTGTCGGTCAGTGTCTACCAACTAGTATACACAGCGCTGGTGGCGGCGGCCGGCACTGCAGACAGAGTGGCGCTGGCCGGACGGGGACTAGCGCATGCAGCGCCGCACACCCCCGCTGTCTTCACTGTCGGTCAGTGTCTACCAACTAGTATACACAGCGCTGGTAGCGCGTGCTCACGACGGGCGCACTGGTTCAATCACAAACACCAGCTCAACACCCCAATCTCCAAAGCAATCCAATATAAAAATAAATGTTTGGGAAGATTACGACATTCAGTTACTGGCATCCTTCAACTCATTCAGTCGTTTACTTCAAACCACCATAGGCCAGTATCTCACATAAATTGTATTTATAACATTTAAATCAATAAATATAAAATATTTAACAATATTTGTTTTGAGGCTTTTCGAATTTGTTTTTAAAGATATAGTACTTACAATACAATATCGTACAGACGGCAGCGCAGCGGGTCCCGGCGCTCCGGAAGCATCGCTAGCGTCACCGGACGGTGACACGGTGCCGGTAGCGTTAGCAGCGGCCGGGCCGGGACTGTGGCGGGCTACATACACGCCGCGAAGGGCTGGCGACCACCAGCTTAGAGTCATGTGGGCTGGCCGACTTGTCAAAGGTCAGTGTTGGTTAAATTAGTGATATTACCTTAGATTTACCCGATCGCGTTTTGATATATTGGCTCTTACAGACTATACAAAGAGGATAAAACGTGTAAACTTACCATGATTTGACCAGCTATATTTTCAGATTGGTTTAATTTGAAAACTAATACTAGTTTTCTTCAGGCCTGATACCTCATTGATCATGCAAATAGTCTGAATATAGTGTTTAATTTAATTTTCGAACTATTTTGTGTAACTTATTTACTATCTTTTTTTATCTCAGGCTGCCCTCTAACTGTGAACGTATCACCGGGCGGGGAAAGCGGCGACGCGTCACGTGTAGTGTGTTCCGGCACTGGACTTGTGTCCGGCGTGGTAGGACACGAGATCCGGTCATGGATAGACACGCGCCGCGCCGGACCCGGCGAGCTCACGGCGCATTGCACCGGACCTAACAAAGTGTGTAAAATTGTTTATTTATTTAACTTTCTAACGTTTTTGTAAATGACGAACTTTGAACCGCTGTCAAATCCTGGTGGCGTTATTAATTCACTTATATTTAGGGTTCCGTAACCAAATGGCAAAAACGAAGTGTCCGTATATCATAGTCATTTTATTCGGAAACTATGTTATATAAGATTAGAAAAGCCAACCCCGCGTGTGTGGGGTGGCGAAGACAAAGAAGAAGAATAAGAAATGGGCCAGACAGGGTAGTGATAGGAAATATGAGAAATCTGCAGGAGGCCTATGTGTGACAAAAACACGTTAACATTCATCAAAGAAGACCTTTTTCTAAGAGCTTCTTTTAATTGTTATTCGTTCTAACCTCTTTTTAAAACAACTTGAATAATATCCCAAAGGTGGCGTACTGTGAATTGTACGAGCATGGCGACGGTACATTCACGCTCAACGTGAAGCCGGCGGAGGCGGGCCGGCACGTGCTGAGCATTCAGTTCGCTGGCGAACACGTGCCCGGGTCGCCGTTCATACTCAAAGTAGCTGGAGCACCCGATCCTTCTAAGGTAATGTTCTGTTAGTTGTCTGAAGAGGTTTCATATAAGCGATAAGGCCGCTTATTGTATAATTTTTGTTTTTTAATTGTTCCTCATTGTATATTTTGCAATGAGAGATATATTCATCGACAAGGGGAGTATTACTACCAGTGATCGGTGGTTGCCGGGAGTTTTGAAAACATTCCCGGTAACTTTAGAAATATTGCCGGAAATATTCCGGGAATTGCCAAATGACTTTGGGAAAGTTTTCCAAAATCCTTGGTAACTTTGGGAATATTTCCGTAAATTTCTAAAGGGAATATTTCCGTATACCGTAAGTTTCCAGTAGGCACATCACTAAGAGTAACTAGGAAAAGTCAATAACTTTATTTCCAAAGCGAAATAAAATAAAGTTAAGTTTGACGTCACACAGGTTCGCGTATACGGGCCGGGCGTAGAGCCAGGTGTGCTAGCGACATTCCAATCACGCTTCCTGTGCGACACGCGGGGCGCGGGCGCGGGACAACTCACCGTTAGAGTGAGAGGGCCGAAAGGCGCCTTCCGTGTCGAGATGCAGCGTGAAAGCCAGAAAGACCGGACTATACTTTGCAAGGTGAGTGCTAACTTGACATGGTATAGGCCATCAGGCACCAGGTTGTATAAAAAATACTAGACATACTCCAATATTTCGTTTTTGCAAGGTAATGTGCAGTTAGCGATACATAGTTCGTGACGCACTAAGTTTTCGAACATTTTGCAATACGACCTTATAAAAACTATAACTAAGACGTGTTTTTAAAAACACTTCGCAAGGCCTCAGCTGCACCTCGGATTCGGAAGTAAATCGCTTTATTTAAGCCCTCTATAGCAATATAATGTTTCATCATAAAGTGATTTATACGATTTGTAGCTGTCTAGAATAATAATTCACGTTATTCTACATACAAATATATTGAGGGGTGCTAGGTAATGAAACGCCGGTTGGAGTCTAACTAAATATATTTCGTACTACCGACAGTTATACAATAATTAACAATTGCTTATAAGTAGGTACTTCGCATACCTTCCACATCCCACCACCAAAACCAAATCCACTACTTAAGAAAATATCTTACTTAATGTATAGAACTTAATAATAAATGTTTATATGAAAGTGAATACTATTTTAACTTAATTGGAACTGTTTCCTTGTTCTTAGCTCTTCGGTAAGCTCGTTTATCTCGCTCTGAGGCATCCGGCAGTAGAGAAACTCGTGGTTCTGAATGAGCTCCCGTACTGACTTCTACCGCATCTTCAAATTCATCTCCGGAATTGATCATAATATTCGGTTCCTCCTGAGCCCGGTTCTCTCCACTACCGGATCCCTCCGTCACAATTTCGGAATGTATATCTTGACGGCCAGACCCCTCAGCCTCTTTTATTGGCTCTGTACTAGCACGAGAAAGGGAATATCGATTTTTATTCGTTAGTTGAACGATTTGGTCGTGATGTCTACGCCATTCGGCGGTATCTCCAATCTTTACTTTACAAGAGGTGGGCCCCGTAATTTCTGAGACATGACCTTTTGTCCATTTGTTCCCGGATTTGGAATAATCACGTGCTAGTACAGCATCGCCAGGCTCGAGGCGGCGGTGCCGTCCGCCCACGGCCGCCACCTGCTTGTCTTGAGCGGCGCTCACGACAGCCGTGCCGTCCGGACGCAATGCGTCGAGTCGGCCCCGTAGCCGATGCCCAAATAGTGCGACCGCGGGCGAAACGCCAGTCGTCGCATGTTCGCAATTTCGATATTGAAATAAAAATCTGTAAAGAGCAGTGAGAATGTCTTCTCTTTCAAATATTGCCCGTTTTATGACTTTTTTAATCGTTTTGACGGCATTCTCCGCCTCGCCATGTCCTTGGGGTCTGTATGGGGCCGATGTCGAATGTCTTATTCTATTTCTTTCACAATATTGTTTGAATTCCATGGAAAAAAATGGTGGACCATTATCGGACACTAATTGTGCAGGAATGCCGAATCTAGCAAAAATCGACCGTAATGCCGTGATAGTCGCACTCGCTGAGGTACCCGCCATCGCAACAGTCTCTATCCATTTTGAATGTGCGTCAATTACTATAAAAAATCGTTTACCTGCACAATCGAAAAAATCTACATGTATTCTCTGCCAGGGATGCAGCGGATACTCCCACGGGTGCAACGGCGCGCGCGCAGGTGCGTCCCGCACGGAGCGGCACGCCTCACATGCGCGACACATCTCTTCTATGTCACTGTCAATGTTCGGCCAGTAAACATAATTTCGAGCGATGTTTTTCATTTTATTCATACCAAGGTGCCCACTATGAATTTCTTTTAATACGTCTAATCGTAATTTAAATGGAATAACTACTCTATATTTGTAAATTATACAACCGCGATCTGTAAACAAATCTTGTTTACGGGCAAAAAAAACTTTTTCCTCACTATCAGTGGGCGATGACGGCCAACCAAACAATAAATAACCTAATACTTTACAAAGAAGGGTATCTTTCTGGGTTTCTTTAGCCACATCAATAAAATTGATAGGTATAGATTCTTCTACAAAATTTAAATAATCTGTTTGAGAAGCTAGCGGTCGCTCATGTGCCAGTGGCAAACGCGATAAAGTGTCGGCCGGACCATTGTCCGCCGATCGAACAAACTCAATGGTAAAGTCATACCCCGCTAGCCGTGCTGCCCAACGCTGCAGCCGACTGGCCGCCGTCTGAGGGATGCCCTTCTTGTCCCCAAATATATAAGTAAGGGGCTTATGGTCAGAACGCAGAGTGAATCGTCTGCCAAATAGATACTGGTGATGTTTCATAATGCCATAGTATATGGCCAAAGCTTCTTTATCTAGCTGACTATAATTGCGTTCAGCTTCGTTTAAAGTGCGTGAAGCGCAACTAACGGGGCGCTCGCTGCCGTCCTCGTAGCGGTGTCCCAGAATCGCGCCTACACCATATGCACTGCTGTCCACTGACAACACGAGCGGCCGCCCCTCCTCATAATGGGCTAACACTTTATTACTTAATAAGACCTGTTTAGCATTTTCAAATGTCTTAGCACACTGTATATTCCAATCCCACTGGATGCCCTTTTTTAAAAGATTGTGCAACGGGTGTAGTAAAGAACTTAAGTTTGGTATAAACTTTCCATAATAGTTAAGTAATCCGAGAAAACTTTTAAGCTGTGTGACATCCGTGGGAGTGGGTATTTTAGCAATCGCTTCAAGTTTGGCTGGGTCGGGATGTAGCCCGTTCTTATCTATAATGAATCCCAGGTATTTTACACTTTTTTGTAAAAAGGTGCATTTCTCTAACTTAACAGTGAGACCCATCTGACGTAGCCGGCCGAGTGCAGCTCGTAAATTGCGCATGTGCGAATTTCTATCCCTACCAGTTACACAAATGTCATCCAGGAACACTACTGTGTCTGGGACGCCGCGCAACGTCTCCTCCATTAACTTTTGAAACTGTTCTGGTACACAAGAGAGACCATACGGCGTCCTACGATATGAAAATGTACCTACATGTGTTGTGATCGTTGTAAACTTTTGTGACTCTGAATCTAATAATAATTGTTCGTACGCATGTCTAAGGTCAATTTTTGTGAATTCATCCCCATTACTTAAATTAGCAAACAATTCTTCGATACGTGGGAGCGGATAATGATCGCGTTTTAATTTTGGATTGATCGTTATTTTATAGTCACCACATATTCCGAGTTCTCCGTTACTTTTTACTACGGGTACTATAGGGGTACCAAAATCTGAATGGTCTACCCTATAGATGGTACCGTCGCGCTGCAAGCGGTCCAGCTCTCGCTCGACGCGCTCGCGCAGCGCTAGCGGCACGGGCCGCGCGCGGTAGTACACGCCCGAATCTTCAACGAGCTGCAGTCGTAATGTTTTTTTACATGTTCCTAGTTTATAAGTAAAAACTTCAGGGAATTCCTTACATAATTGGCTCACCAATTGATCCTCTTCGATTAATTTATTCACATTTATTTGAGTTATTTTTAACGCTTTTAACCAGTCTCGACCAAGTAGGGGTTTCCCGCCCCCTTTTATGACATATAAGCGAACATTTTTTGCCGTGACTGCGTTAAATCGAATATCAACAAGAATATATCCTAGAGGTTCAATTCTTGAGCCAGAGTAACTTCGTAAAATCAAGTTATCTGTGTATAATTTAGTATCCTTAAATAATAAATCGTAATCAAAGTCATTTATGGCCGATATACGACTACCCGTGTCTATCTCGCAGTTTAAGGTTTCAGAGTTCACTTTCACTTTAATAAAATAAGGATCGTTACCTCGACACGTCGATACCACCAAGTTGAAGAAGTCATCCTCCTCCGATCGTTCATCCACAAAATTTTGACGCAATTCACTATTTTTACCACTACGATCACACACTTTACTGCACATCACACGTAAGTGACCGCGCTGCTTGCAATTATCACAGTTGTAATTGGCATAGCGACACCGATTTGCCGGGTGGCCCTTGCCACAACGCCAACACTGCGCCCCCCGCCGGGCGCCGCCGCCGCCGCCGCCGGTGCCGCGCCGGCCTCGCACGGCATGCAGCGCCTCACCGGGCGCGCCGCCGCCGCCGCCGTCCGTGCTCCCCGCCGCGGCCGGCCCGGACATCCCGCTCGTCTCGGCATGTCGGTCCGCCGCCTCCAGGGCCAGAGCTAGCTCCACCGCCTTCTGATAGTCGATCGTTTTTTCCGCAAAGATACGAGACCTCATCAGTTCGCTCGCGAGACCCGAAACGAATTGATCCCTTAAATCCTCCTCGAGCCGAGAGCCGAAGTTGCAGGTGACCGCGAGGTGCTTGAGGGTTTGTAAGTATTCGGTCAGAGATTCTCCTACTCGCTGTCTCCTCTGACGGAAAAGATGTCTTTCTGCAATTTCTGAGCGTTGCGGCTCGAGGTGGAGGCGGACTAACTCCACCAACTGTTCGTAAGTCTTATCTTCCGGATTATCAGGTGCACATAGATCACACATCAAACTATAAGTCGCTTCTCCGACTACCGTAATTAACATCGACACTTTTAGCTCCGGTTTAATTTCGTTGAGTAAAATGAACTGATTGACCCGTCTTACATAGGCCGGCCATTGTTTAGAGGTTAGATCGAACGGTTCAATTTTACCGATTGGCATCGTAAAAACTGGATAAATACTATAGAGTATTTTGTATTTTGAAACACAATGCACTTATTGATATTTAACGGTATTTAACCCGAAATACGCGTAGGATTATTTTTAATGACACACTTTCAAATCACCTCGTCGCCAGTGCTAGGTAATGAAACGCCGGTTGGAGTCTAACTAAATATATTTCGTACTACCGACAGTTATACAATAATTAACAATTGCTTATAAGTAGGTACTTCGCATACCTTCCAAGGGGAAATAAGAGTAAAAACCACAGGTGTGCCGGTTGACACCTGTCCTATTAAAAGATTATTTTTATCAAACTGCTATTAAAAACAGCTCTCATTGCTTTAAATCCGTGATAAAATCAAATTCGTATTGATACCTACTGCCTTTGTCCCCATACATCATGATTGTTATTAAATACAAGCAACTGATATACCGCTATCTTATAATTGTGGTAGTATCTTTTCGTGCGGTTGTTTTAATTATAGATATCATTTTTGATATCTTAATTGATAAACATTCTTTATGTGAGGCAGACAAACACAAAGCACTCTGGGGGTGGTCTGAAAAACAAAATACATTTTCACGAGTGTTTTCAAAAATTTGTTGCGCTAGAGATATTGACACTGAGGCGTCGTAAAATAACGAGTATTCCTTCATATGTAAATTTTATTTTATAAGGGGCCCATAGTTATATGCTGTAATTGATTAACGAAGTCCTCTTAAATCCTGTCTAGTACATTAAATATCATTTAACATTTTCCTCTTGTTGGCAGTTTTCGCCCACCGAACCCGGTGACTACCGCGTGGAGGTGCGATGGGCCGGCCGCCACGTGCCCGGCTCTCCTTTCCCTGTCATGATCTTCGACACACAGGAGGAACTGAGACGATATCTCCAAGCTTCGGCCGCTTGACACCAAGTACCCAAATAACACAACTTTTTTAACGCAGCTAACACATTAGACGTCCAGTAAACAGTATCGGAAAACTGCAAGAAATGTACAAGTACAGACCAAATATTTTATACTTTGTATGCTATCGCGTATGAATTCGTCAATAGTGACTAATCTATACGAGGCTTTACTTCAAGACCTTACTCGATAACTGGTGGGCACATAATCATGAGCCTTCATTGAAACATGTACATAAGGATCGTCTAGTGTGTAAACTACTCAATAAGGAATATAATATACTTAGGAAATCCTTTATTCTTACATTATATAATAAACCTGAGCGAAAACTATGTGGATAAAAGCGCATTGACGTTTCTATGGACGGTGACTGGAATGAAACATCGTTGTTGTTAGCCATAGTTTTTTTTATGGTGATTGACGAACAAGAAAGTACTAAAATGTGGTACGTGATTAGAGTTAGCGGTCGATGCGCTTTTCTTCGGTTTTATTTCGCTCAAATTGTTGCAAAATGTATTTGAAGAGTAAACTAAATATGCCAGGCCTATAATAAACTTAAAAAACAAAGTTTAGAGGTTTTCATAGAAAGAATAAAGAATTGTATGATAATCATTTATATTGACTGTAACATTAACAGTAATTTCATTTTTTTTTCTATCTCTAAAATTCGAAATTCAGTAAAGCATGCTTTTCTTTAAAAAATATCAAATATGTGTTAATATTTTTTTAAAGTAGTAAAAGAGCTTTCAATCAGTAAAATCAGGAATAAGCATAATATATTTGTTACATAGAAAGATTTGTGAAATCATTATAATAATTGGTTTGTTGAATGACCACGATTGCATATACGTACTCGAAAAAGATAAAATTTAATTCCGTCCGATACTTAATATCTTTAGTTAAGAAAATATTAACTTACCTTAAATAAATAAAAGACAGAAAAATTATGAATATACTGAGTACTTTTTACCTAATTTGAGGAAAAGTATACAAAACGCATAATACTTAAATTGTTTATTATTTTTGTTAATATTTATTAATACTGGCATTTAGACTTACAAACATTTAACTTAATTATTTTATAACTAACGTATTTTTATTGTTATCATCCGACAAAGATCGAGCAGTCAAACGTGTTTTAGAACTTTGTCGGATACCCGCTGATTCAGGTTACTAATTGTTAATAAATTGAACTTTATTATGTAATGTGTTTTATTTTTTATTGTATATAAAAAAAATGCTGTCTCAGTGAGTTTTAGATAAAGATTTCTATTGATTTTTTTTTTATCAGTCAAGGCGCACAGCAGCCTTGATTACAGAAAAATTTTGCGATATCAAAGAGATATAGATAACTTAATACTATCTACTTTGATAGAGAGTTTGCATAGAGAAGTTATTTTCTTCTTCTAAATAATAATTAACTTACCTTTTTTAAGCCTTTAAACTTAAATATGTTTTGTCTCTTTTCATCGTCACGATAAGAAACAAAAATACAAACGACATTTGAGATAAACTGAG
Source organism: Apomyelois bistriatella (assembly GCA_947044815.1). Classification (NCBI taxonomy): domain Eukaryota; kingdom Metazoa; phylum Arthropoda; class Insecta; order Lepidoptera; family Pyralidae; genus Apomyelois; species Apomyelois bistriatella. The sequence goes on from OX345691.1 coordinate 7,079,718, forward strand.
CTTCACAAACGTTTTTCAAGATTATTCATTTACCCTTATTGCCTATATTGGAAAACAAGGCTTGCGGTAAGGCGCTGTCTACACGAACGAGAGAATCGCGGCGATATAATCGTCGTGCCACCTTTTTCTATATACTTAACTATATAGAAATAGGTGTCACGACGATTATATCGCCACGATTCTCTCGTTCGTGGAGACAGCGCCTAAGAGTTAATTACTGGAGAGTGGAGGACATCCATTCACTTCGGAATTCTATTTCTGATTTAGTCTAAGTTCTTCTTTACACCAATTAACATTAAAGACCTTGATTGTTGTTAACTTATATAAAAATTCGAAAATCTTGATTTTTAAGTGCTACATCATGCCAGGCTTATATCGGAATGAAACCGTTCTTCTGTCCGGGAAAGGTGTTTGCAGGTCGTTCGTCAAATGCATTCGGAGCGCGTCCAAGCTCTGCCACAACTGCTGCATTTGGCCAAAGATTATTACTTCCAATCGCTGAATTGCGCTGTGGAGTTCTCCTGTTATAAACAAATAAAAAATATTTTTTGGCGTTTTCTGCACATACGTCGATACTTACTCTCTGCTAATAATAAATCCGAAGTTTGTTTGAACAAAATTATTTTAGCATACGATTGCCTGATTCAAGGTTATAAAGATTATAAGGCTAGTCACACATACCGCGCGGGCGGGTGAAGACGCGGTGCATAACGCGCTAATGGATAAAGCCGAACCTCTGGAACAACCTACCCATGAATTATTTTAGGATATATTTTTCTGAATTTATTTATGCTTTTTGTCAGTTTTTTTATGACAAAAAATCTTCAAAACAAATACGAGTACATAAGTTTTTAACACTTGCGGATAATTTGAAAAGAGCATCATTTTATCCTCGGAGGAAAAAATTGCTGATAATTTGACTCCTAACAATTTTAAAAGGGCGACGGACAGTATGTTGTCTGCAATAAATGAATTTTATTTAATTTTATTATTAATCCTAGAATGAGGTTTCTAACGGAATAATTGTCACACTTTTATTTGCGAGATGTGCGTCCTACTTTTACCATACTACAACAATGTTCCATTCGGTTCTTTCACAATGAGCAATTACATCGCTTGCTCATTCCTTTTTTGGAGTCTACAGTTCCAAATTCAACAAGCTCGCTTTTGACACATTTGTCTAATTATAGGGCAACAGTCTCCAATGACATCACCATATTCACCATGTCTCCAATTCTAATAAGATCAATTAAGGTATACTCACTAGACGTTACTACTCCGTGCAATCTTCTGGTAATAGTGGCATTAGCGGTGGCATTGACCTCGTGGGTTTTGACTGAGCACATTGCGCGTGCTTCCTCCCGTGGCCCAAAGCCATGGTAGGTAGAGTTTCGAACCTCTATGTAAGGAGTCTTTGCGTCTGGAGAGCTGTTTATTGTATAATGTGGTCCTCGCACTGAAATATTAATGTGATGTTGCTAAATTATTTATACTTCACGCTCCATGTGTGTGTAAGCTACGGTAACCGCTTACCATCAGGCAAGCCGTTGGCTTGTTTCCTACTTGATAAGAAGTATAAGAAAACTTCAATCATTTAATCATTAATTAATAATACCACAGAATAGCTAATAGTCCTGCTTTTGGTTGGTTTTGAGGTGTGCAAACACCAATTCAAAAAAAAAATCAAATTGTTTATTTTCAATATAGGATATTCTTATCACTTATTAACGTCAATATTAGAGAATAAAAATTACTCTATAACACATGTTATAAAATCGGATCCTGGGCGTCGAAGCGACCAGCTGCGGATACAACCGGAAAATCGCTTAGATGAAAGAAAGGCTAGGTACATGAGCTTATGTAAATATGTGTCTGTAACCGGGGCTAGGTACTTGTGATTTCATTACAAACATTTCGAAACGGAAACAAGTAAACAAATTAACAAGCAATTGCTAATAATTCTTCAAAAAGAAAAAAAAACCATGAAGTGTTCCACTATTGCAGGTGATTGGGTAACGAGAATAGACACGGTCACGTTCATAATTGCAGTCATAGTTTACAAACCAAAGTGCATCGTATTTTAACATTTTAGAGCTGTCAAACTATTACTGCTTAGCTTTACCTAGTAAAGTATATTAAAGGTCCTTTATCTCCATAGAACTGGATAATATATTTTATCTTCCTAGTTTACTTACCATAGGTAGGTAAGTTTTTTAAGAAATCTGCATATTTTTTTTTTCTCTTCCTTACCTACTTAACAATTTCCCAGAACCGTTTTTCTACTTTCTATAAGTTATACCTAGGTACTATACCTACTTACAACAATAAAATATACAAACTCACTTAGTGAGTTTGTATGTTTGATTGTTTGTTACCTCTTCACGCTTTATCTACTGAACCAATCTGCTTAAAACTTCGCATACACATAGTTAGGAGTACTGAGTATATAGGACATACGATACCTTTTATCCCCGAAAAAGCTGTTCACCAGGTAATATAACGCGGGCGAAGCCGCGGGCAAAAGCTAGTAAGTTCATATTTTTCGATCCCCTTTGGGATTAAAATAGAGGATCATAATGGTAGTCTATCAACACGCGATATCGCGTACTAGATTAAATAGTATTATGTTATTAAGTGCCTTCACTCACTACAAAATTATAATATGTTATAGAATACTCACAATGATGGTAAGCAGGAGCCGTCAATACACAAGTCACGACAACAAAAATGACAACACAAATCGCTACATTCCTCCTCAACATGATAAATAATTTCCAAAAACTATAACTACTTAAGTAGGTATATTTAAAAAAAAATATTTATAAATCAATTCATAATCGTATTAACATTTTATTTATATTTTTAGTTCCTTATTTACTTATTATATGCTATAGGTACGGTTTTTGTAAATGAACAATCGAGGAACCACGCGGCTATGGTGTCATGGGGGATCGAGAGAACTGAGATACATGGTGAAATTAAACGAAGAATAAATAGCATGGAGCTACGGAACGGAGCTTCCTTCAGTACCTATTTACGATACGGGTACACAACATTAACATTATTTATAACGACTAAAAAAACTAAAACAGACATGGAGTCGTATCTTCCTACTCTTACAAATCGGCCAAGTGCGAGTCTGACTCGCGCCCTGAGGGTTCCGTACCATCACACAATACAAAAAATTTAAACTTTCCTTTATTTTGATTGTAAAAATATTTTTTAAATATTTATTATTTAATTTAAAATTTACAATAAATTCAGTTTTTAGATTTATTCCTGAATATTAACTTACTACGTTTATTGTCGTTTACCTAATTTATTGTACAGTGAGCCACATGAAAAGAATATACTTACCTACTTAATATCTTAGGTGGAAGTGTACGATTAGGTCATAGGTTATTTTTTTATGGTTTTTTTAATTTTTTAAAATATCCAAGCTAACTACCCATTATATTTTTACATAGTGCAAAAATAATGGTGTTATCTCAACAAGGGAAGTTCAAGGCCAAACAAAAATAAGCCGATAGTAACAGAAAACAGACAAGACAGTGAACTGGTAACATGTTAATTTTGTATGCCTGCTGGCGCACACAGAGAACTGTTCAGAATTTGTAAAACCTTTTGTAACCTGTGTATGACAATAATAAATGATTATGTAACCATAGGCGATTAGGCGATATTCTTAAGTTTAGTTTACGTAGGTACTTGTAATACATAATATGATGTAGTTCAACAATTGTTTAACCGACTTCAAAAAAGGAGGAGATTCTCAATTCATCGAAGTGTTTTATTTAGATAATAAATTATTTGTGATCTATAAAAACTTTTTTTTAAATGTTATACTTAATGTTTCCTTATTTAAACATGAATAAAATAGAGATAAGAAAAACTACCTATTACATGGCCACGTGGTTTTGTGGTATCCAGCATACGGCGCATACCAATGAACCACTAGTTACATTTCTTTCCTGTATTAAGGAGATCAACTCATCAACAAGATAACTCTTTCTAGCTGTTGACATAATTCCAATAACAATAGCACTGCTATCAAGGACAGCCATTAAATATCAAAAAGGGAAAACGTCTTAACGGACCCCGGACTTCAAGCCACATAAACTGTCTTAACTTAAGTATTTATTAGAGTTTTACTTATTAGAGTCTGCGTTCAGCTCATCGTCGAGCGAAGCCAAACCAGTGACAAAAAGACATCGCTTCGGCTCCGTTTGTAATAAAACGAATTATACGATTTGCCGTTGATTTATACAATATAGGTAGGTACCTACATAGTTAGTGGTAAATAAGTAGGTACGTTATGAATGTCAGGTCATACAAATTTCAACGTATCATTTAATTAAACCGTCCGAGTCCTTTCTTAGTTCGTCAAGCTCTTATTACCATGGCGGTCATTAGGCTGACCTATTTTTTTTTATTTAAAGCATAGATCATCCATACTGTTATTTATTTAGGGCAATCATTCCGATACGATCAACCGGATGATTTTATACCTACAATAAATAAATTCTGTACAATGAGGGTATGTGCAGTATACTATTATTATTTAATTATTGTCCACTACTTGTTTGGATTAGAAATAGCACAAAGTAGGTACAATCCCTAGTAGGTAGGTACATAATGTCTGTTTTGTATTTCTGTCAACCGGAGAAGACTTCTGTTGATCCGATGATCATAACCATAACTCTGGTTTGCTCCTGACATCTGGCCGAATGGGCTCGTACCGTACATCAAGAATTGCCATAAATCTTCGCTTTACAACTGTCGATGAAGCAATTCGACATTACGACGAATGTCGTCAACACTAACCTATTTATTCGGTTCTGTGAATTGTACGTACCAGATACATTTAAGTAATATTGTATGTCAATGCTTCGCCTATTAGTATTCGACAAGCCATTAATCTGGATCATAAATCAATCTCAAAACTAAATACCTACTTACAGCTTAAGCAAAGTAGCTAACCTAACCTAACCTACCTACCTAGAAAGTACCTATTCCTTAATCGCTAGGTACCTACAACATTACTCTTCCTAATTTGTCCCGCGGTTACGGTCTTTAATGAAACCACGTCGTCAAAGATGAGGATGCAGTTTTGAAAAACACCAGGGATCATTGTCCTAGCATTTTCCGGCTGATGCACTAAAATCCGCTAAGATGAGCAGGGTAAATTATTGTAACCTATACCCAATATGAATGAAAGAACTACTACTTAGCTTGCAAAACACATTAACGTCAAAATTACTTAAGTCCTACTGACCTACCGCTGTTTAAAAAAAAAGCAAATGGATTTGATTACTCTTGGCTCTACCATGAATAGTGATTTATTCTAAGGGTGTTCATAATTGCTTTCGGTTTCATTAACTAGGTAAGTACCATTTGTTTTTGTTTCTTCAGATAACTCAACCATTCGTGTACTTCATACCAATACGCTATATACGCATAGTTAGCGAACATGTCGTGTAGTCAACCGATATAAGATAGGTAGGCAATAGGTGTGGTGATTTAGACTGATATACTACCGTAGTTTTCGTCCATTCATTCGTTAAATTATGTCAAGGTCCTGTAAACCATACAGCTGACATTGTGTACGCTTCCCTTTGTCAGGATGGGAAAATTAATTTAAATAAAATACGTTATACCACGTTGGTATTAATAGATTTTAACAATTTATCGACTGTGAACTTGTGACAAATCGCATTCTGTACTGTAAGATATGAATGGATTATTGGAGTAGGTAGAGCTACTATTAAGTAGGTACCTACGGTAGGTATACTTATTTTAAGAGACCGTTTGCATAGTTAGCTTGTAACGCCAACTTCACTATCACTAGATAGTATAAAACAAAGTCGCTTCCTCTTTCCCTATGTCCCTTTGTATGCTTAAATCTTTCAAACTACGCAACGGATTTTGATGCGATTTTTTTTTAAATAGATAGTTATTCAAAAGGAAGGTTTTTATGCCCGTGCGAAGCCGGGGCGGGTCGTTAGTTATTTATAATCTATAAATAAAGGATTAGATAGGTACATGCTACAAGTTTTATCTATTTATCTTACACCTTACACAAAATGTTTCGAAATTTCCCTTATATCAACGACCTTATGTTAATCGTCAACAATGTTTAATACATTTTGGGCGTGATAACTAAATTACAAGAAGTTAACTGTTCAACGAGTATACAAGTGTGCCTATCACTTATTTAACCATGAAGTTTGTTTTACTGACCGTCCTCATTGTAGTTATCAACTCGGGAAGTCTGACATCAGCGGGTTTGTGTAATTTATCTTCTAATTAATTACAAAAATAAGAATAACTTTTTTCCATTTATGTGTGATGCATTGGCTAGAGCATGACATTCGGCTTTCCCTATCTTTCTTCGATCTTTAATTACGTAGGAACTAGGCTTCCATTACAATATGGACTTACGACTTCGGGCTATATAAATCATGGGCAGATAGAATCCGCAAGAAAAAAAGCTAAAGGACAGGCCAAGAAGTAGGTTAATTGATTGTGTGGAATGGAAGCAGACCTCTATAAAATAGGTAAGTTCACCAAATGGCAAGGGGAGGCTCGTATGTAATCGTGTCGATTGGAGAAAATTAGTCAAAAGAAGCTAAGACCTAAAAATGAGTGGGGCGCCGCCGACGAAAATAAAGTACGTAAGTATGTGTAAGGTAGAGTCACCGGTAGAGTTACCGGTAGAGTACACAATATAAAGCAAGGCCGAGTGCAGAAAAAGGGGTGACGTTATGGTGAAGATTTTACTATTAGAGGAGGCATACCTTACTCATTTCAGATTTTTCGTCACCAGCCAGATTTTCCAAGCACGCTGTCGTCCATCAGTTATTTGAGATGATAAGAAATTTGATCAGATCAGGCAGTGAGGAAAAGGGCGTGCCTGTGATGGACCCTTACGATACTGACTTAGCTGTCAACTTTACGGAAAAATATTTTAGGTAAACTTATTCAGCTACTTAATTATTTTGAACATATTCAATATTATAATAAATAATGTATTTACCTATACACTTTTAGTCTCCAGGCAAATATTACGAAGTCCCGGATGACGGGTTTAGCTGATTTCTACGTATTAAAGTCGGATTTTGACGAAACGGAGGTATCAATTGATACAAAAATCACATATCCACAACTAAAAATTTATTCAGGTAAATATTTGGTATAGGACTAAGTAGGTAAGTAGATTTAATTTTTTAATAAATTTGATAAAATTTAGCTACTTTATTACTCAATTCTTAAACTTCAATAATTACCTAAGTATTTTATGAATAATAAAATTACGAAGATTTTCAAGTTACTTTTCGATTTCCCGTTTTTAGATTTCTACGAGATGGAAGGCAATATATGGACTGCAATACCATTGCAAGGTCGGGGAATATTTAAGTAAGTGTAATTTTTCCTTGCAAGACGCAATTACAAATATTCCGTTGCAGATCTGACTGGATTCAACAAAACCCTATATTATGAATAAAAATTATAAACAAAAGCGATTAAATTTTACTTTGTTTGCAGCATTGAAGTGCACTATTTAACAGTGCTTGGGAAAATTTATTTGAAACCATCTGAAGATGGCAAGTCAATACTGATTCATAGAGTCGAAAACCCTAAGTTCTATATCGAAAAAGTTATTGTAAGTACCTAATACTTTTATTACGTACCTAGTTACCGAAAATAATTCTGCACATTCTAATCAGGGTAAATTTCTCTTGTAAATATTATGCTAATTTGACTGAGTAGCGATATTTAGTTAGTTACCTTTCTTATCGAATTTGTGAAATTGTGATGTCTCTACTTTGCCATCATGCCAAAGAAAATATACTGACCATGTAATGGAATGGAAAAGATGGCTATTCAAAACAGCTCAAAAAACAAACGCTAAGTCAAAATAATGTTTTTCTTAATCTTTCAGTCTACCACCCAATTCGACGAAAACTTTGATGACATCTTTAATGCTATGATGAAAGAACTTCTCGCTGGCTACATCAACCGGTTCAACGGCTACATCACAAGCCTTTACACTCAAGCCACCATAGACCTCCTCAATCCTGTGCTGGACAAGTTCGACACTTGGCAAATACTTGCCACTATACTGTGAAGACTAAAATGATAATAAATTGCTTATGTACCTATACAGTTGTAGGTAATTTATCCGTTTTATGAAAAAACCTCTCTATCTTCCCGTCATAGAAATAGGAATTCGCGCGCGGTTAGACGTCAGGCATTTTTTTAATCAATGCTTCCCGTCGACAGTAAACTAAGGGATTAACAGAGGTCTAAATTTGACAACAAAAGTCCAAGAAAAGTTGACATACCTACCCGTGAAGGCAAAATATAAAGCTTGAATTGCAAGTAGGTACAAGGTTAGGATTTTGGATGCAGGCGGGAAAATGCTGGCATGATGATGGTACAGAAGACATATAAGAAAATAAGGATACATAGATATGCAGGTTCTAATTCCCAAGGTAATCATTTGAATTCGGTTAAATAAAAACCGTAGTAGTAATAATAAGCTCGCAACTTTGAGATTTGAGTTGCAACTGTACTGAACCATATAGATTTATTAAAATGTACTGACTATGGTAAATGGAGTGATGTGGTGTGATGAGGACCTAATTAGTACTCCAAAATAGACTAGCGAATTTCTGGACAAACAGCAGCGGCGGTTACGTGGATCGATGGCATAAAAAACCGCTGGCCAACAACTGTACTGCGAAGTCTCAGAATAGAGCCGTTTGGCGTAGACAGAGGGAGCCGCATATCCAGCAATAGGTAGTACAAAGCTAATGTATGCATAAAATTTGAACCTAAATATTCGTATATCTAGTTGAGAAATGAAAACAATTACCATAATAACATACCGAACTACACACTCACTATACAGAGATAAAAGTACAAACGGCGCAAACGGCAGTGATTTTTTGATAACGACGATGTTTTTATTAATTTATCATATTCGCAAATCGCTGATCATCAGCTCTACGTCGACAGATTAGCCTCTGATTTAATTAGTGTTATTGCCAAGGATTGTGGCAGTAGCTTCCTAAACGCGAAACTCCCAGGTGAGATTTTATTATTTTTGTAATTTGTTTTCTTTTTGGTCACGAAGAGTGATAAAAGAGTCCTTGCGGCATTTAGCGGGTACGGAACTATTTGAATGGAGATTTGGTTAAAAGAATAAGTTTGTACTAGTTATTTAAGTATTAACTGTGAAATTTAACTTCTACCGAACTGGACAATGGAGAATATCTGGAATTGAATTGGTAGAGTCTGTATTCGCATGGAACCTCATCATGAAACACTCTACCAGAGTACCTATCTAGTAACATCACGATCTCACTAAAATGCGTTAGGTAATTCTGCGTCTGTTACTGAGTTTCTCAGGTTTTCATGCTAGCATGCAATAAGTAAATATATCTATGTATGCTCATTTCGCTCCTTTTTATTTTCTTTCTTTGCCTTACCTAATACGTAGGTAAAAATATTGTCAGTTTGCATGTGCCAGCAATACATAGTTAATTTTAGATTAAATCAAACCGTTGGAATTAGCGTCCTCGGTGTCTTAGTATATTTATGTAGTACTAGCGACCCGCCCCGGCTTCGCATGGGCATAAAAACCTTCCTCTTGAATCACTATCTATTAAAAAAAACCGCATCAAAATCCGTTGCGTAGTTTTAAAGATTTAAGCTTACAAAGGGACATAGGGACAGAGAAAGCGACTTTGTTTTATACTATGTACTTAGTGATAGTGATAGTGATAGTGATAGTGATGGAAAAGTTCTTTAAGATTTATTTTCCTTGGGATTAGCTGAGAGGGCCGTGGTTTATTCTTAAGTTGCAGACCACAAGTAAGTCGTCGACGCACTTCACACCGTGTGCATATTACTGCTTCGGTTGTCGGCAAGCGGCTTGCTTAATTATTTGCTGGCTCAGTTTTGTCAAATAACTTACATAAATCATTTACAAATATAATCTGCAGTACTTAGGATCCTATAGGTTTTATATGTGTTAGGGCTAATATTGATGTCAAAATTAGCCCTTACATATATTTTTACCTATCTTAAAGGGACATCTCAGGACAAGAACATAAAAAAAATTGCCGACTAACGATTGTAAATGATCTCCTATGCCTAGCACGTGCATATATATCTAAGCAACTAATTTTTATCATCCTTATGAAACACTGACGACTTTTCAGGATGAAACTAATTTTGGTGTTGATGCTGTGTGCGTTGGCTGCAGCCGCGCCCAGTACCGAAAAGAAGGATGTTTTCCTGCCCTTCAATTCAGGTAAGATAATACAGGATGACTATCGTCTGACTGACTTGAAATACAAAACTCATTTGTATATTGAAAATACATGCAGTCGTCAGAGTAGGAAGCGATTGAAGAATTTTTTTGTGAAACACCTTCCTGACCACTTCTATAATCAAAGCCGTTCGCTATCTTCTTTGGTCTTAAAATGATCTTAATCACCATCTATCTGAAAGAGATAGACATCCATGGGAATTTATGGTGCACAATAAAATTATCACTTCTACTCAGCGGTACCTGTTAAATATCATCCTCAAAGTGATGACAATAGTGTGATCACCGCACACCTATCTTACTCAGGTCATGGAGGACCATGCACACCCTGTGGTGTCAGAGTACTTCGGAACCGCATCGCGGTCTCTGAAGTAGCACCTACCTCATGTCGTATGTTTAATTGCAAACCTGTGAAAAATTATGCTTTTACTACAGAAATCAGTAATGATCCTCAAGAGCGTAGTATCTTGCTGAACGCGCTGATCCGTCAGATGATTGCTTACGTTAGGCGAGTTATCAACAATGGATCTGCTATCTTCGGATTCCCGCCCCTTGACCCCTTGGTGATGGATGAATTCGATTTGAACATTCCTGCCGGACTTGTCAAGTGAGTTAATTGTCTAATGTCTAAACAACTTGTATAGGTATATATATATATATATATATATATATATATACAAGTAGGTATTTACCTTCTTATATTATTATCTTTTATCTACTTAGTAGTACCTAAGATGTAACGAAATAAAGGATTCTTTGTTTTTCCTTTCAGCTTCCAAATGAAACTGAAAGATGTTTTAGTGTATGGATTTGGCGGTTTCGATGTTCCTAAGAGCGAACTCAATCTGCGAGACATGACCTTCGACCTTGAGATCGTATTCCCACGTATTGACATTCATGCCGGTAAGTACTTAAGTACTTTTACCATTAACGTTGTCACCTCTGTACCTCATTTGTTTACAACTGCCGTGAGATTATCATCATCATTTCCTGAAGGTGACCCGGTCAATCGACTATAACACCCTGATGTCAGAGTTCTTCGGTACCTCGCGAGGTAGTAGATAAGTGACATACTTTGATTATTAAAAAAATAAGTAGGTACTTAGGTATTGTATTGTACTTCTACCTTCTACTATACTACCTTATAAGCATCCTCTCTATCACTCGCTGGTTGACTGTAAGAGATCCCGTTCTGGGATAACTCCGCCATTGTACTTTTGTTCTATTTCTATGCTTTTGTATTTACTTTTGTTTAGTACAATAAAGTTATTACAAACAAACAAATAAATCAAAGGTGACCTAAAAAGTTTTGTATCTTAATAAAAATGAAAGTATTGTATCTACCTATACGTATTCATTAAACAATATTTATACCGTAAAATGCTGCAACTTTGCCAAGAGAGCCCAAGTTTGCCTTTTTCGTTTCGATTGCGATATTTCGCGTTTGCTTCGTTTTTTCCTATTTTCTACCATTTGATACAAATTTTACATTATTAGGGCAACATATTTTTATTTTTTTACAATAGCAACTCCATTGTTACTCTGTCAGTTGTGCGACAAAAACCGGCGCGTGTGGGTGAAAAATTGTAGTGGCCTCTAACTTTTGCAGTTTTACGAAGAGAAAATGTGTTATTAATCAGAAATAACGTTCCAAGGTAAGAAAACATTGTCTTTTTTCCGTATTATTTAATATTTTTATGAAAAGGACACCATTTCATCAAAATAACTTAGTAGGCAATGTTGTGCACTGTTTTGGAAACTTGAGTGACACAACTTTGCCTGGGTCTAGGGTTATCACTTGTCGGATTTCAATAATTATATATTTTTAATGTGCTTTCATTTAACTGTATTGTTCACTACATTAACACTATTATATTCTTATTAGGCACTAAGTACCACACATTAACGTTAACGATTTCATACCTGATATTGTAATTTTGACAAAGCATATTTAAGTAATTTTTTAATAGCAGTCCGGAGTTTGCAATTGTGCCCGGTATAATATAATAGGGTACCAATTTATAACCATGACCCTTCTATCAGGAGTGTAGCCACTAAGAAGTTTCATTTTTTTTTGTAGTTATATGAAAAATGACAAGTATAAAAAAGAGAAGCAGGAGAAAACAAGGCGCTCGCAATTACGCTGATTACTCCGAGGAAATGCTACAAATTGAATTGGATCTGAAGTTAATTTTAAACATATTAAATTATTAAATCATAATTCCCTATAGTTTACAAATTGCATTATTGCTTAAAACGGCCACTTTTAGCAGTTTTGCCATTTGTAACTATATGGAGCTATAATTTAATAATTGAACATGATTAAAATTAACCTCAAATCCAGAACCAAAATTACAGCAGAGGGATTTTTGATAACTTGTGTTTTCAGTGAGTAATGATTTTTAAATGACTCTGGCGCTGAGGTATCACCTTAATGGCACTCAAGTATTTTGTTTCATTAGTGATTTAAATTTACGTTACAAACTGTTAAATTTTTGAAAAATAAATATAAATATTTAAAATATATTCTGCTTTTATTTAGGACAACCCTGGTGTCAACGATATTTTTGTATGGAAAGTTTGTGGTACCTGCTACAACTTTGCCTATTAGCTGTGAAAAAAATAATACTACCTATAGGGCAATAGTGTAACTGCCGGGACCAACAATGTGCCCTTAGTATCCGGATAAAAAATCCTGCAAATTATCGACATTTTATTTATTGAGATATCCTTCTAGGCAATGTTGCGTCTTTTACCTACAACTTTGCCTACAACTTTGAGTTCTTGCTATTCCGAAAAACAGCACGTTTTAAACGTATTTGGGCCCTACCTGGCAAGATATAAAGTCTGTTTTCCGTCTTAAACTCATGAAAAGTCGTAATAATAAGTAGGTTCAGTTGTACGAACAAAAAACCTCAAAATCCAGGCAAAGTTGCAGCATTTTACGGTATTGTGTGTGTTTGAATTTTATAACGTTTAACATTTAAAATTAAAATAAGCAAAAAAAAACATTGGTAGGTACATTAACACAGCATAATTAATTAGATACCCACTAGATTATTTGTTTAGATTTGTATTGTGAGTTAATACCATCTGTTTCCAGGTGAATACGACTTAGTTGGTGACCTCTACAACGCCATCCCACTCTATGGAAAGGGCCCAACAAGGTAGAGTACCTACCCAATTAATCTATTTACTAATATTTAATATTTATTTCTTACTACTAACAAAGTCAAGCTCAAAAGAAGACGGTGAAAAGGTTACCTACTAGACCAGGAAGGAGTCATGTAGAATAAATAAATGAAGTGGCAGTCGTGCGTGTCGTATCAGGATGTGAAAAGGCTAGCGGAAAATAGAAACACCTGGAAGAGACTCCACCGACAAGCTTAAATTTTGAGATAGATAGACTAACTTAAAAATACTTAATTCCATAAGCTTTAGGATATGGTATCTACCAAAAGTAGGAGAAGAAGCAGGAAAGCGAATCCTGGGCTCCGAAGCAACCAGCTGAGGTGTTCTCTACCAAAACCAAACTTTCCTTTGGACCAATTTTGGAGTTCATAACTATTAAAACAGCGATTCCCCTAAGGTTACCAAAGGTCTATTCCACTAGTTCCTTTGCGTTTCTCAAGATGGGTCAACGCGATTACGATTTTTGTTGTTGTTTAGGGTAACTACCAACTCTACCTAGCTAGCACCTACTTAATATTATATTCTGTTTTCGCAGTTTCATTATCGAAAACTACAGACTAAGTTGCGTCCTTCACCTGAAGCAGTCTGAAGACGGGACGTCGGTCCTACTCGATAGAATCGAAGGAGCTTCCTTTGAAATTCCTGTTTTCAGGGTAAGGTTACCACCTACTGATGTAGAGTGTACTGATGGGGTAGACTGACCTCCGCGTCACTGCTAGCCACTGTTACATGGCTCTTACAACGATTAAGTACGTATAAGTTAAATACCTAGTAATAAATATATATTTTCATTTCCAGTCTCATATGAGCGGTGTTATCGGCGGCGGAGACATCGACGCCATTGCAAACGCCATCACTGAAGAAGTCCTCATTGGCTACGTGAACCGTTTCCAAGGCGCCATTTCCCTCATTGTGTCTACTGTTTTTGTCGAGTTCTGTAACCCGATCTTAGACCAATTGGACACCTGGAAATACATCGCCCCATTCGTACCTACCTCGTAAATAGATAGTCCCGAATAGAAAGTCATATATGACTTTTTTAGAATAAAATATAAAATTCAGCAAAGAAATTGATAGGATCTGTATATACCTACTAACAAATAAATTGATTGCAATTGTGGTTCTAGATATTAATTTAAAAGAATGTAAGGTACCTTCACTAATGGTCAATCAATTAGGGTAAATAATTAAGGTAAGCTAACTAAAACACTTCAATGTATTTTTTCTGGTAATGTTTAGGTACATAAATTTTTTGTATATATAAATTATGAAAATATGAAAATATATGTATATAGACACAAATATACACATTTACTTATGAATGTCTTTATACGTCTTACACACAAAATTCAAGAATAAAAATCACTATAATATTCGTCCTTTTCGTTGTCACTAATATCGTCGTCCCACAATTCTCTGCACTGTCCTGTAGCGTCCAAAAGGTAGCCATCGGGACAACCTTTAGGAAAGCTGAACGGGGAATCCAGCCAACCAGATCTGATGCTGTGATGGTCTTTCACTTCATCTAACATTTCGACATGTTTAGTCCTTTTCGGGCGTGATAGCACGCCGCCCAAAAGCACCAAAAAAGTAAAAATAAACAGACGACCCATATTGGGCAGCGTTGTTGGATAAAATAAAATAGATAGGTACTTTAATGTCGTAGTATAAGGTCGAATCATGCTTCCACAACCCACGCAGTGGAAGTGGATATCAGTCGGGACTACAGTAAAAAATATTAATCAAATAAAGCACTGTGATGTAGGTAGGTATTATCTATTAAAATGTTTATATTTTATTTCTGTAAGAAATATATTTTTATGTAAGTAATATCATCGATAAAATTTTACTAAAGAATATTTTATCGATGGTAATATATATGGTAAATCCTCCACTGCACCTAGACACAATATAAATAAGGGTTTTTCAATAAAGTAATTTTAAAGCTCATAATTATTACGTTGAGTTGACAGTCAAGCTTACGGCCCGCGAACGACGGGCGCGTGGTCACCGTGGCCTATGAACGCTCGTGATCACAGAATATAGAAAAATATTAACAAGAAGTGGCATAGCGCACGAATAGCGTGTTACTGGTTTGGCTTGCAAGCCAACATTTAACATAGAAATAATGGGCGGGCAATTTGATTACGTCACTGCCACTGTTATTGGTCGATAATATTAGGTGGCTTTATTGTAAACTACGTAATACATTTCTAATAAGGTGTGATGTTGTTTACATGTATTTATTGAAGATAAGAAGAGAGAATACGCTGCCACACTGATCCTGGAATTAAATCCGCGTCAAAACATTTCTATTCTGATAATATCTCTGTTCTGTGCTCGTGATAGTTACCATGAGAGTGACACTAGCGCGCTGCGAACTCGTGGCCTAAGATATTTCGCCACTGTACCTACTAATTAATGCCCTTCCAACCAACAACAACAACAGAAAATGTGAGTGTGGTACCCTAGCAGAAGACTTGTACACAAGTCTAGCACTTATCATATCTCCTGTTTCTAAACTATGCCATAAACAACTGGCATCACGTGATTTGTACCTCATTACAAAAACGAGTACAAATCACGTGAAGTTGCAAGAAGACATTGTAGTGCAGATAGATAGAATTTTTTTTTGTAAACCACATACGATTTTGGTAATTATAGATTTAAGTAATAAATAAATACAATTTCAAATGGAACAAATATATTAAAAACATTATAATTTTACAAAAAACACTTTGTAATAAACAATCTTAATATATGAAAATTGTAACACTAAATAATGTCAAGTGACTCAAAAAATATTTTTTATTACAGACTATCTAATGTATATTTTTATATACCTATCTATATCAGTGATGATTAGACTTACACAATTTTCATAGAGCACTTTATCAGTTAGGTCCCTTAGTAAGGACAAGTGTAATCACAGTTAGGTAGTTAGTGCCCTAATTATCGGAGATTACCAGTACCATTCAGGCTATTAGGGTTTTTACTAAGAGTGGGTGTAATCACAGTTAGAGAGTTAGTGCCCTAAATGAGTGCACTTAATCGTGGAGCGGTGTTTGATGCAATCCATAGTTAATATTAAATATATTATTTATAAATAGACCACTCCATATCATACCATGAACTTTGAAAAGGTGACAAAGGAAAGGAAGTGGCCTAAATTATCTTATACCTGTCTTACAGTAGCATATTTCAACAGAATGTGGACTTAAAATAATTTCAAAATCATTAATCAAAAATATTGTACTGAACATGCTAATTATCTATTTATTGGTTAGAATCAAAGAAGTTCGAATCAATCGCGCTGAAGTGACGCAAATTTTTTTTTTAATCTATTGTTAGAATATACTTTGATATTAATATTAAAAATTGGAGTTAAGTTGAACTTAGTTAGCAAGTTTCTATGTAGCATAATATCCTGTGTATAATATATATGATATCCTATAATTAGGTGGTGTTAAATTATCACAATTTTCGGAGTGCTATTTACCTACCAGTACCCCTCTGGTGTGAGATTTTATAAACGCAAATGCTAGCGACTGCGTTAGAATTTAGTATGGAATTTCTTAGTTACCTTACTATCCGATAGGGGCACTATACAGGTTTTGTCGTGCAATATTGCTAACGCAGTCGCTAGCGTCTGCGTTAATATATAAAATGTATATAAATGTATATAAAATGATCTAAGAGGGCTAAATTCAGCTCTGGAATAACCCTTCAAACCTATCAGTAATTTAATACATGTATGGCTAGCAGTACCTGCATAAGCGCCGCCTAAATGTGAATCATTATTAGTATCTGGGCTGTGGTGGCATTTGCCTTTCTCTTGGTTGTGGAGGTGGTTGTCGCTCCCTTGGCATGGGTGGTGGCAGCGCAGAAGCACGACGGGGCTGCGGCGGCGGCTGCCGGGCCCTGGGTTCTGGAGGGGGTTGTCGATGTCGGGGAATTGGTGGCGGACTAGGGTGTTTTTCGTTTAGCGGTTCCATTCTTTATGAAAAGAATATGGGTAAGCTAAGTTTTTTTTATTTTTGATATTATAACTAATTTTATGAATTCACTCCTAAGAACTTAGTTTATTTTCCCATTTATATTAAAAGTTTATTTTATTTTAGTTAGTTTGTTGTGAAAGAAAGAAAATTTGTAAAAGAGACCAAAACAAAAATGACTTTGACAATGGCAGAAATGATATGACATTACTAACCTAGTTTTTTAAAATGTTTTACGGCTTTGGATACGATTTTTTAAGGCTTTTCTTCTTAATATTATCTTGTTACTACAGTCTCTTAAAACCATGCAAGTTCCAGTGAGTAAGCGAGACAGTGCGATACAAGATGTAATGCGACATCCCCCTTACTCACTGGAGCTTGCAATGTTTTAAGAGACGGTGATAAGCCACCTTCTCATTCGTAATGTAACACCCCAACTACACGCTGACCGAACACTTCACAAACAACCACGCACGTGTGAAATTGAAATGTAAATATGACGTTGTTTGCCGAGTGTTCGGCATTGATATAGTTTTTTTCACAAATCAAAAGATGTTCGGTAAATACATTTACTTTACTAGGCATCCACACGCTTGTATGCTTGTATTTTCGACAGTCGTGTTTGCCACGCGACTGTCGAAAATACAAATAAACTACCTACTCTTTCTTCCAATGCATTTAAACATATTATACAAGGTGGACACAAATCAACTGCAAAAATTTTAAGGGCAGATCACGAAGCAAATACACAGAGGAGATACAATAAGCAATCAGGTTGAGTATGTATCAAAGGGGCCTGACTATTACTTTAGTCTTTAAATAAAAAACAGTATAGTGGCAAATATAAGGATAACTGTATTTTCCAAAATTTTACAAATTATTTTCACATTTGTTTAAAAAGAGCGGGAAACGCAATTATGTCATAGACTTCTTTTTGTAAGAGAACAACTTTTGTTTATTAATATATTTTTTCTATTTAAGAATTTTATCCGGCCAGTGTTTTTAAATAAGGAACCCTTTCTACATATTAGTCCTGTTCAGGGCCTCTGACGTCACGTTAAAAGTTTTAGCTTCTCACCACTAGTATCGCTAAAATCAGTACAAAACTTTTCGACGTCGTTCTAACACGTGTTTTACTCAACTATATAATAAATCATAAATATTACATTGGTCAACAAAATGTTGTGTTATCGGGTGCAAAAGCTATACGTGTAAACCTAAACTGACTGAAGCTAAAAGATTATTTTTTCATTTGTAAGTAATTAATAATTTGCATTTTATAATTTTACTAGCTGTTGCCCGCGGCTCCGCCCGCGTGGGACTCGGTTATATCGCGCCCAAAAGTAGCCTATGTTTGACCTCAGGTCGTTAACTACATCCCTACCAAATTTCATCACAATCGGTCCATCAGTTTAGCCGTGAAGAGGTGACAGACAGACAGACAGACAGACAGACAGAAAGACAGACAGACAGACAGACTTTTGCATTTATAATATTAGTATGGATGGCACTGTGGCATGGAATGACAGCCAAAATTTCGTGAACGGCTATCTAGCGGTGAGTAGAAACATTATTAAAACTGTTTTAAGACTGTTTGATTGTCATTGATACAAAACCTCTTTCTTAGAAGTTGGTTCGAAATTGAGTTTTTTTTACAATATTGCACACGTACAGGTTCAACTGATAACCTTTTTTTGAAGTTTTAAATTAGTTTAATTATTTTTATAACCTACTTAAATACGATCCTGGCCTTGACATCTAGTAACGAGAGGCAGAACTTTTATCGATAACGACCTTTATGATAGCAGCCTGTTTTTTTAGTTCGTCTATTCACTAATAGATGGCTCTCCAAATGATATTTGGGGATATTATGGCAGATTCCCGACCCCGACCCCCCGTAAATAGGAGACCCTGTATTTCTAAGGGAAAGAGCAATAGGCCAGCTCCTCTTTGTATTTGCTACGTGGGGCAGATACAGACCACTATACTAAACAACTTTTCCAAATAAACATATCAAAAATATGAAATTTTATTTTTCACTCTCCATATACCAAACTAGATTGATTCTCAATTTGTATGGGAGGTCAAAAAATTTATTTCGTATTTCGACATGTTTATTTAGGAAAGTTGTTCAGTTTAGTGGTCTGAATCTGCCCTTTAAATATTTGCAGTTGATTTAAATTCACCTTATTTACTTACTTACATTTTTATAATCGCCTTTGAATAGCTTTCATTTTGATACGTCGCGTCGCTCGACTTAATGGACCATTATTTTGTTTTTATGTTTACGACACATAGTCTACTAGGAAGAATGAAAGGAATCTTTTAGATACCTTATATTATATCCGTTAAAGCCATTCAAGATCATCAAGGGTGAAATAATTTAAACTTACAGCATGGACGTAATAGGTAGGTACTTCTCACTTACATACACGAATTATGTTAGTCTCCTTTTTAGCTTTTCTTAAGCTCCTCCCTGCTATGGAAGGCACGTTAACAACTTCACTGTCCATAAAATTATGACAATAGTTATAACAACTTCTTCTTCTTAGCGAGTCGACTCTGGCAAATTTATATTTGTGAGGACCAGAACTCCGCCACTGACAAGGCGTTGTCAGTGGCTTCGTATAGGTCCCCGAGCGTGCAGGTGGCTGGGCACGCAGGGCACGATAAAAGATGTGCCATGGTCTGGGGAGAGACACCACATCTGCAGGTCTCCTCTAAGCTGTACCCCCATCTGTACATGTTGTCCTTGCTTAGGCCAACCTGGGTCCGGAGTCTGTTTAAGGACTTCCATGTCTGGCTGGCTTCGCCAGTCAAAGGTTGAGTCTCTTTGACGAAGCTATGTCGACTCTTCAGCCTTTGCATAACCGGCACGTGGTCGTACAGAGGGTGCCGGGGATCATTCTCTTTTTTTGCCCTTTCAAGAGAGTTGGCCACATCTCTCCGGACGTCTGGGGGAGCGATTTCAGCCAGAGGGTACAGTTTCTCCACACGTGTGGGTTTCAAGCAACCTGTTATAATCCGACACGTGTCGTTGAGAGCTGCATCCACCAGCGGCGTGTGTGCTGATCGGCTCCAGACTGGGTTAGCATATTCTCCTGCAGAGAAGCACAGAGCTAATCCAGTCGTCCGCAGAACTTGTGGAGAGGCTCCCCATTTAGAGGACGTAAGTCGGCGCAAGAGGTTGTTACGTGTGCCCACTTTCTGCTTGGTGTTAAGACAGTGCTGTTTATAAGAAAGCGTTCTATCCAGGGTAATACCGAGATACCTTGGAGTCGAGCAAGGAGTGATGGGCACACCTCTCCATCGGATATTCAATGTCCGTCGGGCCTCACGGTTCCTCAAATGAAATGCGCAAGATTGGGTTTTCGAGGGGTTCGGTCGCAAGGAGTTCTGCTCGTAATAGCAATTCAGTAATTCAAGTGCTTCGCTTAAACTTCCTTCGACCTCCTCAAAAGACCGCGCTTGAGATGTTAATGCCAAATCGTCGGCGTACAGGAATCTATTTGTGTTTGGTGGAGATGGCTGGTCGTTGGTGTAGATATTGAAGAGCAGAGGCGCGAGCACACTACCTTGTGGTAAGCCATTCTTTTGTGATCTCCACCTGCTTTTTTCGGAGAGATGAACCTGAAAAAACTTATTTGTTCTCATGTGATGTGAATGTGACTCATTGGACAGTGAAGTTGTTAAGTCGTTGGTCCCGGCCAAGTCCCGGCTGTTATCAGTCGATGGCAGGGCCTCATATCTCTATTTAGTTTGTGGCCTCATCTACACGTTGGCTGTTTATCACAAACAGCAAACAGGTGGCCTACTATCAATGTAATTTTGATACCACTAGCGTCATCTGTAGCGCAACAGATGGCACTAGTGGTATCAAAATTACATTTTAAAACAAAAAGTAACATAAAAATGCATACAAAATAATTAGATTAAAATGCCTACGTGCGTCGCCTACAATCTCTTAAAACCATGCAAGTTCCAGTGAGTAAGCGAGACAGCGCAATACATGATGTAAGGCGACATCTCCCTTATTCTTGCATGGTTTTAATTTAAGAGATGATGGTAAGCCACCTTATTTCACCATACAAGATCCATACAAGCGGGATAGCGCGCTACGTCATGTAACGATGTAAGGAGACATCTCCATTATTCAATCGTTCTTGCATGAATAAAGGTAAGACCGCACTAGGCGGAACTGCGCTGCAGCGAAACTAAGCGACACTGCACTAAAATATCGTTTCTATGTAAATGTATGAAAAATACCGCACTACGTGGCAATAGAACTACGCTGCGCGACACAGCGCGTCAAAGTTGGGCAACCGAGCAAAATTGACGCGCTGTGTCGCGACGCGCTATTCGGTTGCCGCTAGGTGCGATATAGTAAGCAGCGCGACAGCGACGCACCTCAGACCTCACGCACCCGCACCACATTATATTTCATACACAAGTAAAAAGTGTCAGAATTCAGAATTCAATTTGTTTTCAACCAAAAAAGGAGGTTCTCAATTCGCCTAATTTTATTTTTATATTTGTTCCTCATGTCTCCGTCATTTTTTTTTGTTCGAATGGATATAGTTTCAATTAGGTACCATAGCAAGTTTATCAAAATAGGCATAGTTGTGTGGTTTTAAAATCAATATAACCGGAAAATTAAAATCGATTAAATAAAATGAGCATTTTTTGATTTTTCATATGTTAGTTCATAGGCTCGTTTGTTAATGGAGTAAGAAAAATGGAGCAAGGTCAACGGTCCGCATCAATTTCATCCATCGCGTTTAGTGGTTGCCGACCGACTGACGGATAAAATGCCGCGCCGCTGCAGTTTCATACATACATACATATAATCACGTCTTTATCCCATGCGGGGTAGACAGAGCCTAGGGTCATAAGATCTTGGGCCACGTTTAGCATAATGGTAGTTGAAATAGGAAATAAATAGTGATGGGTTGCTAGCCGCATCGCCTATGTCATGATTTCCCCAATCGGCGATTCCTTCAGACGACTGCAGCTTCAGTGCGATATATCGAACTTTATTTAATAATGTCGCGTCGCTCCACTGAAGTGCAGTTCCGCCTAGTGCGGTCTTACCTTAAGAGAACATCCCTCCCTAGTCTGTGAAAGAGAACTACCAAATGACAAATCATAGCTACATACATCTTTTTATAATAAATCTATGGCGCACTAGACGCTCATGCGTGCATGATGAAAAACCATCAAACAAAGGGATGGTACTCGAAAGGTGAATTGAATCGACTGATTTCCAAACAAATCATTTTAATTTTTTTAATTTATATCAATAATTTTGCTATGGTTTGTTTGGAAATCAGTTGATTTAATTGTTCCATTGTAAATCATCGCAAAATTCTTGATTTAAACTAAAAAAAATTGGATTTTTTTGTTTGGAAATCAGTCGATTCAATGCACCTTTCGAGTCCCATCCCTTTTTTTGATGGTTTTCCATCATGCATGCATGAGCGTCTAGGGTGCGCCTATGGATCTATGGATCATAGCATAGTGCATACGATGGATGAGCCATAGACAAATGATAAAATAAAAAAAAAACAGTGAGAACAAAAACTACAAATGAAAAGTGATTTCGGTGAGAAAAATTGAAGCCTTTTCATGTGATTTTGTGATTTTGTGTTTGTGCAAAATTCATTGTAGACTGTGTTTGTATAGTATTTTTGGAGCAAAGTTCCCAAAAAAACGTACCGTTTGGTAGTAATATGAGTAATGTTACCAACCAAAATGGAACAGGTCTAGAGCAGCAGGTCGGTACCTCATGTACATGCATTTTGTATTGATTTTTATTACAGTGATTGTGTGAACAGCTTTTAGTTATAAATTACAATAATAATTGACAAAAGATTAGAAATGGTCTTATTCATTAGGTTATGTCAAATTAGTTCAGAACAATGAATCCTTACTGTACGTGTCTTGGGCTACATAACCAACATGGCGACTTGATTCCTCTACATATAGGGTATCTACCGATTAGTTACGATGGCACGGCAAATATTTGCTAGGTAGCTATGTTTAAAACACGAAAGATGACCGTGAAGTACTGCAGTAGTTTTCCGAATACCCAGTGGTGAGGTCATTGTCACGCTTTAAAAGCGTGTCATGGCGGGAGGAAACGAAGGATTTCGCAATTCATAAACATTAGAAATAGCTCAATCGTATAAATTGCACTATATATGTCATGTTTGTGCATTATAATTTTCTAATCTTTAAAGTATATCGTAGATCTTTGTCTTTAGTACCTACTCTAATATATAATTACGTATTTGGTCATGCTTCCATGGCCATAAGCTAAAACATAGCCACTTAATTTGTTACACATTGATTTCTGTATGAATTGGTATTATTATATAAAGTACTACCCAATTTTTATTGTGGTCTATTTATTTTTGGGTTCAATGTGACCTACATCTGCTGCACAAAGTAGTCATAGTAGTAGCAAAGATTACAGAATATTATACTGTCTATGATAATATTCAATAGAATCGAGAAATGAGGCTGTCTAACCATACCTCATACAACAATACAGGTTTTTCGAATCAAAATTCGTTATCGAAATTACTTTCATGGTAAAATTTTGTACAATATGTTCTGAGCAAATGTAATAACACTTTGACAGCTGAAATCATCTCCTTTTGTTATACTCTTGATATAGGTACTCTTTATTGCACCATTAACATACAAATGATATATGTTTATACAAATCAACTCAACTTTTCCAGGAAACATATATAGAAAATAGGAAAAAATAAAAATGGGGATTGCATTATACTATTGAAGAGACAAATATTTTTTCTTTTGCTATATTGTTCCTGGTGGAAAGTTGTTTAGTATATCAAAGACTGTCTCTTAGTTTTAGTACCTCATAGAATTAGGAATTATTGTTGTCAAATGCTCTATTTGAAACAAAATCTTATTTTTAGCTTGCTGGTCTGGACTTGCAGCCTCAGGCTCCTAAGAGTGCTGGCCGCTACATCCCCCCGCATCAGCGTAGGCAGTTGCAGGCCAACAACTCTCAAGGTGAGTTGAAAAACTGTTGTTAGCGGGCTTTTAACACTTCTCACTAAGCACTTCTTTCGGCGCGGGATTGGCTTAAGGAAATCTTTTATGTCAATGTATTAAGGATGTTGCTTAAATTGGGTAGACACAATAGGCTGAGACTGGTTTGGGTGCCCGGTCACGTTGGGGTTGAGGGGAACGAGAAAGCCAATAAAATGGCAAGGGAAGGGATCCAGTAATCCTCTAATAGGACCTGAGCGCTTCTTAGGGCTGGCATATGGAACGGCAATTACAGCTGTCAAAGAAAATGTCGAGAGGAGACAAAAGGCGGAATGGACTCGCACACTCGAAGGCGACGATTAGTGCCAATGGCACCTGGTGGCATAGAAAGGTCTGTAGGTATAACAGAACAAAGACAAGAACAATAATAGGAGCTCTGACCGGACATTTTGAAAACCACAGTCACCTCTTTAAACTGAAAATTGTTGAAAGCCCCGAATGTAAGGCATGTGCAAAAGCAGAGGAGTCCATGAGCCACATTTTGTGTTGCTGTGACTCACTGGCCAGCAAGCGAATGGACCTCTTTGGAGCAGCGTACCCTGACCTGGAGGACTATAGGCACTTCGCACCAGGTGATGTCCTAAAGCTCATGCAGTCCTTCTGAAATCCCAGTCTGGGTGAGTAAGGAATGGGGTAAGTACAAAAGGACCCTAAGGTTCGACGTACTTCCTATAATTTAGGACCCATATTTAAGACTAGCTGTTACCCGCGGCTCCGCCCGCGTGTAGGTCGCTTTTCGCGTAACCTGTGTTACATTAAAATGAAATGACGCAATCGAAGTAGCCAGGACATTTTTCAAATATAAACAAATATCATGTTTCAGAGTTAAGTTCAAAGAATCTCTTTGTAGACAACATTAGCAGTTCTTCCCTCAGAGGCTAATAAAAATAGATTTTCGGCGCTACTGACCCGCGAGCAAGCCACATACTGTTGTCCATGCGAGAAACATCTTGTTGACTTGTTCTTAGGTCGATGCCAGCTGCTTTTAGGGTTTGTCCCTGCGACTTATTTATCGTCATGGCAAAGCATACGGCAACTGGAAACTGGGTGCGTTTAAATTGAAAGGGGTAATTGTTGGGGATGAGTGGTATTCGAGGTATGTACACCGTTTCGCCAGAACGACACCCTGTGAGAATTTCGGCCTGTATTAAGTTGCGCTGCAAAACCATTACTTTGAGTAGGGTCCCATTGCATAGTTTAGGCGGAGAAAGATTTCTTAGGAGCATAATGGGAACGCCGACTTTAAGGGTAATGTTATGAGCAGGAAGACCACTTGCATGCAGCCAATGAACTCAAAAACTCGATAGGGTAGGTGGTAGCATCATCGTGATGCTCAACACTGTTATATGACGTGTAAATCACATCATCCCCGACAATTTCCGCCAAAACCTTGAGTTTCGGTAAACGTTTCCGAAGCCCGAGATGACGCATGACGCTCGCGGTCGGCGGACAACCAAGACTCTCTGTCAGAAGAAGTTTCTAAAGACCGAGACAATGCATGGCGTTGCCTATCTTCATCGAGTCGTATCTGTCTATCCGCATTCGATTCTTGAGATCTAGCTAACCTTCTGCTTTTAGCTATTCTGGAATGATGCGACAGATAAGATCGTTTCCAATTAAAATAATTAAAGAATTTTAATTATTTTAATTAATGCCTAGGAATTAATTAAAATAATTAAAATTCTTTATATAAGGTGAATTTAAATCAACTGCAAATATTTTAAGGGCAAATTCAGACCACTCAACTGAACAACTTTCCTAAATAAACATGTCGAAATACGAAAAAATTTTTTTGATCTCCCTTACAAATTGAGAATCAGCTGATCTAGTTTAGTATGGAGAGTAAAAAATAAAATTTCGTATTTCGATATAAGTTTATTTGGAAAAGTTGTTCAGTATGGTGGTCTGTATCTGCCCTTAAAATATTTGCAGTTGATTTGTGTCCACCTTATATATGACACGATCGTATGTTCCGTCAAACAATAAATTCAATTTTCAATTCAAGCAAGACAACTAACAATAGCGAACCGAACCGTCCATTAACCAAACCAATCAATAGACAACAACCAAAGAACCAAACCAAAAGAACCACAAAGACAAAGACCATCAAATCAATTTTTTAATATGTTAGGGTTAATTTCAATTTGCCATTACCATAATGCGAAAACGTAACCATAGCGAGTTGTAAAGTAAGTCAGCGCCATCTATTGAGATTTTATGTTACTAAATTTACGATCAAATTCAATGTGTTATTTTATTAAAATTAATAGGTGCAGTGCGTGTTTTCGTCTTTATTGATATGGATAATATAAAGTAGAAATCCTAGCCTTATCTAAATTAAATTAAACTTAAGTAAACGCATTAAAAATTTGAAGCAGTGTTTGAAGTAAATTTTCAATCGACCATAACTTCTTTTTCCCTTAACCGATTTTGATGAAACAAAGTTTTGACAACGCTCCTAATTATATGTAATCCAACTGTGAAAACCGCGTTTAAATCCGTTGAGTATTTTCGAAGTTATAACGTACCAGACAGACATACATACAGACAGACAAAAATTCCAAAAACTGATTTTTTAGTTTCTGTTACTCTTTTTTAATCGCACTCAATCAGTTTTTTTGAAAAATATTAAATGTACAGACACTCGCATTTTAGTGTCTTATTATATGTATTGATAAGGGTGTTGCTTGCTAATATATTTGCATCGGCTCAGCTAGGCTGATGAAACAGCGGCCGATTGAGGCACAATTTTATTATGTTGACATAAGGGTTTTTCTGACGGGCTAAATCTGATTCCGCATTTCAAACTTTTTTAAGGCTAGCTTAATCTCTATGGTTTGCCCTTATATTGTTGGGGAATATATATAATGTAATATGATATATAAAATGTAAACAAATACATGCCTTCAAAAACAAAACTTGTAAAAAATCTAAGTCTCACTCAGTTGTTCTACCATTAAAAGTTGTGAGATCCATGTAATAGCAAGTTGGTTAATTTATTCAGTCCCTTCTTAAGGAACGCTCTGTCTTCGGTTATTACGTAATAAGTTAACCTAACAACGTCTTATAGTGACCATAACAATATAAAAAATGTGTTGTTTAAAATAAGGCTAAGCTTGCCAATTATGAAGCATCTCGACACCGACTTTAAATAAGCTGTTATATTTTTATTTTTATTTTCCAGGAGAGGAGTCTAAGCGTCCTAGCTTAGACGCTCGTCCTAACGATACAAGGGACAACCGTTCATCATTCGGAAATAACTCTAGAGGGATCGACCGTGGTGGTCGGCGCGACGACCGCGAGCGTGACCGCGACCGTGACAACGATCGCGGCTACGATTCGCGATACCCGCGCAGGGACCGCGGTACGTCACCTTCACATCAACATAGTATGTTTTGAATTTACTTTTAACAAAAACAAATTATTACTTCGTGGCTCGTGATTGCTCATTGCTCCTTTTATAGCTTTTTCAATTTATGTAAGTTTTCTTTTTTTTAACTGATGTTACCATAACAGAATTGATAATAGCATCATTACTATGTCAAAAGTATTACCCAGTTATTTCACCTAATAGAGATTGACCTTTAGAATCAACACTAGCTTTTCTTAATTCACATAAATCATAAATTATAGCTATTATACAACCAAATAGATGATAACTCACTTTTTGGTTGTGTAGTTTTTAATATTACATAGTTAAATAGATTAATAACTTGAAGCAAAATTAATTCACTAGACAATCCGACCCTTGCTTATAATTCGAATTTAAGATATATGACAAATTTGACCATATATTATGATATTGAGGTATAACACCTTATACATACATATACATATTGTTAATATATTACATACATTTTCAATACCGTATGTCCTTCATTTGACTTTCACCATGTCACTTTAAATATTTTCAAGGTAAAATAAATCGGTAAGTTTTTCCTATTGAGAGATTTTAAAGATTCATTTAGGGGTAAACCTATCTAGTGTCATAAATATTTAAAACATAAAAAGATTTATATACCTTACATTATATTTTACGAATTCATACAACATTTAGAAAATACTTAGCTCATATTTCAACAGAAGTAAATTACAAAAATCCATGAAAAAATCAATAAATCATCCATAATCTAAGGTCGCGATGCTGGACACCAAAATGGAGATTCAGAGAACTGGAACGAACCTGGCTGGACAGACCGCAAAGGATCTTCGGGGGGCCGAGAGAGGGACCGCGAGCAGCCACGACGCGACGAGGAGGCATTGGAGCCTCCCCAGCCGCGCAACGATCGCTGGAAGGAGCCGGAGCCGCGTGTTGAGGAACGCAACTCTCGCTGGGCTTCGGACGACGTGCGCCGCACCAGCACCCGCCGCGACGAGGTCAGCCACTGTCTTCAAGGGTTATCTTGGTTGCATTTCTAGCTATCTTATGATTGGCTGAATTTTACCCTCTTTTGAAATACTATGTTGGTGGAATCTGCCACCACTGGGCTTTGGATGATGTCCTCTGCAACAGTCTGGCACTTTGACAAAAAATCGGAGTGGCTGTTCTGAGAGCTTAACCTAGTGTGTAACTTTGTGTAAATACACGGTATATGTAGAAAACCAATAACATACTAACATAATTCTTTTGGACAAAACCAAAATTTTATAGCACAATTGGCAGACATCTATGAAACGTAAAAGTGTTACCTAATTTAACTTAACCGTTGGGTAAATTAGTAATTAATTGGATATAAAAGTAGGCCCATGTATTTTCAAGGAGGGTGTACAAGAAATATAGATAGCAATCAATTAGCAAGTTAACTATAAATTTAATTAATTTGATTCTGGTTAAACAGAGTAGGTTGTGCCCACCGAAGTTACATTTAGCATGTTATTTTTACACATTATGTTAACATTTAGGTAGTATGTTAATGTTTTATGTTTTATAGAACGATTGGACGATCCCGCTATCTCGCGACGAGCGGCAGGAGTTGGAGTTGTTTGGCACTGGAAACACGGGCATCAACTTCTCCAAATATGAGGATATACCGGTTGAGGCCAGCGGAGAACGCGTACCGGACTTCATTACAAGCGTAAGTCTTTTTAAAAGGTACAATAATTACTTATTAGTATTTAAGGATTTTTTTTTCACAGGTTTAGAGTTTGTGTTGGTTAAAATTTACTAACGTATAAGTATTGTATCCGGGACAAGATTTGTTTGGCGACGACACAATAAAAATACTGACAGCTGACATGGTTTTGATTTCAGGAAATTGATACAAGTAAGATACTGTTAGACGTCAGTAATGATAATAAATGCGAGTGATTAATGACACATAATAAATAGCAAGAACTTAGATCTCAGATCTGCATTTTGATTATTTTGTAATACTGACGGTCAGTTGGTTGGTAATTGTTATCTATCCGATATTAGAAATTAAGTTAAATCACTAATTATTAGTATATTCGCTATAATGATACAGCAGAGAATCCGCCAAGATTGATATCAGTGAAATGTTGGGCTTAAACATGATTTATATTTTGCATATGATTTTGCAGAATAAACAATGTTTAATAATAGTACAATGCTTTTACCATTCTAATTTTGTAATTTTTCATAGGGACTTATTTAAAAATTCGACATGCCTAGAAATTGCCTCATAGTGGGAAATGTCTCCTTTAACATAAAGACTATAAGCACACTTATTTCATTGCTTGCCTTGTCGATAAGGCCGCCTTTTGTCATCTTATATATAAATATATATATATATATTATGTATAATAAATTAATTGCTGGCTAAACCGATTTGGGTAATTTTTGTCTTGAAATGTTTGGGGAAGTATAGAAAAGGTTTAAACGGAGAGAAAAGTGCGTTCAGGCGATACAGAGTTCGCCGGGTCAGTTAGTATCTAAATATTTTGTCATGTATTCATTCGTTTTAGTGCAATAAAGAGTAGGTATACTAAACTAACTATATTGTTTCAGTTTGAGGATGTTAACCTGACGGAAATAATGCGTTCGAACATAGCGCTAGCGCGTTACGACAAGCCGACGCCGGTGCAGAAGTACGCGATTCCGATCGTGCTCGGGCACCGCGACGTGATGGCCTGCGCACAGACCGGCTCCGGCAAGACGGCCGCCTTCCTCGTGCCCATACTCAATCAGATTTACGAGGCGGGGCCCGTCAAGCACTCGGGGTAAGTCACTTTTGCTCTTGCTTTGCTGTGAAGGTTCACAGCTGTCAGCTACTAAAACTAGGTTGTTTCAATCAAGTTCATTTGAATTTGTAATCCCTTTTGTCCTCGATCAAAGTTAAAGCAAGTTTTTCTACAAGAGAAACTAATTTTGGTTAGTACCTACTCTATATTGCAATCACTCAGTATGCTTGTGATTCATTTCTAGATATTTTTGCTAGTTTATGAAGTAATATTGAATAATTATTTATTAATATTTTTTATTCACAGGCCATTTCAAAGGCGCAAACAGTACCCACTGGGTTTGGTACTGGCTCCAACCCGCGAGTTGGCCACTCAGATTTACGATGAAGCTCGCAAGTTCGCCTACCGCTCCCGAGTGCGCCCCTGTGTCGTGTGAGTATGAAACTATTACTTACCTATATGTCATCAAACTTGGAATTGTGTGGGACTTGATCATAACTATTTTACACATTTATGTTTAAATGTTGTTTTTTTTTTTCGCGCAGTCTATATACTTTTTGTCCTATTATATGTTACAAAAATAGAGAAAATAACAAGATTGTTTTGTCAGGTACGGCGGGTCTCCGATACACGAACAGATCCGCGAGCTAGAGCGTGGCTGCCACCTCCTGGTGGCCACGCCGGGCCGCCTCGTGGACATGCTGTCTCGAGGCCGCGTGGCACTCGACCACTGCCGCCACTTGGTGCTCGACGAGGCCGACAGGATGTTAGACATGGGTGCGTCTACATTATCATTTGTCTCTCTCTAGTGGCCACCTCGGGCCGCCTCGTGGACATAACATTTTAGTAATATAGGGATTAACACACAATTACAATACTTGTTTAAGGGTCTTTTTAAATATATATTATTCCTTCTGTCTACCTGTGTGTGACACGGAAATGGGGGACGGAAGTATTAATTATTATGACCACTACCTGCCATTTAATAAACATGCTATTTGATATTTATATTCAATAAATATGAATACAACAATGTGTCATACTGATATTTGCTATTTTAAGATGTTATATGTTGAGTAATAAATATTGACAAATTTAGAATTTCTTTCCATCCCACTATTTAATATCAAATGTTCAATTAAATATTAAAAAAACCAAAAAGAGTAAAGTTTTGAATCCCTCGTGTTATTCTCCCATTCAGGTTTCGAGCCGCAGATCCGCAAGATCGTCGAAAGCCACACGATGCCGAAGACCGGGGAGCGGCAGACTCTCATGTTCTCCGCTACCTTCCCCAAGCAGATTCAAGTGTTGGCGCAAGACTTCTTGTATAACTACGTTTTCCTTGCTGTTGGACGCGTTGGCTCCACATCTGAGAATATTACTCAGAAGGTACAGTACTTAAGAGGCTTTGTCGACTCTGCGCTGCCCACACATCTTCATTCTCCAGAAAGTAAAATATTTTATCTGCATACATTGACTTCAAACTAGAACTTTTTTTAGGAAGGTGCTACATACTCTAAATACCTTACTCCAGATATAAGAACAATGACGAATTGTCCAATGTCTTGTTTTTTGTTGATCATTGAGGAAGTGCGTGTCCTTGGCTGGCTGAGTCTGGTGATATAAAAGATATGAAAATCACAAATCAGGTTTATTTTACAGGTGGTCTGGGTAGAAGAATCCGACAAGCGTTCTTTCCTACTTGATCTGCTGAACGCATCCAATTTGATGCAAAAAGCGCATCCTGAGGAGGACCAACTCATTCTTGTGTTCGTAGAAACTAAAAAAGGTAATTAAAAAACTAATAAAATTGTGTGCGGGAAAGCATTTATAAATTACTAGCTGTTCCCCGCGGCTCCGCCCGCGTGCGCTTCGGTTATATCACGTCCGAAAGTAGGCTATGTTTGACCTCGGGTCGTTAACTACATCCCTACCAAATTTCATCACAATCGGTCCAGCAGTTTCGCAGCAGACTCTCGATCGTAACTTATCAAGAAGTGTCGGTGCTGTACCCGGCCTATAAAAGGTTTAACTTAGGGGCCGTCCATTAATCACGTGATCATTTTTTAAGCATTTTTTAACACCTCCCCCCTGGTGATACAAGGTGAGGTTTAAGTTTAGGACTACCCCCAGCCCCACCCAACATCACGTGTATTTTTAGTATGTACAACTTTTTTTACTTTTTAGATTAGGTGTTATATACATATAAAATAAATCAGTAAAAACATTTTGTCTGTACATTTAGTATTTTTGACTGAATATATACTTTTAAATTTTATCTGTATGTATTATCACGATTATCTCCGAAAGTACTGAACCGATTAACTTTCAGTTAATAAATCGCGCGTTTAAAAAAATAATGAATAAATAAATACACGTGATATTTCACTACACCCCCCCTCCCCCCTTGTGATATTTCGTGATTTTTGTCAAACCCCTCCCTCCCCCTTTCAAGCCGAAAGGGGGAGGGGAGGCACGGAGCACGGAGGAGCTCGAGATAGAAAATGCTACTAATGGCGAAAAATCTAAAAAAAATAGGGTATCGAGTTCACGAGTGTTAACCTTTTTTTTATCGTTGCCATAATAAGGTGCGGACCAACTGGAGGAGTACCTGGACACGCAGGGTTACCCGGTGACGTCGATCCACGGCGACCGCACGCAGCGCGAGCGCGAGGAGGCGCTGCGCAGGTTCCGCACCGGGCAGACGCCCATCCTCGTCGCCACCGCCGTCGCCGCCAGGGGTATGTGTGTTATAGCAGCTGCCCACCAACTGGAGGAGTGCAGGTCGCGTCATATAAAAAGAACGCTGGAGGAGAGCGGAAACAGTAAACTTGCGCAACACGGGAAGCCAACGGACCAATCGCGTGCGCCGGACGACATGACGCGACCTGTACCTTGCCAGCCGATGACTTCGATCCATGTATGCCAGTGTGTGTGTGTGTGCCGTCACGGCAAACACCATGCCTGTGTAACATCTAGACTCGTATGACGACATCACGTATCTGCGAATCCACTCTGGAACCGAACTGAGGATTCATCTAATGGCGCAGATGGCATGGGTAACTGCGACACCTATTATCTTCACATATAATATTTAAAATAAAGAATTAGAAATTCGCTTCGGGCTCTGTGAACGTTCCGTATCGATTAACTTTTTTTATTGAATTTTCTTTATGGCCACGTCTTTGCTATATCTACTAGCCAAAGAAGGATTTTGTTAACACTTGGAAGTCGGGTAGGTATTGTTGTCATTGATGAAAATGACACATCGTCGGTCAATTGTTAAAATTTGTTGTTAATTTTTTACCATTTGACTTATGCTGGGTGATCTTTATTTATTCATGCTGATGTCTGTGTCTTCTCACTATTAAAATGTGTACTTGTATTTACTTTGTTTTTGTAACTTTAATATGAAAATGCAGCATTCACTATTTTATTATTAATTAGATTACTAAAAAATAAATCTGAGAATACATTTTATGTATGAGTAATATTTTAGCCTTTGTATTTTTTTTCTCAAATAAAAAAATGCCCAAATATTGCTTGCGTTAAACTCGTATGCGATATATTTGCAGGGTTTCTGCGAGCGCAGCCTCGTTTGCTCGGCGGAGCCTTGGGAGCAATAATGGTGGTATCACGCGCTTATCTCATGGATGTAAAAACACGCCTTGAACAGCAAGGCTTTGTCATTCTGGAGTAAATTAAGCAATATAGCGTGGTACCCGCTTCTCATTATGCTGATAAAACTAATACAAAAAGTTTATGCCTATTTTTTCTATGCAAAATGAAAATTTCAAAACATTTATTCGCGACAGGTTTGGACATACCACACGTGCGTCACGTGATTAACTTCGATCTCCCGTCGGACGTAGAGGAATACGTGCACCGGATCGGACGTACCGGCCGTATGGGCAATCTCGGAGTTGCCACTTCCTTCTTCAATGACACCAACAGGGGCCTGGCTCGGGACCTTGTCGAGTTGCTGGCTGAAGCCAAGCAGGATGTACCCAAGTGAGTATGACTGAGATTGATTTTGTAGTAATAGATATGAATAGGTTAACTATTTATATTTGGTAATTTATATTTATCGGAAATCGTGTTTATTTTTAGCGAATTTAGAAAATTTTGAATTATCAAAACACGGTGTTTTAAGTATCGTCATCCTACCAAAAACATATTTTCAACAATGACAGTGATGCATTATGCGATCCATAGGTATAAAAGATGGCGCGACTTTCTTATATGAGATGTATCAGATTAAACCTACTTGTATTTATTACCTCTAATATAATAATGTTACGCTTATAACTTGCGAACCATATTGGATTCAAAAATTTATTTCTGAATACGTTATAACGTATTCCAAATTTTAATTCAACCTGTTATTTTGCGGTGGTGGTGGTGGTTAGTGGTGAGTGGGAGCGGGCGCGGGAGCGGTGGGCTAATTGAACAAAAGTACGAAAACGTTACCCCACATTTACACTCAGCCCCTGCCACTGCTCCTGTCGCTGCCGGAAATATTTCGCTAAATACTTCTGCGGCAATAACGACGCGAGTGAGCGTTCACACTAAACCTTTATACTTCTTTACTGCTCATCTTGTGGCCTACTATCATCTCTACAAACATGCAAGTTCCAGTGAGTAAGCGAGACAGCGCAATACATGATGTAAGGCGCCATCTCCCTTACTCACTGGATCTTGCATGGTTTTAAGCTGAATGTAAACACTCACTTGCGCTCGCGCTGCCCGTCCTTTGACTTCCGCGCGAAAACCGACAACCGAGGGATCGCCGGGCAGCGGCAGCGGCAGCGGCATGGGCAGTGACAACGCGAGGAACCTATTTACATTCGCGCGCTGCCCACTTTCCTGCTCTACAAGGCTGAGTGTAAATGTGGCTTAGAAGCACGCCACGAGTTGCCGCTCCGGGCTACTGCTCGTCGTTAATCTATACTTCTATACTAATATTATAAAGAGGAAATATTTATATTTTAGTGTATGTTTGTTACCATAAACTCAAAACCTACAGAGCCGATTGCAAAAATTCTTCCACCATTGGAAAGCTACATTCATCCTGAGTAACAGGCTATGCGTGCACAACATGTACATGATTAGTAATGATGTGAATGTATGTCAGTTGGCTGACGAGCACCGCGGCGGACGGTCGCCTGGGCGGCGGCGGGCGGCGCGCCGGCTCGCGCTCGGGCGGCGGCGCGCGCTTCAGCAGCGGCAGCGCCTTCGGGGCGCGCGACTTCCGCACGCAGCCGAGACAGGCGCCGCGCTCCGCCGGGCCCGGCTCCATGGGATCTGGTGAGTGATGAAATGTGTATGTAATGGTGGCTGTACACTCTTGGCCAGGGCTTCCCTCACGCAGTCGAGACACACGCCGCGCTCCGCCGGACCCGACTCCATGGGATCTGGTGAGTGTTTGCTTCAGGGTGGAGAGTCGACGTGTCTTTATTAACACTATGACTCAAATTTTGTAAATTGACGTTCTGGAGAAAATGCTGCAGTGGAGTTTGTGGCGCCGCTTCTTCTCCACTTGCGCTTTGGAAGTGGTGGTAAACTTAATAATATAAGTAATGATTGACGTCAATAAGTGATAAGAATGTCTATATTGAGAATAAACAATTTGAATTTGAATAACACTATCACTACGTAGGCCTTTTTTGTGCTCACCAGTTGACGCCACTGTCAGCGTTTAAGTTTACATTCAAATTGTAGTTGGTTAAACGCCCCGCATCGGGTAGGGCAGGCAGCTGGCTTAGTCGCTACTATTTTATTTGAGAGATCATTTACAAAAATATTCAAAAATATCACTTTGGCCAACTCCAGCGCAGGTACATCGGCATTACTTACAAAAGTGGTGTACTACTACTAACTTATACTTAAATTGTTTATATTTGTATGTCAGGCTACAGCAGCTACGGCGGCGGCGGCGGCTCGTACGGCGGCAACTACGGCGGCTCGTACGGCGGCGGCCAGAGCAGCGGCGGCCCCGACTGGTGGGACTCGTCGTACTCGTAAGCGCGCCCACTCCCCGCACCACGTCTCTCCAACCATCCGCACCCACGAGGAGACTAACGACAACGACCGAACACTCACACGCACTTTAACTGGCCGGGGGACGCGCTAGATGGCACCACTGTGGCGGGGGGACCGATATCATTTGTATAAAGTTCGACTTAATGTTTGAATACAAAGCTTTTTTGTGATTGTTAATTAAAATTCTTGATGATTACAAATGGGTGTCTGTAAATCTGTGTTTGCACGAATAATAAGTAAATAATACGCTTAAAGAACTTCAGTGTGAGCGAGACATAACCATAATTATGTAACATCACGCTCAGATTACAGTAAACTTATTTGCCGTTACCAATACACTGCTGTTTTGTGACAGTTCTAACTATTATCTTAACGCTGGCTGACACTCGACAATACGGCAATAGCAGCTTAATCGTGATTAACGTCGTGTTGTGTAAGTAACAGCAAGTGTTGATCTTACGCGCAAAGAACATGGAAAAAAATGAAGAGCGAACTTATTCCAAATGTTTATTTTAGTTGTCCATTTTCAAGCTTTCAAACAAGTGAATGTATATACCTCACGCCACACTAGCGACATCTGGTGCTATAAAAAAATTTCGGACAACCTTATTGGTAAATATTGCGCTATCATTGTCTTAACATTTGTCACACAGGGATAGCTCAATATTTAAGGAAGCTTACTTAAAATGCGTTTGAGTGAACCACGTGAATCGATACAGCGTACTTTGACTTAATATTTATAACGTAACAATTGTGGTATTTAATGTGCAGCTTAACAGTTTTAGCGCGTTTTCGTATTGTTTTGTAAATCAACATGTAGATTTTACTTAGGTTTTCCGCCATGATATCACCAATATTTTCATTAGCCTAAGTTTATACTAAGATCAAGTATGCTCTATCGTTTCCGACCAGATACCACTGGACGCAACAGAAGGTGACTATTTAAGTCAAGTTTTTTATTTTGACACTGTTTATAAATCCTTTATTGTACATAATTTAAATGACACACACGCCGATTTATATTATATGTGTTTTAAAGTGTATTCGCGTTATGTCACTCTTTAATTGATTTAAATAGTATAATGTCAGATTTGATGTATTATTAATGTGTTTATATTTAAAAGTGTAAGACCGAAACGAAAATATTTAGGTACACATAAAATCTGACATCCCTGGAAATGATTTTGCCCAGTCAAGTATCTAAAGCATATTGTTACTGATAGTTCTAACCTATTACTTATTATCTAGGACAGAATTAACGCTTGATGCGTTGCGCATATGCGATGAAATGAGGCTAGTGTTATTTGTAAAGCGACCAGTGGTCCTCTAAGAGAACCGAAAGAAACCTGCTGTAGCCCATCAGCGCCTCACCAACGATGGCGATACTTCCTTATCATGTATACTTAAAGATGTTGCCTTTTTATTTGGCTCATTTGATGAATGGTAGCGATGTCCCGCGCGAACGTTAGTCGTAAGTAGCCATAGCATACGTTAGTTGCTCGCCGTATATCGTGGCGCGATAGGCGAATGGTCCTAGTTTAATTTTTAATTCGCGAACTGAGAATCGGACTGAAATTGCCCCGTAATTATTTAATATGATAATGTTATTGATGGAGAGCGGTGCGAATGAGAGATGCGTGGAGCGGGTTCGGCGTTGAATCTCACGCACGCGCCGATCCCGCAGTTATGTTTCTTGATGTTTACATAGAATCACTATGGGCATGCTTTTAACAAATGTCTGTGAATAATCCGCGCGGCCCACGGCTCGCGACCTTTAGTGGAGTTAACGTTAGAGTAAATTATGATTATGACAATCGCCCGTTTCGTTCGTGTCACATTGCCGTGACTCTCACCCGTTTTATCATTTTAGTAACGATTATGTGAGGTAGTCGATTAATATAGAAATATTTTTGATGTTTGATCTGTATCGTGATTACGTAAATGAATGATGTAATGTGTATTTTCGATTTTCTATTTTCTGGTCATTGCTAACTCGCTCCTGACACTGGAATTTTGAAGCATTTATGCACTCTAAAATCGATGTAGTTATTGATGAAGTAGATTTAGAAATTGAAAAGTACCGATACAGTATCATAGTAATAAATAAATACTAAATTATCTCTGTAGAAATCCAATATTGTAACATCTGTCATCGACGTGGTCTATAATTTGAATGTGAATTTACCAATAAAAAAATTGAAGAAAATGAGTATCCTGTTTTTTATTACGAGCTTGATTTCTCCCGTCATTAGGTAGTACAGAATAATTAATCCAAACTACAAAAATCGAACAAGTAAGTTCATGCACAAATTATTTTTAACTAGCGACCCTTGGGCATAAAAACCTTCCTCTTGAATCACTCTATCTCCGCATCAAAATCCGTTGCGTAGTTTTAAAGATTTAAGCATACGAAGGTACATAGGGACAGAGAAGTATATAGTAGACAATAAGCACCTTGGTGTAGCGGATAAGCATATAGCCTTCTCAGTATCCCCACCCTGGGTTCGAATCTGGTGCCGATGTAATTAGGTATATTAATGTAAAAAGCTTTTGTCAATTTATGTTCTTTATGCTATATCGTGGTTTATGAATTGTTAAATAAAACCACATTGCTTTACTGCTACGATTAATTCTTACCATCCGGCAAGGAATCAAGAAACTACGCTTGTATGGAAATGAGATGCTTATAATTTCCCCTCGGGATACTGTAAAAATGTCAGACGGCAGTACGTAGTACTATTACTAATTCTGTGACGGCAGGTTGCCCCAGTACCTTCTAGTAAGTACTTACACCATGATGTACCGTGGACTCTGAAGCGTACACTGAGCATGTATCTCTCGGAAGCACGTTCAGATGACGATAAAGAAAGATATTTTTAAAAGTTTGATCAAAACAACTTGTTTTTTGGGTAAATATAGTGAAGTTTCTTAATGTATGATTTTTTCATTGACGAAGAATCAAAATTAGACCTAGTAAAATTAAATACGAAAGTAGGTACCTACTTAAGCTGTTTTCCCACTAGCTATTTTATATCGTAAATCATCTGTTTTATTATACACATAAATCAAATTATGAATTAATGAACCAGGAATGTTTATAACTGTGACTAAATAGATAGTGCTAACGCCTCTTTGATAAGGTTTTAATACATAATACAGATCATGTACTGACGCAGAACTTGATTACAATCTCAATTCTTCAATGTTCCGCTCAGGTCCTAGTGCGCTCGTCGCTTGCTCTTGTCAAATATCAGCGGGCGCCTATGTTCATCTCATGTCTTTCTGATTTCATTATTATTAATTTATCTCATCGATTACGGCCAGTAATGGCCAACGGCTTATTGAATGCGTCTTTTTGTGGCGCCTTTTTATTTGGAGATCGCGTCTAGAGCGGCCGGGGCCCCGCCGCGCTGGCATCCGCGGAATGCCTAAAAGGTGACTCGAGGATAAATTACGGACATTTCTTCCATTTTAACGATTCCCTTTATTATTTAATTTATTTTTATTGTATGTTACACATTTGGCTTGTAACAATGTTTGTTTTTGGGTCTCATTAGCATAAAGCTCACGCTGCGATCAAGAAAAACGGCCACGCAACCATTTTGATTTCTGGATAGGTTTTATCTTATGACGGCTGGTATTTGTAAAGTGTTCCCTGTGTCTAATAAAAGAGATAGCGGGATGTCTCAATTCTAAGGCAATTTGTCGGTTTTTTTTATCGCAACTCGGTTGTGACATAATAAAACAATTAATTTATTACCGCCGAGGAAGTTGATCCGATCGGAGCGAAGGCGCGCGCCGCTGGATGTTATTACTTTTATGTAAGAGGTAATTTTTATTAATTGCTCGTTGATAGAGTAGATGGGCAGATCGTTAACTTAATATGTTTCATGCGGGATCGTTCAAATGACTGTAGTGTAGTATATACACTAGGTACGTATCTACCTAATTGGAAAAGAACAAAGATTGTGGATATGGGAAAACGAATTATGAGCCACTGTCGTGTCCTTGCCGTGTGAGCAAGACCTGTGCCTAGATACAGCCACCTAGTAAGGAGATACTTTAGAAGTGGCAAGTTTCTGGGGTACCTACCTAGGTAACAAAATTTTGACTGTCTTATTAAGGTAGTCGATACGTAAAGAAGAAAAATGAGTAACTAATGGAGCAATGGGTAACGAAATTGGGCTAGGCGAGTTCATAGTAGATTGAGTATGACGTAACGTATGATATTCGCATAGTGGTAGCCTATAGAGGGTAAGCCACAGATAAGATCCAGTGGTAAGAGCAGCCTAAAATGAAAGATTGCGGATCAGCAATGGATAAGTCCGCCTTAGGAGATGGATGAATTGAGAGACAGTATTTTTAAAAGGCTCTCAATGATGATGTGCTATATAAGTAGGTTAGTTATTTACCAACTAGAGTCCCAGCGGACTAAGAATTGTGCTATGTCTATTGCTAGATATATCAGATCAGTTATCATCAAAAAAATTAAGAAACGCGCCGTTGCACACCTATCTACCTTAAGGAAATAAATAGTAGGTAGGTATAGACCTAACTTACTTTTCAAAGCTACGGTTGACTTGATTATTTGTATAAAGATAGTTGAAGGGCCAGAGGGCGACCTTAGTACCTTTTTACGCGGGCAATGTCTCGGTCAATAGCTAGCATTAATTATTAGGTATTCATTCACTATTACAATGGCTATCCTGATTCAAATAAGTTTTTTTTTTTATTTTTAAAACCTTATTGTTTCATAGTAAAATATATACAATTGGCGGACTTAATGTCAGTCACCAACGAATAAAGATTTAAGTATTTAAGTTGGCAAACGTCTTTCTCTGTACATCACCTAAAGGCTTCTTTTGTGCGAATCAGTTGACGTTAGGAGGTGATTTATTGCTGCCAATGGTGCTCCAGTTTGTCAAGTCACGGTGGCCTTACGATTTCGACTATTATTTCTAATAGTAATGTTTCCTAAACAAATCGTTGGTGCAGACATTGTTCCCACAGGACATTGTGCAGCGCATTTATGTGCAAGCGTGACGGATGTACAATTACGAAGTCAAATTCCAAAAATGTAATGAATGCGTTACAAACGCTGTCATTTTATTTGTTTTTTTTTTTTGTTTTTCTGGACCCTAAATCTCGCTGTTTGTTTTGGATTTTTTTCTTTCTTAATTTATGACACCCTAAACTTTCTAGGGTCCGTTTTTGTTCGGGGTAAGAAGTCCTCCATGATTTATAGCGGTTTATTTAATCTGCGTTAATTGTTGTTTGTGTTATAAGTAATTTTTATGAAGAGTGGCACCTGTATAAGTTATAGATGATGCTTAGTCATGCTTATTTTATGTTGATTTTTTTACGTACCTACTACTTACTTATAGTTAAATTTGAACATTTTAGAACTTTGAAATTTTCTTGTTAATACTTTTTTTCATTTTTAACTTTTTTTTATAAAGTATGTAAGTAGATACCTATACTAGTATTGTTGCACGTCTTGATTTTATTATATGCGGCGCGTCACATTCTGAAAGAGTAGATAATTATTTTTTTCATTTTTTTAAAATAAAACTTAAATTCAAAAAGCAAATAAAAATAAACTTAATTTTGTTCTATTGTTCAATGTCCATTCTTTTAGATAAGTACATAGCGAGAAAATAGACAAGAGATCGATAACTGTAAAAAGGGTTTCGGAAGTTAGACGGCAGACGCTCCGCTGTAATAAATAGTTCCGCCAAATCAGGACCATGATTAACTCAAGCGTAAAGCTGAAGCTGCAACTAGGAGAAAAAGAACAAGACCGATGACTTCATTCGTTTTTACAACAACGTCAGAGGCCGGGAGAGAAGCAGATTTGAAGAACTCTGTCACCAGGGTGTGCAATGTCGATTGATCGTCTCACCTACACGAGATGATGATGATGAGTGCATTCTTGTAAACAACACGTTCGCCATTATCTTCACAATTTATCCCTAACGCTATCTACCCTTTTTTTTGTAACGGGTAAGTATATAATAATCGCTCGGCGACTACTTAAGTAGTCAGTTTGGCTCTGCAATGGGGTTTTGCGTACTAGCTATTACTTATTAAACAACCTTTTGATAGTATTAGACAATTCAATTTTATAAAGTCGATATTTTTATACCTAGGTAGTAATATTTCCTGTTGGCTCTTAGTCGCCTGAAGGTCAAAATCTGACTAGTGAATGTTTTCAAAGTTTCTAATACACAGCCGTAACTAGAGACAAAATACATTCATTCCAAGTTCAAAAACTTCGGACGTATAAGGACATATAACCAAAGCTGAACAAATCAATTAGTTTATGCTCAATTATCCAAGTAAGTGAGTACTTACCCATTCGCGGTAAGTATTCACGGCTGGCACAATGCGGCCCACGCGCCGCGGTGG
Organism: Apomyelois bistriatella; assembly: GCA_947044815.1. Taxonomy (NCBI): domain Eukaryota; kingdom Metazoa; phylum Arthropoda; class Insecta; order Lepidoptera; family Pyralidae; genus Apomyelois; species Apomyelois bistriatella. The sequence continues at coordinate 7,122,918 of OX345691.1, forward strand.
TCGGCCACATAGCGCGGTACCCCGGGGCCGGCCAGCACGCGTTCCCACTTCAGCTGATAGGGGCGCCGACCACAGGGATCAGTATTGTTGAGATGTGAGATTAGATTGACAGCAGTCATAATATCTTGGGACAGTATTACTGAATGAATGGCGTGTCAATTTATGTTTGAGCACTCATGAGTGTTTTTGCCAGGTGGTTTTCTCTGGTTATTAGTGAACCATTAAATTTCTTTATAAGCATAGTTAGTATTTTCAATAAATTATCAAAATCTTTTAAAATAAAAATCCTTTAATATTATATAATTAGTGTCGATTTCAAATTTTACCATTGTTTGTCTCAAACAAAAACACACAGCTGTTTTGTCACAGCATGATCGGTGTAATATTGGACTCTATTGTAACAGGCTAACGGCCTAAATAGATGGTAGGTAACAGCCATTTTATTCTCAGTAAGTTATCTTAAAGCAGGTAGGTATACCACTTATCTACAGTTGCGTATAAAACCATAATTTTAATGTGAAACCAGTTCGGTCGTTCACGATAGGGAGGGGCGTCGGCCACGCCTCGCGCCGCCCACCGCACTATGTACTCGTATTACATACCTACATTACATAGGTACTATGTATGCCATATGCTCTCTTCGGTAATTCACTTCCATAGTTATATGACTTAAGCTTCACTGTAAACATACGAGGGGTGATCCAAAAGTAATGATAATGAAAATAATACAAGTTCATTATAGTAAAAAATACATTTTATTTTTCAACATAGTCTCCTAACAAGTTAATACACTTGGTCCATCGCTTTTCTAAACCCATTATTCCCTTTGAAAAAAAATATTTTTCTTGACCCTCCAAAAACGCCTCAACAGCAGCCATCACTGCGCTATCATCTTCAAAATTTTCGCCTCGAAGGTGTTCTTTGAGCCGGGGAAAGAGGTAGAAGTCACTGGGAGCTAGATCTGGCGAATAGGGTGGGTGTTCCAGCATTTCCAATCCCGTTTCTTGAATGGCAGCCATCGCAACTGCGGCTTTGTGAGCCGGTGCGTTGTCTTGGTGAAACAGCACTCCAGCTCGCAGTTTGCCGCGTCTTTTCTCCTTAATTGCCTCCCGCAGTCTTCTTATTTGGTCTGCATAGTAAGACCCCGTAATAGTGGCTCCCTTCTCCAAGTATTCAATCATAATGATTCCTTCGGCATCCCAGAAAACAGACGCCATAACCTTCCCCGCCGAACTGGACACTTTGAATTTCTTCGGCGTCGGTGAAGAGGCTCTCTTCCAAGCTTTCGACTGTTGCTTAGTCTCAGGATCAAAATGGTGGATCCATGTCTCGTCCATGGTCACAAAACGACTCAAAAAAATTTCTTGATCCGCTTGGAACTTTTCGAGATTGGCCCTCGAAATATCGACTCGTTTTTTCTTTTGCTCGTCGGTTAACATTCTTGGTACCCAACGCGCAGAGACCTTCTTCATGTGCAATTCGGTGGTTAGGATTCTTTGAATGCTGCCATATGAGATTCCTGGGATCTCGGCTACATGCCTGATGGTCACTCTTCGATCCGCCAATACGATATTTTCAACTTTCTTTACGTTATCTTCGGTTAGGGAAGTGGATGGCCGTCCTTCACGGTGTTCGTCTTCAGTGGATGTTCTGCCCAGTTTAAACTCCTTGGCCCAGCGTGCAACTGTAGAATATGGAGGAGCAGAGTCTCCCAATGTTTCCACTAAGTCACTGTGTATGTCTTTGGTAGACATTTTTTTCAGACAGAGGTACTTGATCACAGCTCTAATTTAGTTTTTTTCCATTTTGATGTTTTCACTTCGACAGTTCGTATTCAAATGAATGTACATGCCGAGAACCGCAGCCTTTTTATATGATTTTTTTATGATGACTTAGTAACTATATGAGCATACAGGAAAAATATATTTCGGATTTTTATGTGGACTATTAATAACCGATTATCATTACTTTTGGATCACCCCTCGTATTTAATTATGGTATAAGAGCTAATATTAATATTTTTTCATTATTTGATAATGGTTTTTTAAGTAATCTGATATTTGTTTTGTATCTAAATATTATTATATACCCACAATTCTCTGCTTGACCCAAAGGTTGACTATTAGATAATGCTCTCCACCTTTTGTAATATACAATTTATATCTTTACAATAAAGTTTAAATAAAAAAAAAAATAAAAAAATTCTGCATATAAGTACCTATGTATCAAAGAAGTAAGCATTAAGGAAGTTTGATATTACACATTTTATGGTCTTCTCTAAATTTAAATAAGGGGAACAATATTAAATTATTATTAATAAAGGAATTGAGAACTCTACCCCATACTTGAAACTCTATTTACGCCTATTAACTATATATAGATATGCATATAGAGTTATTAACTCTTTCCAACAATTGCTTACTTAAAGGTATGAAAAAATATAACTGTTAAATTGTCAATTACTTCAGTGCTGTAAACACATTAATAGGACCGTAGGTGTATAGTACAGATCTGTATATTAACGGCCTGCCAACAGCAAAACGGATCGGCTGGCTTATAATAAATTGCGGAGAGCCACTATTTATTGTAGCAATTATCGTCCCTCGGAACCTATCAGTGCAAGTATTGATAGATATCCAAAGATTAGACATATTTCAGATGATAGCTTTTATTAATCTATTTAAATATTACTTATAAGGCTTAGGATGTAGCTAGGATAATTCTTTGATCATGTTGTTAGTTCTAAACATACGATGTTGTGAGACACACCTGGAATCTTTGATTTTTCTTCCACCGCTTATACAAAAGCCCAGTCCACAAGTTTTATTTTTCTAATAACTTGTATATTATTATATTTAAACATTATTATTATTTAAACATTATTGACATACTTACTTATTTTATTATCATTATTTTTATTTTTATTTCGATATTAATTAAATTGTAATGTATAGATTTTGGTACCAATTCAAAGACTTCGCAACACCCAGCCTGGGTTTATGTACATTCTTACCAAATTATGTAATTCCACCTTCTTCATATTATGTACATGTAAGCGAGAAATAAATAAATAAATATATTCTCTAGATTCTGTGTTCCTTTCATAAAAGTCATTACTCAACATCGTAGATTAAATTGTTTATTTTAAATACGCTCATAGTTTTATTATCTACATACCTACTACAAAGGACACACAAATGTAAATAAAAACCGATCATTTTTCATTTTGCTCTGCCTGGGACCTCCGTTGTGGTACCCTGGCATGGTGAAATGACTAGGCCACAAATGTCTCCAAACTTTAATTTGCATTTGCATACTTGTATACAAATTAACAACGATCGTTACCAGCAGTAGTTATTGATCTTTCCTAGAAAACATGGAAGTTTTCAAGAAGCTATTAAGTACATGTTATTTATGTGCTCGTCGACAATAAAGCGATAGTTAAGACAATAAGCTAAGATTAATCGGACAATTTGTCGCGCCTTAATAGATGTTACAGTCTGCTCTATAAAATGAACCTACAAAAATTTATGGGTAAGTAGGTTTTGATATAAGAATAATAAGGAAGTAAGTTTTAAATTTGGGAAAACGACAAACCTCTGCGATTTCAGTTTTATATCGATTGTAAAAACATGCACAACAATAAATATTAACCATTTATTATCAGACTAATAAAATTAATTATTTACACAATTTCGAATTTTAAACTACTTAATAAAACTAAAAAAATACCTTTTAAAAGGCTTATAAAAGTCCAGTCCCGGCAAAACATAACGATAAATTAGACATTAGAAAAAGATCTACTTAAATATAGTTTAATTAGACTTATATGACGTGCCATTCCACTGCCATCCTGTGAACTATCTCCACTAATGCAAAGAAAATATACACTACGCGAAACAAAGGGTGTAAATTATCGAAGAAATAATAACAAAGAATTCTAATTGACTTTGTCAATGCTCATATATACAGCGGAATGAAGTAAAGCACTAACAAGTACAGCGTCATAAGTATTTAGGTATATGTTTTTCCTGTATCTTGTTATTATTTATTTCCTAGTCGCAATAAGCAATAAAATAAAAAAAAGATTGAAAAATATGACCATACTATACTTGCTATTAGTCAAATAAGTGACTATGGCTAGAGAGAAGAACAAAAAAGTATAATAAATTTAATTAATTTTAACATCCACCTGTTAGTTTTGGAGAAATATTTTTAAGAGTTCCAAAGTTTCTCGTTCAGAAATAAATTAATTTTGGTAAATAACACATACGTATTCAAATGTATGCCTTTATGTTTGTAGTAGGTATTTATTTATGCAATGGCCCGGGGACGGTCGGCGCCCCGCTGACAAATCGGCCGACGCTTTTGTCGGCCGCAGTCGTGTGGACGAAAAAACTAAAATAATTTACAACCCTATTCGGTATGAGACAATCGTAATTTTATATTTAAATTCGGAACATTAACGACAAAACTTTAAAGCAATGAATTGAATAACGTGTTTATTTTAAGAATCCAGAGAAATTAAAGATTCATCTTAATAGGTGTGTTTTTAGGGTTCAATGACCAAAGTGCGAAATAAGACATAACTAATAAGCCTCCGTTGTCTATCCGTCCGTCAGACAGTGGAATCTATATAAAAAACTGCACTACTTAAACTTCCACATATTGTGCACTTCTATCATTATGCACTTAATAAAAAACATCTACTAAAAATTAATAATCTTTTAAATCAACGGGAAAACATATTTTGATTTCCTCATAGAACATTTTTTTTATTCATTAGGTATATATGCATAGACTGCCATAATCATTACTTTTTCTTTTGACTTTGCCGTAGTCGGGTAAAAAGTTGCTGGGTAAGACTTTGTTACATAGTTACTCGGTTCAAAGGGTAAAAAAGAAGGTAAACAAGTTGTAATAAGTATGTTTTGTAAAATATTGGTGTAATAGAGAGTTTTGTATTGTATTCTAAATAATGCACCGACGAACACCTGTCATACAACCATCGGACCTCAGTAGCAGATCGCAGGCTTTGAAGCAATACAGTTAAAAACTTGACGAGAGACAGGAGACAAAAGGCAATCCTAAATCTTTGCCATATAAGCAAAGAAAATATATACTAAACGAAATCTAAGTGAAATTTTCTGAGGTGTGGTAATTTGGGATGGGTATAGTTACACAGACATATTAATCATGCGAAAAGTAGATAAATAGAATGTTAATAAAAGGAGTCAGTACTTAACTATTACCTACAGATGGTCTTTGGATTGGAACTTTGGAGTGAACGAAACCTATTTCTATAAATAAGGATAAGGGGCAAAATGTTTTATTCTAAGGTTGTTTATTTTTTTAAAGTAATGTGTCCCATAAAAGCGTATAGTGAGAGAACCTGTGTAAAAGTCATAAAAATCTTTTATTAAAGATTCGTTTACTAGTTGAAGAAAATGTCAATATTAATTAGCTATTTCCGAATTTATTTCCCTAGCTGTCTTACTACAAAAGCATGCCTAACTTAAAAACTAGGTTTAAACTATTATCCACCCAAATCAAGTTAATATTGATAGGTGAGATAGTGTGATATTACTAGATGTCTAATTGATTTGGGAGGATAATGGTCAAAACCTAGTTTTAAAGCTAGACATGTTTTTGTAGTAAGACGGTGTTTATCTTTCGCGTAAGGAATAAAAAATTAAAATCTTACGAATATTGTTACTAGCTAGTAACTTTTAAGAACGCGAATACAACTTGCATTTACAAATTTTGGTTGATAACGGTCTTGAAATAACTGTGATTACTGGGTCACTAAAATATGAGTTTCTTTCTCATTCTTAAATTAAATTATTATTATTATTTACAAAAAAAGTCAGAAATTAAATAACAATTTATATCTATCTATTAAAATAGCCAATGAAGAGAAATCTACCCAAAAACGTTTTCGGGCTCATGACAGTGCAATAGGCCAGACGTGACGAGACACGACCCATTGAAAATATAGAGAGTAGTCAAGCTATGATTGGAGTTCCTTACACATACCTTTTAATTCTTAAATTCACATTATTACACGAAAAAACAAAATACTCATAAGATTCAGATTACACAAAGGTACTATATATACTATTTTATTTATTTCATAAATATAAAACTACCCATAATATGAATATTGTACTTTATAATGCCATGAGCCGAAATAATGACGGTTGTCTTTATTAAGATATCCTACGCCGAGTCGTCGTAGCATCTCGTAGCAACATTGAATTAAAACTGTCGTAGCACATGCTCGTAGGCGTCTCAGTTTTTAACGTTTTGACACAATAACGGGTTACAAAGCATTATACATTATATTGAGAACACGTAATGTGTAACCATAGAATCTTTGCTTGTTGAAATGAGTTTAAACTGTACGTAAATACCAGTAGTGTTGATATTGAAAACTAAGTAAGAAGAGTAAATTAGTTAATGTAAAAATAATGTTTAATCTATCTCTCCAATTACTACTAAATAGACAAGTACAATTAGCCTTATGCACTTTATAGATAGGTAGTTTGTAAAAAAGATTAACAGCAGATAAACACATATTCTAATTTTGTACAAGCCCCTGTTTATCAAAAAACCCTCGAAGATATAAAACTGAAAAAGGTAACTACTTATATCAAACAATAAATTTAGATGATGGCAAAATGATAAAAAGTGATATAGTATGAAATTAATTCGACATATAATAAATGTCATTTTAAGTTGAAGTTTCACTCGTAACAATATAGATAAAGTTTTTCGTTTTAGCGACAGAAAAGTAATTTGTACAGGGAACCCCAAATTATTCAAAACCGCAGAGCCACGTCCGCACCAATTAGTCTTGGGCAGGATGAAAACACCCGGCGATTGTCAGCATTGTCCGTGCTCACTCAGAACATTTTCCGGCAGAAAGGAAAGTTCAATGCACCAAGACAGCGTCAAATAATTTGTAACAATTTTTGGATTGGGACGTGCAATGTTATACTTTTATGATATTTCTTAGACCTGCTATAGTCATAGTTATTTTTGGAAGTCGTTTATTTAAGTTTTTTAGACGTCTAGACATTTTCTTTGTTTTCTTTCTTTACAACTAAATTTTGTTCATTTCACGAAATTTCAACGGCTACAAAATAGGAGGCAATCGAATGTCCGCTTGTTATTGCTTATTGCTATTAAAAATAAAGAATATACTGCTAAATCTTACAATTCGAATAGCCCCAAAGTAAGTTCGAGACCGGGGTTTTGGAAAAAAGAAATCAATCGCTAATTAAGATTAAAAAGTATATATCTACATAAATTTCCTTATCTTTAAATAATTCAAATTAATGTAAATATAAATCAATATAAATACATAAATAGTAGTCTTTAGAATATACCTCAACATTTTCAAGGGAACTTGTTTCGGTTTAAAAAATTCCAACATAAGTTGTCACAATAGCTTTGTTATACGTTTGAAAATTAAATCTTATCGAAAATTCTTCGACGCTGACTAGCAATGAATGATATTTTTTTGAACAACAGCATTGAACGTCAAAGGGCAAGAGTCCATTGAGGGCTTGACAGCTTTAACGACACATTCGGTGACTCCAGAGCGAACATGGCGGGTCTTTAGCAGAACCCTGCGGAGAAAATAGCAGGGAACCGCGGACACCCGTGAGCCTCAAACAATGGGTCGCGAGCTACAAGCCCAGACTAATACAGACGTTCCACCATTCACTCTTTACAAATCAAACAAATTATACTTGTTGAAAAAAAGACTTATAAATTCATTCAGCTAACGTGGTTGGTGGTATTTTTTGCAACGGCCTCACATAACAATAATCATAATGCGATATTCAATGATCAATTTTCTTAATAGGTTCAATTCTGTCATATTTATAAAAAGAGTTCAAACTTTACATGAATATTTATCATAATTTTTAATCAATGATATTCTTTTTGCGTCGATAAAACTAAATAAGTACGTGTTATTAGGAATTCACACAAATATAAATGGACAATGTGTATATGTTACAATAAATACATCTTTAGATAAACACCGAAGGTTCAGGATTTATTATAATAATATAGTAATAGTTACTTAATATTCCCATGATTTTCTTCAATTTTTAATATTTAATGATTAAAATTTTACGTAAAATTTATTATTTAATTAAACTTTAGAATATATGTAGGTAGATAACATAGCAACTTCTTAATAAAATAACATTAAAACTGTTTTTTTTTAAAGAACAAAATATAATTAATTAAAAATCTAAAACTATATTTTATAAACCTTTTTTATTTTGTTTTTTTTTTTTCTTTCGTTTCCTTTTTAGATTTAATTTGTGATTGTAGTTATTTAGTTAATAAATAAAGTAGTATAATAATGAAGTAGTATATTTAGTAAATTTTTATTTAATTTTTACATTTTGCAGACCTTATACTTCTGTCTGTGCTAGCTGAGTATCTAAACGAACTAATAAAGAGATTTTCCCAAGGCTGCTCTGCCATAGATATTTCCAATATTCTTTTTGTGATGACTTATTAACTCCTAGGTATGAACAATACCTACCCTTCTACAGTGTGGCACTAGCATCTCTCCTTAAACTATGGTGCATATTTGTTATCATGATCTCTCTGGTCCTACGCCATATTGAATGACCTATTCTATCAGGGCTTACAAAATTTGCGGAAAACGAGAAATTTTAGCGGATTTCCAGATATAATGTTTAATATATAATATACAGTAATGTTTAGACCACCAAGAGTAATCGGTATGTCTAGGTACACAACAAGGCTTATTTCAAGACATTAGAACTCTTCTCTTTAAGTGGCTTCTAATCTTCGAAACTCAAAATCCAAATTTAGCACAAGCCAAGCTGAAGTCGTTTCTAAAGTATCCTTGAGAATCAAAGTGCTCTAAAGAGTGGAATGGTCACACGAGGACGTATTTGAGTCCTTATGAGCACGTGACGCCAATCGTGAAAGAAGAGAGGATGAATAAGCTTTGTACAAAAGAACATATGGAATGCCCCTTTTAACAGTCAAGTATTAATGCTTGATTATTTCCAGTCTTTACGTCCATTAAGTATGTAAGTATTAACTATTGTAGATTCAAGAATTATTGTGGAATAAATCATTAACACGAAATAAAATTAAATTGTTTATTCTCAATATATATTCTTATATTCTTATCACTTAATGACGTCAATTAGATAAGTTTACCACCACTTCCAAAGCGCAAATGGAGAAGTGGAGAGGTGTCACAATTAATTCATTAATGTAATTATGCAATGCAAAAGTTTATTATATGCAAACTTTACCAAATAAAAAAATACGGGAAGTTTTTCCATCATCATTATCATTTCGTGTGTTACAATGTCGATTGATAATGCCCACCCCACCTTGATGTCATTAGTTTTTCTTCGGAACAACCTCTCGGCCTCTATGGTTTTAAGATTCTAGTGCTACACCAGTAGGGATGAAGTTCTATGACCCTGCAATAGTGATAGCTTTCGCTGGTTAAACTCCTACATTACATATAAGCCAAAGTCAAAGTCAAAGTCAAAGTTTATTTATTTGCCATAAATGTGGTAGCATAGTACAATCAAATTTAGCCATAAGTATCACACATTTAACTGTTTCCAGCATGCAAATATAATTAAGTGAATACATTTTTATAAATGTTATAATGCTTTTTGTTACCATTATTGAGAAGCAGCTTTTTTATATGATAAACTTCAATGGGTTGGGAGTAACATTGTAAAAACTAATCCCATTATGAGTCCAATTATGATTGTCATGTTAAAATTATATAATAATGATAAAGAAGTAATACAATTTTGTTAATAATACAGTGTGAATCTTTTTCATTTTAAATACTCATTTACAGAATAAAAACATTTTTTTACTAACCATGAATGTAATTCAATTTTAAATTTATTTAATGTCAGGGCTTTCATATCTTCAGGAAGCTTAATAAAAACTTTTGCACCCATTGCATAACAGTTTCTTGCACATATTTGTGTTCGAATATTAGGCAACATCAACCTGTTGGGATATCGACAGTTAAACTTACTAACTTTTCCTCTTTTCCTAAATAAAGACAAGTTTTTCTTAACAAATATGCACATTTCGTAAATGTACATACAGGGAAGTGTAAGTAACTTCAGTTTCCTAAATAATGGAACACAGCTTGTAGTAGGATTTACATCACAGATTGCTCGAATACACTTTTTTTGAGCTATAAAAGCTGTATTGACATTCACTGCATTTCTCCATAGTAAAATACCGTACCTGATGTTCGACGCTATGTACCCGTGATAGGCCTTCAGGACAGTGTCTCTGCTTGTAATTTTTCCAAGCTGGCTATAAGCCGGCAATTGACGAAAACATTTTACTGTTTTTAACCTACTTAATAATTTTTATACTTAATCGTTTTAATTTATAATTTCGCAATCGCATTGACGCGTCACCTCGTGAGAAGTTTTAACCGTCCTCCATTGAGTTTGCGCAATACGCTCCGAGTCAAAAGTCAGGGGAATAGAACAACATGTTCTTTGAGATCCTGCGCAACAATAAAACCATCGATAATTATACTCTTGAACAATAGCGCCGCGACTTGACTTCAATGTCTCGCGCCGATAACAAAAATGCAAGCATTAGCCCTCTTTAGTGTTTTATTGAAAACTTGGAGTGTAAGTAAATGGTATCGTCGAGGGGGTCCTCACTTCCGTTCGGTGTAGGATTCCAGCTTTGTGCCGCGCCAAGGGTGGTGCGCATTACATTGCTTTATTTAACTGCGCTCGCGCCGCTTTTTGCTTTAGAATATTTCAGACTTTTTGATATCCTGTCTGCGTCGTGATTGTAATCACAATGTTGGTGAAACTTTGCGATACGGTAACTTTCAGAATTCTTGCAATAAGCCAATGTTTATTGCAAGAATTCTGATAATGTCAAAATTTCCTTTTATATAACGACATTGGCGCATTTCATTAATCTACTAAACAGTAAATTATAGTATTTTGTAATGAAAAGTGTTGTGTCCGTCCAAAATTATCTGTCTGAAATGTCTGTAAAAATCCAAAAATTCACTTAATCCCATTTAACTGTTTCTTATTGTTAATTTTAGTTTTTATAAGATTTTTATATTTTTTTATCTGGTGGTGGTGGCGGTGATGGTGATAGCTCATTTTTGCGCCATAAACAAGCGGCTGTTTGCCATTCAAAATACAACTTTATGTAGCGTATATAGCGGGAGATTTACAATAACATATTTGGATGCCGCCAATATGTCAAAAATCCTCCATGGGCTATTCTATAGGCCTTAATCGAGATGACCACTATAATACTATTTTTTCAAAATCCAAACAAATAGAACAAGAAAATCCGATAAACAAATACGAGTAACCGCAGATATACTAATCCGAAAACGACGATTTGCACAAAATAAAAAAAGTTAAATATTTTACGAATTCATATCATCTGAGTTCGGCAATAAATGTAATGAGTGCAAGGACCCTTGATCAGTGGCGGGCATTGTCGCGTAATAACAGTCATTTGGGGAGCTCTATTATTTTAGAGAGGAGGGTCGCAGCTTTTAAAGAGCATTGTTCAACACGATACCTGTGAGAAAAGACGTTAGCATACACAAGTGTTTATTTTACTGCCATTTTTGGTTTTATGAACGATATAAAAATGAGAATAGGTGTTGTAGACGACGCGACGCGGGGCTCCGCTGCGATCCCTCGGCTGCACCTGTGAACATACTAAAAACATAAATATTATATGAGTGAAAGTTATTAGGGTTAATAATAAATAAATATGATAGGTACTTACTATTTACCGTTGTATTCAAAACTTATATGTATGTACACTTATATCTTTGTGATAAACTTAACCAAGTATACGAATGCCATTAAGGTGTACGCATGTGTGTGTGTGAGTGTCACACTAACATTCTTGTTTGCCTACCTTACTTTGCAATCGTTGTTGACCGCGACTACCGACGCAAGCCACACGTATGCGTATTGCCCGAAAGCTCTTTTCAAAATACTCGTTTGTTGTTCTCATTTATCAAAATCCTGGACTGCACCTACACCCGTCACCTACAATCTGGTCTTCGAGCCGCATCCCTAAGGATTTTGAAGCGGAGAAGCAGACGAACAAGGAATGTTTTCAACACCACCGCCACGCACAATGGTTAAAACGCGTGGAGCTCTCGCTCGAGAAATGTTGTCACATGCCGCAGAAGATAATAAAAGTGAAGTGCTTTCACGTAAAGTGCAATCAGAAATTGTGGTTCCAAAGAACGAGCTTAAAGAAATCACCCAACAGATACCTAAACATGACGGTAGTCTCAATATTAAATTGGGTGGTCCCATATCAGTTGTTTCGAAGAAAGGTTCAAGTAGATCATCTTTATCAGCACGAAGAAAGCAATTAGAGCTGGAAGCAGCAGAAGCGAAAGCTGAAATAGAGAAGAACCTGATAGAAAAACGATTGGCAGCCCAACTCGCCGCACTTGAAGGTGAATCATCACGGAAGTCCAGTACCATCGACTCCATCGCCGAAGCTTCAAATAAAGTAGAAGAATGGTTAAATAAAAGCCAGCAGGAGCCACAGCAGCAGCGCGCGGCCCCCGCGCCGCCGGCGCCCCCCGCTGTACACTGCACATCATATCTTCAGCACCTGGCTCGAGCTATGGAACAGATGGGCACAACCACCTACAGTGCACACTCAAAATTGCTGTCCAGGCTGTCAACGCCAAAAGATTTACCACTATTTTTCGGCGATCCGTTGGAGTGGTTGCAGTATAAAAATAGTTACGAAGAGTCCAGTAAATTGTGCAGCTACAACGATAGTGAAAATGTAACAAGACTATCTAAAAGTCTACGTGGTGAAGCGAAAGAAGCGGTGTCATCCCTACTTATCTGCAATACAAAACCAAGTGTTATCATGGAAGCGCTTGAACTACGTTTTGGACGACCCGAGCTCATCATTTACAAAATCGCCACACAGTTTAGAAAGTTGCAACCCTTACCGCAGACTTATCATACTGATTTAGTGTCATTCGCAGTTAAAATTAAAAACTACGTCGCAGCTGCCGAATCAATCAAGCAAAGTGATTACTTAAGAAGTCCAGAGTTACTTAACACAGTCGTATCTAAGTGCCCTAGCATACTGATAAACAAATGGGTTGATTATCTGTACGATCACCAAGATGACAGCAAAGCTAAGCTACAAATATTTGCAGAATTTTTGCACAGAGAAGCAACCAAAGTTGCATCAGCAGGAATAAGTTACATACATAGCCAAGCAGATCACAGAATGTTCAAGAAGAATGACGAACGCAAGACTCAAACTCAAGTTCACTCCGTGTTACAAAGCAGTGAACAAAGTACAAAGTGTAAAGTTTGCCATAATGCTGCCCACCCGCTTTCAAATTGTGCTAAGTTCAAGCGAGCCCTACGAAAAGACAAGTGGCGAATCGTAAAAATAAACAGACTTTGCCATAAGTGCCTACTGCCTGGTCATAGCAAGGAATCCTGTCCTGCCGCGCCGTGTGATGTCGACGAATGTGGAATGACTCATCACCGCCTGCTACATTGGCCTGCAAAGAAAACGACATTATCCTGTGACGTCACTACTAATGACGTCGTCCCGACTACTACGAATTTGTCATCGAGTGAAAGTACGAACAATAAAGACCTAGTCACAAACACTACCGTAGTGTACCCAAGTGCAAGTGTAATGTTGAAAATAGTGTGCGTGAACATTCATGGACCGAAAGGTGTTATAAAAACGTACGCTCTTTTAGACGATGGAGCGACCGTATCCTTGGTGTCAGCTGATCTCGCGAACTGTATTAATCTACAAGGTCAGCCCGAGACGATCCGTATACGCGGTGCGTGGAACTCTGATATTAAGTGTCAAAGCGAAATAGTGAACTTTAAACTCTCAAACAATAACAATGAAGTGTACATGGTGCGCGCACGCAAAATAAACGAACTGGATTTACCTATACAGTGCTTATCGAAAGTTAACATCGACGCATACGAACATTTACGAAATTTAAAAGACCTTTTGTGTAATAGTGACGTAAAGCCTAAATTGTTAATTGGGCAAGACAATTATCAATTACTCCTATCTCTAAAGACTACCTACCGTGGCAAAAATGAACCGTGTGCGACCCTAACTCCGCTAGGATGGTGTTTACATGGAATCGTACCCACAACCTCTGCATTACCTCGTGACCGAACGCATAGATCATTTTCTAGTGAGCATGCGCACACTACCGTAATGAACGAATTGCAACATATAGTCCCCACTCACGTCGCTGCCTCTTCGCTCTCCGCTGCCCCCGCTGATACCCATCCCGCACGGCAGGAGACGCACACATGCGCCCCCAGCGCACCACCGTCAGCAACGACGCAACAATGGGAGACCTCTGCACACAAGGAAATCAATGATATCGATGGATGTTTGCATGAACTGGTTCGACGATCATTTGCATTTGAAGCAATAGGAGTCAACTCTAAGCCACGAGTAAATAAAGATGAACTTCGCGCAATAGACTGCATCGAAAAATCTGCTAAGTTAACAAATGGACAATGGGAAGTTTGTCTGCCATGGAAAAATGATTTTAATGATATGCCTAATAACTACCAAAATGCTTACAAACGATATCTGGGAGTTGAAAGAAAAATGCATTTAGACTCAAGTTATGCTACGAGATATACACAAAGAATGAACCATTTATTTGAAAACAATTACGCTCGGAAACTAACTGATGAAGAAAAGTCGATGCCTAGAAAACATATTTGGTACTTACCACACTTCGGTGTCGATAACCCGAACAAAAGAAATTTGAGACTTATTTTCGACGCTGCTGCAACCACCGCAGGTCGATGCCTAAACGATTACCTACTACAAGGACCCGACTTACTACAATCTTTGCTGGGAATAATGCTGCGATTCCGAGAGAAACGAGTCGCCTTTATAGGAGACATAAAAGACATGTTTCTTCGAGTGAAGATAAATTAAGAAGACCAGCACGCATTACGATTCCTGTGGCGAGGGAATAAAGACTGTAGTATCGATACCTATGTCATGACGTCATTAATATTCGGCGCTAACTGCTCACCATTTATAGCGCAGCATATAAAAAACAAAAATGCTATAAGATTCAAAGACGAGATGCCTGAAGCCACTCAAGCTATCCTGAAATCCCACTACATGGATGACTACATCGAATCAGTGGATGACGAACAGACAGCTACGAAATTAATAAAAGAAGTGTCCGAAATTCACAAGAGAGGTGGATTTTACATAAGAGACTGGACATGCAATAAGCCTGAAGTCTTAGAGTGCACGCCAAAAGAGACCTTAAGTGATAAGGCAATAAGGGTGAAAATCGGGTGCGATGACTCACCGGAACGCACGCTCGGTTTGTTTTGGTTCCCGCTAAGTGATGCCTTTGAATTTGATTTATCACTGAAACGGATCCCAGATGAGATTCTAAACTCACAAAGAACTTACCCGGGTCCCGACGGTCGAGTGCGTGTTGCTGACGTTAAAACCAAGAGCGGTATACTTACCAGACCTGTCACTCGTCTAGCCGTACTGCCCACTGCTGGAAAAGATTGTCCCTGACGGACAATGGGGGGGAGAATGTAGACGACGCGACGCGGGGCTCCGCTGCGATCCCTCGGCTGCACCTGTGAACATACTAAAAACATAAATATTATATGAGTGAAAGTTATTAGGGTTAATAATAAATAAATATGATAGGTACTTACTATTTACCGTTGTATTCAAAACTTATATGTATGTACACTTATATCTTTGTGATAAACTTAACCAAGTATACGAATGCCATTAAGGTGTACGCATGTGTGTGTGTGAGTGTCACACTAACATTCTTGTTTGCCTACCTTACTTTGCAATCGTTGTTGACCGCGACTACCGACGCAAGCCACACGTATGCGTATTGCCCGAAAGCTCTTTTCAAAATACTCGTTTGTTGTTCTCATTTATCAAAATCCTGGACTGCACCTACACCCGTCACCTACAGGTGTACTTATAATAGTTGACCTTTTGCTCAATGGCAGTTATCCTATTATAATGTAAGACTAATATTTCAATAGACTTTGCAAATAACTATAAGTATGGATGTAATACTTCAAGAAATTACTACAACTATATTTGGTATTGATTTTCGAGCCATGTGGTTTCAGGCTTTAGAAAAGACTACTTCCTCTTTTTCCGTATATGTCATGAAATTGACCTTTTTGAATGGTGGCGAATTCCACCGACAATAGCATTTCTTAAGTACGGTTGACGTTAAGCAGAGAACCGTCGTCGTTGTGAAAGGAAAAAAAATAACACATTGTATTTGTCGGCCCCCGGCTTTCAACCGACCTACGGCTTGGATTACAACCAAGAAAATACTTATAGTTAGTTACAATATAAGCAAATAACTACAAAAGCTAATAAAGCATAGATCTTTGTATACTGCATCTTATAAATCTAGGCGAGTTTTATTAAATTACCGCTTTCACAAATTATGTAGAAATAATAAAACGGGGCCTCGGAGGCGCCGCCGCGGGGGGCTGCACTTTTAATTAAACCCTAAATTATTGTTCACCTTCATTAATTCTCGAGCTACCAACTAATGAGTTTGTACTTTTTGTACCCGGTTCGGGTCTAACGGGCATTTGTTTATGCGAAGACCTGCGAAATGTTCATATAACCTACGTTCTAAATACTACTTGATTGCGGGTCAATGTTGGTCAAATTAACCTCATTGTTGAACCTTAAGGTTGACTGGAAGAGATTGCTTTAGCGATAAGTCCGCCTTTGTTTTAAGTAAAGCTTAAATTTAGTTTTAGGTAATTTTATTGGTATTATATTGTTAATTTATTTTATTTGGATCGTAATGTAAAGAAAAAAATTTCTCTATCTTTCAAAGCACTGAAAGTTTTCAATATTTAGCTCTACACTGTAGAGCTAAATATTTTTATTTTTTTTCTTAGCCCTGTAGAGTCTACGGGGCTAAGAAAAAAAATAAAAATTTTGAAGAATTAAGTTGTGTACATTTATTACACAACTTTCTTTAATTAAATAATAATAATTCGTTATTAAGTAGAGATTTTATTAAATACTTCTAGAATATAGATGACCATAAAACAACAGGCAAAAAAAATATGCTAGGCGGAATTGTGTAATCTATTTAATTGTGAATACCTTTACTAATTGGATAAATGCATACTTTTCGTGTCCAAAAGATATAATGAGACTGGTATGTGAAAAAATTAGTTCGTTATGTTGATTAGACGGGCGGCAGTAGCAACCTAGCGCTTTTTATCATAAAGACTATATTAAATGGATGTAATTTCTTTTGTTTTCACATTTATATTATACAAAACCACGAACTTACATCATACTACGAGTACATATACTAATTAAAAAGCTAAAGATATTCCTTGTTTGAAGTCGCTTATCCCGGAACTTTTGTATGCACAAATTTTTTGGATAGTTACACTGATTTTTTTTTATTGACGAGCAGATTTTTTCCTATACCATGGATACTAAGTAGGTACCTCCCTACAGTATTACCACTAACCAAACTTTGTTTTCCTAATAATATCATGCTGGGAGCTTTATGATTTTCTTTTCATCAAATATAATGAACAAGCGTAGAGATAAATCCAATTTGCTATAAATAACAGGCTATCTTTTCCGAAATTAAAGCAATTTTTCAAAAGTTGCACTTTATCGTTCGTGAACGGCGCACGAGTGGTGGTTGTATTTCATCGAATTTTCCTCGGTTATTTATTTATTTATTAAAGGGTCCACAATAAATTGCGTTAAGTGGGGGCGGCCGAAGCCCCGCAGGGCTCCGCGGGGGCGCCCATAACGCGGGGAAAACGCGCCCGACCTATAAGTGCCTTTCTACAACAACACTAAGACGTGCACAGATGATTTAGCATCAATAGATTTGAAATTGATCTTAAATAGAAAATAAAAGGCGATTGATGACTGATTGAGCTGAAGAATAACCCAAGGATTGCGCCAAGTCCAACAACTTGTCTAGTTGTTTGACTTGGCACAATCTTTGGGTTATTATTATACCTACTTAAAGTAGTTTTGATTATTGTCTTTAACATGCACGAAAAAAAGAAAAGAATAACTTTAATTTGTTGATTACCGATTGATACTCTTACTTTTTTTTACAACAAAAGAAATTAATTTTATGATCATTTTTGTTTATGAAAGACTTGTGTAAGTTTTTTGCAACTTGGCTTCTATTTCTTAGTCATCTATGGTGTTTTAAGTATTTCTTATTTTACCTAATATAGCAACACCTAGCTGGTATGTAACTGAGATACTTTAGCTCAGAGTATTGAATTCAATTCTAATATGTATTCGATAAGTAAAAAAAAATTTAAAGCGGTAGAGCGGTATTTTATATTATTTTGTTTTGTAATAATTGTAAGCCTAATTACAAAATAACAAATGTAATCCAAGGAACTAAGAATGTATTGTTTCAACACAGTTTACAATTTTTGTTATACCTCATACATACTTATTATTTTACTAGCTTTTTCCCGCGACTTCGTCCGCGTGGCGTGGTATAAAAGAGAGATCTTTGTGTGTGTGAGATATAGGTTAAAAAATGCTTAATTTTATTATTTTTAAATGAGGTTATAGTCTAAGTAGCTCAGTTGAATAATGAATTGTTATTAATTTAAATATTTTTCGTTTATGATAATTTGGTTTGATATAAATTTAGGAAAATACGATCAGTGAAGGCTAACCCTAAAGTACCTATAGGCTTTCGTCTGGAATTCAGAGGTGAGAATGTGGATGTCAGGCGGTATGAAAGTAAAAGTTTGACCATATAAAAACTAAAAACTGGCCAAGTGCGAGCCGGACTGGCGCACGAAGAGTTCCGTACAAAATTAACAAAAAATCATCGTAAAGACTTATAACCTACAATTATTTAAACAAAATTAAGAAATTACAAAAGAAAATTATAACATAATTCAAGGGCCGTGAAACGTCCACCTGGAAAATTTAACAGTAATCTACAACAGAAAATTACCTACTAAAGGTTTAAACCGTCCAAGAATAGTGAAAAATTCAATATTTGATACGACCATCAACGATGGTCTGCCCTCACGCGTCTGCGTCGCGTTCCGGTTGTTCACTCGGGTTTTTTCTCAATAACTCCCGTTCCCGTGGGAATTTTGCAATATAGCGTTGCAAGTAAGCTTAACGTTCATTAGGGTACCTGTATGCCAAATTTCAATCATCTATTTTACGCGGTTTAGATTTTTTCATACAAAAGGTTTTTCCCTCTAACTCCCGTTCCCGTGGGAATTTTGCAATATCCTGTTGCATTACCGTCATACATGATTTCTATGTAACTCTAACCATTAAGACTGCACACGGAACGGAAGCTTAAAAAAATGGAGTAAATTCTCCCGTTTTCCCAACATTTCCCTTCACTACTCTGCGCCTATTGATTTTAGCGTGATGAAAAGTATACTATAACCTGCCCAGGAGTATGAAGAATAATTGTACCAAGTTTCGTTAAAATCCGTCGAGTAGTTTTTGTTTCTATAAGGAACATACATACAGACAGACAGACAGACAGACAAAAATTTTACTGATTGCATTTTTGGCATCAGTATCGATCACTAATCACCCCCTGATAGTTATTTTGAAAATATATTTAATGTACAGAATTTACCTCTCTAAAGATTTATTATAAGTATAGATTCACACATATAATAGGTACCAGTTATACCTCCCTTTATTTATTATATTTTTCCCCTAAGCTGTATGTGTTCCACTGCTGGGCAAAATCTTCCCCTCTTTCCTTCCATGCGTCCCTATCCTGTACCGCTTCTTTCCAATCCTTTTCGAAGGCCCTTAAGTCATCTGGTCGTCTGGTCATCTTTATTTATTAATATTTTAACTTTTTTTTACTAAATGAATTTTAGGTAAACATCAGTGTGTTGTCTTCTTCTCGACAATATTATTCACTGAGTTTTTGAGACCGACCTGCCTTTTTGTATTGTTCCAATACGCATGCTAGTTTTTCAACACTTTCTCAGCTTGTTGCGGCTCGGCGTAGGCCAGAATACGGCGTAGGTCATTTCTCAGCTTGTTGCGGCGTAGGGCAAAATATGGTCGTTACAAAAATGCTGGCAAATCAAAAGTAATTTTTTGATGTTCTCATATTGGAACTCAGATCTATAAACGTAAACTGTGGAAATGTAACTGACGTAATTTAAAGCCGCATATAAATATTACGACAACGAGATTGTGATGATTCAATTAATTTAATATTTAAATATTAATAATATGCAGAAAATTGATTCTAAAGAAAAATAACATGTGAGCTTGAAATGCCGTAGGCCGTGGGCGTGTGGGGGCGGACGCGGGCGTGGTTGCTTGCCACCACATTAGCACACCACGCTAATCAAGAAATCATTTTTCTTCATAAATAAATAAACAAAGTTAATAACAGGATCGTTTCCGACTGTGACGATGTTCGGTCGGCTCGCAAAAATACCTTTTGATTGTGGATAATAATAGTTGCATGAATTTGGAGTAATGGAGGGTAGGATGTGCATGTTTGCATTTAATATATATATGAATGTCGACTTACGCGTGGTTTGGACGTAACTTGGTGGTAGCAGCGACTTTATTGCACCTAATGAATTTAGATAGAGTTTATCATGACATGAATTTATATTATTTTGGGTGTACTATTGCATTGCTAGACTGTTTGCAACAAAGTTCAACATCTCGTTTAATTTAAATATGATCTACCTACACTAATCCAGAATTTAATTCACTGAACTGACGGTTTTATATTGAACCTGTGTTGAATAAAATACATTTTGAATCACGGTCGTAGGCACGTATTCCTTTTTATCGATTATTCAAATTCAAAATTGGGAAATCTACTCTACCTTATTTTAGGGAAAATAACATATTACTCAAAACGTATAATAATGAAAAATAAGTTAATATGTATGTTCTATATACCCCTTAAATTCTTTGTTATCGAAGAGTCGTTGATAAAGTATTAAATATTTGGAAGCAGGACTTCACTAATAATCTTATCATAAATCTATAATGCCAATTGACGAGCTTTTGTAGGGAGAAATAAAATCAACTTCAATCAATGCCTATTATTTAAAGTCCTCAATAGCGCTGATTGGCGCAATCTTGATAAGATGCCGACTCCTGCAACAATTACCTCGTTTGCAACATTCGCATCATTTTCGATCAATCAGATCTAAAATTGCCTGCCTTGTTTACTGTAAATAAGAAATAATTTATATCAACTTAATCAGAAACAACCTTTTTTTCCCGAATTCGGCATTGATGTATTAATAATAGCTAAATTAATAATACTCGTAATATAAAGCACAAAACACCGCAAATTAAGCTCTTCTTGTATTATTTGTACACTAACAAGAAATTGTACTTACATTTTTTAATATCGTTAACGTTTTATAAGTTTAATTATAAGTACCTACCTTTTGATTATTTTACAGCTCAAAGAGACCATAAACTCTCTGGCATATTTGTTAAAATTTTGAAATTAAAGGGGTTCTTTGTTTTACTTATTTATTTTTTAGTTAGGAGATGGCAGCATTGCTAGCGAGCATGATGTTGTCTAAACTCCTGTTAAGTCCGAGACAGCTGCTAGTTACAAAAATGATTGTGTGTGATATTTGAAAGTAGGATATTTATTCCAAAATCCCATCACGAAAAAGCTTTCTTGACAAATTTAAAATACAGTAGAAAATAGTAAATGATAAAATTTAAAGTACCCTAGTACTAGACACTTAGTTACATTTATAAGTTAGAAGCCCGCGACATCGATCGCGTAGCATTCGAACTTTAATAATTTTAAAATTTAACAAAATTAGTCAACATGGCTATTAAATTGTACTTTTTGTATGTTTGTTGTCAGTTCTAAATTGAAAACTCTGTTAATCCGATTGGATAGGTATATTACTTCGGATTGGAAATAAAGAAGTATTGTCTAATGCAATAAAATCAAATAAATTCAAATCAAATAAAAATACTTCTGTTTACAATGTAACAATAAATATAGGTACCTATATTTATTTATAGTTACATTGTATAATATATACTAAAAATCCTAAATCTCCATGGCAGCTCTAATTATTTTTTCATACTCTGTATATTTCGTAGTATGTAGTGTGATTAACAATATCACAGTAGATAGATATTTAATTTTTTGTTCCCTGCCGAGATAAGTACGTATTGTATATCTACTTGTTTTGCATAAAATTTTCTCAGTTTTTTACTTTATTTGAATGATCAATTTACATGAATAGCTATGATTGAGGTTTGTCTTAATGCCTTAAATATTTATCGTATAAATAATTTATTTCATTTATCAATACATATAATAAGACACTAAAATGCGAGTGTCTGTACATTTAATATTTTTCAAAAAAACTGATTGAGTGCGATTAAAAAAGAGTAACAGAAACCAAAAAGACAGTTTTTGGAATTTTTGTCTGTCTGTATGTATGTATGTATGTCTGTCTGGTACGTTATAACTTCGAAAGTACTCAACGGATTTAAACGCGGTTTTTACAGTTGGATTACATATAATTAGGAGCGTTGTCAAAACTTTGTTTCGTCAAAATCGGTTAAGGGAAAAAGAAGTTATGGTCGATTGAAAATTTACTTCAAACACGGCTTTAAAACTTTTAATGCGTTAATTTGCGTACCTATAGACAAAACCCATTTGAAATTTCGGCAGTAACAAGCAGAGCACGTTGGCCTATCGGTAGAGGTCGCGGATAATTTTTTTAAGTAGAGGGTTCGAATCCTGCTAGACATCACTTCTTTGGTTTTTACCCTTTTTTTGTTTTGTATTAATTTTTTAGAAGTCTATTTTTTTTAAATATTTTAGTAAAGAAATGTTTCTAGAAAGTAGCTGGATCGAATCCTGCCACAAACCATAATTTTCTGTTTTCGTTTTTTATTTGTTTTCTAGAATTATTTTCTTACTTAGAGAAAGCTCTTAGCGTTAATTCCGTTAATATAAAAGTATTTTGTACTTATCTATCTATACATATAATAAGACAGTAAAAATCGAGTGTCTGTACATTAAATATTTTTCTAAACAACCTCTACGGGGCAATTAAATAAGAGTAATAAAAACAAAAAAAAAACAATTTTTGCAATTTTTGTCTGTCTGTCTTTCTGTCTGTGTGGTGCGTTATAATTTCAAAACTACTCAACAGATTTGAACGCTGTTTTCACAGGTGAATTACATATAATTAGGAGCGTTGTAAAATCTTTGTTTCATCAAAATCGGTTAAGGGAAATAGAAGTTATGGTCATTTAAAGTTTACTACAAGCACTGCTTCAAAACTTTTAAACAGTTGAATGCGATTTACATAAACGTATTTAATTTAGATAAAGCTAGAATTTCTACTTATATCAATAAAGACAAAAACACACTGCAGTCTCTATTAAATTTTAATAAAATAACACATTGAATGTTTGTGGGCGTATGATTTAGTTACATGAAATATCAATAGATGGCGCTGACTTTATTTTAATAGCAGATTGAAATTTTTCCTTACGGCAGCAATTAATTCTAATTATTTAAAAAAAGTTGGTTTGTTTATCGGTCGTTTGTTGTGTTGTATTGTAAGCTATTTGAATTGATTGGTTGGTTTGGTTTGGCTTTGGTTTAAAAAATAATCAAATCAGTGTTTGACGGAACATACGGTCGTGTCGTAAGGACCAATTTATCTGACATCACTATTTATTGAGATTTTCTCCACTTTTCACGCCCACAAAAACTTTGGGAGTGGATTTTAGGTCCTAATGACTCTGTAATAGGCTGCGTCTACTCTTTTTGAGACAAAGATTGATAGTATGAATGTTAAGGGCTCCTTCTTCTGAAGGTACGTTGTCCGTAAGCCGCGTAAGCGGCGCTCACTCATTTTGTAGGCATTTAGACATCATATTTGGGAAAATAACACTACAAAATCTACTTCAGCGATTTTCACTATATAAATACTTTATCTAAAGGCTGGTATAAAAAGCAGGACAATAAGTTTATTATTTTAGGCATAGTATTGAAAATAAACTTCCAAAGGAGGCAACTTAGATTTTTCTATCAAGCGAATTTTATCTGATATTGTTACTGTTACTGTAAGCGAATTTCACTCTGCTAGATCCTCAACTAAAAACATATATTTTTTTCAGAATTTTACTACTGTTTAATACTGATTCCTATTGATTTTAAAAACGGTATTTGAGAAAGAAGTGGCCCTAATATTTAATGATATCGTAGCAATGTAATGGCTTTATAAAATTGGCACGGGAAAAGGATACAATAGAATTAACTATAGGTCTGGATAGTTGTAGTTTCCACAGGTTACGCGAAAAGCGACCTACACGCGGGCGGAGCCGCGGGCAACAGCTAGTTAATAATAATCCTTTAGGCGACTAAGGGCCAACAGGAAAAATTACTAGGTATAAAAATGTCGACTAATTAATCAAAAATATAAAAATTCTTCGTCCTTTTTTATATCCTACATAATAACGAGTTCTGCTGAATATTTTTGCAACAGAATTACAACTGAACCACTAAAGTAGTTAAGAATCACGTCCTAGCCTAAGTCATGCTAGCCTACCATGTGGTTATAGTACCTACTTGAGACTAATGTTCTGAAGCTCATATTTAGCTGTTGTCGCCATTGATCAAGTCTTTACCTATGTCTATATTTATAAGGATGGAGAAATGTTTCTCAATTTGAGCATTAATCTTTTAGCTGAATGGCCGACTGAACCTGGTTATTTATTTATTTATTTAAACATTTATTGTACAACATACAGTTATATAGCACAATAGGCGAACTTAATGCTAAAAGTATTATCTAACAGTCAACCTTTGGTTAACACTTTCGTGGACAGTAAACGAGATTACAATCTACATCGAGAGGCGTTACTGCCAGCGAAAGTGTTAAGTGACCTGGTTTAACTTAAAATATTGTGAATTTAGAACTGTAGTCGATTTAGTCGTAAAGCTATCTATATACTCCAATCGAGATGTAGTCTTATAGATACTAATCCATTTCTATCATATGATGATGCAGGCATCTCTAGGCTATCGAACTTTTTGAGTTTTGAGTATTGATAAATCATTTCAAATGATTCCTATTCCAATACACAACTCTCCAAGCATTTTCCCAGCTATTCAGTTAACCGGTACTCCAAAACGTTCAATTAGACGTGGTCGGCTTTCTCGTGAGCCGCGCTCTTTGCCATTCGTTTTTCAACCGATTGGTCTATTTTGAAAATAAAGTAATTTGTCGCGTTCGATCGTGGCGATGGCGGCACGGAGGCTTTGATCGGTTTTTGTGGGCGGCGAGCCGCGATGCGCGATTGGCCGTGGTAAACAACCGCTAGTTGAATTAAAAGCTTTGTGAAGACACGGAGTCAAAACTGTGTCTAGTGCTTTTAACTTCTTCGACTAATACTTATCAGGCTGAATAATTAAACTGAGTCAGGCAAGTTGAAATCTTATATACATGCGAATAAAATAACTTACAAAAAAAATAAAAACCGGTCAAGTGCGAGTTGAACTCGCGTGGAGAGGGTTCCGTACAATTCCAATGTCAGTTTTTATATTCAATTGTGGTATGTAAATGTGAAAGGATTATGAGATGCGAGTTAACTATACTCTATCGCTATCTAGTGGTCTTTTCCGTAAATGAACGTTTTATATTGAATTTACCACTTAATTGTCAATTTATAGAATTCTCGTAGGTTTTCCTGTAATCTACAGACAATGACCTATATTTCATATTTTTTTCAAAATTTTAGGCCCAGTAGTTTCGGAGATCAATTTTCGTCGTCTTTCATGAATAAAATGTAAACTATTTATGTTACAATAATAACAAAAATATATTTGAGATCCACATAACGAGCTCTTTCATTTGATATATAACACAGTAAGGTATGTAAAACTTTCTTTTTTAAATTTCTAATTTGTCCCCCGAAAATGACCATTATTTAAAAAAAATATTTATTCTTTGCACATCAGTGTTTGGGTCACAGGATTACGCCATCCTACCAAATTTCATCTGTTTTGGTCCAGTAGGTTCGGAGAAATTTGGCTGTGACAGACGGACAGACAGACGCACGAGTGATCCTATAAGGGTTCAGTTTTTACATTTTGGTACGGAACCCTAGACGACGACTAGAACCCGATATACCTAAATGTAAATAATTAATATTGCATGGAATGTCATGGATTGAAATAGGCCTATAAAGTACGTAAGTTTTCTTGTGTCATGGCAAATATCTACTTAAATACTATAACAAAATACGATAGAGTAAAAATTAAAATAGTATATCCTAGTTAATACATCCTGTAATAATAATTAATAGCCATTTCGACTTGAAAAGAAGAAGAAAAATACGTTTTATATGCGATCTACTTATTATACGTTAAAGTAAAGTAATTTAGTCCATATTCATTGAACTGTATATTTTAAACAATTTACGTCTGCCAGCTTTAATAACCTGAAATTATGTAATCATTAAAAGAACTTCGTTGAGGCATTCCGTGCTGATTTGATTACAATTTATTAATGGCGAGACGGTCACCAAATTATAATACGCGACTTAGACCACCGCTTAATTCCAATTTTATTTTTAGATTCGATGAGTTGTATCTTACCGGTCTTTTGTCTGTTCTTGTCTCCGATACCGCAAATCATCTAGAATGCCCGTACAGTCATAAATATGAGATAAGAATGTGATCTTTGTCAGTCTTTCGTTAATACTGATGAGGATTTTTAGAAAGAATCACGGCAAGTTCTCTTCCTTTTTTATATTCATTCGACACGCCCCGGCTTCGCACGGGTGCAATATTATATGTTTAACTTAAGTAGGTACATAAAAACCTTTCTTATGAATCACTCTATCTTCAAGTCTATATACCTAAGTCAGTTACTACAGCGTGTATTAAAAAAAACCGCATCAAATTCGTTGCGTAGTTTCGAAGATTTAAATATACATAATTAAATACACGGCGCAAAGCGATTTCGTTTAATACTATGTAAGTATTTAATGATAAGTAAATTTAGAGATAACCTACTCTAATTTCTTTTATTTAAGGTGGACACAAATTAACTGCAAATATTTTAAAGGTACATTCAGACCTCTCCTACTGTACTATTTTTCCTTGTATAATATATAGACTAATAGTTAATTTTACATACATTTACATTATTTTATTTAATTATCTATCTAATGTCTAAGATTTTTATATGAATTTATATTGCTGTCTGATATTGGTATAGTTTAATTGCTTATAATGGGATTGTTTTATCGAAATTTATGTTTGATTCTCGATTGTAAGATTGAATCAAATTACATTCTATCCGCGTGTGTAAGTTGTTGTGGCATTAGTTGGACGCGCGGCAAAAAGGGCTAGGACGCACAATCGTCATCGTTTTATATCGAGTCCGTTTCGAATCGGTCCATTTCCAATCGGTTTTTGCTGCGGCATGTGGCAATGCGCTCTCGATCTGTTATTATTAATTACCTTCCTTTATACTGCCTAGTACAATTCATCGACTTGATTAAAATATCTAAATAATAGACATCGATATCAAGAAAAAAGAACAAGTCATCAATTAAACATAGTGTTATATATTGATGTGAAATGCTTCGTTGAAAATATATGTATAGTACAGTATTTAGGTACTTATTTAAAAATAAATTTGGAACCCGTAACCACAGGTCCAATGAATATCGATAAAATGTACAAATTTTAAAAATAAATATTTTTGTTATTACATATAAATAGTAGGTATTGTAGATTACTATAAATTTTAGTATTATAAACGTAGGATCCATTTACTTAGAAAAATTTAATAACAGACTCTCAACAATTTAATTTGTATTATAATTTTGTTTGTCGGACAACTGCATAATTTTCAGATATATGGGTAATACAATCGAATAAAATCGATAAGCCAATAACGAAGCTGGTTTAATAAAGTTAATTACAGAGCCCGGAATACAATCATCATTTATTATGAATCACGCGAGGTTCGCAGACGAAATGCGTAACCCGGGCCGGGCCTGTAGGTACTTAAAAAAGCACGTTAACTTATCAGTCATAGCTGCTTCAGATATTATGATGGTAATTTAGTTGTCTTTTATTTATTTTAATTACATGAATACATCTTCTTATTTACGGTTTCACTTCTGGTCAAGGTAGTTTAGTAGAACAATTAGCTTGATCGTACGATTAATAATGATGAAATGATAATTGAGCTGGGCAATGACGTTGCTCTACTCACTTTCTTCTCTTATATTTAAACAAGCTGACCCAGCGATCTCCGTACCGCCTGAACGCATTTTTTTCACCGTTCAAACATTCTCTGATTTTTTTCACATATTTCAAGATCAAAATTAACCAAATCGGTCCAGCCATTCTCGAGTTTTAGCAAGATTAACGAACAGAAATTAATTTTTATACATACAGATATGAATTAGTTAATTAACTTACTCATGCTCAGTCCACAAATATGTTTTATGTAGTAGTAGCAGAAGCGATAACGCATCTTGTTTTCGTTTGAATTTTAGAAATACGGACCTTGAAATCGAGACGTGTATAAATTGCTCAATTTGATTAAAGTACAGCAAATGGCATATTAAATTATGACTGCTCATTGAGTACGAATGTACGGGTTGTGTGTTCGCTTCCTCGGTACGCGGGCGGCGCCGCGGGCGGTGCCCATGCGCATGATCATATTAGTAATCAGAACAGATAACAAACAACTGTTTTCTTTACAGTCTTGTAGGCTTTCAGAAATTGTAACAATTTGCAACAATAAAAAAAAACAGGAATTTGTAAACTTCTAATGGGAATAAAAGACATTTGTTAAAGTAGACATACTTTACTTACCAAAGCCGTATTTTTTAGAATAGTCCTACCTACCAACCTACACATTAATTATATACTTCTTGTTGGTTTGTAATTTCTTTACAATACAAATTCATTAAAACACAAGAAATAATATATTTTATAATAGAAGCAATATATCTTCTGTATCATTTTAAGGCCTTCCTGGTTGTTTAGGTACAATTCCACGATCATAGCAAGACCATGACATTGAATTGAATTAACCATATCCTAATTAGTACTAATAAGAGAGGTTGTATTTGAATATAAAATTAATTTGAATTTTGTAAAATACTTCACGGTTATTTAACCTATTCAATGGCTAGAGGCTTCCCGCTGAACTTTTTTCAACATTCAATTAGACTGAGAAAAATGTTCAATATGTCTTCATTATACTCCTAATTATGAAATAATTCGTAGATAAATTTGTCTACCTCACTAAGTAGCATAATAAGTAATTCTAACGTTTAAAAATCTACCTATAGGTACATAAAAGCAAAAGGTCACTGAGCGAGTGACTCTATCGCATCGATATGATATAGCAGGATGTATACCAAACTCAGCAGCTGACTGTACTCGAACAAGTCCCAGCAATCATTATACTTCTCCAAATAGTTTTTTGCAGAATTGTGTGTGTAATACAAGTGGATTCATACAATGATATCCTCACGGTCCGAATCGAATTTTGGTAAAAGGCAGCAAAAAGTTCCATCACGGCTGAGTCGGTGAGTTTCAAATAGGCTTTGATGGCTTTAGAATTAATTAGATGGTTACAGTTAGTTACAAAGAGCAAAGGGTGCAGGTGCCGCGTGAGTTTCCAGATTCCAGTGTTCAATCGCACAATAGAACCTGTAGGTCGACCGCCTATCTCGATTCTCTCCTCTCGTAATGGCTACGTCTAACGCACAAAAAGCTTAAAAAATTTTTTTTTTGTTAACATTGTCAAAAAAATTTTTTTTTAAAGCGTTTTGTGCCTAAAACGGAGCGAAATGTGGCGAAAGCGATACAAGTAGCCATTACGAGAGGAGAGAATCGAGATAGGCAGTCGACCTACTGATAATTTTACATTATACTAGAAAACATTTTTTAATGTGAAAAACGTGTTTAAAGATTAAAGTATGCGCGATTTTTTGAGTTTTGCAGCTGCGGTTGCACCCTCTCATATGATAGACCGTATGCCTGTTTGCCTACACACTATCACTGCCTCTTCCTAGTTAAATATAGCAATAAGTATTTTCAATAGTTAGAGGCAGTGTCTTAAGCACGAAATATCCTGCATAAGTTTTAAAAACTCTTATTTAGTAGACACAATAAAAATTGATCAAAATAAATGGTTAAAATGTTCCTTTAAAGCTCTTTCCGACATTTTGGCGGACCATCACAAACCACAACCATCTACCAAAAATAACTTTCCAAGGAGGGTTAACGCAAGTAGTTCATCATGACTTACAAGTACTAAATAATAAATCTATGATGTTACCAGTTTTAAGACAATACACTTGTATCGATCGTAGAGGATCTACGAGCGATCTTCTTATAATTTAGACATCAACGTCACCCTACAAATATATTATGTCATGATTTAGTTTCTACACACAATTTCCTGAATAATAAGGCAATAGCAATCCCAGGTAGTAATAGATATGCATCGGTTAAAATTTCATGTTTTATACACTCTCATAACGTGGATTATAGTAACTTTTGTCATCATAATACGAGTACAATCAATTAATTAGGCTGAATCATAAGTATTACCTAGTTACTAAACCAAAAGCGATTCAACTGGTTTTCCTGTGACACCTTGCTTTTAATTATAGTTATTAATAGGTATGTTGTTAATAATTTGTATGAGGCTATAAAATAGACTATTTCCTATCTTCCCTCTTCCCGCGGATGTCGCAAAAGGTTCGAGCCGTTTCCAACAAAATTTGCACTTCCAATGAGAGTTTACGTCTTACATCTTAACGCCGAATCTTATTTTATGTCTTAAGTAACTACATACACAACACTTACCCAAAAAAAATGATAACTATCGAGTTAACTTGATGGTTATCATTTTACGAGGCGGAACCTGGCTTCTGAAGCCATGAGTCTTGTATTGACTATGTCTTTGCCTTTGGAACCTTCAAATTTGGCTTTGACAAAGTATGATACAATATTCCAAATGTTTAAAAATTAGAGTAATTACAAATCTAATTTTTTTTTATTTTATTTATAAGTAATGGGGTGCACAAAGCACCATCTGGTAGGTTTAATAAGAGCGGCTTCCCGCGGTGCCATTGTCCATGGTAATTTGTAGCTAGCATCACTCCCAAACAGCCAAATAAATAATAACGTTATTTATTATAAAATACCTACGGAACCCGCAACATGGCGGCAGAGGTGAGGGTGCCATTGTAGTCCTTTGTGACCTGGCACCCACTGCGTTTCCTTGTTATTACTCTAATTTCTGTTTTAATTCAATCAATTTGAAAATATTCTATGCAAACTTAATTCTGAATGTTTCATAATAGAACTTGTTTTAGTTTTATATAAATAGGTATGTGATTTTTTTAAATCAATATATAATTTAGAAAACATAGAATTAGGAAATTGCTTGCCAATCTACCTATGTTAGAAAGTCTATATTTGTACAGGTAATCAAAGTGTCAACCTAAGTTTTGCTATCATTATCATGGTAGAGGCATACGGCTCTCTCTTAACCTAAATTTATTACTGTGTATCCCATTATTTATTAATCATTATCTAAATCATTACAATATGAAATATTTTTTATAATGTTTTTAATTAAATTTGGTTTCAATTTTTTCTTTAGCTTTATTATTGAATTAAAAAAAAATCACTAGAGATAAATTCTAATCAGATAATCATTCTTATAAGAATACAAACAGTATTTTTAGGTACTTACGCATTTATTTACAAATTATACATAATTATATTTTACTTACCGTAGGAGAACAAAGGTTGCCGACATAGCCCAGCGGATTAGCTCTTTGAAGTGGCAGTGGGCAGGGCACATAGCGCGACGAACCGATGGCCGATGGGGCAGAAAGGTTCTCGAATGGCGACCACGCACCGGCAAGCGCAGCGTCGGACATCCACCGACCAGATGGTCAGATGACCTAAAGAAGGTCGCAGGCAGACGCTGGATGCAGGCCGCTTCCAACCGGTCGTTCTGGAAATCCTTGGGGGAGGCCTACGTCCAGCAGTGGACGGCCTGCGGCTAAAATGATGATGATGATATTTTACTTAGTTAAATACAATATTTCTACTTGACAATAATCACAATGCTACAAAGTAGTATGATACATGTGATCTAAGAAAACCGAAATAATTTGTGATTTAAGTTTAAAGTCGATAACTTGAATGATGACAAAACGACCGTAACTTAAGTTAAAAAAAAAACTACAATGCAGTAAACAAAGTAAAATCATATTGCGTGAGAAACAATCTTTGTGAAGATGTATTAAATTAATCAGGACCTTTCGTGAGGTGGGTGAAAATAAATTGTAATAAAAAATTAAAAGTGCGCCTGAGCGGCCGGCCTCCGCCCTAACCTCTCGAGACTCCGAGACAGCCAATCGCAGCGCTGTGTGCGGGGGCGTGCCACCACACATTATAACGCACATGGATTCGTGACTTTTTACAAAATAATTACTATACTGGAGCGGAATGTCAAATTAATTATTTCAATTATTTTTGGCGCGCCGCACTCCGCCACGGTACGTTTAGAATGTTAATTGGCCATGGAATACCGAAGAAAAAAACATGTATTGTAAACTCAATGAGAGTAATGGATGGGAGAGCAGTCGTGAGTAGACTTGGTAAGTGGTACAAATAATGAGGGAATATAGAATTAGATGTGCCACTGATAATAAAACAAAATAAGAAACATAAACTAGGGGTAAAACTTAGGGAATAGTTTTTGTTTCAAATAATGTAAGCTAATTCTTTACCACAAGAAAAAATATATAAAATTTGTTGAAAATAACTTAATATTTTTTCTTCGCTTACATTATTACTTGCGTATCGCTTTAAGATATTGCATAGGATTTTTTGCATTTTTGTATTTTCCCCATATTTTTCACTTGCCTTTGTCTTTTACAATATGCCTATCTTGCTTCTTAGTTTCCAACACTTCGGCTTTGTCAGATAACAATATTGTAAGTAGACTTTCTTTTCCTGTCTGCAAGCCTATATCTGTCTATGTTTACTAAGAGTATAAATAGTGATAGACATCCTCAGGATTTAACAGCCTAGGTATATGTCTATCCCTTTCTAATTCTTATACATGACTAGCGACCCGCCCCGGCTTCGCATGGGCATAAAAACCTTCCACTTGAATCACTCTATCTATTAAAAAAACCGCATGAAATTCCGTTGCGTAGTTTTAAAGATTTAAGCATACAAAGGAACATAGGGACAGAGAAAGCGACTGTTTTATACTATGTGATTTACGGCTCTGTATGTAGATCAAGTGACTATATCTGCTCATTTTCTGCTTATATTTTATTTTACAATTTGCTTGACCTGCATATTAAAGGTTTTTAAATTCCTTTTAAATTAATTTTTAAATTACCGGTTTTCATCCGTAAATTGAAGAGACTTTAATGAACTTACCTTATTAAGAGAAAAACTGAAAATAACTTTTTAAAAATTTCATTGATCGTGCCGTCAATAAATAAATAATAATAATAATAAAATATTTATTTTCTCTTCACAACAGATAGTATACTTAGCCTAAGAAAATACTACATATTAAATAAAAATTAAGTACATTATATTCATTAAAAGTATAAAAGCAATCTGTTTAGTAAAATCTCCTAATCATGTATAAATAATTCGATTCTTTAAATAAATACTCAATTACATATTACTTTTGTCTCATACAAATATTAAATTATAGCTTTCATATAATAACAATGTATAATGATTTCTAAAACTTTGTCACTGTCGTAAATCATGGCTAATGAACATCTCGATATGATTTATGGCGTACAATAATAGCTTTCTTAACTAACAAAATAATTGTGCTCCCCAAAACATTTCAGCAAAAATAAGCTCCGCGTAAGCGCTACAAGAGATCGCAGCGTGACGCGTATTAAATTAAAAGCGACGACATGTGTTTTCCTTCCCACAGGAAAATACATTAGCTGGAACATTTCCCGAACGTCATGCATCCTGCTCACTCTTACCTGAAAACCCCAACGAGTGACAAGATACACAAATATGGCGCCCAGTGAAGCTAACAGTGAGCTTTCAGCGTAAATCTGATAAAGCAAACATATTATGACGCCAACACGAAGAAATTTTCTTCTTTACACTCTTACTTGATGAAAATTGTCCCTGTTTCTGCCGATAAATAAAGTTAATCGTAGGTGCGAGCGAGATAAAGATACAGTGAAGCTTTCGCGTCGAAGCCGGTATCATTGGATGAAAAAGTAGCCGGCGTACCGCCCTTCTTTCTGGGCGCAGGGCTGCGTTCGCGCCTTTGGCCGCTCGGAGTGTTTTCTAAGAAGCAGTATGTCGGTGGTGTTGAGGGGCGGCGACGCGGGAGCCCGCAGTCATGCTGAGAGCCTCAGCGGAGTCAGCGGACACACGTCGCGAGCCTTTTCATCGGTCCGAGAAAAAATCGTTGCGTGACAATTCGTCTAAAAAACGTATGTCTCCGCGCAACACTGAATTAGGCTGTGAAAACGATTCGAGATTGTTATAACGACGCGCCAATCTCTGTGATAGCAATTGCACTAGTTATATGAGGATACTGAAGTTTATTTTAAATATTTTTCGTATACGTTGAGTGAAGTGTTTTGGTATTTCCTTGTGTTAAAAAAGCGAGTAGTGATTTTATCGCCTCGTAACTAAAGACTGGATTAACATTAACTGCCAAGTAAGATACCTTTATTATAGTTATTTGTTTATTTTTTATATATATTACATTACTTGATAATATTTCTTAACTTAAGTAGTTTTTAAATCTTAATAATTAGAAAAAAATACAAAACCTAATTAAATGTAAGTACTACACCAAAATAAGCGTAGCACGCTACGAAGCTAAGTGTAGCGTGCCTTATAGGTAGCTACGAATTATGTAGAGATTATTAGTAGTAATAGTAGATTAATATCATGTCATATACTAATTATCTTTTAAGTTCACCGATGACCTATAATGCAATATAATAGCAGGTAGGTAATATACCATTAATAAAACTATATTGAATAATATACTGGCTTGAGGTGGGATCCCAGGATATGCTTTGTTGGCCTCTCTACCAAGCATGCCAAAAACATGGCAAAGTGGAGTAGAAAAAGTAGGAAAGCGTAAGTAACCCGGGCTGCGAAGTAACCGGCTGAAAATGCAACCTGAAAAGCGCTGGGATCAAGAAGAAGAATATACCTATAAAACAGTATTTTTTATTGGTAAGCATGAGCATTGGAGTTCTAGGGTTTTGTGAATCTGGATCGCTGGAAATATTCGTTATAATAGTCACAAAGCAAAGAATATTTGATATTTTACTAAATTTGTTTTATTAAAATAAAAGGAAATTAACTTATGATAGATGTACAAAAATAGTTATTAGTCCGTTTATGTAAATGTACTGATATTAAAATATAAAGATAAGAAGAACAATAATTTGAAGTTACTGTATATTTATTATGAAAAAAATTAAAAAAAATATAAAGTTATAGGATATATACAGCAAGGGCGAGTGAAATCGCGGGAACAGCTAGTTTATTTAATAAATGGCAGTAATTGCATGTAATAATTGCAATGTTTGAAGCTGTCCTGTAATTTTTATGTGTGATTAGATCGTAAATAAACTCAACTTATTAGATTGGTAATAGATTATAAACAAAAACATTATTATTTACCTTACTTACTTACAAATAAATATTAAAATAATAAACACAATTAATAACGTTAACTAATAAGAAATCCGCGGTATCCGACGGACGTCGGCAGGTGAAAGATATAAATAAAAGCAAATTTTATTTCAATACTGTTTCTAAACTTTTTTGTCCATTTATTAAATCAGTGAAAGATAAACTGTTTTTAAAGGAATATATAATAAAAAATATAACTTATTTAATGTCTATTTTTTAGTTTATTTGATACAAGTATGACAAATAAAACATTTGATATCGCGGTTGGCTAAATTAAAAATCAAAAAGAAAAAACCTTAATTCCGCTATAATTTTATATCAGGCACATAATTTTTTTAATTGTGGAGTTTAACTATGACATGACAATGAGAATTTTATATATTAGAAGAAGTTCTTATTCAGGATCTTGCAATAAATAGACAGTGACTCTACATTTTTTTATTAAACATAGCTATTGAAATTCGTTTCTTTTTTTTAAACTCGAATTAAATGTTCTAATAAGACTATGTAGTATCCTTCTTGTGGATGTCATAAATGGTGATCAGAGGGTAAACAGAAGTCTACAATACTCACTTCAGGCAGGCCGCGTCTCATAAAAATATATTTTCTTCTATGCGTCCCTATCTTTTGCTACTTTTTTCAATTTTAATATTCTAAGTCGTATGACCATCTTTTCCTTGGCCTGTATCATTTAAAATATTAACAGATGTAATTTTATGTCTTAAGTATTAAATTATGTTGAAACATCATGGGGGTTCTATTACTCAAATATCAGATGTAGGGGAAAAAGCATCTAGGCTAAAGTGAAATTGGGCTGGTCACGTGTGTCGCATGCATCCGGAGAGATGGGCTGGATTACTAACAACCTGGGTCCCAGTGGATGGGTATAGAAAGAGAGTAAGGTCAAGAAAAATATGGTGAGATGACAGGGACGTATGGAAGAAAAGAGGGGAGGCTTATGTAATGATGCTATCAACTACGTAAAAAAACTTAACAAAATCAAGTCTTAAAACTAATACTTAAACTTTATTAGAAATTGCCTTTGGTATACGAATCCAAAAATTATAATCACTAATGTTTTTATTATTTTGATGTTCATCTAATCATAGTAACTCATAGTATCTTGTACTGAAAATGAAGATAACCCTGATATAATATCATTTCATGTAGGTGTCACGGTCAATTAACCACTTATTCCCTGGTGTCAGAGTTCTTTCGAAACCGCCCTTTCTATGTACTTCCTATGTTCTGACGTAGTTCTTTTAAAACCCACCAGATGGCAGCCGGGACCAACGGCTTAACGTGCCTTTCGAACCACTGAATCATCTTTATTATCAGACAATTAGGTAATTCAAGCCTGTTATGTCCTAACCAAACTGGAAAGAACTAAATTAAATATCCAAATAATTTCGAGTAGGCGTCACGGTCAATCGACCATGCACACCCTAAACATAGTATGTTGATATGATATAATAGATAATGCAAAGTTTTATAAAATTATGAGATTTCCAGAAAATAGGTTACATAATTACCTAAAATGGAAAAAAATATGGATTGGCTAACATCTTTTTTT
Organism: Apomyelois bistriatella; assembly: GCA_947044815.1. Taxonomy (NCBI): domain Eukaryota; kingdom Metazoa; phylum Arthropoda; class Insecta; order Lepidoptera; family Pyralidae; genus Apomyelois; species Apomyelois bistriatella. The sequence goes on from OX345691.1 coordinate 7,160,384, forward strand.
GAAATCATTTAACTACGTTATGATCAGAATCTCCAAACCAATAAAGAATCCTTTTATTAAATTTTTTAACCCTCGTGAAGAGTCCATAAATTTATGAACAAATGTTTCGCAGTGTCATTTAACTGTTTATTTACTTTTGTATTGGTTAACAGAACTGTTCAAATAACGGAATTTCCGCATTTCAAACTTACCCAATGAATGTGACAAAAACATTTTGAGCAAGTCAAGCATTGCTTATCTCTATAGAAAACTAATGTGATTATGACTAATTCCTTAAAACTGTGGAAATCAATTGTAAGGCAGCTGCAAAATATTAACCAATTTACTTGTGCATTCTCTAAATAAGCTTATATTTCTAATGTTGACCAAATAGAGTTTAAAATTGCTTGAATGTAGATAGGAGATAGCGTTAAATGTTTGATTTTTAATCCTATTGCTGCACGTCTGTAGATATCTGTCAACCCGTTACTTTGTGATGAAGCGGCCACGCGGCGGGGAGTCGCATAGATAATGTAGAGATTAGATGGAAATCTTACAGGGACATTGTTTAACGAAGCCAGGTAGACCTGGCGATGTAGAGGAGGCTTGAGTGTCCCAAACAATGGGTAAACAACATTATTTTCGACTAACGCGATTAACTCGCAAATATGTGAATGATTGACAGCTGATGGGAGTGAAGGCTTGTTGAAGATATTGTTGGTTTTTTTTAAAATCACTGTAATATATAATACTGCCTTTTCTATTTAGACTGATATAATTGATTTCAGGTGGATTATCTTTGAATTGAATAAACTTATACTATTACATTAATTATATAACTTATATCACAGCTAGTCAAAGCGGTAGTTATCTAAATAATAATATACTTACTGAAGATTTTGTTTATCTGAAAGCTTATTGAGATCCGAAATTGCGAGAGACATTTACAAAACTTTGTTTTCATAATATGACATCCTGATTCTTGCGGACGGCTCGTGTCACATTATTAAAAATGTTATTTAAAAAAAAAATGTATAAGTATATATTTTTTTATATATTAGGTAACAATTTAAATGAAATTTTATTGATCATCATCACGTAAGCCTCCCCCAAGGATAAAGTAACAGTAAATACCTACAATGATATGGCAACACTTTACATTCCTCCCTGTCAGATAATTACGACTTAGCTACTACATCACAACTGTCTGTATGTCCATATATCATATACATTATGAATTTAATACATTGCACAGTCATAAATCTTGTCTTGATAATTAATTTTCTGCCTATTGTCAGTATACTTTAATTTTCCCATGTAACTCTTAGTTAATTAAGTAGACAACACGTGTTACTGGATAGATAGAAAATAGACAATAGTATGCTATTATAATTAAATATATAAATTATGTGCCAAAGTAATTACTACCTAGGTACCTAAAGTAGGTATACTATAAATAGTAGGTAGGTAGTGGATTTACTGTCGTATATAAATAATGTAGGTAGAGGTAGCTGAATAATACAAAATTGTGTAGTTTGTTTTACATTTGGGGATAATATTGTATTTGATACCAATTATATAAAAATAACATACATTTTTCACGTCCGGTTTCACACGAAAACACATAGATGTCTGCTGGTAGAGATTTCTTTAGAAATAAGGAACACCCTTGTAGTATAGTTCTATATTCAGTTTTATCCTGTATATTAAGTTTAGTAGATTTTTAGTTAGCAAAAACAGTAAAATAATCTATCTATAAACACGCAACAGTCACACAGACCTACAATTTTTACTGGTTCTGCGAATAGTTCTATTATATTCACAAGTGTAGTTGGTCGTAAAGTATACAATTATTATATTATATAAATGCCTTCCCCTGACTTAAGAATATTAAGGAGAAAAATATCACTATATAGTATAAAACATAGTCGCGTCTCTGTCCCTATGTCCCTTTGTATGCTTAAATCTTTAAAACTTCGCAACGGATTTTGATGCGGTTTTTTTAATAGATAGATTGATTCAAGAGGAAGGTTTTATGCCCATGCGAAGTCGGGGCGGGTCGCTAGTTAAAAATAAATAATAAAAGATTGTGAAACTACTATACATTACATTCATCTGATCTGAAAAAAGAACACCTACGTACGATAGTTGTGCGAACTTCCCACGTAGTATATAAAAACTCTATAATCTAAGGATTGTTTTTTAAGTAGATCTACGAAATGGGACTAAGGGGATTGGGGTTGGGGCTCGTATAATAAGCCACTTTTTATAAATATTTACAACAGTATGAATGTATAAGAACTTAAAATGGATATTCTCAAATAATAATACTAAAGTCTCTAAGCATAAATTGTGCAGTTTTGAGTATAACTAATGCAATTTAGGCCAAATTCTGGGATAGCGAAAAAGACCCAGTATATTTAAGTGTGAAAACCTGAGCTCATTGTTGATTTATTGTTCCATGTTTCATGTAAATAAATAATTTCATTTCATTTCTTAATCCTATATTAGTGTTTAAAAGAACCACTACAAAGGCCGAGAGGCAGTTCCGAAGAACTTTGACACCATGTGCATGGTCGATTAACCGGGTTACCTACACGAAATGATGATGTTCCTGGATAAGGGAATGTTGGTGTTCACTTTTATTTAAATGGAAATAATAAATAAATAAAATTAATGCTAAATGTAGTCTAGCTTCTGCACCACCTATTTTTGTCACAAATCATTTTGTATTTAGGTTGTCTGGAAGAGATTGCATTAGCGATAAGGCCGCCCTTTGTATTATCAATGTTTGGAATTTCCTCATTGTATATATTTTTAAAGGTGCAATCAAGAATTTTCGTTAAGTTTAGTGCACCAGGTCCTACTTAAAATGAAAAACTAGTAAGCCATAGTAAGAGAAAAAAAAAGAAAGAACTTAAATCTTGTCATAAAGCTTCCCTTAACAAAAATAATTAAACAGCTTGTGGATAGTTTCGTGGAAAGGTCATGGATGTAATCAATTTCTTTTTTTTTTGCTGTACTGTAGTAAAAATAATACCTTAAAAAATAAATGTTTTGCCAGTAGTACAGTACCTATTAATTCTAAAGGGATGCACGGTCATAAAGAGGTCTCGGCTCAAGTTATCCATGCTGCAACAGGTTTTATCATTCATAAAACTATTTTAATAAACTATTGATGCTAAACTTGGCCATAAAAGAGATTGGGGCCAACCTAACAAATAAACTAAAATTAAATATACACGACTACAATCGAAATTTTTGTCTCAGGCGTATAAAAATGTCCTATAAATTTACCCACAGTTTAATTTAATGTCCAAAAGTACCTGCTTCTCTTTTTTTTATAAATAAAATATTCGTCGGCGGTTATGGGTGCACGAATGTGTGTTATTATTTTGAAAAATGGTTTTGAATTTGTCTCAGGTCGTTGTGATTGCTTTTTCTTCGGACGTATTTTATGCACTGTAGACAGCGCTTGAGTAGAGACATGAAATTAATTGTGCATTTATTTTTAACAGGTTCGTCTCTCTGGAAAAGGCAAAGGTGATTTCTTCAAAGATCCCGATAAGAACGTGACGACATCGCCACAAGCGGCAAGTCAGCTTCGGCTGAAACACGTCTGGCAGCAGCAGTGACTGCGGGCATATCCCGCCGCGTGGATGGTGGCGGGCGAATGGGGCTATGCGCCGGCGGCGGCGACCCCTGCCATGAACGCCTTCCTCGAAACCAACCACGCGCACCTCGCCTCCTACGGGCTGAAGATGTCGCCGCAGCCAGGTTGCGGCGTTGGACCACAGCACCGGGCCGCCGCGCCGCACCCGCCGCCGCCACCGCCACCGCCTCATCATCCGCCTCACTACCAGCCCTACCCACTACACTCATACCAGACGGGTTACCTCCGGGAATACGGTGGCTGCGGAGAACTGTTTCCACAACAACCATTGGAACAGAGCTGGGACTGGCGCGGTGACATGCACTACCAGGGCGCTGCGCCCTCGCTGGTTCCTCACACGCACACTCATCATGCGTTCCTTCGGTATGTGCGGGCTCCTCCACGGCGAGATATGCGCTGCCAGTGGCTGGACCCTGAGCAGCCGCCACCGCGAAAAATGTGTAACAAACTGTTTTCAAGTATGCACGAAATCGTGACGCATCTGACTGTGGAACATGTAGGTGGACCGGAGTGCACGACGCATGCCTGCTTCTGGCAGGGCTGCTCGCGGAACGGTCGCCCGTTCAAGGCGAAATACAAGCTAGTGAATCATATCCGCGTGCACACTGGAGAAAAACCTTTCCCCTGCCCTTTTCCCGGCTGTGGAAAAGTATTCGCGAGATCAGAAAACCTCAAGATTCATAAAAGAACACATACTGGTAAGTGTGTCTTTTACCTATATATTTTTATTATCTTTATATAATATACAGATTATTTTATTAATAACAACTGTCAGAAATAACGTAACCAAGCAGTAAATATGGTTGTTTTAGAGTCAAGGTAAACGTCTTAAACAATTTAGATTCTATCATCGAGCTCACATACTCAATAGCATAGAGATGTCGTGGTCACTGAGACGGACGAGTGTTGATCCGGCGAAACATTTCGATTCTAATTAATGCATAATGAATCGCCCCCCGCGGCACCCGCACATGTCTCGAGCACGCTTCGCTTATAACCGAGCAGACACAATGACACACAACAAACTGCTGTCAAAGATCCTTGTAAACCGATCTGAGCACAAACAACAGCTAACGTGCATCCTATATTCTGTCCTCCGTCGACTTGTGAAGTCCGTTTCTCAGTAAGGACAAAAACCCATTCAGTCAGAGATCTATTTTTCAATTCATTTTACAAAAGTTCGAAGATTCATCTGAACTGTGTAATATGGGACAGAAAAAAAAAATATCATAAATTAAAACGTCAAATTCCGTCGCCTTGGTCCCTGGTCTCGTCTCATGCGAGGAGTATTGTTACGAGGTAAAGTATTGGTACTTAACTTTAAATATCGATTTTTGGGTAGAGTCCAGGAATTTCTATGGACAGATGGTTGTATACTTTTTTTAACGACCATCACTGTTTAGTGTTGCGTCCAGACTTTTGTCATGTGCCCCCGTCCGCCATTATCTCATACGGGCGTTTGAATAGACGCAGCTTTTTGTGGGCAGTTTGAAGAATTGTTTTATGATCGGCTATAAATTAACTCACAGGACCCTGTGATGCAATATGGAATTGGAAGCCCACCAACTAATTTAAGCTGATAAACGTATTATTACTAATTCCTAACTCTACTTTTAACAGGGTACTTTCTTTGCATAAAAAATCTCTGAAATACATAGAGCAAAATTTTATACAATATTCTCCTTTATGTATACTCGGCAATTTAATTGTATTAGGGAATGGCTTGTTTTGCACAAATTTTTGCATTTATATATTTCCATTTTAAATAATTTACTTAGAAGTTTAGTAGCTGTTTTATTACAGTCTCGGTAAATTCCAGATAAAGAATAGCCATATTAAAGAAAGCATAGGTATACATAAAAATCTATATACCTGTATTGTTACAAGGCCAATTGACCATGAGGACTTTGGTATTTGATTATTCAAAATCGCCTCCTGAAGTGCATTTGACGACCTCCGTGGCGTAATGGTTAGCATGCCTGACCGCTACTCAGGAGGTCCCGGGCTCGATCCCCGGTTAGGTTAAGATGAATAATTATCCTTTTTTGATTGACCTGGGTCTTGGATGTTTATCTATATATGTATTTGTTATAAAATATAGTATCGTTGAGTTAGTATTCCATAACACAAGTCTCGAACTTACTTTGGGGCTAACTCAATTTGTGTGATTTTTCCCTATATATATATTTATTTTACATATGCAAACCGGTGAGTCGAATGATTTTCGGTCGAGTCACCGGTTAACCGGTATGCTATCTAAATACCATGAAAATCATTCAATACACCGATTTCCTCCTTGTATCTGACATAGTTCATTTGATGACCAATATTAATAAATTATGTTACTTGTAAAAACCACCATCCGAATAAAAGAAAAGTGGAAAGATTTAAAGAAAAAATAAGGTCAATTTTTTTTTCTTACTTTTTTCATAGGATTGATGACTTCCATGATTGATTCCTTTTAAAAACAATGTCACATCTTATAATATTTCTTATGTATAAAGATTCATTTACTAGTGGGGATAACAACTATCAGACATTTAATATAACACACCCAAATAAACCTATATGGATTTGAGCATGAAACCAGAGGTTGGTCAAAGATGGTTTATATATAGGCAAGTAAAGTAACTAAAATAAAATACTACAATAAAATTTAATGTGATGTCTCTTTTTTATAAAAGGCATTTAATACCATCAGCTACTGATGTCCGTATGAGTATCGTTTTACACTTTCCAATAAAAATATAAATTTCACGCGTGTGATACGCCACAAATAACATGATTCGGTAGTTTCATTCATTAAGACTCTGTAGGTACAAGGTCAACTAATCCTGCATACTCTAGTGGTAGAGGTTTTCAAAATGTCGACCCTGGCCTCTATCGTAATTTCTTTTATCACCAATAGTTATACTAGTCTGCACACAAAGATTGAATAGTATTGAGTAGCTACAATGTTTTAATACTCTTACTTGAGTAAGCAAATGGTCATCATAGCATTTTCTGAATTGCATCCTACTCGTTAGCTTCTGTGTCTAAATACCTAATACTCAATAAAAACGCTGAGCATATAATTTTTGTAGACGATTTCTCTCACATTAAGTAAGCAACCAATGAAATGCGTATAAAACTTTTTACGAACACTTCAACATAGTGCATGGGGTGGTTCCGCCAGGGTGAACTACAATAGTAATGACGATATGATCACGAATAAGTCACAAAACAAGGAGGGTAGAGAAAGATAGCTGCTGTGTGTAACTTGCTTAACGTTGATGCCCGTGGCGTCCAGCAGCTTTAAAACATTTATTATTTTTTTAAAAGCTTTTATTATACTTGCAATATATCAAAGAAAGTATGTATGTAAGTTATACCTATGTATGTAGTATGTTTGTTCGGGTGGATTCGAGCAAGCTTATTTTTTGCCAAATAATCTTATTTGTTAATTATAATTAGCTTTGTATAATCTGGTTCAATCTATTGCTAATAAAAACATTCGCATCTCGCATAACGTGCAATTTCCGTACACTTTCTAATTTGTGAGCTCGTGAAGACGACCCCCGGGCCTTGCTATCAAACGCAGGCTAATATAGCGTATAAAATGACGCTTTCACAATATTTTGCAAACAAAGTGGAACCCTCTCTGCGGCTGCATTGTGCATGTCTGGTGCAGTGCGTTCAACAAGCGATGCACATGAACATTCAATACCAATATATTTATATCGAAGGAATATGTCCATTAATTTTATAGTAAATAATAGATTTTTTTCTGGCCAGTGTGTTATCAATAAAATATTCGAACATTCGTACTCTACTTAATAATTTTGTTTTACAGAATAGCTATATTAGTTTGTTGATGTCATAAATTGTTTGTCTTTTCTTTTTTTTTTACTTAGTAACCCCCTTATTCATAAAAATAAACAAACGTTTGTTAAGCCCATTTTAACTAAAATATGTTTTGGCCCTTTCTCTCTTAGCGAAATTTACCGTAAAAGAAAGAACCAAACACATTTTAGTTAAAATGGGCTTAACAGACGTTTGTTATTTTGTATGAATAAGGGGGTAAGTAGTTAGTAAATCTTAGAAGTTTTACTTTTTAGTTTTACTTTTTAGTTTTTTAGGAATTTCTTCAGTATGAGGACAACACAACATCATACAAATAAGTAAACCAGTTTTTTTTTTAATTTAGTACTTTCGCTATTTAATATTCAGACCATAGTAAAAATGTATTGTGCGTTCGGCCATTTTATTCCTATATGATAATGTTGTAACCCTATAATAGCTGGGTGCATTTTAAAAGGTGTTTATGTGAGCCAGCCATCTGCCCGGATTGATAAATTGTATAAAAAATGTTATCTACAATACAAAGCCGTATTTGTGTGCGTAAGAGGGGGATTCAATTCAGGAGAACTTTTATAGTCTCTGTTGTAGTTGTCATCACTACTTCTTACATTTTTGTAATAACAAGTATTTGTTGTAGGTACGATGAGCATTCGGATCTTGGACAGATACCTATATTATGACTTTTTCCCCAAAAAACAAAAACCGACTTCCATTTGTTTACTGAGGCAAGGTTGATCTTTGACCGATGAGAAAACCTCAAACACCTAGGTGTGCAGGGTCAATTGACATAGTACTCACACACTACAAATAAACGATAACGGCGGCAGTGCCTTATTTTTTAAAACAATGATACCAAGGCAGACAAGCTCGATTGACCACTTTAACGCAACTGAGCTTGTTACAAACTGTGTAACAAACATTTAAAAAATTTGCCGAATTGAGAACAATCTTCTTTTTTGGAAGTCGGTTTAAAATATCCTGCGTCTGCATCATTTTATCCGTATACAATGAAAAATTCCTACCTACTCAAATAACCTTAAAAATTCCATATATCTCACAGCATTAAACCTGTCCGCCTACGTTCATTAATTGACAGATATTCCACGGAAAACATCCGTGTAAAAACAAACGATAATTTGAAGGGCGTGGCCGACCCATCACCCGTCGGTAGCAACATTACAAACCTCGACACACATCGTATACGTATATCCTAACGCACCCGTACAAGCACCCATACAGTTTTCTATCACTTGCTACCCCAAACAAACACACACACAACAACTGAACAATATTCCGAGACAAAAGCGCTAAGCGGTTTATTTTTTCTCTTCTTTGTCACTAGCCCTCTGATGCAGCATTGACAATACGTCATGGAGGTGACGATGGCCGAACACATATGTCGCATATACTTACTGTATTTTGTTGTACTGAATTTAAATACCAAAGTTAGCGCTTCTCGAATAAATTACCACCACCGACGTTACCGCTCCTAGAAAAAAATATGCTCCAAGGAGGCGAATGCCTCGCTCGGCAAACGGAACATTCTTTTGCCGGCAAACGTGACAATTGTTTTTATCTTGTCGGGAATTCACTAAATGTCAGGGAGATGGTGCGAACAGGGTTCAAGAGTGCGGGCAAAAACTGTCCGCCATGATACCGGACTCCACACGCGTCGGCAGCCGAGCATCGATCCCTTGTCTTCCACTCGATACATCGGATTCCATTGCGCAGATACATATCTCGCATTGCTAATTTGATCTTAGCAATTAGTTAATTACAAAGTCGTATCGATAAAAACAAGAATAATGTATATATCTTCTTACATAGCACTCAGAGTTCGATCTTAGCGTTGCTAATTTGACGGCACTCACGACAGCATTCGTGAACCAGTTCTGCCATCTTTTGAAATTACGTCATTGAATAATCTTCATTTAACAGAATTGAGAACCTCCTCCTTTTTTGGAAGTCGGTTGAAAATCCATGTCAAAGATATTTAAAAAGCTCAGTTCAAATAAGAAATAATACAAAAAGATATATATTTAAATATATAATATATATTTAACAGATAGATATTTACAAAGAAAGGAAATCTACTTTGCATTAGAATAAGTTCATATCTTAATAATAGTCCAGTTCGCATTATTATTTTTATTTGTAGAGATAATATATTAGAAGAATTATTAATCAAAATCTAAAATCGTTTCATACGAGATAAGCATCGTACAATCAATCAATCGTTTCTCGTACAGTTTAATCGAGCAAGTAATCGGGAATCCATCCGAGGTATTACCAATATCCGCCCGCCACGCCCAGCTGATCGTTTAGTAGAACCTCATCATTGAGCCTTGCTCTGATGTTATAATTAATTCAATGTGTATTCAATTAAGTACATCGCTCGCTTATTTCTTAACCAGAAATGTTTTCTAAGCAGTTTTCTGTAAGTAACAATTTGCACGCCTTCAACTTTTAATGACACAGGATTTCTGATATATAGCCCAACCGCTATTTATTTTTATTTTTCTCCTATTCATACAGGTCCGGGATATTTAAATAGGGTAACAAAGATCTAAATTTATATCATCCGTGAGATGTACCGCGTTTCAGATTAAATTGTTAGGGTGGCTTTCTAATGACCGCCAAACTCTTCCCCGTCACTATTGTCATCTATTCAATTCAGTATGGTATTAGACACAGTGAGAAACTGGGCATCCCTAACCAGTATGCAAAGGCGAAAGCAAATTTAGACGAGCGTACTGTTGTCAGTACGTTCAAATAATTGGGATCTGTACTTTACGCATCCGGGGATATCCACTACGTCATCGTTCAAACACGTATTACAGTCATGCAGCATGATCAAAGTGGCGTGAGGTGACTGATGTCACTTGTGACGCCAGAATGATGGGACTACTGAGAATAAATAGTATCAGTAGTTCCATGGGACAAATATCTAATGGAACAAGTGAAAAATGAGGTGAGTGGCCCATGCCTAATCGAAACTCTATAGTTTCGATTGAGCTGCAAGACACAGAAGTGAAGATGCATTAATCTGGAGTGTCGCGTTAAAATCGCGCAGAAATCAAGAGGAAAAGAGGGAGTGGTCTCTTCTTAGGTCGGAGTAGGCAAATCCTACATTTTATTATAATTACAGTACCTATTATAAATAAATTTCATATAACTAACTACTTGTAAAAAGTAAACTTAAAATAACTTACTACTAAAAATTAATGCCAACAATAGTCTTAAAGATAAAACAATAAAACTTAACTACTGAGTTCGCCTATTTATAAAAGTAAAGATACCAATTAAGAAGAAACAATCAAAGTTTCTCTTTCGAATATAGATAATCTAAGAGATCAACCCACAAGTCATGTGGTAAGCCATACAAGTCGGGGCAGCATAACGCCACATAAATTGAGCCCGGTTGCAATGTAACAATAGTTCGGGAACCGCGGGAAGGCTTCAGCCAGACCAGCCTACGCCCAGCCTTCCCTATCTTATTACCATCATTTCTTTTGACACTTTACTATCTGTGCTTGTATTTTACAACGACATTGTAGTTTTGTTTTGTTTGCTGCAATGTGTGTAACAAATGGGATGTGATGATTACATTTAGATTTTTAAAATTTATATCTATGTTTTTAACACTGACTAGATATTCACGAACTCTACATTACAAAAGCAAGTTATTTTATGTTGATTTTACTTCATATTTATATTTAAATTAATTGTAGGTATTAATTTACACTACATAAAAACAATGAAATATGTATCGAGAATAAATTATCATGTATTATTATTATAATTTTTTTTCATGGTGTGGACAAACCAAAAATATACATAACAATTCGAAAATTGACTTAACATACTGAAAACTGGTCTATACAAGCTCAACGACTCTGGTGTTAAATCAATTTGAAGGGGTGATTCATACAAAATAAATTATACAAATACAAAAAACAAAATAATCATCAATATGATATTTTTTTCTTATATTTTGGGTTTTTGACACGTAGGTAGTTCAATTCACATATATACTAAGAGTAATATTATTGCAACAAACACTTGCTAACCTTAAAAGCTGTGTGAGAAACTTCGAATAATATTATGGACATGCACGCACATACTTACACATCAAACTAAAGACTAATAGGCGTAGGTGGCTAACATAGCACTTTTTTCTGACACGATTAGATTTCTCATTAAATTAAATGAGCCATTTTCAAACAGCCAGTAAAAAATATAGCTCTTTGAGGTGCGAATTCCTTCGTCCTGTAGGGCGGCATCACTGCATGTTTCATGAGTTTTTTCGCCGACACCTTGCCTCTATCAATATGTATGGCGGTATGTGTGATATAGCCGACAATGATACCAAGGCTTGGTCGCCAAGCTACATTCATTATAAGCCTTAACACTGCTAATGGAGGAAAAGCTGTAGCTGTTAACTGTGACAATTAGTAACGCTCTATTCTGATCTCTAAAGACGTACTACATAGAACTGTAAATATAATTCTCTGTTTTGTAACGTACTACATACGTACCTAGTAATAGAATAAACACAGTTCTTGACTCGGTAATAAGTAATTACTTATTTCATAGAGAGATCATTTCTGCTATATACTCGTATGTCATTATTATTAATTAATATCAATCTAAATTAAAACAAAATTCAATGAAAATGAAAATTCGACATCTATATAAAACCGAAATTAAAAAAATACGGAAAAGTTTAAAATTAATTTATTTGTATACAAGATAGGGCAAGATTTATTTGAATTTTAGTTTTTTTTTCTGTTAGTTTTTGTATTTTTTTCTTTGTATTTATTATTGTAAGTATGTTGAATTCTTATAAATTTGTGTACTATATATCATATTATTACACTACAAAAAAAAAACGAGATCCCTGGTAGAGTCCAGTCTCTATCTCAACTGATTTGTACTGCACTTTTTTAAGTTGTTTGTTTTTCATATGCATCGAAAATAAAAATTCTAAAATACCTAACTTTTACAAATTTTCAGTTTGAACAATACAAAGACATTTTATATCATCATAGTGTCCTAAACAACACGTTTTAAGGGGAAATTATTTAAGTTAGAAAGAGTACTATTTTGTCAAAAATATGAAAATATACTCATATACTACAGTAAGTACTTTCTGACAGCAAACTTGCATATAAATTTACATTTCTTTGTTTAAGTGAGGTGAGGCATTGTATCAAAATTCAGTGTTAAAGTTTTTGAAAAACAGTCGGATTCGCGATCGTCCTCGGGATAACAATCGAATGTTTACATGACAATAAGAGAAAGAGTTCCCTGACCCACAGACACGTTTTATTAAATTTAACCTTTAGGCTGTTTTTCGCTGTGGGTTTATTTTAAGATCTTGAGTTGGTTTTTGCACGTGAATTTTTTCCACAAATACTGTTTGTTTTAGTTAAAATCGAAGTGCTAAAGAAAGCTGAAAATTCAAAAAGTTGGTTTCAGGTACTACATCTAATTTATATGTCTGTACGAGTATCAAACTGTCTGAGCTGAATAGTTTAGTAAATTAAGATTACGGCACACAGGGATATCACAATCATAATAGCTTGCAGCATGATAGAGAGCGACAAGACGTACTGCGGTGTATTTAGTCAAGACATATTATATTAGAAATTGAGTCTCATCTACAGTTTTAATAAATTAAATCTATTCGTTCTTTCATTCTGTTGAATTCATTTCCACAAAGCAACGATTAAACATAATTTGAAATCGACATATTTAAACTAAGGAGTGGGCTTTCTCTCTCTCTCACTCATCTTACTCGAGAGTCCACTAGTGGATATTTTAGGGATATAACAATAATCTCTACCTAGAAATTTCCTATAAAAGAATTACAATCCAACATACTCCAAAGACAAAATTCTTAAACGACAAACTCGTGCCGGATAAAGTATTCTTGGCACTTGGGGAATGTGGGCGCATCGCTGAGGGAACAACAAAAATTAAACACATCAAATAAAAACAAAAACAGCTATTAATATTCGTTAGATATATTGGTTTGTCCCAAAAATGTGCCCGGGGGCTGAAACACGATCCTGCGTAGGAGTTGAGTGGACGCGCCCATGTCACTTCTAAATACATTATCTCGACGATTTATTTTCAAATATACATAAATTTTGTAATTTTTGATTTATACAAGTACATTTTTGTATAATGTTTTCCTTGCAAAAAAATATATTATTAACTTGTAACATTCTTCAACACAGTTTGATTGGTTAGTAAAAATTAGACTTTGTAGAATAAAAGTCTCTCCCTTTTGCTAGCATATGGCATAATTAAAAGGAATTTGGCCCTCATTATTTTTAACACATCTTATTACGAAAATAGTAACAATATTTGATATAATTATGCCAAGATTATTTTAAAATAATTTTTGTTTTATATTTGTTTTTTTTTTTCGGTGGTATATGGCAAAATATATATAGTACCTATACCATAAACACAGAGCGGATTCTGAAGTCCAAGCAACAAGCGATGGCAATAGAAACCACTAAGATGAGACAGAACGTATCCATACATTGCTTGTCGGAAATTCCTATATATCTCGGTGTCCCTGAGCTGGAGCCCCAATACTCAGAACAGAGATGCCAGCACGGACAATTAATAAAACGATTCCCTTACAATACTGTTTGGGTGCATTTGCGTATCTTTATATTATAAATATCGCTTGCAATAATTTAGTGCTTTTAGCCTTTATTTTAAACTAGCTGTTAGCCGCGATTTAGCTTGCCCACTTTATATATATATTATGTATTACTCGGAACTATCTTCCAAAGAAACGAAAGGAGAGATCACTTTAACAAAAATTACTTAGCTCTTTACTGATGCTTAGACCAAAAAATGATGTTCATAGAGCCACGATATTTTCGAATGATTTATTCAAGACTCCAATTACGTCAAAGACGAGCAATATATTATCCCCACTTCTACTTATTAGCTATCCGACCGAATTACCCATTCGTGTCTAAGCTTTGGCACTAATCACGGTAAAGGTAGGAGCACCAACCCCGCTCCTATCACTGGGATCCAGCCTGAAGCGTACCAATCCCTCGTCCGTGCCTACCTATGTTAATCTACAGTTACATTTGAACACATATTAAAATTATCAACAGCAATACCATATCAATATCAAATACTAATAAAGGCCATGTTAAATCACTAGAGCACAATACACGTCTGCACCGCTCGGCGAACCCAAGGAGAAGAGAGCGTTACACTCATACTCACCCCGACACTACTACTGCCAAGAGAGGTTTACCTGTAGTGGGGAGATATCTGTCACGTGATGTTACCGGGCGCTAACATACTTATATGTACTTTTATTTCAAAGTTTCTTATACTTAATATCATCTTACAAAGAGCGGACTTTTCTAGTAATCTCTGTTAGTCCACTTCAGTAAAACCAGAAATCATCAGTTGCAATAGACGTTGAAATAATAAAATACATTCATGGTAGCCTAAAAATTTCTTCTAAATAGATTTGTTTGAACACTTTGCTGGCTCACACCTGTATATATTCACATACACCCATGCCAACAACATTCTAGTACTAATAGTCTCAAACCAAAACGCAGACTTGCTCGATATTCTAAAATTTGTTCCCATAATGTTTTGTAGATAAACAATAAGATTGAGGCACCTGTCGGACAAGAATAAGTAGAAAACGACTCGAAACGTGCCACGCTCGTCAATCCTTACGTCAAGCGTTTTGACAGCCCTAACCGGCATCATCGCCCATGCCGAAAAAATAACCAAAAATACGAGTTTGAATTCTGAAAAATATTATAAAGAACTTCTTAAAACCAGGTATCCATTCAACTGTCTGCTCTAAAAATTATAAACATAAAAAAATATAAAGGAAGACGACATTGGTTCCTATTTATTCATACATAAATAATTTTTTTATATAAAGTAAAGATATATCTAAGATCAAAATTTGTATTTTAAATTCAGTCGATATAAGTATGCTCGAATCTACTTAGTTTCATGGAAAAAAATGCCATTTCTATTTATCTAGTCCAAGGGCGACGAGTGAATTAATACTCTATCAATATACCTAGATAGATTTAGTATTAAAAATCCACTGTTGGACACGGGTCTCCCACAGATACTTATGGGAGAAGCCCTAGTTCGCTAATGGACTTTTTGTGACCATATGATGATGATATAAAAGTATTTATTATTATTTATGTAATTTTTGGCATTTCCTAATTAATTCGTAGTCAATTGAGTTCCAAATCTTTGGCAACGGTTATCTTCCACGTTGCAGGTGGTTTTCCTCTGACCATCTTCAATCATATTAAATTCGTACTTACTTATTAGTGTTCGGTATAATATAATGGCCAATCTTGTATTTTACATTGCAAATCTAAGCTATTATTAAACTGTAGCACAATTGTCTGTAGTTTTTTTCTAAAGAATAAAACGTCAATAATACAACCAATCAGTAATCCGTGACATTCCTGAAGTCCAAAAGGTCCTACAGGCGCCGTCGAGGTGCTGCTTCGTGTGGAGAGATGTATGATAGCTTATCTCCCCTTTACATCTATACTTGCCAGTACTTTCCGTCTTGTCTTTACGTCTCACAGTTTATAAGTGTACTTGTTGGAGACCTAAAGCTTCATCTTAACAAAAATATGACTACAATTGGTTACAATTAATCGTTAAGAGAAAACATATAGATAAACAATATTTTTACAACCAGCGATACTTTTTGTAATTCACGACTAACTACATCAAGAGGTTGAATGCTCCTTGACCGAGAATGTCTATTCTTAATCAGAACCACACGGCAAACTTTTTGGTTTCTTACAACTTTTCTTAGCTTACTTTAATAATGCTCCAGACAGAAAAATGCGCTAGTATATAAGGAATAAATAATGATTTCGCCCGGTCTTGACATTCTGCGATTAATATTTACTTTAATAAAGAACATTCTCACACAAAGATATTTGTTAGTAAGTAGTAGGTAGAGTAGATAGCAAACCGGTGGTATTAGAATGAGCGTACAAATGAGGCTTTAATATTTTACGACCGTCATAATTCATTCATGAAATAATTATTCCGTCTTTTTACTGCAATAAAATGCCAAATAAAACATGGCAATGGATGAGTGAATTATAGTAATATGTAATGCAATGAAGGCGACCGGTCCCACGCACAAATCGTCTGGGTTAGACCGGCCGGCTGTGAATCAGACGGAGTCGCGACCCGGCCACGCAGCGCGACCAAAAAGACTCCGTGGTCGCGGCCCTCGTAACATGTTCGATTTTCCACTAGCCAACGGCCAACATGCGCGTGCGCATTTGAATGTTATATCAGTTTAATTTGTTTTCGCCCCGCTCACCCGTCCTTCCTCTCACGCTCCAAGTTTTCATTTAATTTATATTTATCAGCGAGATATGACTGTGCAGTTTGTGGCCTGTGTTGTTGCTACATTTACTATTATATTTTTATTGGGATGCTTTTGTATGAGTTGGCAGATATTTATCGGGTATCGGAACATTATTCGGTCTCCTCATAATCGTCCGCATAAAGCACCTTGTCACACGGTCGTTGGGCGCCGAATGCGCTGCCCGACCCCGCATATTCTTTTTGTGCTCCACGGACAAGGGCCGTATTCTCTGAGAAGTGGAAAAAATGAAGATATTAATATATCTTTCTAATTCGGAATACGTTTCGGATAAAGGGGCATCATAAATCATTAAACACGCCGTACGAAATTCCTTTTAAATGCGCGAGAGAAAATCGGTATTCAAGGAAGTGTCGTCAATCAACCGTTATTGTGACATTTCTGAAGAGGTTTTGGGATGTGTGGAGTTCTAGTTTGCGAAATATTGCATGGATTTCAAATTTACTTCGAGCATATTATATAATTTATATAACTTTGTAGCCTGCTTGATACGAAAATAAGGTATATAATTTGTTATAACTCGGAAGAGGTCACCTTGTCCTATCACCACTACGCGTAGAACAAATCAAATCTTCTGCGAAATCGTTCTGAACCTAATGGATGTGGTTTTGAGTTAATTCATCGAGTGTGGTCGTAAATTTAGTTGGTCAACGTTGAGCCCGGCTAGGCCCGGCTCTTCTCTGATAGAGCTTAAATCGACCAGTCATCGACCGCTCATTAGCCGCCTGTCCATTGAAGATTGAATTAACTCAGATATACACTATTCTGTATCATTTAATAATCGATTAGAATAATAATAACAACAACTGGGTATGATTTATTGGTACATTACTATCTAATAAGTTAATAATAGAGAAAGCATTAGCAGAATGGCTATTTAGGATTCATAGTAAATCACCACTTGCTTTATACTAATTCTTTCTGCATTGAATAAATATCTGATCATTTAATGGCATATTTAAACGCTTTTTATAGGCAAAAGGCTAATTGATAACTGAGAAATTTCATAAAATTCGATGCCTCAGCAAGCATTCATCATGCGCTCATTTGAACCATAGTGCAACAATTTCGAACATCATGTAAAATGCAAATACATATTTATTATTTGTATTATTTATTTGTACTAGCTTAATTGGATCGTGGCATAGCTTTATCATGTATATAATGTCAACTAATGCAGCTTTACATTAATAGGAAATAATAAGAAACAACATTTTCAATGGCAAATCGAAAATATTTTGGAAGGTTACAATTAGAACAGGTTAGCGTATAATTAAAAACAGGTGTGCTGATATTGAATATCACACATTAAAATTCAGTGTTGATACGGAAATAGGTGCGTCTAACACCCACTCTGTAATCCAAAAAGAGATGTTTCTGAATGAATGTTTATAAAACCGCAATAAATAGCAATTTGGGTGGCTCGCTGGCAACTCGATCCCCGGTAAGCCGCTGTTCGTTTTTTCTATAAACTAACCTAAAGCCATTTACCACAATTTGGGAGCAAAGGCCGAAATGTTTCGTGTTTCGTGCTATTTCTAAAAAGCTTGTTTTCTCAGCGGAGCGCACTTAAGTAGCGTTTTGTAATCCAATATCGCGCGTAATTCTGGCCAGGCGATGTGCCAACTGTCTTCTCGTTTGCTATCTACTTTCCTACTGCCCGATATAATTGATATACCTACCTTACCTTCATGTAATATGACATGTAGTATAAAGTTGGTGCTATATGATAGAATTATTTCAATAATTAGCCTAAATTATATTATTAATTTCATATCTGACCTATTTCGGAGGAATCGGTGCATTATTGCAGTGGTGATTTTTTTTATTTCATAAAATTGTCATTAAAAAAGGTAACAAGGCAGGTTTATTTAACCGATCCAAAGGCTTCTCGCATCACCTCATCTCTTAATCAAACAAAGATCAAGTATCAAATGTCAAGATGTTTTCCTCATGTAGCGAATAATAATGTTTTGTTTTTCATCGATTAAAAAAGGTGTCTCCTGTGGGTGATACTGATACAGGCGTTTAAGATAAGATCTGATCCAGGCTGCCACGCACGCCGGCTTTTACAACAGAAGTAGCGCAAGATGACCCTCGACGTCAAAATCACTTGACGTGAAAAACGCTTTGAAATAATGAATTATTAGTTAAAAAATATCTTAATATGTCTCGAATTCTGTGAATTATATTCTTAAGGTTCTGTAATTAAATCTACTTTTGCACTGTTCACATTGAACAAATACAGGCGTATTAGATTAGTAAATAATATCTTTAGGTATATTAATTTTATCATAATTCCTTGCAAAACCTTCTGTGAACATAGATTCTAAGAAGACAAAATATAAGACCCTTTTCATCTGTACTTTATTTATTCACATTGCCCGCACGCATGCCATTCCTGGTTATCTTGATGTTTTTATTCAACCACACCAAAACCACAAAAAAATAGTTAGAAACATTTAAATGTAATACATTATTTCAATCACACGAGAACATAGTTTTCTAAATTTTGATCACTAACTCAAGTTTTATGAGTTTAGTATTTTAAATGCAATTACTATATTGGTTCAATCTTCCATTGCATGTCATCCAAGATAATGTTAAGACTACCGAGTCTTAGGAATACTACTTACCACACTTCTAAATCTTTAAAAAGGATTTACTTAAAGACATTATACACTTCCTTTTAGGCTGCTGTATAAAAGATGCTTGATTTGATCGTGTTAGTTCTGTATCTTGCTCGTTTGTCAACAATCTGATTCGTCGTGTGATCCATCACAACACAACACATTCTAATACGAGTAGTGGGACCTTTTTTGTGATATCGCCGGTGATGAGGCGACCGATTACTAATTAGACGGGCGACACATGTTTACGACTCTTTTATCTTGTATTTAGTTCATTATGGTTAAGATTCAAGACTTTTTTATCGTTTTATTATGAGGGAGTTCGGAATAAGCCGCGGTTTCTCTTATTTTACACAAAAATGGAGCAAAAAAAATGTCTGTAGTAAGCCGTGTGATAATATAATGCGCAAATATTTGGCATAGAGGTGAAGAATGGAAAAAAGGAAGTATCATTGAGAATAAGCTGACGAATGTCGATCATTGAGTACACAAAAATTGCGGTAAGGGTACGCCTAAAAAGCCCTATTATTGCCGCGTTAACAGACACTTGAGATTAGCATCTGTGCGTCCTCGACGGTCTTCAAGTTTCAAACACAATGCCCAGGATTACAACCGAAGAGGTTTATTTGTAAACACGACAAAGAAATAGTATTGTACGCGGTCACACTAGCCATGCCTGCCTACTTGTAATGTATTTTATTGAATGTTATTCTCATCTCATACGATTCGGTGAACTCGAGAAGAATTTATCAATACGTGGCCGCGAAAGCTGTCGAAATTACAACAAAAAAAATATAGAATGGCAAAAAATTGGGACAAAATATAAAAGCATGAATAATAATTTATAAATACATCATTTTGATATTTCAACCTTTATTTTGATTTGGTATCTAAATCGACTTAACCTATGTTACCTATGAAGTAGGTATCTATATGCTGAACTAAAGATTATATCAGACTAACTGAGGATATATTGAACGTTATCAAGTACATACAGAAGGTATTTTTAAGATTGGAAGCAAAACCTATTTACCTAACGGACGGGGTTCTTCCCTATGAACTAGAATCTTGAAATTTAATCATAAGCAATGTCATACACACTATTACACACATACCTTTTAATAAGACAAAATCTAAAATTTGTATTTATTGTTATATTTCTTTCAATTATATAGAAGAAAATAGCATTCAAAAACTAAATCTTAAAACAATCTGGTACTTTTAAACCTTTTAGTATTGTGTGATAGTACGGAACTCTTAGTGTGCGAATCCAACTAACACTTTATCCAGTGTTTTTCAATTCGTGTCTTACTTGAAGACTATCTGATAATGATTTCATTACCCGATATACAGGAGCGAAACGAATCGAATTACAAAGAATTTTTGACCACAAATGTAGGAAAAATTATCACATTTAAATTTAACTTAAGCCCCTATTATTAAAGTTGAGTTCACCTTGTTACTCAAACAAAGCGAAAAGAAAGAGAGTATAGAAGGAACACTGTACTAGTATAGTAAAGTGTTCCTTCTATACTCTCTTTCTGAATAGTTATTTTTATGATAAGGTTGAATAAATATAAGTACTTATTTAAAGAAATACAAACAATATTGACCTCTATGTTACAGTAATAAATACTAAATTGCAATTTAAAGAAACACATCGAAAGTCGCTAAAAGAAAAATAAAATAAAGAACTTAATAAAATTATGCATTTCATGTGAACATAATAATGTTTTTTTTTTTTTTTTGGATACTTAGGTATGTAGTGACTGAAATTTATCAAACTTTTAAATCTAATTTGCGATTTATGGCTATTCTGTATATTCTATTATTTCTTGTCTTTTGATGAGCTTGTTTAGAAAGCACTTTATACTCGTTAGAGAATGTTTCAATTCTGTACTCTCTTTATATTGAGACCAAGGTTTTGTTACGGCAATGTGACAAAGTCGTCTTATAAATATGATTTATGCCCGTGTTAAGTATCCCGCGCAATTGTTGTGAATATTTATTTGTGCTCGTAAACTATGAACAACGAGCAAATCTGGTTATTTATGGCGTGATTGGACATTTGCGTACATACAGTTCAAATCGTTTTATTTTTTGGCCAGAGAAAGAATATTATCGTAAATACCTACTCAATAAATACATAACCTCACTTGAGGATTAGTTCTCAGGGTCTAGGTTTGCATAGGGATTGGCTTTATTTTATTTATTAAGAAAGTTTTCAATAGTTAGTAAAGTTAAACACGTATTTTTGGAATAGTACAATATAATAAAATAACAGGACAAAATCAAACAATAATAAAATAGTTACTAATGGGTAATATTAAATTACAAATACAAGTATAAACTCTATTCCAAAAATAATGGTGTAGGTATACACATACATTTTTGTATGTCTATTTATGTTTTCTAAGCTTTACTTATTTTCTTTCCCAGGTGAAAAGCCGTTCAAATGTGAGTACGCGGGTTGTGACCGGCGATTCGCCAACTCATCGGACCGGAAGAAGCACTCCCACGTCCACACGTCTGACAAGCCTTACAACTGCCGCGTGCACGGCTGCGACAAGTCTTACACGCACCCGTCTTCTCTTCGGAAACACATGAAGGTGCATGGCGCTGCGGGAGATGCGTCACCGAGGTACGACAGCGACGGCGACGACTCCTCGTCGGCAGGCAGCGTGAGCGTCACGACCGGCGCTGCCAGCCCTGCAGCACCCCTCCCACCTCCCCCCGCACAAGCTCCACCACAACATCTACATCACCATCCAACGATAACAGATAAATTAGAAAGCCTCAACGAAAAATACCTCAATCCTCATGACCAAAAACCTTATGAACGACCCCCGGCTGCGCCGCCCCATCACAATCAACCGCACATAACAAACATTGGAGGAAACGGTGTGATGGACAATAAAATTGGTTTCGGTGGTCACTGGACGCAGTTCCAGCAGCCGGCGCCGGCGATGCCGCACGGCGTGCCGGACTGGTGGTGCCCCACTCAGGAGACGTATCACCATCATCACTTGATGCACCACTCAGGCGCGGCCGCAGCATATTGACCTCACCGCGCTTAGGGAACTCTTCATTCGACGATTAGAACACACGGGTAACGACAAAATAATTTGATATTTTTAGGCAAGCCTTATGTTCAACTAGGTAAACAATAATATTTAAAACAAGAGCGTGGAATGAAAAGTTCACTAAAGCGCATCAATTGCTTAGTGCTTTTAAGAGTGCATTACGCTTAATAAATCTTAAATATATCTATATTCTGACCACAATCCTTTAATGTTATTAACAGCCGTCCGAGATAAATCATTATATCCAGACATTATTAGATAAGTATATTGAAATTCACAATAGTTTGGAAATATAGTTGCCAAGGAAAGACAATTGGTTTACAAACAATGTTACCGATGGATCATTTTACAGCATGGTGTATTTTACTGAAGAAGACGAAGTATTTTAATACCAAACAAAGTGGACACACAGAATTTCGGATCATTGTCTGTCATTTGATTTTTTTGTGTTCCTATGACGGACAATTCCTTGGTGACATTATGCAGTGTGGTTTTTTGTCAACTGCATTGTTTACAATGATAAATTGCTTGTTTTTGTGCTTTTTTGACATGTAAACAGTTACATTATTGTATTCCCAGATTTTTAATTGAATATTCTTTCTTTGTATCAAGTATTTACAATACTTGCATTTAGTTTGTATTTGTAAACGTATTATCCCATGGAGCGCACCGATTCAAAAAGTGCCAATTAAAATCGCGCCTAAAGCATTAGACGAAGCGCACCTTGCATTATTTTACAAGCGCCTTTAGTAGAATAATCAAATTATATTTCCACAAATCGCTCCATAAGCTATGACCTATTGTTTGTTTTTGTTTTAATTAATTTAGTACAATAAAATTATAAAATATATCAATAAATAAACAACCAAATTAACGTTTATTCATGGCCTTTTTACTAATAATTTAACAAGAACAAATTTATAACATGTATACAAACAAAAAAAATATGAAATCATTTTTCTAACAAACAATGCTTTGATCTGATCCTCAGTGATATTATATATTTATTTTGGAATTAATACTGTAGTTTATAAAACAACTGTTCAAATCAATCGGTTCAGAGGAAGTATCGATAGTAATTAATATTATTTCAAACAAAAAAATGGCCAGCGCTAGAATAGCTTTAGGTGTGATTCGACTAATATAAATCTTTATATGCAAATTTAATAAAGCTAAAGATTTGTTTGTTTGTTTGAACGCTTATAATTTTAGACCTACTGGTTGGATTTGAAAAAATTCATTCTGCATATGATATCTTGATTCTTGTGGGAAGTTATTTAGATAAATAGTATATAACCACTGCGAATAAAACCGCGGGGAACAGCTTGTTATTTAAATCGGCTCTTTTCTAATAGGTGCGCTCCAGCGCTCCATACCCTACAACGATGGTAAGTACTCTGTTAATTTTAAAAACGTTTACTTTCAACAGGTCATTAGTGCCGGTTACATTGTCGTCTATGTTATAGTCAATAACCAACAAGCCTTGTATTTTGCATATAAAATTCTAATTATCAGCATGGCCAAAGCACCGAAGTCTTATAAACGTACGATTTATAGGTTGTAAAAAACGTGTAAAGTAACCTTAAGATAGCTTCATGTATAAATAGGTTAAATAAATAAAACGCCCAGTGATAATAGGAATAAGGGATTGATTTTTATTGTATAAAAAATGGTGTATTTGCTATTTAACTGTGCTACCTATCTATCTTGAAACGTGTATTTATAAAAATGCTACCTTTATGTATGTATGTTTATAATAACTATTTTTTCACAAACCGACATTTTACTCGTAGATAGAAAAAATAAAGTAAAAACTATGTCTATACATGAATGACTGAGAGCACGATTATTTAAGTTATTTTAAGAGAACATTGTTGTCTTTTTTACAGCCCTGTAAATAGCAAAGAAATAAATAAAGAAAATATTTGAAACTCTATCTGTGTTTTATCTTAAAAATACTTCACACGGACTTCGGTCCTGCATACGTGGATAACGTAAAATTGTAAAAATTAGAAAAAAATGTAAAATTAATAATTTAAATTACTTAGAATGTATATAAATATTATAAAATTATCAGAATTCGTACAGAATTAATTTATTTACCGAAAAGCTAAACAATAACAAGAATCCGTATCCAAAATGTATCGAACTTAAAGATTGATCGTTCGATACACGGAATCTAAAATGTAAACCAATTCTCGCGATCATTTTGATCGGATTCTGATCAAAAAACCTACTCCGTGACGATACCCACAATAAAACAGCACAATAACAAAACGAGGAACAATCATACTCCAAAGGAGAATTGAATTTATCATTGAGAAGAAACGAGAGGCACCAATGATAAATGATCTTAAAGGCATATGAGGTGGTGTGTGCGAGGGAGACAGAGATCATATTCGATTCGACTTTACTGTCCGCAGGGATGATTTATGGTTTCTCAACAGGGATTGGCCGTTGCAGTACTTAAAAGATTTATAAATCCTTATGGTGCACGCGCGGTAGGAGCGTTTTCTTATTATAAATCTCACTCCTGCGCATGCACTCGCGATTGCCTCTTTAACTGTCCGGTGGAGAAATTAAAAAATATGTTAACATATTGGACGCTGAAGTATGAGTCAGAGCAAGGTAGAACACCGCTAGTAATTGGCTCGCAAGTTAATGTTTCCAAGCACGGGTATAATGGCTGACTGCGCCTTATATTCTCTGCGATTAATATATACGACGGGTTCATAATAAACAGTGTTTTATCTATGTAAAACGATTTATGAAGAGTACTGATGAGATAAAATTATTGCTCATATTAAAAAGTTGGATCAACACTTATAATCCTGACTGTATAGATTATTTTATCGGTGTTTAGGTAACATAGTGCGAATTTGTGAGCACAGAATAGGTATCCAAAGGTAAGAAATATGTAAACTTATGAGCTACGTTTAGGGTTATGTACCTATAGAGGAAAAAAGTAACCCTAGTATAGTAAGTAAAGTTAAAAATAAAACTAAATACTGAGGTATGCGAGGTAGTCAATAGTAAGGCGGTAGAGCATCTAAGCCGACGTCAAAAGATATGACCATGTATGTCGCATTTGCCATACATTCGCATTTAACGTAGTCGCATATCTTATAGTACAAGAACAGGGAAAAATTCGTAAACTGTAAATGAAAAAAATTAATAGAAAATATTTTTATTGTATGGGGCAATCACCTACATATATTTTATAAAGTATTTGTTATTTGCCAAGGAAGTCTTTAGTAATCTTGTCTTAATTATTTTATGTTCTTACCAGAATAAAGCTTCGTACCTACAGCTAAACCAAATGTTATCCAAAATATTAAGGGTTATTCCAGTAATTCGATTGATCTCTACTAAAATAGAGAAATAGTACTACTGATAGTATTTGTAGGTTTTATTACTTTAGGAAAGAAACCACTAAAATGCAACAAAATGTAAAAATTATACAATTTTGAGTAATTTACAACACAAGTACCCAATATAATAATATACAAATGAACCTCATAACACACCATAATAGAATCATCGACTACGATATCATATGAATATTTACGAATCATTTAAATTTATTTCATGAAATATACCTTACATGAATATTGATGAAATCTACATGACGTACAGAGGTATTCTAATAGCAAATTGTTTGAAAGTTACATTTTATTTATTTACAAGCTACTTAGTTAAATAATAGATATAAAAAGGTGTAGAGAAGACAGTGCCATTTTTAATTAATACTTATCAAGTTGTCTGGTAATCATGACTTATGTGAACAATGAATAAATTGTTTCAAATATAATGTATTAAAAGAAAGATGAATTTACCATTAACAATTAAATATTAAAATAAAACTAATTAGTTTATCTTGTCAATTAATAAAGTTAACATGTTGTAAATATTATTTGACAACTAAATTGCCAACCGTATACATAGTTACCTTTTGTATGGGCTAGGTACAACAACGGACTCTACTAATTCTAGTGGCATGTAGAAAGTTTTTCAGTCAGCCATATTAACATGATGCGACAGTCAAACTGAGGATACACTATACGTATACACCCATATCATACTTTCAACTTGCATGGTTTTAGAGATGATAGTCACCTGGTGGCCTACTACCATCTCTTAAAACCATGCAAGATCCAGTGAGTAAACGAGACAGCGCAATACATGATGTAAGGGGACATCCCCCTCACTCAATCGTTCTTACATTGTTTAAAGAGATGGTGATAAGCCACCAGGTGTTACTTTGGTATTCTAGTAAGTCCGCACTTCTAAATTCTGTGGTCCGCGCTTTGATATCGATTCGGCTGCGAACGAAATCAATTTTTATTTTTTGGTATATGTACATTTTTTCCCAACTCAGACGTAACTAGACGTAAGTAAGTTTAAACAGTATTTACAACTGATTGGAATGTCGTCTACGCGGCGCCGGGGCGTATAGATCGGGTACCCCTAGCACAGATTATGTAGCCCCTAGCAAGATAAGATCTGCAGTCTGCTCCTGACACCTGGCCCCGCCCACTGCAACCCTCGCTGCACCCATGTCCCCTTTTTGTTTGTACTTACGTGCGCATAAACTTATAAAAAAGACGTACACGTTTTATTATCTGGATTCAATGCGATATACGCATGGTAAAATTTGTTTAGTCTGCGGACTAAGACCTCACCAACAGTGTTTAAATTTAAAACAATTATTTTCACGTGCAGTCACAAGAAGAAGCCCCAAAGTAAGTTCGAAACTATGTTTTTTTCATTTAAAATAAGTTTAGTTAATTTTACTATCATGATTCTCTACTACCACCCCCTACTTTGAGGAGCTCTATATTCCAGCAGGGCGTGCATGTGCGATAAGCGACGGCGAGTGAGCCACATAGCTTGGATTGGTCGTCATTAGTGGTATTTTTATATTGAGCTCCTCTGTGCTTCGGAATGCACGTTAAGCCGTTGGTCCCGGCTGTTATCGCTAGATCGCAATCGCAAGGCTATGTCAGATCTGAAAGAGTTTGCCACTAATACACACGGATCCTATTAGTCTGGTTTGCTGTAACGACAGTCGCTTCATTGTAATAGTAGTATATATTTTTTGTTTGTTACCGTTACATGCTTTATCTACTGAACCAATCTTTTTAAAAAAAGTACTAAGCAGAAAATAGGGTAACTTTTATCCCGGAAAATGTACTTTTCCTGTGGGATTTACGCTAGTGAAGCCACGGGTGAAAGTTAGTCAAATAAAACATAATTCACAGAACTGGGAATATTATCGGAAATATAATCTAATGTAAAGTAGAAGTAGGATATATTGACACAAATTAATCTGATAGCCTTACTGACCTTTAATGAAAATGTAAACGTATTCTACAAATGTGCAAAAAAGAATGCTCAACAAATCGCTATTTTATATTAGTCAAAATAAACAAAATACAATAGAGAGTTATTGTAATGTAGCCAGCGCGGGCGGGCTTTTTTTCAACCCCCATGATGCTGCGCTCGTATGGGCTGAAATCTTTATTTATTAGCCTTAATAATGAAGAGAAGCAAAAAAAAACAATCGGCCGTTCTACTTTAAATTAACTACATAGGAACATTATAGAATGCAATATGCACTTCGAAAATTTTTCATCTATCTTAATTTGCCTATAATACTGTTCACTTGTGAGGATTTTGAGTTCTGTTGGTACTTGGTAATTGCACACTATCGATGACGATATGTCGGTCTGTAACTTTCAAAGAAAGTTAAGGTGTCAATACGCCATATATCCTACTTTTCGGTTTTCAGGTGGTTACAGGAGCACTATATATACCCTATTTATTTATTTTCAAATTCATACACACAGAAAAATATACAAGAGAAAAACATAGAATATAGAACATTAGTACAAGGGTGCTGCTTATTTCTAAAGAATGATTCCAGCAGACCCAAGACAGGAAACGAGAAGAATAGGGTAACAGGCATATACTAGAATAATATGATATAATAATCATACACACATAAGTACATATATATTTACATAACTATATACCTTATAAATACAAATATACTTAGACTAAATATATATTATTATGCTAAAGAAAGATAATAATCCTTTATACGTCGTATTTATCTGTTATCCTTGTAAGAGGATCAAGTTTGGAGGTTCAGTCCCATGGAAATTTTGGAATAAGAACATTTATTTAACGATCGCAAACTTCTTATCCCATGGCTAGCTTTTAAAACCCACTAGTAAACGAGCTTATTGAAAAAATAATAATTGTTAACAAAGACCTAATTTAAATAAGCTCCTATAAAGATCCTGCAACCAATAGTTTGTATTTTGTTGTAATTTATTTATTTGGAGTAGTCAAATCTTTGTGGTTTATTGAATAACCCAGTTAGGTAACTATATTTTGTAGCAATACTGGATACATTAGAACACAGATGTCAAGTGTTTTATTTAAACAAGTTGTATAGCCAAACTTCTTCCGTTACATGACGTGATAACCACCAAAACACCGCTTTAACATTAACATTAGCATTTTTGTCGCACCTTCCGTGATATGAATTTTGAGTAAGAAGTATTGTACAGACGATAACAAGAACTGACGATAAAAAGGGGGTTTTGGCTTGTCCCTATTTATCGTTATGTCCTGTTTCACTTCACTCAATTGTTAAAAATCATTCAATTGTTTCACTACATTTGACTTATACTTAGGCACGTACAGTTAAACAAAAATAATATGAAAATAGGCCTTTGGTACAAGGTTGAATTTATGGCAATAGTTTAAATAATATATAGACATAATATAATGCATTGCAATAATATATGAGATAAGACATTGCAAAATTATATTCAAATTATTAATATAGGTACGGCGTCGAAAGGGATCCACCCGATAAGAAAAGGATATCGATATGTACATTATGTTCTATGTAAGTAGGTAATAAATATTGTTGACCATATTCAATTACTAAATTCTATTATTTAAACTTCCTCGTGTGCAATGATATTTTGTAAAGGCATTCAACTGCGTCAGAATTTTTTATGGAAACCCTTGGTTACTGTACTACTAGGGACCAGTAGAGCGACTGGTTATTTGACTTAAATAATTACTAAACATTATTATACAACACAATAAGTAGATGTGTTAATGTATGAAATACGTGTATTTCATATATAAGTCCATTCCCGTCATACTCGTAAAAGTAGATAATGCGTTGAGGCAGGCAGGACGCACTTTTTAATTCTATTTATCCCAAAATCTCATATCCACTATTATAGTAATGGAAATAAAAATAAACTTTTTATTATACAGGAACTATTTTTTTAAGAACACCCATTGACAAAATAACGGTACAATACAAACACAAATTAATAAGATGAAATAAGCCAATACTATTAAAGTATATAATATTATTATACTTTTTATTTACATTAAAATTCAAATAAGTTTAATAACGTAACAAAGTTAAAAATGCAAACTTGTAATTTAGGTTCCCCTTTCCCTACATAGAGGATATAATTCACACAAATCTTTATTTCTCTTTGTGTTCATGCGAGGGTGGCGCCCCGTAGCGAGCTGATGATGAGTTAGTGCCTCTCTCCGGATCCGGAAGTCACCCCTCCTCGCGCGTCATCCCGCCTTGCTTCCGATACCAATCGTCGGGCTTAGGAGGGCTTTACTTAACATCACCGCCGTATTTCATAATTTATTGACAATTTCTTTCCTCAGGGCAACAAAGAAAACGTCAGCGAATGATTTGCTGTGGGTTTGAAACATTTATTTACATATTTTAACGCATCTAGCTATTAATAACGTGATGCGGTTTATTAAAATTCGTTTGTTTTTACATTATGGTTCAGGGTAATGATACTACCATCTTGTGTCTAGGAAATACCCATCATGACCACCAGACTATATTGATTAATACTCAATGTTTGTTTTTTTTTCTAAAAGACAGAACATACGCCTGCTGTCAACCCTCTTGGGTGAAAACCGTTACTTCTTTAAAAGAATTTCTTACCAGGAAACTACCTTACCGGACATTTGCTTTGGTAACGTATTGGTTTCTTTGTCGCTTTTTAAGTCATCTGTTAGTGTACCATTCAAAAGTCGAAAACAGCTTTGGATCATGTGGAAACAATGACTTATGACTAAATGAGGAAGGAAGATGCATTCATCTTATTTTTTGTTAAAAATAAAATTTCTCGTAAGTAACTATTCACACTGTAAAAAAACGGTGCTAAAATAGTATTTTTGTTTGGTTTTAGGTTTAGCTTTCAATTTGATAGAATATATGATATATTGATAGATTAAAGAATCAATAATGAAAATAAAAATCTCCGTATGCTAAGTGCATATCGTTATACATAATTTAGCATATTTGAATGCTACAAGATCTAAAATAAAGTTAATAAGTGAGCATATTAATTTCTTATAATTTTTATCAGGTCTAAATTATCAAAATAGCTCATTGAAATAATAAAATCTGTCTCAACCACCCTATTTACACAAAACCCGTCCAGTAACTCGGGCGGAAGACAAACTTCGACCTCCATTAAACAGACTCCAACCACGCACAAAGTTATGATATGACCACAAAATATTGAAAGGACAGAAAAGTATTCTGTATACTTAGACACAGACTCCATGAGGCATTTCTAATCAGATTTTTATTCGGAATTTAGGGAGCTATAGTTTTAAATTATACTAATGGTTTGGTTTTATACTATCTGACTATGCTTACAACAGGTTACCTGTAGGGCTTAATCGTATTTGGCCCAATACGTAAAATGGCAAATTTTTAATTACCTACTTACTTAATAAAAAGTAGTTCATAATTCGTTGTTATAATAAAATACTAATAATAATAAATATATAATTCATAATTTCAACAACATATTTTTGATTATCATTCATATATTGTTGTAAACCTATGTTTGTAAGTAGTAAGAACGCACTTTTTATACTAATAATTTCTACACTCTCCATATTCTATGATACGAAATTATTCTAGTGTTCATAACATAAGTGCATGTCGATGACGAAGTGATGCGACGCGTGCCGGCTTCCGACTAGACAATAACGAGATATTGTCATAAATAACTGAAATAACGCATTATTTGCGTTATAATCATAACGTTGCGGCCACGTGCAGGGCGCGTCTGCCACGTGTCTCGGGTATGCCACGCCACATCTAATTATTTTCAGTTTACCAAGTCAAGTTGCTACTCGATTTAAATGGCATAACGATGGTATGGTTTAAATACGGTAAGTCAAAAACCTGAATCATTTTTAATTTTTAACAAAATGTTTGAAAATTGACGGTATTTTTAAGGTCAGATTTTATTAAAACATGAAATAATTTTACATAGTCAATTGGTAGCAAGTAGATTTTTCAAACATATCCTAGTCTAATAAAACAGAACAATAAAATACCTACCACCAAAAATTTTTTTCATTTCAAATGTTGACAATAAGAAACCATACGACTCGCACTGTCAAAAAGCCAAAGTCCTAACTCTACACGAACTAACTCCGCGTTATGTACCTATATTTTCTTTCCCATTCATCATAAGCTCTGCACCTTCACCCAGAGTATATAATAGTTAACTTAAGCACCTTAGTCAAAATAATGTGGCCTGGTCATTTCACTACTTTGATAGAAAAAATAATAGTCACTGTTTTTTAAGTGTTTTTTATATGAATTCTTACGGACTCAGAATTTTCACATTACTTTTTTGTTATATAATAGTAAACGGCCAAGCAAGATAGGTGGCATTTTTTTTGTTTATACGATTAGACTGTAAGATGTCATTATCCCATAAAAAAATTATGATAGTCGGTCACAACAAACTTACATTAACTTATATACCTACGTTGAAAATTTATAAAAACCTCAGTAAGATTAGGAACAAATAGGCATAGAAAACACCCATGTGGTTTTAATCTTCATTTACCTTACCTACATCTAGTCATTGAGACGGGGTTTACTTGTAATTAAGACACTTCTAATGAGCCCTAACATGTTAAACCTATTGTTGCGAGGAATTCAGTATCGTTGCTGTTTTAGAAATACCACTAAAATACTTAGTACCAAATTTCATATTAAACGGATACGTGAAAGTTTGTGAAATCCTGTAGTAGAAATAAGCTTAAGCTGATTATCTTCAAACGGCTAAACAGATATTTCTCCATAAATTGAACCATTATCAACTGTCACATTTTAAACTAATAAAATATATCAAAATCGACACATTCGTTAGGGTGCTTTAATACCACAGATAGACACACTGACACTTCGTAGTACTATTACTAATTCTGTGCTGACCTATTTAGGTATAACAACCCATGAACAAAGGCAAAAAACATTCAATAAGTATATTTTTTTTGAGACTCTGTCATGTATGTAGTTATACTTAGCATTTATAGGTACCATACCACAGAACAGATCTTACGCTCTGTAAGTATAGCATTTTGTAATCAGTGATAGTAGGTACTAACATAACCATACCGATAAAATTTATGCTAAATGTATAAATGAATATAACTAAAATACAAACAAATTATCACTAATCATAATCAAAATATGTATAAAATAAAATTAATAACAAGACAAAAAAATATCGACGAGGATGGGATTCGAACCCACGCGTGCAGAGCACATTGGATTAGCAGTCCAACGCCTTAACCACTCGGCCACCTCGTCATGTCGGGGACTGACGAAATATAGCAACGCGTGGTCTAGGTGCCATCTGCAGTTTACTTTGTGTTGTTTTTTATTGCTATCGGCTATTGACCCCATCATGGTATGTTACCTACAAGCTACAATACCATATTATTACCTATTAGTTCATTATACTTACGAATGTTGCGTCATTATACTTGCGAATTTATTTTACAAATTGAGATCACACGTTAAATAACCAAATAAATCAATTTATTAATAACGAATTTAATAAATAGTAATCCTTACTTCCTAACTAATATTATAAATGCGAAAGTGAGTTTGTTTGTTTATTACGCTTTCACACACTATCTACTGCACCAATCATCCTGAAATTTTGCATACACATATATTGAAGTATTAAGAAGGATATAGGGATATAGGATACCTTTTATCCTAGGAAAAAGCACTGTTCCCGTGGGAAATAAACGCGCCGTTGGCGAAAGCTAGTATTATATAATTTAAAATGTAAACAGACAGCCTGCTTGACGTCAACCTTCCTTGGGAATTCTGTTGTAGGTGGAATCTGCCACTAGTGATATGATGACAAGTAGGTAAATTAAGACTTCTAGTATTCGCTTAGGTATACTTTAGGGATCTCCTCGTGATTTTTAAATCTAAAGAATAAAATGGCCTCCATTTAAAAATTATAAGTGTTTTCCATTTCATATACTTTTCTTGAATTACTTATTTTTATTTAATGGATGGATGATCTCTTAGAGATTAAAGTGCCAACGGCTGAACGTAGTGCTGAAATTTGGTACACCTCATTCGCATATTCAGAAATCAGTCTGATGTTTTTTCTGTTTCAGTTTTGGGAATCGAGGATTTCGAGCGAGCATAGTTCACTGTGCCTTTTCAGGGTTCCATACCCCAAGGGTAAAAACAGGATCTTGTCGCTGTCCGTCCGTCC
The DNA here is from genome assembly GCA_947044815.1 of Apomyelois bistriatella. Classification (NCBI taxonomy): domain Eukaryota; kingdom Metazoa; phylum Arthropoda; class Insecta; order Lepidoptera; family Pyralidae; genus Apomyelois; species Apomyelois bistriatella. The sequence continues at coordinate 7,194,670 of OX345691.1, forward strand.
GTCTGTCACCATCTCATGAATATATGTATTGTATGACATCTGTGATAACCGCAGTTTGACAATAAAGTATTCTGATTCTGATTCCCTAGTTCATAAGCCAGGGACTGCTCAATAGTATTGCCAACATTTCTTCGGCGAAATATAGGTAATATATTCCAAACGAAGCTTCTTATCGAATATATGTTTAGTGGGCGAAGAAATATACTTTTTTTTTTTGATGTGGATATAATCCACTATATGGCAATCAAACATATAGCTTATTTTTGCCAGTATCAAGTTTTAGATAAATGTTCTTCATTTTGTCGAGTCACAGTCAAGTCAAGTCAGTTATCGGCTAAACTGACAGGTTGAATGCTGAAAAGTCTAGAAATATGGGATATCACTATCTCCAAATAGAACCAAATCAAGTTAGTTAGTCATATTGAAATACTCAACGATTACTTCATTTTACTAGTACGGCTAGCATTATTACAAGATACTTTTACACGGGAATGATGGGAATAAAATAAAATGATGTACGCGACGGCCCGTCGTCGCCGTCGACGATCTATGACTATGACTAATGATACACAATACATTTATAATGATACACCCGTCTCATTTATCCTCCCTCCCCTCCATGTAACATTTGTTTTAAATTTATATTAGTTAGGTATATTATTAAATAAGTTATTGTTTCGAATTTGAATTTCATTTATACAAGTGTAGGTATATGTATTTTAATTGACAAAACCTTCTCTTTTTGATTAATACAATTCGCAAATTTTTTCTATGCATTGTATTTATTAATATTTTTATAAATAAGTATATGTAAATAATTTTTCAATCAAAAATTATTGAATGAATACAATTAACTTTTATCTTCCCACTGGAGTGTCCATTAGGCCATTTCCAAACTACTCTAAAGTTGGCTGCATATGGGTAAATAATTTCGTAAATTTGTTTTTTTTCCAGGATGTGGGGATGGGTAATAAAGATTTATTGTGTGGTATTTTGCGAATTGCAATATTATTATGTACAGTGGACCATATTCCTATGATGCAAAATTGTAATAAGGGCAAAGAAGGAGTAAAGGCAACCTTTTCTCTGTGGCCCGCCGTTGTTCTTTGTACTCAGATGACATTATGACTTGCATATGCAGTCAGGCGCCTTACACCGTTTAAAAAATAATAAGTAAGTACCATTTATTAGACTCACATACAAATCTGATGGAAAGTGGTTACCGCAGCCTATAAACGCCCACAACACCAAATGTGTCGTGTGATTGTTACCATAAATTTTATAAATATGAAGGTGAAGAGAAATGAGTTTATGAACAGCCAAGTGCAGTTGCTACCAATAATGTGACAGGCGCTACATCAGCAAGTCAGCAACAAGTATAGATACATAGAATTAGGAAGTTCGTCCCGTACATTGACAGTATAGATAAATTAAACGTGTGTTCTAATCAGAGTTATGTAAGCTCGTGGATAAAGAAAAAAATATAGTTACAGCATTTTTATATTTCATCCTATGTTGACTATCTATGTATAACATATTGACTATACAATAGTTACATTACAGTAAAGAACAATATGCGTTAAGAAATAATTAGGTATATTATCTGATAGCATAGTACTACTAATTCTGTGCTAATAGTCAACCATAGTAGGGATATACATAACTAAATCTACATTTATATCCCCATTTGATATATAGAATAGATACCTATAGATTATCTCTAAAAATATCGAAAAGGAACTAGTAGGATTTTAGTGACAAATAAGGTTTATTAGATATAGCAATAAATAAGTAAGTGCAGGCCGTTTCCAACCGGTCGTTCTGGAAATCCTTGGGGGAGGCCTACGTCCAGCAGTGGACGACCTGCGGCTGAAATGATGATGATGATGATGAAGTAAGTACATACTTACTAACTAAACCTCTACAGTATAATTCAATCGTTATCTGCCCAATTCCATATTCACACATTCCATTAGGCCTAAAACATAAGCTAAGTATAATAAATTCATAGTGGTAATAGAATGTCCCATTGATAATATTTTAACGCAATACAGCGCAAGGGCCTACAAATGAGGCTTCAAGGCGCCAGTCTGAGGGCTGCACCGTCTCTTGAATATGACAAATAACATTAAAAATGAAACTACACGAATACCAACATAAAATAAAAATGTCAAAAATTTAAATTAAGGATTAAAATATTTAAATTTAGTGCGGGCGCGTCCCGCTCGCGCCTGGCTGGCGAACGCCGATGCAGCGCTCCATACTATCAAGCCCAGATGCCAACATAACATGGAGTGGGACTTTATTTAGTTATAATTTATTTCTGAAATTGTTGTGTGGGACTTAGAAGCAAAAAAAATATGTTTGTTTGTTTGTTTGTTATAACTTATTGCACAAGATTAACAAAAATACATTACACAAAAAAAAATGCCACGGCGGACTTATCCCATGAAGAGATCTCTTCCAGGCAACCGAAGGAAGATAACAAGGATACAATTTTAAATAGAAACTGGTGGTAGAAGTTGTGCAAACACACTAATAAATTGATGAAACAGAACACATGTAGGTCCTACATATCATTAAGTACTTAGTAACATACATACTCATGGATAAATACATATATAAATACATACGCACATTATTAATATTTTCATAATAATAGTTTATATTCCAATGAATAATTAATTACTTGATACATCAAATTTCTCTGTGGTTTTTGGTAAATTATATTTATATCACTTTTACTCTGGCAATATATTGCGGGCGAAACCAGTTGGTAATAAAACTCTAGGTCTAGCTCTAATTATCATCAGTATTTCAGCTGCAAGAAGTCGAAATGTTCAAATGAGTGAACATGGTTCAACCTATTTTGTCACAAATCTAAATTTAAATAAGGTAAATGCACCAATTATGGACAGTATAAGAAAAAAAATAGCGTTTTTCATTTGTAATTTGTAAATTTTACAATACACGTTCCTAGGGGTTTGGAGATAAATAAAGAGTCATTTAATTAATGATTATTCAATGCTTGAAATAAGATAACTACTAGCTGCAATTAAATATAATTTTATAAAAATACCCTAAGTGAGACTCCATTTATGGACAAGCGAAATCTAGTTATGAACTCCCAACTATGGACATTATCCAAATATGAACAGCTAGTTATGGACATTTTAGCTGGGTAATAAATGTTCAATGGTTCTTTAATAATCAGCCAAGTTTTACTTGTTTAAGTCCAAATAGTATATGATGATAGGTCTATACAATTTGGGAGAATTACATTAACAGCAATAAACTTTTACATTAGAAAATTAGTCGTTTAAAATAGTGAACCAGTTTTGGACACCTAATTATGAACAGAATGTTCTTAAACTGACAGAGTTTTAATTTGCTGCAGATTTTATTACAAAAGGTAATGTTAAATAATTGTATTGTAGTATATGATGTCAAATTAACATAACGAAAAATCACTTTATAGACATTTTGTCCATATATGGGCACTAGATGAAAAAAAAATCCAATTATAAACATTGATAAATTTAAAGGGTAAAATTTATATGATATTTTTAGTCAAGTTGCATAAATAATATTTTGCTATCAATGATTCAATAAATAATAAGATTTTTAGCAAAAACCTTACAACTGTCAGAAAAAAAGACAGCAAATATACCTACTCGCATTAAGATCCTTATAAGAAGTTCGGATTTTCGATACAAAAATACACTGCGTGAGTGAAACACTGTTACAGTTGAAAATTTAAAGGCTGATTGCTGTCAAAAATGGTTTATACAATTTCTGGAATGATTGTAAAATTTATAAGTGTAGTTATTAGAAAAAAAATATTTAAGAGTTTCCCAATTTTTGAGGTTTTATTAAAAACTGTCCATAATTAGACCGTGTTCATAATAGGTGCCTTTACCTTACTCTATAATCATTCAGCAAAAGTAAATAAGTAAAACTATATTATTATTAGGATAGCAAAATCAAAATCCTTTATTGCACATATTTATCGTATCTATCCGGTACTAATTGCAGGTTTCAACTATATCGCAATATACCATTTATTCTCGACAACCTTTCATGAATTTAATAAAATAATAAAGGTAAGAAAAAAATATGTTTAATAAACACTCAAAGCAATGATAGAACTAACAGCCAGCAGAAATGGAGACTGATCAGATAGCGACTGGCGATTAAAGATGCACTGGATGGCAAACTGCAGTAAATTCTAGAAATACTAGTAAAAAATCTTATATTTATAGGAAATCCGAAAGCCTTCTCCATATAATATTTGTTCGCGTCCAGCCCAATAAATTAATGGAGTGGACTGTGCCAGGGAATTTTAAATATTTGAAAGCTCAGTTTAGAAAAAATCAAAATCTCCACCACAACATAATATATTACGTAAAATAAATAATACAATCATAAAGTAGTTATAAATGTAGTGTTTATAAAACGTAATCGTGGTTTTATGGTTCATATATTTGGATGGACAGGTCGCAGTTACGAGGGCTGTCCCGGGACCCATCGCATGGCTCTCAAGACTATTTGTATTAATTATACTCGGGATGAGATGTTCTAATCCATAGTTCAAATAAAAAACCTGATAAATTTTTATTTGTTTACGGAAATCATTATTTTACTTTTATATTTACTGAAGCTGATCCGCCTGATGTTGCTCATTACAATATTAAAACGATTTATTTTAAGATACTTCTTACGGACATTATTTAGGTATGTCAGTAATTTTTATCATAAGTAATTATAACAAAAATACCTCGCTTAGGACTCCCCTACATTTTCTTCCTTTTCAAGATACATATATTCTACGGTACAACGGGATTCTGAATATATGTATATAACAAACTAGCGACTCGCCCCGGCTTCGCATGGGCATAAAAATCTTCCTCTTGAATCACTCTATCTATTAAAAAAACCGCATCAAAATCCGTTGCGTAGTTTTAAAGATTTAAGTATACAAAGGGACATAGGGGGACAGAGAAAGCGACTTTGTTTTATACTATGTAGTGATATTGTGCCACTAGATATAGAGGTACAATCACAAGGGTACAATAGACGCACCTAATGCTAAAAGCATTATCTACCATTAACATTGATGACAATATTAGTACCGACGTACTTACGTATTAAAAAGACTCTACATATTTTGAAAATGAAATTCACAAGTTTCTCATCAAAGTATATCATTGCACCGCCGCCGCCGACACGGCGAAACATCTAAATTAGTCTCAGTCTCAGGTGTAGTCATACATGTCTAGACCCTGAGGATGACAGCTCATAATTCTCACCCTCCCTTGTCGTGCGCCCGACAGCCACCTTTGTACACTAATAGTAGGTACATTGACGATAGAATCTGTCCGCTACACACTCCGCACTCCCCCCGCAAAAATGAGAAAATGCAATTTCTTTTTGACAGTAACATTAAAGGCACAAATTAGGAATATTGATCCGCTTCTGAAATACCACTTCCTTTCTTTCTATTGCTGTCTTGTTTGTTTGGAAAGTAAACTTTGGAACCACTATTTGAAAAAACACTAAACTTTGGCCTTGTAAATGACACCTACATTATTCTAGATAGATTATGGTATCTTTATCCTAGCGCTTTCCCGGTTGCCTCCTCAACTGGTTTTTTCGGAGCCGAGTGTAGGGTACCTCATTAAGTGAAAAGATCTTCGAAAGCAAAATAAAATCCCCAAAATAATACGTAAAGGACTGTATCCACTAGTGGTTTTTTTTTTCACATCTTTGAGGTGATACCTACCTTACATCTGTTGGCGCGACTTGGCAGTAAAGTCAAACGAAGGCAAAAGCGTTTCAAGCCGTGATGCACCCAATAAGCGGAGGCTCTCATCTATTACTACATACTATTTTATTTAATTAGCCTTTGTAAGTATTTTTCCATAAAGGTTTTATAAAAAACTACTATTTTTTAAACTAGCTTTATTTAAATTATATATTATACTAGCGATTCGCCCCGGCTTCGCATGGGCACAAAAACGTTTTTCTTGAATCACTCTATCTATTAAAAAAACCGCATTAAAATCCGTTAGATTTAAGCATACATATATAAGGATATATAAGGATATAGGGACAGAGAAAGCGACTTTAGTTTTATCGTCAGGCAAGTATTGACTATCTTTTTTATATAGTTAGTTAGGTATTCCATTTATATCAATAAATGTTTTTTAAGCCTATGCTTTACTTGGATGATGCTATGGCAGAGTTTTAAAAGGCCTTGGTGTTTTTTTTTCTCACTAGTTTTACTTTTTACCAAGTTTGAGAAAATTTGATACAAAATGAAATCAAAATAAGTACCTATGTATGTATATGTATGTAAAAACTTTATTATACTTACACAAAAAAAAAATGGAAAAATTAACTGTTTTAGATTACACCGAAATTTCTGACAACCACCACAGCGAAATGGTTAACATGCCTAAAACATCTGCAGCTCTTAAATATTTTACCATATTTTCATAAAGTTTTAAGACTTTTGCTTCTAAACCCTACAATACCTGTTCGCGCCACTTGTTCCGTCTCATCTACAACCTTCCTTTCCTCTGTACGTCTCTGGCCTCACAATCGAAAGGAAAAGGGCTATGACGCGAGGACAAGAGGTGACCGGGTGAGGGTGGTATCGATTGCCACGCCCTCCCGCGGCGCGTCGCTTAGCAACCACCACGCGCCCGCCCTGCCATCCTGAGAGAAAAGTTGCAAATGTCTTGTACACAGATACAGCTTATGTTCTTCATCTTTGGATTTTGACCTCAGGTATCGGAGGCTTTATTTGTCTTACTGATTATTTCAAAACTATTTTCAATGTTACATAATGCATAGTGCGTGCCTACTAATTCCTGAAGGCCTCAAACCACCAACACAGTCACCAATAAGGGTATACCCATATTGGTGGTCTAATTGGAGGTTTAAGCCACTGGTTTGGAGAAATTAACACTTGCAGGGCTTTCCTTAAGTTTTAGAAGGTAGTGAAATGTTTTCTTTAATAATATTTGTAAGTAATAGTATTAACTAATTTAAAACAAAATTTTGATAAGTATTTGTTTTCACTGCTTTGATTACAGTGATGAAATAAATAATATAATACATACATACAAACTTTGAATAGTAAGGCTGGCTTTACACAAAGTTTGTTGAAAAAAATAAAATAAAAAGTAAGGCTGAGGGGAAAAACTTATTTAGGTAGGAAAAACATAAAAATCACCGTATCGAATTATAACAAATCAAATAGTCTACACTGTAAGTACTGGATATTTTTTTTATCTATCAAGTCAAGTTACTACACCATATACACAAACACCGTTTAGGTACTTATTTTGATTGGAATACAACCCAACTCACAAAAAACTTTTTGTATTAACATAGGTCTATGACAATTTTTATTTTCCATAAAATCTAATATTTTTTTCTTCTAGTATTATAACTGATTAACGACCGAAGCGATAGGGCCGTTTGCACTCTAATACGCCGATGCCTAAAAAAACTACGTGTTATTTATTGTCCCCGTATCAATTCGAAGGATCTTTGGCGATCGTCTTTTGTCGTGGCGGTATTTTTTCTTCCAAAAAACAATGTCGTTAAAATAGAGCCGCCCTGATTGCAATGGCCGTTTAGCTCGCAATCTGTGCGGATTCCTTGGAGATCTCATCTTTATTGCTTGTCCGACTTGCGGTATCTTTTACTCTGGATTACTATCTGTAGATCAGTGTCGAGGTTTTTATTCTCATAAGAAAATGATAGGTGGGGACATTAGAGTTTAATTTTTTGCCCTAAAATGAAAAAAGGGTTACATTGAGTCTGTCATCTCAATTTTCTAAATATTTTACCATGAAACAACTTTTTTCGCCCTTGTCCGCTACTTATACATGTATAAGGGTTAGTCAAAGTAAAAACTAAAATTCTATCTGTTCCGTAGAAACCACATAAAAATAGTTCGTGTATAAACTCCCAAATACTAGGTGCCTCAGGGCCATACCATCAAGTACATAGTCATATTTTGTATATATTACTTGGGTATATACTTCATAGCATAGAACTAGGAAACACGCGCGGCTCTAAGCATTTTTTTTTTAAATCTATGCTTCGTAGTTTCCATTTTCATTAATTTATTATTTTGTTACAAGTCTCACATAATTACATGTTATACATGTAATTAAAGCCGGGTACCCATTGCGATTAGTGATCCTACTACTTATATACTAGGATCGCAGATCGCAACTAGAGCTTTTATATTTCAAGAACAAAAATTCATTCTTATATAGATTGCATGTTATCTAGATTAACTAATATTAGAGAGAAAAATAATTATTTTCATGAGATAAAAATCGTCGAACGATATCTAAAGAAATATATTATACACCTATCATATTAAAATTATAACCTATAATTTAATTTTCAAAATGGTGCATAAAAACTAATGTCGGGTGTTGTCAGGTGAAAAAACCAGTCGCACGTTTGTGTGTTTCTTTTTTTTCTAGTTAACCCGAGTAATTTAATGGATCGGAATAGAAAAATGAGGATTGTTCTTCCAAGAAGTGTTCAATATGTTTTGCTTAATATCTGGTTATAGCTTATAAACTCAGTATTGATGTTTTTCAGAATTAACATTTTATTTATTTTTAGGAATGTGTTTAACTAAACAACGTTTTGTATAATTTATCATACATTTTCTTGCACACAAACCTTGTCCTAATTTTACAAACATGTATATATTGTAAAAAAATACATAAATATTACCAGAAAGAAAAATGGAATAGAATTAGGTAATCGCGCGCGGTCTCTACGGCAAATTATTTTTTATTCTATCAGAAAAGGGAAGATATGTACGAGAGGAAAACAAGTTAACATGATTTAGAAAAAAACAACTCTACATCTACTTGTGCCTAAGTATATTTTATTAAGTGGAAAGAAATATTAAACTTTTCACGGCCATTCTCAGAAGGCTTAATTTAGAGCGTCCAGTGCAAAATTTTCATGTAAACATAATAATATTATGTGCTGTTTTTTTTGTAAAGTAGCTAACAACTATATCTATGTGTTGCACTTTAAAAAATATCTCTATATTGCATAGTATAACAGAATTATTTTTTCAAAACATTGTTCTTAAATTACCACGACGCGTCCACGCGCTCTCCCAGTTTGGAAACTTATCTAATACTTATTCAGAGAAAGAGTTTTAGTTATTTTAGATGGTTTTTTATATTAAGGAATATATATTTAACAACATATCAAAAATACAACAAGTTACTAGTACTTTCTTAGTCAACATTATCAAATGAAGACGTGTCCGACCTTGGACAATAATTGCCAAAACCACTTGTAATCGAGGGCGCACATCCCTAAATAAGAATCTCTGGCACATCACTATAGCACAGGTCCCGAGCCGTCTGTGTTGTCGAGGTACTCGTCGAGTGTGGTTGTGCGCTGTGTCGAGTAATCGCCAATTAGACACCTAAGTATCCAATTGCCATGACTTTGGTTTTCGATTTTTCTAATTCATGTAGCCTTGATTAAAAACTTATGAGTTATTGTTAACTTATTCTTGATTATTGAAAATAAAGCAGATTCCTGGTCTCTATGGATTATGATGTGTCTTTATGAGAATTCTGTTTATTAAGTAGCTTTTATTTTGGAAAATTATGTTTCTTTCTAAGAGCCACGACGCTTATTGCCACAATTTTTCTAATTGCCATCGCTGCTGTTGTTTAAAAATAAGTATATAACAGCTGTTATTTAAGGTGATACCTCGGTGAACACTAGCGCCACCGTCAATTAAAAACCAAAACAGCTGTTATTACCGTTAGATTTAAGCAAACTCAAACAATTATAAACTAATTATAATGTTGAATTGTTGCGTTTTATAAGATAGTTTCTTAACAAAATTAATATGTAATATGTAAATATCTTCTTTAAATACATAAGCGGTCATTATTCAATATACTTATATGGAAAAATTCAAGTATCTAATTACTGGGACGAGGTAAAATTATAATTTCTAATTGTCACAACCATCAAATATTTTAGATACCGATAACTTGGATACTACATAAGCTAAATAAATGCCAACACGATTAAATTCACAATTGATTCATATTCATTCTCTCTACAGTCATATTACATGAATATGTTCAAAAAATTAAAAGGGTTGTAGTAATTAGACTAAGAATGCCAAAATTGAGAATGGCCGTTCAATGGATTGGGTATTTTTATAATGTGATGACAATAACCAGTCAATCTGCTATTAAACATAACTCGTTTTATATATGCAACATCATAAGTGTAAGTATTATAATTTTTCCCACGACCAACAAAAGCTCGGCGCCTCGAATGCGCTTATGTTAAATTTTAACGAAGCCTCCAAATTAGGGCTGTCCCTAACTAATGTTCTGATTACATCCAAAAATTTAGTTCATTAGTATTGTAAGGATATTTGCTTGTTTATTGACCGAACAAACAGAGCGAAAATGAGTCCGTGGTATGTAACTCTGACTAATTTTAATGTGTGTTGGGATCCAGTCTGTGCCCAAATATATATAACTTAAGGATCATAATTTTCTAAAAATCTCTAAGAAACTTGCTTTCCTTAAGGAATACAATATAAGAGCAGAATTTTTTAAAGGATAATTTCCTTAGGTTGTTGTTTAACGCCAACCCTAAGATGACGGATGCGCGCCAAGACAGGGCGTCCCATCAGTCATATGTCAGCGGGCCGATTGATTGTTCCCCAAGACACCCAGGTACTCCAGCCATTACTCACGTAACAAGATCGCCAATATGGAAACGCTTTGTCAAAAGTTAAATGATTATTTGCAAATTTTTATATGAGTAAATAAAATGCCCAAAAATATTGCCCTTACAAATTTATGTTATATTAAGTCATTATACTCGTATTGTGACTTTTTGTCTTCTATAAACAGATAATGACTTCAGACCATACTAATCATTAGTGGAAAACCAGTAAGAGGTGTTTGTGGAACGTGTGTTTGCTGTGTGTGTGAGTAGGTAAATGTTAGGTTGATTATGGAGGTCTTACACAAGATATAGAACATAAGTTTAGTAAAACTACTATATGTTACTACAGGTACAGCTGTACAAGTAAGTATGTTCCTTATTTCTACTATTAAAAACCATACACGTAAGAAATACAACAAATTTTCAAAAATGAAAATAATTTGATGAACATGGAACGAAATGTTTTTTATTATTAAGGGACTCGTATTGTGTGAGTGAAATTATTAACTTTGGAATAAAATAGTCTTAATCTATTTTATATTTAGTCCGATTGTGTAGAAATAGACCGTTATATGAATGCACAGGTGTTGAGTGGGGTTTTTTGCACCACAAATAGAGCATCTACAATGGCTTGCAGTCGAGAGCTGCACCGCGACAGATGCAACAATACACGAAGAATGATTAATCGTACACATCACTAACGTTTTACATGAGAAAAAATTAAAAAAATATAACCGAAACAAAACATTTTGCCTTTGTTTATTGCGACGACGCCAACGTGTCTGCACCGGACCGATTCGAATTTCGGAGGACGATCATTAATTATATTTTGTCTTACTCACGCATTCCATTTTCAAAGTCGATATGATCTATAGATCCGATCTACAGGTCTATCGATCACGGGCAATGGAATCTAAATTTATTCATTTAGTAGCATCTTTTTGCAGATGATGTTTGACGTACAAAGGTTGTGATAAATTGTCTATACTTAGGCATTTAAATTATAGTTTCAATCAGCATATTTAATTAGGCATCTAGATTGGTTAATACGTTGCGGCAGTCGTTAAGTTTATTACCGTCTGTGTATTGTAATGAGATATTAATTAGTTACCAACACGTATTTTATGTAAATGCAACTTAGCTATGTGACGACTAGATTTAATGACTGAATTACCATACCTAGAGTACTTAGTCAGCAGACTAATGAGGTAGATACTAGCATGTAAATTAACTTCTTCTTCTACAGAGTCGACTCTGACAAATTTGATTCATGTTAAGCAAAACTCCGCCACTGACAAAGGATTATCAAGCTATATCTATATATTTTTATTGCAACTCAGTTTTTTAGAGAATTTACATTTATATACAATTAGAGTAAGTAATACGACTAGAACATGTCAATTATATAGTTTATACAAACTTACTTCTCTCTTTCATATTAGGGAGGTACCCAGTTGCATTCTGAGCTAAGTAGTTGCTTTAGAAGTCCTGCGTCGAGTGTTTTTCTCCTTCACTTAGCCAATATAGCGTGTTGGTTTTTCCATATAAAATAGTCAATCGAGAATTTAGATAAACTGTACCTATAGCCATTCAATATCATTGACAGAGACTAGAGTTTTAGAATTTCCAGCAATAAAATAAAATACAATGTATCTATGTCCGTGATCTAATGAATAAACTGAAATTGAACAGTTTATTACAATGCGCTTATAAATCTGAAAGTACCAATTAGATTTGGTTTATATATAGATAACACAAATTCTTGATGCTTCTTTATTCTCCAAACAGCAGCTTATCAACAAAGACTAAAACCGCATTTAAAATAAATATTTTCTACATAACTTTGAAGATAGTAAAGTGACGAATTCTTTTTAGCAAGTAGAGTTATAAAGTGACCTAATATTAAACTTAACATTAAATAAAATTTAAATATCTTCAATTCAAAGGCTGCATTCTTCTTCTTCGCTATGACTTTTCCCATCATAGGTGAAAGATTCTGCTGGTTAATCAGAAATAAATGAATCGTCCTGTCGTCGAACAGTCCAATGGCGAATTGAAATCGTTCGGCCTTCATTTCAAAGACTGCTTGATAATAAGTTATTTTATACGTGATATACATATTATTATTATGTGAAATAAAATTATTTAGATGACAACGATCCCATAATTCCTATGTCTTATACATATACTCCATAAACAATTGACAAGATTCATAGAAAGGTCTTTATTAGTGGATAACTAATTAACTCAAAACAATATTTCATCCCTGAGATTGCATGACGCGAGACAAAAAACGAAAGGTCGGAATGACCACGCCAAAACCAAAACGCCGAGTCCAAAATAAATAAAATTAAAACAAAAAATGAGGACGGTTAATAAGCTGGATGACATTTGGGTATTCGAAAAATTCATTCAAAGCATTATTAATAGCGCGCTTGAAGACGGTCTCGAATTATTGAAATGAGAAGACAGCAATACTTATTATCAATTATCCTATCCGTAGACGTAGTTGATTACTCGAACCCACGTTCCTCAGGATCATCGGACATAACAACTTGGTGAGAGTTTAAACAAGAATATTATTTGCTCACTAAATCATAAAAGGACTTCAATATGAAGATCATCTTCTTCATCATTATCGCCAGCCGCTTTTACAACAAATTGCTGGGTGTATTATAAATTAAATTATATCATGCCTTTCGGTGCTAAAGGTGCTAAAATTTGATTAACTAAATAGTTTTGTTGGTTTACTTATCCTTCCTGGTTTGACTCCCGTGGATAGCATATTTTGTGCTACCAGTTGCTATTCTGATTTAGGACATTGCAGACTAAAACTTGATAGTTCGATACTGATGATATGTCACCGAAGAAACAATGTTTCTAAAATCACAGATATCAGTATGTGCAGCGCTATATTGACCTTGTAATTGTAACTCACGATACTTAACTAAATATAAACTGCTCTCATACAAAAAATGGATTCAATATTTAGTTTGGTCTGCAGAATTAACTTTTTCCTATTTCAGAAGCAGAGACGCGATTCTGAAGAATTCTGATGCCGGGGTGTGCATGGTTGATTGACGATTGGCGATACAAGTTTAATATTAAAATAAAATTTGGGATATGTATACTTTGTTTTGACATAGACATAGAAATGCAACAACTTACACAAATTAAACATCACTTCAATTATTTAAGGAACATCAGTACAGATTAATAATATAAATTTGAATTAAAATAAGTGATGGAAGAGTTATGTACATAACACAGTTATCCACACTTTAAAAATAACTCCAAAATAATTTGATTCAAAATAAAAAATAAATAAAAAGGGGATTTTAAAATACTTAACACAGTGTGCAATGTGCATGGACTGAAAAATCGTGTTCAAAGTTCATCAGAAATAATTGAGATAAATTCAAAGGTGAATAAAGGACAAAAATAACTCATAAAGAGCAGCACGAGTCATACTCATGTAAGATTGGTTCTTTGAACAGGTCCACAACAGGTCGGATGGCGTGATAGCAAATAATTTTATAAGGGCCCTTAACAATATGTCAAGCCGTTTCGCATTCCCTTTTTTTCTTGTTTTCAATAAATAATACGTTCGCTTATAAGTTTACATTGTTCGATTCTGCGACGATATACCTCAAAAAATTATTTATTTAAATAAAAAACTCCACAAAGCTTTATGCATTTCGGGACTACATTTGTTATTATGGGAGAATGATAATGTGATTATTGTTTTGCGAGCATCGAGTGATTGATAGTCGATTGTCACGGATAATGAAGTGTTTTGGGAGGCCTTCGGGTTTATGACGTTTTTATGAGATTCTTTAGTTAGTTAAAATATTGAGTATAATGTGGGTTTAGTTTAAAAGAAAATAATTTTAGCGTTCTATAATCTTGTTTTAATGTGTGTTGTTTTGTCTCACAAATTGTAAAGTCGGCAAGTATGTGCATTTCTGATAATTAATTTTAAATATAAGATTTGTAAATCTTATATGTACTTATGTAAACATATTTAAGTTACGAATATCCTTTAATTTACTCTTATTTATACTGTGGTAATTACCCAAAAAAGCCACATATTATAGTAATTTCTTTATCAATTATGCTCTACCTAACAGAGCTCGTTTAATAAAAACACAAACTGCCGTAACATAATATTGAATTTCAATTAAGTACATTGGCTAACTAACACCTGAATGTACAAACATATAGGATTCATTAGAGCTATCGGCTATTAGTGATCGACGACTCGATAGAATCGCCTTTCATGTACCGCAGGACAATGGCGCTCAAATTAATAATTCACGCCTATAATGCTATTAGATGTAATTTTAATTTAGTCTATTGCTATGTTCGATACGCTCTCGCATCTCTACGAGTATTAAGCCACAGTTTTATTAAACAGACAGATATTAAATTAAGGTTTTTATTTTTATTTATTCAATATTAAAAATGTGTTTACCTAGATCTATTGTAGATAATATTTATCAATATACACTATATGGTAGAGTCATTACAAAATTTGCTTCTAATCTACTCAGTCCCAGTAGGGACTCATCAAACGTCAACTTAGCTATTCATTTTTTAGCAAATTAACCACATCATTATTAACTCTACTCATTAGGTGGACCGTAGGCCTGTTTGCCTAGTTAATGTATAAAAAATCCTAAGTTTTGAGAGAAACCAACATGTAATTGTTATTTAACTTTGATATTTTGTGCCTTTGTGCCTCATTGTTTTAAGTAAACCTGTTTTATGTAATTTTATTATTTTGTGCAATAAAGAGTAATTGTATTGTATTATTAAGGAAATCCTATTACCAAAGCCGTCCATCATCCCAGTTAGACCCATGCTCCAAGATGTTAGCGGAGCAACAATACATTTACACAATCCGTAAACAACTTACGATTTCTCCACAAAACTTGTAATTCTTGATTTTTTTTTTTAATTATTTTCGAATCACATTTTAAGTCACACAACCATCCAATGGAACTGGCCACTATTATTTTCATTTCTTTTTTCTGTTTATAGGATTTCGTCAATAGCCGTTGTTGTGGCTCGTGTTGATCGGAGATTGTCGATTGTCCGATACAACTCGATTGTTCAATCCGATTCAACATTTCAAACTTGCGTACTCGGATGATGACCGATATAATAAGACGATTTAATAAGGTCGGAGGGTCGTGACTCTAGGCCTGACATACTTGTTATTGTGAAATGAGGTGGAGTGAGGAACTGAAATAGAATTTTATCAGATCGACTGGTATTTATTTTAGACCTGTCGCCAAACTTAATGTCAATTGTAGATTTGTGTGATAAACTCATTTTTACCGTATAAGCAAGAACAATCAATATCAAATAGCAGTGATTTAGAAAAAAATGTATGGATAAGTCCCTACAAAATCTGTCTGTTTGTTAACTCTTCACGCCCTATCTACTGAACCAACCTTCCTGAAATTTTGTATACACATCTCACTCGGGCGAAGCCGCGGGCGACAGCTAGTTATTTAATATGTCTGAAGCCTACCTATGTCAACTTTCCTAGACATATCTTTAAAGGTGTGGCATGGTATGATAGGTACCTACATTAAGGCAGTTCTTCACCTCTATCTGTTACGAGACATCCACGGAAAAAGAGGAATTGGTCCGGTATTTAATAGTATTCATAAATAGGTTTCCTTCCCTTCCTTTCACTATTTTAAAATACTTAAATAGTCACCATTTTAATGCATAACAAAGCAAAAGAAATTATAGACAAAAAAGACTTCCTACTCCTAGGTTGTTCTATGGTTGCAATTTTTATTGCAACGTGACGGCGACTTAGTCACAGTCATGTTTTAACTTATAACACTAGTTTACATGAGTTTTGTTCATGAAATGGAATATATACGGTTACGTTACTTTGGGTATCGACATCTCGGAAAAAATATTTTAAAAAATCCACCACGTCAGTTTTTTGAAATATTTATTAAGAAGATTTTTACAAAAAACTACATTGAAATAAACAATAGACAGTTAAAAATGGGTAATTTTTGCTCTTTTTTTATAACTATTTTCATCTGTATCTCTCACAACAGACCAACAATAGTCACCTAGCATATTTTGGTCCCAAAAACCTTGATAATTTTGCTCAAATGATTTTAAATCTTGGTGAAATCGCTCACCTTGTTCATCACTCACGCTACCAAGATTTTCTGGAAAAAATTCTAAATGGGAATGCAAAAAATGAATTTTTAGTGACATATTTACACCCATACGCTCATAATTTTGCAATAGATTTTCAACAATCTCTTTGTAATTATCACTTTTTTTATTGCCTAAAAAATTTTTAACCACACTTTTGAAAGAGTTCCAGGCTGCTTTTTCTACCTCGGTTAAAAGGCTCTCGAATTTTGTATCGTCCAATATTCTCCTGATTTGAGGACCCACAAATATTCCTTCCTTTAATTTAGCCGCAGAAAGATTCGTAAATACAGAGCAGAGGTATTGAAATGCAGGCTTGGACTTATCCAAGGCTTTGATAAAATTTTTCATCAAGCCCAACTTAATGTGAAGCGGTGGTAATATTATTTTTTTTGGGTCAACTAAACATGTATTTTTAACGTTCATCTTACCTGGAACATATTCATTTCGTACAGGCCAAATTTTTCTTTTATAATGATCCTGTTTTGCTCTGGAGTCCCATAGGCATAAGAAACAACAGTACTTAGTATATCCACCTTGTAAAACCCAAAAGCATACTTATAACTTTTAGATCACCACAAATGTACCAATTGTGACATTTATATTTAATCAATTCAATCAATTTGGCTATTATACTTCGCGCCGAGTCCTCTAGATTAGTATAGTACCTTTATAATACATGTAGTAACGCATCCCATGCACTACCACTCTGCACGTAATTGAGAACTACCCACTTTTTTTTTTATTTTTTTTTTTTTATTTGTGGGTAGGGATTTTACCTTGCCGTTTACCTTACGTCCGCACCTCATTCGCATTTTTGTGCTCAACCACTCAACACGTCTTACTTAGTAAACCGTAGTTAAAGGTATTTTTTAGTTTGACTTTTCGTAAATCGTAATAGAATGCCGAAACGTAAGCGTTCAAAGGAAGAAGACACCGAGCGCCTGAAAAGAAAAATTCAAAAATTGCGACACAAATTAAATACTCGTTTACAAAGTGACAGTTCAGGCACCACTTCAGATTTGGAAGAAGTTGTACCTCCGGAGGATTATGGCGCAGGTATTTACCTCATTAAAATTATGTATCGACATAGTATATTATATTGCAACCTGAGCAGTCATTGGGGCTGTCTCGACGCAACAAAAATACTGGTTGGCGTTCCTTCCGCTGGGGACTGTAACCTAACCATAAACTTATTTCTTGTTTACTGTAGAGTGAATGGGTTCTTAATACTCACATGTAGTATTTAATTGTTTTTTCAGATACACCCGCTTTACATGCAAGCGATTGGGTCTTAGAAATACCTGTAAGCGACAATGTAGTAATCGATGAGCAAACATTTGCTCACAATTCTCAACATTTGCCTCAGCCTGAACCTGGCGCGGTACTTTCACCGCAACCTGGCCCTAGTACCGCTCCGATAGAGAGTACGGTAAACGAAGAAGTCCAAGTTTTAGATAGCGACATTCTTGAAATTTTGGGTGAAGACCCTACAAGCACCAAAACGTACGGGCCTCAAATTCATAACGAGCTTGCCAATCGCCTTAAACATATCACCACAGAGGGTATTACTAAAGAACAAAGAAAAGAATTACTTTCTAAATATTTAACCCCATCAAACTGCGCTTTCGTAGATGCTCCAAAACTTAATTTAGAAATAAAAGCTGCTCTAGCCGATCCAGCTGTCAAACGCGATAAAGGTATAGAGTTAAAACAAAAACAGATGGCAAGCGCAATCGCTTGCCTTAATGAGGTTATAAATACTCAGTTGATAAATTCAACCAAGGATAATACGCTTCTTCAGAAGCTAATGGATCTAAATAGACTATTATGCGACCTGCAACATGCAGATTCCGTCACTAGGAGGAATTTTGTCCTGTTCTCCTTAAAAAATGAGATGAAGGAACATCTAAAAAACACGAAGATTGACACTTGTTTGTTCGGTGAGGATTTAGCTGAGACGCTGAAGCTCGCAAAAGCAGTGAACAAATCTGGTATTGAACTAAAAGCAGTCCCAGCCAGCAAACCTGCTTCAAAGCAGTACAAGCTTCCAGGTTCGAAGCCTTTAAACCACAAAGCTCCGCCCCAGTTACGCAGGACGCCGGGGCAGGCGTTGCCGTCTCACCAGCCAGCGCCTCGGAGCCGCGATCCTGCAGCCCCACAACAGCGTTCATACTATCGCCAGCCGCCGCCAGCGCACTCATCGAGGACGTCGCAGCAGAACCATCACCGTCGCCGATAAATACAGTTAAGTACGCAGGACGATTATCTCTATTCCACAAACAGTGGTCTCTTATTACGAATGATAACACTGTCTTATCTTGGATAGATGGCTATAAAATAAATTTTACACAGCCAGTCATTCAAAAATCTCTACCACCTGTTGTTAACTACTCAGATACCGAAAAATTCTTTTTTAAGAAGTCAATAGATAATTTGTTAAATATTGGGGCTATTTCCGAATGCAATCCAACAGAAGGCCAATTTATTTCCAGTATTTTTTTGGTGCCGAAGCCGAATGGTAAAAAACGGTTCATATTAAATCTTAAAAATTTAAACAAATTTATTAAGACTGAACATTTTAAGCTAGAGGATTTTAGAACTGCTGTAAAATTTGTAACGAAAGATGTTTACATGACTACAATAGATCTTAAAGACGCATATTTTTTAATAAAAATACATGAGGACTCTAGGAAATACTTACGTTTCAAATATGAAGAAAAAATGTACGAATTCAATGTTTTACCATTCGGTCTTAATACCGCACCATATGTTTTCACAAAAATAACAAAACCTATAGCTAAATTACTTCGCTCCGCCGGTTTAACGTCAACCCTGTACCTTGATGATTGGCTCTTGTTTGGTAATAGCCGTGAGAATTGTTTATATAATCTAGATCTAACTAGAAGATTACTTGTTTCACTAGGTTTTCTGCTAAATGAAGAAAAGTGTAATCTGCAACCGTCAATGACTTGCAAGTTCTTAGGTATGATTATAGATTCTAATAGGTTATTAATAAGTTTACCCGACGATAAAAGATTACGTATTAAATCGGAGTTAGAAAAAATCTTAAAATTAAAAAGAAGCAAAATTAGAGACTTCGCCAAACTTTTAGGGTTATTAGTAGCTTCATGTCCAGCAATCGAGTACGGCTGGTTACATACCAAAGCAATGGAGAGATGCAAATTTTTGAACTTGCAGGGTCACGACGATTACAATCGACATATGGATATTCCCGATTCCCTATACCCTGATTTTAAATGGTGGCTTTACAATATTCAGTATTCGGCACATCGTATTAGATACGATGACTATTGTTTAGAAATATTTTCTGACGCCTCAACTACGGGGTGGGGAGCTGCCTGTAGTGGAGAGTCGGCTAGTGGTCAATGGTCATTAGCTGAAAAACAAAAACATATAAACTATCTTGAACTTCTGGCTGCATTCATTGCACTAAAAATTTTTGCACGAGACTTTCGTAATTGTCAAATTTTATTACGAGTTGACAATTCCACTGCGATTGCCTACATTAATAAAATGGGTGGAGTCCAATTTCCACATCTCACTCAGATAACTAGGGAAATTTGGGATTGGTGCGAAAGCAAAGGTATATACATATTCGCGTCATATATTAGGTCTTGTGACAATTCCGTAGCTGACTATGAATCGAGAAGATGTCACCCTGACATAGAATGGGAACTTTCGGATTGGGCTTTCCAAAGTCTTCGCTCCAATTTTGGGGACCCAGTTATTGATTTATTCGCAAGCCGTATTAACAAAAAAATGTACGTTATATATTTCATGGCACAAAGACCCAGATGCCTTTGCGACAGATGCTTTTACAGTCTCCTGGTCTTTACAATACTTTTATGCTTTCCCTCCATTCTCAATAATATTAAGAACTCTAAGAAAGATTATCTCAGACAAGGCACAGGGGATCTTGGTAGTTCCTTTTTGGCCAACACAACCATGGTACCCCCTGTTCAGATCTCTACTAACATCCAAACCTATAATATTTGAAAGTAATAGCAATGCTTTCATATCTCATTCCAGCCCTCGTCACATTCAGAAAACAATTACCCTGGTGGCAGGGAGGTTATGCGGCGCGCATTATCAAGAAGAAGCTTGCCAGTTACATCGTTGGACATAATGTTAGCTTCGCTGTCGTCAAATTCTTTTAAACAATATGACAGTTGTCTAAAAAAGTGGTGGTATTTTTGCAGTAATCACTCTATCGATGCCTATAATGCATCTGTACCAGACGTTATCTACTTTCTAACAGAAATATTTCATACAGGGTGTCAATATGCTACATTAAATTCGTACAAATCTGCACTGTCCCTGATTTTAGGTCCAAAATTAGCTAAAGATGACAGACTGCAGAGATTCTTGAAGGGTGCTTACCGCTTGAGACCGCCACAGCCTAAATACAATATGACATGGGACACCAATATCGTATTAGATTATTTAAGTTCATGGTATCCAAACGATGAAATTTCTTTTAAAAATCTCACTTATAAAACTATTCTATTATTGGCACTTGCAACTGCTCAACGTATTCAAACAATATCTAAAATTAACATTAAAAATATTCAGTTATTACAAGATCGTATTATTATTAAGATACCAGAACTTATAAAAACATCCCGTCCCGGCAGGCAGCAACCAGTACTATATCTACCATTCTTTACTGAGAGGCCAGCCGTGTGTCCAGCTAGTACATTGCAATGCTACATGTTTAAAACTGCATTATTAAGGAAATCTGATTATTTATTCATTCAAATTAACAAACCACATAAAGCTGTAGGAACTCAAACCTTAGGTCGTTGGTTAAAACAAGCAATGAGTCAGTGTGGTATCGACACGAATATTTTTAGTGCTCACAGCACGCGACACGCGGCTACGTCGCACGCGCACGCTGTCGGTGTGAGTGTTGACACCATCCGGAAAACCGCCGGGTGGAGTGATCACTCCAATACATTTGCACGTTTTTACCAACGGGTTATTTTGAATAATAATGAGGACCTAGCACTGGCACATTCGATAATTTCGTCATAGCAGCTACAATAATATTTTTTCTTTTGATCTTATACTGATTTGAAAATAATCTTTATTGTAATATCTATTAATTGCCATTGTCAATATTTGTCGCTCAAAGTTTATACTCTAGTATGATTAATTACTAAATTGTCTTCTACGATCTTTTAGAATATGTAGTATTAACCAATGTTGTTAACATAATACTTTAAATATAATACAATAAAACATTATCATACAGAATATTTCACTTTGTATCATTGATGTTTTTCCCTACTTAGCTCTGAACATCTACATGTATTATAAAGGTACTATACTAATCTAGAGGACTCGGCGCGAAGTATAATTAATGATTAAACGAACTTACCTGAAGTGATGTTCTATCATAATTATACGAGCGCCGAGTCCGAATAGATTAGTATGTCCCACCCACCCATCGTAATATTGACATTCCCTGTTTGCTCCCTGGTAAAACATCAATGAAATATTCCGTAAGGTTTACATACTCTAAACTTTATGAGGTGCGGACGTAAGGTAAACGGCAAGGTAAAATCCCTACCCACAAATAAAAAAAATAAAATAAAATAAAAAGTGGGTAGTTCTCAACTACGTGCAGAGTGGTAGTGCATGGGATGCGTTACTACATGTATTATAAAGGTACTATACTAATCTAGAGGACTCGGCGCTCGTATAATTATGATAGAACTTCACTTCAGGTAAGTTCGTTTAATCATTAATTATATCGTAGGTTTCTTTACAATTAACAGCATGACCTATAGGAATAGACGGTTTTGCATTTCCAATATGCAGAAGAACAGCTTTAAGACTTTCCTTCGACGAATCTATAAAAAGGCGCCATTCTTTTGCGTCATATGGTTGTTTCATTTCTTCAAAAAGTCCCTTGATGTCATGACAATAACAATTAACTCATTTTCTTTTGTAAAAAAAACAGCATACGCCTTCCTTCTAGAGCGATAAATACTAACTTTTGTACTAGGATCAAGCAATTTCCACTGTTGCAGCCTGAAGCCAAGTAATTCCGCTTTTGACTTAGATAACTGCAAATCTCTTATAAGATCTTTGAATTCAGATTGGGTTATCAAATGTGGACTGTCCTTATCATCGAAAAAGTTATCTGAGCTTGATTGTTCACTGTCACTATGCTCGTGCATTATTGTAATACTACTTGTTGTATCTATGTGAGTTTGGTCACTTCTGCCGGGTGGTGTGGGAACTGGTAAATCCTCTGAATGAAGGACCGGCTTAGTCACTGATGGAACATCTGCATATTTTATACTATCTTTATTTTTTGAGTTAAAACCAAAAGTTTTTGTTAAACAAAAGTAACAATCGGTTACGTGGTTAGTTGGCTCTCTCCATATCATTGGTTTACCAAATTTCAGTGATCTATTTTTACCTGAATACCAGGAGCTGAGGACCAATCTGCAATTAGTGCAAATCACATGAGGAACCCAATTTTTATCTTGATTTGACACCGGAAATCCAAAATAATGTAAATAGGCTTCTTGCAATGGTTTTGTTATAGGGAAACCACGATTTAACTGAACAATTTTCCCACAAACATAACAAAATTTATTTGGATGTAGTTTACACACTCTAGATGACATTTTTATATAAAAATAAGACTTTTGAATGACACAGTTGTTTAAAAAATAGAACGATAAATGTATTTAAACAATTGCGGGTAGATAAAAAACAAAGACCTCTATATCTCAGAATTGTGACGTGCTACGAAAAATTAAAAAATATTTTTTTAATTACCGTCCATAGCCTACATAAATAATATATATTTCATTTCATGAACAAAAAAAAACATTTTTTTGTAAACTGGTGATTAATAGTTGCAGATAAATATTTAATGTTTTTACAAAAAAAAACATCTTTATGATCCAACTTTGGCAAAGAGAAAATAATGGATGATTTTATCCGTGTAAAACAAATGAATGCTTGTGGGCGGAGTAGTTCCGCCCGGGACTGCCAAACTACTTATTAACCACTTAACCATATCACTTCTGTGTGGGTTATTATACCCAAACTGACTTCAAATCGATGATGATTCTGTATTGTGAAATAATCTTCAGTTTTTTTATATACTTAATTATTGTTATGTGTTGGGTTGAAGGTTGAGCAGTAATTGGACTTTGATAAGTTCTAAGATATATTATGAACTAGGCACTAGCTGTAGCTGTAGATAAAAGCAACCTATGTTTGACCCCTGATACTTACCTAACTTTATTCAAAACAAACTTCATCAAAATCGATCCAGCAGTTTAAGCATAACAGACGTGTCTTTCTTTCTAGAAAGACGGACGTTTCGCATTCATAATTGTTGTATGGATATTAGTTAGATTATATATTTTTTTTTTTAATTCATTAATATATATTTTTTGAAGTAGCTTTACCAAGTGGTATCTTACTTCTACGCTGTAAGGTCGAATGTTAGTGAGTTCCATAAGTACTACAACGTGACTATTTCTTTTTTAGATGGTTTTGAGGTAACATACTGACCACCAGGCCATTTATAGTGTGAGGATTTTGAATTTCGAGTTTTTGTTTTTTTAAAGAGCTGATGTTTAACCAGCTCTTTTTAAAAAAATCAACTTATATTCTTGCTATTTTTAAGAACATAAACTGGCTAAATAGATTTTATTAACAATGTTTGAAAGGGTTATTACTGTATTATTGTATCTAACCATGTTATGGATATACTTAATCAGTTTACGTAAAACATTGATACCAGTCCCACCCTCTACACAAGGGTGCTGTGTAAGTTGCTCTCAAGGGTGTGATGCGGCTCCATAAATAAAACACAATTAAATGTGAGCGACTGCTCCGTGGGAACTTAATTTTATTTGGAGGAAAATAGTTTTTTAATTTGTCTTGAATTTAGTTGTGCTTGATTCTACTGCTAATGTATTAAAGTCCTTTTTAAGTGTATATTTATACTAGACTACCTGCATCTTAGTATAGATAATTATATATTTTCATCTGGATAAAGTTGTACCAATGTCGAAGATTAGGTTAACTCAGATCAAGCATTTTTTTATCTGCAAATGCAAAATATACATACTTGCATCAGAAAAATACATCGGAAGAATTTTAAAACAATTCGTGAGATAAGTTTGTCAGGAACTTTATCATTTCACATATCATAAACTAATAATATACTATCCAACATAAAACAAGCTTTGAATTCATAAACAGGATATAATCCGGTAATCCTTTTAAAAAGTAATAAAGTTTTTATAAGCAATAAATCGTGCAATAAAGTCGACTTTTCGTCCCTGCGTTAGAGACTGCTGTAATCACTGTCTAATTCCGTATTCGCGGCTTACAATAATGATTAACGACAAACTTTATTAATTCGATCTAGTGAGATTACTGGCAAAAGGCAGGCGGCGGAGGGACAAGAAAAAACAAACGAATTTTGCAAGGGATACGTAGGGATGTAAGCGGCACGGATTTAGGGCTAGCACCACACTCTAGAGTAGAGACAAACAATTAACTATACTTAGTAAGGCTTATTTCTTTAAAATTACATGAAGCCATGAGCTACAACAGTAATAGGTAAACTTAATACTATTAGCATTTTTATACTACTTATATTTATCCAGTTGTATAAATAGAAAATAAAATACATGTCACTATAATTTTACTACGAGTATAGTCTTGTAGGGTTTGGTTTTGAAATCAAAATAACTAGAAATCGTGAATCTGTTGAGAAATAAAATGATCATTTTAGATTTTATTTATATTTATAAGCTGCTTGCTTAATAATTAAGCAATTTTTAACATCAGTCGACCATGTATACGCCTGTATTTAACTTTTTAAAACCCCATCACCACTACTTGACGTTCGATTTCCCTTGCTTCTTCAGTTGACCCTGCACACTATTTTGTCAGAGTGGTCAATCGAGCCTTTATGCCCTGGTATCATTGTTTCACAAATGGAGCACTGCCACCGTTATCGTTTATTTGAAGTCCTCAAATCAAAAAAAATGAAAAGAGGTACCTAATATATCTATAGATGTAGAATTGTAGATAAGTATATTGATATATGACACAAAGTAGATAACTGAATCATAAGTATTTGTTTATCATTACATTTTACAATCACGAATACGTTGTCATTTGATAAGAATTGAGAAAAACATATTTGTCGTGTCTACGCCCTACGTGGGATCACGTTCATCTTATTAAATCTCTTCCTATCTATGCATGCTAAATTGACCGAAGTTGCACTCACGAAAGTATTTAGAGGTAAACATAGTAGGCTTGTAAAGAGAAGGGATAATAAAATAAAATATTAAATGTTTGAGCGACAGCCCTGCCAAGCAAATCCTTGTGTCAACACAAGGGGTAACGCTGCACCTCGAGGGATGCGTTTGTTTTTAATAAAAGCTTTATTTGGCAATAATGTGAACCGGCGCTTAACCGTAAACACATATTGAATTCGATGTAATTAAATAAACTGATACCTACTACTGGCTAGGGTGCTATAAAGAGGAGATAAGTAAATTGTACTTTGTAGGGTGAGTCCGGAAATCGTCTTACAGAAAATTTGAAAAGTGGTTAGGTAGGTAATGAATAGAGAATAAATTGAAAAAAAATACGAAGTAGGTAAACATATAGGTATGTACATTACTCGACTCATTAGCTTTATATTATAATAGTTAATAGTTATATATTTTCACTATTGATCCAATTAGAGTGTATTTTTACATATGTATCTAATATTTCTAAGTACCCAGTGGGATATATTTACAAGTACACAGTAGGTTATACTGAAAACTTCACGTTTTAACGACTGTGGACTACTAATACAAACAAGATAATTAATGAACAGTTATTATTTATAGTGCAATTATATTATCAAGATCTTATCTATAAAAAGTACAAGGAAAAAGAAAAACTAATGATCAAAATATATCACAAATCAAAGTTAAATATTTTATTTGTCGTCTACTATTCGGTGGTGAGTAAAATTTAAATGAGTATGTATACCTACTACTTTTTAATCAACTTAATTTTATTTCATAACCAGAAGTGAAGCGAAATTTACAACTTTTGGAAAAAATGCCTGGTATTGATTGAATGCATTTTGTCGATTAAGAATCCCCGTAGTGTAATGCTTTTACCAAAGAAAAAAAATATTTCACTATCACAAGTTAAAAATCTTATTATTAGGTACTTATATCTACTTTGTTTTTATACTACACAGCTTATCTGCATGTCCTCTTGTGCTACCAAGTCATTTATGAAAACAATGGAAGTATTTGTTATTTATTCAATTGTGTTAAACGCCAATTTGGGTAAATACTTATAGAATGTTATGAATTTTATCGTGTAGTATATCATCAATAATTTCACGTGGCGAATAATAAAATAAATATGTATCTGTTACTGTAACATTTACATAATATCTCTTTTTCTATAAATGCTTGAAAGGTTTCTTTATATTCACCCGACTGTGCCAAAAAGAGGGTTATGTTTTTCGAAGATATGTAGGTATGTATGTTAGTTAGTATAATTGTTTGGCACGCTCTGCAGCCTTTGAGGCTCGATAGATTTTAGCTTGAGAAGTGTCGTTAAATTTGTATTTACTGTGAGAGTGACACTGGGTACTTAGTTTCTTTATAATTTGTTTATGTAGTCATTTATACTACCTAGTGCCTTTGGATTAATAATTTTCTGTTTAATCTAAGGAATAAGGATATTACTCGATATGGCACATTATTTAATTAAACGTTGCTTCTTCTATTTTTTTATTTTCACAAAAATCATTTATGTAGATACCTGTACGGAGTCTTTATATAATCTTAACATATTTATTGCTTTATTATTGAAGATTCGTAGTGATAATTATGTTTAAAGATATTGTTTTAACTTACTTTATTGTTATTTCCCAGGAAGTGTCATGTTCACGCATGTAAACTATAGAAGAGTATAAAGATGTAAGTATTATTGTGGCACTACATAAAGGCGTATCTTTTACTGTTATTAATATATTACACTTACGAGTATTTTACCAAAATGAAAAAAAGTGTAAGTTCTAAGTTATAAACTAATTTTCCTTTGTATTTTTCAGGTCAATTTTCAAGGAAAGTGTGCTCACCGGTCTTTTACTTTTTGCCTGTTATGCAGGATGTAGCGTCTCTGCATCGTCTCCGACTATCTCAACCGCTGATGTATGCAGCCCATTAGTGATAGCTCATCGCGGAGCCAGTGGCTATGTACCTGAGCACACACTAGGAGCGTACGCACTTGCAGTCAGCTTAGGAGCAGACTACATCGAACCCGATGTAGTGATGACCAGCGATGGCCACATCATAGCACGCCATGATAATGAATTAGGTCTCACAACAGATATTGCCAATAGGCCGGAATTTGCTTCCCGGTATCGCACGCAATCGGTAGATGGCAGCCAAGTCAGCGGATGGTTCACAGAAGACTTCACTTTAGAAGAAATAAAGTCTCTACGAGCGATAGAACGTATACCAACCATAAGACCAGGGAACGCCAGAATGGATGGCAGTTTTGAAGTTCCTACGATGCAAGAAATTATAGATCTGGCTAAAAGTATGCAAGGTATTTACTGCCGAGAAATAGGCATTTATCCAGAAATTAAGCATGGCACTCATTTTCAGCGTTTAGGTCTCGCAATGGAGCAACCTCTAGTAGACATATTGCATAGTAATGGTTACAAAACCCAGGAGGACCCCATTTATATACAATCATTTGAAGTAAACAACTTAAGACAACTTAAAAATATGACTGACCTTCGACTATTGCAATTATATGGGAGCCTATCAAGACAACCATTTGATCAGGTGGAATTGGGGACCGGATTGACATACCAAGCAATGGCAACAGTAGAAGGACTGAGAGAAATTGCTACCTACGCCTACGGTGTAGGCCCTGAAAATGCTTATATTATTCCCCTTACAGAGACAGGAAATCTTGGATCAGCGACTAATTTTGTGGCTAATGCTCATTCAGCCGGCTTGAAGGTGCATCCTTATACATTCCGGGCTGAGAACTCTTATCTCCCGTTAGAATTTAGAAGTAGTGATACGTCACCTGATGCCATCGGTGACTATGAGGGAGAGATACGAGCGTATCTAGCAGCTGGTATAGATGGACTCTTTGCAGACCAGCCTGATCATCTGGCTCGAATTCGCGATAAATGTGTTATAGCCAACCCTGAGTGCCATTTTAGATCATTCTCTGCAATACTAGCGAGATCTACAGTTTTGAACTATGTGATAATTTTATGTAGCTTTTATTTTATTACTTTTTGAATTAAGTAGTCTACAGTAAGTAGCTATTGCTCTAATCTATACATACACTTGTGAAAATGACGGATAATTAACATCAGTCAGACCACAGATTAAAGAATGCTAGTCAGAATGAAAATTTGTAATTCTTTGCAAACCCGCCCATATCACCCTTTTTAACCGACTTCAAAAAAAAGGAGGAGGTTCTCAATTCGTCGGTATGTTTTTTTTTTATGTATTTTAACTGATTACTCGAAGACGGCTGGACCGATTTGAAATTTTTTTGTTCGAGAGGGTTTACTTCCAATTGGTCCCATATTCAGCAGTTCATGATCTGATGATGGTATCATGGAGAAATCGAGGGAACTATTCAAGTTTTGTATTGGGCATGGGTATTTTTTGATATATTCCAAGTTACTAAAGTAAGACGAAGGTGAGACGATGCTGGAAAATTTAACCCACTTTCAAAAATGCAACGTATTTACAACTTTTTGATTGTAATTTATCTTGCTCGATTACTCGAAGACCACTGAATCGATTTGTAAAATTCTTTTTTTGTTAGAAAGGGTATACTTTCGAGATGGTTCCATAGTCATCAGATCAGGATCTGATGATGGAATCATGGAGTTATCGAGGGAACTCTTCAAGTTTTATTGCGATTTGGGTCGTTTTTATATATTCCATGTCAATAAGGTGAGACGACGCCGATGACGTTTACCCGACTTTACAAAATGCAACGTGTTGACAACTTTTTAGTTAAAAGGTATTGCGTACTCAAAACTAAAAAGTAAAAAAATATTGTTTTGGCCAAAAAAAAAACGAAACTGACTCCAATTCCTGAACTAAAAAGGATGAAATAATCAATACATTGTTGTTCAAATATGCTTCATATCAAAAATTTTAATAAAATTGAATTTGGTGCCAATTTTACGAATTCGTTGACTAGCTGCTGGCTCGTTAATTAGCATATTTTATTAAAAGAATCGGCACCGACTTCAGATTTATTAAAATTTTTGATATGAAGCATATTTAAACAACAATGTACTTATTGATTATTTCATCCTTTTTAGTTTAGGAATTGGAGTCGGTTTCGTTTTTTTTTTTTGGCAAAAACAATTATATATGGTAAAATAAAGTGTTTATTTATATATTGTTAGGTGCAACAGAAAATCCGGAATAAAACAGTTGGAGTGGTGGACGATAAGTGACGATATCTTTTTTCTTATTTTGTTATATACTTAGTCAAAAAGGTGAGCAAGCGTATCTGCCATCTCTTACTAAACAGTTTTGCAGGGAGACTGACGATTTTTTTAATTTTACAGCCGCATTATAATATTTACTATAATACTCACCTACCATATTTAAATCTAGAACGCACCATTTTCGTTTAAACTGAATTAACTGAACAGCTGCGCTGCACTTCTTCTTCATCGGTCCCTCAATGCTGAGGATCGTGACCACCTATGTGTTTCCAAAGTGCGCGATGGCAGCACTACGGACCGCATTATATATATATGCTGCCTCCAGCAGCTCTCCTCACGCTGTCCACCCATCTCGCTGGAAGCTTTCCTCTAGCACGTTTTCCATCTGTTCTGCCCAGTATTATGAGTTTTTTCAGACAATGCCTAGGTGATCGTATGATGTGTCCGAAAAAACCTAGGGCCCTTTCCTGCACACTTGGCTGCACAGTGAGACTCAAATAAAAATGTATTAGATTACCTAAATATTATTTGATACTTGATATCTACATTGCACGTCCTAATTATAATACTCGTCCTTGCTAAGTAGGTACCTACTTTATGTAAGCCCTATGTAGGTATAAGCCCGCACTATGTCTATATGTAAAATGTGTCTTATCTTAAAAAAGTAGGTACAAAAAAGTAAAAAAAGGAAGGGAGCCAAGGTTAGGTCATCACATTTATCATGGAACATGCGCCGGATCACACTATAGGTACCTACAACCCGATATAGTTTCCTAAAACATCACTCGTCAACACTTAAATTTATCTTTGTACACTCTCGCACACAATTTTATAAATTGAATAAAAAAATAAAACAAATTATATATGAACCGATCGACAAGTAGAAATCAGCGATCGAACCACGGGCTATACATGGATAATTCAAATATAGATTAAGTAATTTGGTGTTTTCTTGACAAGCCAGGCGTATGTAGTCATTTTTAAATAAACTCCTTCTGAATTTACCAACATACTTTTTAAGAAAAATAAAAACATCAAGTATGATAGTAATTTTACAAGTAGGAAATATTAATATAGGCACCTTATCCTTACTATTTTTACCTACCTATAAGTATTGTAAAAATAGTAAGGTTAAGGTGCAACTATAGAATTTAATTAGTATAATTTATGGAACACGTTTAATAATGAACGCGATTTTACAGGGTTGCTTGATAATTCCAGCTAAAACCTTTACCTATACCTACATAAAATTCCTAAATCTTAATAATCAAAACTTGATACACTACACTAGATAGGAAATTAACTTAGTACTTACCACGTAAGTACTTAAATAATAGATAAATTAATTTTGACTACAAATATAGAAGGCATATAGATAAGAAGAAACACCAGACTTTAAATTATTTATTCGCATGTCATAACATGGTTAGGTACCTACATAGAACAAATAGAGGCGTACGAGTAGATACCTAACAATACTAAAGTAGGTTAGCGGTCAAGTACAAGCACATAAATTATGAAGTATAGATATCATAATTTGATTTTACTCGCGGTTTTGGCCGCGTAAGTTATGTTAGTTCTGGTTCCTCGCAGCCGCCTACACGAGGGCTTCGCGGAATGGGGGCCTAACGGCTGAACGAAAACGGCAAAGAAAATGCTCTTGGTGGATTTTTTCATAACCCGTGTGTTATTATTAATCTCAGTAGTTTTTAGAAATACGAATACATTTTGTTCATATGTAGTTAGTCTAAATCACAGCGAAATTGGTATAAATGATAAAAAAAATCTAAATAAATAAACAGACGTATAGTTACATTAACAACTAATTTTAAGTAGTTACACCAGTATAGATAATTAATACTACTTACTTATATGAGCATTACTTACACAATTTATGTAATATTGTTTAGCAAGTTTAGACTGGATCGTAGATGTTAGTATGAATATTTTGTGTGCACTTGTACAAGTTGGTGTAATCGCAAGTTGTCATTGGTGGCTCGTGTCACTTGATGGAATTTATCACTCGCTCTATTTTACTCCCAATTCTTATAAAGACGGCGCGTATTGAGTATAAGACGGTGTTCAAAATTTTAACATAATTTTAAATTTGTGCAAAAAGAAAACTACTTATTTGATCTCAAAATATTCATTTGTTTATAAATGTACTTAATTAGGTTATATAAATTAAAATGAAAACTCATCTAACTTGGATAGCACTAATCTACTTGGTGACAGCGCAAGCAACTCCTGCAGTTATTACAAGAGAAACCAATGTTATAGAAGATGAATCCGAATGCAAGCCCTTAGTGATAGCTCACCGCGGCGCCAGTGGGTACGTCCCAGAGCATACTCTTGGTTCTTACTCCTTAGCCATCGCCATGGGAGCCGACTATATTGAACCTGATCTCGTCATAACTAAAGATGGGCAATTAATTATACGACATGATAATGAGCTAGGCTTAACAACCGATATCTCTGAACGACCTGAATTTGCAGATCGGCGTCGCAATCAAACTGTTGATGGAACTGAATTGAGCGGATGGTTTACTGAAGATTTCACTTTGGAGGAAATCAAAACGCTTCGAGTCGTCGAAAGAATACCGGATATTAGGGCAGGGAATACAAGAATGGATGGATCATTTTCTATTCTGACTTTTCAGGAGATTTTAGATTTGGCAAAAGGTTTCCAGAATAGTGTAAAAAGAGTCATTGGTGTTTACCCAGAAATAAAACATAGCACTCACTTCCGTCGTATCGGTTTGCCCATGGAGCAGCTTGTAGTGGATACTCTGCATAGAAATGGCTTTCAAGGTCAACAAGCTCCTGTCTATATTCAGTCTTTTGAAGTAAGCAATTTAAAAGAACTCAAAAAAATTACAGATTTAAAATTACTTCAGCTGTTTGAAAGCGACAAATCCCTGCAGCCAGCTGATCAAGCTGAACTTGGAACCGGACTTACTTATGGTGATATGGCGACAGCAGCTGGGCTGAAAGAAGTTGCAACATACGCTTATGCTGTTGGACCTGACAAGACCTTCATTTTCCCTCGAACTTCTGGGAACAAATTAGGATCTCCTACGAGTTTTATTGAAGACGCCCATAATGCTGGATTGAAAGTGCACCCTTACACGTTCCGCGCCGAAAACGCTTTTCTGCCAGACGAATTTCAGAGCGAAGACAAATCGCCCTCGTCACTTGGGAATTTAAGAGGAGAGATAGAAGCTTACCTTGAGGCAGGAATTGACGGACTGTTCTGTGACCAACCAGATATAGCTATTAACATGCGAAAATCATGTGTAATTAAAGCAAATAAATGAATTAAATCACGAATTATCTCTCTCTGAACCACTGGGTGGCTGATGGTTGAGAAAGGCTTTAAGCCCACCACACATATATACATGTAATAAAGTTAAATAAATTAAATATACCTAAGATAGATAGGGTATGGGTAAAATCATACTCCTATTCTGTGGTTACTAAGTATTTAAAATCCACTCTATTCCTAGGATATTCGTTCTATAACTAGGAATATGATACTTATTATAATTATCTAACAAATGTTTATTTTATGAAATGCACTTGTTAGTAGGTACATTCTTTTCTCGATTCCGTGAATATAGATTGAAAACTTTTAGTTTTGTATGATTTTTATATCTACATATTACGTATTTAGACAATTTGCCTATAGATCAGTCAAAAGATAAAGATAATCTTATAAATATAGAGCAGGGTGGCTACTATCATCTCTAAAAACCATTCAAGTTCCAGTGAGTAAGCGGGAAGCGCGCTACGTGATGTAAGGCGACAATCCCCTTACTCACTGGATCTTGCATGGTTTTAGAGATGGTAGTTAAACCCCCCTGATCTGCTGATGGAACTGGAAGGCACCAGAAGGCACTGGAAGGTGCCCATATGTTAACATCAAAGAAGTTGGAATCGCGCGCGGTCTCAAGCAAATTCTTTAATCTATGACACGCAACGAAAATTCGCGGCGGATGCGGCGGTGCTAAGTACGTATTTTGTGCTGTCGGCCCGGCTCGGCACGCTGCGGTCAGTCAGTCAGCCACAAAAAATATGTCACTGTCAACCTTTTGTCAACTTTAGTCAGTGCCATGGATCGCATGGATCAAAAAGAGAAACGTCAAAACGTCAAAACATTACTTGTGTGTGATGTGCTTGATGTGAAACGTAAACTAAACGTATAAAATGTTTTGATTTTAAATCGGAAGTAAGCAACTGGTAGGGTAAAATAAATAGCGATTTTCGGGCTTGTTCTTGCTAAGATACATATAATTAGTGCCAAAATAATCATAACATCATTAGAAATGTAAGCTGCAACAGCTTCATATTACTTACAGAAATGATAAAACAAACCTTCAAATATCGAAAGACAATCTGTGTCGTATGTTTTTTGGCCCTGTGTAAGTACAAAAGGTTCAATACACTATTATCAGTAATCATAGCAACTACTATTCTCACACTTACATTTATTTCCTTATTAATTTAAGTAATTGTGTAGTCACAAGACAAGTGAAGCTAAAACGGAAATTTAGGAATTATTAAAATACAAGTATTTTCACATATAATCGTCTATCCCAATGTTGTCCCCCTTGCATCCAAAGTCCAAGCCAGACCCTCCAAGCCAAGAAAAGTCCCAGGGAGTTCATACTTAACATGTGTCATTTGTTTTGCCATAAGGTGCTTAAGACTAAAAAAGATTAAATTTATATATTTAAATTTATTTTTTGCATTCACATTGCACAATATCAGTTATAACAAGATAGTATACACTGAAGTCACTGTCCTTAAGTAGGTACAATATAAACCCTGTCGGGCGTAGCAAATTGGAAGTGGAACAGCAAGCGGGTAGTGGATATATATATATAACCAACTTCATAAGCTGCTAGTGTGTTTAAGAATATAAATAAATAAACTACCTACCTGGCATTAAACTTTAGAAATACTTTTTATATGACTGATATTGTTGGAATCTGTCCCTAGTTGGATGGGGAAAAAGAAATAAGGACAATTGTTTGTCCTTTAATTGCCTTTTAACAGCATTCACAGCAGGAGAAGAAATGGCCTGTCCTTAGGCTAGATACCACATAAAATTCTTTTGATAATAATATTATCCATCATGTTAACCTGCAAACAACTTACTTTCAGTAATATTAATATATCTGATAAGTAGAAAGAATCTTGAAATAATTACCCAAAGACCGATTCAGCAAGGTATTGTATACAGAGATTTTAATGACAAACCAAAGATGGAGTCTAGTAAACCAGGTGATGAGAAAATGAAGCAGGAACTATCAGAGGCAAGGTCCCGGATTGAACAGTTAGAGAAAAAGATTGCTATACTAGAGGGAATGATACCACAGAAATATCCTAATGTTAAATACTTAGGATACAAAGAGAGGAAAAGGATATTGGTTAGTATTTTTATTAATGAATTATCTATGTATTCTTCTCTACCTAAGTATGTTTCTTAGTTACATCCTCAGATTACTTCAGTTGACTTTATTCAAATTCATACTCTCAGTTTGTATGAGTATTTTGTGCTTATTTATTCAAGTACCCAAAATCATAGACAAATATCTCTGAAAATGAGTACCTACATAATTTATCAATATTCGAACTAGAGACTCGTGAATTTTGAACTAGCATTAAACCATTTAGAGAATCCATTATATTTTAAAAGTTTTTCCTGAGTAAATTTTATTGCTACAATTGAAAATATCTTATTTATTGATTTTCAGGTAACAGGAGGTGCAGGGTTTGTCGGCTCACACCTTGTAGATGTTCTGATGATGCATGGCCATGAAGTAATTGTTGTAGACAACTTTTTTACAGGCCGCAAGCGAAATTTGGAACATTGGTTCGGTCATCGCAACTTTGAGATGATCCACCATGACATAGTTAATCCCCTCTATATTGAGGTAAGTAGGTATGTTTGTTAGATGCACATATTTTTTTGTCACATAGAGTAAAGGTTAAAATATAACAGAATGTTATGTACATACATACATACATATAATCACGTCTTTATCCCATGCGGGGTAGACAGAGCCTAGGGCCATAAGACCTTAGGCCACGTTTAACATAATGAAACAAGAAAATCAATAGTGATGGATTGCTAGCCGCATCGCCTATGTCATGATTTCCCCAGTCGGCGATTCCCTCAGACGACTTTTACGGCTTGCGCGGGAAGAGAAGCAGCTGGTACATTCTATGTTTTTCTTTTTCTCCCAGACCAGGGAATGTAACCCTTTAGATACAGTAATACTAAAACATAAATTACAATACAAACCGTCATACTGTTTACATTGTGAATTCAGAACGAATTGTATGAAGCCTATATGTAAAATGATGAGCAAAATTAAACAAGCTTTTTGGAAGCTCACTTAATTTGCACTGAATTTCCAAAAAAAAAGAATTTTTGTAGTAGTGTATATTTTGAAGGTCTCATCAATGCTGTGCAAGGTGTTATGAATATTAGTGATATTGTAAGCAGTTTTTGTAAATTGTGCACATTTTCAAACATGTTTGTTCTATGCTAAGTACCTATTTGGTTTAAGGGCCTTTTAATAATATTGCTTATACTTATAAGTTGCAAATATAAAAATGATAAAGAGGCGAGATATGTTATGATGATAAATTTGTTAAGATAATTTACCTTCTTCATTAATTTCTTTGTTAGTCATTATCTATTACATGTGTTATCATGCAAACATAATAATTGATTAATTTGACAAAAACAATTTATACAAGTTACGCCTCTTTATTTTTTCCATTCACAAGGTGCTTATAGTGCCTTTCATGAAATAATCTTTTATTTAATATATTTTATTATTTAATAAATTTCCTAGAGAAAAAAAAAATCCTAAATTCATATTAAGTAATCTATCAACACAAAACATAGTTACCTATCATTAATTAATAATTAATAAATATATTTCTATATTTACAGGCAGATGAAATATACCACTTAGCTAGTCCAGCAAGCCCCCCTCACTACATGCTGAATCCTGTAAAGACTATTAAAACTAACACTTTAGGAACAATTAATATGTTAGGTATGTGATTTTAAATAGTTTTTATCAAACACTAGTTCTTCCCGGGGCTTCGGCCGTGGTACATACATAGACTATGTCACTCGGGGATAGTGTGGCTTTCCAGCAGTGACAGAATTTTTAAAATCGGTCCAGTAATTTTGAAGCCTGTGCTATGCAAACAAACAATCGAATCTTTCCTCTTTATATATTACTAGCTGTTCCCCGCGGCTCCGCCCGCGTGGGTCTCGGTTATATCGCGCCCAAAAGTAGCCTATGTTTGACCTCAGGTCGTTAACTACATCCCTACCAAATTTCATCACAATCGGTCCAGCAGTTTAGCCGTGAAGAGGTGACAGACAGACAGACTTTCGCATTTATAATATTAGTATGGATATGGATTTGATCACTAGTTTTGTTTATTTATTTGTCTCGAGCAACAACATGTTTTAACAAAAGGCCCATATAATACCTTTAATAATGTATATTGGAAGCAAAAAGGTTTTGTTTTGCTTTTTACTAATGCTATACAAGAAGGAAAAGGGATTGAATTAAAAAATCAGAACTCTGTCATATACATAGGTATTTTTTTTACCATTACATTCGTCCGCTCTGTAAAGAACAATAAATCGCATAAAGTCACCCCTAGCAGTCTCATGAGAGGTTAAAGCTTAAAATTGCTCCCATAATAACCAAGTTACCCAGGTTATCAAAAAAATTGTGATTTTTTAAATATTTTTCCAATAATCAAATTGTAGGCGGTTTCTGTTATCTGGAAAACATGACGTAACAAATAGTCATGTTTGTATTTCAGGACTCGCGCGGCGAGTAGGAGCCAAAATCTTAATAGCTAGTACATCTGAAGTTTATGGAGACCCCATGGTGCATCCGCAGCCTGAGTCATACTGGGGACATGTTAATCCTATAGGTAAGAATACTATTGTATTATTATCATATCGTTATTAAAAGCGGCCGTTTGCCCACGCTTTTTCTAGGGTTGCATAACGGTACAACGACATCGAATGACAGTTGCACATTTGATTCCCATTTTTCATAAGCCCCGCTTACTGAATAATCCTCTTAAGTTCAAAATCTTCCTTCTGTAAAATGTCTCTTTCCAGAAATTGTATCGTAGCTTCCGAACGGATGAATCGATTTTGATTTAGTTTGTTTGAATGGTGAATTAGTTAGGAGTGTTCTTAGCTTTGTTTGATGGATATCGGTTCAAGACTCGCACTTGGCGGATATTTGCATAACTCCTTCAATATTGGTACCAAATAAAAAAACAGAATACTATAAACCATGGTAAATTTCAAATGCAAGATGGCCGCCACCACAAAATTCATATTTCCGGAATCAAATAAAAAGATTTATTATTTGATTAATTGATGTCGGCGGGGTTTTTTTTTTAATTTTATTTGTTACAACTTATACTTGTTTATTAATTTATTGAATAAAGGCACTGATAGCACTTTCAGTTTCCCAATGCGTGCTATAAGCTAGGGCAATTTACACAGGTTTTTTACTAGGCAAATATCCTCCGTGACCATACTATGACTATAAAGATAAAATCATAGAAAGAATAGATCAACACTACTTGGTCTCTAATTGGCCACAAGCGGGATTTGGATCAAGCTCATATTGACAAAATACCTAGCGACAAAATTGTCAACATTTACTTGAAAACAATCAAAAAGCCACCGTCAACGCTGATTACGCTTACGAATACAACGTCTGGAATAATATTTTGGAAAATAGCAGTGTAATTTGTTCAAATATATTTATAATTGAGATTTTATATATTACATTTAAAACATACAAGCGAATAAATAAAATATAAAAAACGGCGAATTACAAACAACTTTAAATATCTAAAGGTAACCTCAATTTTACACAATAAAAAATTACCTTCCACGACGCCATTCTACTAGGAATAAAAGTAGTGATATTTCCTTTGTGATTTAATTTAAAAAAAAATATACAATACTGAATGTCTAAGAATAAAAGTTACCTACAGATTTAAAAAATATTCAGAAGTTAAAATCAATTTTATTCATTACCAAACTCACATATGTTTTGTTAAGGGTAACTGTCAAATCTTTAACCAATTCCAATTTAATGCTAATATACATTAAGACTAGGCTCCCAAAATTTGGTATGTTTTAAACAGAAACCTAGACTGAAATACAAACTTCAAGGATGACAAATTCAGACACATGATTGTCTATCTTTCCACCAATCAGTTACATGATTTGTTAAGTTTTGCTTGATACTTTTATTTTTTAGAAACTTGTTCTTTGTTTCTGATTTATCTTATATTTCTAATGAATTATACTTTATTCCATTACAAAAATTTATCGATCATAATATAAATAGCATAAACTAAGGAGACACCAAAGGATATTTGTCTATGTGATTTATTTTTTCAGTTATAAGTGAAAACAGTTTTGAGACTTACGTCTTTTACTTCCGTGATAAAATGCGCGCGACTGAAGCAAGCGATAAACGGCTTTATTGCGTCTAAATAAAGTCTACGAAAGCGAGCGCGGCCGCGATCCCCTCACCCTCCTCATTCCCCTTCATTACGTTTTGACTGCTTAGTCTTAAGGGTAATTTTAATAATCCTTTCTTTACGAGGCAACCGAAAAGGCGCGATGATGATATTTAGATGATCCGTAGCGTCGCTTCTATGTTATTTTTTATATATTTGTCATCAGGACCGCGTGCTTGCTATGATGAAGGCAAGAGAGTAGCGGAGACTCTAGCGTACTCGTACGCGAAACAAGAGAACGTGTCTGTGCGGGTCGCTCGCATCTTCAACACGTACGGGCCGCGGATGCACATTTCTGACGGACGAGTGGTCTCCAACTTTATCATTCAAGCGCTGCAGAATCTGACCATAACTGTGAGTTCTTTCTTACTACAGGTGAACAACTTATATCCCACCTGATGATAAGCGGTTACCGTAACCAATTAACGCACGCCGCATATTACTTATTTTTTTTACATTTTGGGGAATATTTTTGGGAAATGGACATTTCTGAAAGAGACATTTGCAGCAAGGACATTTTGATTAAGTATTACTGAACCCTCCTTTGAAATGATTTCGTTGATGGAAACGCCATCACCAGTTGGTAATACAAGTAAATGGAGATGAGGCAGAGAACCTCAAAAGGCGTAAATATGTAGGTATAAATAATAACTAATAAATGGCATTTTGGGGTAGAAACTCTCGGCCCGTGGGGTCCATCGGCTCATCAGCTTTTTCGTCTTATGTCGAAAAAGCTGATAGACGTATCTCGTGACCAGAAGGCTGGAACCTACCTGGCACAGAGGTTTAGTATCGCCATACAACTCGACAATGCTGCCAGCCTTACCGCGGTGTGACACTTTGGCGGGACTGTACAATTTGTAAATATATAATCATTATTTTAGTTATATTTATGTTAGTTTTTTATTGTATTGTTTAAAATATAGTATTAGTCGTTAATAAAAAATAACAACAATGGAGATTGATTTATTTATTTATTTAGACTTTATTGCACTAAAAAATCTGATCTGATCTGTCAGTCTAAGATGATAAATATTATTTTTAGGCTTTAGAATTTAGTTCCCTTTTACGAGATTGAGTATTATTCCAGAGAGAACATAATAATGTGCACCGGGTAAAAAAAAGAAAATACTCTACCACATAATATTTTGTTTTCGTTTTCCAGGTGTATGGTAACGGAAAGCAGACCCGCTCTTTCTGCTATGTATCAGATCTAGTCGATGGTCTTCTGTCGCTGATGGCATCAAGTTATACCTTGCCAGTAAACATAGGAAATCCTGTCGAACACACAATAGAAGGTATATAAACTACGTCCAATTTAAGGGCCCAAATGAATTTGCGAATAATTTTTATAATTGTATGATTAACGTCCTAAATGACATTTGATCGGTTAAAAACTACAAAAAATCGTGTGCTGTAGCTAACAAGATGGAGCCGTCATGTCGTGGGTTCGATTCTTACGGTAAGTATGTTGTTATTACAAGCTTGAATCGCCAGATTTTCTGATAATAAAGATGATTCCGTGCTTCGAAAAAAGAGTTAAAATATTGGTCCCAGCTGCCACCTGGAGAGAAAATAAAATTTCGCCAGGGCGTGCAGGGAAAGGATGATGATAGGTGTGTATTTACTTATGTCGACCTCCGTGGCGTAATGGTTAACAAGCCTGATCGCTACTCAGAAGGTCCCGGGTTCGATCCCCGGTCAGGTCAAGATGAAAAATGATCTTTTGTGATTGACCTGGATGGGTCTAGGGTGTTTATCTATATATGTATCCATACTAATATTATAAATGCGAAAGTCTGTCTGTCTGTCACCTCTTCACGGCTAAACTGCTGGACCGATTGTGATGAAATTTGGTAGGGATGTAGTTAACCACTTGAGGTCAAACATAGGCTACTTTTGGGCGCGATATAACAGAGTCCCACGCGGGGCGAAGCCGCGGGGAACAGCTAGTTTGTTATAAAATATAGTATCGTTGAGTTAGTATCCCATAACACAAGTCTCGAACTTACTTTGGGGCTAGCTCAATCTGTGTGATTGATTTGTCCCTATATATTTATTTATTACTAGCTGTTCCCCGCGGCTTCGCCCCGCGTGAGACTCGGTTATATCGCGCCCAAAAGTAGCCTATGTTTGACCTCAGGTCGTTAACTACATCCCTACCAAATTTCATCACAATCGGTCCAGCAGTTTAGCCGTGAAGAGGTGACAGACAGACAGACAGACAGACAGACTTTCGCATTTATAATATTAGTATGGATTTATTTATTGAGATTTACTCAATAACGTTGCGTAATTGTGCAGAATTCGCGATGATAATCAAGAACCTGGTGCCGGGCTGCCGCAGCACGGTGTCGACGGGCGCGGCCGTCGAGGACGACCCGCAGCGGCGTCGACCAGACATCGCCGTCGCGGAGGCGCAGCTCGGGTGGACGCCCAAGGTAAACCTGACTTACTTATCTGTAATGGCTCTCAGATCTATCCACATTAGGCCGGTACTACATTTTCATATAGACATCATATCATATCTGTCAAATTCTATGATCATAGTTAAATAATGACGTTCTTCATTTTTGCATTTTACATTTATGATCATATAAACGTCATATGCTATCAAGATTATGTTGAATTCAAGTTGTCAAATAGGACTAGTGATGTACAAGGCTCGAGGCCTCCGAGTCCTTTTGTCCAGAGCTCGGAGTCGTTTACAGGGCTCGCCTCGTTTGTGTGAAGCTCGACGACTTGCGAGTCTTTTTCAGAGCTC
This sequence comes from Apomyelois bistriatella, assembly GCA_947044815.1. Taxonomy (NCBI): domain Eukaryota; kingdom Metazoa; phylum Arthropoda; class Insecta; order Lepidoptera; family Pyralidae; genus Apomyelois; species Apomyelois bistriatella. The sequence continues at coordinate 7,237,536 of OX345691.1, forward strand.
GAGCCTCTTTGATAGCTCGAGCCTTTTTGATAGCTCAAGCCTTTTTGAGAGCTCGAGCCTTTTTGAGAGCTTGAGCCTTTTCGAGAGCTTGATCGATCTGGAGGCTTTTTTACGGCTCGAGTCTTTTTCTATGAGCTCTGTGAGCTCAAAAGACTCAGCTTGCGAGCTGTCTGGACAACAACTCGAGCCTTCAAAAAAGCTAAGGTCTTAAAATGAAATCGAGCTTTCAAGAATAGCTGGAGTTTACAAAAATACTTGATGCTCGATGCTCAATAAGGGCTTGAGGCGAGATCTCAGATATCCAATTGAAGGTATATATCACTAATCGATTGGCAGTCGATCGATGACATCAAAACAAAAGACTAGAGCTCAAAAAAAGACTCAGGCCTAGAAAAAGATGCGGGTGCAGAAAAGACTCAAGCGCAGAAGAACACTCGAGCTATGTAAACGACTCCGAGCCCTAAGTAAAAGGACTAGAGAACTGGAGCTTTCATTGAAGGCTCGCGTTTATTCTTGAGCTTTTTTTAAGGCTCGAGTTCTTTTGATAGGTTCAAGCTTTTTTGAAGGCTCGAAAGAGAGCTCGCGACTCGGCTAGGCTGGGGTCTTCAAGCCTACCGAGCTCACCGAGTCCTGCCAATCTGCCTCGAGCCTTCAAAAGTAGAACTCGACGCCTCGAGGTTTGTACATCACTAAATAGGACCCCATAAATATCATAGACGATATGAACCATTGTAGATATTATACCGTCATATGTTCCTCATATAAAACCGGTCAAGTGCGAGTTGAACTCGCGTGGAGAGGGTTCCGTACAATGCCAATGTCAGTTTTTATATTCAACTAGCTGTTCCCCGCGGCTTCGCCCCGCGTGGTACTCGGTTATATCGCGCCCAAAAGTAGCCTATGTTTGACCTCAGGTCGTTAACTACATCCCTACCAAATTTCATCACTATCGGTCTAGCAGTTTAGCCGTAAAGAGGTGACAGACAGACAGACAGACTTTCGAATTTATAATATTAGTATGGATTGTGGTATGTTAATGTGAAAGGATTATGAGATGCGAGTTAACTACTACTATCGCTATCTAGTGGTGTTTTCCGTAAGTGAACGTTTTATATTAAATTTACCACTTAATTGTCAATTGATTGAATTCTTGTAGGTTTTCCTGTAATCTACAGGAAACGACCTATATGTCATATTTTTTCAAAATTTTAGGCTTAGTTTCGGAGATCAGGGGGGGGAATGGTCAACTTTCGTCTTCTTTCATGAATAAAATAAAAACTATTTATGTTACAATAAAAACAAAAATATATTTGAGATCCTCATAACGAGCTCTTTCATTTGATATATAACACGATAAGGTTTGCAAAACTTTTTTTTAAATTCCTAATTTGTCCCCCGAAAATGACCCTTATTTTAAAAAAATATTTATTTTCTTTGCACATCTGTATTTGGGTCACAGGATTACGTCATCCTACCAAATTTCATCTGTTTTGGTCCAGTAGGTTCGGAGAAAATTGGCTGTGACAGACGGACGGAAGGTCAGACAGACGCACGAGTGATCCTATAAAGGTTCCGTTGTACATTTTTGTACGGAACACTAAAAATGACTAGTAAATCTCTGATCATATTTCTATGGTAGTCTAATTGGGGCCTTACGGACAGACCCTTATCGACGCTGAATCGGCCGGTCGGATAAACCTATATGTCAACTTAAACGAGGGTGTCTCTAATAGCATTCGAATTGGCTCATTTCTGACGCCGCGATTTCACTAATCAATATTTACCAAGACTATAGAATATGGAAATCGCGCGCGATCTCAATTTTTTTTAAACTATGACCAAGACAAACACTTTAGTTTAAAAAAAAGAGAGTATGGTATAAGTTTTAGATATCGGAGGGGGCTTAGCCAACGTCACAATTTTAAAACGTTAAAAAAGTTCGACAAGAACAAAATGTTATAGGATTGCCATAAGATTGACCATTCTTCAACGTTTTGAAGTTGTGACTGGCTACGCCCCCGGAATAGAAAGAGTTGATGACGAAATGATGATGATAAGCACGCCAATGACAAAAATCCATCCGCCATTGGTTGATTCGTATGAATTTTCTGCAGCGCCAAGTATTTTGAGCTAGATAGCACGAGCCCTGTTTTTTGATGAATTCTCATTTACCTTTCGAAAAGGAAAATACACATTTTGATAATACAATTTTTCCACAGGTGTCCCTACAAGATGGACTACAAAGGACGATAGACTATTTTAAAGAGGAATTATCAAGAACGACGTTTTACAACAATCAAACTTATATGGACTTTAATGTAAAAAATCCTCATTAGGACTCCTAGTCCGAGCCTAAGGCCTAGGCAGAGTCCTAATTTGAAATTGTGATATTAGGTTTTTATCAATTTAATAAAGATCACTTTGATAGCTAATGCGGATCTTCTCTTTTGTATTGCTTTATGACTTTTTTTTAATTTTTACTGCAAAATTAAATAACACCACAAATATGGCAAACATATAATCCAAATTATTTAATGTTATAGAGCCCCACTTGTTAATTAAACGCAAATGAGTTAACCATTCTAGTGGTGCTAAATGCTTCTTTATTATTTATTGCATATATTATCTGAATGTATTAGCTACTTGTTCTTTTTCTTTGTCGTTTCCTCCTGACTGACATCCCAGGCGATCCTACCCTGGGCTATGTGGATGGACCTCTGCAACTACTTAAGTAAACTAAAACAGACTTTTGACATTTTTTCCGCGCAAATAACTAGTAAGCGTGAGACCAGCATGACCAGCAACTTGCAACTGGTATGAAACACGTTCCTATACGTCGCTGGCGAACAGCGTCGTGGGAGAAAGACCTGTCAGATTGATTATAATATGTCAAAAAAGAAAGAAAAACTATTGCGTTACTGATAATACACATAGTTAAATCGATATACCGACGTTACATTTTCATATCCATGAAAAATGCAGTGTTCATTGTCCGAAATCAAATATGCTCGATAATTATATGAAAAGGTGTTTTTTATTTGTTTTACATTAGGTATAATAATTGGAATTGATTTCTTACTAAAATTTTGTTTTGTTTTATTTTTTCAATATATACTGTGTGTTAACAGTATAACATTTTATCATACTGTGTTCAAATATTTAATAGAAAGAATTAATTGTTTTAATCTGTTGTATTATTTTAAAATATACTAGTGATAAATAAATAGTAAAGAAACAAAAGGCTTGTACAAATAATAAAGGAATCAAAATTCAACAATTTGATCTCAAAATTGACACTTAAGAGTTCATGGTTCCAAATTGTTACTTATTATAACAATACTTCAAACTATTTCATCTCAGTCTCAATTGCAGACCAGAATGCAAGGGAACATCGGAATGCTACAAATTATGCATTTTAACTTTCAAATTGACTCATTCACAGACACAGTAATTAGGTACTAAATAAATATATTGACTAGATTCGATAGGAAGTTATCATTTACAGCATGAACTAGGTAAAACATCCCAATTATAATAATAATATTTCCTTGTAATATTATCAGTCTTGCATAATTTTTCACCACTGGATTGTATCAATGTTCGATACATTTCAAACATATCTTTTGGCGTCTGTTTGTGTCGCACTATCATGTGTGGCAAGCAGCCTCTCGATTTCCACTCTGTATCAAATCTTATGTCATGCACTCTATTTACGCCATCTAAAGCTGCAGTCCACACGCCCATCGAAACATCTTCTGCCATGTAACAACTGTAATCAGAGGGATATAAATGTAAAATATCTATACGTATGTACGTATGTATAGCTAATTGAAAAAATGGAAAGAATTTATTTATGAACATCACCAACCCCCATGCCTCCTATTGCTAAGCCCAGATTATGTGAAACAAAATGTGTTGTTCTTACTTCAGTCAACTATTACTAATTCTGTGTTAGTACTTGCATGGACTTGCGATGCAATCCTTGGGACTGCTGTGGTTGAAAAAGCCATCAATATGCTGTCACTCAGTGATAATTTTTTTTCAACCAGCCAGAAGAAAAGGCTTGGGTTGTCAGAAGGTAACACCAACAAAGTTATACTGCCAACAGTATCTCAATCCTAATATCTTGATGTGTTAGAACACAACAGTTACTATGTTGCCTATACATTTAATTACTAAGAGTATACTTGCCTCAACGAATCTGCATTTCTAGAGATATGGTCCACAATGTAGCGAGATACCACATACCCACCCCCAAGTGCATATGGCAAGTATTTGTCACACAGAAACCAAGCTGACTCCTGCCATTTGCCTTTCTTATACACTGTTGCCTGCCCATCAAAGTATCCCCAATACAGCCCTCTATATAAAGGCAAATGATCCTAAAATAAAAAGATTGTTCTTCAATGAGTAATCTGCTGTAAGTTATCAAGAAACTTTTACTCAATTCAAAATCTAGACAAATTTGATGTAACTTGTATTGTATTATTTACTAGCTTTCTATAAATGAACTGGGCGTCGATTCTGCTAACGTTAAATCACAATCGTGTCAAAATAGTATTTCAATTGTAGTGCTTTTTTATACACTAGCTACAAGTAATGTAATTTTTTTTTATATCACTGCTGATGGTCACACCTCACACTACATTCACATCACATCATACTGTCATAACTCTTGTAAATAGTGTAAAAAGCACTACAATTGAAACACTATTTTGATACGATTTTGTCTTAATGTTAGCAGAATCGACGCCCTGGAAGAGTAACTAGAATGTTAAGAGTATAGATTTGTTTAACAGCGACACATACATCAACTAATGGTTTTTTTTTATATTCCCCCCAGTTTTACCCTCCTATGATGTGTATATACGATATACCCTTACTCAAGAATTAAGTTATCATGTGAATCAAAATTTTATCTATCTGGTACTTACAGACTTGAAGACTCTTGACCATTATTATATTATATAAATAAATTAAAAATCAAATATTATGAGGAATCGTCACACAGGTGGCGTACTATCATATCTAAAATCCATCCAAAAACAATGAGTAAGCTAGACGGTGCCCCGTCTAGCTTACTCATTGTTTTTGGAACCACATGATGTAAAGCAACATCTCCGTTACTCAATTGTTTTTGCATTGTATTAAGAGATAGTAAGCCAGCTGATTCAACTAGCCTCAAAAAATATTAGCAAAGCATTTAATTTGAGAATATTAAAAACCATTACAAGATTTTATATTTGACCAGCTTTCGCCCTCGGCTCCGCACTCGGTAATTTCCCTCAAGAACGATGCTTTTTCCCAGGATAAAGGTACCCTATATCTACAAAATTTCAGAAAAATTGGTTCAGTATATAGTGCGTTAAAGCATAACAAACAAAAAAATAAACCAACAAATAAACTCACTTTAGTATTTATAATATTAGTTTGATGTCGGATTAATATAAAGGGATTAAGATTTCATAGATTATGGTCATATTATTTTACTCACCTTATAAGTAACATATTTATTTATTTTAGGGTCATTCATTTCTGGGGCATAAGCCTCTAGGTCTCTTATTATCAAATCAACTCTTACAAAAGAATCATCATCACATTTTATAACATACTTCAAGTTCTTCAAATTACTACTCAACCACTTCATAGCCCCGATCATCTTAGGTGCTAGGTTTTTATACTTGTCCTCAAAATCAGGAAAAAGCAAAAGATCTTTACTTCTAGTATTCTCATTCTTTAAATCTTCTTTTTTAGCTTCGCTTAAACCTTGAGTTCCAATAACATAATAAAATTTTATGAAATCTTGCTGTATTGTTTGGCCTATCCAAGTGTGGTTCCATTTATATAATTTCTCTCCATTTTCTATAAATATGTTATTAGCAAACTTTGCCCAAGTAGCTCTTATGGCATCTCGTTTACCTTCATTGGCTGGACTACTAAGGATTAATATAGTATACTCCACATTGTTCCAATAAATGTTTTCCTTTTGATTTAATGATGATACTGTATCCTTACAATCCATACGTAAAGAACTTAATGTAATGCCACATCCAAGATAAAAAAAGAAAACACTGGCCAATATCATGCTTCTGTACTTTCTAAAAGACACTGCTAACATTTTATTGAAAGTAATATTAAAAGACTAAAGAACCAAATTTACTTGTATACACAGTACACACGCTTTTTTACTTTACAGTAAAAGTACATGATTTACAAAAATATAAAGTTTTTGTACTCGTTTTCCAGTTTGCACGCTGCGCGCGTTCTTTGGCAGGTGATGTGATGCTAAAGAATTAACATAACAATATGAGTAATGAGCACAATAAATATTTGATTTCAATTCGATCGAAGAAACAAACAAATATGTGTTTAAAGAAAGCTCTATTTACAAATCTATGATAGAAAGATTATAAACTTCCCTGGTTTTCTACATCCATGATCACATTGACATTGATCACATACAACACAAACTAAATAGAGATACTACATACAAAAGCAAAAGTACTCTGTGAAAGTGAATCAGACAGACGTATCACTTAAAAATGTCAGTGTCAAAGTCAAAGTGTCATTACCACCAAAATAACACAAAATAGCATTTTTTTTTTTTGAATAGTTTATACGGCCATGGAATCTAGTCCTTTAAGGCCTTCCTTGAATTTATTTATCTTCTTCAGTCCTACTTAAGTCAGTCGAGTCAAAAATTCTAGTCAATAGTAAGTCAAGTAAGTAAGTCTAGTCTGAGTCAGATGGCTAAGTGAAGCGGTGGAAAAAATTCACTTAGCTATATCATGGAGATTTTGGTGACAAAGATAAAAAGCCACGTAATCGACACTGTATCACTTCCCAATACTCACGCTTGTTCACAAACACTTTGCGAATAATAATCCACCAATATTATGCACAAACACTCGAAAAAACCTAAGTTTTGGAAATTAAATACAGCGCGGACATAGCGACAGTTTACTTTCCCTCCAAAAACTCCACAAAATAGCATTGACAGCAGGACAGGAATATGGATATTAAAGAAGTGCGACAGAGGCTAACAAAAAAATGTATGCGATTTGACAGCTGTCATTTTAATCAAGCTATATTTTTTCTGATTTTTTATAGCCTGTGCCCGATACTTTTTTTTTTAATTGTTTCTTTTATTCGGAAAATTTTTACACAGAATTTCTGCAATGTGCAAAACTCAGTGTTGCCAGAAGATTACTTTTGTAACCTTTTAGGTGATTTTTGAACTGCATTGGTTACTTTTAGGTTACACTAATAGAAAGTGTTAAATAATATAGTATAATGAGGTTATTAATCCATTTATTCGGTTTGAGTAGAATGTTTTCTTATTAATATTTTTTACATGTCTAAGTGACAACCTTAAACTAAAACAGAGGTTTTATAACATCCTCCAAACAAAGGAAAAGAAAGAAAAAATAAAAGATAATTCGATAACCGACACAGAAGAGAAAGTACCTCATTAATACGTAAGCCTGCTAGGTATCCTTATGGTTCTTCCACTCCGCGTAGTCACATTACGTACTGACTCTACTTCACTTATCTTGTCATCTACTGAACTCAAATCCTTTATAGGTGAGTTTCTATCAAATGACAACTCCAATGGATATAATCTTTGACAGGGCCTAATTTTGAATCCCGTAGACGTCCTGACTTTTATCGTTCTGCCAATGCCGTCTCTTCCAGGGTATATTTCCTCAATACACCCTAGTGGCCATTTAACTCTCTTTTCGTCCGTTTCAATGAGAACAATGTCACCAACTCTGAAAGAATGACGTACTTGTTGCCCCTTTTGAACCAAAGTCGTTAGGTACTCCGACTCAAAACGTTGTCTTAGATCTGATCGTAGCTTTTGCAAATACCTTAACCGTACATTCATAGAGGTTCGTTCCACACAGTCTAAATCCTCTACATCACTGGTAGCTATAGGCTGTAAAAATGAAGAAGGGGTTAACGCTTGCAAACCTTCCCCTGTGTCGTCCTCAACATAAGTTAAAGGGCGATTATTCATTACACTTTCAGCGTCACATAACAAAGTTTCTAGCTCTACATAATTAACGCATGCTTTTCCAAGAACACGCTTTAACAAATCTTTTAAAACTCCAATTAAACGCTCATAAAATCCGCCCCACCAAGCAGCAGTAGGGGCATTAAATTTCCATTTTATCCGACAAATCGTTGATACTCTTTGTACCTTATCCCAATCTAATTTTCCAAGATAGTTATTAAGACCAACAAAATTTGTCCCATTGTCTGAATAAATAACCTTGACACGCCCCCGTCTAGCGATAAAACGTCTTAGTGCCATCAAAAATACTTCTGTAGAACAGGCATGTACTAATTCTAAATGAACCGCCCTGTAAACGGCACAAGTAAAAATTACAATCCATACCTTTTCATTATTGCGTAGTATCAAAGGACCAGTCAAATCAATTCCTGTTATTTCAAAGACTGCGGAATTTCCTATACGCTCAGGAGGTAGTGGTGCACAAGGGGCCTGTAGAGGCTTCCCTTTAAATTTTTTACAAACAATACACCTCGATATTACAGACTTTACAACACGTCGAACACCAAGTATCCACAGACGTGATCTTAAATCGACTATCATCATGTTAGAGCCAGCGTGCTGCAATTGAATATGTCTTTGTTCAACTAACTTTTGTACAATAAAATTTTTTCCTGGTAATAAAATAGGCATATTTGATGACAACTCCGACAACAATAATTTAGTTTTTATTTTAATTAAACCGTCACTGTCAACAAATATACATAAAACCTTAGATTTTTTTAAACAAAGAAGATCGTACTCTTTCTGAATGAGTCTGTATATACAATTTTCTGCTTGCGAAAATTCATCGTAAGTAAGTTCGCCCTTTTGTTTCTTAAACTTTCGACAATGATTCGCAAATCTGCGAATCCAGGCAACCATACGAATGATTTTCGAATACTTCGAAAAATATGTCAAACGGCTGAGAAAATCAATATCACTGCAAGCTAATCCTACAACTGCAGTACTCTCTTTCAACTCGACACTAGCTGTACTCTCATCCAACGAGACTGAGGATTTTGGCCAATTTCCGGGACTTGATAAAAGCCACGAAGGACCTTCCCACCATCGTAAAGAAAGAAACTGTTTTGCATTTGAACCTCTTGATGCTAAATCGGCCCAGTTGAAAGTACCTGCAATGTGGTGCCAGTCGGTGCATTTGGACTTTAGTCTTATCTCTTTGTCACAACCGTTAAAGTGTCTGCATTAGGTAAATCTTTTATATTACAATGAAGTTCATCTGTCACAGTATTCCATAACAACCCTAAGACGGATATAATACTTTCTCCCGAATCATTTATACACAAAGGAGATGTAACCCATTGTCTGAGGTCAAATTTTGCTAAGGCCATGACACGTTTTGCTTCATCAATGAATTTATACACTTCAGCTTCCGAATTTAAACTAGTGACACAGTTATCTACGTAAAAGGTTTTTGACAAAAGCTTAGCTGTGTCCAAAAGTTCACCCGTAACTTGTCCTAAATGGTGCAATATAGTGGCAGATAAAAGAAAAGGACTGGAAGTAAGCCCAAAAACAACCCTACAATGTCTATAAGTTATAATTTCGTCTCTTGCATCATTTTTCCACCATAAAAACCTCAATAACTCTCTGTCTTTAGGAGTGATTGAAATTTGGAGAAAAGCTTTTGCAATATCTGCTATTATTCCAATTCGTCCCTTCCGGAAACCAACTAACAAATTAGGAATTCGATCTAGAAAATTTATTCCCTTTTCCAGACACGAATTTACAGAACAACCATTTCTGTCTTTAGAGGACGCATCAAAAACCGGGCGCAATTTAGTAGTTAAACTAGATTCCTTTACAACTGCTCTGTGTGGCAAGTAATGTGTACCACTGCATGTGTTCTTTTCTGTCACAACTTCAATTATACCTAAAGAACACCACTCCTTAAAAACAGCATCATAATCACTAAACTTGTTTACAGAAAGAAGTCGTTTTGTCGTTGTCTCTAGCCTACGGACAGCTACTTCGTAGTTAGATTGTAATGTCTCAAAACCTGCTTTCCATGGTAAACAAACTTCATATCTACCTTCAGAGTTCATTTTTACCGTATTATCAAAATTCATCATGACCTCTGCTTCTTCTTGTGCCTTGGTTCTGGTTTCTGCAGGATCCTTTACCCCAAGAGCCTCCAACGACCAAAAATCTGTTAAATCAAAATTTGCAGCACAGAACAAAGAATTAACTTTAGAGGAACAGCCTACCTGCCTACCTTGTAAAGTCCACCCAAGTTTTGTTTCAATGGCCACTAAGGTGTCATTTATATGTATTATATTAGTGGTCATCAATAATCCAGAAAAATCGGCGCCTATTAACAAATGTATTTCAGGTAAATCATCTCCTATGTCGGTTAACGTTACATTATGCTGCTTTAAAATATTTAACAATTTCTTATTATTATTGTCGACTCTCGGTATAGTTCCGCATACGCAGGGTTGACCTAAGGCATTTAAATTAAAAGTAAACGTTTTATCAAAACTTTGAACAGTAAATTTATAAACATCGTATACCTTGTAACTCGTTTGAATACCTCCAAACAAAGCATGGTTCAAAACTTCTTTACCAGACGGTTCTATTCCCAATTCTTGAGCTACCTTGGTCTTAATGTAAGAACGCTGTGAGCCATTATCATATAATGCTCTGATTGTCATTCTTTTATTACCGTGAATAATATTCAGCATAATAGTCTGTAGCAAAGTTACATTAGATCCATTTGAATTATTTGAAGAACTGTAATTGACAATATTTTGATCATTAGATTTTCCAGTGGTGTTATAAGTTTCAGGTTTATCTATAATCTTTGATCCTGAACACAAAACAACTGAATGGCGCTGACCGCAAACACAACATCTTAAATACGGTTTGCATGTTTTGTGACTATGTCCTACTCTCAAACATACTGTACAAGCTTTCTTCTTCTTTAAATGTTCTCTGCGCTTCTCTAATGACATCTTACAGATCTTAAAACATTCAAGACTGACATGACCCGTCTTATCACACCATACGCATGGTTTAGCAGCTGGTTGTGACTCCGTTTTCGAGCTAGCTACTAGGCAAGCTGATGTAGGTTCATGTTGAATTTGCTCGTTCACAAGCGATAATTTTGCTAAATCCAGCCTCTGATCGCTTTGTACTTCTAGCTTCACGAATTCCATCAATTTCAACAAATCATTTTCAACTAGCTCCTTTTTATGGTTTGCGATCCTGGACCTCTCCCATGCTTTTAATACATCTTCAGGTAAAGCTGATTCAATCATGGCATATATGAATGCTGCACATTTATCTCTAGTAACATTAAGTGTTTCAAGTGCTCTGAGTTGTGCACTAAGGCGATCAAACAATTGATTCAAAGGTAACTTTGTTTCTGGTTTCAATTGCAACATAATTATGGAAAGAAACTCACGTACATAAATGACGATCAGTAAATCCTCCCTTGCATATCGACTTCGCAACTGTTCCAAAGCAAAATAATAATTCTGACCAGAAGGTGGAAAACTTTCGACAATCCTTTTGGCATTAGAGCCATTTTCCATACACTGAAGTAAGTACTGATATTTATCATCATCGTCTATATCCTTATCTTCATCAATTTTACGGAATTGGCCCCAAAAGGTGATCCATGTCTTAATATCATCGTTGAATTTAATTAATTCCAGTTTCGGTAAACGAAACTTTCTTTTTACATCTACTACTTTTGAAATCACGCTGTTTTTTGCAGACTCAGAATTGGATGCATTGGTTCTAACCAGTATATCGTATTTTGCTTCCAATGTCAACCATCTTGATCTATAGCAATCATGTGACTCATATTCTTTCAGTAGGTCTTCTTCAGAGACAGTTTGTTCCAGCAATGTGCTGATGATATTCTCGTCCAAATTATTAAGCTTTTCGTTCAACTCACCCAACTTTTTAAAAGAGCAGATGATGTCCGACTCCTCGGGGTTGGGTTCAATAAGTTGTTTTTCGAAAACATTCGCCGCGTTTGTAAACAACCTCCGCAATACTGTTCTTTGAGTTCGTAATTTATCCATTTCAACGGTCGCCAGATGTTAAATAATATAGTATAATGAGGTTATTCATCCATTTATTCGGTTTGAGTAGAATGTTTTCCTATTAATATTTTTTACATGTCTAAGTGACAACCTTAAACTAAAACAGAGGTTTTATAACAGAAAGGTTACTTTTTGGTGACCTATAAGAACTTATAGAATGAACTTTTAATATTTTATAGAAAAGTAGTGTGAAACGATAGATATAGAAATTTTCATGTTTGTAAGCTTTGTTAGCAGTAGAACTAAAACCACATACCTTTCTTAATGAACAATCATAACCGTCTCTATTGGAACAACACGTTGTACTCTTTCACACTTAGTACACACAACTTTTATTTAATTTCATATAATTATTTTAGTCTCATAATTCTTTTATAAAAAAAAATACATAATTTATAGTATCAATTTACTTAATATTACCTGGGCGACCGAGCTTCGCTCGTTTTATGCAGATTTTTTTATGCGTGAAAATGAATTCTCACAGACATGGAACATAGCTAGATTATCTTTTTGACTATGTAAGAACTTACGTTTAAAATTTCAAAGAAATCGTTAGAGCCGTTTTTGAAAACGCGAGTACATACATACATATCATCACGCCTGTCTCCCGTAGGCAGAGTAGTAGGTAGGTAGAGACTAGAGATTTCCATTGACTACGATCCTTACATACCTCTCTCGCCTCCTCCACACTCTTCACTCTCTTCATACACGCTCGCCGATTTCGGGTACTCCTAATGTCTCCCTTTTTCAAAAGGTCTGCTATTTGGTCGCAGTATGTTTTACGAGGCCGACCCTGACCGCCGCTCCCAGTCCCAGCCAACTCTGCTTTGTATATACTTTTCGTCAGTCTCCTTTCATCCATCCTCTCTACATGTCCAAACCATCTCAACATCCCTTTTTCTATCTTTGTTACTACATCCTCATTTACACCGCATCTTTTTCTAATCTCACTATTTCTTATTTTATCGCTCAAGCATAAACCACACATACTCCTTAAAGCTCTCATTTCAACCGCATTTACTCTACTTTCATTATTTTTTGCCATGCCCAACTTTCACTACCATACATAAGGATGAACATCGAGACGTGCTATTTTGGACACAACTCTACTGCTCATAAAGGAATGTAATGCCCCATTTACCTGATTACCAGTAGCCACTCTTTTTTCAATATCACTGTCATGCTTGCCATTTCTAGTAAACTTACAACCCAGATATACAAATTCATTTACTTGTTTAACACTCTCTCCATTTATACTTACATTACATACTGTTCTACTTTCATCCTTTTCAAACACCATTATTTTCGTCTTACTTACATTTATTTTCATACCCTTACTTACTAGCGCTACATTCATTATTGTTATCATCTTCTGTATGTCTTCCTCCGATTGAGCAAGTAGCACAGTACAAATAAATTTATTGCTCGTTTAATAGTATAGGATAGAAATCTTGAATTGTACACTTTTATAGTATATACTTATTAATTTTATTTTTCAGGATCACTACTTAGTTGAATACCTATATCTATACATATAATAAAATAGTAAAAATATTTTGTCTGTACATTAGTAATTTTGACTGAAATGGATACAGTAGAGGGATATTTAAAATGAATAATAGAAAGCAAAAAAAGTTTTTGAATTTTTTGTCTGTGTATGTATGGTCGCAGGACGCTTATCTCCAAAAGTACTGAACCAAAATGCTTAAAATTCATCAATAGTTTTGTTTAAAAAAAGTTATCTTCATTTGAACGAACTCGATGTATGTTTGATTTCGAACGAATGCACTAAATTGGATATATTTTTTTGTGTTGGTTATTGTCATGACAAATTTTGTATAAAAAAATAGAGGGTAGTGGGCGGACGCCGGAGGTAAAAATTACTTGAGTGGGCGGACGTCGGAGCGGATAATTATAACAACTAATAAAGAAATTGAAATTCATATAAATTTAGTATGTACTATAATTCATATTACGCACATTTGCCATATTCATATTTTTGCCATATTACAACACCCGTTTAACTTCGTATCATTTCTTAAAGCATCAATTTTAATAATAGAATCAATAATATGAATAAGGAGTTTTGGCGCCAAGCTAAAGTCGCTTAGATATCGTCATTGTATTTATTTTCTAATATTTGTGTTTTTTCGAGTATTTGTGCATAATAAAGGTGGATTATTATTCGCTAAGTGTTTGTGAACAAGCGTGAGTGTTGGGAAGTGGTACAATGTCGTATAAGTGATTTTAATTCTTGTCACCAAAATCTCCCAAGATAAAGCTAAGTGAAACTTCCAACGCTTCACTTAGCTCTTGACTAACTTGACTAGACATGACTAGGTACTGACTTGACTTGACTGTGACTCCACAAAATAAAGAAAATTTATCTTAAACTTGATACTGGCAAAAATAAGCTATGTTTGATTGCCATATTGTGGATTATATCCACATAAAAATAAAAATAAAAATGAATAAATAAAGAAATGCGTTTAAGTACTCAAGTCAATACAATTGATATTCTTTACTACCAACTCTTAATACTTTTCCAGTAAAAATAATATAATAGGTTATTTTTTAATACAAAAAGGTTACATTTTTTTATAGTTCAGGTAATTTCTGACAAGACCCGACTGGCAACACTGGCTAAACTACTATGTCAAATTGTGCTGTGATTGTGCTCATCTTGCGGGCAGTGCGGGCACTGTCGATATTTGATTGTGGTCAAAGAGAATATAATCACTACGTTTTATTTGTGGTTATTTCTGTACCAGTGATAAATATTTCTAGGATTTGAATTGTGAAATCCTTCAGTTTGTGTAATATTTTTTTTTGTCACAGTACGGGTAATTTATTGCAGGTGCTAACTATTACTATGACACTGCCAGTTTTAAATTATAGGATCTAAATATTCATTATTCATCCAGGACTCTGTAAGTACGAGAAGTTATGTATAAATAAAATTTATTTATTTGTAGGTACTTACATGTATAATTTTGTAATGATACTTTGTGTAAAAAACCCCATAATACTTAAGCCCAAAAAAGGGGGTTTATGAACGGTAAAAAAAATTACTAAGTCCCAATTCTTTCGTACAACCCGACCAGCATAATTATTTCAAAATATAATATGTATAACCTATTATAACCTATTAGTTGATATAAATTCTTAGTGGTAGGTACTATATAAAAATGTGGTTCTATGACTACCTACCCACACTTTTAATTCTACCATGTTAAAATATTTGTACCAATGTGACACATTCCTAAGTTTCTATTCTATGTATATGTTAAGCAATCTGTATATAAACAATAATATAAGTAAGTACCTGCAAATTCTTGTGACATTCAATTGAATTTTTCTTTTTTGATACTTATTTGGTCTTAAAATTTTAGATCCAGTAATATGGAATCTAATAAAAAGAAAAATCGCCCTCCAAATCCCAGAGCAACGGCCAACCCATTGTCGTCTCTGACATTCTTGTAAGTATTATTATAAATTATTATTATGTAGGTATTATGTTAACATAGTCAAGACCCTTTTAACTTACACAAAGTCATATTTTTTGAGAAAATAAATATAAAAAGTATTTATTCACTGTTGGGTGAAGCTTTTTTTGGTCAAGAACTGGTGTTGGATTTCCAAGCTGTCTGAAGATTTTTACCAAGTATCTTTCTGCTATAATTCGAACCCTGAAGGAGTTCATAATAAGATGGCATTAGTGGGAACCATGGATTTAAGATTCCCCCATTGTGTGGCCACACATAAGATTAAAAAACAAATTTAATTTCGTAAATGTTTTGCGATGTCAACCAAATTTCATAAACCACCAGTGCACTAATACTCATCATCATTATCATCATTTGGAGTAGGCGGTCAATCGACCATGCACTAATACTATGTGATTTAAAATGAGCCTTTGTGTTTAAAACTCACAATAACAAAAAAATAAAGAATTTTACTGTTTATCTTTGGTCCTTAACATTCTCATGTACATTTCACCATCTCAATTTGGGTTAGAGTATACATTTTCTACTTGACTATTTAGCCTCTTGATGAAGTAGATATGTTACCGGCCAAACCCGATTTCAGGATAAACTAATTTTACCTAGGCTAAACTAATTCTTCCCACATGCGATAGGATAAAGTGGTATAGCCTAGGCTAAACTAGTTCATCCTAAGCCTGATAGGATAAATCAGTTTACCCTAGGCCAAACTAGGTTATCCTGATAGAAATACACTCTCTCAGGATAAACTGGTCTGGCTAAACATTATAGAATACCTAGAAAGACAAAATAAATAGGTAAAATTGAATAAAACATTATTTTATTAAAATCAATAATTTTTATCTATACTTATAATAAATCTGTAGAGAGGTCAATTCTGTACATGAAATATATTTTCAAAATAACTATCAGGGGGTGATTAGTGGTCGATACTGATGACGAAAATGCAATCAGTAAAGTTTTTGTCTGTCTGTCTGTATGTTCCTTATAGAAACAAAAACTACTCGACGGATTTTAACGAAGCTTGGTACAATTATTTTTCATATTCCTGGGCAGGTTATAGTATACTTTTCATCACGCTACAATCAATAGAAGCAGAGTAATGAAGGGAAATGTTGGGAAAACAGGAGAAGTTACTCTATTTTTTAAGCAGTCTTAATGTTTAAAGTTACATAGAAATCATGTATGACGGAAATGCAACAGTATATTGCAAAATTCCCACGGGAATGGGAGTTAGCGGGAAAAAACTTTTGTATGAAAAAATCTAAACCGCGTAAGATATATGATTGAATTTTGACATGCAGGGGGTTAATGAACGTAAAGCTTACTTGCAACGCGATATTGCAAAATTCCCACGTGAGTTATTGGGAAAAAACTTTTCTATGTAAAAATCACTTAAAGATAGATGTTTCCAATCTAGCATGCATGCATACCTTAGTAAATATAAAGTTTAGTAATGGCTGTATTTTGAAAAATTAAGTTAGCGGAAAAAAGGTTGTACGAAAAAACCTAAACTGCATAAGTTAGATGCTTGAAATATGATTTGCATATACCTTAGTGTATGCGAAGTTGAAAATTCCCCGCATGTACAAGTCCTGACATGTCAGCTCAATTACTTTCGACTAGGCTAAATTAGTTTAGACTAGGCCAAACCAGTTTATCCTGAGAGTATGTGTATTTCCATCAAGATAAACTAATTTTGCCTAGGCCAAACTAATTCTTCCTACATGCGACAGGATGAACTAGTTTAGCCTAGGCTATACCACTTTATCCTATCACATGTAGGAAGAATTAGTTTAGCCTAGGCAAAAATAGTTTATCCTGAAATCGGGTTTGGCCGGTAACAGATACACTGATACTACATAACATTATGGTTTCATAGCGAATCAGCCTTGTCATAGAAATAAATTCTGTTATGAGTTACATTCTAATAATTCTCTTTTGCAACTGAAGGCGCTTCGTCTTATTGTGTTGATATATCACCACATATACCCTTGAATTTAATGAAGAACTTAGGTGTTGTAAATTTATAAAAATAAAAAGAATTATGTTCCTTTGGAACTAACAAATAAAATAGAGGCTATATTCATAATACTGGTAATAATTTCTGTGAAAATTAAATGAGTATTTATATATAATATTTATTATTGTGTGTTTATGCCAGCTCATTTATTTAAAATTGACCTCATTGATTTTATTTAAATCATGAAACACAATGCAACTACCAAAAATAATAAATTAAATATTTTAGATGGACACTGCCCATCTTTTGGAGTGGCCTCAAAAAAGAGATGGAAGAACATGATCTGTATGAACCTCTGGAAGAACACTCTTCAGGTAATGACTATTATTAACTATTAATTTATTTTACTATAAAGATACAAAGTTACAAACTGGCATTCACAAAGGCTGAAGGTAGAAAAAGCAAATGACACAAAAATAGGGGAAGTTCTCTTACTATTATAATATTTCCCAAAAACAGGTATGGTTTGATTATATTTCATGAATAAGATACAACATCAACATCTGGATTATTCTCTTTAAAATAGAAGTAATAGAAAAACTAGCTTATATTTAAGAGATGAGGTTACATTAATAAGTCTTAATAATAAATAGAGGATAAAGACTAAACGCACTTATGCTGCACTATGCTATGAGACACGGTGCCACTTCTATTTTTACTTTTTTTAAAATAAGAAACCAATTTTGATGAAACAAACTTAATTCGATGTTTTTCCGAGTTAAAATAAAGCAATTGGTGAAAGTTTTAAGTAAATCGGTTCAGTACTTTCAGAGGTAAGCGTGACCATACATACACAGACAGACAAAAAGTAAAAAAAATAATTTTTGCTTTCTATTTAAGTGTCTCTCTATCCATTTCAGTCAAAAAGACAAAATGTACAGACAAAATATTTTACTCTTTTATTGAATGTATAGAAAATGCTCATCGGTTTCTATCGGTATTGCATTATCGTAAAAAAGGGATCTACACAACAACATCTATAAGATTATTGTATCTCCTCCATCAGGTCCTTTGGGTGACAAATTTGCACGTCTATGGGAGGAGGAAGTGGCCAGGGCAGGCAACAAGCGAACGCCCAGTCTTCTCAGAGTCATCTTAAGAGCATATGCTGCCCGTTGCATGCTGTATGGATTTGTATTGCTGGTCATGGAATGTTGCATACGGTAAGTTTATTCATTAATTAAGTATCATTCTTACTGTTTTGTTTTAATATTTCTCCTGTTTCCTTAATTTCCTAATACTTATTACCTTCGATTTTTATTTTTTGCAACATATGCAATGAAATAATATACTATAATAAACAAGTCCGACTTTGTTACTTTGTTTAGTTCAGAACGAAAAAAAAGAAAATCAAAATTTCTATTTTACTTTTTTTCACGCATAGTATTTTTTTTTAAATGTAGAGATTTTAAAGGAATTTTCTATTCTCTCGTTAAAGAAAGATTAGTCGTGTGTAGTTTTGATTTTGGAAGGTCATAAAATAATATAAAGTTAATTCAATAAATCGAAACGTAGCCTAGATTTGATCGAGAATTCTTTAAATTAAGAACCGTTACTTTAAAATCCAAAGGGAGAACAGGGTACTTAATGCGAAAACGTAGATAGTCTAGTCTCGATTTGTTTTCAAACAATTGAAAAGATAGCAGTCTGCCGATGCGAGCACGAGTGCGCGGCAGACGCAGTTCAATTGAGCAGCGAGATAATAATCTATTGCTCAATGTGAGTTGACACAGAGCAAAAACAAAAGTAGACGATGCGATGCATGTGTTTATCTCTGCATTTCCGCTGCTACATTACGAATAAAGACACATTTCATCTAATATTCGGCCAGAAGTTAGTGCCATGTACCGATGCTAGTATATAGATCGTGAAACTAAACTAGGTACCAAGAAAAGTCGCCAACTTAAATACATCAGCGATAATCAGGCCCAGTATTAAAATCGGTAGGGCCCTATCACAGAACTAGTAAACAAGTAGTAAGTATTATTTACTCGTGGAATTATAAAGTTTTTGATAATTAATGATCTTGACATTATTTACTTATTTATTAAACTATTGATTGCTTTATATTTATATATACAATCTACTTTTACTTGTGTCTATGATCGTGATTGTAATCGTTGTAGTTAGTTTTATCATTTATCTAAAGCATAGTACGCGCATGAGCGCGCGTTAGCAGCACGTCCGACATTTGATGTTAAATCGCTTGATAACACGTAAACGATATATTTATGGATAATCATCTATTTACATTAATGATCATGTAATATGCCATTTAATCCATATTCGTTGATAGTAAAAGCAGTCATCATAATGTTACTTAAAATATAATACCTATATCAGTTTAAAACAGACTTTAATAATATCTAGATTTTAACAGGGGCAAATAAAATACTTTTTTTTAGAAAATAGTACGATTTACTTTTTCCTGCACCCATAATTAGCTGTGACCCGCGGTTTCACACGCGTGTGTAACCGCGGACAAACAAAACCTTCATCTTCGCTGTTATATTTATATAAGTACTAGCTGTTGCCCGCGGCTCCGCCCGTGTAGGAATCGGTTATATCGCGCCTAAAAGTAGTCTATGTCTGGTCCTTAACCATATCCATACCAATTTTTATCAAAAACAGTCTCGTGGTTTAGCCGTGAAAGTGGAACAGATAGACAGACAGACAGGACATTAGCATTTATAATGTTAGTATGGATAAACTAAATAATATTTTATTACACCAAATATGCGACGTGTTACAAAACAAAAACAAAATAACGTATATACAAGACACGTTTACATCGTATTAGTAATTTTTACACGTACCCTATTCAAAGAGGAAAAAAATTCCATTGGAGATATAGATACTTTCTGCTCTAATTTCAGGCCTTTCTTCTCTCCTCTCACATTCTAGCGCTTTTACTACTATATATAGGTACATTAGGATTTCTCTCACAAACGATTATTCTATATTCTGCATAGTAGAAAACCCCATAAGCGTCTGCATAGGGAGCCCTTGTAGACGAAGTGATGTAAAACCTTTCGGCACCGTTGGTCTTATTACCGGAAACCAGTCGGTTAAAAGTGTATAACAATAAATCTGAATCTTAACAAATTTATAATTACTTAAACAATTTGTTGCATATTAGACACTCTTTGATTAACAATATTTACTTACGTAATTATCGCAATTGACCTACAGAATACGTTCACCGTGACAGTGGATCAAATGCTGTTTATAGATCATGTCATTGCCACTTCACAATTAATAAGTAAATATTGATTAGCATGAACTTAATATATTATATTAGTAAATGATGAAATTTAACTGTTTCTCTCTTTATATTCCGCGTTTTTGTTAAAATCCTTCTGGATTTGAATAGGATTGAGAACATACTATCCATAGTAAAGACATGTTATTTAGGACGTAATCCCCTTTTTTTAGTAATAATTTTCATGTGTAAAAAGGAAAACAATTGATGATTTATTACACCTATCTGAAGGTTTGTAAACGTAACGGTTGCTCGAAAATTGTCCACAAGGTCGCTTCCCAGTACTCTTCCATTCAATTATGTAATACATCTCGCCACAACTCATTATATTACATACAAATTTATCAATACACCACACACACCCTCCATTCCTAGTCCGTAAAATTACTGCTTTAATACAATAGATTAAAAAATAAATTGCCTGGCGTCAAAGCGCGATTTTTTTTACATATATGTAAAGTACAATAAAAAAACGTATTAGTGATTTGTCAGACGTTAGTCTGTTAAATCATAGTTATATGATTTTGAATAAATTTCATATATTTTATTAGTAATGGTGGACCCTTTAGTTTCTGTTAAGGCTGAATTAACAATGTAAATGGAACAAAAATCCTGTGCGTACTGCATATTCAGCAACTATCCAAAAATCGTTCTCCTGCGTCTTTAACTATATCACTGAACCCTCTACTGGATGGTAGATGCCTCATTCTGCGCTTACCTGCACTGGATAGAATGTGCAAAAATATATTATACTAGCTGTTACCCGCGGCTCCGCCCGCGTTTAGGTCGCTTTCGCGTAACCTGTGTTACATTGAAATGAAATGACGCAATCGAAGTAGCCAGGACATTATTCAAATATAAACAAATATCATGTTTCAGAGTTAAGTTCAAAGAATCTCTTTGTAGACAACATTAGCAGTTCTTCCCTCAGAGGCTAATAAAAATAGATTTTCGGCGCTACTGACCCGCGAGCAAGCCACATACAGTTGTCCATGCGAGAAACGTCTTGTTGACTTGTTCTTAGGTCGATGCCAGCTGCTTTTAGGGTTTGTCCCTGCGACTTATTTATCGTCATGGCAAAGCATACAGCAACTGGAAACTGGGTGCGTTTAAATTGAAAGGGGTAATTGTTGGGGATGAGTGGTGAACCACACCCTGTGAGAATTTCGGCCTGTATTAAGTTGCGCTGCAAAACCGTTACTTTGAGTCGGGTCCCGTTGCATAGTTTAGGCGGAGAATGATTTCTTAGGAGCATAATGGGAACGCCGACTTTAAGGGTAATGTTATGAGCAGGAAGACCACTTGCAGCCAATGAAAATCGATAGGGTAGGTGGTAGCATCATCCTGATGCACAACACTGTTATATGAAGTGTAAATCACTTCATCCCCGACAATTTCCGCCAAAACCTTGAGTTTCGGTAAACGTTTCCGAAGCCCGAGATGACGCATGACGCTCGCGGTCAGCGGACAACCGAGACTCTCTGTGAGATCTTCATCGAGTCACATCTGTCTATCCGCATTCGATTCTTGAGATCTAGCTAACCTTCTGCTTTTAGCTATTCTGGAATGATGCGACAGATTAGATCGTTTCCTCCTAGGCATTATTTAAAATAATTAAAATCCATACTTCCATATCCATACTAATATTATAAATGCGAAAGTCTGTCTGTCACCTCTTCATGGCTAAACTGCTGGACCGATTGTGATGAAATTATGTAGGGATGTAGTTAACGACCTGAGGTCAAACATAAGCCACTTTTGGGCGCGATATAACCGAGTCCCACGCGGGGCGAAGCCGCGGGGAACAGCTAGTTCTTTATATAAGGTGAATTTAAATAAATTGCAATGCTAATATTTTAAGGGCAGATTCAGACCACTCAACTGAACAACTTTCCTAAATAAACTTATGTCGAAATAGGAAAAAACCAATCAATACACAACAACCAAAGAACCAAATCAAAAGAACCACAAAGACAAAGCCCAACAAATTTTTTAATTTGCTAGGGTTAATTTCAATCTGCTATACCATAATGCGAAACCATAGCGAGTTGTTAAGTAAGTAAGCGCCATCTATTGAGATTTCATGTTACTAAATTTACGATCAAATTAAATGTGTTATTTTATTAAAATTAATAGGTGCAGTGCGTGTTTTCGTCTTTATTGATATGGATAATAGAAAATAGAAATCCTAGCCTTATCTAAATTAAATTAAACTTAAGTAAACGCATTAACAGTTTTAAGCAGTGTTTGAAGTAAATTTTCAATCGACCATAACTTCTTTTTCCCTTAACCGATTTTGACGAAACAAAGTTTTGACAACGCTCCTAATTATATGTAATCCAACTGTGAAAACCGCGTTTAAATCTATTGAGTATTTTCGAAGTTATAACGTACCAGACAGACATACATACATACATACAGACAGACAAAAATTCCAAAAACTGTCTTTTTGGTTTCTGTTACTCTTTTTAAACCGCACTCAATCAGTTTTTTTGAAAAATATTAAATGTACAGACACTCGCATTTTAGTGTCTTATTATATGTATAGATTGTGCAGCATTTCATACATTTTAAATTTTAGCCTTGCACTTGTCTATGTAATATGAGATGAATAAGTAAGTTTACTATGCTTCTCAGTTGTGAAGGTCTGTCAAGTCTTTTAACGTGCCATATAATTGCTATTGTCCTCGACCGTGACATTCTCAGATGGCGTCAAGTAGCAAAGCCTAGTGTATGTTATCTAACTTCACGGTGACATGAAGAATACTTATTTCTTTAGGTCGTTAATCTGCCGACCGCGACTACTACTAAGACACTGGACTATATACATGGGCTAAAATAAAACAATTCTTGCACGGCCTTGCGCTACGTTTTCTCAAATGTCATACACACACACAAGATTATGTTTACAATTTTCTGTACAAGTAAGTTAAATAAATGATGTTTTTACAGAAAGAAAAGTTATTTAATACCTAGAAAAAATACTATAAAATTCGATGTAGTAAAAAATCATGACAATGATAGATGTTAACACATGACAGTACCTAGTAATAATGAGACGTAAAATATAGTAGATGTGATATATATAGGAATATGATTGTATTAAGGTGTATATAATGTTAGGGTAAAGTATCGGAAACTCACTCGGTTATTCAGGAAACCCTGAAAACTTTCCTATAATAATAAATTAGTTCAGTGACAGAATTAGCCTCACATGGCAGTTGTCAAGACGCCGGCTGGGTCAAGGTTTAGACACCGGCACAGGCACAGTCCTTGGTTATGAAGTAAAATCGATAATTTTCAATACTAACGTAATATAGGTACTTATGTATATTTTTTAAAGGAATAAGGTACCTAACCTAGTATGTCCAAATTATAAGTCATAGCTGTTTTGTTACCCGCTCGCGTGCATTATAAATTTCATAAAAATTGTCGCAGCCGTTTGAACGTGAAGAAGTAACAAATGTACAAACTTTCCCCTTTATAATATTAGTGGGTTTTTAAAAAAAAAATTGTTTCTTGATTTAATCATACCTTTTCGTCTTTCTAGAATCGTATAAAAATAAATAATATTCCATATAATTACCTACTTATAGCGTACAGGTGTTACTTTTCCGAATTCGAGTTCTCCTTCACCGACATTTAAAATATGAGCATGGTGCCTTCCGTAATTGCATCAGTTGTTTCAATGCATAAGAACAATTTATTTTTTTTGGATCAGTTTTAATTTTAAGTAGGCCAACAGATTCACGCAGGAAAATAATGAAAAGCTGTTTTAATGATGATTTATATTGAAATGACATGACACATGAATATCAAATGATTCACGAAGCGTACTTTGTGCTTCCTACTGAACTGCCATTGCGTGGCGGGGATATATCAACGCTAACAAAATTTTCGTATACATGTCTCTGTGTCCAAGTTATTTCGTTCTTTATCGTGGGTATTTAAATATCACATGAATCATGATGCGAACTTTGCTCGTCCTAATGAAAGTTCATTAGGACGTTGACTACATTGATGCAATGGAAGTCCATTGCATCAATGCAGTTATTCGCTTTAAAAGCACATGACACTGCATTCTTCTTAAATGATGTATTCATGTTCGCATTCCCAAGTGGTTTACCGTTATAGGCATGCATGAGTCAAAAATTTATCAGCAACTTCTGTACGAGGATAATTTAAAATGCAAATGTATATATGGTTGGACATGTAGAGAGGAGGCTGGGAGAGTCTGTCAGGATCAGCCTCGAAAAATATATCGTTGAGTTAGTATCCCATAACACAAGTCTCGAACTTACTTTGGGGCTAACTCAATCTGTGTGATTTGTCCCTGTATATATATATATATATATATATATATATATATATATATTATAAATGCGAAAGTCTGTCTGTCTGTCTGTCTGTCTGTCTGTCTGTCTGTCTGTCACCTCTTCACGGCTAAACGGATGGACCGATTGTGATGAAATTTGGTAGGGATGTAGTTAACGACCTGAGGTCAAACATAGGCTACTTTTGGGCGCGATATAACCGAGTCCCACGCGGGCGGAGCCGCGGGCAACAGCTAGTATATATATATATATATATACTACGACCGAATCGCAAACCTCTTTAAAAAGAGAGACATTAGGATAGGAGTATTTAAAATAGGTGAGCTTGTATGACGAGAGTAATCGTTTTTTTTTCTAACCCCAATACCTGACCATGTAGTTCCCAAAACAAATAAATACCGAATACTATCAATACATATAATAAGACACTAAAATGCGAGTGTCTGTACATTTAATATATTTCAAAAAAACTGATTGAGTGCGATTAAAAAAGAGTAACAGAAACCAAAAAGACAGTTTTTGGAATTTTTGTCTGTCTGTATGTATGTATGTATGTATGTATGTCTGTCTGGTACGTTATAACTTCGAAAATACTCAACGGATTTAAACGCGGTTTTTACAGTTGGATTACATATAATTATGAGCGTTGTCAAAACTTTGTTTCGTCAAAATCGGTTAAGGGAAAAAGAAGTTATGGTCGATTGAAAATTTACTTCAAACACTGCTTTAAAACTTATAGACAAAACCCATTTGAAATTTCGGCAGTAACAAGCAAAGCATGTTGGCCTATCGGTAGAGGTAGCGGATAATATTTTTAAGTAGAGGGTTCGAATCCTGCTAGACATCACTTCTTTTGTTTTTACCCTTTTTTTGTTTTGTATTAGTTTTTTAGAAGTCTATTTTTTTTAAATATTTTAGTAAAGAAATGTTTCTAGAAAGTAGCTGGAATTTTCTGTTTTCGTTTTTTATTTGTTTTCTAGAATTATTTTGTTACTTAGAGAAAGCTCTTAGCGTTAATTCCATTAATATAAAAGCATTTTGTACTTATCTATCTATACATATAATAAGACAGTAAAAATCGAGTGTCTGTACATTAAATATTTTTCTAAAAAACCTCTACGGGGCAATTAAAGAAGAGTAATAAAAACAAAAAAAAAAACAATATTTGCACTTTTTGTCTGTCTGTCTTTCTGTCTGTGTGGTGCGTTATAATTTCAAAACTACTCAACAGATTTGAACGCTGTTTTCACAGGTGAATTACATATAATTAGGAGCGTTGTAAAATCTTTGTTTCATCAAAATCGGTTAAGGGAAATAGAAGTTATGGCCATTTAAAGTTTACTACAAGCACTGCTTCAAAACTTTTAAACAGTTGAACGCGATTTACATAAACGTATTTAATTTAGATAAAGCTAGAATTTCTACTTATATCAATAAAGACAAAAACACACTGCAGTCTCTATTAAATTTTAATAAAATAACACATTGAATGTTTGTGGGCGTATGATTTAGTTACATAAAATATCAATAGATGGCGCTGACTTTATTTTAATAGCAGATTGAAATTTTTCCTTACGGCAGCAATTCATTCTAATTATTAAAAAAAAATTTGGCTGTTGATTTAGTACTATTGGTTGGTTTTTTTATCGGTCGTTTGTTGTGTTGTATTGTAAGCTATTTGAATTGATTGGTTGGTTTGGTTTGGCTTTGGTTTAAAAAATAATCAAATCAGTGTTTGACGGAATAATACGGTCGTGTCGTAAGGACAAATTTATCTGACTTATCACTATTTATTGAGCTTTTCTCCAATTTTCACGCCCACTAAAACTTTGGGAGTGGATTTTAGGTCCTAATGACTCTGTAATAGGCTGCGTCTACTCTTTTAGAGACAAAGATTGATAGTATGAATGTTAAGGGCTCCTTCTTCTGAAGGTCCGTTGTCCGTAAGCCGCGTAGTCGCGGCGCTCACTCATTTTGTAGGCATTAAGACATCATATTTGGGAAAATCTACTTCAGCTATTTTCACTATATAAATACTTTATCTAAAGGTTGGTATAAAAAGCAGGACAATAAGTTTATTATTTTAGGCATAGTATTGAAAATAAACTTCCAAAGGAGGCAACTTAGATTTTTCTATCGAGCGAATTTTGTCTGATATTGGTACTGTTACTGTAAGCGAATTTCACTCTGCTATATCCTCAACTAAAAACATATATTTTTTTCAGAATTTTACGACTGTTTAATACTGATTCCTATTGATTTTAAAAACGGTATTTGAGAAAGAAGTGGCCCTAATATTTAATGATATTGTAGCAATGTAATGGCTTTATAAAATTGGCACGGGAAAAGGATACAATAGAATTAACTATAGGTCTGGATAGTTGTAGTTTCCACAGGTTACGCGAAAAGCGACCTACACGCGGGCGGAGCCGCGGGCAACAGCTAGTACTTAATAATAAGACATAAGGTCGAGCATTCAAAAGGTAAACAGAGACCAAAGTCATCTAAAAGCAATTATTTTTAATGAAAGGTTTACTTATTGTGTAAGACAATAAGGAAAATAATAATATGTTGTAAGGGACTTTGTAGCAATATAGTGAGATGCAGATGACTGTCCACCTACACCAGACCAACCGCAATTACAATATTGCACAACACTTACAATTATTGGCCAATTTGTACAGACTGTGTCCATTAAGTACATTAGAGTTGCTTTTACTAGATATACCTATGTAGGTTTCCATCTTAATACTATCTATCCATCTATATAAGGTGAATTTAAATCAACTGCAAATATTTGGAGGGCAGATTCAGACCACTAAACTGAACAACTTTCCTAAATAAACATGTCGAAATACGAAAAAAATTTTTTGACCTCCCATACAAATTGAGAATCAACTGATCTAGTTTAGTATGAAGAGTGAAAAATAAAATTTCATATTTCGATATAAGTTTATTTGGAAAAGTTGTTAAGTTGCCCTTAAAATATTTGCAGTTGATTTGTGTCCACCTTGTATAATGAACCTTCTCACATCGCATTGTTAAATGCAGTTTATTCAGTGTGTACCAATGTCTTGGAATTGATCCATATATGTATATATAAGTAGAATATTATCCATATGACATGGTGGCTGGACTTTGTAGAAATTAAACAAAAAAAGTTTAAACACGGAAGTTTCCGTAATGCTGCTACCACACTTGGTTATCCGCGTAGATTTGCCAAAATATTCGGCGAATAGGCAAATAGCACAACTATCGCCCACACATGGAGGCAAATACCAAATATTCATTCACATTTGGTATTTGCCCCATTTGCCGAATAGGCAAATATTCGAATACAAATAGCCAAGTGTAGTAGCAGCATTAACGATAACAGTATTGTCGTATAAGTACCTTTTTCCATAATGATTTGCCGTTAGCCGTGTATTTCGCGATGATTTGCTTGTAGAAACAATCGTATTTCATTTTATCCTATCCTACCATATAACTCCTTCCTTTCCCAGAATACACCAGCCCCGTCTGCTTGGCCAATTCATTAGCTACTTCAGTCAACAGGAACATTTGTTATTTCGCGAAAAGCTGATCACTCTTCAAAACGAAGTAGTATATGCCAAAGCCATGGGACTCAATACTACTGAGGATAAGTGAGCGAAGATGTCTCGTGTTGATTATTAAAAGTATTCATAATGAAGTACATTATAATCATCCAATATTTTTTTTTGTCTGAACATAGATTAGTTTCGAAAGGTCATATTGTTTGTTCGCAATGTAGTTAGTTCAATGAACGTCTACTTATTTTTCAAGTTTTATTATTTTATCACTTGTAAATAATTACGCAGGTTATACTTATAAAATATTTATCTTGCACTTTAAAAAAAGTGCAGCTTGATAAGAATTATTCTATTGAGAAATGCAATTTATAATGTGTATACAACAAACATTTTATTTTCTAATTAGTAATTCGAAATATAATTTTAGAATCGGTCAAGTATTTTATTATTGTTCCTGTATACAATGGGAAAGTAATTCCGCTTTATTAAAAAATCTGCGTGTCGATGTTGGTATTTCGACTTGCAAATAGATTATAGTTAGGTATTTTTGTTCTATACTCATAAAGTAGTATTTTATAGATATACAGGCGGACCCAGTCTAAAGTAGAATATATAGTATTAGTCTTTAAATTGTATAATAAATTAGTTTAAAAAGATACTAGTGTGATTAGTGCAAAAAAAGAAAACAATTTAAAACTCCATACCATTCAATTTTTCCTTTTATTGTGCCCTTATTCTTAGCCTTCCCTTTCCTAATAATATTATTATGATCTAAGAATAGTTTAAATTAAAACAATATTTATATCTTTCAGGATAGGTCAACCAGTGTTTTTGGGAAAATTAGTAGAGTATTACAGTCCAGGGCAGATGACAGTGGCGAAAGAAGAAGCGTACGTGTACGCTGGTCTCGTTATACTCTGTTCTGCGCTCAACGTGTTCATGGTGCACCCTTACATGATGGCGATCCTGCACATGGGAATGAAGTTTAGAGTCGCTTGTTGTTCATTAATTTATCGAAAGGTTGGTATAGTTATTATACGTTTCGCCCTTATTGCTTCCGCTTGTTTCGCGCACGAATATGTCTACATCTAACTCACAAATAGAATAAGTTGACTTCGATATGAGTCAAAACGAATATTATTCCAAATTTTATCTTTTTATATTTTATAGCGTTGTTTGTGCGTTAAAATAATAAGAGAGGTTTATTAAACAAATGAATGACATATTATAGTAAATGAGAAAGTTGTCACAACTTTTCCAATGTACTTTATCTATATCGATGATAACAGTTTCACGAAACTAATGCGTGATTGATTGACGGCTAGGAAATAGGTCATACGGCCAGCATATACGTCATCCGGGAAAACATACCACAATACAAATATTTGCTCATGTTATTACTAGCGCTGATCATTTTAGCTGTTTAGAATGAGAAATTTGTCTTGAAAACTTGTCTGTTCCACGATTAACTATTATTATTATATATTATTATAACTATATTTTTTTTTATCTAACCGTCTTGTATGTGTGGAAACTAAGTATTACGCTCAGTAAAGGGACACGTATGAAAAGTATGGCTTAAACAGATTTATTTCTTAGGGTTCTTCTTCGTAGGGTTAAAGATTTCAATTGAAAAAAAAAACAGTACGTAATTAGCGTCAATACTAGCTATCCGTAACGGCCATCGTTTTGGGTAGATTCCAAGACGCGACATGAAAACTGAAGTCATTACTGGACACTAATATAATTCTATGCTAGTGACCTTTATGGCATTCAGGATATAATGTAAAATGACAAATAAAGATTATTTAACGAATACAGCAACAAAATAAATAAGTAAAGCACAAGAAAAGTGATTGAATTCTAAAAAGTAAACAATACTTAGGTACTTAAAGTTATGTATCTAAATTATAAATAAAGTCACGTAGGTTTACTCAATTTTAAGATAAACACATTTGCTAGCATAAGATTAGAAAATGGCAACTATGCATACCACCTCACGTGCATTGGATATTGTCATATACATTCCAAATATCAATTACCAAGCAAAATATTTCTTGTAGTAGTAGAACTGGATTTCATAGTTTTTTTTCTATTTTGTTATTATAGAATTATACCCTAAGCGTTTCAGTTACCCAACGCGGACTAAGAGTAATATATGAAAACAAATAATATAATAAATCTAGTTACATCACATACATAATACTAGTAGAAGTACTTTCTTTTTCTTAAATCATTGTTTCCCATTGTTTTATTTAGCTCGAAAATGCAAAACGATATGAATGCGGAAATGAATAAAATCTACAACTCGCTTAATTTAGTTTATTTGGGAAACAAACAATATCGTCATACATATTTAAATTTCCACTGCTATTATTCAAAAACTTGAGCAAATTAAAATAATAATTTATGTAATCCAAATATACTTAGCAATATTTCACTTAGCACATTATGTAATAACGGTTTGTTTTCAGTCCCTAAGGCTATCCAAAACAGCTCTGGGCGAAACCACAGTTGGTCAAGTTGTAAACCTGCTGTCGAACGATGTGAACCGTTTCGACGTGGCCATCATTTTCCTGCATTATTTGTGGATCGGTCCGCTGGCGACCATTATCATCACGTACTTCATGTGGCTGGAGATCAGCTGGGCGGCGGTAGTGGGGGTCGGGTTCATGCTGCTCTTCATACCTCTACAAGGTGAGAAACTCTCGATGAGGAATCATCATTTCTGTATCTTTTTACCGGGTCGCTGGCCGTTATGATCACATACTTATTTATTTAACCTTAATTGTACAAAATACAAATGTAAAGCAGCAACATGAAAAAAATGTTAACAACTTTTGTAATGGATGTTTGACCTCAGGTCGTTAACTACATCCCTACCAAATTTTATCACAATCGGTCCAGCAGCTTAGCCGTGAAGAGGTGACAGACAGACAGACTTTCGCATTTATAATATTAGTATGGACAATAATATAGACAAACAATAAGTATAATATAATTTTTTTATCTATCTTAAAATTATTTTTGTATGTCCTTTAAATTGATTTGAAACCATGATTTGTATTTTGCAAATAAGCGTCTCTTCTGTTGAAAAACACCTTTATGTATTGTTACCTGTCGTAAAAGTGACTTTATCTTAAACTACAACGGGCGTACCGAGAAAGTAACCTTTTCTTGCTGATTCTTTTTTACTATCTTTTATTTTCACTTTTTTTTTGTCCACAGCATATTTGGGCAAACGTACATCGGTATTGCGGTTGAAAACTGCCTTAAGGACAGACGAGAGAGTGCGTCTCATGAACGAGATCCTGTCAGGAATACAGGTCATTAAGATGTATACCTGGGAGAGGCCCTTCGCAGATCTAGTAGCAAAAGCGCGAAAGTAAGTGACAGTTTAAGAATATGATTTTTTTATAAGATTTGCCTTTTTATCTTTATATTATAACTAGCTGTTCCCCGCGGCTCCGCCCGCGTGTGACTTGGTTATATCGCGCCCAAAAGTAGCCTATGTTTGACCTCAGGTCGTTAACTACATCCCTACCAAATTTCATCACAATCGGTCCATCCGTTTAGCCGTGAGGAGGTGACAGACAGACAGACAGACAGACAGAAAGAAAGACAGACAGACAGACAGACAGACTTTCGCATTTATAATATTAGTATGGATAATAATAAGTAGGTATAAAAATCTATCTTGTGCAGCATCCGCATTTGGTGTTTATTTGATCTGTGTTATTTTATTTTCGTACAATAAAGAAAAACAATTTCAATAACATAAGCAATAAAAACTGTCAATTACTAAACTGTTACGGTCATTCTAGTTTCCTGAATAAAGTCTACTGTAATAGGCTTGTGTCCTTTAAGAATAAATATAATGGATAGGGGTTTATAATGATTAATTATATTATGGAGAAAATAACAAACAATTTTAATTATTAAAAGCGTTAAAGATTAATAATATTTTTTAAAAATAAATTTCGTAAAATGAAACCTTTAGTCACGTGACAGTGAACACCAATCAGAAGGCGTTACGTCACGCCGTGCGAAACTCCAATCTTGTCTTTGACGTTTCAAGTATCACTACCGGTTCTTGATAAAATTTTGGTTTTTAACAACTAATATCAAGTTGATACAGTTTTTGCTAATTATAATTTGAAAGAATTAACCATGGAATCTGGATTCAGCAAAGCAGACAGTAATAATTTGCCCAGAATCGATGCCGTTATGCTTGGAAATTTTTTCGCGTCGAACAGTAACTTTTGCTCATCTGAATTTCGCAATGTTAAAACTTCCTTGTAAGTATAAAATATTTATTATAAGCTTAAATGCTATGTGATATTTCAGTTCGGTACACAAGAACTTAATGTTGTGACGTACATTTTGCAAGATACTGTTTACTATTTTACTGTTCCCTTCAAATGATACTCCATATAATTAGTCATATCATTTGGCAATTAGAATAATAAAAAGAGTATGTTTGTAACATTAATTAGAAAACTAAAATGAAACGTTCACTCCTAAAAGTGAAACAACTTAACCTGAACTGTATAACTGATGTATTTATTATTTAGAAAATAGGGATTCTACAAAACACATCTAGTTTGCTCGAATTAAGTAATAGATTGTATTGTGTGAAATACTTAATCAAAATGATCTTCACAAAAATACATTCTTGAACCTGTTGATAAAGTTTGTTTGTTTGTAATATCTTTATTGCTTTAAAATACATAGTAAATAGAACATTATTAAAATCAGAAGACAATGGCGGACTTATCCCAGGAAGGGATCTCTTAGCATAAAGTATGATCTCTAAAGTATGAGCATCATCTCTTCTTGAAAGTTTTAGCCACTTTTTCCGTATTTCTTCATTGTTTGGAACATATATAAATAACTTGTTTGGCGTTTTTATAGTCGTGCTATCACACTGGGGCACTATACAGTACTTATAATATGAGAAATTTATTTTTAAACGATTAAAACTAGCTATAACGTACGAAGACACGATCGCTCTTTGGTTTGTTTCGCACGGCGTGACGTCATTCGAGACGCCATGACAGTCTTGTGCGTTTTGGAACCAAATTTAAAAATGGTTTTTAAAACGCGAAATTTATAATGTAAACGCTCGATTAAAAATAAATAAACCTTTTTTTTTGATAAAATGCCTAATAAGCTAAAATATTAAGCAGTTATTGAAATTTTGTCAACTAGCCTATTTGTCAAGCAGAGTTCTGAAGTGACTTTTTTTTATCAGTCATTTCATCATCATTTGAAATGAGAATGATTTAGGGCAGTTGTGCAATATAATACTAGTACCACACGATCGGAGTACCCACGATTCATGGCCGATGAATAGCTATTATTCTATACACTTATTATCTTGTTCAACAGACATGAAATTAAGCAAATTCGTGCGACGTCATACATTCGCGGCGTGCTCACCTCGTTCATAATGTTTATGACGCGGATCTGCCTGTACTGCTCGATCATCGCGTACGTGCTCGTTCATGACTACATCACCGCTAAGAAAGTGTTTGTCATCACCAGCTTCTACAACATACTGAGGCAGACGATGACAGTCTTCTTTCCCCAAGGTCAGTCATTTGTTGTTTTTGCTGTCTCTACACTATAAACGTATTTGAAAATAATTTCGAATATTTGTACGTTTACTGGAAAACCCACAGTATACCTCAAAATAGTCGACTGGGCAAAAGTCAAAAAAATAATTTGTAAACTCGTTCCATTGCTATAGCATTTTAGAAAACTGGAACACCCTGGCAAGGTTGCTCTAAGAATCGGATCGTGTTGAGAAGATACATTTGTATAAAGTTCCTTTATTATTCCTTCCATTGTAACATGTATTTTTATCGACGTACTAGTTAGGCTACTCCTACACTACAATATCGTTTTTCAGGAATTGCTCAAGTAGCGGAAGCATCGATATCAATCAAGCGCTTGCAAAGCTTCATGTTGTATGAGGATACAAGCAAACCAGTGCCGGGCCTAGCCGATATACAGACCTCTGTCAAACCGACGGTGCAGAAAGAAGAAAGTAAAGATGATCTCGTTGAGGAAAAACGAACTTCAGAAGTGCCGCAAGAAGTGCCGCATGAAATTGAGGTACCTACTGATGCCACGGCGCAAGAATTAAGAGGAAACGGTAAGATCAGATCTTTTAAACGAATATGTGCTTATTACAGACATGACTACTACTTATTTGCTTATTTTTTTTTTGTTATAAAAAAATCGAAAAAGACTTTTTGCATAAATATAGTATTCAAAAAAATGATCCCGATTATATTCTACTAGCTTTCGCACGTGGCGTGCACACCCGCGTGAATTTCGGCAACAGTCCTTTTTCCGGGATGAAAGGTACCCTATGTCCTTCTCAGTACTCCTAACTACGTGCATGCGAAGTTTCAAGCAGATTGGTTCAGTAGATAACGCGTGAAGAAGTAACAAACAAACAAATATACAAACTCACGTTCGCATTTATAATATTAGTTGGGATTTTCTATCGGTCAAAGTACTTATTATATTATGGTACATTGTAACACATAAAAATATACTTCCTTTTTATACAGGAAATGTAAATCTAGCACCACTAGAATCGGGCGAAGAAGACGAACAAGAATTATCAGCGCGCGTAGAGCAAGATGCGCGTGGCGTGCGTCTCAAACACGCCACAGCTAAATGGATTTTGTCACATCACGAAAACACACTTACAGATCTCTCGCTGACCATCAAGCCTGGCAAGTGAGTTCAATTTCAATTATTTTTACTTTGGGGCAAGCTCAATATGTGGGATTTGTTCGAATATATTTATTTATTTCGGTTTACATCTCAAATATTCCTTATCAATATTCTTTAGTGTCGCATCTTCGACTATGCTCGTGTATATCACACATTCATCCATTTGATATTTAAAAGAAGTTTTGCAGTGCGACGATTTTGCGACGGGGACATTAATTGTTTTTCGGCTGAGACTTGTATAGTACTTTTTACCCACTTGTAAGAAAACACTCGTAAAAATGTTTCATTGCCTTGCAATGTGTCATTTTTAAAATTGGTTAAATCAGTATTCGATTTTTTTTTATTTACAAATAAAACAATATAATTATTGTGAACTTAAAAACTTAATCTATGCGAGTGTGTACATACAAAACTCCCAGCAGTTATTATTGCTAGATATTAAGGCCCGCATTGAGTTCATTAGCATTTTTACTTATATAATGAAGATGTTTCCGAGCAAGTGAACCTCGGAAAAAACAATTGAAATCATATTAAGAAATGTCCATGGTGCATACTGAACTCGCGAATCCATCTCGCCTACGTAAAGAACGCATCACATAACGAACAGTTGAATATGCGCGATTGTACTGCAGTATCTGTAAGCCTCTTTATATTGCGAATCGAGATGCTGGATGAAGGTTTGTGCTAATTTGATGTAAGATAACTACATTTAAACATAACTAGCGACCCGCCCCACCTCGCATGGGCATAAAAACCTTCCTCTTGAATTACTCTATCTATTAAAAAAACCGCATCAAAATCCATAACGTAGTTTTAAAGATTTAAGCATACAAAGGGATATAGGGACACTCCCTCCACCTCCCATGGCTCTACCAACCTCTCGGTTATACGAGCCGAATCTCGGGAGAGTGCGCTGTACTTGCATTTCGCATCTCTTTCCAGTCGCACCTGCTAGATCTCCCTACAAGTTCTCTATAGTGTCGCCTATCTATACAATCATTGCATTTTAAAACTCTCCCCCATCTTTAGGGGGCTTACGTTACGTTAAGTAGGGATATAGGGACAGAGAAAGCGACTTTGTTTTATACTATGTAGTGATAGTGATGATACACAATAGGCTACTTGACTCATATCAATTTTGATGCGACAAATGTTAACTTACATTATTTGACCCACGAAACCGAAATATATCGATCTCCGTTAAGAAAAATGCAAGATGGCATTATAATTTCAATTTCAAATTTACTTAAAATTCGGAACTGTCAAAACGGGCCGGCCATCATCCGCCAAAACGTGACACAATTTTGACTTCTGTCATTCGTTCAAAGGGTAATTCGAATGATTTTTATTCGATAAGACTGTGAAATCGCATGATTTTCATGCGACTCTGTGGTTCTTAGCGAGAATCAGTTTTCAAAAATAGCACCTGACAGAATAATTACGTCACAAAACTGCAATGGCCGACGGTGTTTTCGATAGGATATTAAAAGTGAACTTTTAAAATTAAGTTTGGCTGCCTTAGAGGGCTCAGGAAAAATATGGAAAACAATGTTTTAATCTAAACAAATAGAAAATAATTATTTTAAACAAAAACAAAATACAAGTCAACTAGCTTATTGCGTCCAGGATAATAGCGGTGATCGGTCCAGTGGGCGCGGGCAAGTCGTCGCTGCTGCACGTGCTGCTGCGCGAGCTGCCGCTGCAGGCGGGCAGTCTGCACGTCGGCGGGACGGTCTCGTACGCCAGCCAAGAGCCCTGGTTGTTTGCAGGTTTGGATATATTTATTATCACTACGCTGAAACGACTGACGAACTTACCTAGACCAATAATATAAATAAACGATAATATATAAAAACATAAAATTATTATTATCACCCAAGCAACTTTTGAAGTTGCACCTTCAGAGCCTAGGGTCCGCTTTGAATAATGATCCTAGATTTGATGGTACTGGCCACTGTCACAAACTCCGTAACCCGCTTAACATGGAAGCTAGACCAATAGGAACATGATTCAGGTGTGTTTTGTGGCCAACTATATAAGATTTTTCAGACTGCTTAAAGTCATCTGGCATAACCTCACGACTGCGATCTAGCGAAATCTCCAGACCAACGTATTAACTTGTGCGTAATGCCTTTAGAAGTTCATAATAAAAATGCCACTAGTGTAGATCTATCCAAAAATAACTACTGATAAGTATCACATCCAAATCCAACCAACAATCCATACTCCGGCCGCAAAAATATATCGTCTATCGTAAAAAATAATAATTCTGTCTCCTTCGTAAAAAAATTTAAGTTTGTCTTGACTCTTCTGGAAATCCCAATACTGGCAGTATTTTAATTACAGATGGTATCGCTATTTTGTTGCACGACAGTTCTTTTTTGTAACATGCTTAAATAGTTATGTATATTACAGGAAGTGTCCGCCAGAACATTCTGTTCGGCCAAGCGATGGACCGTCCGCGATACAACGCAGTGGTCCGCCGTTGCGCTCTCGACCGCGATTTCCAACTGTTCCCTCACGGGGATAAGACCGTTGTTGGCGAGAGAGGAGTCAGTCTCAGTGGAGGTAAGGAACTCAATTATATACAAGATGTTTGAATGGAATCCTTGGTGACCACGGTAAGCGCAGCATCGGACACCGACCGTCCAGATGGTCAGATGACCTGGGTGTCGATTCTGCTAACGTTAAATCACAATCGTGTCAAAATAGTGTTTCAATGGTAGTGCTTTTTTACACACTAGTTACAAGAAATGTATATTTTTTTTATATCACTTTTGATGATCACACCACACACTACATTCACATCACATCATACTGTCATAACTCTTGTAAATAGTGTGTAAAAAGCACTACTATTGAAACACTATTTTGA
The DNA here is from genome assembly GCA_947044815.1 of Apomyelois bistriatella. Taxonomy (NCBI): domain Eukaryota; kingdom Metazoa; phylum Arthropoda; class Insecta; order Lepidoptera; family Pyralidae; genus Apomyelois; species Apomyelois bistriatella. Next base: position 7,275,969 of record OX345691.1, read on the forward strand.
TACGATTTTGTCTTAACGTTAGCAGAATCGACGCCCTGAAAAAGATCGCAGGCAATCTCTGGATGCAGGCCGCTTCTAACATGACATTTTGGAAATCCTTGGGGGGCCTATGTCCAGTAGTAGACAGCCTGCGGCTGAAATGATAATGATGAATCCTTTGTTTGTGAATCCGACTCGCGCGTTAACATTGTGGCGGTGCTGCCACTACCTGCCCCTGCAGTTATTACAGCTCGACTGGTAGTTGTTGGTCCTCTTTCGCTTGACATCTGCCAGTAATGTACTCATTACTGCTTTTCTTACTTCAGTCACCAATATTGTACTTGTACAATCCGCGACCCTAACTTTAATTGTATAACTCAAAATAAATAGTTGAGTATATTTCTAATATCATCTTTTATTTATCTCGTTCTCCTGTATAACAATAACGTTATAACATATTTATTTTATTTTCCCTAGGTCAACGTGCCCGTATTTCACTAGCCCGCGCGGTTTACAAACGCGCCGACATCTACCTACTAGACGACCCGCTGTCGGCAGTGGACGCCCACGTCGGTCGACATTTGTTCGAGTCCTGCTTGGTCGGCTATTTGCGGAACACTACAAGGATATTAGTCACACATCAGCTACAGTTCCTGAGGGACGTCGATCAGGTATGTTAGTTACCCGTGGCTTTGCTTGCGTTAATCTCACGGAAACAGTATTTTTTTCTAGGCTGAAGTTCACATTTCCTTCTCTCTAACTATGTGTGAAATTAGATAAAGTGTGAAGATGTACCAAATGAACAAAATAACTTACAATATTAGTTGCACCCATTTATAATATTAGATTAAAATGGGGTTGGTATCGTTATGTCCTACTTAAAACAGTCACATTATTTTTAGAGATATGAATGTAGAAAAAAAAAATAAACCAAATCTATCATTAACAAATCATAGTCAGTTGCATAATACCGGTCCCTAATAATACAGGTAACATAAAGAAATATTATAATTTTACCATTGGTTCAGCGGTTATAACATTTCCAATTAACGTACCCAGATCGTAATACTAAAGAACGGGGCAGTCGCAGCCGCGGGTAACTTCGAAACCCTAAGCGCTTCAGGCTTGGACTTCGCGTCTCTGTTAGCTCGGGACCAAGAGGAGGAGGTGAAGCCGGCCGCTGAACAACCTACCGTCGATGCTGAAGAGTCCATGTTCCAGGGCAGTTTCCGCAAGCGGCAGATGAGCATACATTCGGTAAGTTATACAGTGGGTATACAATACAATAGAAGCAGGAAAGTGTACCTTAAGCTCAGAAGCGACTAGTTAAGAACGAAACTGGGTCGACAAAACACTTGAATGCACAAGTTATATAAATTTGTGCATTCAAATTAATCCGTAAGAGACGGACTTGTTGCTAAATTAATTTATATGTCAGCACCCGCTTCGCATCGTGTTTTTTGTTCAAATTTAAAGGTATCAAAATTGTGGTTTTTTTTTTTCAAAATATGCCGAAACCATTGATTTCGAAAATTTGGCCAAAATTTATTCTAAAATTTAATTTAATATGCTGATTGCAAACCTTCAGATTTGTGCTCTTATAACAATAAAACTATATTATCCAGGTGAGTTCGGTGGACAATCTGACAGCAACAGCGCCACCGGAAGGAGGGCGGACGGAAGCGGAACTACGCACAGCCGGAGCAGTTTCCGGCGCCGTCTACGGCGCGTACCTCCGCGCCAGTGGTCACCCGTTGCTAGTTGCGTTCATGATATTCGTGGCTGTACTGTCGCAAGTTCTGGGCTCCGGCTTCGACTGGTGGACGGGCTACTGGTAAGAAATTGTTTTGTTCTAAACAGACAGCGCCATAGGAAGGACGTGGATGTAAACAGAACTATTAAAAATATTTTTTTTTCGAGCATCTTTCACAAAAATGAATTACGACCAAAGAAGACAGTCAGCCTATTGTTACACTAGACATTCGGAGATGTCTAGTATTGTATTTTTTTGCCGCCAACTCCTGGTCAAGTCATGGCTTTTAAATAATGATTACATACAACGTCTAAATCACCCATTAGAGTCTTACACAGATATTTCAATCAGTTATTTGTTTGCAGGGTGAACTTGGAAGAAGAAAATCCTTCTATAGTGCTGGAAACAATGGAGAAGGGTAACCGAACAGGCCCAATAGAACTGGCCAGCAGTTACGAGGAGAAGCTTATTTCTGACGTAAATTATGCTAATGTCAACTTGACGAGATACGACTGCATTTATATATATACAGGTAATTGTTTATCATGGAATTGGTTTTCTTTGACTTTATTTATTAATGCTTAACTAGCGACCTGCCCTGGCTTCGCATGGGCATAAAAAAAATCACTCTATTTATTAAAATAAACCGCATCAAAATCCGTTGCGTAGCTCTAAAGATTTAAGCATACAAAGGGGCATAGGGAAAGAAAAAGCGACTGTTTTATACTATGTAGTGATGATGTACCTGGGCGACCGAGCTTCGCTCGTTTTATGCGGAAAATCTTTTTGCGTCAAAATATGGGTGAAATGAATTTTCTCAGACACGGAACCTAGCTAAATAATATTTTTAACTATGTAACAACTTATGTTTAAAATTGCAAAAAAATATAGTTATAGAATAATAGTTTTCGAAAACGCAAGTCCAAATAAATTTATATATAAGGTGGACACAAATCAACTGCAAATATTTTAAGGGCAGATACAGACCACTATACTGAACAACTTTTCCAAATAAACATATCGAAATACAAAATTTTATTTTTCACTCTCCATACTAAACTAGACCGGCTGATTCTCAATTTGTATGAGGGGTAAAAATTTTTTTTATATTTCGACAGTTTATTTGGGAAAGTTGTTCAGTTTAGTGGTCTGAATCTGCCCTTAAATTATATGCAGTTGATTTAAATTCACCTTATATATACAAATATTGCTTGTAGTATAGGAATAGATTGTTTTAGTGTTGTGTTGGATCTAAAGGACCTTTTTCTTTTCACAGGCATGGTAGTCGCCCTAGTTGTGATATCCCTGATGCGGTCGTTCATGTTCTTCTCGATGGCGATGCGAGCGTCCACCCGTCTTCACAACAACATGTTCCAGGCGATCACTAGAGCGCCCATGAGGTTCTTCCACGTCAACCCTTCTGGAAGAATCCTGAATAGATTCTCGAAAGATATGGGAGCCGTGGACGAAGTGTTACCCGCTGCGCTTTTAGACGTGCTACAGGTAAAGCAATCTCTTAGTACTTATTTATGTAGGAACGTATTAAAATACGTTCTCGTACGATATAAAAAAAGGCAAATCAAGAAACTCCGCCATATAACGATGTGCCCAACCAGACCTTGATTGTACATTATAAAGTGATCGGTGCCACATTATATCTTGAAATCTTGTTACAGATTGGCCTCTCTCTAATCGGTATCGTGGTTGTAGTTGCCGTTGTGAACTACTGGCTTCTCGTACCGACGGTGGCCATCGGCGTGGTGTTCTACGGCCTCCGCATCTTCTACATCTCCTCGTCGCGCAGCATCAAGCGGCTCGAGGGTGTGAGTGAGTCATCTCTGAGGCCCAGCCTACTTTATAGTGTACCCTTCGTCATAACAGCCCACTGCTGGACCCAGACCTACATATAAATTATCATCACCTCTTCATTTTTATCCCTTAGCATTAAGCGGCTCAAGGGTGTGAAAGAATATTTTTCATGGCCCAGTCTACTTTATTTATTTGTTATACTTCATTACAATAATGTAATAATCATAAGATTTGCCAAAATTTTATTCAATCCCATACATTACATTAATCTTTTGCTAAGGATTATACAAAACTTATTGAATGGGCTATGGACCCTGCACTAAGCATTGCTTGTATCGCAGTGGTCTACGAGTTACATTTTGCCATTTTTAAGATTGAAACATGTTGAATATTCATCGGATCAAAACACATTAACAAATGTAAAGGGTGGACTTAAAGCCGAAGGTTTTTTCTACTAGTCAACTAAAAGGTGGTGAGGAGAAAAATAATAACTTAAAAGGTAAGTGCTACAGAAAACAAGAATATGGAAAACGATAAATTTATGGGGTAACCTTTCTCATAACTCAAAGCTAAACTGTTAATAAGCCGTAGCCTATTAAGAGTTTAGCTTACCGTAGTAACCGCATCAAATTTCCACCTTATTTGCTACTTAGTATATAATATGAAAGAAAAAACGATAAGCAAGATGGATTTAAGACATTCTGACCAAAGAATAACAAACGACCGATAAGGTACAAAACCCACTAAAGATGTATTGTGTTCCTAGCTCGCAGCCCTGTGTTCTCGCACCTCAACGCGACTCTGCAAGGCATCACTACAATCCGCGCGTTCGGCGCTCAAGAAGCTCTTATACGAGAGTTCGATAATCATCAAGACTTGCACAGCTCTGCGTGGTATGTTGCTCTATTTTTAACACACACAAAAATACATATCTTTCCGCTTTATAATAATTATATTTAATTTCCGATTGATGCTAGCATTAAAACTTTATAAGTCCCGTGAACATTGCGAAATTGTGATTGAATATTAACATTTACAGTCAACAGTTCGTTATCATATCAAATTTTACCAATAGTTTGGACTGTGTTATTCTTTAGAATTCAAGCATAACAAGCCATTTTTCATCTTCAAAAATCCTCATTATTATTTTCATTTTATTATGGGTTATCGGCGTTATCGCGCTATGTTAAATTTATCCGTTCTTCATTTCAGGTACTTATTTATTGCCAGTTCACGTGCTTTTGGCTTCTGGCTCGACCTTGTGTGTGTTATTTACATAGCTTTGGTCACGCTCAGCTTTTTAGTGATGGGAGACAGTACGTATTGTTTTTTTGTTATTGAATGTCTATGTTCTGTTGTTATTTATTGTGTCCAACCATGCTGGTCTAGATTTTAAGCCTATTCCGAATGATTCCCGCATAAATCTTAAAAGTCAGGCAATTACTTAAAGCGATAATGGATTAGCCTTACCTGTGAGATGTGAAACGTGAAACTTCACAATGTATGGTTGGGTGCAAAGTAGCTTGAACCTTGAGCCACGTACGCTGAGGATGGGGATGAGCCTGGTTTTCTCTAGACTACAACATGGGGTCTTTCAAAAAGGGAGTGATAAGATTCCTCAAGGGTCGGCAATGCATTTCACTGTCTCCATATCTTTTTTGTAAAGTTTGCCAATTAACAGGTTTAACAAATGTTTTTATTACTTATATAAAATGTACGAATAAGTCTAATCAAAGCTTTTTCAATAGAAAACTTCATAAATTAAAATATCCATCATAGTTCACACTGTTTTTAAGACTTAAAGTGTTTGCATATACTTAGGTGATAATGGTTTCAGATGAATATGGCGGCAACGTGGGTCTGGCGATCACACAGGCGATGGCCCTCACGGGCATGTTCCAGTGGGGCATGCGGCAGTCCACCGAGCTGGAAAACCAGATGACCAGCGTCGAGAGGTAAAACTAAACTGTGTTGTCTATGTGCAACTAAATAAATAAAACCGGCCAAATGCGAGTTTAACTCGAGAGGGTTCCGTACAATACCAAAGTAAATAATGTTTACGATTTTTTAAATTTATACAAAATATCATATTTGAAATCCTCACTGTAAGATATTTTTCTTTCTAATAAAATACATAATGTCCATAGCCATAAGATATTTCAAACTCAGGTGCTAGCGGCTGAGTTACAACTTTTGTTTGTCAAATCCGAAAAGCGCCCCTGGCGGATAGGAGGGTAACTAAAAATATCCATTCAAAATCCGAACTCAGTCGCTAGCGGCTTCGTCTACCTAATATATAATTAAAATAATAATTTGACATTCCCTAGAATCCAAGAGTATTCAACAATCGAATCGGAGCCGCCGCTTCAATCGGCGCCGGACAAGAAGCCGCCGCCGTCCTGGCCCGAGCGCGGCCGCCTGGAGTTCCGCCGCGTGTTCCTGTATTACGCGCCCGGGGAGCCCGCGGTGCTGAGGGATCTCACGCTGGTTATAGAACCGAAGGAGAAGGTCGGCATTGTGGGCAGGACCGGCGCGGGGAAGAGCTCACTCATCAATGCGCTGTTTAGGTGAGTTATGCCCGAATACTCGATCGCTTCTCAATTTTGAGAGCTCTTTAAGCTGTTATGACAGCTTCGTTGACTTCAGCGCGACAGCATGATAACAGCTCTCAAAATTGAGTAGCGTTTGAGTATTTTGACATTAGACTGATGTTAATAACAGTACTTTGTCCCGTTCTGCGTCGAGACACTTGGTCCGAGTCCGGAGCAATAGGCCTCTTAGATATTTCGAAGTGGCTTATTGATATAACTGTAGTTCGAAGAGCTGGCACTTTCCTCGGCCAACGCCTTAGTTTGGCTATTCAACGAGGAAATGCTGCCAGCGTCTTCGGTACAATGCCGCAGGGATCATTATTATTTTAAGTTTTATATTATTATGTATGTATTAGGTTATCCTATTTATCCTATCCTAGTCAAACTTATTAATTAACAGTACAAACACGAGGTTTATTGTCTCCAAAATGTCCTCCTAAATCTATCAAAATAGATTGTAGAATGTAGATTGTGCCAGTCAAATCTGGACCGGCACTAGCGGATTTAATATCAACATTCTTACTACGCTTATATTTGAGAAAAGTAAGAAGTTCTATTTTAAAAGTAAGATTTTCTCATTTTCTCTCTTGGTTATGCTGGTAGAGATTTCTTAAGAAATGAGGTGCAGCGTTCTTTGTACTAATGTCCGCTTTTTCTATGTTTTTCTGTGTATATAAATTTAATATATTAATTAATTGAATAAGCCGCGGAAGACGACAGCTTGTAATTTATAAATCTTTTCAGGCTGGCAACAATTGAAGGCGAGATCATAATCGACGACCGCGAGACATCCCAGCTTGGCCTGCACGAACTCCGAAGTCGGGTGTCCATCATCCCGCAGGAACCCGTACTTTTCTCGGGCACCATGCGGCACAACCTGGATCCCTTCGACGAGTACCCCGATCAGGTGCTCTGGAGAGCGTTAGAAGAGGTACGAAAAAAATGTGTGAAATTTGAAACGGAGTGGTCAATACCACTCCGTTATTACACTTATCTAATTGCGACTAATGAATAACATAGTAATGGAAAAAATGTGTAAAAAGTAGCCGTGAGCTGTGTTGTTTTCAAGTCTGTGTTAAAGGGTTAGGGGCTTTTGAATAAGCGCAAGCTCTAATTTGATTGAGCAAACCAACGCAAAAAAAAAATACTCTTGCTAAACGAAACGTTAGTGAACGGATTACGTTAGCTACATAAATGACTATATCCGGCAGTGAACTAAAAACACTGTGCATCAAGCGAATGTGTTAAAAATTCTTTTATTTGGGCCACGGGCTGGCAACTTTTTATTATTTCAGAATTTGTTTCCATCGGCAAATCCGATACATTTTCTAAATGAGGCGTCTAGGCTTAACATTATAAGATTTTCTATCCCGTAATGGATAAAGTTTTGATAATATATTATATGTTTTGGCATTTCAATGTCCAGGTGGAGCTGAAAGAAGCCGTGATGGAGTTACCAGCGGGACTCAGTTCCCGCATCTCTGAAGGCGGCGGTAACTTCTCTGTGGGACAGCGACAGCTGGTGTGCCTCGCGCGGGCCATCGTGCGCAGGAACCGGCTGCTCGTGCTGGACGAGGCAACCGCCAACGTCGACCCGCAGTATGTACATATACACTACTACAGACACTACACTACACTCACTCACCTCTCTGTAGGGTAGCGACAGCAGTATTTACACGATTGTACTCTTAGAGACATAGGGTGACCTACAGGTAATAAATAAAACGTAAATATAGCGTTGTGACGTCAGGTGGACAATATATATGATTTGCTTAATTGTTGTGGTTTTCAAAAAGCAAATAAGCATTTGTAATTTGCTTTTCTGCTGCTGTCCATTCAGTTTTTTTTTAATAATCCCACATTAGTTTCTGAAACTATATGTCCTTTTTTCTTTACAGGACGGACGCCCTTATTCAAACTACTATAAGAAACAAATTCGCAGATTGTACCGTACTTACCATAGCTCACCGTTTACACACAGTAATGGATTCAGATAAGGTAAATATTTTATTTGGTGTATAGATGTAAAAAAAATGATAATACTTGATGTAAAAAAATTGATAAGATTTTAGTACTCTAGCATCAGCATACAGGGCTAATGAGACATCTCATCGATCAATGTACTTATATAGTGGTAATTGTTTTTAACTTCTGCGGAGAACAATTTGCAAGAAATGGAAAATTCAAACATTACTGAAATAAGTAAATTACTGTTTTCAAATAACTTCGAAAATATTAAACTTTTTTTTATGTTTATTTAATACAACAAATTAAACGAATTTTGCTTTATTTGAACAAATTACAATTTACTATGAACTAATAAAATTATCGGTAATACTCTCATTTCTAAAAGGCGCAACATTTTGATTAGGGCACACCGACCCACTGTGTAATATATCTACCTAAAATGTGTAAGAAATAATGTTCTGATGAATGTTTGTCAGGTGCTGGTGATGGACGCTGGTCAGATGGTGGAGTTCGACCATCCGCACGTCCTGCTGCAGAAGGCGGACGGCGTGTTGCGCGGCATGGTGGAGCAGACCGGCCGCTCCATGGCCGAGACACTCACGCGGATAGCGCAGCACGTGAGTACATACACATCGCCACGTCGACTTTAATTTGGGGAACTTTGTGTCTCACTCCCAGGCATTGGGTGTGGTCAACATCTCGAAGTGAGACAATGGGTGTGTTCAACATCTCGGACTGAGATACTGGGTGCGGTCTACATCTCGGAGTGAGACACTGGGTGTGGTCTAGATCTCAATGTCAGACACTGGGTGTTGTCAACATCTCGGAGTGAGATACTGGTTGTGGTCTACATCTCGGAGTGAGATACTGGGTGTGGTCTAGATCTCAATGTCAGACACTGTGTGTGGTCAACATCTCGGAGTGAGACACTGGGTGTGGTCTAGATCTCAATGTCAGACACTGGGTGTGGTCAACATCTCGGAGTGAGACACTGGGTGTGGTCAACATCTCGATGTAAGACATCTGGGTGTGGTCAACTTCTCGGAGTGAGACACTGGGTGTGGTCTAGATCTCAATGTCAGACACTGGGTGTTGTCAACATCTCGGAGTGAGATACTGGTTGTGGTCTACATCTCAGAGTGAGATACTGGGTGTGGTCTAGATCTCAATGTCAGACACTGCGTGTGGTCAACATCTCGGAGTGAGACACTGGGTGTGGTCTAGATCTCAATGTCAGACACTGGGTGTGGTCAACATCTCGGAGTGAGACACTGGGGTGTGGTCTAGATCTCAATGTCAGACACTGGGTGTGGTCAACATCTCGGAGTGAGACACTGGGTGTGGTCAACATCTCGATGTCAGACATCTGGGTGTGGTCAACTTCTCGGAGTGAGATACTGGGTGTGGTCTAGATCTCAATGTCAGACACTGTGTGTGGTCAACATCTCGGAGTGAGACACTGGGTGTGGTCTAGATCTCAATGTCAGACACTGGGTGTGGTCAACATCTCGGAGTGAGACACTGGGTGTGGTCAACATCTCGATGTAAGACACCTGGGTGTGGTCAACTTCTCGGAGTGAGACACTGGGTGTGGTCTAGATCTCAATGTCAGACACTGGGTGTTGTCAACATCTCGGAGTGAGATACTGGTTGTGGTCTACATCTCCGAGTGAGATACTGGGTGTGGTCTAGATCTCAATGTCAGACACTGCGTGTGGTCAACATCTCGGAGTGAGACACTGGGTGTGGTCTAGATCTCAATGTCAGACACTGGGTGTGGTCAACATCTCGGAGTGAGACACTGGGTGTGGTCAACATTTCGGTGTGAGATACTGGGGGGTGGTCTACATCTCGGAGTGAGACTCTAGGGTGTGGTCTACATCTCGGAGTGAGACACTAGGGTGTGGTCTACATCTCGGAGTGAGATACTGGGTGTGGTCTAGATCTCAATGTCAGACACTGTGTGTGGTCAACATCTCGGAGTGAGACACTGGGTGTGGTCTAGATCTCAATGTCAGACACTGGGTGTGGTCAACATCTCGGAGTGAGACACTGGGTGTGGTCAACATCTCGATGTAAGACATCTGGGTGTGGTCAACTTCTCGGAGTGAGACACTGGGTGTGGTCTAGATCTCAATGTCAGACACTGGGTGTTGTCAACATCTCGGAGTGAGATACTGGTTGTGGTCTACATCTCGGAGTGAGATACTGGGTGTGGTCTAGATCTCAATGTCAGACACTGCGTGTGGTCAACATCTCGGAGTGAGACACTGGGTGTGGTCTAGATCTCAATGTCAGACACTGGGTGTGGTCAACATCTCGGAGTGAGACACTGGGTGTGGTCAACATCTCGATGTCAGACATCTGGGTGTGGTCAACTTCTCGGAGTGAGACACTGGGTGTGGTCAACATCTTGGAGTGAGACACTGGGGTGTGGTCTAGATCTCAATGTCAGACACTGGGTGTGGTCAACATCTCGGAGTGAGACACTGGGTGTGGTCAACATCTCGATGTCAGACATCTGGGTGTGGTCAACTTCTCGGAGTGAGACACTGGGTGTGGTCAACATCTCGGAGTGAGACACTGGGGTGTGGTCTACATGTCGGAGCCAGATACTGGGTGTGGTCTACATCTCTGAGTCAGACACTGGGTGTGGTCTACATCTCGGAGTAGGCACTGGGTGTGGTCAACATGTCGGAGCCAGATACTGGGTGTGGTCAATATCTCGGAGTCAGACACTGGGTGTGGTCTACATCTCTGAGTCAGACACTGGGTGTGGTCAACATGTCGGAGCCAGATACTGGGTGTGGTCAATATCTCGGAGTCAGACACTGGGTGTGGTCAATATCTCGGAGTCAGACACTGGGTGTGGTCTACATCTCGGAACAGACACTGGGTGTGGTCAACATCTCAGTCAGACATTGGGTGTGGTCAACATCTCGATGTCAGACACTGGGTGTGGTCAACATCTCGGAGTGAGACACTGGGTGTGGTCCACATCTTGATGTCAGACACTGGGTGTGGTCAACATCTTGGAGTGAGACACTGGGTGTGGTCAACATTTCGGTGTGAGATACTGGGGGGTGGTCTACATCTCGGAGTGAGACTCTAGGGTGTGGTCTACATCTCGGAGTGAGACACTAGGGTGTGGTTTACATCTCGGAGTGAGACACTGGGGTGATGTCTACATCTCGGAGGGAGACACTGGGGTGTGGTCTACATCTCGGAGTCAGACACTGGGTGTGGTCAACATCTCGGAGTCAGACACTGGGTGTGGTCTACATCTCGGATTCAGACACTGGGTGTGGTCTACATCTCGGATTCAGACACTGGGTGTGGTCTACATCTCGGACTCAGTGTGGTCTACATCTCGGACTCAGACACTGGGTGTGGTCAACATCTCGGAGTCAGACACTGGGTGTTGTCTACATCTCGGACTCAGACACTGGGTGTGGTCTACATCTCGGACTCAGACACTGGGTGTGGTCTACATCTCGGACTCAGACACTAGGTGTGGTCAACATCTTGGAGTGAGACACTGGGTGTGGTCTACATCTCGGACTCACACTGGGTGTGTGGTGTGTAAGATGTAGACCACAGCCAGTGTCTCACTCCGAGATGTTGACCACACCTAGTGTCTGACATCGAGATGTAGACCCCACCCAGTGTCTGACTGAGATGTTGATGTTGCAAAAAACAACCGGGCGGCTGCCAATCTAACGTTAACTCTTACTGGTTTGTTCCTTTATCGCTTTTTACGATATCCACGAAAAAGAGGAGTGGTCTATTCTTAGGTTGCATAACAACGAGTAAACAACCATATGGCAGTGATAAATAGAGGCCGTCCTTAAGAAGACAAGATAGAAAGAGATGCAAATATAAATCCTAGGTGCTTAGCGCTGTGTGAACTGAATTAGACCGTATTTCGTGGCTTGAAGAGTCGTTTTTAATTTGAATGACTGCTGACTGAGACTTCTGTACGTCTGTACTATTAAGTATTCTGTGGATGAGGCAAACATAGATTTTACCAAAAAAATTACCTACATAACCTACCTAAACAACCTACTTACATAAACAGTTATTTATGCTATTATCTATTTTTTTCCAGGGATACGATGAAAAGCATCGGCTTACGCCAGGAAATTCAGATTGATGTGTAGCAAAGTTTAGGCTAGGGAATAAATAAAAAATATACACGTTCCTATTATACTGATGAATAGATAGAAACCGATCTGATCAATTTAATCGAATAAGCGTGGGCTAGGCCTATCGCTGGAAGAACTATGGATCTGTCAGTAGTTTTCGGGACGCGCAAAACTTTTGTATTAATAAATATACATTTTTATTCATAACTTGACAAAACCCAAAGTGCCATTCCTTTATAGATTTAATAAAGATCTGTTTTTATATCCACGCATTCTTAGGCCATGTTTTACGCGTCCCTCATAAACTGCTCCATATAAATACACATTTTTAAAATTTTACTTATATTGAATTTATTTTTAAGAATATTTAATATTACTTATTGAATCGTGGAGTTTACAAAGGACAAGTGATATTTTTAGCATATTTATATTTTTATTACCAAATTGTTATTACTGTGATTTTGAACGCCGAATCTATTTACGTAAATATTTAAATCATGAAAATTTTTGTAAACAAATAGTTTTTTTTAGGTCGTGGTCCATGTTTTGCTAACTAATTATCGTAGTTAGGTGCTAGTACCTCTCGTGTACATAAGTACACACGGTATATTTAAAAATCGTGGCCTTATTAAAACTTAATTATTATTATGTACTTACTCAAATCTCAATTGAATTGTTTACTTAATCTTTTAATTATATGAATGTTTTATTCAGTGATTGTATTCTTAATTTGAATGTGATGATATGCGTGCTGTGCTTGTTTTGAATTGCAAATACTTTACACTATGAAACTGTCGTTTTCGTATACAACCAAATACAGTTTTTTGCATAGCATTCTTTTGTTTTTTTTCTCACTATTAGTTTTTATCTTAATAATAGAATTACATAAATATGATTTTTACAGTACGGATTTAGGTAGGATGTAAATAAATAACAGGCATGCCATTTTACTAATTTATTTTCAAAAAGAAAAATTCTCCTTGAACGTAACTTATTAAACGAACATATACATTTTCACAAAATAAAAAACCTGAAAAATCAATATCGGAATGTAAGAAATAATGCTACAACATTAATTACTGACGAAAATATTTTTTTACCTTAAATTATATGTACATCAAACGTTCAGATATTAATCTAAGAAGATACAAAAATACCGTCATTTATTGTAGCACGTGAGGTTCGTTCTTTCTCTGTGATGACACCAAATGAGTGAAATCAATTGTTTATTTATAGTAATGCATATGTGTTTATCGAGACTTCATTATTATAAACTAACTTTTTTTTTGTTTTTATGGTATTTTGGTGTTATCACAGATAGAACATATTTTTTAATTATTGAAAAGTCAACAATGCAATATTTATTTTTAAAATGTGGATGTTTCTTCTGCGCTAATACCGTCACCATTATAATTTAGCAGGCCTACTTTCTATTTCTAGTAAATACTGAAGTTTGGAATAAGCCAACGATAAAAAAATCACTTTCAATTACATTTATTATTACATGGATTATCATTCCAATGTGAGTGTACAAACCACACAAGAATTTAGACCTCAAACACCCAATTTTTCATTCTTCCATAAACATTATCACAGACCCTGAGACATCCCTTCAGTTCAGTACAAACTTAATCGTTTAATCATAAAAACTTCCATTTACTTACGTGCATATGGCATGAATGCGTTTCATACGACACGAAATTATACCAAAATAATACTGGCATGTCATACACGCATAGTAAGAAAAAAATATGACAGAGTACTAGACTAACTAAAAGATAAAGAAAGTGAATTCAAATTCAAAATAAAATCATAATGACCAAGTCAAAGAGATAAATAGAATAAATAAAACTTAAATCGTAGGTTGAACTTGAGAACTGTCAACCTACTTCCTAAATAAGAACAACCATTGTAACCTAAAAATAATTGTCATGAATACAATTAGCTACTTTCCTTTGGCACAAGAAAGGGAAATTGAAAAAAGAAATCTATATTTGCGCTGGAAAGTAGAAGACACTGAGATCTTTATACAAAATTTTGTTTACAGCTATCTCCGCATAGCGCTTTGTGATTTACCGAAATGTATTAAATTAACATAAAGTGCAGTCTTTATTACAGTTGCGAGCGCTGCCGTACTCATTAATCGATGGCTTCGTTTCAAGCCGATATCGCTCATACGCGCACTTAGTTGCAAGTGTCAATGTTTAAACAACCAATCACTTTATCACACATTCAGCTGCCACTTGAAATACATGTCTATGCCTGTAGCCGAGTTCCAAGTCGTCATGGTCTTCAAACAAGGGCCGTTAAGCTGCCAGTACGCTGGCTTTTATCCTCTATCGTTTCGGAGGCGCTTGTTTTGACCTGGAAATTAAATATTACATTAAAATGATGATCGTGCTATCTCGCTCACAATACTTCAGATAATAGCGGATGGATTTGAGGTTATGGCGTGCTATGATTAGATAAATAGTATATTACTGTTGAGGCCAGAAATAAAGCCATTTACGACAGAGTAATATTGGATGGCCGAAGCGCAACTGATGCAAGTGCTTTTAAAAGGATGAGGCGATGCAGAGGCTGTTGTTGTATTGTGCCTCGGCTTCGTTTCGTCCTTTTAAAAGCACTTTCAATATAATTCGGCGTAAATTGCTTCCTACAGTAATGTACTATTACCACATGCAAAAAGTAACTTATATAAAAGTGGTAGCACAGTCCAAATGCACACAATGCCATTTTACAGTTAAAACATATAAAAATAAAAGTGAAAGGTTAAGCATTCTCTCTAATGCAGTAAACATATAAGAACTAAGAACGGAGTCAGAATTAAAAGCGCGCAGAATTATAAGACGGCCTACACACGAACCTAAAATCAGAGGCAATATCAGGGATGTAGTATAGTACCCTTCGCGTGTAGGCAAATCGTAACCATTATTATTGCCCCTAACTTAATCGGTTCGGGCTAGCTCACGATTTAGGGGCAAACATTTTTTAGGGAGCGTTGCCGTGTCGTGTATTAACTCAGCAGCTCCAACGTGAGACTCACATGCGCGGCGTGCGGCGGCGGCAGCGGCAGCTCCAGCCGCAGCTGCGTCCAGAAGGCGCGCTCGTGCACGTGCCTCCACGCCAGCAGCCTCGAGCGCCGCACCAGCTCCACCAGCCGCAGCCCGCTCTCTTTGGCCTCGCGCTTCAGCTTCGGCAGATCCTGGCAACATGACAACATATTTAGAAAAATATCACACAGTCTTAGAAAATAATGAAGGTGTCGTGGTATATAGGCAATATTTCGCTGTGCGTGAAAGTTGGAGTGCCCGTGACATTAAAAGCCAGCGTGTAACGCTAATGTTGTCCAGTCCGCGCGGCGTGGTGCTCTCTCCACCCAAACGCGTTTAGAGCCGCAGTTGCGGGTCACCACTGTTTGGAGACGTTTGAAATTTAACTGCTGCTGCTAAGAAGGACATTTCGTGGTACAACGGACAACGGTTGAAAACTAGTTTTTAACCATTTTAACCCATCACTACATAGCACTTTCTCGGTTTAATCTTCAGCTAGTTGCTTCGGAGCCCTTGGTCCGCTTTTCTACTTTTACTATTCCAATTCTCTCCGTCAGCATCTTCGGTAATAAATATGCAGTAAGTATTGGTCCATATAGTCGTTATGTCCCGGTTTACCTGCAGCAGCACCATCACGGGCGGCAGCGGCAGCGCCCGCAACTGCAGCAGCGCGGTCAGTAGCTGCTGCGTGGAGTACTGAGCCGGGGACACCACCACCACCACCGAGCGGCAGCGGCACAGCTCGCCTGTTATTTCGTTGTACCCTGCAACAACCATTTGGGTTAATGCCTTGCCCCTATTCATTAACAAAATGTGCCCTACTGCGCAGGTGTTCGTTTGTTTGAAGATTTGTAACTGAAATGACAGGTCGAATTTGAAAAATTCTTTCTGCATATGATAGGCTGATTATTGGAGAAGGTGAAAGAGAAGGAGATATGCTATAAAATACGAGCTCCTCATTAAATACCGAATTACCCAACTCCGAATGTAAGGTTCAACCTACCACGCTTGCATACACAACACGGAAGCCGCGGATTTAATAATAAGAGTGTGGGCTACAAGAGGCAAGACAAAACGTGTTGTTAACTTTTCAAAATGCTTGCTTGTTAAATGTAAACAAAGCGAAACACTTGCTGAAAACACATCTAACTTCGCGTTAACGATTTAGTTTTGTGATCGTAAATACACCTAATATATGAATGAAGGCTGTTATCGACAAATCTAACTCACAGTTGTCTGGCAGCGTGTTGAGCATGATGGAGTTGAGCCGGTACTTGTACTTGAGAGAGAGCGTGGGCAGCAGCGCGCCGCGAACCAACTCCGCGTCCACGCTCGTGTAGCACACCAACACGTCGAATTCTTTCTCGAGCACTGGCAACATCAAATTAAATACATAACCTTTTATTCATTATCGTTTTGTTTCGTTCTTTTATGTAAAGATCGTTAAGAGATGAGAGATATTTGCATACTTAATATAAACAGAGGTATAGTAGGTAGTTAGTATCTAAATAAAATAAAAAGTATGATGCCGCAGACACTTGACGAATTTAACTTGACTGAAGAAGGACTGAAAAAGTCATATAAATTGAAGAAACAAACGCCTTAAAGGACTCGTATCCAGGGCTGTAAAACAAATGTCGTGACGTATTTAACATGACTGAAAAAGTTATATAAATTGACTAGCGACCCGCCCTGGCTTCGCATGGGCATACAAACCTTCCTCTTGAATCACTCTATTTATTAAAAAAAAATCGCATCGAAATCCGTTGCGTAGTTTTAAAGATTTAAGCATACAAAGTGACATAGGGACAGAGAAAGTGACTTCGTTTTATACTATGTAGTGATAGTGATAGTGAAGAAACACCTTAAAGCACTCGCACCCAGGGCTGCAAAACACAAACGTAGTTACCTCTAGCCCGTTGCGCGGCGGATGCGGCGCGCGCGCGCACGTGCCGGAGCGCGAGCAGCAGCGGCGGCCCGCAGCGGCGGTGCAGCGCGCGCGCCGACAGCAGCAGCAGCGCCGCCGCCGCCGCGCTCAGCGCCAGCCAGCGCCACGACACGCGCGCCGCGCCGCGCCACGGGGCGCCGCCATCCACCAGACGACACACTGGAATACAGACGCTAATGTCACATGTGCTGGTCACTAGACGTGTGCAGTTCCGGTAGGTCGACCGCCTATCTCGAGTCTCTCCTCTCGTAATGGCTACTTGTATCGCTATCGCCACATTTCGCTCCGCCTAACACACAAAAAGTTTTTAAAAATTTTTTTTTTTTGTTAGTGACAACGCATTGAACAATGTAATAAAAAAAAAAAAATTAAGCGTTTTGTGTGTAGCGATACAAGTAGCCATTACGAGAGGAGAGAATCGAGATAGGCGGTCGACCTACGGATCGTAATAGCTCCGAGAACTATGTCCGATGCCAGAACGATGTAGTTCCAATCCGATATCTGTTTCTTAGTCGTTCCGCAATTCCGAACATGTCCGGCCGCGTAGCCGAGCGACTGAGCGCCTCGAGCATTACTGTCCTACGCCGTGCGTGCATACGTACATTTATTTTTCGTGCAAAACAGACAATAATGCGTTCCAGGACCATGATTAATAGCGTACCCTGGGCTCTAAGCGTAAGCTGAAAATGCAACCGGGAAACACGCTCGAACGAAGAAAAAGTATTTGTTGTAAAATAAAGTGTCGTTAAGTTACCATATCTCAACTCTAACTAAGTTTGGGGCTAACTCGAACTGTGTGATTTGTTTCAAAATATTTATAAATATAAACACAATACTAATTTAAAAGAGAGGAGCTCGATAGCCTAGCGGCGGAATGACGTCAATTGATCGCGTAATAAAGCACATTATGATAAATTGGAATCACAATGTAGGGTGTTAAAGCATAATATACTGTAAATATAGAGGTTTCTTACTATCACAAAGTAATGAAAATTATCTCACATTTAATCCTTATGTATTTCAGCCAGCAAATAAAGGATTTTCCTCATAATTATCTAGGCAGTGGCCAAATAGATTGTTATTTGTATATAATGTATTCTCTAATAATCATTAGACACGGAACTAATCGATATTGATTTAATGACAAGGCAGGCACAATAAATAATTTAGAACAACCAATTCAACCTATACATCTATTTATAAAGGTGAAAGTTATCATCATCATCATATCAGCCACAAAACGGCCGCTTGGACATAGGCCTCCCTCATAGATTTCCAATGGGACCAATCTGAAGCGGCCCGCATCCAGCGTCTTTCTGCGACCTTAATAAGGTCGTCGGACCATCTAGTAGGTGAATGTCCCACGCTACGCTTGCCTAATGTCTAACTTAAATCTTTAAAACTTCTTGATAGATTATTCATAATGAAGGATGGATCACTATTTGGCAAGTAATTGTCTACTTACATCGATCGTGCACGGTGACATTGCTTGTAGTCCTGGCGTCGTTGCTGTGAACTTCACACACGTAAGTTCCGAAGTCCTGTCGCGTGATGC
The DNA here is from genome assembly GCA_947044815.1 of Apomyelois bistriatella. Taxonomy (NCBI): domain Eukaryota; kingdom Metazoa; phylum Arthropoda; class Insecta; order Lepidoptera; family Pyralidae; genus Apomyelois; species Apomyelois bistriatella. Next base: position 7,294,770 of record OX345691.1, read on the forward strand.
GGTCCACTATGAGATACACCCCGCGGATGTCCATTACATCGTCTCTGCAATAATAAAAGGAGATTAGTATGGAGTATTAAAAAAGTAGTGACGTATCCACACGATCGTATCTTGTAAATCTTATAAATGTCTATTCTATCGCACGCCTGACAAACGATTGGAACAGTGGAAGAAGAATGGAGTATATTATGACATAAGTGTGCGAGTATATTAAATGGTTAATTCATATAAAAAATATTATACATTTTATTACTGGAGCAATCCATTGGGAAAAGGTTTTCCTCATCTCACCTTCGACAACTTACTCTATTGCTACTACTACTTTCTAATTTTCTCAGGTCATCGCTTCAGCACCAGTATAATTGCAGTTAAATTAGTCCAAGCAAATATTGCATCTAAGAATGATTTAAAGGATTCAATATCATATGAAATAATCTTATATGTATATATGCATATGAATTAAATTGATATGATAGCGCTTGTTTCATGAATAAGATAGTACGCTTTTGTAAAATAGATATAGTTGGCTAAAATCATAACCCTCTCTTATCCTAGCGTAGTAAAAACACAACGCAATTGGACCGCTTCCGAGAAACTGCGACAGGAAGTCGGACTGGTTTGTTGTTTACCTGGATCGTGGATTTTCCCTCTTTTAGAGAATTGGATAGGTTTCAATTTAGAAACATTTCATATTGAATGTTTTTATTGGAAAATAGAAAATGCATAAGTACTTTTTTTATTCGTAGATTCTATTCTAGGAAATGTCAGATCGTTAAACCATATGAAATGTAAACGAGCAGTCAAAAGTTTTGTAATGACAGAAATAAAATAATTTGTATTGCATTACGCAAGGCGTTAACTTACTAGGAAAAATCAAATATATATTTTTAAAAACGATAGTCATATGAATAAGGGATATATTAATAAATTTGTCCAAGCAACAAAACAAATTATTGTAGTGATAGTAATTATTAAGTAGTTAAACTTTGAGATATCTAAGCAGTAGGTGCATTAGCATTAGCATACAGCCATACACCAAACACACATTACACGTCCTTCTAAATCGATGTTTGGTGGGCTGTATACCGAAATCTGTAAGTACCATCAAACAGAAGGGTTTGACGCATACCGTCCCATTCGCATTCGGTCACGAATTCAAAAATGGTCCCATTCGCATTCGGTCCCATTCGCATTCGGTCCCATTCGCATTCGGTCCCTTTCGCATTTGGTCCTATTCGCATTCGGTCCCATTCTCAAAATGGTCAAAATCAGTGGGGGTCACCCCACAGATAAAAGTTGTTTTTAACATTTTCAACCTACAAGTTGAACTTTTTACAATTTTAATATTTTTATATTTTTTTATATTTTTTACAATGAACAGGACGTTTTTTATTTACATAAGAATGTTGATTTTTTCATAATACTTAATTGTTATGTTGAATTTGTAAGAATTTTGATTTTGGAAAATTACACATAATTATTTAAAGCTATGTTTTTAATTTCAAGCCTACCTTTTTTGAAACAATACCAAAGTTCAAACTTGTAGGATGAAAATGTTAAAAACAACTTTTATCTGTGGGGTGACCCCCACTGGTTTTGACCATTTTGAGAATGGGACCGAATGCGAATAGGACCGAATGCGAATGGGACCGACTGCGAATGGGACCGAATGCGAATGGGACCGAATGCGAATGGGACCGTATGCGAATGGGACCATTTTTGAATTCGTGACCGAATGCGAATGGGACGGTATGCGTCAAACCCAAACAGAATAGTGATACTTACCGATGAGTCTTGACCTCGGTGTGCGTGGGCAGCAGGTCGCCCTCCGTGCCGTTGGGCAGCAGTCTCCGCCAGCGAAGGTCGCTCCGAGCATCTGCTAGGTACGACTTTCCTACAAACCACAAATATTGTATTTCAATTGTGTTATACAATAGTCTAACTCTGTTGGGGAAGTCATTTTCGTTTGCTTAGGTATCATATCATTCTCATGCATTATAGCAACCATAATATTCTCTCCGGTTTGCCAAAAAATCTAGGTAGCGTGCAAAACAAGAGTCAATGGGCTACTGTGACCATGCGACCATATTACGCTGAACGTATGCTTGAATGATAAAATAATCATAAAATGAAATTACGAAGTAGACTTGTTATACTGAGATGAATATTAAGGAAAACTACTGATGTGACATTTTTTCATTTTACTTTAGAATAAATTTGCAAGGATAAAAAAAAATTAAGCAGAACAAAACAATTTTGTTTAAGTAGTACGAGATCTAAATTATGTATACATTTGTTTGGTGCAATAAAGAGTTTATCTATCTATCTATCTGAAACTTACCCACGAGAGCTTCGCAGAATAGTCTCAACTCTTCTCCCTCATCCAACCACTGGTCTGGAGATATGAACATCGTTCGTGGCGTGTCGTTCGGTTTGTCTGTAATAAAAATAGAATATTAATAAATGAAACAAAGAAAACGAATGTGAATAAATGTTGATTACAACAAAAGAAGCGCAAATAAATTCTATCAAAAACCTTAATCAAATTTGTTTGATCACGACAAAATCTGAAGGAATATTATGTGATTATTGTGTGATTTGTCCCTATATATTTATTTATTTATTAGATTTATCAAAAAAATTTTTAGAAATTTAAGGAGAAAAAGTTAGCAGGCAGAAAATAACAAAAAGTTAAAGAAATATACTTCTTCATATTTTATGTTCTCAATGTTCTCGAATCAATTTTAACACGTTAACGGACACATGACTGCTATAGCAGTTGTAACAATAAAACTTATATTGTGTTTTCAACAACGTCCGCGAACGTGTTAAGACCAAAGCAACACAGTTAATGACGCAACTGGGAAAGTTCTAAGATGAGCGAAAACAGACAGCATTGCCCATGTCTTTATAAGTCCAATTTATTGTTCAGGCGAAAGTAAATTTATTGTTAATTGTGTAATAAACATGTACTATGAATGAGACGTGCTCGCCTACACATAAAGATTATTTACAACAATTTGTTAATTATAGGCTTTCTCCTATATACTTTCTTTAGAGAGTTGGATCCAAAATGTGTGAACCCACATAGAGTTCTAATTTTTTATAATAGTTAAGAAGTGCAAGAACCACTGAATATTATGTTATGTATACAGTGAATAGTTAGTACAACAGAACTAAAACTGCTATTTAGTTTTTTTTATTATTGTAATGTATTGACATCCCCACTGAAATAGAGTAGCCAATACACACAGTAGCTCAGACAGTTAAATAAAACCCCTATAATAATTTCCTGCCGATTTTGTTTAACCGTTAAAGCTCATTAGAAAAACAAACTTACTATTTTGCACCTGCACTATTATTGGAGGTCAAAATGAAGGATTTAAAACCATTGATCCAGATAACTCACCCAGAATGTCCAGCCGCACCGAATGTGTCTCGCTGTGGGTTTCATTGCTGAGCCTGCAAATGTAGTCTCCGGAGTCGGCGCGCGACGCCCGCCGCGTGTACAGCGTCTGGTTGGCGGCCTCAGGGTACAAGATGAGGTTGGAGACCCCCGCCGACCACGGGTACGCTACACCGTCTTTGAACCTGGAAATAATTGATACCTACAGTTATTATTTACATATTTAAATTTAACCCTAAGAGTTAACAAAGCCACATGTTGTTAAACATAGAAGGCCACTTTAGCTTGTAGTAGGCGGTCATGAAACTAATAAAAAAATTATACCATGACAGATGATCCTTCCAAAGCAGATACAAGAAAACGGGATTATGGTCTTTTGTTAATAGCGAAATTAACGAATTCGTATTGGTTAGACCTCAGAAGATAAAGAAAGGGACTCCGCCAACTGGATCATTGGCACAATATCTGAAATTTCCTTAAAATGACTTCTTAGGATATTGAAAGTTGTGCATGGAAGTGGTCATTGCAATGCGAATAAATACGTATAATATACATAACGTAATCCCTAAAATAAAATAATGACAAGCATATAAAGTTTTAGTGAAATTGGTCCAATACACAAAATGGTTTCAATGCTGTATCAAGTAGGTATTACGTGCTGTGCTGTGGCGATAGTACACCTTTTTATTATAATACACAACGGTAATTCATACCCAAACACTATTAAAACGTTGTAGACTAGTGCGATCAATATAGTCCCTAGAATTTTAAAGGTAGATAATACGACCAAATAGTGATATAATATAATTTTTAACAATCAATTAGCCAGTCCGAAAAAAAAATTGATAGTGATTTTAATGTGTTTTTTCGATATTATCTCAAAAAATACGCGCTTAATAAAAAATCTGATTACCGCAAACTGTTTAATAAGCCTATTCCTCAAAATGGTTTTCAAATTAGACATCTTTGTAAAAAAAAATAGGACTAGCCAATTCAGTTAACGCCATATACAGTATATTACAGTGGCGTGGCAAAGCTGAGCATTTCTTATGTCTGTCTTCTGATGTCTATTTCTCATATTAAGACTCAATAGTCATAATATGAGAAATAGACATCGTGTAGTTTGAGTGTCTGTCCGACTAATCTATTTCCCTCCGAAAACAAAGTACAGACAAGAAGACATGCTTATATATGCTTATAGTACAAGAATATAAGCATATATGAGCAGTAATAACTAATGGAGTGTCATTTTGAAATAGGGTTACCAGATAAAGATTTCTTCAGAAAGAGATTTAAAAAATAGAACTAGCTTTTTACAAACGTTCAAGCGCAGGAGCGATACCTATGTTTATCGTCGGTTGCTACTTAAGTCAATCAATTTCCACTAACGAAATTTCAAAGAAACGGTGAAAGTACTTCTTGTAAAGTAGGGGTTTGTTTATAAATTAATGAGGAACAGTCCTGGCCAGATGTTGAAATAAAATTCACTGACCGAATGAATTCTGCCTAGATCCGATGTCTATTTACCCTGATGAGTAGTGAGCACATAATTTTAGGTAGTGACGGTGGGCTGTGGGATAACGCAGCTGCTGCACTTGCGACTTCGCTTCCGAGAACTACTGCATTACATTCAAATCCACGAGCTAATCGTGATTCGAACACAATTTACAGGCCGTTTAATATTATATCCCGCTCTCCCGGACCGCTCCGCTCCAATGTAAATTCTCGATTCTCCTACCGCACCAGCTGCGAATTGTTCAGCGAATCGAGTTTGCGCAAACAAAACGTCGCGTCCTAACGATTCCAGCGAACAGTAAAATTTTGCGGGAGCCATTTTTGAATCGTTTGAAAGGAAAACAAACATTTGAGCGATGTTTCATCGCAAGGCCGCGCGGGGATTGCTTCTCGGAATCTGCGGCGGCGGTGAGAATCTTGCAAAACCATTGGTTGTAGTTGTTTGGGCGGATCTACTAGATGCATGAGTTGATGGGAGGGTACAACGTCCAAGTCTTACACCTATATTACCAAGGCAGCAGCGGTACAAACTGGTGATGGCTACCTCAGTCTCCGAATTCGATCAGGTTTATTACCACAGAATATGTAAAACTAGCTGTTCCCCTCGCCATTAGTGTGTATGTACTATAGCCTATAACCTTCCCCAAGAATTAGGCTTTTCTATACAAAAAGAATTTTGCAAATCCGACCAGCAGTTTTTAATTTATAAGCGTTCAAACAAACAAACAAACTCTTCAGCTTTATTATATAAGTATAGATTATTACAGTTTGGCCTTAAATTATATAGTTTGAGAGTGTATATTTTAATACTTTTACTTACATGAATTTATCACAATTTTTCTTTCGGTCTTCATAAATAATCAAGATAAAGTAATTACACAGAATTCGAGATGTTACAAGTATATGCCATTACTCAAGAGTTAGTTATACTGCCTGGTACTTACCTGAATGTGCAGACCTACGGCATTGATACATATTGTACAATATATGTAATGTATATTATATAAAGCTGTGAATCTTCTTAATAAATAAAAGAAGTTTACGTTTGCAGTGCCATAAGCTGTAAAAAAACTAACTCATGAAGCTCTTGCCCCGTCGTCATCTCATCTCAATCCTTCATAGAAATGAGACTATGAAAACTTGAAAGTTTAAATCATATGGCATACAATTATGTGGTGAGTTGTGATGTCTCTGCTTGAACAAAACGAATATTTCTAACCTTTTATTTCAAGGAATGACTCACACAAAGATTCGCATGTTGTAAAGAGTTCAATTCTAAACATTTACGTAGTACATGTAAGTTTTTATTAGCTACTCTGATTCCTAGAACGTTAAGACGTTTATAATATAAACATATTTTATGTTTAGCTACTTGTATATGTAGGTAATATAATATGCAATAAGGACAATACTTATTTTTATTTTTAACGGGTATATTGTGAAAAAATCTGTTTACAGACGTGTTGTGAATTAATCATGTACATAAAAAATAAAAACCATTGCATTTTTTTATTGCTCCAGTATAATTCTGTGAGCAAAATTACAATCCTAACTCCTAACTAATATTATAAATGCGAAAGTAAGTTTGTTTGTTGTTATGCTTTAACGCCCTAATTACTGCACCAATCTTCCTGAAATTTCGCATACACAAAGATAGAAGTATTGAGAAGGACATAGGATACCTATCATCCCGGAAAAAAGCACTGTTACTCCAATTCACGCGGGCAAACGCTAGTAAAAGATAATTTACAGAAAAATCATATAGGTATAAGACGACAGTTACAGGCAAACCGAGTACTAAATAAGAAAATAAAGTAACAATCATTAATGCGATTTATAGGTATTATTATTAATCTTCAATCAATCAATCAATCAATCAATTTATTTGTCAAACATAGGTACAATGAAACAGTTGTTATATAATATTATTACAGTTCGCTATGTCTTGCTGTTTAAAGCATACAAATATTAAAAGTTCATGCGTTATAAAATTATAATAATCATATCAAAAATCTGTAGTAGTGAAGTACATTAATATATCAATGTAAAAAGAAAATAAAATAATAAAAAAGAAAATGTCAAATTAAATCATAAAATAAATAAAAAAAAAAAAAAATTCAACCACACAAATTGTTTCAGCTTTTATAATAGTTTTGTATAATACTTGTATAACTGTGATGTTACTTTAAAAATTTATAATTCAGCCGTAAGTACATTTAAAACGAGTCTTGTCAACTAAACTTGACTTGTTAACAAAACGACGGTTTGGCGTGCATTTCAGTCATGAAAAGACATAAAATATCTCGTATCGTAAATCGATGTACCGAAAAAAAATTATTATGGAACAATTATTAAAATGATGATCATCTAATAGAGACACACAACCCTCTGGATACTCTGAAATGACTTAATTACCTAGTTTGACCCAACTATCATGGCGAAGGAATTTTAAAGCTGAAACAATTTGTGTGGTTGAATTGTTTTTATGACTCATAGGCTATAATTATTGTTTTATTGCAGTAATCTCCTAATAAAAGTGATGCGATGGTATTCATTGAATACATATCAATTAAAATGGTATTTCTCGCTTGTCAGGATCTTTGTTCATACCTAGTAGTATTTATTACATACAACAACGAATTCTTCTTTACTAATTTAAGCATATTCTACATACTTTTTGTAAATTCTTATTGTGTTTTAATAAAATACAAATTAAACAATCTTAAATGATTTAAGTTATAGCTTAAGGATATATTTAGGGTCTTTTTGAAGAATACCCTAAAAGGTAAATGCATTCATTTACATAAACCAAAACCTGTCAGATTTTGTTTATTACGGCTTAGTAAATTATTGTTACAATCAGCAAACAAATCTCGGCTAACTGCTGTCACGTTTATAATTAAATCTGTGTCTAAAGAAGACGCTACACATAAGCTTTGAGGCATCTGTCTGTATCGGGAATAAAAACACGATGAGGTCATCCGCCGGCCGTACGGCGGCGTGCACCCTGCGAAAATTCACCAAAACGTCCGAACCGGTCTTTGACCGCGTGTCTCGGGTTGCACTCCCTCGCCGCTAACCACTAATCATTCGCGTTCACGTTCAGATCCTCGACAAAAGAGCATAAAGGATTTCTCAGTGGTATGCTCATCTCGGTACCCCTGTTACTGCTTGCTGATTTAGCTAATGGCTATTTTGATGTAATGAAGGAATTGTTTTAAAAAGTGGAACAACACAGGAAGGAGCCTGATACCCACAACCTGAAACCTATCGTGGGTGTCAGAACGACACAAATCTTATGTAAGATTTATTTACTAAATATATATTTTCATTTTCAAAAGAGATGCTGGGAATATCTCATAGATCAAGAAAAAAAAGTAAAAGTGATATTCTTTTGGTAACCGACTGAGTTCTGAACGTATACAAACAACAAGTTTGCAAATGACAATAAAAGAAAACTTTTACTTACGCTTGACTGACACTAAATTGTATATGTGCAATTAGTATACTGGTAAAACATGTTTCTCCTTTTCCATGAATACTGATGAAGTCAACCGTAAAACAATGGGTAGATAACGAACAACAACTTGATGTGGACTCTGTGAGAATGACAAGATCGTGTACTTTTTTTTGTAATGGGTTATTTACCAAAACAAGGGATAAAACGCCCCACCTTTTTTTAACGATTTTGTATGTACCGGTGCCTACAATTAAGGTATGCAAGATGCAAAACCTCCCTCGGGTTACTATATAATGAAGTCTGGTTCTCTTTGTTCAACTGTGTATCACGAAGCAATACTTAGGCTGTCAATTTTGACGAATGTTCTCAACGAAATACCAATAATCTTAGGGATAGTGAGCCCTTTTGCAGTAGCGGGATACGAGAAAGCTGGCCTCTGTTCGTTGACCGCAAATTTTAGGTTCATAAAGTAAAGCAATGCAATGCAAGCAATGTGCTCACTTACACAACTGTATTCATAGATTTCATACCGCGTTTAAAATAATTCGTTCATATGCAAGGTCAATTGACCGTGATGAATGAAAACCATGATGTGAAGGTCAATTGACTTTGCACACCATGATTTTAAAAAATCGCCTCTCGTCCTCTTACCATCCGTAGCACGGAATTATCTTTCTTATCGGACAATCAAGTGCTTTTTAATTCAAATGATAAATAATAGAATTTGGGAAATCCCAGCAGTCATGATGTCACTAATTTAAATTGAACTCGCTCATTGGGAACACAAGAACAAGATACTATTGTTGCTTTACGTGATAGGTCCGGGTTTTTGTGCGGGACAGGTTACGTCAATTACACTCGATGCGAGCAGTCAAACTAATTGGAATTGAAATAAAAGAGGGCGATGCACTTGAGTATATTACCTTGAAATTTCGAATAATAATACGGCCTAATCGAGTCAATTAAACGTTAATAATACATATTAGTTGCTTTGATTCATTAGTTGTTATGATATTTGTGATTAAACATAAGGGGACAGTCTGGTATCACATTTAGTGGTTTATTAACGAGTAGCTCTTGATTGAAAACAAAGAAAGTCGGTTAATGAGTAGTGCGATGAAATAGTTCTTTGAAAATGTAATTAGGGCTAGCAGCAGCTGCCTGCCGACCAAATTGTCGCCGGAGGACGGCGGCCTCCACTACCGTTGCGGCTTGCACTGATAGTTTCACAGAATCTACTGCAATTACACTCGTCTTGCGGACAGTTGGCGCACACACGCCGGCCACCATAATGACGTCCTCCCTATACTAACATTACTCAGTAATCACACGTTTGCCAGTCACGCACCGATGACAATAATAATACAACACGATAGATGTAGTTGTGGGAATTGGAAAACTGAATAATACGATTGCGATTGAGGAAAATTGCCAAAGTATACATTATTTACGATGCAAAAAAGAACCATTTAATAGCCACTCATTTGGCAACGTTTACCAAGAAATGACTTTAATCATAGAATGCAACGTTTTTTAAGTTTTACCTAGTGCTATGCTATTGATGGTTACTGCAAACCGCAACTTAATGTAAGTATATTTTTTAAATAACATGCAAATGACTGGTACGTACAATCGATTAAGTTGTAACTGCAAACATATCACAGGTCCGCTAACTGGCCTGTTGTAAATATCGTCCGCAGATTGGCCGCTCACGCACGCTTGCGTTGCGACTGCGCAGTTAATTCGTGATTTATCACCATTTCTACTGAAATTTATAATTAAATCCTGGGAATATCTCTTCGAAAACGACAACATAACAGTACACGAAAATATCCGTTACTTCAATAATTATTTACATGTAAACGAAACCGCGTAGTTGCCAATAATAATAGAGAAACAGCAATAACAGCCAGGGGCGCGCGGTCGGCTGCAAGCTGCAATGCAGTTATTGCGGTTTAGGGATGCGCTGGAATGGCAATAGTTGAAATGTTCAATGAAGAGTATATAAAAACCGCAACTACCGGGTACTGTGCAAAAAGGCAGCTTGTTTTGAACGGTAATACGAGTGACGGCTGCAATCCAGGTGCAAGCTGCGAGGCAGCGGCGGATGGCGGCATCGATATAATTTTCTATTGATTCTGTGGCTTCACATCTTACTTTATGCCTGTCATCTTATTGCCATCTTGCATTATACACGAGGGAAAACTTGTTAATCATCAAAATGTTTTGTAAAACAAAGACAGTTTCACCAGAATTAAATATGACGAATATCTGAAGGAAAAAAAAAATGTTTTAGACTATAACGGAAGACATAAAGTCATTTCATTATAATATGTAATGCAAATACTTATTTTCTGTTTCGCAGTTTGAAGCTATTTATAAAACACAAAAAATTGAGGACAATAATTTCTTCGCTTGTAGTGGAATTTAACCACAACTTCAGCCCGACAGAGGGTATAATAAAATGTGCGAAGTTATGAACATTATATTTAGATTAAGTAGGTATACATTTTATTGTCAGCCTGAAGAAATGTGCCAATTTATAACAGAAAAAATGTTTTATGTTCATGTACGTTGTATAATAAGAATGTATCATTAAAACATCCTTTCGACTCTCCTATTTCTTAGTACAGATATAGATATTGTTCAGGTAAATAAACAGTCTGTTTCCAGAAACTCAGCTAATCCTTTTTAGACCTGGGAAGGTTGATTAGGTACTTTTGTTTCGTGAATAATTAAAAGAAAATTAATAACATTAATTTAATAGGATATTACCCACCGTTTCTTGGATAAGAAACAATCTTCTCGTCTGAGAGCTCTTTTGTACTCCGCGGTTTCAATGAATATTCGCGCAGACTTGTCCCGAATACATCATTCATGTTCATGAATGATTTAATTGGTATCATAAAAAAGTACTAAATCATTAGCCGAAAGTAGTGATTGCATAGTAATATTATTGTGATAATCCAGGGTGTCTTATCTTAATTTGCAATTGGTTGTTAAGTTTCTCTTTCTTATATAATTATTTATGCTATCGTGCTCTTATTTAATAATATGGCATGGCATTTAATAACTTTAGGCAAACTTTTAATTACAAATTCTGGAAAAATGTTACAGATAGTAGAATATCTTATCATTTTAGTTGACTGTAGCGAGATATTGACTGAATTAGGTATACATGAGTCATGAATTGCACGTATATGGTTGCGAACAAGCCGTTAGTTTTATGCAATGCGGAGGTAATTTTTTTTTACCGTTTGGCTTGTTTGCACTGGGTTGGAACGCCATACGCACTTGTCTCGGATCGAACGCATCCATTCCATATAATGAAACGCAATATAGGCTGGTGTTATGTGGACTGCATTACGTTCGCGGTAAAAAATTAAAAGGAAGAGGGCAGTTTGTATTTGCGTTCATGGTGTCCAGAGAATGTAGTCTGTGTGCGCGTAATGTTAGCTCCCGGAAAAGCCGAGCCTGGCTCGGTATGGGCAAGGAATGCCGAGCACTGCCGCTGCCGCCTGGGAACACGCCGGCCGCCAGCTCGCACCGGTCACTACATCTGTACAACCTGATTTAGATACAAGATCGCTACTTTCCTAAGAAAATGCAACGTCTAATCAAATGCTTTGAGATTCAGACCGAAGCTTATATATATATACTGACTGAAGCTACAACATTTCAATTCGACATCATTTTTTTACCATATTGAGTACCTAAGTATAAATGTGTATGAACAATGTTCAGAATGTAGTGTGCCAAACAATTATACATTCATAAAAAACTGGTTAAGTGCGAGTTGAACTCGCGTGGAGAGGTTCCGTACAATGCCAATGTCAGTATGGTAATGCCATAGTGGTGTTTTCCGTAAGTGAACGTTTTATATTGAATTTACCACTTAATTGTCAATTGATAAAAATTTTGTAGGTTTTCCTGTAATCTACAGGCAATGACCTATATTACGTATTTTTTTCAAAATTTTAGGCTCAGCAGTTGCGGAGATCAGGGTGAGGGGGGGGAATGGTCAATTTTCGTCTTCTTTCATGAATAAAATTAAAACTATTTATGTTAAAATAATAACAAAAATATATTTAAAATCCTCATAACGAGCTCTTTCATTTGATATATAACACGGTAAGGTTTGCAAAACTTTTTTTTTTTTAATTCCTAATTTGTCCTCCGAAAAAGACCCTTATTTTTGAAAAAAAATATTTTCTTTGCACATCTGTGTTTGGGTCACAGGATTACGCCATCCTACCAAATTTCATCTGTTTTGGTCCAGTAGGTTCGGAGAAAATTGGCTGTGACAGACGGACGGACGGACAGACAGACGCACGAGTGATCCTACAAGGGTTCCGTTTTTACATTTTTGTACGGAACCCTAATTACATACATACATAATATACTTTCGAAAACCACAACCCTCCTTCTGACGCAGTCGGGAAATTATATAATACGCTTATGGCAAAGTGGGTGCAGTGCAGTACAGTAGGTACAGAAAGCGGGTAAGATAGTTAAGTGCATCGTAGACATCATATACTTACCTCTCATTTATTTTGCGACGGGGTAATTATATTCGAGACGGACGTGATTTCCACCGTAGATGGACTGAACCAGACAAGTGCTTTGTATTTAAATTCCGAACAATGGATTGTCAGCTATTGCCAGCCGGAAACAGGAACTTTACCAATTTATCGATACCTCATGGCACGTATATACCATATATAATAGACTTTTACCGGAAATTATTCTGTACCTAGGAAGGAGAGTTAGGCTGTTGAACCCGGCTGCTATGATAGGTGCAGTCGTTGTATTAAGCGAAGTTAGCCTTTAGGCTGCTGGAGAACTATAACAACATTATACGACATTTATATTAGAAGCTGTACAGAAAACACCATTTCAACAAGGAAATGATTCGAACACGCGAATATGTCGAACACGCTAAGTAATAAACCCTTCATATATGAAACCATAACAAAGTGTATTCAGTATAGTATAGGTAAATTGACTAAGTAAATATAGACCAAATATGAAATTCACTACTGAATGCATATAATGTATTATTTAAATCAAACACCACAAATGCATTTTTTGTATATACACACATATTTTTGGCAAATAAAATTATCTTTATCGTCTCGACTATGCGAATTCCTGTCAGTATCTGCTTTCAGTTCAATGACGTCGATATTCTAAGTAACCGACCGCACCCGCACCCGTGCTGATCGATGATAGCACCGAGTATATTGAATGTATTTGCTTCGTGATATTGAACAATGGCCATTTAACATTCGGTAGCCGCCGCGGTTCTTGGCACTCCATGAAACTGCAAGTGCACAAGAATTTATTATTGCTTCGTGTCACGCGACGAATACCAAACAACCTAAGATAGTGCACTGTTCCAAAATGACGAAAGTACAGAAAGAAATCTTATGTTGTTGCTTTTTTATACTTGTGTGTTACTTTTCAAAATTTTGTTGGCGTATAGTAAACATAAGTGAAGTTTTATTGTTAACTTTAAAATACCTATTAACGAACCAACCAACTATTTTGCGCCGCACAAACTTTGTAAATCTCTTAATCATTGACTGGGAAAATGCTCTTAGCAATAAGTCGACTAATGAATTCTTTTTTATTTATAAAACAATAGTTTTGATGATTTGATAAATCTATTAATAATAAAGCTGAAGAGTTTGTTTTTTACAACGCTTATAACTTAAGAACTACTAGTCGGATTTAAAGAAACAAATCCTGTTCCACATTCTAATTCTTGGGAAAGGTTAAAAGCACAAAACGGGCAAGTAAAACCGCGGGAAACAGTTATAAACTTATAAAATAGCACAGATAGAATAGTGTGTGTATTGCATGCATTATATAGCGTAAATAATAAAGCACTATTTCTTTATACACGGTGTTGTACAGTGCAGTGTCGTCCGTGCGTGCTCGGCGTCCACTTGATTGTGCGAAATATTAATAAATATTCGATTCCGCGAAACGGCCGGAAATGACTGTTTCATTATGCACGGCCGGTGCGTGAAATGATCGATTCGGATAGCACGAACCAACTCTTCTCGTAACTCGGATAACGATCTCTTTCATTCATAGGAAAAATATTATGTTGTTAAAATCTATTGATGTCATGTCTACGTGGACTAGAGCCAATTTAATATTAATTTGAACCTTTTTGTTTTGTAAAAAAAACCAAAAATATACTTACCTAATAAAAATTCGTTAGATATTTATAACAACGGATAAGTATCTTAAAATCACGGAGGTATACAGTTATATTTATACATAGGAAGGATATTTCCGTGAAATCAGAAATTTACGATTCGTAGAAACTAGACAAATATTACTTTTGGATATACCCAAACACACATTGAGTTATCCATAACCTCTAGAGGAAAATTCTAAAATAATTATAAATAACTATAACTTGCTTACATAAATCTAAAGACACGCGGTAACATATTTTTTTAAAGATAAGTATTTATACTTGTTTACTAGCCTGTATTCCATGTCTATTACTATTCCATATATACCCCATGTAAGTATATATTCGTACCTCCTCTTTTTATATTCGTTTAATAAAACTTCAACAACAAGCGCCGCCGGTGGTTCTTTAAGTAAGCGACAAATAGGTACATACATTTGTTCACCGCCTATATAATATGTCAAGTTACTCGACTTGCACATCTGATGTCACAGTGATAGTTACCAAAATGCAATGAATATGATTAGCGTGATCTGATGTCGTCTGTACCAAATGTACTTGATGTTTCATTATAATGCAATTCGAGCTAAGTTATTCAGGGAGGCATATGTTGTAGTTACATCAGTTGGCCACCGGTGTCGACGGACGAGCCGGCAGACGGTGATAGCATGACAATTACTAAGCTAAAGACTAACGATACATGCATTGTTCATAGATTTAAATATTTAGAAATATGATCTTCTATGGCTAAACAAAAATTAATGCAATGTTTTTACGTCATAGACATCTTTTTCGCAATTTAATTGGTCTTATGTCAGTATACTGCTTCCCATTAAAATTGAGCTATGCTGTTTAATTACCAGTGAAGGGAAAACGGCGCTTACGTAATTCTCTTTAGTTATCACACTGCATTGGTGTTCTGAGGTGACTCTCTCACTAATGCTCAAAAAAATACTGGACCAAGCTGAAATTTAGCAGACAGGCAGTTTATTACTGGAAGAAAAAATACTGGACCAAGCAGAAATTTGGCAGACAGGCAGTTTATTACTGGAAGAAATAAATCAATAATCAGTTTTCTGAAATTCTCAAGGAAAAGGTAGCGGAGCCCTGGCAGCTGTTAGTCCATACGAATATTATAAATGCGAGTCTGTCTGTTTTGATTTGGCATGGAATAGTTAAAGACCGGAGGTCAAACATAGGCATATTTTTGGGTGCGATTTAATTGAGTCACACACGGACGGAGCCACGGGCAACAGCAAGTATGAAATAAAATCTTTGAGAGAAAACTTTAGGGCACCTTTATACTCGTATTTTATTTAGATGTATCTTACCTACAGTTACATGCACCAGATAAACGGTACATGAGTAGAAAGCACATACATATAAGTTGTCATCTAAGCATGTGCGTGATTGCATGCATCCTGCAGTCCACCGGAGGCGCATGCGCGGGGTGCGGACTATAGATCTTAGCTGCACGCAACCATTTTCTGGCTAATCGGCCTGCTATCGGCCGACTCACTTGTGCAATTAGGTTTCTCAGTAGCAAATGGTACCTACTAATCTTATATGCGTTATTCCCGCCAGGAACGTTTGTCGGCGTCTCTGATATACAAGTAGGTACCACGTTTGTTCGTCTTCTGTACCCACTGCTAATTTCTTGGTAAAGAGAAAATATAATAAATAGATTCAAAAAGATATATGTGTAAATCAAGTTGATAAGAGTAAAAATTATATAAGTACCTACAAATTCTGCAAAAACCTCTAGAAATTCTACTAGTTCTTTAGTGAGATCAAGCAAAACATACTGCAACGAAGTGCCTAGCTAGGCAGGCAAGTTAACTCCCAACGTTCACTAAAATGGATTGTAAGTTGGTAAAGATTAATTGAATTAGGCATCTTCTTGCACTCTTATGACCACTAAATGTTGAATTTTAGAACGAAACGAACGTGTATCTGCATGCACGCAATCTTTTACCGCGTTTACATATTAACTTCATTTAATGTAGTGGTGTTCAAAATGATGACGTTACATTAGACTGGAGATTAGTTTAGGGAGGAATTTCTTTAATAATTTCCTTTAATAACCATGAACTTCAAGTTCTTATGGAACAGGAAACAATAGTAAGGTTGCGTTTGAGATGGGCGGGTTATCTTGAAAGAATGCCAGACTACAGGGCTGTAAAAGTCATGACCTGAGGAAGATGCAACAAAAAAGACCAAAGGGCAGGCCAAGAAAGCGGTGGATTGAAGAGTACCTCCGAAAATTGAGAAAGTTCACTAACTGGCACAGGGAGGCTCGTAATCGCTTCAATTGGAGAAAACTAGTGGAAGAGGTCGAGACTCGAGAACCAAAAAGCTTTGTAGCGCCGACGGAAGTAAGAAATAAGTATAGCATATCTTGCGTACATTCGAGATTTCGTATTTAAAATGAATTATCTAGTGTGACTCCTATACTTACCTTACATACCTTTGAAAATACATAAAAGTATTACGCGTAACATCTAAGAGTATACTTTGAAGCGAACATTGAGAAATCGTGAAGTGTAACCACAAAAGTATTACTGTTCAATTTCTCCGAGTGTAACAGAGGGGACGACTTCAATGGAATGTGCAATTACTGATGGTAATATTCATCTTTTTCTGCCAACTAATACGTCTGTGTAAATCAGATTACTGACAGGCTTTCCGCCTTTCATACCAAGAAAAGTCTTCCAATGTCGCAAAATGCGATTGTTCGTGTTATCTCATTTTTGCTCTTAAAGTTCCGTACATAATAGAAATAAGAAGTAGTATCTTAAGATTTATTGAACACAATAATACAGAATACATACCTACAATTTAAACAAATTTGTTGTGGGTCATACATACATTAAATTGTAGGTATGTACTACAATTTAATGTATGTATGACCCACAACAAATTTGTTTTGCCAATAAACAATTTCAATAATGCGTTTTATATTCATTAAGCTTTTATTAGTGGTGTGGTGTTTCAGCGGTTGCTGCTGCGCTGCGACCAATACGTGCTTGCATTCACCATAAAATAAATTAAATATAGATATACATCAGGCGAAGCGCCTCCGTTCAAAGTTGTCAAGGGTTTAGCAATTTATTTATTGTATTACAATATGGAAATATTCAATAAAGCCGTAATGCTAAAATTTAAATCAAAGATTTTTTTTTCATATTTTATTTAAGTTGTAACGCAAACCATCATTTTCTTATAAATTACAATAATAAAAGTTTTGTGCATTGTCGGACTTCTTTAAATGCTAAATTGAGATTGATTATGTGTACTCGTATGTAAATAAATATTGTTTTGTAAGGCCATGCCATTTTCCATGCCATAGCCATTTTCGAGGTGAAGTGATCCAGACGCTTGCTTTACGATCTGACTGACGGCCATGGGTCCAAATTCAACGGGGAGCAAACTTTGGTATTTGTTTCCGGTCTAGCTTAGAGCATTGAAGGCCTTAATCGCCCGATTCTTCAATAAGATAGATGATTTTATAATTAGTGTCAAAAACCACGTCAGAAGAAGCGGTTTAGAAAAAACTAAACCACCACGGTGTGAAAGTGCCAGTTTTGTACACTCTATATTTGTGTCTGCAGCATGCGGCCGCAGCCTTGAATTAGTATAATTTCCCCGCACTGGGACCGGCTCGGCCAGCACACACTTATTATAATGAACAATGATCGCTCCGCAAAGCTCATGTAAATTACGAGCATGACACTCTCATTATTATTGAAATAACTTTGCAATTAAAGCATCTTCGCAAACGATTGGTTCAAATTGCTTTTAGTGCTATCTTGTTTGCATCTATTTTATTTTATGTTTATTATTATATATAGAGGTAAATTGTATAAAAATGGAGGGATTTCCCAATACGCCTGGGGCACGGCACGGGGCGATGTTATATATTATGATACGACATTCATTTAGATAGCGTAATGCGTATTTTTAAAGTCTGACACATTCAAAATGATTAGTCCGTCCGTATAAGTAGACAAAATTTGATTGTTTGATAGTGTTATTATACGGTAAATAATGTTATAGAAAAACTTTAAAATGGCTTTGTAAATTGCTAGATGATGAATATGCTACTGCTCTATTAAATCTCTTCACGAACTATCTACTGAACCAATATTCTTGAAATTTCGCATATACATAGCTAGGACCATTCATCTTGGGAGAAAGCACTGTTCCCGAGGGAAATTCATGCGGGCGAAAGCTAGTATTTCATAAAAATCGGCTTAGGAGTTTAGGCTTGTAAAAACAGGCAAGAGTATTATTTATACACTGCAAAGTAAAAAATATTTAATGTTACTTGGAACTTATTTTGAACACAACATTTAGCAGGAAAATTTTCTTAACTTTGTCATCGTAACAGGTGTTATTTCTAGCAAATAACCCCTAAGTATTACTTACTTTTATTACCATATAAAGTAGGTATGTAAGAAGAATAAAATAAAACTGAAGTGTCTATTTGTAATATTAAAATAACCGCTTTTTACTAAATCCATATGAATATATACACGGTACATAATACAAAATAACAGTTTTTTTCAATTTTTGGTATGTCTGTCGGCGGGACCGATTTTGACGGGACTTTCACTGGCAGATAGCTGATGTAATAAGGAGTAACTTAGGCGCATAGCTTACTCTACAAACAAGACAAAAGCTTTTTTGTTAAGTTTCACGCAGAGGAAATCACGGTGAAAGCTTGTCTTGTTGAAAACTTCAGACTCCGAGGGAATCAAAGTGCCGTGGCCGGGTTACTTTTTGTCTGCATTACATATATATAGATTTATCTAATGTACGAAAATTTCTAAATAGGTACCATGTAAGTAAAATTCTAATATATAGAGGCACAGATTATAGAATGCTACACTGGTAATAGTGGTAAAACCATGACCATGAATGAGGCCATGAGGTAAACCGAAAAACTGTCTGAATCCTCATCTACCTAAGTATATACCTATGCAAATATTTACCTAGAAAATCTTGGATGTGGACGCATTATCCTCAAACGACTTAATTATTTTGGTAAGGTAAACTTTTGGTAAGTATATCACTTCTCTTCAGATGCTCATTTTTCGACAATAAATATCATTGTCATGTTGATTTTGGTAGTCATGAATGTCATTGTCATGTTGGTTTTGGTTGTCATTAGTGTCATTCATGTAGGTTTTGGTTGTCATAAATGACATTTATGACAACCAAAACCAACATGACAATGACATTTGTTTTTTTTACCGAACGAAGCAAAGGAATAGACCGCAAAGGCCGTAGCGACGCCATTAATTCGTCATTAAAATATAATATTTTATTTAAAATAATTGGCTGATTCTAAAAATCTGAGATTTATTTCTGGTATCAAGGAACCTTATTCCTACAGATAGAAAAAAATTCAAGCGTTTCAAAAATTTTCACTCCTACCCTATTACCTACTAG
Source organism: Apomyelois bistriatella (assembly GCA_947044815.1). Lineage (NCBI taxonomy): Eukaryota > Metazoa > Arthropoda > Insecta > Lepidoptera > Pyralidae > Apomyelois > Apomyelois bistriatella. The sequence continues at coordinate 7,314,816 of OX345691.1, forward strand.
TGAAACCAGGCAAAATATTATTATTTAAGGGCTTTCAGTCATTAAAAAAACATTGTTTATATTTTCTATACTTACAAAGAACGCAACACCTCTTTAGAGGTCTAAGAAACTGGGATTCAATATTTGTATTTATGTGGGCGACATGATCGCCGACGACGGGACAGGCTAAGCTGCGGAGCAGAGCGCGGCTCGCTACGAATATTTTGACGTGCCCAAATTACAATATTATGACCATGAATGCAGAAGGTTATAAGTATTTGTAAATTTATTTTTTTGTATCTGGAATTAATTGAGAACAGACAAGGAAACATGTTGGGACACTTGATACGACACGATGATTTGATGAAGAACAACATTGAAGGAAAGATAGAAGGAAGAAGGGGTCCAGGTAGACCAAGGCATAGTTATATAAAACAAATAAAAGAGAAAACAAACGTCGTGTCGTATCAAGAAATAAAGGAACTTGCTAAAGATAGACAAAAATGAAAGGAACTCCACCGACAAGAGCATAGCTCTTAAATTTATGATGATGATGTATCTGGAAAAAGTCCTCCCCTTAAAAACAATTGAAATCATAGTAAGATGTCCATAGTGCATACTGCATACGCGAACGTAACACGCAATCATCGCAGTGCAGTATCTGTAAGCATCTTTAACTTATATTGTGAATCGAGATGCTGCCCGAATGTTAATTTTCACGATGAAGCCATTTGTCGGACGTGCCCAGACCGTTTAACGAGCTCTTCGGACACATTTCTCAAAAGCCATGCGATCGACGCCAGTGCAATATCTCTATTGTTATATATGAACTTAACATGAATTATGCGACGCAACCGAATTAGTATTTAAGCGCAGACAGTACCAGAATACAATGAAAGAAAATACAAAGGATAACTGGCAAAAGTTTCTTTGTAGCTGCAAATAAAATGCGAACTGTAGTAACTTGTTATTTCCTGCTAAAACGTATTTATCACCAGTTTCCCGTTTGAACCCGAAGCTTAGGGTGTGTATTATTATCAGATTTGACATTATTGATTTATAGGAGACAGAAGCTGTTTTCGTTACTGCGTAGACATCTATGTTCACATAAAGCTCGGAACATCATCGGCTAGAATACGAATAAATTACTTGAATAAACGTTCACCACCAGAAGACATGTTGCGTACTTACATAAGGAGTCAATTTTGTGGTCTCCTTATTTTACGAGGCAAAGTCACAACTTGAGCATTCTTAGTGCGTGTGACTGGCAAAAAGCACATTCCACATTTATGCAATGCCATTAAATATTCAAGCACCGTGAAATCAATATACTGCATTCACAACTATTGTTTTATTGAATTTTAAATTGATTTATAAGTATTCATAGTTGGGACTGGGAGTGTAAATTTTAACTCAAAATTTGGCTTCTTTTTTACATAATATGTATAATTAAAACAGTCTTAAAAGAAACAGTTACCAACAGACCACCCAGAATAGGAGACGCAACACAAAATAGTAAGAAATGAAGGACCAAGAAGGGAGATTTTCGTGGGCTTTATTATTTGTGGGTATTTACTATTCTGATCGCCCATTGAGTATTTGCAAATTTCCTTCACTTTTCACAAGACTCAAACCTCCTGCCTCTTCTTTTACTATTTTATGTATATTTCTTTTTTACGTCTTTTAGTAAGTTTTTCTTAAAACTTAGTGTTACGACATGAATTCAGAAAACGATATAGAGTTCAATTCCTTTATTCATCGCTATATATCCTAATTTCATGTGTTATCAATAAAGAGTAATGACAAGTCTCATTTAAGTCAGCGAACCATGTCATGTATTGTAAACATCATCTATTTGAGAAGAAATGTGAGTATTTGTATAGTGGACAGCACCAGCGTGTGAATGGAGCAGAGGCGGTTGGCGGCCTGCAGGCCTCCGATCTCGACAAACTGATATTTCCGCTTCAGATCATTACAAACTTTCCAACAACCGATGAAGTGCGTTAATTCTTGAAGCACAAAAAAAAATACACAGATATATGACTTGAAAAAATCAACATATGAGAAAAAAAATAAAGTTTCCAATTTCCATTGCGTTGGTAGGTTTTCCCTTTACCAGTGGCACTCATTTAAACGGCGACCAATAGCTAGATCCAATTTCATATTTTCGATGTGTTAATGACGACATCATGTGAAAGTTATACTATTACAATAAAATTAAAGTGTTTTTTCTTGAACAAACTCTGGAACTGAATTGAATTTCATTAATAGCTCCATTCTTAGAACATAATACCCCAAAGTGTATAATAATAAGAGGCGACTAAAATTATCTACACCAGCTATCCTTCTGTATTTATGTCATTTCACTTACCACTAACCATGTCGTGCGTGGCCGAATGGAACGGATGACGTTCAATTGTTTGTTCCGAGAAAATACGACACTGAATGACTAATTGCTATAACCGTATAGATTTCTTTCGAAAATTCTTCTCTATCAGTCGTAAAAATCATGTCAGTGTCAAATTTAATACTTCGCATTATCCGTGGAATAATGTTTCATCATCAACAATAACATAGTTACTAAAAAAAGCGCTAGTTAGTGACCGGCCAGACAGCCAGGTAGGCTGCGGTTATTAATCTGTGTGGTATTCTGATCTTGTCTCGGAATGCCTAGCTTTGGGCTGTTCCCATGAATGGAAGGACAGATCAAATTTCAAGTGTAATGCTTGTTCGATTTTTTTTCACAAATATAAAATACAAAAATCCAATTGAATTCCAGTCTGAATAATCAAAGTTTTAATTGGTCCTTAAGTCGTTTCTATTTGTAGTGATGATAAATCACTACATAGTATAAAACAAAGTCGCTTTTTCTGTCCCTATGTCCCTTTGTATGCTTATCTTTAAAACTAGGCAACGGATTTTGATGCGGTTTTTTTTAATAGATAGATAGACTGATTCAAGAGGAAGGTTTTTATGCCCATGCGAAGCTGGGCGGGTCGCTAGTAAATAAATATCATAAGCATTGAACAGTAATTCATTTTTATAGCGATCTATCCTACTATACCTAAAATAAAATAAAAAATAATTTCAATTAATCAACAATAATATGTGAATTATCAAAGTGATTACTTTGATAATTCACATATTAAAAACTACATCCCATTAAAAAGGAGAGTGTTAATAGTCAAGTAGCAAGTAATAAACCGTGACATAGCTAACACAAACAACATCATTCGATTTCGTGTCGAGGAGCTCTCCTGTTGGACAATACAGCATAATTGAGGTCCCTATTCACACGGAACACCCTCTGCGCCGTCTTAACAGCTACAATGAAATATGTGAACAAAAACTGTTTACAAAAGAATTGTATGCTTGGATGAAAAAAAAAAAGGAATGGTAAGCAGCGCAGGAAGATCAATACGACAGATAAACGCGCCATTGTGAAAGCTCAAGCTCGACCTCCATGCACTCGAACATTGTTTGTAAGTCTCCAGTTTACCTCTTAAACGGTAAAATAAACGCAAAATTAATCGATAAGATCGGGTGTCGACCAATTTCAACTTCCATATCTGCTTCTTGATTGTAACCTGATAAGCCAATAAACGAATTTGTAAGACAAAGTGACCCTTTACCTGGAAACGGGCAACCTTTAAGACGGCTCCTTTAAAATAATCGGATCTACAAATCAAGCAGTGAACATGTCAAGACAAGCTGTCGGTTTTTTGTCAATGTTGATGTCTATGGGTTGTTTTATAATGTTTATGGTCGCCTTCATTAATGCTATCGGAATGGTCGCGTGAAACACTTAAATTAAGTGATAAATAATAAGTGTTCTATTTTAAGAATACACAATATTGCAGTTTGATCCTTTCGATTGCAAAGCTGCTTGCTAATTGTTCACCTACCGATCACTAGGTACTCAAACATTTAGATGTAAAAGATAAGGTGAGATCATTAAAAAACCTTTGACTTTTCATTTCATTGACAAACTAGTCATCCGAAACTTGTTGGCTTTAACGAGATCGTCAGTCAGGTAGGACTAGACTTTTTATATTGCAATTTAAATATCTACAAGCTCAGCGTGGAGCGTTGTACCTGGTTGGACATTGTACATTTATATAATGTAATATTAATATAAGTATATTTATTAAAATGCAGACATTTGATGCTCTTGTTTTTTTTAAGTGCAATGATGATATGAAAGTATATGATATCAATAAAATGTGTATGTGATATGTAACCTATTAAATTAAGCACATCCTAAAAAAACATCATCTTTCCCACACCACTGCAGCTACAACGAAACAGAATACGCTGCGCGTAGGAATGAAGAGCAGGAGGCAGCGCAGCGCGCCGAGGCCGCGGCTCGCAACAAAGAACCTTCCGGGAACCGCCACAATACAGGTTTGCGCCGACGTGCGATACCTTCGCAGCACAGGCAGATACCGGTCACTGAAACCCAGGTACACCGCTCGTGTATTCCATACCGGTGCGGCCCTTTGTCAACCAAATAAGAATGAACTGAGCAACGGTACTCCAGCAGTATTGGTCCATTCGGTCCGGACAAGTCTTTATAAATATTGTAACTGATAATAATACTTACCGACCTTCTTGACGACAACATAGACAATTGGCGCAAATTTTGCAAAAAATATTTATAAATCTCATTGGTATGCCGCGATTACTTCGATAGGCAATCCATTATTATGTGGATGATGCGAATTGCTATATACTTTTCTGAGAAAGCTTCAATTCTTTGCGATTCAATGTATTACACTACTGGTGTATGTAATTCATATATTATATGTACAGTACGCTGACAGGAATACACACATGAATATTTAGTATTAATATATTATAAGCTGTTTTAAATTTTTGAACTTCAATGGCCAGCGCTAATGGAAGCGGAACTTCGTTAATTTTAATTGTTCTAACTAAGGAAACAAACGCATGTTATCACGTCAAGAGCATGGGAAGCGGTGTAGCATAAAAGTAAAAGTGGGGTAATAAAATAAAATTCCCATGCAGGCCAGGCGACAACCCGTTTGCATAGCAGCCTCCAGTGGATTTATAGCAAGCTCGCAAGACTGCTCGATTAGACTTCGATATAACGATCGTCTCCAGTCAATTAAACGAGAAATCGAACAGGATCGGACATCAAAGGATCGATTCGTATTGAATTGGAAATATACTTACTGTTCCATAAACATGAATCAAGTACATGATCAACGACAATGTTGTTAACAGGTTAACGGGATGATTCAACGAGTTTGCGATTTTTGTCAATCAATAAATTTAATGGAACTGTGTTTCAACAAACATAACGCTAAGATCAAATTCTCAGCTGTAAATACCTTATATTTATTTCAAAATGAATATACTTATTGTAATATATAAGTTGATTTGATATTAATGATGTTACGACGAAACGGTTATGAGAAAGTATAGACTCAATCAAGGATGATGAGATCCTGCAAAAAGAGCACGGTTTCTACAGAGAGGTATACGAGAGATGTATGACCGGCGGTGGCGGTGGCAGTTCCAGAATGCACTCTTCAGTATTGTATGAATCAGTATCAGGTAAGTATAATAATACCAGGACCTTGCAATTGAATTAAAACGCCAATGGCAAGTACATACTGTCCATATAGTGCCAATAGTTATATCAGCAACTGGTGTCATACCAAAAAGCCTATACCAAAGTTTAAACATGCTACATTTTAATAGAAACATTATTCATATCCTTCAAAAAGCCGTTATTTTAAATACCTGCCGTCTCACTCGCAAATTTCTCACCTCGTCATCGGTCTCCTGCGCCTTCAATACAATCAGCTAATTCAATTATATTTATGCTTTGGCTAAGGCCAGTGTAAATATAAAAAATACCCCTTATAAAAGGGAGATATAACTATATATACAATATAATAATAATATTTATTTGCCAAGTAAGTGTCATTTTGGTCTTAAAACTAGTACTTGCACTTTAATACTTAGTCACCTTTTACAGGTATTGCAAATTTGTGGGTGGCGCCTTATAGAATATAAAACAAAATATAATTTTATAATCGTCATATTAATATATATATATATATCATATATGTTTATTTGAGTTTAAGTATCTATTTATATATATTTTTATATATTTTTTATGTATATATTTTATTTTATTTTTATTTGTTTTCATTTTCCATATACTCATCTATTGAGTAAAAACTCATGTTTATTAGGAACTCTTTTAGCTTTTTACTAAATGTAGTTTGATTAGTTTCATTTTTTATGTTTATAGGAAGTTTATTATACAGTTTTATTGCCATGTTATGTGGACTATTCTGTAACATTTTAATTCTGGATGGTGGTAAGTATAATTTATTTTTGTTTCTGGTATTTATACTATGCGTTTCATTTACTTTTTTAAATGTATGTAGGTTTTTATGAACAAAGGAACATATATCGTGTATGTATATTGTATATACATGGCAATGTTAGTAATTTATATTTTATGAAGAATGGCCTGCAGATTTGTATATTTTTGATTTGAGCTATAATTCGAATGTATTTTTTTTGAAGGATAAATAGTCTTTGAATATTTAAACTATTCCCCCACAACATTATGCCGTATTTAAGCCAGGAATATGGGTAGGCGTAGTAAGTGGCTAGTGCAGTCTCTACGTTTGTGCTTTGTTTAATTTGAAATAGTGCGTATATGAATTTTGATAGTTTTGTTTCTAAATTATCTATGTGTGTTTTCCAGTTGATGTGTGTGTCTATGTTTAAACCTAGCAAACTAAATGATTCTACTGTTTCAATTCTTTGATTTTTGTATGTTGTGTCTGTATTATAGGGTTTCTTATTATAGGGTCTGAACTGAATAGCTTTTGTTTTTTTAAAGTTAATTTCTAAGTTATGGTTTTCTAACCAGGTAATTATGTTTTCAAGAGTTTCTTTTATTAACGAGTTTAAGTCATGTTCAGTGTCGGTTTCGGATATGTCATCGGCAAACAGGACAGGAAGGCATTTTTCAGTGTCAAGAATTTTTGGGAGATCATTTATATATAATAAGAACAATACGCATCCTAATACACTACCTTGAGGTATTGAACATGTTAATGTTTGTGGTTCTGATTTTATCAATTGTATGTGGTTATTTTGTTCATTGTGATATTCTATTTGTACTATTTGTTGTCTATTGCATAGGAAGGATTGAAACCATGAGTAAGCAGGACCTCGAATTCCGGAACCGTAAAGTTTTGATAGAAGTATGTTATATGAAACTTTGTCATATGCTTTAGTCATGTCTAAGAGTAGTCCTAGGGCTATTTTTTTGTCATTTATGTGTTGTAGAGCTGTTTGTACGTATTGATAGACTGCTAGTGTAGTTGATTTAGATTTTCTAAAACCGTTTTGGCTGTTATCAAGAATATCATATTTTTCTAAAAAGTTATACAGTTGATTACACATTGACTTTTCATATATTTTCGCAAACGTGGAGGGTATAGCTATTGGCCGAAAGTTGTTGGGGTCAGTCTCATCATCTTTTTTGTGGATAGGGTGAACAAGGTTTTTTTATTTGTTTAATGTACTCTAATCTTTTTGAGATTTTAATGGATTTTTTTAGAATATTATTAAATTTGTTATAATAATCTTTTAATACTGTGCTTCCCGTCTGATTAAGTATAATTCTTAACATTCTTTTATGAATACATGATTTTTTTAATCCACTTGTGAGCCATGTATTTTTTGTTGTATCTTGTATTTTGGTCTTTATTTTTGGAATATTTTTATCTAAACATGTTTGTATCTTTTTTGAAAATAAATTATAGTTTTCATTACCTACTTCTCTAGTACCTACTTCTCTATGCAATATAATATGTAGTATCAAATAAAGTCCTATTATTAGCTATTCTGTAGTAAAAGTAACGTCATACAGGCTTAAAAATGTTCATTTAAGATTTATGATGAGAAATTCTAAAATACGTATTTTCATCAATAAATACTAGAATTAAATTAGAAAATGTTCAAGGAAGCACACTATGACTGATTTCTGAGAATTGCCTCCGGTAAGTAAACTACCACGTGTGTATACGAGACATTATGGCGAAATGATGACGCGCATTGACCAACTCCGCGTCGTGGGCGTTCACATCGTCTGTGAGACTGTGATACACACTCTAAGCAGGCTCTTTACTGGTATTACAAATTTCAAATCACGATGGTACTTATACAAGCAAAAAAATATTTCGACTATACGCTTTCCCATGCTATGTATTATGATAGGTAGTAAAATTGAAATCGTTATCCGTTTACTTGTGTACGCTAACTTTTTCTAAGACATACAGATTTTTTTGTGGTTTTAACCATAGAGAACTTATTGCGAGAGGTTTCACTACATCCATACTAATCCATACTAATATTATAAATGCGAAAGTCTGTCTGTCCGTCACCTCTTCACGGCTAAACTGCTGGACCGATTGTGATGAAATTTGGTAGGGATATAGTTAACGACTTGAGGTCAAACATAGGCTATTTTTGGGCGCGATATAACCGAGTCCCACGCGGGGCGAAGCCGCGGGGAACAGCTAGTAGTATATAAAACAAAGTCGCTTTCTCTTTCTCTTTATCCCTATGCTTATGCTTAAATCTTTAAAACTACGCAACGGATCTTGATGCGGTTTTTTAGCCGAGTGATTCAAAAGGAAGATTTTTATGCACATGCGAAGCTGGGTCGGGTCGCTTGTATATGTATAATTGAAACACATGCGAAGCCGGGCGAGTTGCTACTTTTATAATATTGCGTAGGTGTTGATACCTAGAACTAAGTTAATAATGTAATTCTGTGGTTATCTTAAAACACATTTAGCTCGTAGGTATGTTCTAAGTCAACTTGTTAGTTAGCGAAACACAAACTAATAGGTTCAAAATTATAACATTCGCAGAAATCTCTTGATTATGTACATTGTGTAATGTAACAAGTGGATAATGACTTAATCCACCAGCCGGCAGCAGTTTCATATCGCAGGCTGGTATGAGTCACGCATATGAGTTTAGTCAATTCCAATGCCCGTTGCTCTACCTATACGACGCTACAATCTAAACTATCGCGACAAGTCAAGACTTGTTTCGTTTCTGATATTACTGATATACTTTACATATACCTTTATATAAACATTTTATTGGTAGTTTGACTTAATAAGTCTAATTAAGGTCACGTGTAAAAAAGTTATGTTATCACTACATCATCACTATCACTATCACTACATAGTATAAAATAAAGTCGCTTTCTCTGTCCCTATATCCCTTTGTATGCTTAAATCTTTAAAACTACGCAACGGATTTTGATGCAGTTTTTTTTAATAGATAAAGTGATTCAAGGGAAAGGTTTTTCTGTCCATGCGAAGCCGGGCGGCCCGCTAGTTATAAAATAATCTGATTAGAAATAAAATAAATATACCCGTTAGAATTATATTATCTTATCTATAACCAATAATATTTAGAATAAATCTTAGGTTTTAAAATTCACTAAGCGCTACTAACGTAAATAAAAATTATTCATATGAGCCAAGAACGCAAAGTAAAGTCTTCCCACTTAGCCTTCAATCATATTTAGATTACAAACTGGTGGACGTATAATTCTGGACGAATAATAATATTTTTTTGCACATAGAATGCCAGGAGGGGAGCTGAGTGATGCTGGAAGGAGCGCGGCGGTAACGACTGGCAATCACCAGTTCTGAGAAACTCACTTGTTTTCGCACCAGGTGCAATCATGGCGCGTATACTGATGTGATGTGCAACACATTATACTCGCAAAACCTTTGTGAGATCTGCACCGACAACTATTGACGGGTAAGAACAAAAACTCACGTACAATATATCCATGTTTTAATGAAACAATATTTATACTTACTGCTAAGTATATATATATATATATGTATATAAATAAATGAACTCGAAGAATTTTCCCTATATCAAACCAATCTTGCAGAGATAGATCTAGAATTGTAAGGGTCATTACTATAACCTTCTTCTATTTTTAGAAGACTACCCTTCCTCCCTGAACTTCTCATGAGAAATAATAGACTCAACCTTCCTCTCCCATTATTAAACACAGAATTTACAAAGATTCTTTTACTTTCTTGGTCCCTATTTGTATAAAAAAGCTCATGCATCAGCAAATATATTTGCCCTAAATAATTATAATTGCAAAAGTATTGTAAGTGAGTGGCTACAACATTTGACTTATGAAGAGACTGAAAATTTGTTAATTCCCCTACGTTGATATGTCTAGCTATTATAGGAAAAATTAATTATTGCTTAATTTATTTTAATTTGATAGTCTATTTAATCATATAATTGTTATTTTTATTTATAAAATCTTCATTAGTGTGTATATGACGAATCCTGGTGATCCGTAATACAGGTTCTCTGGATACCTAGCACGGACACCAGTTCTCCACAATCGTAGTTTTATCATTTTTTTGCTCCCTTAGATTAATGTTTCTATGTATTACTTTGTTATATTTATTGTATCTATATTGTGGAAAGAAATAAATATACGTTATTATTATTATTTTGCAGTGTTCAGTTAGATCAGATGCAGATCCTCACAAACAAGAAAACACATAAATACTTACTCTGTAACTTAGTTATAACTAATAACAGGCAAGTATATATTACGTACCTACATCGTTCATATAAACCTAATAATCAATAACAGAAATTACTTTTAACGTCGGGACGCTTTTCCGAGAACGTTATGAGGATAAGGTTGGTCGATTCGGGGCGAAAGTTGATACTCAGTTATGTGTAAAAACCTAAATTATAACCAATAATTATACCTTGCTGAATTGTACTACAATTTCATATGTATAATTACTAATTTATTTACGTTAACTCAAAAATATATGAATTCGTGAAAATGATTCGTCTAGAGTCTAGTATTTGTCAAGGAAACGGCTTGCCTATGAATACTGAGAGAACAAAAAATTGATAATCTATTTGTTGTTTGTTAGTTTATACTACTGTAAGTACCTATAAATAACTTTCTGGCAGATTTTCGGAACTAGAGCTTCATCTATGATAATTAGTGTTAGTTAATTATTGTTTGTGACATAAACAACTCTATAAAGTTATATTTATTAAATATTACGCTTACTTATTAAGACTATCATACCTATATGTAGAAAGAGTTTTTTAAATCCGATTAGTAGTCATTCTCGAATTATAAACGTTCAAAGTTTTTAGCTTTATAATATTAGTAGATACTATATATATATATACGAAAATACCATAAACCTTTTCCTACGTGATACCTTCCTAATATGTTTCTATAAAATACTCAACACAGGATTCGAAAAAAAAGGTCTTATTTGATAAAATCAATCATAATTTCGAATTTTGTTAGTCATAATATAATCGAAGAGATTACGCATTTGCTAAAATTAGAAACAAAGAGAATAGATAAACGGCATCAGATAGACAGTTACATACAAACCTGTTTATCTATTTATCTTTTTATGTAAGTAACAGTTTTTATGTTATTATCCCAAGTATGACTGTTTGTTACCGGTGATAGAGTTTAATTAGCAAAGTGGTACATTTCACGGGCGGCAGGGCATTATCACGTGGATAATTCGCGTACACAATGGACGTCCAATTCCAAGAAATTTTGTACTCGTTCAGTTCACAGCACACACCTGTCCACTGTCATCGCAGCTTTTTCTGTCCGTATGTGATAAGTAGTCCATGCATGAAATATTGAGTGCCCCCGTGCCGCCATATTAGGATCAGAATAATCTATCTGAGAGAACACTTTAGCTTTTATACGAAAAAAATATTCCACTTTAATAGATCATCGGACTAAGAGAGCAAAAATGGTCATCATTACTTATACGTGTAAAAATACATATATGTATGTACTTATTCTTTTTTAATCACATAAGTCCGGTGTAAGCCTATAACAGTGCAAGAAAAAAGTATAGACACATCTGGTTGAGACTGAATTAAGTAGATGTAGAAGTGAAATAAATATTTATGGTCATTCTTTGTTTTAAGTAGTACAAAAAAGTGACTGAGGTATTCAATACAATTAAATTAAAAGTGTGTAACGAGTTGAAGCTATTTTACAATGTGGACAACTTGAAAAGCCGGGCAGAATATCAATCAGACTGCAATGTTTATATAGTTTCAGTTTAGGACTGCTTATATACAAAACCCAAAGATAACAGAATATTTGCCCTATCATAATCTACTATGACAATACGACATAATATATCTATAATAGGGTAATTTATAAATTCCTTAAAGTCGGCAAAGCCCATCTTATATCCAGTTTCGATAGGGGTGTAATGCCATACAATCACTTTCCCTCAGGTCGGTCGTAATCGCAGTGTGTTTGTCTCCTTAGTTATTTTTACATTAAAATAGGTACTTAATACATATGAGCTCGAGTATAAAATTTATATTACTGTTACCACGTCAAAGTCTGAGAGGTTTCGAAGAATTCTGTTACTAGGGTGTGTATAGTTTGTTGACCTTGTAGCGCACACGATCGATATGAATTAATAGCGTAGGTACACCTGTGAATTGTGCAGCTTTTGAGAAAATTAAAGAAATATTTGGCAAGCACTTACCATTCAATGCTCCTATACCCCTTGACGCAGCAATGGATGCTCTTGAATTTGTCTTCGAAGCCGTACTCGTGCGGGACGTGTTCTTTGGTGAGGTGCATCCCTGAGGAGTTGGTGGTAAACGTGTTCACTGAGCAGTAGTACCCAGCCGTGGCGAAGGTCGGGGCCGCGAACATGCACAGTGCTGCAAGGATCCACATTATAACCTGTGAAGAAGATAGATAAACAGAAGTTTAGAAATAACTTTTACGAACATGATATTTAAAACAGTCATTGGAAATGCGAAGCATTGATTTTTTAAGATTATAAAAAAAGTTTTACGATGATTAATATAACCAGTAATAACAATTATTTAAAAAAAAACCTAGCAAAAACGTAATTTTGCATGCCACTGTACACTATTTAAATAACTTTGCGATTACTGTCTTGTTATGAGAAAGTTTTATGAATACAGATATACAGTCCAATAAAACAAGCAAACGAACAATAGTCACGACGTCAGGTAGAATAGAAAGGATTAAGATAATAAAACTATAGAATTCTTGGTAAATTGTCTATGTGGCAAATATTTTCGTCGAATTATGGATCCTAATGCTATAATTACAAGGTTCATTTGGGTAGCATATTTTAAAACCTTCGACGTCCTAGTCAGCACTATTGTTTGTAGCATCAGTGGTACCAAGACTAGACACGAATTCAGCATTTGCATTGTTAGCTTACTTGATACAATAAGGTTTGGAAATGCCACCGGTATCTTTTGTCTATTACGTGGTATTTTCCCCGAGATAATAAACCTGACTAAGTACAGTTATGATTTAAGCAAAATACTTAAGTTTACATTCATTGATTAAGATTATGATACTCAACAATGTAAAGCCGATTTCGGCTCGAGTATAAAGGTTGACGTGAAGTGAACTGAGGGATTAAATTAAGAGTTATCTTGTCCCTCTTCCGAAGAGGTGGCGGACTACCAGCAACAGCAGACTATTTTAACGAAGCCCGGCTCGTAAACCAGAAATATACGGATGCATCATATAACAGACTAAAAAAACTGTGATTAAAGACAAAACATGTTATTAAAGCTACTTACGATAACGTTAACGAATATGTCTAAATGCTGTTACAACTACGGTACGCTAGTAGTAGGTACTTCTACATTCTGTGACGCTAGTGATGTGTCATTTATTTATTAAAACTTTATTGTTCCATATGTACGAAATACTCAACAATTGCCGGATTTAATGCTAAAAGCATTCTCTACCAGTCAACAATTGGGAGAAACAGAAAAACTGTGCGGCGCAAAAAAGTTACAGTCATGTCACCATTTTACAACTACCATCACCAAGATACACTGTACAGGGTACCGGGAATTGCCAATTAGGTAGATTATTCAATTTGTTCGAGCATGAAATATGGAAATTGGATTTGACCTACATGCCGAACGAAACATTGACTAACCTACAATTCCACGAATGTGGCAGTTGTGCGAGTGACTGACTAGGCCCTAGGTTCTCGGAAATGTAATAACTACACTTAATGGCAATGCAGTTGCAATTTTTTTGTGTGTAAGTACCTATGTATATTTTACAGTCAACCAGCTAGTGACAGAGAGGATGCCTAAAGGTATTTCTTATTGGAAGTTGCTCATGTGGACTTGTGTTGTTGTTGTGTAGACAAGGGTGTTCAGTAATACATCAATGCGTGCGTGCGTAAGTGAACATAGGTACTTACTTATATCCATACTAATCCATACTAATATTATAAATGCGAAAGTCTGTCTGTCTGTCTGTCTGTCACCTCTTTATGGCTAAACTGCTGGACCGATTGTGATGAAATTTGGTAGGGATGTAGTTAAAGACCTGAGGTCAAACATAGGCTACTTTTGGGCGCGATATAACCAAGTCCTACGCGGGGCGAAGCCGCGGGGAACAGCTAGTATTTTGTGAAGTAATTATTTCAAGAGAATCTCGCGGTTTTGCTACGTAGGATAATGTTTGTTTCACTTAACTTAATTCTTCGCATCCGGTTCAATTTAACGGAGCCAATTAGATTTTTATTTTTGTAGTAGGTACCTACTGACGTTTCGAAAAATATTATTAGGACGCAGTATTTGTAAAAAACCTTCTTAGCACAGGGAGTGGTCGCGTAACGTAACTGAGGATCATCTTCATTTTATATACTTAATTTGATTCAATGTAACAAAAATCGCAGCCTGCCCGGTTCCGACTTAACTCTCGAAATTGAATTTTCTTGCTTTCTATGCTACTTTGAGCAAATTTGAATACCGATGTAGGTAATATTTATTATATTGCAGTTCTGCATACTAGCTGTGTGTATATACTATACCTTCCCCAAGAATCAGGCTTTCATATACATACAAAAATAATTTTGCAAATCCAACCAGTAGTTTTCAAGCTATAAGCGTTTAAACAAACAAACTCTTATGCTTCATTATATTACTTAGTATAGATTAAAATAAAAACAATATCTATCAAAATTAAATAATCAAAATTTTGGTAAAAGTTACTTAAAAATGTACCTATTAGATACAAATAATTTAAACATATTTGTTCTAGATCTTTTTTTTTTTGTTCAGATTAGAGGCATGTTTAGTATATTTGCGTTTTTTTTCTATCAAGGCCTTAGTTAGATGCTTTTATTTGAAGTTTGATTGGAATAAATATACATATTTCCGGCAGAAATAAAGAAAGATTTCTTCTATTTGTAAAATTGAAATTATAATAATTGTATAGGATTTTTTAAATACTGAGTCACATTGGCTATAGCACGCGTCGAAAGACTCTTCTTCGTAATATACGCTTATCTTTATTAGCGAGTAATTTTCTATAAGATCTTACAATGCATACCAGATGTTAGCTTTCGAAGTGCAATTTTGGTTAATCTTTGTATGCCTGTCCCAGTCATTCCGCTCAAGACAGACGAACGAAAAAGGTGTAAATTATTTCTCATCTTAGCGATTTCCCGGTTACATCCTGAGCATGTCGCAGCTGAGCCCATGTCCGCTTTCCTGCTTTTTCTTCTCCACTTCGCACGGTCTTCGGCATCCTTGATTGTGAGACCAGAGTTTGCCTGCATATCCACCGACGCAACGTCAAGCCAGCACGTTTTATGGCGGCTGTACATTCTCGCACGAGGGCCCGCGCTCGCTATGTCTTGCACGAAGCTCTCGCACGAAAAGCGGGGCCTGGTATAAGGTGTCTAGCCTTATACCAGGCCCCGGGGCGGCGGGGGCTTCATGGCCAGGTAATTGTTCCCCACGTAACAGTCGGCCTCCATGGGATGTGACTATGAGACCGTACCATCGTAGGAGGCTCTCTTGTAGCTATTACGTACATGAAGGCTGCCCCTAAGACGAACGGTCTCAATTCTACACCAACCTATCGTGCAAAGATTGAATCAACTCAAGAGACACCTATATAGAACAGGAGGCTGTCACATCCTTTTCTGTAAACACGATGTGGCATACACCGCGCAGTAATTAGTGCGTTAATCACTCGCTCGGTGTACCGACGTTGATGCAATGAGGTTCCGAGAAGCCGATCACCGCAGAAGCGGCAAATTACCAACAGATATGTGCGCTGTACGACGGTAATTGCAAAAATCACTCGAGCCGCCGTGCTCCTTGTACTACAACTCGTATGATGTGTAAAAAAAGTATTGCAAATTGAGGCCAAATGCTAAGAAATCATGTCACCAAATGTCGCGTATCTTAATATATAATACTTGTATGTTTTATAGATTTTAAAAACACAATCAAATAAGTGTTCGTACATCATTGTTTAAATACTACAATTAACAAAATCGACTTCAATTTATTTACTGGAGCAAACTTGTACTTTGTTTAAAACAAAAAACAGTCAACACCGCAATATGTTTTTTATATCGGTCCATCAATGACACATATATGAGGTAACAAATATTTAAAAAAAAGAATTGAGAACCCATCCCTTTTTGGAGGTGGGTTGAAAAGATAGATAACCTGTCTATGTTTTTTCTCAGTTACTTGTAGTCTCACACTAGATCAAGCATGTCTTGAGGGGTGAGGGCTTTGGATGTAAGATGTGAGCAGACAACAAGATTTAGATATGGTGCAGTCCACAGAACAGAAGAACAAAACCTTAAGAAGAAGATGTAAATTATATATAATTATATAGTTGTCTATCTAAGAAAGATGTATGTGACTAGCAGCTGTCCAGTCTACACAATGCAGTCTTTTTAGAGACTGTAATCTTCAAAATATTTGAGATACCTAATTAAAAATATATTTTTTTACTTGTAGTAGGTTAGTATAGTATTAAGATTTCGTATTTAATAATATACTCCCATCCAGCCTGAAAAATAGTTGGACACTAACACACCCAGCTCATGTTCTTATTGCTTCGGTTTCCGTGTAAAAAGGATTATTGAGGTCAGACTGCAGCTTCGCTCTATTGTAAGAAACACTTGCAAAATTAGGAGTATGATTGCTCTGAAGTGTAAGCTGTAGATACAACTAGGAAACATGCTCGGATGAAGAAGAGTAGAAGAAATATATTTGACTACAAACTGTAAGATAAAGTACTGACAGGCATAACAAGATAAAAATTTGCCATTAGCCCCTAGAAGCAGGAAAAAGAGTCTTAAGAGAACCTAGTTCGGTGCATGTAACAATACAGTATTTTTGGTTTTTCAATTATCACTTAATAAATTATTACTACAAGAATCTGTCTCTCTGTTACCTTTCCCTGCTAAACCGCCGGACTAATTTTGATGAAATTTTGTACATATGAATATAGTTAAGACCTGGGTCACATAAGCTACTTTTGGGTGTGATATATGAAGTAGGTACTATGCTAGCAGTTAATTTACAAATAAATTTACTAGAGATCTTAAAATAAAATAACTTTGGGTTATATGGGGCAGAAATTATTTGGATACCTATATACCTACATAAAATATAAAAAAGAAATGAAGTTTGCTAATATAAATGTAGGTACCTATATAAAAATGTAAAAGAAAATTTAAGATACAATGTGTGGTAGGTGTTTTAAGTGATATTGCCTAGGAATAATGACCAATCAGTTTATAATACTCGTAACTGCAACTGCATCACAATCTTTATAATAATTAGTTTTCAGTGTTGAATCATTCATGAGCTAATTTCCATATTCCTAGAAAACCAGCAATTAAGCCAGTCTAAGTAAGCCACTTCTAAGAATGAAATCAACAACATTTTTTTTTTAAACTATCAACAGGTAACTATAAGAAGTATTTTGATGACACAAATGTTATCACGACATAAAAGTAAATGATATTCTTTGGAGTTCGTTATTAAAAATATTTTTTTAAATTTTTATTTAACATTAAGTACTTAATGCTTTCATGGACAGTAAACGAGATAACAATAACAGTAAATTGTTATCTATGTCGAGAGGCGTTACTGTCAGCGAAAGTGTTAACCCAAAATAATATTTCCTAACCACACACCTGAACTTGCAGCTTTTATGTATTTTTTACCCACCATGTTGTTACCATGGAAAATTATAAATGATGTTATAATAAACTTCGAAGCAGATATTTCTCGTGTTAATATAATCTATTATAGTCACAGAGCAAATACACATAATAAATAGTACAAGTATAATAGTGGATGACAATATGCACTATAACTAGTAGGTACATCTTCCGAAAACACGCCAGTGAAATTAAACTGGAACAAACTTTCACCGGCTTTTATACCATTACAAAACTACAAAAGGTGCATTATGATAATACACGAGTTCAGATAGTCTTAAATATTAAAAAGAATAAAAATTACTCACCATATATACAAATCATACAATCCAAGTAATTCCAAGAACTGAAAACTTAACTATAGATATTTTGTTAAACCATATAATTATGCCAAATCATAGCATAGCACTAAGTTTACGAAATATAAGTTTGTTCTATCTATCATATAATAAATTCACCGAATAATTTAATATAATATAACACGCACGAGCATCACAAAACCGATCAAAACCCCGCGTGGAACAGAAGCAAATTGACAACTAATGAATGACCGGTCCCGTCGTTTCGCCTCGCCCGCCTCTCTCTCCTCCTTCGGCGTTGAGTTGACTGCTTTTGATGGCTTTTGCTTTTGACTTTGACACTTACATAGACCATGCTGGTTTGACGTTGACACATGAAGTAGTGTTGCCAAGACATACAAGTATATTTTTTAAATATGTTCTACGGCCCTGGGAACATGTCTTTTACCACGTCGGGTCAGTACATGGACGTAGGAAGTATATGGACTGGTGGCCTACTATCATCTCTAAAAACCATGCAAGTTCCAGTGAGTAAGCGGGATAGCGCGCTACGTGATGTAAGGCGACATCCCCCTTACTCACTGGATCTTGCATGGTTTTAAGAGATGATAGTAGGCCACCTGGCCCATATTGACTATAGGAATTACACTTATATCAGGCTTATCGCATCGAAGTTATAAAACTAGTTTTGTCTCTTTTTAATCTGCGCCACGCCATAAGTAAAAAAGGATAGGTTAAAGTTTATTTTTCATTTTTTTGGTAGCATTGCGTGACTAACGTCATGCACATCAGGCCGCGTGGATGAAACGCCATTTTATGTGCCACCAAGCTGTCAATTTTTCATTCATGTTGTAGTGTTGCAATTTTTTTATCGATCTTCATCTTATCGATACTATAAATTTTGTTTTGATTTGTTCAATTGGTTCATGAAATCATGACTAAATTCGCACGGACAACGTGAATATTATGTAATAATAATTAAATATAGAGTATGTTTATTGTTACATTAATTGAATTTGAAGTTGCAATAGAACATTTCTCTGTAATGTAAGCGTATGTATTAAAGAAATAAAATTATCCTATACTATTAAACGAGCAATAAAATTATTTGTACTGGCGTTTTCTTAAACTAATTATCCTAATTTATCACCATATCCAAACGGCATGCTCATAGTGTGTTATTTTTTCAGAAAAAAACCACTGAACTGATCTCAAGAGTAATATAAAAACAGAAAAAGACGTCCTCTTAGCGTGTCGACTCCGATTATCTGGCCTATTTATATTGGTGAGGGCCAAAAGTCCTGCCACTGACAAGGCGTGTTAGTGAGTTCGTACAGGTGGAGCGTGCAGGTGGCTGGACGGACAAGATAGTAGAAAAGGCAAAGATACCGAAATTAGGGGTGTGAGTGTGGCACTCTTTCTTATAAGAACTCGAGGTTATTTGTTGTATGACTCCGAAATTATTCATTGAAATATTACAAAAGTGTCATTATTTAAAATCAGAACTCAATAAGATGAAAGCTTAAAATTGCATATGTGTATATTTTTTTCAATTTCAGTCTATTTTTTAATACAATTAATATTATTGTTTCGGATAACAAACATTATACGATTCATTGTAAATGGTGTAATAAAATCATTGTTTATATTTAAGCATTTTTTATTTCAATTACCGTCACTACTAGCTACCTACTTCCAATATTTAACCCAAATTAATTGGAAGTATCTTAAATCAAGGAATTTTCCCATGGGAATCGAACCCTCGACCTCCGGGTCTTCAGTCCGCAGTGATAGTACTTAATACTGTTCTACTTTTTCTCTACATAACTAACTAGCAACGATTTTATCGATAATGTTGACCCTATTTATCGATTGTAAACTTCACTAGCGGTAGCCATTTTAAGTGCCAAAAACGTTATAGGTATGCACGCGATAGTAGTAAAAAGGGCCTCTTCTCTTATAGTCTTCTTGGGTCAGTATACACCAACACCAAAATTTTTCGGATTACAGCATGAGCATGAGAACACTTGTTCCCTAGGTGGACTAGTCTGGAAATCCTCCGAGAGTCACGCGCTTAGACGCAGGTGGGGGGCAGGGGAAGGGTTGAAGTTTCCTTACTCCGCGCGCACTGTGACTCCTCATTACTGCTAATTTATTTATAGCTACCTACTAGGCCAAGTTTGGTATCGTTTTCGGATAAATAAAGGATGGCCGATCATCGATTTTGGAACTAAAAAAGAGTTTAACAATATTTGACTGTGTCATAATTTTTTGTATGGAAATAAAATACCCAAATCCTACTAAAATTAGAATTTGGGTATTTTTTTATATTACCTGTTGAACTAGCGCCACCATCTATTGAAAATATTATAATATATTATTATTCACTGAAAACACATATTTATCAAAAATCGGTGTTATGTAATTAAGGTTCTGGATCTGAAGTTAATTTCAAACATATTAAATTAAAGTTCCATATAGTTACAAATTGCATAACTGCTAAAAGTGGCTATTTTAAGCAATATTGCAATTTGTAACTATAGGGAACTATAATTTAACTAGCTGTCCCGGCGAACTCCGTAGCGCCTGGAGACACTTTTCTCACCGTTTTAACCTTCCCTGAACTTCCACAAATATTTCAAGACCAAAATTAGCCAAATCAGTTCAGTCATTCTCAAGTTTTAGCGAGACTAACGAACAGCAATTGATTTTTATATATATATAGATATATAGATATAGATAAATAGATAATAATTTAATTGTTTGCCAAGCGTGCGGATGCCTCGCTTTGTTTGCCGAACACTCGGC
The DNA here is from genome assembly GCA_947044815.1 of Apomyelois bistriatella. Taxonomy (NCBI): domain Eukaryota; kingdom Metazoa; phylum Arthropoda; class Insecta; order Lepidoptera; family Pyralidae; genus Apomyelois; species Apomyelois bistriatella. The sequence goes on from OX345691.1 coordinate 7,336,042, forward strand.
CAACAACGTCACAAACAGCCATCTACACATCGGTGAATGCTGTTTGTGTTGGCTGTTTGTGAAGTGTTACGGCCAGCGTAGGTAGATGGATGGCGCATAAGAGACGGTAGGTAGTAACCCCCCAGTTCGGTTCGTGCTGCATTTATCTTCCACTCCTTCATACACTGTAATGTTTGACGTTGTCACGTCAAACAATTTTATTTTCGAGCATTTGTGCCTAATAATGGTGGATTATTGACGATCTCCGTGGCGTAATGGTTAACATCCCTGACCGCTACTCAGGAGGTCCCGGGTTCGATCCCCGGTCAGCTCAAGATGAAAAATGATCTTCTGATTGACCTGGGTCTTGGATGTTTATCTTTATATGTAGGTATTTGTTATAAAATATAGTATCGTTGTTAGTATCCCATAACACAAGTCTCGAACTTACTTTGGGGCTAGCTCAATCTGTGTGATTTGTCCCTATATATTTATTTATTTATTATTATTCGTTAAGTGTGAAGTGGTACAATGACGTTTAAGTGACTTCAATCCTTGTCACCAAAATCTCCAAGATAATGCTAAGTGAAATTCTTCCACCGCTTCACTTAGCTAGATCTCTGACTTGGCTAGACATGACTGACTGACTACTGACTTGACTTGACACTGTGACTTGACTAAATGAAGAAGTTGAAGAACATTTAAAAGAAACTTGATACTGGCAAAAATAAGCTACAAGTTTGATTGCCATTTCATGGATTAATGCCACAAAAAAAGGGTTTTAGTGTGATGGATGACCACAATGACACAACTAATGCGCATAAATTTCCAAAGAAGGTTAACGCAGAACAGGCAAGCAGGGGGCTAACTATAATCTCTAAATAGCATTAATAATTTAAATAAATAAACATAGGGGTAATTAATCTACATACAAAAAAATTAAACTGGGGTAAAGACGGTAAGAGATCTTCTCCAGATTCATTATTTCTTTCGTCTTCTTGTACTATATCCAACCAATTATTACTGTGGTAATTTTTTTTTTTATTTCATCGTAGATAGTCTATTATTTATTTTTTCTTCCCCTTTGCTGATTTTTTGGCGCTGCGAAGTGATCGGAACTGGCCAAGCGCGCAGCGCACCATGACACCCCTCCACCAAGCCTGGATGCGCGTGGCAGCATCTTTGATGCGTTTTTCCCGGGCAAGCCGAGCCGCACGCTCTCTCTTGAACGTCAACCAAGACCGCATTTCACCTTCGTGAAGATCATACTGAAAAAGATAAAGCAGTTTATAGCGGGGAGGAAAATTGTACCACAAAGTGTGCCATCTTTTGTATGGAACCACGGGGTCACAATGTAGTTTAGTTAAGCCTAAATAATCTTATGTTTTATTAAACTACATAAAAAATTTCATTCAATGTACAGAGCAATGCAAGTTTAACTTGCACTTAGCCGTTTTTGAGTTGCGATTTAGGTATATTACATATCCATTCAAATAAGTAGGTACCAATTTCTGCAGTTCTTCCCTCCGAGCGATGGCCGCTCGAAGCTGCTCGCACCTCACTATCAATCGAGAGTTGATGTCGGCTGTGTCCCTCACGTAACGTTCCTTCCAGTAGTCGTAAGCAGTTTTGAGCTCCTTAGATAAGAAAAAAGTTAATAATATAGCATGTGCCTAGTTATTTATTTTCAAATATTGTACACATACGCAACTACCTTAAACGTACTTTTTCTTCCTCTAGCTCGGAATTAGCCTCACTTAAAAAAACAATAGGTACGTCAATAAAATCATTTCTGGCCTAGGACAACAATGTAATAAAAAATTGTACATTACTGCCGAGGCCAGAAATAAAGCAATTTATGGACGAGTTATATTACAAGGCCAAAGCGCAGCTGAGGCCTTTTAAAAATACGGGAACGTAAATTTCAATTTCGGCCGAGACTTGTACGGTACTTTTCTTCTTCTAAAATCCTCTTGAGACGAAACATCGTATCAAATATAGGGCGTCAACAACAAGCCAGCATTGGATGCGTACGATTTTTTCAAATTTTTGAAATGCTCATAAGTACTTATTTTTAAACAATAAAGGGACTAATGGTTAGTACCAACCCAACAAAAAATATCCAGCAATTTCCATTAACGACCGCTAGCCGGTTTTTTTGGTAGGCTGGCCATAAAAACTAAAAACCTAATGTATGAAAACGTGTCAAAAAACCGGTCAAGTGCGAGTTGAACTCGCGTGGAGAGGGTTCCGTACAATGCCAATGTCAGTTTTTAAATTCAATTGTGGTATTTCAACTAACTACTACTATCGCCATCTAGTGGTGTTTTAGTGAACTAAAACTATTTATATTGAATTTACCACTTAATTGTCAATTGACAGAGTTCTTGTAGGTTTTCCTGTAATCTACAGGCAATGACCTACCTATATTCCGTAATTTTTTCAAAATTTTTGGCTCAGTAGTTTAGGAGATCAGGGGGGGAATGGTCAATTATCGTCTTCTTTCCTGAATAAAATGAAAACTATTTATATTGCAATAATAACAAAAATATATTTGAGATCCTCATAACGAGCTCTTTCATTTAATATGTCAGACGTTATGGTCAGCGAATCTTTTTTTAAAAGTTGTGATTTACCCTCCAAAATTGACCCCCAAGTTCATAATTTATTTATTTACGTTACACATGCACCTTTGGGTCTTTAACTTACATATGTGTACCAAATTTCATCTCAATTGGTCCAGTGTTTTCAGAGTAATCGGCTGTGACAGACGGACGGACAGACAGACGGACAGACGCGCGACCCTAAAAACGTAAAAAACCTCAGTTTTAGCGGGCGGCAATGAATTTTTTTTTATTACTTCATTGTTGTATTAGGCCAGCAAAGTGTCTAATTGACATATTGTTTTATTTTAAATAATGAAGCTGTTTCCGAGCAAGATAAAGAAAACTACATTGTCGGCCACTAAATGGAAGTTTTTTAATGTTTTCATACATCAGGTTTTATAGTTTCCCTCCACCAGCCTACCACAAAAATACCTATTCTACTGGACACTTTTGTTAGGTTCTAAGGTGAGGTTAGTTATAGGTTCTTTTATCGTTTAAAAATATGTATAGATATATATTTAAAAATAAATAAAAAAAGAACAAAGTTGGCGCTGGCTTGTTGATGGCGCCATTTGACACGGGGTTGTTTCGTCTCAAGAGAAAGTCAGAGGAAGAAAAGTATTGTACAAGCCTCGGCCGAAATTGCTATTTACGTTTAAAAGCACTTGGCAAGACCTCAGCTGCGCTTTCGCCTTGCAATATAACTCGGCCGTAAATTACTTCATTTCTGGCCTCGACAGTAATGTACTATGTTTATTTACAAATTTTATGTATGTGTCTCAAATTACACCAGAGACTGGCATGCAAATAAATTTTTAATAACAAGAAAAAAAAAAACATAATATTTTGGTGTACCACAAAGATACAATATTCAGTGTGTGTGTGAAGCACAGGATCGAATGAAGATGAGTTGACAAATTGATAGTGGGCACACCTAAACTAACCCACCGTGTTTATAGCTCTCGTAAACATCAACGTCAACCACTTAGATGTTACATTATTATTATTAACCAACCTTCATCGAGTCTATCTCAGTAATATAATATGTAGCAATTTTTTCCTTTTAAATTACCATTAAGATAACTTGTGTCCTTCATAGGAACTTCTCATATAATCCAAGAAGTGGATCCCGGTCGGCCGGTATATGCAAGTAAATAAGAAAAAGTAAACCTTTATCTGAAGTTCGTAAGCCTTGACTAACTCATCATGGACTCTCTGCTCGTGATCGGTGCGTGGCAGTGGTGGAATTTTCCGCATTTGAAACTGTAGCTCTTGAGACTCGGCTCGTGCCTGAAGCCATTTCTCAGCGTAACAGAGACGGGCTTTCGCGTTTTGAAGGTCGTCCTAAAAATATTTTATTAAATTAAGTCTTTGTACTTTGAGTAAGTATTGTAAGTAGGTGGGTAGGCTTTGAGTGCTTGAGGTTGGTATAGGTAAGTAGGTAAGTACCTATACACAAAAATCACTCTGCCTCTCTTGAAATATATAAAGGTACTCATAGACCAAATATCATAGAAAAAAAAAAATTCACGGCTGCGATTAGATAGAATGCTTAAAATTTCGACATATTCCTTGTCTATTCTGATGTAGGTGCATTCTTCATGCTTAAAATAATACTTGCACATCTTTTGACTTGTCTTCTTATACAGTGCGTCTACCAAGAGATTGCATAAACACAGACGCTAGCAAAACCGTTTGATCCTTACCCTTGTCTTATCCCGCAAAAGAGCTATTTTCTTATCAGCATTTCGAAGATTTTCAGCCCACTGATGCCGGTTTCGCTCTAATTCGGCGGAAATATCTTGAAAAGTACTGAAATAAAATAACTTAATATTAAAAATCTCTACTAAGTGACTTAAGTAATAAAAATATTAAATAAATAAAAATTTCTTTATTTTCTCTTCACAAAGAAGTGTAGGTACTTAGTATACGTAAGTACTATTGTATTCTGTGCTTAGAGTTAGTACTAACTAAACTAAGGATCGTATATACCTAACTCAAAACGCAAAACGTAGCCTTTTTATAACAAAAGTTATCCTGATAATATTTTCTTTAGGTTGCTGTTATTTGAATTAATAATAAAATTTGTACTTTTCTTTTCGTACAATAAAGTTATAACAAACAAACAAAATTTTAATCTACTTTTGGCTATAAGACTTACGCCTTAAGTCTGTCATGGCTTGATCGCAAAATTGTTGCAACTGAAGCCCGGTGCTGTAAGACCTCCACGGCGTGGTGCAGAGACAGCCACTCTCCGTTCTCCGCAGTTTCGATCAAAGTTCTTCTTAGCACGTCTTTTACCAAACTCCTAAAAGTAAAAAAAACGCGAAACTTAAGAAAGCCACTGATGTGGATTGTTCTGACATCAGGTTTCCCGTGAGAAATTTGGTCATCAGATGCAGGGTGATTAGGTCGATTCCAGTAAAAAAAATTTTTTTTTTTAAATGTCTTTGTTTAATTAACTATATTTGTGAGCATATGAAATAAGGAATCAAATACAGAATTAAGATAGAAATAAGATCAGTGTATGTAGCGCCATCTTCTATGACTTCTGTGAACTTACCGGTCTCTCGTAAGTTTGTCAAGTCGAGCTTTTTCCCCCTTGCTGACGGGTTTATGACGCTTTCGCCTCAGCTTAGCGGTGCCCTCTGAAATAGGTACTTAATATATTAACGCGAGATGGCGATATAATATTATTTAGATATTATTGTTGACTAGCTGTCCTGGCGAACTCCGTACCGCCTGAACGCACTTTTCTTACCGTTTAAACGTTCCCTGTGCCCCTAGTATGAGTTTTTCTTAACGCAGACGCTAGCGACAGCGTTAGGATTTTGTATGGAATTTCTTAGTTGCCTTACTATCCGCCAGAGGCTCTATACATAGGGTTGCCAGGTCCTCAGACGCAAAAGCCAGACAGACCTGTGAGTTTGTCCTGACATTTGGGTAAAAAATCCGGACATCTTGTTTTTTTTTGTCCATTTTTTTATAAAAAGTGTAAAACTATTTTTTTTTTGTCCTAACATTCGGCCGGATGCCGCTTATTTTGGCCGGACAAGCAATCAAAAATCCTACGTATGTCCTGCTTTATCCTAACACCTGGCAACCCTATCTATACAGGTTTGCCATACTAAATCGCTAACGCAGTCGCTAGCGTCTGCGTTAAGAAAAACTCATACTAGGGCACTGAACTTCCAAAAATATATCAAGACCAAAATTAGCCAAATCGGTCCAGCCATTCTCAAGTTTTAGCGAGACTAACGAACAGCAATTGATTTTTATATATATAGATAGCTAATTATACGAATTAGGTTTTTATATTTTGCTTTTATACACTTGTGTCTAATGCAGGGTGCATGTCACCAATGTACAGAAAATCAACAAAAAACGGCGGCATATTTATTTGCTCTTTGAATAGATGGAAAAAATACTTATTACCCATATTTTTTATACAATAAAGATATTACAAACAAACCAACAAACATTTTCTAGATTATAAAACAAAATGTTTTTTCCTTTAAATAGTTTAACATAGTTTGGAAAATTAAGTAATGTAGGTATACTTATTTAAAGAGTTTCAAAAAAGAGTGGCGCGCCACATAGGAATTAACTTAATCTTCGACACTGCGAAATAATAACTAGCTGTAGCCTTCGTGCGCGTGGGCTTCATTTCCGTTATCGTGGGAATTTCTGGAATTGTTCCTGAAATTCACGCAGGAATTGCCCGGGAGTCCCTCTTTTCTTTTAAACAAAGTTTGTTCTGACAATAACTAACTAAAAAAAAAGAATTATCCAATTTGGTGTATTCGTTCGAAATCAAACATCTCTTGAGTTTTTTTAATGAACCAATTTTGATGAAACAACCATTAGATGTTCTTCCGAGTTAAAACAAAACAATTGGTGAAAGTATTAAGCAAATCGGTTCAGTAATTTCGGAGATAAGCGTAATCAATGATCATACATACAGAAAAAAATCAAAATTTTTTTTTTTGTTTCCTATTATTTATTTTAAACTAGCTGTTCCCCGCGGCTTCGCCCCGCGTGGGACTCGGTTATATCGCGCCCAAAAGTAGCCTATGTTTGACCTCAGGTCGTTAACTACATCCCTACCAAATTTCATCACAATCGGTCCAGCAGTTTAGCCGTGAAGAGGTGACAGACAGACAGACAGACAGACTTTCGCATTTTTAATATTAGTATGGAAGTATGGATAGTATGGATGGCCCTTTATCCATTTCAGTCAAAAATACTAAATGTACAGACAAAATATTTACTATTTTATTATCACTATGACAGAAATTGGTTGCTTCAATCTCCATTAAATTGACGTTTGAGTTAAAAACCACATTTGGTTTTCAACTCAAACGTCATTTTAACTATATACCTACTGATTTGAGTAACCAACTTTACTCGATTTTACTTACCAAGAATTTTAAATTGCAATAATGTCACTTCTAAAACCACAGCAAATAGCAGAGCATTCATTCTGAAAAGTGAAATATTTTTTGTATTTATTTCTCCACTCGACCCACGCTGTATATCTCAATATTCTAAATTATATTATTATTATTCTAAATTCTAAAATTGTACACAAATCGGTGTTATATGAAACTAATGACGTTCCTTATCACCAATTATAAGTCCCTAAGAATATAAACTTTTGTTGGATATGATACTAAATAATAGTAATAAATATACTATGCTTTATATGAAAATAGTTGCTCAAAATGCATGAAGCAAACTAGAACTAGAACACCCTTGTCTACTCTGAGACATGTAAACATGTATGTATCTTTGAAGAATATATAATCAAAGTATGTATGTATGTAACTAAAATGTTTCTGTGACCAAATAGAATGTGAAACATTAGACGTTTGAAGAGACAAGTTCAAAAATAAACAAGTCTCGAGTCATAAATACATACATTAACATCATTATCAACTTAATATTTAAAATAAATAGTACCTATCCTTACACTCTACACACCAGATTTCTATAAATATAGTAAAACATCAACAATAGTCTTGGAAGGGGTAAAATATCAACAGTAAAAATATCAATACATTATCAACAATTAAATATCTCAAAGAAACAAAATACCATTGATGTAAAACATAAATGGTTTCGTTACAAATAACCTATAAATAAGAAGAGAACGACCCAAATTATCCAATCTCATGGAAGGACTCGATGTCAGGATTTAGAGACAGGTTACTCACCTCTATGAGCTCATACTTTTATTCCAAACAAAAATAAAATTTAACGCTCGTGGGACGTCGTAAGGTTAAGCCCTGGATCTGACAAGGTAAGCCGCGCCCTCATCAGCGCCCAAGTATCTTAGTTACTGGATTAGTAAGCTGACTGTCTTTCTAGAAATATATTCACAGAGAATAAGAGTCAACGTCTTAGGTACCTACGTATATTTATATCATTCCCGCAGATTCAGCAATCAGTTTTCATTATCATACCTACTCATTTTTTCTATTATTTTTGCATTATTTAAGTACATCATAATGAAAAAAATTCTATCGCGCTCGAGTTTGTAATCCTGCCACTCACTCACGTTTCACTTAAATCGTCAGATTATTGAAATTATTACAAATACCTTAATCTAATACCTACTATTTCCAACTTCCGATTTTTTTTACTATTCTGTCGGGTTCCCTATTATCCTATTTATGTAAATAAAATTTTATATGGAAGTAAGATCAAGGGACGAATAACTAAAGCACAGAATAGTATATAATATTACTAAAGGTAAAAAATCTTAATCCCACGGTCTTTTAAGCATTATGATTTAACTCATACGATATTGCGGACATTAGTGTTCAACTTAACACCGTTGGCGGACACACGACTTGTGTTTTCAAAAGTGTTCGCTAACGTGTTAAATAGTCTGATGTTTAAACGATATCGTAAGTACCTTCTTTCTTGTACTCCATGAATTATTAAATCTATGCTGAAAATTCATAATATTCGCCATTGTCGGTTGTCAACAGTTTCAAGTGACGAAATAACATCGACCCTCGTAATTAAAGTCAAGAGGTAAAATGATGAAACGTCGTCGGTAAATTGGTAAGTAATACAAGCAATGTTAATTTATTGTTCATTTTGGAAAATCTCATTTTATCCTTATATTAATTACAAAGGTAAGTATATGTATACTTGGTTATATATTGTTGTCGAGTGAGGCTGCTGACAGTACCTGGATGTATGCTAATATGCTAGCATCCAGGTTATTGTCTCTCTATCATCTTTGCGCTTTTCAGGTTGAGTCCTTAGGTGATTTGGTGGTTTTCGAAGCCCAGGGTCCACTTTCCTGCTTCTTCTACCCCTCTTCGCCCGTCAGCATTCTTTATTGGAAGACACATCAGGAGATTATTAGCACGTATAACCTTTACAGCGAAGTAGAACCGGCAAAAATATTTTTTAAGTATAGGTATAAGTTTTTAATTTAAAACCATAAGAGGAACATAAATGACTGTAATTTAAGACCTTTATTAAACATATTAGCGATCCATATTTTAAACACTTACCTGTGGAAAAAACCGAGATAAGTAGCAAATTCACACTTAATTAAACAACTTTGTAAAAAACACAGTTATCGTTGTATTCACGTAAATGTACCAGAACTTCAAAGTTAATGTCACATGATTGACTACAAGCAGTTGCACTCATGTGATTGTTTGTTAAGCATCTCGTAGATTGATATCCTAGCAACGCACGTTCCAAATGTTTGATCAATAATGGTAGTAAGTAAGTACAAGTATTTTTAATTAAAATAGGTACTTACTCATTATACGTACGTCATCATCATCAGCCGAGCGTATTTCTTAGGTTCATTCTCAGCTAATGCTTCCTGGTCTAGAGCACTCTTTATTGTGATCCTAGATATGACGGGATGGTACCTACTGGTTGGGTTGGGGCTGACGTCCTTAGCTGACGTCTCACCTCCGAGTTTGTCCGTTTGAAAGTAAATTGCTGTTTGCGTTTTACGAAATATTTTTATAAGAACATTTTATTATCATCCGGGTTATCTAACGTTTTAGTTTGAAGTACAGCAAGCATTTGCGGACATGAATATAATAATGCTTACAAAGGCCGGGCTGGACTGACAGAGTCAAAAACGCTTGCACTAATTAACTCTAGTCGGACTAATTTGTCAAAGAGAAAAGTATGTGATTCCAGCAGATGAAGCTTTTCGAGTTACAGAGTTACTGCTTATACCTACTAAGTCAGTCTAAAAATTACGTAGTAGTATAATTTTTTTGTAATTGCAAATACCTATCTGGTTGTAATAACACTTCTTTTTATACTCTATGAAAATGTATAAGACCATTAATTGTATTGACACTTTATGCTGCACATCATTGTATGTATTTGTACACTATTGTGCCTACCCAAATCTTGGCGGCACTAACCCAGCTGTGCCCCCTAGTAAACACCACTAAATAATTACCTATATGTACAATTTTGGGCAAAATCAGCCCAAATGTCTGTGGGGCAGCTAAAGAAAGAGCTGATTCGATGACGATAAAATTAGCTGAGTGAGAATGATGCCGATTTATGCTCATTTTTGAAAGATAAGGAAGAAACCATGTACGAGTAGTTGGATATAAAACTAAGGAGATAGGTATTTTGGAGTTAAATGGATAAAAATTTAATAAACTGTAATAGAATAATATTTTATTTGGCGCATAAAGTTTACAAAATGAAATTTATGCAACACTTAAATCTATGACATATAATAATTTATAAAAACTATGTTACAATAGAAAACATAACATAAATAAAATAATAGTGAATACAAATAGCTTAACAAAGTAGCAGACAATTTGTTAGTATATAATATATAATAATCTCAACTGTGAAAATTTAGTTATAAATATAACAAAACGCGTAGAATACTTACACTAATAAATAAATATAACATGACCAATTTTTTGCTCACACATGTGATGTTAGACTTTAGACAAATACTACCTACTTAAACAGTTTTATACCACTATTTAGTAGCACACAGTAAATTGCTGGCGGGAACGGTATTTGCCTTCAGCTAATTAAGCATGTAAGGGCCCGATTAGCAACTCTTTGAGTTACAAAACGACAAGGCAAAGTAGGGCTAAGCCGTTAAAAAGATGACGGAGCCAAAAAAGATATATATTTTTCAAAGTGGATGACTTTTGTCAGAGATCTGTAAAGACCCTCTTGGCTAAGCGGTAGGACAAAGCAAACGTGGTTATTTAAAAAGAAGAAACGTTTAGTTGGCTGACAAGATTCGTCGTTTTCGCATTCAAAAACGTGTCGAAGTAATGCAATCACGTGGCTCTCGAGGCGGTCTAAATTAAATCACCTTTAATTATCACTAGACGGCGACAAGGCCTGCCCGAGGCGTCAAAGTGAAGTTAAGTAGGTACATGGGGTACATTCAAAACTTGATTTCCATCCGGGATCTCTCTAAGAATATATTTATGCTCACTCATTAAAGTTTATAATTAATTTTGGCATCTGTAGTCTCAATCAGTACTCCAAGATCATTTTCAATGTTAATTTCTATAAAAGTTTTTAGTATATAAATATTTTGCTTATTTTCATTCCAATTTAAGAAAATATAGGCTTTAAATGCATGTTTTTACGACATCTATCTAAAGAAATAGTACTTCTATTGTATTGCATTTGTAAAGTAAGTTGCACGAAGTTACATCATGTCAAAATCCATAAAATAGCATAAATGTCATTAAATCCTTTCAGTGTCAGGGACAAAATATATTTAGCTAAAAACGTTTGGTAAGTCGATTCTCATTTTTTTCGTTTGAGCTCTACCGTATAAATATAATATGTTTCATAAGCAACCTTTCAAAGATATGGAAGTCTATGGTAGCAACAGAAACAATGTAAAAGTCTTAATTAATTTTTAACTGACTACGAAACTGGAGTAGGCTATATAGATGGCTTTCTATGCTACAGATGCTACGAAAACGCTACGAGTTGCTACGAGCACTCCGTTTTATCGCCCCTGCCCATATATTGATTCATACCACTATAATGAGTTACTTTGCGCGTTTTAGTGTTTTTAATAATATTACTTAATTTACTTAGGTATATATTAAAAGCATTTTCCCGAAGCTACGCTTTTTTGGGAAATTCTGAAAAACTGTTCTTAAATAAAATTATTCACACAGCAATAGTATCTACTATAAAAAAAATTGATCCACGTGTATATCCAGTAGCCACAAGAAGAAAATTTGAGACACAAGTCTCCCCACCACATTGATCACATTGTCATATTTATCCTTAAAATATAACAAATAAATAAATTTATACCTACAAAAGAATTTATTACATATTGAATGAATGATTTAATATGCAAATAAAATGATAAATATATAAGTAAGTATTAAATTTTAAGTGCTAAGTAAGTCAGTATTAAGTACATTTGTATTTTGTATAATAATGGTTAAATAAATAAATAAGTAAGCATGATATTCGTAATAATTACAAACTTTGTCTGCATTAATAAATGAATAAATTGTATATAAATTTTTGATATAATGCCCAAATCCGTTTTCTATCAGCCACTTCTCACCATCAGGGAATTTAACCTTTGTTACCTTGGATCCCAAAGTCACAGTACAGATAATAATAGTACCTACTACTTATGCCATAGTATCGTGGTCGATTACAGTTGGTTTCCTTTAAGGGGATTTTTTCTCCAGCTCACGGTTAACTTATGGAGTGAAATCTTATTTCTAACGAGGATTAGTTACATTAGTTACGTTAGTTAAATTACTACTTACTGGTCAAAACATAGTTGATTAAAATAAAAATCTCAAAAGGTCCTCCAAGATCAAATCATTACCCTTGCAGTAAAATCTTTAACATAATATGGCTTTTTATAATATGAATATTGTAATGCTTTTCAATCTGCAATTCTACGAATTTTTTTTTTCAGGAATGTATATTACTTTAAGTTATCAAAGTAAACAAAACACCAACTCGAGATAAAAATATTTGAAAACCCCAGTCTATGCATGTGACTGTGTCGACTAAAAAACTTGTTTCATTCATATAAAAGTTTTAGTTACGTTAAATCTTCAATAGTTAATATGAAATACCGACTGTAAATACAGAGACATTTTCTATTTGTACCATTAGTACTAAAAATAAATATAACAGAATTAAGAATAAAGTTTTTGTAAGTCGATTAAATTAGATATAGAAACCGTCAATATAAAAAAAAAAAAAACTCACAATAGAAAAGTCACTATCCGCTACTATTAGTCCGCTAACCGAGCTCGCAAATGATTATCTTGTTTTTCCAATTAGATATTTTTTAGTTATATTATAAGTCATTCCAAATAATAAAGTCTGCAATACACAAAGAGTTAATGCCCTTAAATATATGGAATGTGAAAGTCAATCGTAAAATATCGCAAAACGACGGTTCTTTTCAGTATCGAAGCTTCAATGGCTTTCAGTAATAAATTTCTTATTACACGATAAATGTTATGTTATGTATGCTAAGAAAATAACAGAAAATTAATAATTTAGTAATTAATGGCAATTCATTATGACCAAAATCCTGGAGCTAATTAACTTGTGTTTTTTTTTTTTTTGATTTCTTATTTCATCACAGAACCCTTTAAAAACTAATTAATGGCATCAAAGAGGAGGCCTCAGCGGGACCAAAGTTGATTGAGATCTTTATTTACAGCATTTTAATTTGTGGAGTGTATAGCCCACGAGTCCGAAGTCTGGACTCGAGTATTCAGCCTAAATTTTGAAGCGCTGCAGCTGCTGGCTTTTCCATTTAGTTTGAGAATTTAATTACAAATTCCTTTATGATATGACATGACAGCATCAATATTCTCGCCATATCAAAGACGGTAAAGTTCGTAAACAATTTAATATATCACACATAATTTTAACTTTAACATTAATCTAATAAAAAAATATACGCTGATGCATTTTACAAAAATGATAAAATAAGAAAAAAATACCGCTTCGAGTTTCATATAAACCTGTTATACAAACATATTCTTCTTTTTTTAAATTTACTAGCATTTATACATATTCTAACTAAAACAAGAGCAAGACAATAGCAGTGATATCGAGCTCGTTAACATGCGCAGACGCAGCTATTCAGAACTACCCCTACCTGAGAGTACATACATAAATTATGTTAACATAAAATAAATTTGGAAATTAAGTTAATCAACAATATTTTTATACTAATCTATTAAAATAATTTCTAGCACATCTAACTATAAGGTGGTCGGGCGTGAGGTCTCTAGGAGAGGCGTAAATCCAGTCCAGTCTTCTTGTGGCTGAATTAAATTCAACAAATTTGTTATTTCTTCACAAAACATTTTGAAGCAGTTACTAAGAAATGCCAATTCAATTTTAACAAGTTTGGCTAGAATTAAAAAATAGGAAACGATGAACTAGGAAACACAAAATAAAGGCAAAAGAGGGCAAGGTCGAATTGGGCCTAAAGAACCCAAGTGGCTCATAATTCTATCACTATTTTAACATAAAATTCTAACTTAATATGAGTTTAATGTTTACAATCCATTTATATTTATCTGTTTCATTTGTATCGTATGAATGAACTATTTATACATGTAAGTTAGGTAGGGGACCCGTGCAGGCTAGGGTCCGGCTGGAAAACGCCACCTGTCCACAGTAGCAGGGTCTTTTGAGGTGAAGATCAGGAGCTAGTAGACGCAGCAGTTTGCCGCAGCGGACTCTGGCGACAGCCTGCCACGGGGGTCGGGCCGACTTCTCTAGTTATTGTAGCGAGACGGAGCAGACCTCGCCCCGAATCCTAAACAAAATAACATTGATTTCAAAATGTTGGGAAAATGCTTGAAATTTATGAAAACTATGGATGAAGGAATATGTTTTTTAATGACATTGTAAAGTAACACTTTTTGCCTGTATTGTGTTACCTTATCAGCCTTAACTAAATTTCGTTCAATTTTTTGTTGAGATACGATAAAATTTGTATGTACAAATTGTAATTTTAGATTTAGTTTAGTTTATTAAGTTAGATTATTTTTGTTTAAGTTTTCTTTTTATTGTATTACATATTTTAAATATAAAATGGTGGATTTAAATTGTACAATCTTACATATTTTCATCAATTATACATACATATCATAAAGTTTCAAGTATACTATTCGGCAAGTATACTTAAATATACACATCAAAATCGTTCAAATAATAAAAATAATGATGAACTTTATGATAATTCGACATAAACTCGGCGACAGTCTTCAGTCACTTGGAACTGAACGATAAACTATTACGACAATGACACTACTACCGCAGAGTTCCCTATCCCCACGCTCTTAACGTGGTTTAAATAAACTATGCTTATATACACAAGCAAATTTACTATCACAGGCATTGTTTGAGGAATGTATTCTCGTAGTAAAGCGAAGGTAATATTTTGGAAGTGTAAAATATTTGGTTGTGCCTACAATGTGATAAATTTACTTGGCAGAGTTATAGAGAAAAGATAAAATCTATAAATAAATTAAATCAATTTAGTCTCAATTATAGCTTTTAAGTTTAATTTTTAACCGACTTCAAAAAAAGGATGAGGTTTTCAATTCGTCGGAATGTTTTATTTTTTTTAATTTTTTTATGTTTGTAAGACGGCTGGACAGATTTGAAAAAAAAAAAAAAATTTTGTTCGAGATGGTATACTTTCCGATTTGTCCCATATACAGCAGGTCAGGATCTGATGATGGGATCATGGAGAAATCGAGGGAACTCTTCACGTTTTGTATTGGGCATGGGTATTTTTTGATATATTCCATGTTAGTAAGGTGAGACGTAGATGAGACGACGCTGGAAAATTTAACCCACTTTCAAAAATGCAACGTATTTACAACTTTTTGATTGTAATATATCGTGCTCGATTACTCGAAGACCACTGAAACGATTTGTAAAATTCTTTTTTTGTTAAGATAAGATAAGCTAAGATAAATTTATTACGGGTTACAAATAACAAAGTATTTACATGTATTTGGTGTTACATTTAAAATGTATTATTAATTTTACGAATTCGTTGACTAGCTGCTGGATCGTTAATTAGCATATTTTATATAAAGAATCGGCACCGACTTCAGATTTATTTAAATATTTGATATGAAACATATTTAAACAACAATGTATTAATTATTTCATCCTTTTTATTAGTTGAGGAATTGAAGTCGGTTTCGTTTTTTTTTGGCAAAAACAATTATAATCCGGTCGGATCGCTGAATCCAGACGCAATAGATAAATGATTGTTATTATGATGTGAAAGCGGGAGAATTAAACTACTATTTACACTCCCCTAGGTCTCTGGTCTCTGTCAAAGCATGCCAAAAATTAACACATGAATCCCAAAAATTGATTGCATCTATCAACTAAATATTATAAAAATCGGCTCAGTTCAGTTAAAGGTGAAAATACCTGGTGACTTTTATGTTTACAGTAATATTACAAAATATTTCAATAAACCTTACAAAGTATACAAATTCTTTAATTCAACAAGAAGAATCTTGTCGAGTTAAAAGGGTTATATACTGCACACAAATAGTATCTCTTGAAATTATTTTACTTTCATATTTTATCAAATCTCTAGTATGTTTGTCAAATGTTATTGGTACAATTAAGAGCTTTTGTTGTTGTTAAGATGATACCTCGCTTCCCAACATTCTGCAGAAATAGCCTGTTGGCGACTGCCTGCCGCTGGCTGGCCTCCCTCATCTGCTTGCGAGCCACCTCCAGCAGTAGCCTCTGCCGCAGCACCTCCATCGGGTTGTTGATCGACAGTGACGGCATCTTGCGCTTCGCCCGCGCGTGCCCTTCGCTCAGCTCGTCCAATCTCTGAATACAGAGTTTATTTTTTAAATCTTAATTGTACCACAAGTAAAATAGTTTTATAATAAGTATGAAAACTTAAATATTGTACAAGTTCTTCAATTTTCTCTGAAGTACAATTTGTGAAGATTCAAAATTTTTATTTAAATCGATTTTCTCGTTCTACGTCATTTTTGGGTACAATTTATACTTATTTAATATGACATTGTTTCATTCTATTTACTAGGTAATTTAACACACCGAATAACTTTTATTCGGATACTTTTTCCATTTTTTTGGATAATCTAACTAAGCGAACTTAATGCTTTAGCATTCTCTTACAGTCAACCATTATTAAAATCAGTAGAATGAATAATTGCCTTTTGATTTAATTTAAAATTTAATGTAATCTGCTGTCATATGCTACATTTTTTTGCAAGTATTTGTAGGTATACTGCATGTAATTTTTATCAAGTAGTGTAGATTCTTTTAATAAAATAATATCTAAATATAGTGATATTTTTATAAGTAAGTTAAAGAGTCTTTTTTAATGAATAGGTATTTTTAAAAGGTACCTACATATTTTATTAGTATACATAGAGTATCACTGAATTTGTTTAGTAGGTACCTATTTAAAAATGTATATTATAATGTATCATTGATTATATATCTTGTAAATAATCGAATCAAAATAAATGTGTGCAGTTCTGATGTGCTTGTGTTGTTGTTACTTGTAAGTTACAACCAATATACAAGTTGTACATAAATAATAGAACATTTAGTAGGAAAATTATATCAATAACGCACAGAATGGAAGAATTTATCGAATAGCAGACAGGTCCATTGTTATGTTATAACAATTGAATTCCACTCCAATTCAAATAGATATTAGTATATAGGTATACGGCAAGTTATGGATAAGTGAGTTCCTTTCTAAGAAATAAGAATTATATCTATTAGCTCATATCACAATACTAACAATATGTTACATATTTTTCTTCAAAGTAAATTTTATTCCATTAATTTCATTCAATTCACCTTTATATGTAAAATGATTGAAGGCTAACAAACATAACAATGCATTACCTAGTTAAACTAGCATCTCAATCACGTCTAGTTCATAACTGCTCGGTCAATATGCTTTGTCAACCGCAACCAAAGAGCCAGTGGTATAAAATAACAGTCAAAAATTTAATTGAAGCCAACTTAATCGTCAGAATATGGCGTAAGATTACAATTTTAGCTAACTTAGAATTGCAAGGAATTAAAATCATTGCAATTTTTTAAAAGTTAAATTATATATAAGTTAAATTTTAACTTTAAAACTTTCTGGTTAATTAATTTAATAAGGCATCGCGGACTTTTAGAGATGTTCTGCACTGTTTGAAATTATTTCGATAACTAAAAATTTGTCTATGGAACGTTTGTCGTAGAGAAGGGATTGTTTGGTCACCTCGTACGTCACGACCAATAGAATATAATTTTATTTGCATAAACATATATCAAGGATTAGCATGCAAATATATTAATAGCTCAATGTAACAATCAATAAAAATAAGATAAAATATAGTATATACTTACAATATTTAAAGATTTCGATCTATAAACTCAATTCATCATATAAGTAATTCATTAAAAAGTCTTTTATTTAATTAAATAGATACCTACTAAATAACAATCGTACGAACTAATAAAAACATTAATAGAAGTTAAAATAGAAGCAAGGAGAGGGAAAGGAAGACCAAAGAAGAGAAGTAAAAGAGAAGGCTGAGGTGTAGAGATGTGAAACGGATGGCTGAAGACAGAGAGACATGAAAATTACTCCACCGATAAGAACAATGTTCATAAATAATACATAAAAACGATGGTCGTGTTAATTCACTAGCAACTATTCACATATTTACAAGTGCCGAGATATAAAGGCTGTAAAAATAAACTGATAAATGATTTACATAGATAGATAGGTAAATCATTTATTTGTAGTAATACTCGTACATCACACACACACACAAAAATTAGGACAATACAGCAAGATAAAGATAAAAAGTTGAAACTGATTTAGTTGTCCGTACATAAGTATGCACGTGCTGCAACAATACAAAAAGGCTACAACTCAGCTATTATATTATCCAGAGGACAATACACTGATTTTTAGTTGTGACCTGAAGGCGGGTGCAGGTGCAATTGTAATTAAAGTTCATTTACATACATAATGATAACAATAACAAAAAATAAATAAATACGCCACGCACAACATTTCCTGTTTTTATATAAGAATATAAATATAATAAATAAGATAATAAGTGTAGACGGAGACTATTGTTGACCACTCAATCCAGCGACAGCGACTGCTAACGGCGACGTTGTGTTACCCAACACATTAATTCTTTGTTTATTGTTTGTCTTATAGATATGTACCTATATAACTTTTTATTAAATGAAATTATTGACGATTGAATACTTGTATCTAAAAACTTAATTGACCTTTATCACACACTGAAATCAGCTAATTAAAATACATTGTAATCGATATGGCTAATTAAAGGTAAATTGTGAAGTGGGCAACACGTTTGTCAAAATATCCATAGGAGCCACAGCAACCCGTTCTCTCTCTTCATTAAAAACCAGCATATTGGATTCTAACTGCATTATGCACCGGAGTCCTATTGCAATGAGAATTCGAGGCTCACTTTCAACGAGTTCTACTGTATAAGTAATTGTCACTTTTCGACTTTCGAAAGGAAAAACTCCATTCATTTAAAGTAAAATGTTTCAGATTTTACTACTTTTATAACAATGAGGGTATAATGTGTAAACATAAATCACTACATAGTATAAAACAAAGTCGCTTTCTCTGTCCCTATGTCCCTTTGTATGCTTAAATCTTTAAAACTACGCAACGAATTTTGATGCGTTTTTTTTAGAAGATAGAGTGATTCAAGAAGAAGGTTTTTATGCCCATGCGAAGCCGGGGCGGGTCGCTATTATATAAGTTAGCATATTTGATTCAAGCAAAGGAAGTGACTGACGTCATATAAACCCCACACACACATTTGCGTAAGGTCATTTTAAGAATAGGCTCATAATAACAAATCCTTTGATTAAAGGGGGTTCATACAAGTTACCTACTATGTCAAGGAAATAGAGTGTATATTTAATCTGGAGTTAGTGCAGCTTCTCACTCGTAAAATAGAAAATATATATTGTAAGTATATTTTTTTCTTCTAAGCCATTTCATAAGAACTATACAATTTTGTCATTGTCTGTCTGACTGTGATTGTTTCTCTGATATTCTATGGTAAAAAATTAAGACATTTACAGTAGTCAGACGTTAAGCAACTCGTTAGTATAAAAATTTTCACTAAGATGTTGTTGATGATGAAGATTAAATGACTATATCAGCGTATATAAGGAAACAATTTGTCTAATTATATTACTAAAATTAATCTCCACTATCCTTGATATCATAAATTGTCTTTGACTGTGACAACGTTATAACCACTGCGGAACTGATTTTCCGGGTAGAGTAGACATGGGACGAGGGCTAGCCCGCGGGTAATATGTTGTATGTTGTAAATTTTAAGTTTGCGGTTTCTGTATCAAGGCCAGTTCGTAAATAAAACAACCTGTATGTTTTATTGGATAACTTTATTGCGTTTACGATGCGATTATTAAACCAACAGTATTGATAAATTAACATTATTATTTAAAAAATAGCAATATTTATTTGTTTCACTACACTCATTTTATAATACAGATAAGAATATTCAAATTTGATAAAAATAACTCATTAAAACATTTTTTTCTTAATTAATAATATGTGTTTATTAAAATATCACAATCCACATATTATTCTCGTAGGAATACAGTTTTGAAATAACTCATAATACCCGAAACAGAAAACAATGATGACAAATTTATTGAGGGGTAACATGAATAAATTAAACTATAAAAGTACCTACATTCCTAAATAAACAGCATGTATTAGTGTAACTTTATGTAATATACATATAAAAATATCTTTAACAGAAAAAATCGCATATATTTTTCAAGTAACAACATTATTTACTTATTTCTAGTTTCCAACAATAACATTACCAGTTTACTAACTGATCACTACTTAATGTCCAATCGTTTATATCAATAAACAAAATTATGACATTTGAAATTCTATCTATCTATATATAACACCAGGAATTTGTTTAAAAAGTGTTAAGATGACAATTGCGGCGGTCTTCATGAATAAATTGGCTCGGGAGTATCGGAAATTGGTGCAATCTTCACCGCAGATCTAGTACCGATCCGAGTCTGACCAGCGTGAGCCTGAAATAGGAAAGACCAATATTATTACCGATCCTGGAATGTTATTTCAGTGACTGTCGAACGTTTTAATTGAACAGAACGTTGAAATCAAATTAATTGAAGGGACATTTAGAGTCGAAATAAAAGAGCTTCGAAGAACCATTTATAAAAATTAAGATCGAAAGCACATTAGTCAGGCAAGAAAACCGACTTTTAATTATTTATTTGATAAATAATAGAACTCTTGCTGGTTTTAATAATAGCTGATGACCGAGACATTTGCAAATTACTTTTTGCAGTAAGCAGTCCTCAGATAACTCAATTTTCAAAGGATTAAAGTCCAGAAAAAAATAACTATAGTAAGCTCATCTATTTCTTAGTTGTTAAAATTTATATAATATAATTTATTTAATCAGACATAAAATGACACTTAGTAATTCTCTGGGTCCCGTATAAAATTGTTTTAAATATTTTCCATGACCAAATCTTAGGCCACAACGGGAATCAAACCCACTAACTTACTGTAGGAAGTAGAGTCTAGGAGAGAGAAGTTTTTAGTAGGAATTCAGTATATGAAAAAAAATATTTCATGATACCTATCAAAAACTGTCTGAAAGTAAATTTTTGTGTCATCTTATATTGATGTGTTATTAAATCCGTACATACTAAGAGCACATAAACTCTCTAAAAACTAGTCTCAAAAAGATTTTTTTTATTTCTTACCTCGCTTGCCGATGTCATCCAAGAAATGCCTGTTAACCTCTGCTTGGTGCATGTGTATCTTCCGCTCCTTCTCCTGGTTGAGTTTCTCCCGCAGCACCGACATCGGCAGGTCGATTGAGAGTGAGGGCATCCTCCGCTTGGAGCGACCGCCAACCTTACGCGCGTATTGGCCAATCATTACACAGAACTTTAAATTTTGCGATCGCGATCTTGTGAAAATCACTTGATTTACTCGTGTAAAATAAACTGACCTAGTAATTTGAATCATTTCTTTTGCTGTAAACACACAACCCAAACATCCATTTTGGTATAGCCAAAATGAATGTTACAAAAAGAAGGTTACTTCTTAATTATCTGCTATTTAAATGCAACATTTTCGATGAAATAAATATACAGAAAATATTACCATTCAAGTAAATGCAAAAATTATTTGAATAAATAGAACTTCTGTTAATCCGCATTGCCGAAAGGGAACGTTGAAAAATAATTTGCGTGAAATCAGAAAATCTATAATTTTTATCAGGCTTGAATCACCTGAATGTCTGATAAATAACTGTGATAAAATCGAAAATAATTTTTCCATGCTTTGGAAGCATAGATTAAAAAAAAAAATTGCGTCACTTAGAGCCGCGTTCCTAGTTCTATGTTTGGAACGCACGGTTGCGATGGGTCGCTAAGAAACCATTCCCGCCTCTCAGAGGCCAAGAGGCGGTAACGAAAAACTTTATCTCCAGGATGTGAATTTGTGCTTTAATCTTGTAACTCACACGAAATGAATTAATGTACCATTCACCAAATCGTTACCTACAACGGGACAACCGTAAACATATATTCAATTTTACAATATATTTCCACCTGTATATATCTACATAATATAGCTTTCATAAGGACTTATTTTTGTCTGATAAGTAGGGCTACAGTAGCTTGTGATATGCTTTCCTAATTTATCCCTCATCGTTTAACATACCTAGTAAATTTTGTAATATGAACTATCTGTCAATAGGTATATATAAAAAACAATGCCACTTTTCGTTGTAATTTTATAACTCAAGAATGGGCTCACCTATCCTAACTAATGTTGGGCTTTGTTTGGACTATTTATTAGATGGTTTATGTGAAGTTTGCACAAAAGCGGTTCTTCATTTTTTATTATTTCACTTTATAGGTAACGTAGCACGTACCGGGCCGCTAGTAATATCAAAACACATAGGTGTTATTTATTTTAACGTTCAGTAAATAAATGATGTGACATGATGATATTTGTATAACCTATTCAATTAGAAATAAAACATGAATAATGAATGTTAATCAAAAATAATCCACCGTCAATAAATTTATTTAATTAATTTCTCTTAACATTCTTCAATATTAGAGAAAAACAATTTTTCAAAATGTTGGAGATTTGTATTGTCATATTTCTTCTATTACAAATTTGTAATGATTCGTTTAGTTCTCCAGTGATAGTGACCTTTCGCTGGAATCTATAAAACAAAAAAATTACAGTGTTATGCATGCAATTCTACTGCGCATTGGACAGTGAGAAGTTATCATGCATCCTTCTAGCCATGTCTACATTTTATTCTAAACACCTATTGAGTTATAATCTCATCTATTCACATTTTTCTATGAGAAAAGGTATATTATTAATGTTCTACATACATGCGCTAATATTTTTCGGCAATGTCTACTACATGGCGGCATTCTATAATTAGCTTTAAGCCTGTTTTAATTTATTGTAATTGTTTGTAATCGTCTACATCATGCAAAATATGTCAGCAATATTTAATGAAATATTTTTTGTATTTGGATATTTTTTACATTTATTATATATTATAAAGTATTAAGAGATAAGTTGTATATTTGGGAGTATTCATTAAGTATGGTAAGTATACATTGTTTATTTACAAATTGCCTAAATGCCTACACAAGCATTAAAACATATTATACAAGCATACGAATATATATAATATAAATATAAATAGGTATAATTCAATTTCATTATATTTAATATTATAATGGGATAACGCAGACTAAACTTAGTGTATTCTATTAATAGAGATATGGGTACCTTTGGTAAGATGGTTCGTGCCCCGTTTCCCGACCCGATTGAGAAAGCTCCTGTTGTTCTGCGCCAGCCTTTCGATCAAGTTGATGACGGCTCCTCGTTGCAGAACGTCCACTGCTGGGTTGACGGAGAAACCTCGACGAGCCCGCATCGTAACGCCCTTAGGCGCAACCTTTGTAAAGCTTCATGAGTAATGTATAGGTAGGTACATATAGGTTGTAAGTTTTTAAAATCAATTATCGTCCAGTATATCTCATGCCATAATAGAATGTCCAATTGTTATCATGCATGCGTTGCAAACGCAAAATTATTATGAAACTTTAAAAACATCTAATTTTTGTAATACTACTAAATACTTGTGTTTTATACTACCTGAATCTTTATCACATTTTCGAAGGGAAACCTGGACACACCTCTTGGGAATAAACCCGCCTTCAGTTCACATCGTAATTTGTTTAACTAATTACGGAGACGGTACCTTCGCGAAAAGGGCGAGAATTTCTTAAAAAGTAAATAACAGAAGTTTGGAGAGGCACTTCGAAGTGGTCTCGACAACGACTATTTCAGGTAAAATTTGTTGAACACTGAAATAATAATTAGCGGTAATGTCGCAATTTCTAAATCTAATAAATTGTTTAGTTATGGAACGTGTCGGTACTGTCAGTCGACGTTCAACTGTTTCCAATTATTTGACTAATGTCTATTTGATAATATCATTCAAAGTGTGAGATAATGAGAGTTTAATTTATTTTACTAGTTTTGAAATATGTTTATCAACCGACTTCAAAAATAGGAGGAGGTTCTCAATTATACATTTTTTATTATATATTTCGACGACGACAATCTGTGTGTATATATTTATTTACTAATATCTCTCTTCTCTATCGTTTCTCGACCGATTTTGAAAATTATTTGTTTGTTCGAAAGGACATTTGATCCCATATCCCATTCAATTTTTATCAAAATCGGTGCAGTAGTTTGTTAGCAAAATCAAAATAAATGGTTTATGTAAATCAGCTAATATTAACTATTCGTATATTTGCAAGTTTTTATAAATTTGCAAGGTCAAAACCCGTTTGCCCTAATCTTTGTTCTTTTAAACTCCCTCACAGCCACAGATGATTAATATTTGCCTTGGGATTAATTCGTGTCGTATTGCAAGCTCAGTTGACCCTGCACACTGTGGTGTCAGAGTGCTCAAACGAACCTGTATACCTTGGTATCAATGTCCACTTGTAGTTTAGAGTACTACTTGAGATGACCCAGCACATTTGGGTGTCTGAGTTTTTTTCTAATCTGACGAAGCATAAATTGGCCCCAGTAAGCAAATGGAAGTCGTCTTTTGTTTTTTGGCGAAAAAGATTATAGTTAAGTATTTAGTTAATAGATTAGATAAACCAATTCAAATGTTTTAGGTAAATACCTGCGAATCATGTGGCATCTCGGCAAGGAGGTAGATCCATGGAGCAGCACCGGCTGCGTACCTCCCTCCAATTGATGATGGCATCGCATAGCTTACACCCTCCTAATGTAAACAGTACATAATTAGGCAATATCTTTATAGCTCACTGCTGGAAATTATCAACTCTTTTAAAGCTGATTTTTTCCGGTAAACGATTAAATCTGGTTCTGTCAAGCTACCGTTTCTACCTTAGGTTCATGGATCACACAATATGGGACCTTGAACTCATTTTAATTCTCAAGGTTTGTTTACTTCCCTGATTCAAACTCCATTGTTCACATAAAAATAAACTGATTTGGTTGAAAATTTGTGGGGAGGAAGCTTCATCCCGGGGAAAAGCACTGTTCCTGGGGGAAATGTACGCGGGCGAAGCCGCGGGCAAAAGCTAGTTACTTAATCAGAAATGAAATTACAGTAATCCATTTATAGTGATTTACTTACAGAAAAAATACTTTTTTAAGCTGATGGTAGATATATATCATGTAAAAGCATGGATTGCGATTATTTGCGCTCAGATCATCATGCATTTTTTTAAAATAAAAACTTATCATGAAAGTTGTATAAACAAAAATGTTGTCTAGTCAGCAAAAAATATGCAAATGTATGGACAACGACCCATTATTGTCCCTCCCACACGTTCCCTTTTGCAATTTTCCACAAAACGAACACAAAACTCACTTCAATCCAAAAATATTCAAACGAACTACCATAGTTTGCCAACGGTAAATTCTAGCCAAATCAAAACAAGAAAGTTACAAAGCGTGAAATTTGTATGTTCGTCAATATTGTTGTCACATTTTGTCGACCCAACTTTAATTTAAATACCGTATGTAGAAAAAACCTTAAACGACGGATTAAAGATGAATATTTACGTTAGGAACTATATTGATATTTGATTCACTGACAAAATCCCTGTAAGTATAACTTTATTCACGACCTCCTAAATAGAGAACTGATTGGAGTTTGTGTTTCATCAGGAGATTTTTTTTAAAAACGTTAAATTTCTCTCTTAAATGTATTTTTATCTAAAGGCAATGTTTTGTTTTATGAGAATACTTACATCATCAGGAGCAGGGGGGTCAATTTGAATCAGGTCCAGGGGTGCTAGCTGCGACAGAGAGTCTGGTGCGGGAGCGGCAGAAGTGCATGCGCCGGTCACGACTACCGCACACCATACCGCCCACCACATCTGCAATCAAAAAAATAATAAATACCATTCCATAAAAATAATAAAATTATACATATATAAGTGCGGGTATAGATATAACTATACACATAGATGCTATATCTAATTCCAAAGAACTATATAATAATAACTATATAAAGAAATTTTGGAAATCTATGTAAAAAAAACAGTAAACATACTGCTAAGAAGTGATCTTGTCTTAATAAATAGCAAAATGTGTTGATCTCGGCTTCCGTCGGAAGTCTGTATTGTGTTTTGTAACGATAGCTAAATAAATAATCATAACAAATAAAATTTATTTGTTTCGGACAACATTCATCATCATCATCATTTCGTGTAGGTGTCATGATCAATCGACCATGTACACCCTGGTGTCAGAGTTCTTCGGAATCATTCGGACAACATTGATCCATGGACGGACATTGAAGAATGTAAAGAATTAAAATTCAGTTTATAATAGAGATTGTATAAAATAATTTTCATATCATTTCAATTATTCCTCAACCTTTTTGGTAAGAAATAAAAAGCTTTGTCCATTATCCGTGAATTGTTTCCAAATTTGTTTACTTGTGTTAAATCAGATGTGAACAATCTCAAGGCTCTACGCCAACAAAATCTTTTGAAACTTTGGATTTTATCAATGACGTTAGTAGTGTTATATTTCGGTATAATATATTGTACACGTGATAAGTTATCTTGACTCTGTGTCTCTCAAAGTGTCACTGTCATTTCTTACACCATTCACAGATAATCTTAGCTTTAATGTTGGATTCCATTAAGTGGAAATATATAAAGACATGGAAAAGTTATGTTAATATAATGAGGTAATGTCGCAAGAACTTTCTTGTAATCAGAACAAAACAAAAACAAATCACGAGTTAATGATTTTGAGTTTTTTATTTTAATTCTCTTTTTCCTATTTGCTCAAAAATGCTTCCCAAAAATAATGATTCACACTGGGATGTAGTAAAATTTAAAATTTTTAAGACCCGTGGGGCTTTAAGGAGTGATCTGTTTGAGCCTTTGATTATTATGGATCAGGCTTGGATCGTGTGCATTTTTGCGCGGTGATCTCATAAATATTCAGCTGATTTGCCTTTTCGTAGCGGGATACTCGCGTACCACGTAGCTGTAGGTATTTTACGTTTTTTATAATAACTAGTATTAGTAATTTCTTATGAGAATAATTCATAATTTTACCATCGATCATCTTCTTTAACTCATTTTTTAAATTACTAGTTTATTGAAGTAAGTAAGAAAGTACCTACGAGTAGCTGACCCCGCAAAAATTTTTTTGCCATATAAATTATTTCTAGGTAATTTAAGGGTGAACAACACTTAGGCGTATGAAAAATAGGTAGTAGCCGATCCTCAGACCTAATATAAAATTTGGTAAAAATCAGTAAAGCCCTTTCGGAGGGGTAAGGTAACTAACATTGTAACACGGGAATTTTATATATTAGATATTGGAAATAAGATGAGTGCAAGCGAAGTCTAAGCAAAAGATGGAATAAAAATCATGAAATATTTTTTCAAGTGCCCATCGGATAATACAAAACAACCTGCCTTATAAGTATTATAAGAAACTCATTGACCTTGAAAATTGAAGAATACACTTTGTTGAAGCTAGTGTAGTAACTATGAAAAGATAATTAAATCTGATATCAAAAAAGAACTATGAATGATTTGTTTTAACTTGTTTTTTTTTTATATAAAAATTAAACAAACTTTATATCTTTTTAATATCTATAAAGAAATAAGCTTATTAAAAATTATTAAAATATAATTTTATTTCAACATTTTTCCCATTTAAAATTACTTAATTAACACAAACTTTGGATACGAACTTGTACAAATGTGACAAATGTCCTAATTCATTTACAGATCAAACAATGATTACAATCTAAACATTTTATTAATCATCTTAAACCATAGATTGTTAAACACATCTTAATCATAGCTATGATGAAAATTCTCTATCAAAAACTACATTTATTGAACTGAAGGTGAATTTTGATGAAATAACTGAGGATCCAATGATTTTTTTCCGAACCGCTAAATCGCCTTTGAAATGGCTAGCTGTCGGCTTTACGATGCACGTCGGATACTTGTCCACCGCCAGATTACGGGTTTTCATCCAGACATCCATTTTGTTGACCTTTTCGTAAAACTATCTCCGAGTGAATTTATCTATATACAAAACAATCCAGTGAACTGAACGAAATAACTTGGACTTGCTTATCGATATATATATATATAAAATCTTTCATTGATTTAATAAGTAAAAAAAATAAGAAAAGTAAGGAACGTAAGAGCGTAAACTACTAAACAGATTTAATAATTTTATCATCGTTTCCTCGCACCTTCCGGATACATCGAATATAGACAAACGGTTCGAGAGTTATCGCGGAACATAGGTAAATAGATACATACATACAAACAATATTTTTTCGCCCCAACTTGAAATTGTAGCCTAGTAGGTAATTGCAGATGGGTAGGTACGTATTTTCTAAAAAAAATATTTACTAACCTCTTTTAAAACTCATCTTGTAAGCACGTCAATAATATGGCACCACTTTTTGTTGTCAGAGGAGACTTGGTAAAAAAAAAAAAATCCGCAAGTGGAGCCTATAACGGGACTGTAGGCTCAGGAGTTTTTGGCGCCAAGCTAAAGTCGCTCAGTTATCGTCATTGTATTTATTTTCTAATATTCGTGTTTTTTCGAGTATTTGTGCATAGTAAAGGTGGATTATTATTCGCTAAGTGTTCGTGAACAAGCGTGAGTGTTGGGAAGTGGTAAAATTTCGTATAAGTGACTTTAATCCTTGTCACCAAAATCTCCCAAGATAATGCTAAGTGAAACTTCCACCGCTTCACTTAACCCTTGACTAGACATGACTACTGACTTGACTTGACTGTGACTCGACAAAATGAAGAACATTTATCTAAAACTTGATACTGGCAAAAATAAGCTATATGTTTGATTGCCACATTGTGGATTATATCCACAGCAAAAAAAAAACGGGACTGTACTATATAAGATAATAATTTATTTGTTTTTTTAAGTATGTAGTTATAAGGTTTTATTAATATGTAATATGTGAATAAAAATTGCGTCAATATAGACCAAAAAATTAATTAGGCAATTTATATGTTGTTGATTTTTGCGCTAAAGCGGCAGTGGATGAAATACTACATGTATTTAGTAACGTAGCATTATGCAACACGGGGTGGGGTTTATTTAAAGTTATTTTTTCAAATAACTTTGAATAAACCCCTGATCAAAGCCCACTTCCTGTTCAAATAACAGCCTAGAGTTTCTGTATGATTACGTTGTTGTTCAAAAAGCAATCAGAGCGTATGGTCACAAAGTATGTGAGGTAGGACGGCTTTTCTCGTCATTTGCAAACTGAAAACGTTCTCTATTTGCTGAGGTTCTACTCAAACACGGTTTGTTTATGAACCTATGTCCACGTACCTCTCTTTCACGTAATAAACAAGGTGATTCTCATAGAATTAGTAAGCAATACTATATCATTCAAACTACTGTTCGTTGTTATAATTATTCGGAATCATAGATTTAGTATTTTGGAATAGGTAGGCATTTTAATTTAGATTCCATTAAAGTAGGAGCAAATATAGAATGTCTGTTCCATAGGTCTGTAATAACTTTTCTATCTATTGAAACTTTATATCTTGAAGTCACGGGTTTTATAAATCAACAACCAGCAGGTGATATAAATCGTTTAATTTGAAAATGTCTACATTAAAATAACATTTATAACTTTCGCTGGTGAGGTATAATGGCTTTAATTTAACGGAAATATTTCTATGCCAATACCAGATGCAAATATATTGCTTGAACGAGTTTGCTCATTCATTCGACTCTAATTCGATATAAGTAGGTATCTCTGCTCTGTAAACAGGGAATAAAAAATACCGGCAAGACGACATGACGTAATATGAATGGGGAACAGTAGCTAGGAGGACTATACAAATAAAATCATATTTTTTTAAACATTGCTATGATAGACCTATACAGGGTGGCAGGGTAAAGACCGTTGTCATTCAAATAGTAGATATATAACTACTTCATAAAAATATCTGGTCAAATAAAAAAATAAAATTCAGTATAGTTTAATAATAAAATTAAGATGTTTTATTCCCACAAAGAACGTTAAAATGTATTCACCCTACTATTCCATTGCGCGTAGTGGCGCATGATACTAGTCCATGTAACTATGCGTACCTTGCTAAATATGGTGTATTTACCACGTCCATGAAAACATACAGTCACCAACACCATATGTGTTGTTGACTGTAAGGTTTCATGGATTTTTCTAATTAATTTACTAAAAAATAATGTTTTTGTTTTATACTTATTTTGAAGTCTCATCATGATACTAAACCTCCAGCATCAAGGGTAACGGTGTTTACTCTGCTACTCTGTATAGGTATTCGATACCTGACAAAATTATATTTTGGTATAAAAAGCATTTAAAACATGAAAACCCTTTGTAACTACCCAAGTACATACCTGAGAATACATTTCCCTGTATCCAATGTGCCATTATTCCACACTAACGTTAGATTTCCCCGGACACCTCTGATTTGTACGAAAAGGGTGTCTCCCTAATTGCCAGTTAAGCTTGAAAAAATATTTTCTCGCCCGTAGAGGTAGAAGGCATTTAGCGGCCACAAAGTGTGACGCAGGTAATGTTTGAGAGCCGCTAGGCTTGACTGTCAAGATTAAGAACATCAATTATGGAAGTTTCCTTTCTTTCTGTCGTTTTCTTGTTTTTCTAGGCTTTTCTCATTATATGGTATGTTATTCATGTATAACACACATTTTTATGCCATTACAGAGATTAAAATTTTCACAAATTATAAACGTGGACAAATAATGCAATGTCATATTTTTTAACCGAAATAATAAAATAAAAATTATTATTATTTGCCAAAAAGATTTAAATGAATTATTTTTCGTAATTCGTATGGCATGCAGCATGTTGTCGCAGACAATAGCGCGGCTATCACAGCGTGATCCGACGTCGGGGCACTGCACTGTGCACAGCACGCTTGCACGCTTCCTTGCCGATTATGCTGCAGTCACTGGCCAGTATACTAAATATCGTAATTCGGCAGAGCATAATAATTCCAAATAATTACCGACAAATCCATTAGGTCCGGGTTATTGCTGCTCACTGTAGTCTTTCGTACTTAATATTGTATAACTTGTAAAGGTTAACGGATAGAGAAAGTGTTTATGTAGCTTATGGCTCAGCAAAGTTCAAATCTAATAAATATTAAGAAAATGTTTTAGTTATTTATCTGATTGACCTTACCTTCACTATCACTACAAAAACAAAGTCGCATTCCGCTGTCTGTCCCTATGTATGCTTAGATTTTTGAAACTACGCAACGGATTTTGATGCGGTTTATTTAAAAGATAGAGTGATTCAAGAGGATGGTTTATATGTATAATACACGTATTATATAGCATTGCACTATGAATATGAATAAACTACTTATGGTTCTTATTTTGGCCAAAGGCTAAGTTTAGCCGTACAAAGAGGAAATGCCGCCAGTCTTTTGGGTACCTACATTACCATCTGATGACAGTGACGGGTTCTATTTTTTACTTAAATAAAGAGTAGGTTTAATTTTAATTTTATGTTTGTTATAAGTTTATATATAAATTACCTATCGAAGGAAAAACTATTTTCTATTTATTTATTATAATAATTATTTATTTTCGTACAAAAGTTAGTTAAAGTACAATCGTTTATATATTCTCTTTCCCACAATTATTTTATGTTAACGGGATTTTAAATCAAAGTAACGTAAAAAAGTTTTTTAAGTCAACGAAATGGATTTTTATTTTGGAAAAGTACGAAATTTTCTCAGTAAGTCGTAAAATTATATTTATCGCAACCATTGATTCTTTGACAATAATCTTTTATCCTAAATAATTTCTTGTCTATTCGCCTTCTCGGGGATAAGATCGATCATACTTTTCCACATGAAAAGCATCCCTTTTGAACAATACCGGCTTTATGTATATTTTTACCTGGAAAATTTGATTGATGATTTTGAAAAGATAATTATTAATAAGAAATACGATTTAAGATATTCATAAAATGAAATTGAATCGTTTATTTTCAACAATATTTTTATAAGTAGGATCGAAGGCTGCCATCTGGTTGTCGTTAAAGAAACCACGTTTGAGGCCGAGAGGCGTTTTCATAAAACTCTCACACCAGGGTGTGCATTGCAAATTGATCCTGTATCATGTATATCAGTAACGGCAGAGCGGAAAATCTTTTAACCTTCAGGAAAGTACCTGGGGTCACAAAGGAAAGAAGGAATCTGGTCATAACAATCTAGTGAACGGACGACAAACATACGATATTTCCATATCTTACCTATTTTCAGGAAAACAAATTGCTATGGCGTCCAAAATACAAGACTATGACGAATATAAATCGCCGAGGGCCATAGTAGCCAGGCAGATGGAACACATATGGCCAATTAATCCCAGAAGATAATACTGAATATTTATTATACACATTGTTATATTATGATAATGATATGAAATGTTATCTACAAGAAATATAACTAACTAGTTTCATTACTCTTAGTCAAACGTTATAAAATTACTGAAGCATTACATCAAGGGGTCAAGATAAATCTTTATAGGTATTCTAGACTTTCAAACTAACTTTATTTACTCTTTTTTAAACATAGGGTATTTTTAAATTTAAGCCTATGGAATCGAGAAAATAAAAAATAAAATGAGAAGATTCAAAAAACAATACGTAATAAAAGAAGCAATAAGTAGGCAACTTAAGGAATAAAAATGGCAGCGACGCGACGCTTGTAGCACTTTATTGTGTCCGGAAGTAAACGGGTATAGAGGGAATCAGATAAAATGATTCGACCGGCCTGCCACAGGAAGTCAGGCTCATTATTCGGCTGTTTGTTGTTAGATATTAAAATAACAGCACCCATACCCAAGTGTCAAACGCTAAAGAAGCGATTCTCATGCATTCATCGCAAATGCTTGAAAGCTTGCGTCACACATATAGAATAGTCGCCTTATCGCCTTATAATCGCGAATATTCGCTTTATGTAGTGAATGGATTCACTACATAAATCGAATCGCAGCGAGTTGAATTTGCCGCGGTTGGAATTGAACATATTCAATTTTACCCGCTGCCAATGCTTGTCGCGATAATTTGCTGTGTAAGGTATCCGCTGCGAATAGCCACGACACACGACACGCTAAACGACTATATTTGAATTTGCGCACCAATAGACTGTCGAAACCGCTCGTTTGGAACTCGCTGTGTGTGACAGGTATGCGGCGAATTGTCGTCGCCGCGACTTTATACAAAGCATAAATAAACAAGAATCGCTTCTGAGCGTTCGACATTAACATTTGTCTAAGGCTGCTGTTGTGTATTGTATATATGTCGCAGGGATATGATAAAAACAGGGATTTGGTCAATTCCCTAAGGGATTTGATCAAATCACGGAGGATGTTAAAATAACAATAGATTTTATCTTTTCCCTAAACAAATCTAGTGAATTGAACAATTGTTTGTGGACAAGAATCTTCAGGAGCACATTTATATAATGTTTGTGACAATTCCGTGCATGCAATATGTGGCATTACGACAAGCGAAGAAGGATATGGGTCAGGAGTTCTATGTTTATTATGCCAAAAAGAAGAGAATATTAAAAAGCAAAGAGAAGATGCTTCACAAAATTTTAAAAATCTTCTGATAAAATGAAAGACACTTGTTCGAAGAAATTCAAAGATATATTAGTTGGTTCCACCGTTTTGGTTGATGTACCAAAAGTAGACAGGGGTCCACTAGATGCAAATAATATTACAGGGATTGTATTAGACACCAAAAACAATTTATTTCAAATTGGTACTTCAGTTGGCATCATAAAAGATTGGCTTCCTATAAACGCTGTTCAAATATCTACAGCTACAATAACCAATTCCATTCCACCGACTGAGTTTGCGTGAAATTGCAGGAAAATTATCTTTATTTGGAGGTCAAGGATTCAAACAATGTTCCTGTCAAGAGTCCAAAGTACGATGCAAAACGAATAAATGTGCCTGTAAGAAAAGTAATGTTCTTTGTAATTCACGATGCCACAAATCTGCTACATGTTTTAATAAGTGATTATTACAAATATGCATCATTATAATACGCAACTAAAATGTTTTTCTATTTTTGAGAAATATTTGTTCATTCTTTTAAAAAAATGTTAGAAAAGTTATTTTTGTCATTTCACTGAACCAATTTAGGGATTTGTTCAATTCACTAGATTTGTTTAGGGAAAAGATAAAATCGTATTGTTATTTTAACATCCTCCGTGATTTGATCAAATCCCTTAGGAAATTGACCAAATCCCTGTTTTTATCATATCCCTGCGACATATATTTTTAATGAATAAATAAACTATTATTGAAGCTGAAGTTTGGCAGGCACAGGTACAAGTAGTTTGTAGTTAGGAGAATGGCTCTGAAAATGGATTTATCAAAATTAAATCGGTTCCGTCGGGGTTCATTGCGGTTGCTAGTAAATCTAAGTACCTATATAAATTTTTTCTCACTGCTTTAACTGCTTACGCCCATAAACAACAAAACAATAGGAAAAGAAGAAAATAATTGTGCTATAATAATAGCGTATTGTTACAGGGCCTATACAAAACAGGAACAAAGCGTAAATAGCGGACAAAGGGCTCTTAGATAGGAATATTGTGAACTTCCAAATTATAACGATAAATTAATATTATTTGCTAACACATAATACTTAATAACTAAATAAACTACAAGTTATAACCAACCAACCTCAACAATTTCAATGGTGTGAATCTATTTTGTGAATCCATTTGGTGAAAAGTACGTAATCGTTTGTGTGTATGAAGAAAACGTCCTTTGAATTAAGCTTAATTAGCAAAAAATTGCATTTCATGTATTTATATATTTATTTTAAATCTATATTTACTTAAAATTTACTTTTAAATAGTAGTTTACAATTAATTTTAAATTAATGTAGTGCATAAGGCGGAATTGATGCACAAG
This sequence comes from Apomyelois bistriatella, assembly GCA_947044815.1. Taxonomy (NCBI): domain Eukaryota; kingdom Metazoa; phylum Arthropoda; class Insecta; order Lepidoptera; family Pyralidae; genus Apomyelois; species Apomyelois bistriatella. The sequence continues at coordinate 7,371,325 of OX345691.1, forward strand.
CATTCTCTACCGGTAAATTATGCAGCACCCTAATTTCGTTACTTGAATTTTAGTATTTATTTTACTGATATATTTAGAAAATAAATAAATAAATAATGACACAGCATTATCTTTACTTCTTGCTATATATTTTTATTTTGTTTTAGATCTGAATACTAATATAATTTAATTTATTTTTTTTTTAATATAATCAAATTTGTAATATCTACTTAAAAATCATTTACTTACCATTGTTGTCGTGTTAATTTTTGTTCGTAAAACACCTGAAACAAAAATGGATTCTAATTAATTCAATGTAAATTGAATAAAATATTGTTTAGGTTTCCTTACCTCAAAAGGCAAAAAACAGAACCCTTTTGTTCTCCGTCTATGTGTTTGTCGTCTGTCAAACATTTTTTCTGAGGAACGCACGATCGTTACAAGTTAAAATTCATAGCATACTCTGAACAGCCTACAGTTTCATTCGGCTTTAATATAATCAAAATTATACGTCAACGCGATCAAAGGATGTGATCGTAAATGTTGAAAATTTTCATAAGTTTTGCGATTTCTGATGGGAATCAAAACCTATGGGTATACTTCCCGTTGAACTAGAATCATAAAATTTGGTAAGAAGCAATATCATATAACTTAACTCCTATAACGACACTTATTTAGGAATAAATCTCAAACTGTAAATTTGTTGTTAAGTTTTAAGAAAATAAATAAATAATGATAATTATTTTTTTACTAATAAATTTAACAAACAAAACAAATTAAACAAACAAACAGAAGGTAGCCTCTTTTATGAGGAGAGTGTTCGCTAGCACCAACAACCTTCTTCTTAATGTTATTGCTGGCAGGGCGGATGGGCCTATACTTAAACATTGGGCCCAGTTACATATGTAACTGTATAAATACAAATCTAAATTAATGGAAAGCAAAAAATCTTAAATTAACCTGTTGTCATTATTCATTTAGCTGCTTCTTCTTGTCGATTCAAAATAAGTGATAGTCTATAAAGCATAGATTAAAAAAAAAGTTCGCCTCGAAGCGCGCAATTTCCAAATTCTATACTATAAAGACTATATTGAGTTATTGTTTACTACGAGTATATTGAGTTTTCCCAAAAGTTAGCCACATCTTTTGATTTGATTCGTCATACTTAGATCCCAAATATTAAAAAAATTGACCTAGCGCGATTTCCTAATTCTATATTAAATCCTCTATTGTGCAAGAGGACGGATTATTGGACTATCATTTGTATTTGCACTTTGATAAGCAGTTTTTCATCTGCTAAGGCCTTTATTGGCAATTAGTGGATTTTACAAATTTACATATGAGTGTGGTGTGTGTGTGGTCTTCGTTTAAATAAATATTATTTGTACTATTTTACAAAATATAATCACTTTGTTTCGAGCTCAAAAATTAAGCAAATAGTTGTCTTACCGCGTGAGGTAATACAATGTCGAGTAAAGGTAGGTATTGTATCACACCGGCAAGTGAATCTACGAAGCAAATGACTGACATGACCCAATTTGAACTCAACTAGGGACACCGCGTATCTGGAACGGATCGGTGTAAATCTATTACCAGGTATCAATTATTGGGATTCATCCGCAAAATGAAATGCAGTTTTTAACAAAGTTGAGCAATTCGGGTGAACTGGTCAGTTTCGCGTAGTGTAATATATATTTTCTTTGTCAGTGGAGTTCCATTTTAATGTATCATTTGAGATTTCCTTTATTTCTTGATCGGTATGACACAACGTTTCTTTTTTCCTTAATCTGTTTCATATAACTATGTCTTGGTCTACCTGGACCCCTTCTTGATGTATTTCATTTTACATTAATGATGTTTTTCATAAAATCATCTTGTCGTATCAAGTGTCCCAACATGTGAACTAGTCATTAGTAGAAAATTAGGCGTATCACATTACTTTTCGCTCCAATATCAATATTCTTATCACTACATAGTATAAAACAAAGTCGCTTTCTCTGTCCCTATGTCCCTTTGTATGCTTAAATCTTTAAAACTACGCAACGGATTTTGATGCGATTTTTTTTAGTGAGTGATTCAAGGGGAAGGTTTTTATGCCCATGCTAGGCCGGGGCGGGTCGCTAGTTCTACTATAAAATCAAAAGCCCATTCTCTGAAACTATGGTCGCATTTTAAAATCTGAAATTTATCGTTGCATATGTTTTTAAGGCTTGTTAGACTATACTGGTGTTGCAGGCGTCCATTGGTAGCGGTGATCATTTCTCATCAAATGGACCGTAGGCTGTTTACCTGTTTGTCTACTAAATGGTATAAAAAAGATCACTGATGAGTAATGTGGGACACAGCAGTGTAAGTAGAAGGCTAAGAAGTTCACTAGTGTTGTTTGAGCACGTGTAAATTAATGTTGCATTTGAAAGGCCAAATTAATGAATAAAGTTACAATTCTTTGTTTAGTATTGGTTAATAAAAAATTTTCATTGGTAGACGAAAATATCCAAAATATTTTAGTTGTGTTTTGTGCAGTATTGCTATAAAACTAGTGTAGAGTGTGTAGCTGTGTAACGACGTAGTAGCTCTACGACGTAGCACCTTAGCTACAATGATGACATAGAAGTTAGCTGGATTTGGCTTTAGGTATTGGCTTTGTCTCTGTTCTCTGTCTCTTCTCTAACGAATAAAAAAGTTAAAGTAAGTTCATATTTATATCGACAACAAGCTTTCGCTCGCGGTTTCGCCCGCGTGAATTTCTCACGGGAACAGTACTTTTCCTGGAATGAAATGTATCCTATGTCATTAATACTTCTATCTTTGTGTATGCGATGAAAGCGTAACAAACAAACAAACTCACTTTCGGATTTATAATATTAGTTAGGATTAGGATTCTTACATATATCTGTGACTAGTGCAAAATGCTTTGTAAATCGCAGTCTACTCTTTGACGACCTTCATGGCGTAAAGTTAACATTTCTGACCGCTACTAAGGTGGTGCCAGGTTCGATCCCCGGTCAGGTCAAGATAAAAAGTCATATTTTTCTGATTGGCCTGGCTTTTGAATGTTTATCTATATATGTATTTGTTATAAAATATCCTTGAGTCAGTCACTCATAACACACGTCACGGTCTCGAACCTTCTTTGGGGCTAACTCAATCTGTGTGATTTGTCCCTACATATTAATTCATTAGGTCTAAGTTAAAATTAATAAACTTCTTTCAAAGTTCTTTACCCGTTATATGAAAGAACATTAAATTTTTAAATATGACTTTGACGACACGTAAACAACTGACATCAAAGTATCGCCTGGAACAATCCCTTCATTGATTTTAAACCAATATTTTGACCAAGATGCAATAAAAAGCCGACATGGAAGGTAAATGTATGTCTCTTATTTGTTTCGAAAATATGTGGTCTGTTCCGTCCGCAAGCAAGGCATTTAACGTCAAACTTTCGGACGACTGCGGTGTGTTACCCAATAAGGGTACATCCCAAACTTTGACTACAGAGAGAGGGGCAAATTGTTAGGTATTATTCAAATTGTTTACTACCCTCTAGCTCCAGGTATTTAATGTCCAAAATTTCACAATAATCAGTGCTATAAAATTTTAAAATATATAAGGTTTATTTAATTACTCTCTCTCATCTTTCCGCTTTCCCGGTTACATCATTAACTACTTATTATATTATTATATGTTATCTGCCAAAAAATGTATTGACATAATCTATCCAGTGATTTTGAAAGTTACTCGAAATAGCTACTTTCAATTGCTATTAGTTAAAAACTGCTTCTTAAACATGATAGAGCAGATAATTTGATACTGAGTACTCATGAGTGTGCTTAAAATTAAATTTACTTAGTATGCGTTATACAGCTATCACGTTATGCATTGTCAATACGACTGTACTAGGTGTATAATTACGCAGCACCGGCACAAGCCGTGCAAGCCGATCATCAACAATGCCCGGTACCTGATTGATTCTCTGGACTTAAAATAAATAAATACAGAAGCATAACTCATTACTTTTCGAGCTTCCGCCACTACTACTAGCCGGCGAACACCCTCTTCTGTTAGTCCCCATACCCGCCACCATGTAGTTTGCCCACACATTCCTTGCGACTCATGTTTCACGGATTTGTGTGTGTGCCTGAGGATGCCTCGTGTAGAGGCAAATGTAAATAAGAGGTCTTAAAAAGAGTTGAGACTGGCCAATCAAAATACCTCCAAGTTTATATTTTGTTTTACTAGGTTTTACGATAAACGTTTTGTAGGCAATACTTGTACGACGGCACTTTTTTCTATTCTACTCATTCGTTATTTTGACCGCGGTCAGCTCTCACGCACTATGCTGAAACACTTCAGCATTAATTAACCCGTCCCATCATCCGTTCATTGGGTGATATATGATACCTGGTATCGGTCTTTCATACTTCATTTTTTCTTGGTAATTATAGTTACATTTGAGTGCCAACATCTTTATTATTAATAAATTCATTACAATTATGTAATGAAGACCTTAAACCATAGAATACTTACGGGCTTAGAAATTTAACAGACAATTTACATATTTTTGCTGGTGCTATAAAAGCAAAAAACATATAAATTAAAATTTAAAGAAATTGCAAATAACATGCTTGACCGGACATTTTCCAGAAAATATTAGAATTTGTTCTATTTTACCCCATGAGTAAGTGCAATGGTAGAATAGTTTTGAACACATAGGCTAACTGTGGGCAAATTTTGTTTACAATGAATTAGGCCAAAACAAAACAAATTATTTTCGTTGAAACTAGTAAAGACCTTAATCTTTATTTTATAGCCCTCGCTTATGCCGTTCGCACAAAGTTAGATTGTATATGTAAATGTTTTCAAAAACAGTCTCTCAAGTGGGATCTAAGTCGAGAACTCACCGCAAAACTTTTATGAGCTGGCAATAGAATCGAATCTATCAAGTTACTGTTATAGAAACATTTGTTCTTTTTCAAATTTTACAATATCTAAATTTTCATGGTCGTAAATTTATTATTCGTTTACACATATATATGGTATTTCCAGAAAATCTATAGTTCAACAAAATTTACAATAATAAAAATTTTCATCGTTTTTATAAACTTTTATTTCAATAGTTATTATATATTATACTTGCCCAAATCTACATGTCTGAAATCTAATCTTGCAAGTTAAATTCGATTCTCTTTCTGATCGAGCAAAAATTTTGCCATTCTATGTTTTTGGGAAGTTAAGTTACGAAATTTTAGTTTTTGTATCTGTCTTCAAAAATTTATTTTCAGATTAACATTATTAAATGATGCCTGAACTCCATCCATCTGTCTAAGAACGCATCATGTACCTTTATAGCTAGATTAATAAAATTATATTTATATCCACTACATAAATGTAATAAATATTAAAACTAAAAAAAATATATTTTCTTAAAAAATATGCTCTATTTTACCATCACAATTCCAAAAGTTTTCTAGTATGAAATATTTGCGTCAAAATTCACCTAACGCTTGACCGTTTTTTTTTAATAATTTTATAGTATTTCGAATTTGTGTAGAGAAACAGTCACACAGCAGTGATAGTACTCGTATGTTCAATGGTAGCTAAGCACCCAGTATATAATTGGTTACTAATTTCATTTGTTTTAGAACAGACAATTCTATTAATACCAATTATTCGATCACGAACGTGCTTGGCATAAAGTCCTGTGATATGCTACGTGCCAAGCGCGACAATGGGGGTGTATATTATTGCCCTTTGTGGACAAGATTAGATTATATAAACATTTTGGAGTTATGTCAATCAGCTCATATGCGTTAATATCGTTGTGCTGCTTATTATTCATTATTATTATTTTTTCGTTTATATAAATAAACTGTTAAATTTTGAAAAGTAATTATTTTTCATGCAAAAGTATACTTTGTTTGATATTTTACGTATTATGAGGCTGTCATATTAAACTAAGTAATAATATTTAATTAGGTAGTATTAAATGTTTTCAGCTAGAGAATCTGATCCACAAAGAAACCATCGTTACTTTCTGCAAGTCATAGAGGTTGAGATGGGCGGCCACCTGGAGAAATGGAAAAAGATTGTGGAGGAGGCCAAGACTCATAAAGGGTTGTAGCGCCCAGGAAGAAGAAGAAGTAATAAATGTGTTTATTATATTTATAACTAGCTTTTGCCCACGGCTTCGCCCGCGTGAATTTCCCATGAGAACAGTGCTTTTTCCCGGGATGAAAGATATCCTATCTCCTCTCAATACTTGTATCTAGGGCAGTTGCAGTAGATAGGGCGTTAAAGCGTAACAAACAAACTCACTTTCGCATTTATAATATTAGTTTGGATAAGTTTTAAATGTGCAAAAATTTTTTTTTTTTTTTTTTTCAAATTTTTTACATATTGGTATAAGTATGCCTATACTATGTAGATAAATATTAAACGTCAGTACAGAGTCCACCCTCCTCCCAACGTTCTCCTAAACGTAGTCATTTGTTTCCTTTTTTATCGCGTCCCTTTATGGAAGTTACATTTCCAGTTTGTCGTCATATTCAGGTGCATAACATGAGAGTTTTGCTGAACACGTATCATAAAACTGCATTGTGAAATATCACGTTTATCTATTGTATCGCATGAATGAGAAATTTACACTTACTTACACTGTACAGGACAATATTTAAAAAGACGATAGTGTAAGCTGTGACACATCTGGTAGGAAAATATTTCTTTTCTTAATGCATTGTGTAGGTGTTTCTATGTTCTAACTACAGTATGATAGTTATAAGGTATACTTTACAGCTATATTTATATCTGAACATTTTTACCATCGTCAATATGATACAATTTGCAAATGGATTTTTTTTTGTTACTGTGGTGCAGTATCAAAAAATTTAGTTAGTTCTCACAATCTATTTTTAAAAACATTTTGAAATTTGTTTTAGAAGGAACCCGTTGTCTCGCAGAATCCAGATACAATAATAAAGACTATTGTTATGTGACAATTTTGCATGCAGACCGATAGATAACATTAAAGTAAAATATTAATATCGTCAAAAAGTTATATGAACCGGGATAGTGTTGGGAATGAGATCTGAGAGCCGTATTAGACCGGGCTTACGCCGACGGCTTCTTTATTTACCGTATAATCTGGCAATGCTCTTTTCCATGTTTATGAAATCCATTTTGCTTTCAAAATCTTTGTTTGATCTTATCCATACTTTCATATCCATATTAATGTTATAAGTTAAGGACTTTTGGGCGCGATATAACCAAGTCCCACGCGGGCGTAGCAGCGGGCAAAAGCTAGTAGATTTATGTTATAAAAAAAAATATCACTCAAATGTACGCTTACGAATCAACAAAATGTTTACTCATAGATGGATGATATTTCATATTTCATGGCTATCTTCTCAGCAAGTCTGCTCTGATGATAATTATTTCATGTTTGTACCAGTAACGACAATTTAGAAAAAAAAATAGCCATATAATAAAAACATACAATGAACACGATGTTTTTAATTATAAAATTGTAGGAGAGAACAAAATATACCTTTAAAAAATTACTTACACAATAGCGTGATTTATACTAATTATATTTTTAATCTCTCATCTCACCGTTTGTTAATCCTTGATTTTGTTGAGTAATATTTATTTGTACTGGCAATGACAATGGCAATGGCGAGCGATTACAAGATGATGGTAGTAATACTCTGGTTCATTAGAATGAAAGTATCTCATATTTACTTAAAAAGGAGAATAATGTAATATAAACCTTATTTTATTCTGTGTTTATTTCTGTAATATGGTTATGTAAGTACAATTTAAGTTATACGTATATATCAAATAAAAATACAAGAACACATTTTTCAAAAGTTATAGAATTCAATGAACGTATAAGAAAATGGTAGATATGAGATCAACCTAAAGTGGAAGATAATTTAAAGCTAAAGTTTTTTCTTAGATCCATATATTAATTTATTAATTGAACTTTTAAAAATTATTTTTGAACTTCACGGGCAGATGAAACCACGGATAACACCTAGTAAAATACAAAAACAAATGTGGTATCTGCAACATGTATAAAGTTAGATAAATTTATATCATATTTTAGATATTCTATTAATATGTATTTATTTGTTTAACTTTTATTGTACAAAATACAAATATTAAGCATATATTGGTCGGCTAAATGCTAAAAGCATTAACTAACAGTCAACCTTTGGGTAAAGCAGAGAGCTTAAATGTGGATGTAAAATAGAAATAGAGTATTATCATAATGTAGTAAGTAGGTTTCCATGTATTCTTAAAGCTTTATAATAAATAGCTATTAAGGATTGAACTTCTTCGTCTCATATAATATCATAGGTTTTAGGTAGAAATTGAGCATTCCAAATGATGAAAGTTTTTTTGTTCAAAGTAGAAGAATTACAAATAAGTATTATTTCTCCGATCTGATTAAACGTTCAACGAGGTCACATCTTTTCTACAAAGAACAGTGTATTTAATTAAACGTCAAAAGAAAATCATTTGTTCAGACAGAAAGTTAAAATCGATCACCACGTCTTGCCTGTCCTCATTCAGAGCGAGGTCTCTATCATATCGTGAGTGATATCATTTTAAAACCATATCAAAAGGGGCAATGAGTATTTAAAATTTATTCTAACTTAAGAGGACATATCTGTACTAATAATAATCCTGATCCTAACTAATATTACAAACGCGAAAGTGAGTTTTTTTGTTACCCTTTCACGCCCTATCTTTCTGTCAATCTTCCTGAAATTTCGCATACACAACGATAGAAGTATTGAGAAGGACATAGGATACCTTTCACTCTGGGAAAAAGCACTGTTTCTGTGTGAAATGTACGCGGGCGAAGTCACGGGCGAAAGCTAGTAATAATATTTGTATTTTTGTGTGTAATGTTTGTAATGAAGAAACTAAAAACTACTGGACCGATTTTTAAAAAAAATTTCACCATTTGAAAGTCAAATTCACCTTGAGTGACAAAGGCTATGTATATACCACGAGCACAGCCGTGGTGAACTGCTAGTTTAAAATATTCGAAAAGCAAGGAACTAGAAAAAGAGCTTGAAAATAAAGGTGATTCCTTGCTTAGGAAAGCGCATACAGCCGTTGGACCTGGCTGCCTAGATCTAGTCAAGTTTATTGAGTCGTGGAACAACCGTTTCATATATCATAAATAAATATGTGAATTACGTTCACTTACAAGTGATACCACATAAACTTTGATTGAATCCGAAATTCATATTGCTAAAACTGTTTCCAAAAACATTTTGATATGTGATATCATATCAACCACGTCATCATCACACCGGATCGTGACAAGGGTCATACAACAATTTTAATTACGCATCCACGTGAGGGCCTGCCCACGGTCTGCCACTTCACGTAAACCTTCACCAATTTTAATCTAAACTTAAATTAAATTCGATATTATCTTAATATAAGTACGTTCAATTTATAAATGTATACAGTATTCTTTCTCCAAATATTATAAAAAATAAGATTTATTTTTATTATTTTCCAAGGTGTCCAAGTGATCGATTTGATTGGGCGAACCATTGTTTATACCATTTATGTAGTGTGTACCCACGCTACGATACTGTGTGCTACGAGCTACGACATGCTACGACGACGGTCTACGACAACGTGCGGTGCGATGACGTGGCTACGCCTACAACCGTAGATCTTATTCGTAGTACTTAATTAAATGAAGTAAGACAGATTCATTAAAACCGTGTTACTTATTATTTAATATAAATATATAGATAATTAATGCTTGTAATGCTAACGTATAGTAAAAAAGGGTAAAAACGTTTTCGTTTAAAAGATAGAGTTGTTAATTGTATCGAATTTTATTACGGTTACAGCATTTTAACAACATTATTGGTTTTAATATTTATTTTGCTAGCAGCTGCCCGTGACCGCCTGCGTGAGACTAGCTTGTATCGCGTTCAAAATAGCCTATGTTTGACCCCTGGTCTTTAACCATATCAATACAAAATTTCATCAAAAACGATCCAGCTTGCCGTGAAAGCGTCAGATAGTAAAATAGACAGACATATAGGCATTCACATTTATAATAATAATATGGATATTAACATTATTTCTTTAGTTTGTGCCATGACTGTCGCTTTATTACACCTTTGTTTAGGCACTTCAAATTTCACTAACATTATAGAAAAAATATATTTATTGAATAGAATTGACATATACAAAGACATTTATCACACATACAAATCAAAATAAGACAAAGATAACAAACAAACATACATTGCAACCTATTATAAGTTAATTAAATAAATGTTTGTTGGCTATTGGGATAAACACAAAATCTGCTGAATAATATTTATGTAACAAAAGCAAAGTAATCAGAAAAACGCCATGATGAGATATAGACATTCTCCTGATAAGCAATCAATCTGGCACTTTAAAAACAGATGCCGAATGATATTAATTGAGAGCTAATGGTGTCACTCGACAGAGTGCCTGTCGCCCTCTGAGCTGTCGCCCCAGAATACGGTTGCTAATACAATTACCGCAGAGATTCGGCTACGTGCGATTTATCGCAGTCTTAATGCTTATACTCAAATCACTACATAGTATAAAACAAAGTCGCTTTCTCTGTCCCTATGTCCCTTTGTATGCTTAAATCTTTAAAACTACGCAACAGATTTTGATGCGGTTTTTTTAATAGATCGAGTGATTCAAGAGGAAGGTTTTTATGCCCATGCAAAGCCGGGGCGGGTCGCTAGTAATTTATAATATTAACAAATAATTATTGGAAAAAAAAACAGCATCTTAATATACCCGTGGTACTTAATCAAGAATTTAATGATGCTGCAGAGGGCCCGTGTTGTATAAGAGAAGATAATATCTAACATGTGCATGTAGTAGTCAGCTTAAGAATAGACTACTCCTTATTTTGCGATAGATATCGTAAAAGACAATTAAGGTATTTACAGAGGTAAGCATTTCTTATCAATTCTGGTATAATGGGGTTTCGGGTAAATAGGAATAGAATTAATGACTGATTAGTGCATAGATTTAAAAAAATGCCTGGGTAGGGAGACCGTGCGAATTTAATACTTCTATGGGTTCTATGGCTTAGTGACACAAAGTTCAGCGAAATAAACCATATCAAAAAAAATATATATTTTTGGTGGTTTCTAGACGTGGGATAGTAACTTACAGATTTTTTATTTATTTTTATTTATTTATTTATCAAGGTTTACCAACATTTGTTTACATTGATACTTATTTCTAAAGTATTACATATAGCTATTTTCTAAATGTAACAAACACTTATAGGTAAACACGACATGCAATAAAGATCGTACGAAGTTTGTCTAAATTAATAGCTTTATTTAAACAATCACCTATTATTATTACTTAAGAAAACATTAACCAATTTATTTCGTTGCTAGATATTGGCTAACAGTTTTTCGTATCCTACCCAACGAATCTGCATTAATGTCTATAACAGCACTCAATTCATTTATCAGTCGACTAAGTCTTGGAACTGGTGAATTTGCACCAAATTTAGTTCTACGGAAACACGGACTAAGTGGATCAATACTTTTACGGGGATATCTAAAAGGCACTCGAAATTTAAATTTACTTAAGAGCTGAGGACAATCTAACGAGTTATTAAAAATTTTCCATGCAAACGCAAGATCAATTTGAGTTCTACGGTTAGCTAAAGATTCTACTTTAAAATGCGATAGACGCTTTGATTCATAAACACAACCTATTACTAAAGAAACCGCTAAATGGGTTGTTTTTAGAATGTCCTACACAGCGGACCTGTGTATGAAAGGGAATATAATTTAGTTTGGCGGGTAATGAAACGAACAATGAAGGTGCTAAACGACGCCGCAATTAATACTCAATTAATCATCCAAGGAAATTTATTCAATAACTGGCGATTCTCGCAGTCTTAACGAAGTGCCTTTTAAAGGGCAAGCACTCTTGGCTCGAGAGCAGTCAACCACCTCTTCTTTATAACAATAAATATGTTCTTACAGCTTTATCGGCACTTATTTCTTTACATAAGGTTAATATATTAATAATTGACCACTCCCTATTCCCGTAAGTGTCGTAAGAGGCGAGTAAGGAAAGAACATAGGTTTATATCAATGAATATTATCATAAAATAATAAAATAAATAAAAAATTACTTTCTTCTGTCGCAACTAGTTGTCAAGTATTAATAAAAATGTCTTTGTCTAGTTACGAACGTAAATAAAAAATGGCTTAATCGAATTTGATAAATTATATGTCTTTGTTTATGTAAGATTCACATAGCTCTTTTCTCTTAAATTGCGGTATCAATATAGCATTTTGGAAGTCAATTACATTTTACTTTTATTTTAACTTTATTTTAGTTTTTCATTATGATTAAATTTAAAGAAAATTAAATGAAATGAATATAATTACAAAAATATATACCTACAACTTATATGTCTGAAAATGATTTTTAATGGGAAATTATTTATTTATTGTTTGTTTATTGCTTAAAAGAACTTGTTATCTTCTATCTAGAAGAATTAATAACAAAATATATTCTAAGTAGAATTTTCCAAGGAATATAGAGAATGGTCTAAAAAGGTATAGTAGTTAGACCTATTTACTTGGATAATATTTCACATTTTTGGATTACGCGTAGATTATGATGTAATATATATCGTCATTTCTCTGGGAGATTCCAAGAGAGATGACACAGGCGCAGGTCATTATTCAGCAGATAAACCTCATATATGTTGCGGTTATTTGCTTCTCCACTGTACCACCTAATACAAGTAGCAACGCAATTCTCAAATTGAGGAAACTTGTATGAAACAAACTTTGTAAATTGAAACTGAAATGTATACATTTCTCCATTGGCTAAGTAGTTTGACAAAAATACGCACAACCTCCCAAAAAATTTGGTAGAACGCGTTTTGCATTAAGCTAAGCATAGTAAATAGATAAACTAAAGAATTTTAAAAGTTCATTATACCTTCTTCTTTTCCATAATTCCTCATCTCACTGCTTAATTAAAACTTACAAGAATCCGCATTAATTTAATTACCGCGACATGTTTATGAAACTTATGAGGTATGAAACTAAGAAAACGTAGATAGTGCTTTGTCTTGTAGACAACCCAAATCAAATTGTTTACCTACCTACATTGTACAAACTCAAAAGTTTTAAGTAGATCTGGGGGTGCGGCATTGCACTTAACTATATAGTCGAGCTGCCAAGGCAAAATTGTACCTAATTATAATAAACTTTTCCTAAAACCAATCAGGACATCATCACATTTATAACTTAATATTGTTATTTATTGAACCAAATGATATACTACATTTCATTCAATTTACATTACAAGTCAAACCCCATTATATTGACTAACTCACCAATAAATTATGAAAATGCTTTCAAATTAAGTTACCACCCGATCAATAAAATTTTAATAAGAAATATAACTATATTTGAAAAAGAAAAATGGGTTGATTGAAAAATTAAAAGCGCTGCCTACAACTCCGCAAAATCAGATTTGATCGTAGATTACATTCGTATTAATATTTCCAATACCTACAAACGTTTCACAAAAACAGCTTTAATCTTCTCATGTAATATTTATTATTGACTCGCAGTGTTTGCTTACGATTTATTCGCTTATACTTCAATAAATGTTATAAACGCTATTTCATTCGCACATACTAGAGAATAATTTTAGAACAGTAGACAAAATAGTACTTATTGCATCCCCATATGTTTCCGGGGCTGGGATCTGGTTTTATAGCATTTGGTTGTTAGCAAAAGCAATAAAATCAAAATGTACTTATTTGTATACTGTGTTACAATTACGAAATATGAGGTACTGTTACGAAAATTAAAGGTATTTTAAGTTACATCAGAAATTTATACAAAAATCGCACTACGTAACAGTGAACTACCGACAAGCCGCTGTCATGTAAGTCTTAGGGCGCGGATATGTTGTAGAAGTGGTACGAGTATGTCAAGGTGTCTGTTGTTTATTTTTATCACTCATATTATAAAGGCGAAGGTATGTTTGTTTCTTCTTCCTAACTCTCAAACGGGTGGGCCTATTTTTATGAAATTTGGTATGGTGGTAACTGATACCTTGGATGTATTAACATAGGATACTTTTATTCCGAAAAGTATGATAAACTGTGGGTAACACCGCGGAATGTAGCTCTCATAAATGTCCTACAAATTTTACAAAATTATAAAATGTATGCTTCCACCATTAGGTTTTCTTACTTAATTTTAAACAGAATTCGAGCATTTAATTGGCTTTTTTCTAATTAAATGGTACATAAAAACTATTATCGAAATGTTTAGAGTACCAAAAGTGTATACTCGAGTCATTGCAAAATAAATGAAAGAAAGAATGGGATTGATTAAATTGTGATGACTGTGCAGTGTGAAGATTAACGAGCAGCGCCGCGTGATCGAGCACTGCAGACACCACGCCGTGTTTACAGACAGAGTACTTACATACATACAACATAAGTGTAGATCGACTGTAGTATATACACTCGTTGAGATCTTACCAAACTGTGTTCGAACAGATACGAGCTTCGCACGTATCCTTAAGTGGAGTTCTGCAGCTTTTAAGTCGTTGACAAGTTTATCCTGGCGAGTTAAATGGACTTTAATATATTTAGATCACGGTTATTTCATACTACAAATTTGTGACTAATGGACAAACCTGCTAAAGCTCTGTAATGTGTATATAAAAAACTAAAACAATGCAAACCTTTTACGAGAAATAAATAATCTCTGAATATCTTGCTTTTTTTTTAAATGGCAGGCCGCGATTTCATAATAGTTACTGTGGTAACTCCACAGTTACTATTATGAAATCGCGGTTCGTGAGTAAGTCGTGTCTTGATTGACGTTCGAAGAAAATCTGAATATTAAAAGAAGAAGAAGAGAAGAAGAAGAAGTGAGTTTGAAATATACGCTTACCTATTGACTTAAAATCTATACTAATATAATAAAGCTGAAGAGGTTGTTTGTTTGTTTGTTTGTTTGTTTGTTTGTTTGTTTGTTTGTTTGTTTGTTTGTTTGTTTGTTTGTTTGTTTGAACGCTTATAACTTGAAAACTACAGTGGTCGGATTTGCTAAATTCTTTTTGTATATGAAAGCCTGATTCTTGGGGAAGGTTATAGGCTATAGTACATACACACTAAAGGTGAGTGAAACCGCGGGGAACAGCTAGTTCAATATAAAACGCAAATAGCTAAACAAATGTTTCATTCTCAGACTATAATCCAGTTTCGTATTGTTGATATTCTTCACGTCTTGTTTTCAAAAACACGTTATTCAAACGCTTAACTGATCTCGGTATACTAACTCGGATTTCTATACATATACCGACATATCAACAATTCGTATGTTAATTTTATTGTAACTCGTACGAAAAGATGGATAAAACTCCGGATTATCGACAAGGGACACAATAGTGACAGCAGTATTCAAGCCACAAACCACTCGTTTGTATAATTTGTCGATCTTGTCGTGATTCCCCTTCGCGTCAGTATTTCCATTACAGAAATAGTGACGAAATGGTAACTTGTTGCATTGATACCCAATTAAAAATGTTTTAAACTAGAACGATCAGACATTATCAAAACATTGAAATTTTTCAACAAATATTAAACTTTAGTTATTGAACGCATCTTTATTCGTTTTAGGGTAGGTTATGAGTGTCATGTAATGTAGTTTCGCCAATTATAATTATCGAGATAGAAAGAAGTGTCGACCATATACAAACATAGAAGTCTCTACAATAATACTATTATGTATTCTGTGTCTCTACTAAGAATTCGTTACTTCACAACCCTCATATATACAATTTGCGAAAAGTTTGTGTTTTGTATGAGAAGCCCAAATTAAATAATACGAGTATTTAAAAAAAATACTCCATATTTTTACGATAGATACAGCAAGGACCTAACAACTCCAAAATGTAACAAATTAGTATATTGACCATAACAAAGAACATTATAGATGTACATAATTGGAAGTGTCCATTAAGCTGTTACGGATCATGAAAAAGAAATAAATTTTCACTGACGCAGTAAAAATCTCCCATTACAGGCCCAAGTACTATTTTAAAAGTCCTTTTTTATAAAACAAATAAGGAAAGGTAGTGTATCACAACAGAAAATATCTCTCATCACAAAAATAGCTATCATTTAGTTTTCTTTTTAAACAAATAATTTGTCTTCTTGACAAAGATTAAAATCTTTGTCAAGAAGACAAATTATTTTTATTTGCTCACATCTCTACATAAGTCAAGGAGCACCTACCATTTTAGGCCACATGATACATTTGTATTTAGGAAGGTTTGTGGTCAATTGCTGGAAATTGCGAATATGAAAAATGTGATTGCGAAAAATTTATTTTTTAATGAGAGAGTATTGAAAAAGCAACCTCGGTCATGATGAATTTTGTATTTGTGTATATATACCAGCCGCTCGAAGTTAATTAGGCTCTAAATATTCGCAGTCAGACGGTATCGCACTCTTGCAATTCTAACATTAGTTAACACGTTAGTGGACACAGGACAGCTATTAATAGTTATAACAATAAAAATTCAAAAATGTCCGCCAACGTGTTAAAAAATATTGGTGCTATTTAAAAGCATGTTTGATATTTTTCTATCGAGTTAAATTACAAGAAATAAAATTGCAGTATATATTAATGGAAATCGTCCAAACACTGCGTGTAAATAAAATTTTGAAATTCACCTCATCTCAAGTTTTTTACCTCTGTATCGAGGATGATATCATAAATTATCCATTTACGTTGTCGAGCACATTTATCAAGACGATTTCAACCCTTGATCCTATAAGACTCCGAAGATCGTTTCAAGCTTTTATAAGAATGATGTTTTAGCCGTTAAGTTCGCGACTTTGAATGGCTTTGTATGTAGGTAAGTACTTATGTCGTTTGGGAAAAATTAATAGCTTATGTAACTACCGCTGTTTCGAGCAAATGATTAAGGGCTATTAACTTAGTCATTGCCTCCTAAATTTACATTCTACATTGAATAAAAATATTTTTTAATGGAAATCTTATTTAACAATCGGCCCAGTGCGAATCAGACTCGCGCCCTGAGCGTGCCGTGCCATCACACAATACAAAATTTTTTGCTTTTCTATACATAATCTGTTTGCAAAAATTTTTTTTTTTATTTTACTTAAAAATTTACTACGTATTTACAGTATTTAGATTTATTCCTAAATAAGTGTCATATGGTAGTAGTGTCACGGGAAGTACCCCATTGGTTCTTATTCCCTCCTGAATTCACAAAATTTACGAAAGGACAACATTTACTCTCATATCTTTTAATCGCTTCAGCGTATATTTTTTTATTATTTTGTGGCTATATCGTATAGTCAAGATGAAATTCATAATACGAATATATACCTATTCATTATAATCGTTTTATGAAACTTGAAAAGTTCATGCGTTATAAAAAAAAGTCACAGACTACAAAATGATCTTATAAGGGTTTTGAGGACATTTAAAAATGACATAAGTAAAGTAAGTATTCAAAGTAAAACTCCAAGTCTTTCCTCAATTTTGTGCCTGTAAATCAATTTCTATCAACCGACTTTTGTTTTTGTAATCAACAATGTTTGTTCTTATAAACAAGAGTAAACAAACATTCTTGTTTTCCGGCCTTAAATATCGCAATAGGAACAGCCGTTTAACCCTGCGTCAATGTAGACCTGAACATGACAGATATTGTTGAGCAAATCGACTTCGGGAGGCTGACTTGTTACTCGTGAATTGCAAATAGTTAGGTACCTCCGTCCAGGTGTAATATAATAAGGGTTCTGAACATTTAGTTTGCGAACTTTCTATAAAATATGCATAGCTATACTTAGCATAGTCGTAGTTTAATAAAATGAATAAGATTAAAGTTTCATAATTTAAAAAGTAGGAATATTTCGCCTTTCTTTCTTCCTGAGTTATCTCTTGTAATTCCATTTCATCGTGTGCCTCTCAACTTGAAATGAATCTGATATAACGGAGAGCGCGTAATCAATTAAAATAAAAAGTAATTACTTAAAATTTCATTATAAAATTAGCAAAGTGAATAATAATGTGTGATTGTAGTTTATTTTTTAAACATTTTCCGTATAAATTATTGTACGGTCTTAATTAAAAATAGACCATGCACTCTTCCCCTGAATGTCGTAAAAAGCTATCAAAGGAATAACAGAGGTCTAAATTTACTTGTATTTTTGTCCGACTGGTGACAAACAAAACAGCATTCCCAAGGAATCGGAAACACCAGAAAGGCGGATTGTCATCAATATAATGCTAACATTATTTATTTTATTTTATTTGATGCCTTATATTCTATAACTCAGACTGGCGAGGTGGCGCAGAACAGGGAACAGTAGAGAGCTCTAGTGTCGGAAGAAGCCAAGATCTTCTTTGGGTCGTTGAGCTATCGCAGTAAGTTAATATATATTCTCTCTAAATGAAGGTATGGAAGAATATAATGAAAATTGCTTTTCAGTGGAACCCGTTTTGAAATCACATAGTTGGTGGCGCAACCAGGATAATGCTAAAATAATGATTGTATATAAATTGTTAGTATACTTACATTAAATTTGGAATGTCAAAATTAATAAATAAAATGCCTCTTTAAATTTTTTTATTACTTATCATTACTTTCTTTGTTTTTTAGTTGTAAGGAAAAGGTTAAAAACAAAAGAATGCATAACAGTAATAATGTTAATATCCATACTAATATTATAAATGCGAAAGTCTGTCTGTCTGTCTGTCTGTCTGTCTGTCACCTCTTCACGGCTAAACTGCTGGACCGATTGTGATGAAATTTGGTAGGGATGTAGTTAAAGACCTGAGGTCAAACATAGGCTACTTTTGGGCGCGATATAACCGAGTCCCACGCGGGGCGAAGCCGCGGGGAACAGCTAGTATTAAATAAATAGCAAGACAGAATCTTGGCATAGTTTAGCCGTCCCATTTTCTTGCTCTAGACTAAATAAGACCAAAATTCAATTTTATGCATTTCTACTCTACATGTGCTTTGAGTCAAAGAGGAAGTAAAACGACGTGGTCATATTGTAAAATTAAACGAAAAATTTGACATCGGAGAACGTATTTTTTTTGTCTTTAAACGTCTAGCAGTATTTTAAACTTTAAAATGTATGTGATAAGCACTCGAATATTTGAAAAAAAACAGGGCATTAAATTCATCATCATCATCATATCAACCACAAGACGTCAACTGGATATAGACATTAAAATATAATGAAATGCAAATGAATTTTTATGTTGTATCACAGATTATAAAATGCTATACTGTTGTATTAAGTGATAATTGATTCTATTATAGTCACTTTGTACGGGTGTATTTAACGCAGCACATTGACTTTATTAATGTATCTATAATACAAAACTTTCAGAACGCCCCCTCATTCCCTTTGAGACACTTTATCTCATCGTATAACAGAAGTGGATCTTGCAAACCCAAGTATTGTCAAGGCACTTGAAAAATAATCGCGGTATTAAGAAAGCTTTTCTTGGTAAAACTATGAAAATAAAGGGAAGATGAGCTACCTGTCACAGAAGAAAATTAAAGCTCAAGCATCATTTAAATTATTAATTATCAAAAGGAGTTTATTTAATGAACTTATATTTTTGTTAGAGTTACATTACTTATGATTTATTTCGCAGGAATCTCATTTTCATTTATTATTTCGTACAAAGAAATCGTAATTAAAGGTTTTCGCTTTAATGGCATTCAATTTCTTTGTAACTGTTAAAACAATCTACCGATTTAAGTTGATCAAGGATTATTTATAAAATAGTAAAGACTTTTTTATAATTCTTTTAATTTTATTATTTGCAAGATATTTACTTTGGGTATGTAAGTATCTTGATTTTGTATCTTTAACGACTTAAATCGTAAATAAATTTGCTGACACAGACAATATGATTGAAAGTCGTATCCAATATCCAACGCTACTAACCTGCTATCTGGTAAGGACTAATAAAATATTCACCTGTATGTACAAAGACAAAAAAAAATTTGTAATTTTACTTTACGACTTTTACAGCATTATAGACCCAACAAGCCTTTAATATATTATATTTTCTTTGCTCGAAAGGTATCTAGATTTATGTATTTAACCCTAAAATGCTTATTTAAATTATTATTTTACTAGCGACCCGCCCCGACTTCGCATGGGCATAAAAACCTTCCTCTTGAATCACTCTATCTATTAAAAAAACCGCATCAAAATCCGTTGCGTAGTTTTAAAGATTTAAGCATACATAGGGATATAGGGACAGAGAAAGCGTTTGTTTTATACTATGTAGTAAAAGTGATAGCGTATAGTTTAACCCTGTCGGTATCAAGTGCGGCTCTGTAAAAAGCATATAGATAGGTATTTATAAATGATGGTGAAAGCTCCAACGTTCATCGTCATAAACTTTGGCGTTTATAATATTAATATATCATAAGATCAAATACTGTTATACATAACTAATTCTTCATAGAAAAGTTTGACCAAACAATTTTTTTCTAAAAGTATTAAAAAAAATTAGCGACAAATATTCAGAAGTATTACGGCTTTAATACAATGAATATTTAACTGCGCGGCAAAAGGCTTTTCTCGCCATCTTGCCAGTTTATATGGAGTTTCCCGACTTATGTAAAGGGTTCATGAATATAATAAGGCGACAACGAACTTGATATGCTTGTAACCCTATCAAAGATATAGAGAACCTCGTAACACTATTGTGCGGATTTCCTTATGTTCGTGTTGTTTCTGTTCATCATAAAAAGTAGTAAAATGTTGCTGAGCAAAACGGCTTTGCACGATTTTATGAAAGTCATATCACTCTGATATATATATGCAAGTTGACTTGTATCCTATCTACGCAGCCTCTATTTATTATACTTGCAGTGTTAAACAATAATAACTTACCTTCTATTGATCATTTTATTTGTAATCGCTTTTTCATTGTGGAAATTCCTTAATAAATTTCTATACTTGAGGATTCTTTATATTAAGTATACATTATAATTCAATTTATTCGAACTGTCATTTGCAATAACAAAACGCAACTGAGATTATAGCTACCTCGGAAAGGATTCATTGACGAGTATATTATATAGAGTAGATAACGCAAGTTTATGTATTACGACCTGACCCAGTTTTGCGAGACTCGTCCCAGAACAATGATCAAATTCAACAAGTGGTGAGCCAATGGGCAATGGCCCGCTCAAAATGTCAAATTGTCATATTGTTTGATTTAAATATTTGATTATTATATTCAGTATAGTAATCCCTAGACAACAAATCAGGCATATAACAAAATGATTTTATTGAATTGTTTCGATAAAAGATTTAATTTTTCTTTTGTGAGAGTCTATGTTATATTCAAATTAACTTTGGTCTGAGTTTTTAAAAAGAGCAAAAATAATAGAAATTATATATACTAATTAAAAAAACCGCATATAACAGCAAGTGCTTTAATTTTTAAAACGTGAGGTAGAAAATGTGTCGTAAGCAGAACCACCCACTTACTTGATGGCCTGACAGCGTCCATTATTGTTACGAATAAAAATCCAAGGCATCTTTACGTAATCGTATTCTTGGCGAATTGTTTTGTGAAATTCCTACAGTGATATTTAAACTTTTACTTGCAAACCTTTACCGAAATTATTCCAAACAAATACTTAATAAACATTTTCTTCTTATTTCTGTGAATAGTTAGATTTAAAGTTTCGTGTAACTGACACAAAACTTTATTTGATATTAATTGATTAATCATCTATAACCCAGAAAAAATATAAATTGCAGACATACATAATATATAGTTGACCTACTTAATGGTCCGTTTTACCTTATACATTCCTGTAATTTAACAAAACTAACAAAACGAGAGTGAATTAGCGAGTACTAGCGAGCCGCCCCGGCTTTGCATTTTTGTATTATTTTATATTATACATAAAATGCGTTCTTTTGAATCACTCTATCTATTAAATAAAACGCATCAATATCTGTTGCTTTGGCATATCCCAGAGACAGACAGCGGAAAGTGACTTTATTTTAAAATATGAGTAATGAAGGGCTCAATAAAATATGAACTTCTTGACAAAAAAACAAGAGTATTATTACTTAGTTTTGTTGTTCGTATCCAACTAAAGCCACAAACAGTTAAAACCTAGATAGAATACAGAAGAAGAAGCTTGATCATTGTTAAGCATAACTTGTGCAAATGAATTATTAAACAATAGAATGTCAGTTAGTACAAACTGATTTGAAGTGGTGGAAAGGCGCGGAATAAATCAATACGTCTGATTTATTGTAGTTGTGCAAACAACAATAAATCAAAGGCAGGCAGGCCGTGCTGCGCTCTTCAATAGCCATGCACAGATGAAACTTCCTATTGACATTACGATCAATGACTGGCACGGGGCACGGCTGATTGACAGAATTACGGAAACCAAAATAACGACCAGGGTACACGATTCAATTTAATTTTAGTACCCCGAAAGAGATCTGCGAGGATCTGGCTAGTATAAAAAGGTCACTCCTTTCCTCTGATTTTCACTGAAATACTCCTTGGAAATACTTATATGAAAACCTAGCGTATTTTTCGGGGTAGTCTTGGAGATGTTCCTTAAATGAACAAATATTATTTACATATCATCAAATTTAGTCCCTTATTCATTAATATCCATCCATGTGGTATTACATTATGTAGAAAGAGAAGTAAATTCATTTTCATGTTATCTTATCAAAGCATCAATGATTTAATTGCCTACTTTTGTAAATTGAAAACATTGATTCAAAATTTAAGCACAGCCGACAAAATTAATAAATTCAACGCACGCTTAGTATTTTAAGGGAAAAATAATTCAGAAACATACCTATTCGTAATTAAATATATCCTATATATGTATTTCCTATAGTTAAGCAAATTAAATTTCAGCTTTAAGAGAAAAAGTAAACTTAATTACTTCAAAACGTAACCCTTGTGTGTAAAGTCACATCAATATAATAGAGTCACTAATCTATTTCTGTTCAGTTTATCTATACCAATTTTATCATGCGTGTCACAAGCAAGATGAGAATGCTGCACTGAACTGAGAAACTTCCGAATTCCAGGTAAGTAACTTTAATGTCCGAGACATAGCGGACAAGCTGCAGGTAAGTCGTATAAGTATATGTATTACGTTCACCCTTATGAAAACCAGCGAGACAATATCGCCTAAAACAGGGATCAAAAACTGCTGGATTGACGTTGAAGTACAAACAAGAATAACGAAATAAAGCACATCTAAATATTATTTAGATGTTGCTGAAATTATAAATTTTATTTTTTAAGGGGTTTTTATTAATTAAATTTAAATATACATATCTGTTTAATGAAGTCGCTGTGGTTAAAAATTTTTTAACCACAGCGACTTCATTAAACAGAAAAGTCTTAATTCTTCTAGACTGTCTTCTGTCCACCAGTTCTCTGTAACCACGACAATTCATAAAAATGATTGCGTGAGCGAGGTGTTGTGACTTACCCGTGCTGCAGCGTTAGCAAAAAGGTGCGAAATATTATAAATACCATCAATGTAACCCAATAAATTGGATCTCTGAAAATTGGTTTCATCTGGTTTCATCTTGTTAAATAGGAACCAGCTGAATATCTTCAAAATAGAACCAATTTTGATAAAGCAGTAGGTCGACCGCCTATCTCGATTCTCTCCTCTCGTAATGGCTACTTGTATCGCTTTCGCCACATTTCGCTCCGTCTAACGCACAAAACGCTTAAAAAAATTATGTTTGGCAAACAAAAATTATTTTTAAAGCTTTTTGTGCGTAAAACGGAGCGAAATATGGCGAAAGCGATACAAGTAGCCATTACGAGAGGAGAGAATCGAGATAGGCGGTCGACCTACCGGTCTTATTTTGATCATATTTTACACGTTCTATCTCCCCCTACTTATATCTATCTGCATTTATTTTACAAAATGTAAGCTTACAGTCAAACATTTTATCAGTAACTGGGGAAACAGAACCAACTGTTCAAACACAAGTGTAATTTAAAATTAGTTAACTGGACTGTGTAATTAATCTCCCTTTCCAATTTCAAGACTAGTCATTAGTTCTAGGTAAATCAAATTTCGGGCATAACGCCTAAACGTAGTAAATAAATTAACTTGAAGAATAGTTCAAGAACTAATTCCATTAAATCTATCTAATCCCGAATAGGGTTCGACTTTTTGCAGATCATCAATCTAACCTTTACCGGTCGGTTCCCACTTTTTGTCATCTCACCAAGTAACTACTCGTATTTCTAAATGGTAGGAGCAAGAAATTCGAATTCTTTCTAATCAGAATTTCCTATGACATGACTAAACTTCTTTCATAAAAAAGGGATTTTCACCTATTTTTTTTTTCGAAATTTTTTTCCTCATATCTAATCGTGTCATAGCGTTGTTTCTGTTATGTTTTGAGTTTATTGATTCAGACTTCGGGGTCCGCTAAAACACAAAGCCTTATACATTGTCCCGAGGTATATAAAATTTATTATTATTATCAGATCCTTACGTCAACCCTTCCAATACTTTCGCTAGTGAAGTTCGCCTCTTGACAGGACGCAACGGTAAATTCATTGATTAATAGCGTAGAGACACGCGCGCGATTTCCAAATTCTATGGGTAAATTAAAGCTTTTTTTTCCGTTCTCTTCTATTACAAAGAAAAAGAGATAAGTCTATACTGAATCCAGAACCCGACGGAAACTAAGCCTTTAGTTAATATTTATTGGAATAATTTACTATCAGCGCACCAAATACGCCCCAGCGCGTTGTCGAAAATGATCATTTTCGTATGAAGACGCCAACGCTGCATCGTGCCCTCGTAATTGCGGCCCCTTAACTTCGTTCAGGTAATTTTATAAGGCCCCGGGCTGCCGGACTTCGACGAGACCCGGACTTCCGTACATATAGTTTAAGAACGCCTTATTTCAATTCAATTGTCTCCAGCATGGCTAATGATCGTATTACTGCGATAGCTCATCAGTTTCTGTAGTAGTAGATAAAATCTTTATAGTTCTCTAAAATTCTATAAGTAACTCCAAATATTTAATGTAGTACAACTGGTACAAGGGTAACATACCTACCTACACTTATTTTTTTAAACATATGTTAAAGTTCCTTTTTCTTTGCATCCTTTTATAATAAGCCAACTATCTGTATACGTTGATACGTGTATGGTAGAGCAATATATTATGGCAACAGATTTACGAGTATGTGGACTATCGGGCACAACAGCTGCGTTTATGCATCGCGCTCTTTATGACCCGAGTTTAATCAGGAACCAATTATGTTCATTTCAACTGAAAAATATCTATCAGATTCATGGATTTAATATAATAGAACACGTAGAATTACGAAATCGCGGAGGCCATGCTGCCAATTTCTAAATCTAACTATGGTAAAACAAATGTGGGTTTGGGAATATGTGTGTAATTTAAAAATTGAAATGAATGCATTTGTTTCATTTTATCTGTATTACATAATGTTAAACATCTCTCATATATAAGATTTGCCTATTATAGAGAAATTAAGAATTACAAAATATAATAATACACATAGTTTTACATGTTATGTAACTAAAATAAATAAATAAAATGATGCATCATTACATGAAAAGAAATAGAAATGAAAGTTACCAACATAATCTGTACAACATTTCCTTGTTCAAATAGTCACATGTTTTGTTAGTTCTAACAACTTAAACAGTCTTTAAGCTGCGATCTCACGTTTCTGTTATTAGATTTTGTTAATATGTGCAGTTTTGTGCATTTAATTATGTAGATACTTATATGATTTACCTTTGTATAAAATCATTGTATCCAGCTAATATAATTCTGTGAAATTTCCATGTTTATGAAAACTCAATGCTCTTACAAATTGTACGTCATCTGTTTGAGCCATTACCAAAACTTTTGTGAAAAACTATACCCACGTAACAAGTTTTATCTCATGTAGAACGTTTTCAAGTTGTACAAAAGTCTGCAAGATTTTTATTTAAATTAAAGAGGGATCTCTCCAAAGTAGCCCAAGTTTAATCACTTGAAAAGTTAATTATGTTTCCACTTCTGGCCCGGCACTCTTGCAGCGCCGATGGAAATATGAAACTTTAATACTCACTTACTAGTTACCGCACTTGCGAAATCAGATGTTTCAACTTGTCTAACTATACAACATTTTGAGTCTCTATTATTTATGATAGTGTGTGTATGTATCCTTTAATAATGCGTCCAAAAAATATTTTAGATCAAATAAAATAAAATTATACAAAAAGATCCAACCGCATTTGCAGTGATATTAACCAGGTTTAAATTCACATGGCAAATCCTCCGACATATTGTAAACTAAATTCCAACAAGCTCTAGACTACAGAGCGTGTCAAAGAAATATTCATAAAGAATCTCAGCTTTGAAACTTTTGGTTCAAGCATGACACATGAAATGTTTTCTAAATTCTTAGTTCCTTGGCTTTTGACGCTTCCTATCCAGCGCAAGAATGCGGCCGTGTTCCTGGTACCATGCGACAAAATGCCATATAAATTTTGGCTCATTTTAATATCAATTAGTTAACTACTTATTTCTTGTTTAGTTAGTTATGACTTTTACCATATGAATAATGTAAATGTATTTTTTAATGCTTATTGTTCATATCAACCCGTCGGCTCGCTGAATCCAGACACAATAGAAAATCGATTATGTGGCATTTATGGTAGTGATGGTGGGCTATATATATCTCTCTCTGTTGATATCAGCAAATTATATCTTTTAAAAATTTGTTACAGAAATTTATAAAGTCAAGTTTGTTTTCATTTGCCCTAATTTCTTTCTATCGAAAAGGAAATATTTGTTTTAACTTTTATTCTTTTTCCAAGGATCAAAACTGGATTTTGTTTTGATAAGTTGGATTTTTTAATTTTTATAAAGGGTTAAATACAAAACTTACTTATTTCTTTTAGGGGTGTTATCTATTTGTATACTCAGAACAACTTTATTTAATTACTCGAGTTGCTACTAATACAGTCTGTGGTAGTAACTATAGAATCAAAGCTAGAATGTGAAACTATACATTATGTACACACACGCACAATATTATTTAACAACATCGTTGTAGCGCGTTTGTAGCAGTAGCTACGAAACAGACTCGTGCAGCTACAGTAAACGTGATGGTGCTCGTAGCATTTTCGTAGCAAAATGCTACGGAATACTAATATAATTCCTTTATTTCTTTACTAATGACCTTTACACAGTCAATGCTATATTCTTATGCTATAGTAGCTGGTTCCCGTGACTTAGTCCGCGTTCTGTCTATTTTGATAATATATACTTTTTTGCGGCTTAATTATTTTATACAAATAACTATTAGTTGTTTTAGTTTCTTTTTTTTTTCAAAATAACATTTTTACTTGTTGTATTTCTGAAAATTCTTTCATAAATGATGCTTTCAATTTAAAAAAGTTAACCTGTACACTTTTTTAAATTTCGTCCAGTCATTTGGACTGAGCGATTTTGACTTAGTAATTAATGTATTATTTAAAAAATAAATTGTTTAATAAGTTGTAGAGTATGCTAATAACTACAATTACTAAGATACGATAAAAATAAAAATATAAGTACATCAAAATCATATAAATGAGGCATACTTCTGCAGCTTCGCGCGGTACAATACCCGACTATAGAGCAAAATCGAATCCAATTGTGTTTTTAAATCATCTGCGAACCTTTTCAAACATACTCAATACATATCTTCAAAATCGATCAAACCATTCAGATTATGCGAAACTAGCGTACGTGTGTAATGTATTACTTGGGTACTGTAATTCGCAATGAGTGATATGTGAATAAAGCCTTATTGAAAGAAAACTCTTGAGACAAGCAAAGTGCATATAAATGACAAACTTGTTTAGATAACCATTTTTGTATTTAATTTTACTTTTTTGTGTTACATATTGATTTTTGTATAATCAATGGTAAATGAATAATCAAGTCCTTATTTTACCATTTTAAAACCTAAAGAAAATATTATGAAATTAAAAAAATACCTACTTATAGCACACGCACTCATATAACGGCTGATTAATTGGTATTTTAAAGTGGGGTTAAAACTTTTTGACAAAGCAATATGTAATAATGTTATCTTGTTACCCAACTATGGTAGACACAGTAAAGTTCTACCCATCTCAATTAGCAGTCTAGAAATTTCCCCACGGATTCAAAACTCTAGTAAAATTTTCAAAGCAAGTTAAATTAATTGTGTATTCATATCACAGAGCAATCTTAGGTAGGCTTAAAAGTATCAGGCGAAGTATCAAAGTGACAAACTCAGCGATGGGTCGGCAGCCATTACGTTAATCCCGGCTGAAAGTTGTTTCCAAAAACATCGACTTCAATATCGGCTACTACTGGCCTTAATGATAAATACTTCATGAATTAGTTGATTACCACCATCTAACGCTGCTCCTATTGTAATATAACATGTATGTATACTTTTGTCATGACAAACTTTGTATGTACTAAATCGTTTCAGCAAAATAAGACTTGAATAAATTAAGTAAAAACATCGTTTCATAAACTATTATACCAAGATGTGCGGCGAAAATAATAACAATTTGCAACTTGATAAGAAAAGAAGCTTAATATTGATGCTTTAATGGATCTCTGAATTTGATATATATATCACGTTAAGCAGCTATAGTATCTAAATTTTTAAGGGAAACTTTTCTAAATTGCTTTGGTGACCAGCAATCGTTTAAGTAAAACTTATGACCCAGTTCTTAAAGAAGGTTATATGTACCGGACATATACCCAGGAAGGTACATATCCGCGGGACACCATAATATCCAATCCAGTATGTTTGAGGTCCATTTTATGTATTGCCGAGTCAAAGCGCGTTTCGAGGCTCGTTGCGAAACGCGATTACAACTTGCTGTCATATTGTTAAACATTATGGATGGCCTCAACAATTAGAGCTATTTAGAGATCGTTTTGTTGTTTCTTAAAAAAACTTATTATTACTAGACAAAAAGTTGGAACAATCAATGATAAATTTAATGACTATTTTACTAAAAAATAAATGTTTAATTATAATTTTACTACAGTATATATAATTAAATAAAATTTACTGTTTTTATTACTTACGTACAGTTTAATAGTAAATAAATATTTACGCCACATTCTTAAAAACTGGAAATTGATATAGTGATAAGTGGGATGAGAAGACTAATGAGGAAGAGAATGACTTAAAATTAACGTAAGAAAGCATATTATATTGCGTTATGTATTCACTTTTTAAAACCGGAAAAATACATCATTGTACCGTGAATTACATCTCCGTTTAAGACAATATGATTTCAGGCAAAGCGGAGTTAAGCTAGCTATTCGCTTTACTCAAAGATAAGCTTACAAACAATGAATAACTGTACAAATATCTCAAGCTGCACTAATTATTCAAAGCACCCCGAAGTCCACCATTGTTCACCCGATCCCATTTAGAACCAGGTTTCGCCTCTCACCAACTTTCACTAGCACTTCTATTCTTGACTATAGGAAGTTTATTATATATAGATGTATCCCAGTAATATTAAAAAAGCGAAAGTTTGTTTGTGTGTTACTTCTTCAAGCTCGAACGACTGGGCCACTTAGATGAGACTCTTAGATACATAACATACATTTTAAATTCGAAAAGTACGCAAATAAAAAAAAGTAAGTTTGGTCAAAATATGGCGTAGATGGGCGCTGCTGTATATGATAAACCGCGGGTTACACCGACGGGGTGCAGCTACTATAGTATTGTCAAAAAAGTTGATGACATCTACAAATATGAATGTAGCGATTTTGTGTTGATTTTGTAAAGAAGAGTGAATCAGTCATCAGCACACGTATAGAAAGTATAAATCGGTATCAAAATTGAATACAGTTTAGCAGGTAGCAGTCGGGTAGTATGGTACTCTTGTTGAAAGAAACTACCTATGTCGCACAAACGATTTTCTACAATTTTATATATGAAAACCTGACTTGATGAAAACAGGTTATGCAATAAATACAAAATAGGAAGTTGTAATAGTAAAATATTATAAATATTAATTACAACATTTGAACATTATTTATTATTTGTTTCATTCAATTGACAATATCCATCTGTCCCTTTTTCCGTCTTGATAAAAATATATAAATTACTCTACTCGTATGTTTCATCATAGTTCCACATCAACACAGTTCATGTTGCGAAGTTTAATGAACGGACATGGCAGATTGGCGGAAATACATGCAGGAAATGATTCCTTTGATCAATTTACGGAATCAATCTATGTCATTTATTTGACATGTTACTTGGAACGTACACACATGAACATAGTCCTTGTTATAGATAATTTTAAATGTTCGTACCTTATCCTCCGGAAACGGCAACTTATTTTTGTCATTTTTACTAAGTTTTACGTTAATTAATTCTCAATGTCTTCCGTAGCATGTGGCAGTGGATTTCTGAAAAAATTGGCTGTGACGGACATACAGACGGACATACAGACGCACGCACGAGTGATCCTATAAGAGTTCCGTTGTACACTTTTGTACGGAACCCTAAATAAATAAATATTAATGGAATGTCTTAAATTATTTCCATAAAAATGAGAATAATTAATAATTCCTTTAACTAAATAAGTAAAACGGCATTTACGGTATAAATAATCGGGCAAGTGCGAGTCGGACTAATGCACTGAGGGTTCCGTACCAGCACTTAATACTGAAAGATTTACTTATCATATGCTTTCTTCATTGTTATGGTATTTTTTCTACACTTGTCATACAAGCACAGGA
This sequence comes from Apomyelois bistriatella, assembly GCA_947044815.1. Taxonomy (NCBI): domain Eukaryota; kingdom Metazoa; phylum Arthropoda; class Insecta; order Lepidoptera; family Pyralidae; genus Apomyelois; species Apomyelois bistriatella. The sequence goes on from OX345691.1 coordinate 7,402,244, forward strand.
TGTTGCTTCTTACCAAATTTTAAAATTCTAGAACAACGCAAACTACCGTGGGTTTTGTTTTCTGTTGCGAACGGGAAATGCTAATTAACGGTTTTATCATTTGATTTCATTAAATTAAATTTGATGTTTTACATAAGATGAGGTGTGCATTTAATAAAATTTCCGATTAACTGGCAGAAAGAGGATAGGTTTAGTTTTTATTTTTGCAAACATTCTGGTTAGAAATATACGTACATAGGTTTATGATTTTAGTGCAGTTGTTTATTTTAATGAAACAATTTACTTAAAGGGACTTTTTGCCACTATGCATTGCAAATTTAAGTTAAAAAGTATAAATCCTATCGACAATTTTCCCGACGGAAGTGAAATACAAATTAAATTAAACTTTCATTACCCGCAGGAAAACTGGTTCTACTTAAATTTGATTCACAGATTACTTTCCAATTTATGCATTCAAGTTAATGTTTTATAGAGCTAGAGTAATGAGTGAAGATGAGTTTGGCCCTAAAAGGATAAAATTAAAAAGAACGTCGGGTACTTATATGATGTACTTGTCTTTCTAGGAAGTAAGTTTATTATTTACAGTGTGTTGTTTTTGTAGTTTGTTTGTAAAATAATTAAATAAGAAAATACATTTATATAAAGGTGATTTTTGAAATATATTAATATTTTTTTGTATTTACTTAAATCTTTCATTTGGCTTAGGAGCCAAGGAAGAAACCAAAGTAAAGGACATATATAAATTGTGATCGTGTATTACCGCTAAACAAAATTACAATTTATATATGAATATATATATATATATATATATATATATATATATATATATATATATCATTATGAATTTCTTTATACCTAATAAGTTCTTATCAATACATATAATAAGACACTAAAATCCGAGTGTCTGTACATTTGATATTTTTCAAAAAAACTGATAGATTGCGATTAAAAAAGAGTAACAGAAACCAAAAAGACAGTTTTTGGAATTTTTGTCTGTCTGTATGTATGTATGTATGTCTGTCTGGTACGTTATAACTTCGGAAATACTCAACGGATTTAAACGCGGTTTTCACAGTTGGATTACATATAATTAGGAGCGTTGTCAAAACTTTGTTTCGTCAAAATCGGTTAAGGGAAAAAGAAGTTATGGTCGATTGAAAATTTACTTCAAACACTGCAAGTTGCGTACCTATAGACAAAACCCATTTGAAATTTCGGCAGTAACAAGCAAAGCATGTTGGCCTATCGGTAGAGGTCGCGGATCATTTCTTTAAGTAGAGGGTTCGAATCCTGCTAGACATTACTTCTTTTGTTTTTACCCTTTTTTTGTATTGTATTAATTTTTTAGAAGTCTATTTATTTAAATATTTTAGTAAAGAAATGTTTCTAGAAAGTAGCTGGATCGAATCCTGCCATAAACAATAATTTTCTGTTTTCGTTTTTTATTTGTTTTCTAGATTTATTTTCTTACTTAGAGAAAGCTCTTAGCGTTAACTCCGTTAATATAAAAGTATTTTGTACTTATCTATCTATACATATAATAAGACAGTAAAAATCGAGTGTCTGTACATTAAATATTTTTCTAAAAAACCTCTACGGGGCAATTAAAGAAGAGTAATAAAAACCAAAAAAACAATTTTTGTTTTCACAGGTGAATTACATATAATTAGGAGCGTTGTAAAATCTTTGTTTCATCAAAATCGGTTAAGGGAAATAGAAGTTATGGTCATTTAAAGTTTACTACAAGCACTGCTTCAAAACTTTTAAACAGTTGAATGCGATTTACATAAACGTATTTAATTTAGATAAAGCTAAAATTTCTACTTATATCAATAAAGACAGAAACACACTGCAGTCTCTATTAAATTTTAACAAAATAACACATTTAATGTTTGTGGGCGTATGATTTAGTTACATAAAATACCAATAGATGGCGCTGACTTTATTTTAATAGCAGATTGAAATTTTTCCTTATTTAAAAAAAATTTGGTTGTTGATTTAGTACTATTGGTTGGTTTGTTTATCGGTCGTTTGTTGTGTTGTATTGTAAGCTATTTGAATTGATTGGTTGGTTTGGGTTGGCTTTGGTTTAAAAAATAATCAAATCAGTGTTTCACGGAACATACGGTCGTGTCGTAAGGACGAATTTATCTGACTTATCACTATTTATTGAGATTTTCTCCACTTTACACGCCCACTAAAACTTTGGGAGTGGATTTTAAGTCCTAATGACTCTGTAATAGGCTACGTCTACTCTTTTAGAGACAAAGATTGATAGTATGAATGTTAAGGGCTCCTTCTTCTGAAGGTCCGTTGTCCGTAAGCCGCGTAGTCGCGGCGCTCACTCATTTTGTAGGCATTAAGACATCATATTTGGGAAAATAACACTACAAAATCTACTTCAGCTATTTTCACTATATAAATACTTTATCTAAAGGTTGGTATAAAAAGCAGGACAATAAGTTTATTATTTTAGGCATAGTATTGAAAATAAACTTCCAAAGGAGGCAACTTAGATTTTTCTATCGAGCGAATTTTGTCTGATATTGGTACTGTTACTGTAAGCGAATTTCACTCTGCTATATCCTCAACTAAAAACATATATTTTTTTCAGAATTTTACGACTGTTTAATACTGATTCCTATTGATTTTAAAAACGGTATTTGAGAAAGAAGTGGCCCTAATATTTAATGATATTGTAGAAATGTAATGGCTTTATAAAATTGGCACGGGAAAAGGATACAATAGAATTAACTATAGGTCTGGATAGTTGTAGTTTCCACAGGTTACGCGAAAAGCGACCTACACGCGGGCGGAGCCGCGGGCAACAGCTAGTTATATATATATATCTACTTATATAATAAGAACTTATTAGGTATAATGAAATTCATAATGATTATACTTCCCCATTTCTGGGGTTGAAAAAGTTAAGTTAAAGAGATTACAGATTACAAACTTTTAAATTCTAGGCTCCTTTGTCGTAAAAGACGACTATATAATCTTATTGAGTCTTAGAAGTCTGTTATAAAAAGTAACATCTGCGATCGCCAACATGTTTATGATGCTCGGCAACATGAAATAAATTATAATAACTCTTTCTCCATTTAATTCGTATAAAATTATTTAAATTAACAGAGAAAAATGTAATATTTTTTTTACACAACCCTAAAAAAAATATTTATTTCCTGTTTTATGTCTGCTGAAAGTAAAAAGTAATATTTTTTTAAATTCTTCTATTGCATGACATTTTACAGATATGTAAGAACAATATTATTTATTTATTTGGGAATTTAAGTAATTATATTAAACTGCAGTAGCTAGCCAAGGAATTATTTTGCAAAAATAGTGACCAAATTTTAACGTTTATATTTTTACATTCGAAGAAATTAAAAATAGTTTAAACCTTTAAAAAATATTTTAACCAATAGATATTTAGATGAAAAATTGTACCGTATCTTTATACGCATTTATTTTAGGTAACTATACATATCCTTTGTTGGGTTGCGTATCCATTACTTAACATTTAAAATTTTAACGACCATAACGAGAAAAGTTATTAATGAATCCCAATATACAAGACATGTTATATACGTATAACCTTTTTATTAGCTTTACTTTATTAATAGAGTATGCTTATTTATAGATTTAATTAACTAATTCCTTAGTATTCCTAAAGATTCTTAATTTTTCAAGAATAAAATTGTCATGTTTTATTTTTAAGTAACAATGATATTTTCACCGTCAACTTATAATATAAAGCAGAAACCAAACTACTGATCTGTACTTAATTTTAATGAAAGGTACTTCAATATATAAAGAACTAGCTGTTCCCCGCGGCTTCGCCCCGCGTGGGACTCGGTTATATCGCGCCCAAAAGTAGCCTATGTTTGACCTCAGGTCTTTAACTACATCCCTACCAAATTTCATCACAATCGGTCCAGCAGTTTAGCCGTGAAGAGGTGACAGACAGACAGACTTTCGCATTTATAATATTAGTATGGATTAATAAGTATATAGGTGCCTGCCAATATCCTCACGAATACTATGCTAAGTGGAGAAGAACGAGATAGTTATGAGGACTCCGGGCTTCCAAGCTGACCTGTTGAGAATGCAATTGACGGTCCTAAGATAAGAGAGACATTTTAACCGTAAACATTTCAAATAATTCGTATGCTTCTGGTTTAGTAAAAAAAAACTAAGAGAAAAAAAAATATGCTTGGGATTACTTGAACTTTAGAGCTCAAAAGGACGTGTACCTAACTGACTTTCACAAGGAAAGATATCAACGTGTTAAAGATAAGAATAAATTGCGCATTTCGTAATCGACCAAAAAGTACACGTTATTAGTTACAAAGTAGAATTTAATTATGCACTCACCTTCAAATTGCCGAGTTAGTTCGCGCCGCAAAAACTTTAGAACTGTCGAACGAAAAGTTCTCTGTTAATGTTCGAAATTTGTACACCGGAAAATTCAGTCACAACTCACTCGAGGGTGATATTGTCGGGCGTATATTGTAGGAAATAAATGTTATATGGAGTTTATATGAGACCGTCGCCAAGTCCTAAGTGGGAACGTTCGGGCGCGCCAAAAGTTGTGCGGCATTCGTTTCGGACGGCGTGCTTATATCTCGTTGAAAGCGAGGCCTAGGCGCATGCGCCACAATCATTCATGTCACTGTCTCAATGACCGCCCCCACAGCCGTCATCATCTTCATCTTTTTTTCTAAACCCTGTAATCAAAGTCCTTGCATAATTTTTATTTTTTTTAACCACACATATATGTTTTACGTCATTTACTATTTTTAAATCTCCATGCAAATAGATACCGTAAAACTTGGCGGCTTTGCCTATTGGATCTGACTTTGCCCAGTCAAGTGTTTTTGTTTTGTATTCGGAAAACATCGGAAATATTTAACATTTGTTTTTCTTCTATTTAATGGTATATAAAAGATTATGTTTCTGGCAAAACTAAGTTACGGACCAATTACTACGGCACGTCAGTTGCTTGACAGACAGCGTCAAAGTAAGTTGTTTATTTTGCGGGCCAAAACTATGGTGAAAAACTTTGTTTCAAACTCGTTGTTGTCGTCGCAGCAAATAAGTAATTTTTTAACCATTGTTAGCTAGTAAAAGGTGAACAATATTGATCGCAAATGTAACGAGAAATCGCTCCTAGATTCGGAGTTATGATGGTGGGCAATGTAACCATAGCATGTATGAAGCACGACTTGGCGACTTTGCCCATCTCAGTATTACTGTTAGGGTTGTCACTAAAATCCATACTAATCCATACTAATATTATAAATGCGAAAGTCTGTCTGTCTGTCTGTCTGTCACCTCTTCACGGCTAAACTGCTGGACCGATTGTGATGAAATTTGGTAGGGATGTAGTTAACGACCTGAGGTCAAACATAGGCTACTTTTGGGCGCGATATAACCGAGTCCCACGCGAGGTGAAGCCGCGGGGTACAGCTAGTAATATATAGTATTTTATTTAATCATTTCGTTTCTTTCGTGGTTTCATTTTTAGTGGTATTCTGGCTTTCTTACTAATTATTGTCTTTGCTATTACAGTAATAAAAACTGTTTTTACTTATAAAAATGTATTAATCCTACCTAACAAATAACTTAACTATATTATAAAAGCGAAAGTGTCTAAGTCGGAGTCTCGGGGGATCGACATAAACGCGGGCGGAGCCGCGGCAAAAGCTAGTCATATTGATATGCGGCACAAACAAATCACATAAAGAGTGACATCCCTAGTTGATTAATTAATTTGTATGAAAAATGCCAAATGCAGCCTGACGACTTTGCCCACTCGATTTTAGGTCCATATATAATATGTTTTTATTTATTAGGAACTGTAGTCTATATCAAACAATGTGTTGCTCTGTAAAACAAAGAATTTATTTTAGCTCATGCACATACTTATAAATAAATTAAACTAATAGCTGAAATAAAATACAATTTACCTGTAAAACAAAGAAACGACATTTAAAGATATTTAATTGAGCTACAATTCCTTTTTATATTATATTTTAATTATTTTCATTGTGAACCATTTATAAGTCCAATTGACATATATCGTCAAAAATTCTAGTATGGGAAAAGAGATCGGTATCGACCATTGTAGCTCTACATAGTTTAAATCAAAGAAGTTTGAATTAAATGCCGTTTCTTTACATCTCCCTCCCTCGGAAGTATTTTTTTTTAATAAAAAAATTCTTATTTCTAAGGCACATTAGAGGTAAAACTAAATTCATATTCGCAAAATTAACATATTTTAAGATTAAATTAAAAATAACTTCATATATTGTTTGTACATGGTAAAAGTTTTGTGATATGAAAGAGATTTGATTCTGTTTTTTTATGACCTAAATTAATTCTATAAATAGAATTTGATACCCTTTCTAAGACTTCAAACGGACCGATCCTCAGCTCATCTAATTTATTTTTGTTTAGTTTGTTCCCATTTTCCACATAAACCAAATCACCTACTTTAAAATCTAGAAAAGTCCTATTTTTATCAAATATCTTTTTATTGTAGTTATGAGAATTAATCGAATTTACTAAGGCTATTTTTCTATCTGCGACCCAATCAACTTGTGATTTATCTTTTTTTAGCTCATTTGGCAAAACAGAAACATCTGTACCATTCAACAGATATCTCGGTGCAAAACCTGTTACCGTGTGTACTGTATCATTATATTTATTTAGACACTCATGCGCGATTGTTGTCCATGCCAATTTATTACCATGTTCATTTATTTTACATCTTATTTTATTTACAAGCGTTTGATTGAGTCTTTCATTTAAACCATTTGAAAATGGGGTATTTACTGCGGTGAAGACCAAAGTTATTGATTTATTTTGTAAAAACTGTTTGAATTCTTTAGAGTTTATCCCCGGATATTGATCAGTGAGAAGCAATCCTATTGAATTACAATCTATTGCTTTATTAACAAGTTTGATGAAATCATTTGCGCTTTGTGTTTTAGAGGTAACAACAAAAGCATATCGTGTGAAGTGGTCCACTAAAAGATGTAAATATTTTTTAGTTGATCGTGAACCACCAAAACCACCTATAGTGTCCATAGAGACTATTTCAAAAGGTTTCGTGGCAGGACCAAAATGTGACATTAGTCCATATTTATTTTGCCCTCTCGATTTATTTTTAATGCATATCTCACAACATTTACAATATTTTTTAATATTTTGTATTAAATTTTTTGCTGTATAATTTGGATTGATTATATTTTGCATTTGTTTTATGCCAATATGACACATATTTTCATGTATATCTTTAATAAGCTTTTTACTTAATTCTTCTGATATAATAATTTTGTCGTAACTTTTAACCTTCTTATAATAAATATTATATTTTTTTATTAATTTACTTTTTATTTGTTGCACATTCTCATTTTCTTCTTGATCTGTAATTATATCATCTAATTTTATCATATTTACTATTTTTAATTGTTCATCTGTATTGTCATTTTCATCTAATACTGGGTTTCTACTCAAACAATCTGCTTCTATGTTTTTTATTCCCGGAGCATATTTTATTTTAAAATCATATTGTGACAAATAATATGTTAAATCTCCTAATTCTTCATCAGTCCTAGATTTTATATTTAAATTTTCCAATGGCTTATGATCAGAATATACTGTGAATGATCTTCCTATTAACCAGTATTGCCAATATCTAATTGCTTCTTTTATAGCTAAACATTCCAAATATATCGCTTTTTTCTTTTTTTGAACTTTATTTAACTTTTTTGAAAAGTATGCAACTGGTTTATCTTTTCCGTTTGTCTGTGTTTGCTTTAGTACTGCTCCAATACCTTCAATAGATGCATCTGTATAAATTATTATTGGTAAATTATGATCAAAAATTTCTAAGATGGGTTGTGAGCACAATAACTTTTTTACCTCTTCAAAAGATTTTTGACAATCTGCAGACCAAATGAATCTTTGATTTTTCCTTAGTAAATTATGAAGAGGTTCTAAAATTATTGCACTTTTTGGTAAATACTCATGATAGAAATTTATTTTTCCTAGAAACTGTCTTATATTTTTTTGTGTTTTGGGTATTGGAAAGTTTTTTATTGAAATTAAATTGTCTCTTATTGGTCGTACCGTATTATTCTGTATTATATGGCCTAGATATTTTACTGAATTTGAAGCAAAGGTGCATTTTGTAAATTTTAATCTGAAACCTTCCTTTTTAATAGCATCCAACAATTGTGATAAATGATCAATGTGCTCAGAAAAAGATTTAGAAAATATAAGAATATCATCAATGTAGTTTACGGTAAAATTAGTTAGTTTGTACTTTCTTAAAACATTACTTAGTATTCTTTGAAAAATAGCCGGCGACGTCTTCAATCCGAAGGGCAGACAAGTCCATTGATAGTGTCCTTCTTGTGTTACAAATGCAGTCTTCTTCCTATCTCCTATTCTAAGGGGAATAGACCAGAAAGCTGAATTGATGTCTAATGTTGTAAAATATACTGAGTTTCTTGTCTTTATTACCAAATCTTCAATTATCGGAAAAGACTGAGCCTGAGGTACCACTATTTTATTGAGTTCTCGAAAATCTATACATAATCTTGTCTTTCTATTGTCTTCCTTTTTAAAAGCTAAAGTTACAGGTGCTGCAAATGGGCTATAAGATTCTTCTATTAAATTTTTATCAAGTAATTTTGCTACTTGTTCTTCTATTTCCTTTTTATCTTCTGTCGAACATCTGTAAGGTCTTTTACTACAGTATTTGTCAACGAGTAGATCAATACGCGCCTCATATTCTCTCACCGTTCCAATATCATACTTGTCTTTTGCAAATATTGATTTATATTTGTCAATCAGGGTGTTTATTTCAGATTGTTGTTGACAACTTAAATTACTCATTTCTATTTTAAAATCTTCTTGTTTAATATGTTCATTAAAATTTAATAAACACAAATTTCTATTATTTCCATTTTCCTTTTCTTGTAATATTATTTCATCTCTTTTTTGACTTACTTTTAAGTCTTCATCTTGAATCAATTTAAATTCTTTTATGATATCCAGACCAATTAGAAAATCATGTCTAAAATCTTCTCCGTCTATAATGTAAACATTTGTTTCTTTTTCTATATCAAAAATTTTAATTGTAATCGTAGCCAAGCCACTTGTCTTTTTAACACCATTAATTGTGACTAAATTATCACTGTTTAAATCATTTCTCTTGTCCTCCTTAAGTCTTATTAATTTTGAATTAATTATAGAAACATTTGAACCTGAATCATATATGCCAAATATTTCTGTTTTTTTATTCAATAGTAGTTTGACTTTAATTAATGGTGTTATTATTCGTTTTTTTGGTCTTGGTTATTTAATTCTACATCAATGACTGAGTTGTTCACGGCTTTAGTATAGATCCTTTTATTATTTTCTCCTCCTCCTGTTTGTTTAAACCAACATCTCTCTTCAGGATGGAACCGAATGCCCTTATTTAAATTTTCACAAATTTTACATGGTTTTATTTTATCAACCTTTTCTTTGTTATCATAGTTATATTTTTTATCTTTATTGAAAGTTTTTCTATTCACCATATGTTCATGTTTACCAATTTCATTGTAGAGACCTGCAACTGATTTAATTGTTTCTCTATCAATCCTATACATTATATAATCTGGTAATCCTATAACAATCAGATTAATCATTGTTTGAGTATCGATGTTCTTGTTAAGCTCCAACAATAGCCTTTCTTTTTTTGTAGCATATTCTAACAACGATCCAGCTTGAAATTTAAACGTAAATGCATACTTAACATAGGACCAACCTTTGTTTCCGTATGTTTCAATAAAATTATCCCTCCATATTGTCCAATCTGAATTAGCTGATAATCTTATTATCATACTACTATACCAGTTTAAGCATTGTTTTTCTAATAAATGTTTTAATATCTCAATTTTTTTTTCATCTTGTATAATTTCGAATCTTTTACATTCACTTTCAAATTCACATATCCATTGGTTAGCATTGAAATTATTTGAAAACTTTTCTATAACAAATCTTTCTGCAATTTTCCCAAGATTTATATTTTCTTTTACATTGGAATTAGAGTTACATTTTGAAGTTACTGTTTCTCCTGTAATCTCTTCTAAATATTGGTCTGCAAACTGTATATTTTCCCCCTCATCTAGATATATTTTTCTTAAATAAGGATCCAATGGTATCCATACTGAACGAGTTTGATGTCTTTTTTTCAAAGAATTTTTTACTTTCGTATAAACATCTAAAGATATTATTTCAGAGTGCTTACTTGCAGGCTTCAGCTCATCTGGTATGTTATAAATGCATCCATTCGGTGCTTCAATAGAAGTTATGCAGATTATATTTGTTTTTCCATCCGTTGATCCCATCACTTCAAATTTAAATCGAAGCTTATCCATTTTCTTGATTTTAACTAAAAATGTCGTTTTATAATATGTTTTTATTTATTAGGAACTGTAGTCTATATCAAACAATGTGTTGCTCTGTAAAACAAAGAATTTATTTTAGCTCATGCACATACTTATAAATAAATTAAACTAATAGCTGAAATAAAATACAATTTACCTGTAAAACAAAGAAACGACATTTAAAGATATTTAATTGAGCTACAATTCCTTTTTATATTATATTTTAATTATTTTCATTGTGAACCATTTATAAGTCCAATTGACATATATCGTCAAAAATTCTAGTATGGGAAAAGAGATCGGTATCGACCATTGTAGCTCTACATAGTTTAAATCAAAGAAGTTTGAATTAAATACCGTTTCTTTAAAAACATTGAAGTGGTAAAATCTAAATTTGGGTGTCATTGCCCAGTTTAATAACAAAGTCTTTATGTCCAATGAATAAGATCGACAATAGCTGAGTTTCAAAACTAAAGTATTAAATGGGCAATTTCGCCAATTGGTCTTAGTTTTTGGCCCACACTCGATAGTTATTTTATTTTCAAATAAATATTGTTTTTTCGCACTTGTTCTTTAATCATGCGAAATAATCAAAAATCAATCTTATTGTAGTGAAAACAAACTGTTAAAATACATTAATACTTTAATAAATATTTCACAGAACTTAAAAAATAAAGAAAGAAGTGGGCAAAGTTGCCACGTTTTACGGTAAGTATGATAAGCAGTATCATTATAGGTAGTTTGTAAAATAATAAAATGATTTAGACGTGATTCTTTTTATATGAGTATGGATGATTCAGAATACAAATCCATGTATTACAGATAAATTTTTCGCAGAATATTGAGCAACATCATAGTAACAGCCACAAAAATGTACAGCTGAACTGGAGCATCTCTCAGCACAAGACGTATGCGAGCGCAGATGCGTAACTTTTCGTAAGATCACTAGTATTGCCCGTCGTCGTTTGAACTATAGAGTCACGAGGTACAACGGGGTGTTTGGTAGTTTGAGCTTCACATTCGATGTTCTATTTATTTGTCTAAGAAAAAGACATTACTTATTAAAATACTCTGCTGCGAAAGAATGGTGTGCGATGGCAAAAAAGTAATTTTTACCAAAACTCCATGTTGATGGCGAGAGGTGCGATGGTAGAAAGTGGATGTTGGCATTATATCATAGGTACACTTTTTCTAAGCATAACCCATTATACAAGCGGTTGGAGACACAAAGACGCAAAATCACGCCTGAGGCTCAATGGTTCCGCATTGTTTGTAATCTTGGGATCGTCGACGATTCTCATAGCACGTTGCTGGCCTGAAGTACCGCTTTGCCCTATTGAGAACACCCAGCTTTTTAAATGTCAGTTTTGTATGGCTAAGTACCATTATTGTCAATTTTTCTCGCTAAATTCTCAACTTTTCCGCATTGAAATGCACGTTCACGTTCAACCGACTTGTCAGAGCCGATTCCACTAAATGGCCACACTTTATCTACACTTGCGCTCTCGCACTATATGATATAAGCCACTGGAGTATCAGGATTAGCGATGAACTTGATTTATATGACTTTAACATCACTTCGCGATCTTCTATACCTATTGCACTCAACATTCAATAGAAAGTTCAAGGTTAATGTCGAAACTACTAGAATAGTACCATAAGTGCTGTTACTCTTAGTTTTAAAGTAACAATCAGAGGGTAATGTATAATAGAGTAAACATAATTATAAATTACTTATCACTACATAGTATAAAATAAAGTCGCTTTCTCTGTCCTTATGTCCCTTTGTATGCTTAAATCTTTAAAACTACGCAACGGATTTTGATGCGGTTTTTTAATAGATAGAGTGATTCAAGAGGAAGGTTTTTATGCCCATGCGAAGCCGGGGCGGGTGGCTAGTGTAAGTATATGTTACTTAGGGACCATAACTTTCAGTTTGTGTATGAGTGGAAAAAGATTTTAGCTTCAATTAAACAATACAATTATTTATAATTGCATTTTAAAAACCTATATTTCTTTAAAAAAAATTGTTTATTCTTGTAAAAGGTTTATGTATGTCATTTGTCTTGTGGTTTTTGCATCAATCGGACCAAACGTTGTGATGCAAACATAAATCCTTGTGTGGGGGCGGTTGGGTTATTTACATTTATACCATATATACTGTAGTACTGATGTTTCTGATTTATATGACACGCCGACAGATCAACAAACTAATCTGGACTCAGACCCACCAGAAGTAGACCTTTGTACAAACACAGATTATAGAATGCTATACTAGCCGTACAAAGGTCGTCGGAATAAATACTCTCACTTATGTCTACCGCCAAACAGCAATACCTGCATTATATTCGGATTTGAAGGCAAAAAGGGGTACAATTACTGATTGCGGTCACAGAATTTAAAACTGTGTACTGTAGCGATCGACAGGTATTAGACTATAGTTGATAACGCGCATCCATATTCATCATATCTATATATTAAATAATATAACTAAACCTACTAATTAAACCACTTTTAGTTCGTACGGGTACTGTACTTGAACCTGTTAAGTACTCAAACTTTCAAACCCAATTTCCTGTGCAATTTTCTTTCCAAAACAACCTTATGCATAGCAATAAGTACTTATATAAACACTAGCTGTTCCCCGCGGCTTCGCCCCGCGTGGGACTCGGTTATATCGCGCCCAAAAGTAGCCTATGTTTGACCTTAGGTCGTTAACTACATCCCTACCAAATTTCATCACAATCGATCCAGCAGTTTAGCCGTGAAGAGGTGACAGACAGACAGACAGACAGACAGACAGACAGACAGACAGACTTTCGCATTTATAATATTAGTATGGATTTAAAAAAAAAAACATATGAATGAAACCAGAAATCTACCTGAAGTTATGACGTGCGGACAAGTTAAATAAAATTAATTATATTTTTTTCATTTTAAGATTAAAATTTATGTGTTACTTTATATTTCTATGATAATAAGCACATTTAAGACAGTGAAATGTATATAAATGCAGCTCTCGATGGGGCTGTAATTAAGAATAAGCAAGTAAAGTACACTGTAAAACGTTGTTCTAACAGACTTACTTTACTACCCTCGTGCAAATGAAACGTCCGTAAACATAAACAGACGCGTTCTTAGCTACTTTATTAATTCAGTTTAAACATTTATAAGATGTATTGTACAGGTATACGAATTAGCTACACCTTGTTCTAAAATAAGAAAAAAATATGCAAGATATAGAACATATTTGTAATTTCCAAAGGCAGAAAATGTTATTAGCATTAAGTTTAACCCAATTTGTTGGCTGAATCGTTCAGTTAGCTCAATAAATTATTTGATCAATAAATAAACACGTGAAACAGATTGGTATTTGGTCTCATGAAAAACCTAACTAAGAAATTCCATACAAAATACTAACGCAGTTGCTCGGGACTACGTTTATAAAATCTTATGGTAGATTCACAGAGGCAGGAAATACATAGGCAGGAATAAGTATATAGCAGAAGAAAACAGACTGAAAAGATAGCACTCGCCAAAATGTTTTATAGTGACCTAGTGTGTAGTTATAGTTTTGTTCTTTGAATTGACTCTGCAACAGAAGTTAGCCATCATGATTTACCTAAATACCTACTAGTAAACTGTGCCATAGCTGCTAGCTAACATCGCTGAAAAAAATCGATCATCAGTTTTGCCATGAACATGACCGTTCAAGGCCCTCTAAAACTGTCACACGAGTCCAATTAACGTGCATACAAACAAATATACCAATTGTGTAAAACAGTTTTAAATCTATTTCAACATTGATGTTATAATACCACCGACTGACCAATGATAGTCATAAATATATTAATTACATTAGAAGAGTATTTAAGACGATACTTCGGTGAACACTAGCGCCACCGTCATTTAAAAATCATTACTCACTGAAAACACAAGTTATCAAAAATCCTTCTGCTGTAATTCCGACCTCCGTGGCGTAATGGTTAACAAGCCTGACCGCTACTCAGAGGGTCCCGGGTTCGATCCCCGGTCAGGTCAAGATGAAAAATGATCTTTTTCTGATTGACCTGGGTCTTGGATGTTTATCTATATATGTATTTGTTATAAAATATAGTATCGTTGAGTTAGTATCCCATAACACAAGTCTCGAGCTTACTTTGGGGCTAGCTCAATCTGTGTGATTTGTCCCTGTATATTTATTTATTTATTTATTTATTTATTTAATTATGGTTCTGTATCTGAAGTTAATTTTAATCATATTCAATTATTAAATTATAATTCCCTATAGTTACAAATTGCATTATTGCTTAAAACAGCCACTTTTAGCCGTTTTGCAATTTGTTACTATATATGGAACTATAATTTAATAATTGAATATGATTAAAATTAACTTCAGATCCAGAACCATAATTACAGCAGAGGAATTTTTGATAACTTGTGTTTTCAGTGAGTAATGATTTTTAAATGACGGTGGCGCTAGTGTTCACCGAGGTATCACCTTAAGAAGATCACTTTATACCTACTTGTACACTTATTTTATTTTTTATCCTCTATTATGTTATTTCAAATCTCCGCTTTGTGGCTCTTTGTAGAGTCATCAGAGAAACTATATACTACCACAAAATAATCCATAGTAAGAAATAGTAAAATATATATATGTCGCAGAATGAAGTACTAAACGTAAGGTCTTTATCAATCTGAAAGCAACTTAACTATAGTGGTGACACTATGCGGTTGGCAACATCAAATGACATTGTCAAATGTCAATGTCATAGAAGTAGCGGTTGGGAATCGAAATGAAGGTTCTTTTTGAATATGGCGTCGGGCGTGTGCACTTGTGAGGTTATCCCTACTTTTGTAACGGTGAAAGTGATTGCAATGGCAGTTGAGAACAGAATTGATCGGGCCGAGTTCGAATGTAGACGCGCGGCAGTGCACTGCAGTAGCTACGAAATAGTATCGTGATTAGTTGATGTTAATTGTTTTAAGTGTTAGCGCGTGCGTGTGACCCGATATGTTTAGATGTGTCCTGAGAGCTAGCTATCCCTTGTTGACCTATGGGCGAGAAGCCTAGTGTTCAGAAGTCTCGTGATGAGGCGCCTAGATGCGCGAGTGTCTGTGTACCCTTGACCCTTGATTTCACCAATTGCTGTTGGTTATAATTTGTGTTAGCACGGAGGAAATCGAGAAGAGTCTTGGTTGTGAGATTACTATCGTGTGCGTGTGTGGGGCACCGATCTAAGCCGTGATTTGGGTTGCTGTCCCTCTGCCGGGACAATTATGCCCTCGCTTGACCTTTGTAAGATTGTGTAAAGATACCCTGTTAGTGAACTGTCACTCTGCTTTAAAGAGTTGCCCACGAAAGCCATTCTATGACCCTATCTGATGCTCGAAAGCCATCCATCCTGACTTGCACTTGGCCCCCTTATATCTCTCTCTTCGACATCAGAATTGGGATGGTGAACCCGATAGTTTTTAGTTTTCTGACACGCTTGTTTTTGACTATGGCTTTAATCTGGTTATTACCCTACGCGTATAAAACTACCCACTTTAAGGGTAATGCGGTTAGTAGATGTTTCTGTGAATATAACGGTTTCGTGTTTAGTATAGTGTAAGTACCAATACGTTTGTTTTGTTGCAGTAACCGGGGTAAGTCTTTTGACATTTTTATCTTACCTGATTTTTTGAAATTTTATGCGTTTATCATCAATTGAGTAATTTTATTTTCAGTGGAAAATTGTTTGATATTTGAAGGTAGTTATGATGTAGATAAAAATAACTGACAATATCATCTTTGATGTCAATTTAGCTAACACAGGTTTTTGAAAACGTTGTCGGTTACATTGATATAGTGCGATTGTTATGTTTCATTACATTGTGCATTTTTTAGTTAGAAAATAATCGATTGTATTTGAACGATTGCGATGTTGAATTATTAAAAAAAAAAATTATGATATTTCACTATTGTTATTGAACATTGCCGCATTCATAAAAACACACTGTGGTTACGAGATATTTGGGGTAGTTCGAGAAAAATCTTAAATTACATGGACAAAGTTAATTTTAAATTGTAATTTTCGGTACCTAAAGTTTAGGTAGTGAATTTAAATTGCGAAAACGACGTTGACTGGTAAATTCAGTTGATTGATTAATCTGTTTAAAATGTTTTATTGTAGTAATGATTTAACGTTCGTTTACGCGTAAAAAAAAATTGCTTAACGGTTTATTGATTCTACATTTTTGAGGGTTTAGTTACGGCGAAGTTATTTTGAATTAAATTTTTGTAAGCGTGCTTGTAAAGCGTAACTTGTGATTTTTGGTAATACGCTAGAGGCAAAAGAGATCATTGAAGAATCCGATCGTTAAGTTCATAATGTAATAGTTGAATTTTTAAATTGCGTTGTTTGATATTATTTGTGTTTTGACTATGCTGGAGTCCGAGTCTTAGTCGTACCTCGAGAAAAATCGGTGTTTGCCTTGTGTAGTCCGTGAGTAGGCGATATGCGGTTGACTCTGGTGGAGGTCGGGTTTCTGAGAAAACCGTAGGGTCAGTTGGACCCGGTGATCACAGGCGTGGTACGCGTATTTGTGGTATTATTGAGATTGCGCAATTTTGGATTTTGTGTTGACATTAATTGCCATCAAGATATTGAGTTATTGATTAAGGTGATTCAGTGATCTCTGAGTTCTCATTTTGTAATCGGGATTTATTGATTTAAAGTAACTTAAAATAAAATAATAAGGCGGAAATGGACCGGTTGTTCATAATGTGCGGTTTACTGATTTGATTCGTTAAATAAAATTGATTAGACAATGATGTTTTGTGTGCTTGTTAAACAGAACCCAGTTTATTATTTTGAGAAATTACTGCAATTTTTGGAAGTTATGAGAAGTTTTGCATTGCTTAGTGGTAATCGCCAGTATAAATATGCTTACGATCGATTGAGAAAAATGCCAGTCCCTAATTCTCCCTCAGAATTTGATAACAATGTAGTATCTGAGGATGAAACAATTAGTCCTTAAGAGTAGAGGCCGAAAGTATTGTGATTCTTTACAAATGCTGAAAGTACATTTTACGTTGATTTACGTTTATTACTATGTGCCGGTGTGTGTAGTGCTGGTTAAGCGCTGCTCGGTTAAGGGATAGTACTCTGTTATCACCGGTTAAGTGTTAGTGTGTGTGTAGCGCTGGTTAAGCGCTACGATTTTGCTTTGCTGGTTAAGCATTGCGGTTTAGTGCTGGTTAAGTACTAGACGGTGTGTGACACTGGTTAAGTGCCACGATTTTGCCTTGCTGGTTAAGCATCGCGGTTGGGCTGAGTGCTGGTTAAGTGCTCAGTGATAAGTAGTGCTGGTTAAGTGCTACGGTTTTGCTGTGCTGGTTAAGCATTGCGTTGTACTGCATAGTTTTTACTGATGGTTGGCTGATGATAACGCTGTTTGAAATTCAAAATAAATTATAGCAGAACAAACTTTTTGTAAAATGTTACTTTTGGCAATATAATATTTTAAGTTGTTGTTTGTAACAGTGATAATTTCACTGGGCTCACTTGATACCGTAATTTTTCCAAATGGGTCAGGAACGACCGAGCGGTTAAATTTTACTGTGTTTAATTTCGTTTAGATTATCGCTTTTTTAAAACCATCATTTGGTAGAAAGTAAAATTACATTCATGATAATATCGGGAAGATGTTTAAGAGTCAAGTACCTATTGAGTTTGTAAAGTAAGATGACGTAAAAGCGGTAGATTGATTGATTGATTTGGTTATAGATTCGGGGCTAGGAGACTGTACCAATATATCGTAGACGTAGTTTGGTAGAAATTGGTGTTATCTCCTTGAAATGAGATGACCCTGGGTAAGCGGTAGGTGGTAGTACGTAGATCGTAGAGTCGCGGTCTGACTCGGGATTCCCATGGGGAAGTCCGCAAAATAAAAGGTTTTGGTGCTCCATACCTTTTGAGCTATTGTGTTGTGATAGCTATTGGCCACGAATGCTATAACAGATGTGAGACTGTAATAAATTTTAAATCGGTCAAAATTATTTTGTTTTGAAAAAGTGTAATGTGATAGTGTAACTCAGTGGTACTGGGACTCGGTAGTCTATTTGGTTATGATGTAGAGGAAAGTGTAAGCCCATTGAACACTATTCAATCAAGTAACTAAGTTGTTATTTGTTTTCTCTGGGGGGCTACGTGGTTATCGTCACTTGGTGAGGGTGGCAAGGTTATCGTCACTGCGAAAGTGGCATGATCTGATACCGCTCGATTTAGGTAGTAGTGACGCCTTGAGAGATCGTCACTGGAGGTGGCATGAGTCCTATTGCTCGAATTAGGCGATAGAGACGACCGTAATCGGTAGAGTCGATATGAGCGATTTAGTAGAGCAAGTAGAGTCTTACTTCAAAGTATGTGGTTGAGTGAATAATGGCCATTGGTCAGTTTATAATTAGAAGTAGTTTGTGATTATCCCTAGTAATGATGTAAGCTAAATTATTTGAAAATAAACTTTGAATTACTATGAGAGTTCGTTTGAAGCCCTGTTCCGACTTGTCTAATCAGGATAGGCCGAGTCGAGACAGTCTGATGCAGCAGAATTTAATTCTTGTCAGATTACTACGTCATCAAATGTCACACAGGGACGTGTGACTTGTCAGAGATGGCCGTGTCGCAGAATGAAGTACTAAACGTAAGGTCTTTATCAATCTGAAAGCAACTTAACTATAGTGGTGACACTATGCGGTTGGCAACATCAAATGACATTGTCAAATGTCAATGTCATAGAAGTAGCGGTTGGGAATCGAAATGAAGGTTCTTTTTGAATATGGCGTCGGGCGTGTGCACTTGTGAGGTTATCCCTACTTTTGTAACGGTGAAAGTGATTGCAATGGCAGTTGAGAACAGAATTGATCGGGCCGAGTTCGAATGTAGACGCGCGGCAGTGCACTGCAGTAGCTACGAAATAGTATCGTGATTAGTTGATGTTAATTGTTTTAAGTGTTAGCGCGTGCGTGTGACCCGATATGTTTAGATGTGTCCTGAGAGCTAGCTATCCCTTGTTGACCTATGGGCGAGAAGCCTAGTGTTCAGAAGTCTCGTGATGAGGCGCCTAGATGCGCGAGTGTCTGTGTACCCTTGACCCTTGATTTCACCAATTGCTGTTGGTTATAATTTGTGTTAGCACGGAGGAAATCGAGAAGAGTCTTGGTTGTGAGATTACTATCGTGTGCGTGTGTGGGGCACCGATCTAAGCCGTGATTTGGGTTGCTGTCCCTCTGCCGGGACAATTATGCCCTCGCTTGACCTTTGTAAGATTGTGTAAAGATACCCTGTTAGTGAACTGTCACTCTGCTTTAAAGAGTTGCCCACGAAAGCCATTCTATGACCCTATGATTGATGCTCGGAGCCATCCATCCTGACTTCCACTTGGCCCCTTATATACCCTCTCTCTCCGACATATATTATTTATATAGTATAATATTAAGTAAGTCTTACACGTTACAGAATGCGTAGGCCAGGGTTATATTATATTATTGAAAAGACTTCAACGAAACGGCGCATACTTACAAGTCTAGGCAAATAAATGCAGTACTGATATAGCAAACAATAGGACTGTCGGTAGTTAGTTATACATGCAGATTATATGCTGCTTGTATTTGTATATATTTGCAAGTAGCACAGATACACTGCAGTTGCAGATGTATTGGGAAGTCATCTGTGGTGCAAATTGGAACGTCAATAGATCCTTTCTTGGCAGGTACGCGCTGGTGCTCATAGTTGTATTTAGATGTCATTATTTAAAAAAAAAGTACTTATGAGTTAATTGAAAAAAAAACTTTACAAAAAATATTATATATCTAGATATCATTTAATTGATAGCTTGAGCAATGCTGTGCAGGCTGAACTGTGTGAGACGGGCGCTGTAATGGCAAGCCATCACGTAGAATCTTTGAGAACCGGAAGTGGAATAGAAAACCATGGCGCTCTCTCGTGTCGGAGGACCAGATCCGCTTCGGATAGCTGAGCCAGTGATATAAGGACTTACTATAAATTTTAATACTTATCGGTAGATATATGATGTTAAGTATAAGTAACTCTTTGCCTAAGAAAAAATAGATACTTACATTATTTTTCGCATCAGCGTCAAGAAAAATTAAGGGTGAAACTACTCTAAGCTGCTTTATCAAGAACCCTGTATGATTTTTTACTTTTATTTATATAGTACATTCATGTACTTTCAATTACAAACATAGGAAACTTACAAATAATTAGGAAATTTAGTACAATGCTTATTTCTATAGTTTCTGTCAGCAGACCCGCGACTGGGACTTTTGAAACAAACAAAGTACATTACTATAATAAACAACACTATAAATGTATAATAAATCCATACAGATTTTTTTCCTGTATAACCTGAATTAATCATCAATTCATCATTCAAAATTTATCAAACTCGATTTACTAAACCACCTTTAGTTGCAATTTAAGTGCTAAATATTTCATGTCCCTTGATTTTTACGAGGCAAACAAGACAGCGATTAATATTTTTATTGGGCCCGACGTCTAGCTCATCAATATTAATTCACCTTCTATCTTTATGTCATGATTATCCAACGATCCCAATTGATTACCGTGGAATTTTCCTCATTTATAACTATTGACTTAATACAGGCATCTATAGATAGATACTTAGGTACTCGTTTATTGTTCTCGCAATACACTTCACTCTAAATAAACTAAAGGAGCTCGATAGCCTAGCGCGACGCGTGTTCATAATGATAGTGCGCGTCAAGCGACGGCGACGGCGAGTGCGCGGCCATGTTTGGATTGGTCGCCATTAGTGGCATTTATATCCGTGGCCGTTGGACCCGGCTGTTATCGGTAGATGGCAGTCGTTAGGCTATGTCAGATGCCTTTAGGCAGCCTTAAAACTAACACACCCGGGTCATGTTCCTGTGGGTCTGGTTTCCCTGTAAAAAGGGTTACGGAGGTCAGACGGCAGTCGCTCCATTGTAATAACCAAGACTTAACACTTAACAAACCACACTTATAAATGTAAAAATATGTTTTCTTTCCATTCAAATAAAAAGGGATTGACGTGATGATTTCTTTATAGAAATAATTGGAGGCAAAGACACGAAAATATTGTGGGATGAGTGATATAGGTAGGCTTATTATATTTCCTGAATAATTCAAAAGCACTGCATTCTATAACTCCTGGGGTTGATTAATTTAAAAAAACTCTCCTGGGTGTTGCATGCATCCATCGGCTACGTTGACCACTTGCCATCAGGCAGACAATAAGCCTGTTTGCCTGCTTAATAATATTAAACAGAGAAGCAAATCCACAAAACAATTATGTTTTAAAATATTTTATTTAAATCAATTTTTAACACGCTTCTATATTATACATATCTACTTATATATTAAACATTTTTTTAGATTAATTATTTTAGATTATTTTTTTATATAAAAAAAATAATAAATAGATTTGCATGTAAGGACGGATGACAGTACAATATTTTTTAAAGTTTTCATTGCACCACTTTTTTAGGCCACGAATTGGCAGCGCGCTAGTGACACCCTCAAGGTAGGTATCACGAGTATAAATAGGCTACGGTGACAGCGCGTAATCTTTCTCGAGCAGTATGCTTTACGTACGCTCAAAGATTTAAAAAAAATCCTGACGTCTAAGAGCGCAGCGTGCGCGATTTCCTGATTATGTTTACGCCCGCTTATCATACAAAAAAATACATATAGGTAGGTAAGTTTACTTTATACTTAAGCGATGCAAATCCTCCAATTGTCCTACTCATTTTTCATGCAAACTTTATCACATCGGTTATGAAGCTTGATGATGATCGTCCCGAATTAGGTTTTATTTGCATTAGGCCCTTTTGCTGGATTATGTTAATCCTGCCATTTATCTTACCTTCAACTTGAGTAAAGAAGATTTAAAATTTCTTTCAGAGTACATCGTTTGCTTAAACATTGTTTAATACTACCTACTTATATACTTAGAAAATTATGTCGCCTAAAATTTGCTTTTTTAGATTGAAATATTGAAATTAATCAAAAAAAATAATTATTCAAAAAAAAAGAACTCTGGAACCAGGGTGTACATAATCAATTGACATACACGATACACGTGATGATGATTCAAATTACGTCCTAAATACTTATTACTAGCTATGCTCGAGACTTCATCCGCGTGAAATTTAAAAAAATTTTCAGTTCGTAGGGTTTACAAAAAGTTTTTAAAATCAAGCCTCTAAGTTACTCCTTATTACATCAGCTATTTGCCAGTGAAAGTCCTGTCAAAATTGGTCCAGCCATTTCAGATTAGCTGGACCAAAAAGACAGACAAAAATTGAAAAAAATAAGTATTCTGTTATGTACCTATCTATTTATCCATATGTATTTACTTAGTAAAAACGGTTACTTTAATATTACAAAGAGACACTCCAATTTTATTTATTATTGTATCTATGTAAGCTATAATAATAATGATAAGCTAGTTGTATTAAAATCAACTTTGTGAATATCATACAGTTCAAAATATGAGCTACTTCATGATCACTATATAGTATAAAACAAAGTCGCTTTCCCTGTCCCTATGTCCCTTATTAGAATAAATTGAAATATAAATAAAAATTAAGTTAAAATACTATAACCCGACTACGTGGTGTCTAAAAAGGATGAAACAAGGACATAATTGAGATAGAAATCCAGAAATGCATAGGTACAAAATGGTCATTGTAAAGCCGTGGTCGCACCCATTATAAATGGATGATAGAAACACCTTTTAACGAACATTGTTGGTATACAATAGTATACCAACAATGTTCGTTAAAAGGTATACAATAGTATACCAACAATGTTCGTTAAAAGGTATACAATAGTATACCAACAATGTTCGTTAAAAGGTATACAATAGTATACCAACAATGTTCGTTAAAAGGTATACAATAGTATACCAACAATGTTCGTTAAAAGGTGTTTCTATCATCCATTTATAATGGGTGCGACCACGGCTTTACAATTACCATTTTGTACCTATGCATTTCTGGATTTCTATATCAATTATTTCCTTGTTTCATCCTTTTTAGACACCACGTAGTCGGGTTATAGTTTTTTAACTTAATTTTTATTTAATACTTTTCCGTTTCCCGAACGGAAATGACTTAACTGGACCGCGTGAAATATAGCAATTTACCAAAGCATTTTAAATATTTCTACCTATAATTTAACTTAAGCAATATAAATTATATACATATTTGTAATGTGCTCGTCAATACCTTTCCAATGATACCAAACACGTGATGCAAATCTCAGTTTGATTTTTTTGAGGTTAGAATCTGAGGTTTAAATTCCGTCAGTTAAAATTTTGATACAATTTATATAGCCTATGTTACCCGCGCTATTTTTACGAATCTTTTGACACCTCATTCATTAAAATCGGTCCAGTAGTTTAGGCGCTACGGTGGAACATACATACATACATACATACATACATACATACATACATACATACATACATACATACTTACATACATACATAGACTGCCAAAATCATTACCCTTCCTTTTGGCTTCGCCGTAGTCGGGTAAATACTTGAATCATTCTATCTATAAAAAAAACCGCATCAAAATCCGTTGCGTAGTTTTAAAGATTTAAGCATACAAAGGGACATAGGGACACCTCCCATGGCTCTACCAACCTCTCGGGACATAGGGACAGAGAAAGCGACTTTGTTTTATACTACGTTTTTATATTCTGTGACTATGTAGTGATTTATTCTAATATGTAACTAGGATTTAATTAGCTTAATATTGCGTGAACTCTATTTCCACCTCTTAATATGAATTTTTTCTCTTTCTATCCTATAATAATTGTGTCTGTAATCTGCTTAACCGATTTTGCTGCAGTTCAATGATTTTTTTAAAAAGTTACTTATTTCCGATGCAAGTATAATGCAGCCCATCACCCCCAGTATTTCTAAAAGCTATATATACCTTTAAAGAATAAATCCTCTTTGAAGGAATTCTGTAGTACTTTTTGACTAATCAAAGAACCTGAAAAAAATCCACGCAGTTGACAGAAATCAATTCAATACCAAACAAATAATTTCCTCTACCGTATACTTGTTTTATACAAATTATGTAGTCACTTACGTTTTTTGTATCAGATCTACACAACATACTACATGAGCCACTACTTAAATATAACGAATATGTATAGGTACCTAGAATTATAGGTATTTACAATGTTAAAGTTTCAAGACAGATTCTATTTATGTAGGTAAGAACTGTTTAGTTTCTTCTTAAATCTCGGGATCGCTTATCAATTTCGAGTATAATATACTTAAGTACAACTTAATCACACAAAAGACGTATACGATGTTTAAAGTATTTTAGTTTAGTACCTGTCTACATTGATTAGGCAACGGCTGGACGACCACGTGCTACATAAAATCACGATGACGCCTTTATGATAGGATAAATTAACATTTTAATTGTGAACGCCATAGCGTTTTGGGTGCGTGTCCGCGCGAAGAAACAGAGTGATGGCACAAAATATCGAAAATAGGATGGATACGCAGATTTATTTGGGTTTAAGCCTTATGTGACTATCTAGACACATAGCTTTAACCAATTTGATTCTGAAAGAGGTAACCCAAAAAAGATAGGTTTCTTAAATTAGCACCTACAAATGTGTATAAAGTTCAGACTTTCCAAATAGTAAGCTTTCCAAATAGCAGTGGACTACTTGTAGCTGGTATGATGATAAAGATGAACCTTACCATAACACCGTAGGTAGGTGATACACTTTTGTGGACCACTGTAGATGAAAAAAATATCCATTTTGTTGACAAAGTAAAATACTTAGTAAATATTTCTCAGAGTGCAACGTGTTAGGTTCTTTTAATTATGAGGACTTCGGAGACAAGTATTTTCACCTTTAAGTAGTAGACGGAACCCATTCACCGCTTTATATACGGCGCTTTTGTCATATCTTTCAAACTGTCCTGCTTTCGAAACGGAACTGTGAATAACTCACGCAATCGACCGGGTGGTGGAGGTGGCCAAGTACTGGGAGTCCATTATAGCCATTACGACTCGAAAAGAAGAAGAATAACTTAACCAAATTTGCACAATTTATGTTCAAATTCTTTATAACAATGACCTAATAATCTAGAGAAGAATAGGTACAAACCACTCCGAACATAGTTTTTTGACATGCTTACTACTAGCACAGATTACAGAATCATCATCATCATCATTTCGAATAGGCGTCAAGGTCAATCGACCATGTACATGCACATGACAT
This sequence comes from Apomyelois bistriatella, assembly GCA_947044815.1. Classification (NCBI taxonomy): domain Eukaryota; kingdom Metazoa; phylum Arthropoda; class Insecta; order Lepidoptera; family Pyralidae; genus Apomyelois; species Apomyelois bistriatella. The sequence continues at coordinate 7,428,024 of OX345691.1, forward strand.
GCTTGTGTGTGTGTGATTACAGAATACTACCTACTTACTACTAGTTAAGGAATGAGTCTAGATCCTGCTTTATGGTTTCAACTATATGCTCTCCTTATTTTACGCTCCTGGTCAGCTTCCTGGAAAATCACTACTAGACTGACATCCAATCGGCCGGGTGACGAGCTCTTAATCGGATATTATAATTTTCGCCAATCCACTATCAAATGCGTTAAATTGAACCATGATGGAAACTTGTTGTGTTCGGTGTGTTCGTCAAAATTTAGAAAGTATCTACGCTCAGTGCCTCACTAGCACATACTTATTGCGTTTATTAGTCATTTGGCTAGAAGACCGAGGTCCGCTAAAATCGTCAGTTTTCCCCCTTAAAACAACTGATGCCTTCAAGTAAGTTTACTTAGGACTTCTTTTAGATTCTGCATTATTTTTATGACCGGCTGCTTGCTTGATGTCAACCCTCCTTGACAATGGTGTTGATGGGGGAATCCGCGAACCAGTCAGAACCTCGAACAGATATCCATATAATGTTAATATTGTAATTATTTTAGCCGCTTATAATGATACTCACTGAGACAAAAAGGGGGGTCTACGCGATCGTAAACCCAGTAGTTACTACGAGTACGAAAATGCTTTTGGTTTGCAACACATTGATTGTCTATGTCGTGTCGTCGATGCTTCTTCCACTACCCACCACTGTATGTACCGCCCTTACCTAACATTGTCGTCCTAGTAAGCATACTTAAGCTCATTTCTGCAAAAAAAAAACTATAGGTTATCTTACTGGACATTATCTTACAAACCCTTTATACATGTTCTGTTTTCTCTTTTCAGATAATGGTACTACAAAACTACCGGCAAAATGAGTCCCAATCTAAGAGTGACCTATGACACTTCTGAAGTGGCAAGATTCAAAAATGGAAAAGGCATATTGTTCAATACTGTCGTAACTTTTTTTATTGTTCTCATATTATACTTGGCCACAAGTTTTTGGTTGATAACTGGGCCTGAAGAAGTAGATGTGGGCGCTTTGCATGTCACCCACAATCGCAATCATCGAAAGAAGCATGTCCCAGCGCACCGAAGCAGCCCGAACTGCTCATGCCCAGCCGTTCATAAAAAACGTTAACTTCAATCTATGCCTAAGATTGAGATCCATAAGAGTTTATTATATCCAATAATACGAGTAATATGTATAAATTTATTTGTACACGCGTTTTCGAAAACGGCTCTAACGATTTCTTTGAACTTTAAAACATAAGTTCTTATACATAGTCAAAAAAAACTAGCTAGGTTCCATGTCTGGGAAAATTCATTTTACCCATATTTGCACGCAAAAAGATTTTCTCCATAAAACGAGCGAAGCTCGGTCGCCCAGGTACTGTACCCTAATAAAATAAATAATGTATCTATGTTAATATACTTAGATTCAAACCGTTACCGTTCCGGTACATGAAATATATTACCTAGGTCTTCTTTATGCTAGGGTTTCCCGGTTGCATCCTCAGCTGGTTGCTGCTCGGAGCCCAGGGTCCGCTTTCCTACTGTTTCCAAGTACTCTACTTCACCCGGTTTTCGGCATCCTTGGTAATGAGTCCATTTGCACGCATATTCCGCGCCACACGTCACGTCTATTGAGCCAGCAGGCCAGCACGTATAAATATTTATTAGGTAGTTAGGTACATTGATAGTTTTGAGAATAATTTTGATTTTATAGTTTTCATATGTTTTAGTCACATCAAGTCAATCAACTCTTTTCGCACCTTAATGAGATCCGCAAAACAAGCAATTTTACTTTGATCTGTTCGATGGACACTAGTTGAAGCTAGCCCAATTAGTTTCTCATTTTGAACAAGCAGGTCACCAGCACGTACTGGGCAGTTAGATAAGTTTTTAACGCATATCATAAATGACTTCTTCATATTTTTTAAGGAAGGCAGGGTTATATTCATTGTCTCTTCAGTAGTGAGCAATGTTGCTGGTTGTCGAGATAAAGTTCTCGCACTACGATCCACTAGTAAGGGCCTTCCGAGGACATACACCTGCGAATCAAAATCTACTTTGTCTCCAACTTCAATTAAGCTTGAACAAGAAGCTATATTTTCCAATGTCGTTAACAGGACAAGGGTATTAGAAATTGCACCAGCATGCCGTATTGGATAAATTGTGTCCACAGTAAACCATTTCTTGCAAAACTGACTGAAAAGAAGATACAAATCGATGATTTGGTTGTATTATACTTAGGTACCCGAATGGATGAAGAAGTTCTCATGCCTTTACCACAAGTTTTTTTTCAAATGCGACTACTATATAATGTACAAACACGTAGGTAGTATAAAATTTTTGAATGAAAATACGTAAATGCTGGGTGAAAATTTTCATATCCAAACTAGGTACCTACAATCACGTCAAAATGGTCACTTTGGAGTTTTGACTTTTAACTCATACTAGTGAGATCTCACTAAAACGCTTCATTCAGTGATTATAGAGCTTAGCACTTGATCAACTTACTTTGCAACACTTCCCAGTCCTAATCGAATCGGGCCAGATTTTACACACACTCCATTAGCAATGACTGAAGATCGACTGATTACCGCACCTAGGCATAACAGTTGCTGTGTCGAGATCAGATTTATTTTAGCCACAAAAGGATGATCTTCAATTTTCACTAAATGGCATTTTAACTCATGAGCCTGCTGAGTATTCTTGGTAAAGCTGTTGTAATGTAAAACGAAATTGTTTAGAACACATGCTGTGATTGCAACGCATATTACTATGAGTAGAGACATAATTCCTATTTTGCTAAATTTTGATCGATCGTCCCAAGGAATATTAATGAAGTTAAATTTAAACACTTCTGCGTTTTCATTTTCTTCTGCGATTTTATTATTATTGTCTTCCATATTTTCAAAGCTTGTTTGATTTAATAATGAAATGTTTTAATTGAAGGCTAAGTATTTTTTCCTTTAATAAGGTTTCTAGTAGGCTTCAAATAGTATACCTATGAGATTGTATCCTAATTATCACAGGGGTGATTAGATTTGTGAACAGTCATCAGAACATCATAAATGTTTAGCGAAACTTTCAAAAGGAATACAATAAATTCAAGTCTGATTGCGGCGCTTGCGGCTGCGCGGCGCATTGATGGTTTTGCAAATTCAACGTTTCGGACCTGAAGGATGGCATCGACTGAGGAGTACCCTGCTTCCATGACACGATCGACAGGGCGGCAGGGAGGCAGGGAGATTAGGAGCACACGATTTAGGGTCCCTGTCTCCCTGTTTCTTATTACACCACCCTATCCCAGTCGGCCAGGGCCCTGGATTGGATATCGTGTAGTGTAATAGAAGCTTAAAAGAAAAAAGAAAAAAAATCGGTTGTCTGTAAAGTCGGTTTACTGACGATAGTTGAACGTGACAACGTCATAAGAAATTCGCTTGCACTTCAAGCCTTAAATGGAACGCCTCAGAGCGAGGTAACGCCGCATTGCGTCATGTTTTTTCGTGCGTGCAGCCGGCTCCATCGAATTATAAGACGTTTTCACGTCAAAAAACCATTTCGATCCACCGTACCCCTGGTCGCAGGTACCTCTGGTGGTATGGTGGATCATGTAAAGTTAAACGATAGGTCAAATAGTCCTTGTAAACAAAGAGTATTTAATCCGTTTGCAAATTATTCCATCACCAACCAAGGAACAAACATCTCACAAAAATTAAAAAAAAAAATTTGTTTAAGCAAACTAGGTATTTAAATGGGTTTGAAAGTATATACCTTTTGAATATTACTAATTTATTTATTTGTAATATCCAAAATACAACAACATAATTGAAAAAAATTAAGTTAAAAAACTATAACCCGACTATGTTAAAAGGTACCCATCTAAAAAGGATGAAACTAGGACATAATTAAGATAGAAATCCAGAAATGCATAGGTACATCAATGGTCATGGTAAAGCCGTGGTCGCACCCATTGTGATTGGATGATAGGAACACCTTTAAACGAACATTGTTGGTATACACTATACAGTGTGTGCGACCACGGCTTTACCATGACCATTTATGTAGGTACCTATGCATTTCTGGACCTTGTTTCATCCTTTGTAGTCGGGTTATAGTTTTTTAACTTAATTTTTATTTAATATTTTTCCGTTTCCCGAACGGAAATTACTGGACCGCGTGAAATGTACCACTTTACGTATGCATTTTAAACAGAATTTAACTTAAACAATATGAATTAAGTATATACATATTTGTAAAGTGCTCGCCAAGACCTTACTTTTCATACCAAGCACGTGATACCAATTTCAGTAAAAAATTTTTGATGTTAGAATTTGAGTTTAAATTCCGTCAGTTAAAATTTTGATTCAATTTATATAGCCTATGTTACCGGCGCTATTTTTACGAATCTTTTGACACATCATTCATTAAAATCGGTCCAGTAGTTTAGGCGCTAAGGTAAACATACATACATACATACATACATATATAGACTGCCAAAATCATTACCCTTCCTTTTGGCTTCGCCATAGTCGGGTAAAAACAGGCCAAAGGGTGGAACTGCAACGGCGGCGGCGGCCTGGTAAAGAGGACGTTGACATAGTCAGCCATTCGTGAAATGAGCTTATACGACTTCAATAAAGCAACAATTAAAGGTAAATAACAAATGTTAGGAAGAATTTGCAGATGAAGTAGAAAAGGAAACCATCATTTTGTGACTGGCACACCGATGAGTTCACGGCGATCGACTTTGGGGGATCCTGGTATACGACGTGCACAGACCGACTTTCACTGCTATCCGATGACATTGTTGCTGTATTTGTAGTCTCAATACTAAAATCCTCAAGTATGTAGCTTCTTATCCGGCTCGAAGGACCATTATATAGCTGTCGATGATGGGAGACTACTCTTTGTGGTAATCAGGGTTTGAGCAGTGGTAGGTATATCTATTATATATATAAAAGAAAGTCGTGTTAGTTACTCCACTTATAACTCAAGAACGGCTGAACCGATTTGGCTGAAAATTGGTGAAGAGGTAGCTTAGAACCAGGAGAAGGACATAGGGTACCTTTCATCCCGGGAAGTCCACGCGGGCGAAGCCGCGGGCAAAAGCTAGTATATATATATACGAAAAACTCGAAATCTTTAATGGAGAACATATATTATATCATAAAATCATTTAATAGGACAGGAAAGAAAAAAAATCTTATTTTTAATTATTTTACGGCCCTGGATTCAAAGTCCATTATGGCCTACAAGAAACATCATATTTTAATGCGAATGATCGTCTGTGCCGAGCTTAATATTAATATGTCAAAGTCACATATGAAGATGTCAATGTCACCAATGTGATTTGATTTGATTTTTATTTTGTTTTTATCATGTTTCGTTTCATTTTGATAACCAAACTTTACTTACTTGTTTTGAAGTACAATACAATGCAGTGATATTAAATTGTGAAATAAATAAATCATTTAGTTATATAAGAACATAAAGCAAAATGCCGACAGTTTTATTATTGGATGTATCTCTGTCAATGTTTCGACCGGTGCCTACTACAGACTCCACGGAAAGCCATACAAGATTATCATTGGCATCAGCCGCTATAAATACATTCTTAGACTACCTTAGTCTTCATGCTAAACTGGAATACGTTTCTTTGGTCACATTCTCTTCTTCCTACGAAGGTATGATTTTAAGGCTACTTTAAGTCGAGAAGTAAGTGTAGGAAAATACTTTGGTCCTGCCTGAAGTCTATAGTTGTTTAGGAGTCCAAATTCAAGTACTTCTGAATTTTAAGTCTGAATTTCAGCCATCTACACTGAATACTTATTATTATCACCTATTTGAAAATGAATGGAAGAAGTAAATCAAATGGTTCATAAAATAAGTTGTGGTTTAAAATCAAAATCTCAAAATCAGTCTAGGTGCCACAATATTTAGGCAATACTTAAAATATTGCCCCAAGTGACTGTAGGACTTCTTAAACAAAGTGTTACAGTACAGTAAAATGTTTTACATTTTACGAGAACCTAAGCTCGTAAACCCTGTAAATGCCAAAATTTATATTAGTTTTTTTATCCAGCCCCAAGTATAGTTCTGAAGAATATGTTCTGTATTTGGTCATAAAATATGAACTTTACACATTAAATCATAAGAAAATGAAGCAATATATGACAATGTTTAAGAAATGGCATGAAAATATTTGTCAGATAAATATAATGTTGAAGGTTTATTTATATTACTGCATAATAATTCTGTTTTCATATTACTTGAAATAATATTTGACTTTGTAGTGACTGTACAATTTACTCGTGACTATGACAGTATCAGAAACAAACTACCACATTTGGAAGAAGGAGACAAAACCAGTATTGAAAATGCTCTGCTTGGTGTGAATCAACTTATACTCAGCGAGTGGGGCTACCAAACAGCTGTACAAATAATACTGGTTCGTAAAACTTTATATATTAATTCAAAACATCATTTTAGATCTCTTTTTTTTTGTTGATGTCAAGTATGGTATAAATTGTCAACACAGATATAAAGTGCATCTTTCGTTCTTATACAAAATGATGTTTAACAAATAGGCTTGTGTCCATTAAGAATAAATATAATGGATAGGGGTTTATAATGATTAATTATATTATGGAGAAAATAAAGAACAATTTTAATTATTAAAAGCGTTAAAGATTAATAATATTTTTGAAAAATAAATTTCGTAAAATGAAACCTTTAGTCACGTGACAGTGAACACCAATCAGAAAGCGTTACGTCACGCCGTGCGAAACTCCAATCTTGTCTTTGACGTTTCAAGTATCACTACCGGTTCTTGATAAAATTTTGGTTTTTAACAACTAATATCAAGTTGATACAGTTTTTGCTAATTATAATTTGAAAGAATTAACCATGGAATCTGGATTCAGCAAAGCAGACAGTAATAATTTGCCCAGAATCGATGCCGTTATGCTTGGAAATTTTTTCGCGTCGAACAGTAACTTTTGCTCATCTGAATTTCGCAATGTTAAAACTTCCTTGTAAGTATAAAATATTTATTATAAGCTTAAATGCTATGTGATATTTCAGTTCGGTACACAAGAACTTAATGTTGTGACGTACATTTTGCAAGATACTGTTTACTATTTTACTGTTCCCTTCATATTTTTTTTATTTTATTTATTTAACTTCATTACATACAAATGTAAATGGCGGACTTAAAGCCATAGGCTTTTTCTACCAGTCAACCAACCAGTGGTGCAGAGAAGAACATCTTTTTGGGGTGAAAAACAGTATATAAATATAAATCTAAAAATAAATAACTACATAAATATAATACCACATATAATACATACAAATATACATAAATACCTAATATATTCCAAAAACCAATACATATACTACACATATAGGTAACTTTTAAGTCTTATTGCAATCTGTCTGATTGTTCTCGAAGAAAATGTGCTCGAACCGCGCGTTTGAACGTTAAACGAGTCTTGGATCTCCGGATATCAACAGGTAGGGCATTCCAAAGCAGAATCGCCTGGACCGTAAACGAATGCGCAAAAAACCTACTCCGATGTACAGGTATATAAAGACGAAGATCGTTTGAAGAACGGAGACTTCTGGCATGGATATTGCCAAGAAAGGTAAATTTGGATTTGAGATACCATGGAGTTTTGGGGTCGAAAAGAATGGAGAAAAGGATGTTAAGGATATGCAAATTGCGACGCTGACAGATAGGTAGCCACTTCAGCTGGCTACGGCAGGCTGAGACATGGTCGTACTTCCGGAGACCATATATAAAGCGAATGCAGTTATTCTGTAGCCTTTCTAATTTGTCAAGAAGAGTACAGTTGAGATCAGAACAACATACGTCTGCATAGTCTAAAATAGGAAGAATCAATGTTTGCATTAGCAAAGTTTTAACTTTGATAGGCAAAAAGGTTTTTAGCCTATAGAGTGAGCGGAGTAATTTTTCTAGCAACCTCTGAGACCTGCATGTTCCATGACAAGGTTGAGTCAATATAAAGACCGAGATCTTTAACATTGTTATTAAAAGGGATGTCAGTATTGTCAAAACTGATAGATGATAATGAATTAAGATCAATACGGCTTAACAGATGAGTGCTGCCAACCAAAATAGCCTGACATTTGTTGGGATTGACTGATACTCCAAACTGATAAGACCAGTCATTGATGGATTGCAAATCATTATTAATTTTATTTATTGCAACATCTATATTATCTACTTCAATCTGAGTATAGAGCTGCAAGTCATCCGCATAAAGGTGATACGAGCACTGAAGATCTTTTGTGATAAAATCAATGAAAATTGAGAAAAGTAATGGGGATAAAATACCGCCTTGAGGGACACCAGTCTCAAGATCGCACCAGACCGATGTGTTCTCTCCAAGGCGAACTGACTGTTGACGCCCTCGAAGATACGATGACAACCATTCCACCGCTGCCGGTGAAACAGAATGATGAGAAAGAATTGCTAAAAGTATTTCGTGGTCAACGGTATTGAAAGCATTAGAAAAATCGACCAAAGCCAACACCGTAAATAAATAAATAAATAAATATATAGGGACAAATCACACAGATTGAGTTAGCCCCAAAGTAAGTTCGAGACTTGTGTTATGGGATACTAATTCAACGATACTATATTTTATAACAAATACATATATACATAAACATCCAAGACCCAGGTCAATCAGAAAAAGATCATTTTTCATCTTGACCTGACCGGGGATCGAACCCGGGACCTCCTGAGTAGCGGTCGGGCATGTTAACCATTACGCCACAGAGGTCGTTTGGTGTTCTCCATATTCGTTCTTATGTCGTCAATTACTTTTATAAGTGCAGAAACAGTGCTGTGTCCTGGGCGAAAACCAGACTGCAATGGGTTTAGTAGACCATTATCAAGAAAAAATGAAGTAAGCTGCTTGTGGACGCAAGCCTCAAGAACCTTGGACAGCAAAGGGAGGATCGAAATGGGACGAAAATGATTTGAAAGGGTAGGGTTAGAGATCTTGGGAAGAGGACGAATATAAGCTTTGCGCCAAATAGCGGGGAAACTGGAAGTGGTTAAGGAGCAGTTGATTATGTGGGTAATGACAGGAACAACTATATCAAGAATGTATTCTATCATCTGCCGACTAATCTGATCATAACCCACTGCCCTTGTTTTAATGGCCAGGAATAGTTTCTTAACCTCATCCTGACTGACAGGAGAGAAAAAGAACTCAGAGATAGACGGAGTGGGTAGAGATGATATATTGGAAATTGTCTCCAATTTCGTTTGACGACTCAACAAAGTGGAAGTGGAGAAATGTCTATTAATATCGTCCAATGAAATGGAGGAAGGAACCACAGAGTTTTCCGTCTTGCCGATCCCCAGTGTTCCCAGAAACTTCCATATGTCAGCAGAAGAGGAGGTAGAGATGGTGTTAAGAATAAGTCGGCGTTTAGCATCCCGCATCATCCTATTACATCGATTTCTTGCAACTCTAAACAAAGACCGGTTTTCATCCGACCGGTCCCTCCTAAATTTACGGAATGCCCTATCTCTCCGTCTCATCCGCACTCCGCGTGTTATCCAAGGAGCAGGGGGCCTTTTGATCCTAACCTTGCGTATTGGAGCATGCCTATCATAAAGACTTAATAGCAACTGATTGAAGATATCGATTTTATGATCCACATCAGCAGCCGCCCATACAGATTCCCAATCAATGTTCTCAGCATCAGCTCTTAGTTTCTTTATATCTATTCGTCCAAAACTACGCAAATGCAACACTTTAGGAACGATCTTAGGTGGTTTTAGATTATATGAGCAGTGAATAAGATCATGACGCGAAAAGCACGGGGCGGGATACTGTCCATGAGAAAGAACGTTTTCCGGGGAGGATGTAATGATAAGGTCGAGCCATGTGTCGTCAACATCGGTGTTAAAGTGGGTAGCATCCAACGGCAAGACGTGAAGATTGGCCGAGCCAAGTATTTGATTCAATTTAATTGAGCGAGATATATCACCGGGACCATCCTCAATTAAGTTTGTGTTAATATCACCTAAAATAATCTGATGTGGGTACTCAGAACAGAACGGGTCAATGGCGCTTTCCAAATCTGAAAAGTAATTGGTCGAAAGTGGACAATACACCACTCCCAGGACGGCCTTATCACGCCCAACCATAATCTCCAGAAAAATATATTCAGCTGTTGCAGAGTACTGCGAAGGAGAAATAGTCAGGATTTTAAAACTAATTTCAGACCGCAGGTAAATTGCAACTCCTCCGCAGCCCTTCCCCACTCGGTCGCTCCGAATGAGAACAAAACCCGGAAGTGGATAAGAAGTGGAAGAGAGTTCAGGTTTTAACCATGTCTCTGATATACAGATTGCATGGACATTTGAGTTGGAGAAAGTCTCTAGAAATTCAGGATAATGACCCGGAAGGCTCTGAGCGTTCACATGACAAACATTGAAATGAGATGTGTTCGGTGAAACCGAACACCTGTGACGTCGGCCGCCGGCCGCCGGCACTATTGCTTAACTTTATATTTTACATATTAGTGCACATTTCAAACGCCACGGTACGGGTGCATTCTAAACATTTTATAACTAATTATTATTGTGACGTGGAAATAAAGTGAAGTGATTTTACATCTGACTTTCTTCTCACTCTCATCAACCTCAACAAACACCACACTCCCCAAACATTGGTCCTTCGAGGGTTTTTTGGGGCGACTTGGGGTAAGTTTTGTGTGTTAGCAATCAGTTCATTGGCCTCCCACAAGCGGGTCTCACCAGTGAATTGAGAAGGTGCTTATATCACACTAGGACTTGCCATAAATCCCAAACGAACTAGCGCAACATAGGGTAGTGTGGACTTTCAACATTTTCAACATTAACATTTAACATACAACTTTATTAACATTCAACATCATGAACACAATGGAGGATCTCTTGCAATCTCAAGCAGAGATTGCATTGCTATAAACTTACAGAAAGATAGCTATTTACCACTTTCCGAAGGAAGTTTGGAAAAATGCATATTAAGAGATAGCTCTACATACATGTGCTTTCAACATATTCCCATCTATAAAATGAAGACGGACAGAGATCTTTGCGTTTTAAATAAAAATAATGTGTGTCAGACTAGTAAAACCGAATGCAAGAACATGTGGATTGGATTAACAAAAATAAATACATATCTTTATTTTTGCTGCGACCAATGTCACCTACGAACAATATGCGACACTCAGGTTACCGCACACGAGCTCACGCGGGCTAATATCATTTCCCTGGAAGACGGCTGCGTCATCAAGGCCAATGACTTTACAATACAAGGACACAAACGCTATCAGAGTCAGCTGAGCGTTACATACAATATCGAGAAACCTGTAGTGGCGCCTATCAACCACATTATAAACATAACTATTGATCGAGAGGAGATGAACAGGGAATGGAATGAAACAGACTTGGAAGTAGGACGGATACATCATGAAATAACTGAAAGGTTTAGAAACTTAAAGGAGAAAGCTGTTTATGATAACGCGAACACAGTTTCATCTCACGACATACACCACTACGTGTTGATATATGGAATAGTAGGAGTAATGACGATAACAGCGATAATCATTGCTTTTCGCCGAAACTGTAGAAGATGGAATACATTAAATGGGAACGCACTCGCGCCTGCCCCCGCCCCGCTGGTCGTGGAACTGGAGCCTCGCCCTGCGCCGCGCGCCAGACCAACGTTTAGCAAAATCGTGTTTGATGAACATTCGGTCTAATTACATTGTTATTATTTTATCTTGCTTTGTAAAGGATGCACCCCTTCCTCTTTCTTTGCCCTCGGGAACATGTTCGGTGAAACCGAACACCTGTGACGTCGGCCGCCGGCCGCCGGCACTATTGCTTAACTTTATATTTTACATATTAGTGCACATTTCAAACGCCACGGTACGGGTGCATTCTAAACATTTTATAACTAATTATTATTGTGACGTGGAAATAAAGTGAAGTGATTTTACATCTGACTTTCTTCTCACTCTCATCAACCTCAACAAACACCACACTCCCCAAACAAGATGCGTGGCACTGAAAACTAGTACGAACATATTCACCAAGAGACATAATAGAGGAATTAGCACTTTCATTACAGGAGAAAAATTCTTCATCAGTATCAGACATTATTAATAGACTAAGTAAAATATAAAGAGGAATACTTAATATATATAAATAAAAATAAAAATATAGATATGAATGATAATATAATGTTTTACAATAAGAGGGCTAATAAATCACGGATAGTTACTCAGCACCACCCGCCAGCCGAACAACTTACACACAAAATTGTTTAATATAATACATTAATGAGAAAATTTTAAATAAAAGCAAACAGAAGTACTTAAATCTAGATAAAAGCTTGTAAAAATAAAATTAATCAGAATCGGAATGGATCTTAAAAAGGCAAAAAACTGCCATCTGGCATTAACGGCACTGCAAACGTCTATTATAAACTTCTGTCAGTGTCAATGGCACAATGAAACTGTCAAAGTCAGTGTCAATAAAACCTAACCTGTCAATACTAACAAAGTAAACAAGTAACAAACGAAAATAAATACCTCCTTATAAAAAATATTCAGAACTGATTGTGAGGGTAAATTCGGAATAGTAAGGTTATAACATACGACAAGTTTATAATCCATTCCATTTCCATTACTGATAAAAATACTGAGGTAATACGGTATAACTTCAAGCAGAACCAGAACCATTGAGTACCAAAAAATCGAACGATTATGAAGCCGGCTTTTCAAGTTTTCGCCCAGTCACTTGAGGATATTTTCCAGTTAAATTCCTGAGTTCTTCCTCGGAGTAGACTTTCTGCTTCGTACTGTCGGGAGTCTTGATGACAATAACACCGTCCTGCGACCAACAGTTTCGCATGCCAAAGTGTTGGCGTGCCTTACCGAAAACTGCCAATCTTGGCCTAGTGAGAAACTCCTTCACCGAGATTTTGGTTCCCTTAAGAGCCTTTTTATTAGTCCAAACTAAAGATCTGGTGTTGTAGTCTTTGAACCGTATAAGAATTGGACGATGATTGTCACTGACTGGCTGTCCCAACCGGTGGCAGACCTGGATTGACTCCATATTCAACTCATTTATACCAAGTTTTGACCGAATCACCTCCAAAATGACACACTTGCAATCCTCCTTTGGTTGCTCAGGAATACCGGAGAAAATTAATACCTTTAGCCGATGTCTGTTTTCAATCTCATCAACTGAGCGGGCATAATACCAATAAGATTGAAAGTGATCTCACGGAATGTTCGAAACTCATCAGCAACCTTTGCGACAGTGTCCTTTGCAGAGGCTGAAGCCTTTGCAGATTGTAATTGGGCTTCCAGCTCTGTCATTTTCCGATTAAAGTTGGCCTCCAGATCTTGCTGTACCTTCAAGATTTCATTCAGTTGAGCCATAGTGAACAATCCAAAATCAATGGCAAATAAAATAGTTGTAGTAATAAATTTGCTTATTGTGCGTGAGCAGCGAACTGACAGGTGGTGTGTAGTGTTAAATTTATGCCAAGATCTTCATGAAACCAGTCACAAACGTAAGTTGCACTCCAATAAACTGTATTTAATCGAAATATATTGAAACACTTGTAACAAATGATTCAATTTAATTAAAATAGAATGATACTCCATATAATTAGTCATATCATTTGGCAACTAGAATAATAAAAAGAGTATGTTTGTAACATTAATTTGAAAACTAAAATGAAACGTTCACTCCTAAAAGTGAAACAACTTAACCTGAACTCATGTATTTATTATTTAGAAAATAGGGATTCTACAAAACACATCTAGTTTGCTCGAATTAAGTAATAGATTGTATTGTGTGAAATAATTAATCAAAATGATCTTCACAAAAATACATTCTTGAACCTGTTGATAAAGTTTGTTTGTTTGTAATATCTTTATTGCTTTAAAATACATAGTAAATAGAACATTATTAAAATCAGAAGGCAATGGCGGACTTATCCCAGGAAGGGATCTCTTAGCATAAAGTATTATCTCTAAAGTATGAGCATCATCTCTTCTTGCAAGTTTTAGCCACTTTTTCCGTATTTCTCCATTGTTTGGAACATATATAAATAACTTGTTTGGCGTTTTTATAGTCGTGCTATCACACTGGGGCACTATACAGTACTTATAATATGAGAAATTTATTTTTAAACGATTAAAACTAGCTATAACGTACGAAGACACGATCGCTCTTTGGTTTGTTTCGCACGGCGTGACGTCATTCAAGACGCCATGACAGTCTTGTGCGTTTTGGAACCAAATTGAAAAATGGTTTTTTAAAACGCAAAATTTATAATGTAATCGCTCGATTAAAAATAAATAAACCTTTTTTTTCGATAAAATGCCTAATAAGCTGAAATATTAAGCAGTTATTGAAATTTTGTCAACTAGCCTATTGAGCATTAATATCATATTATAAACACTAGCTAATGATTTCTTATGTTTTCGCGATTGTTACAATCTTAATTAAAAAACATCCTAATTTCAATAGAGAGGATGGATGGCAAATACCACCAGCTTGGGACCCAGTTATCAATTTAATAAAATCTCAAACTCATCGGAAGACTGCAAGTGTTTTTGATACTGTCAGCCAATACTGTGTGAATCGAAATAGTTTTCAATGATTTATGAGCTATGGTTTTGTATTCTTGTGACATCAGAAACAAATGACACAGACGAATGTCAACTCAGTCTGCCTGTGACCATGAGCTCTGTAAAGTGCTTGAAACGTTAGGTATAAATAAGTAAGCAATAAACGCGATAGAAAACCGTATAAAATAGTTTAATTTAATAAACACTAGCTGCTGCCTGTGGGTCTATATCTTATGGGTCAGATAAAACATAAGCTACTATTTAGCAAACTTAGCCCATACAAAATTTCATCAACAAATAGCAAAATTGAGTAGGAAAAGTAGACCCTGGGTTCTTAAGCAACTAGCTGAGGATGCAACTGGAAAAGCTCTATTATGAAATAAAAGACTTCATTTGTAGATTGTAAAATATTTTAGGTGACTGATGGCAGCTGTGGAGTTGGTCCCCTTGGCCGTAACCGTATCATCCAGGCCCTGCCTTTGCCTCCATCATATCCTGCTCGAATACATGTGTTACCTGTTGTGTCTCCACATGATACTTGCTTGCAACATGGTATGTGAATTTAAAAGATGTTTTTAACTCAGTCAATATTTTTGTTGTTAATGTGGACCATATACAATATTGGTGTGAGTTTAAAGTTAGTACAGTTACTCTTTCACCTTATCTGGTGTACTTTTTTATGTGGGCCACTATATAGATCTTTCAATATTCAGTTTATAATTAGTTTATAAAGTAAGTATATATTTATGGGTCTGTGTTTTGGAACCTCATTTCCTGATATAACATATGTATTTTTTTTTCTATATTTTTTTTTCTTTTTCAATTAATTAACATTATTTGAAATACTTTTTGTTTTTAATCATCATATCCTTCATCAACAGCTATGCCACTTTACCAGAAGATTGTAGACTTAGCGGTCAATACTACAAGTGGCTCAAATCTAAGCATAACAAGAGGTGCTATCTTTTGTCCAGAGCAACTCACCGTGTCCGGCGTAAGAATCTCCTATTTATTTTATATATGGCGCCCACTAAAAATATCATCAGAATCATTAATTTCCAGAATACAGAATCTATTAAATCAGACTTTATTAATGCTAAATGCATACAGTTATCTATATAAGGTATTAGATAGACAATTAGTTACATTGAAATAGGCTACACATTGCATTATTTGATTATTAACATAGAGTATCTGTCACAGACAATATCAGCAATGACCCGGCTCTGTGAACAACATTACCAAGAGTTCTGGTGCACCCTGAAGTGTGGTCAGTTAGAAGCGAGGGTACAACTGTTCCCGGCGCCACAAGCTGCCTCGCACGAAGGTTTGGCGGCGAGCTACACCATTTCCCATCAGTTGCACGTTGTGGGCTTCCTAAACCAGCAGGATTTAGGTAAATATTTTCTAGATTTTCTTTTTAATGAATTAGTAGGAAACTAAGGTATAATCTGTCTAAGCGCAAGCTGATTATTTGTCAGGAAGTTACACTATTTGCATATCATTTGCAAATCATGTGCTTAATACACCAATAGACAGCAAAGAATATATACTGAAGTCTAGTTGACTGTAGCATTCATACATGAAATTCATTATCCTGTACTGTCAATCTCAACTCAATATCCAGACAACCATTGTCGAACTTTTCTGACCAATTTAAATAAATTGTTCATAATTTTGCAGGTACACCGATAGCAATAAGTAAACATTTAGTTATACCACAAGCGCAAACAGGGGGATCCAACGGTGCCAACCGAGAAAATTATGATCCAAAAACACCAACAAAGGTAATTAACTTCATCTTACATTCAGAATTTACATTATATCAAATATTATTTGTATATTGTATGGAGTTATAAAATACTTACTTTGACTGAACAGGAAGGATCCAGCACGGACGGCTCAGCTAATGAAGAAGACATGTCAGATCCTAGCAAGATACCCAACTTCTGTGTCTTATTACACGGCGCATTGAAGGTAAAATAAAATACTTTCATTTTTCATAAATGCGTTAAAATGATATTAACCTGCAATAATAGGCCCTGAAACTTGTTAACAGAAGTTATGCCTTTGATGAAAATTCTCTAAACCCTCAATGACGTCTTATAACAATTCAGGCGACATCTCGCTTACGGAGACACTAAAAGCCAAAGCTGTGGGTTTAGCTTTTAGTGTCTCCGTAAGCCGGTTTAGCCGGATCACGTGTGTAGTCTTTCATATAAACTCAAACGATACAAAATGCCAATTGTCCGTCACGGCGGCTGTTCACGAGCAACCGGCAGTATCATATTTTTGTTATGTTGTGAGTAGTAATGCATTCTGAGTTTGTTTTAACCAAAACGTCCGTGTGACTCAGAATGCAAAATATTTGTTGTAAAATATTTTGAAAACAAAGAAAACCTCTGCAATTTAAGCTAATTGATTCATCTCAGAAAGTTTCTCGAATGGCGATCACGCACCGGCAAGCGCAGCATCAGTCATCCACCGACCAGATGGTCTGTTGACCCGAAGAAGGTCTCAAGCAGGTGCTGGATGCAGTCTGTTTTCAATCTGTCATTTTGGAATTTCTTGGGGGAGGCCTATGTCCAGCAGTTGACAGCCTGCGGCTATGTTGATGACTCATGGCTAATTTATAGGTCGAGAGTATGTCAGCAATAGTTCAATTGGGCGCGGACTGGTGGGGCACGCTGACGGCTTGGTGTGAAGCGTCCCGCGCGCGGCGCTCGTGTCTGCTGCTGAGTGTGATGCGGCCCGGAGCCTCCGCCGCGCCCTGGCTGGGGTCGCTCGACCAGCTGGGCGTGGCCGACGACACCAGCCCTGGTGAGACGCATATTGATAGACTGCTATTCAGAAATAAAAATAAAACTCAAAACGTTGTATGGAGAACTGGCGCCCGTGCTAGGTTTCTGGAGAAACATGTTATTACGGGTGACCAAGATACACCATTGTTTTAAGTCCTAATTAAAAAAAACACTTCTAGTAGCTAAAACAACTAATTATAATTTTATATAACTGTTCACAGCGGAAACATTCCCAATTCGTTCGTGGCGCTCGTACATCAGCGGCGGTTCAGGTTTTGCGTGGGCTCGTCCGCATGCGCTGCTCGCCGACGTTCAGAAAGTGTTGCGGCACGCGCGGAAGCTCCCGGACAAGACTCAACATTTGTACAAGGTGGGTATTTCTTTTAGTTCTAAGATAAGTAGAAACTCTTTCTACTTTCATGTCGTAGAGAAGGCTAACTTCAAGCAGAATGAGTAGAAGCTTGATCTCTTTGCAATCAAACGTTTTTGGATCGATTCTCCATATCCATGCTTCCATACTTATACTAACATATTAAATTATAAATGCGAAAGTTTATCTGTTATTCTGTTACGTATTCACGGCTAAACCGCTGGACTGATTTTGAAGAAATTTGGATATAGTTAAGGACCAGGGGTCTACTTTTGGGTGCGATATAACCGAGCCCCGGGCAACAGCTAGCGAAGGAAATAAATAGTAAGCCCCAGATCATAGGATACTATTATCTATTCAGTGATATTATAGGTTAAAAGATTTTGTATTTTTTGTTGATAGGAGTTAAATCGACTACGAAGGGGTGCAATCTCGTTAGGGTTCTCCGAGTTGCTAACGTGCGTGGGCGGCGCGCTGGAGCGCGAGTGCGCGGCGCTGCCGCCGAGCGCGCCGCCGGAGTGCGCGCTGCAGCTGGCGCACGCCGCCGCCGCGCTCCGCGACCCGCGCACTGCGCTCGACATCAAACACGTTGTACAACCTCTCGCCAACAATTTCACTGTCACTACTATGAATCATTGATGAATTGTTGTATACATAGTAAGAATAGCAATAAATAATTAAAAAAATAAAGTAATTTAAGTCAATTCAGTCTATTTATTTTTAAGTTTGTACGCGCTGGCCGCCGGCCGATCGCGAATATAATTTGCACGCTGCCACACGTCCAACCTTCATTATATTGTTTGCGTACCAACAGGGGGATTGTGGTTACCATGCCTCGTCGCGCGTCGTCGTCGCCTTAAATCTTATTGATGGTGCCTATGCAGAGCGGGTTACTTTCGTGGCCATAAAATCGACCTACAAACAAAAAATTTCATGTGTATTTATATTTATTGTCGGTTCATATAATACTGCATCATGAAAGTATGGCTCTAGCAGGCTCAAAACCCAGGGGGGTTACTACCGTCTCTTAAAACCATGCAAGATCCAGTGAGTAGGAGAGATGTCGCCTTACATCATGTATTGCGCTGTCTCGCTTACTCACTGGATCTTGCATGGTTTTTAGAGATGGTAGTAAGGGACCAGGAGTAAGGTGGCGCATTATATGATGTAACATTTCGCTTACTGGATCGTTTCTTCTGGTCTGCTAAAACAATTGATGCTAACCCCCCCTGCATCTCACTCGATTGTGGCATACATGACACTCAAGCTCAACTCAATGTACAAAAAAATAACAAACAAAATTAAAAGTTGCTGTCATTGTCGACAAATGTCAATGTCAGCCGGTTCAACTAGCTATCACTATCACGCACGGTTCAGTAAACAAAATGAAGAAATAAAAATACGATCACTAAAATGTGCTTGAAAAGAACAATTTTAAGTAAAATAAGATTAAGTCGTTTATCAAAATGTCCTATATAACTATTCTAAAGGTCTTGAGCATTGTATGTTTGTCTTGTTTACCGTATATAGCTACACTCCGCGGCGACTTTGTTTTCGATGATTCGGAAGCTGTGGTAAATAATAAAGATGTTTATTCCGAAAACTGGCTTGATTGCTTTAACAACGACTTTTGGGGCTCGAATATTGGTAGCAATTTGAGTCACAAATCTTACCGACCTTTGACCATTCTCACCTTTAGGTATGGTATTATTTTTAATTCAAGAAATTTCGTTATGCTAGAATATACGCATAGATACATTTAATTTCGGTGTTTTATTTTCAGGTTGAACTACCGTTTGAACAATAAAACATTATCTGCCTATGGTTTTAAATTAACAAATCTGCTATGCCATGTTTTGTGTACAGTATTAATATACTTGGCAATGAAGGATATCTTAAATACATTGGGAATTTCAATGAAATATGAGACAAATGGTTTTGAGATTGCATACACAACATCCTTGTTATTTGCTGTGCATCCAATACACACAGAGGCAGTATGTGGTATAGTAGGAAGAGCCGATTTATTAGCAGGTGCAACATTCTTCTTAGCAGTTATCTTTTATAACAAAGCTATGACCAAACAGATATACAGGAATCTCAGTTTGTTAGCAGCTATCATTATAGCTGGAATTTCATTATTATTTAAAGAAAATGGCATCACAGTGTTGGTAAGTTTATTTTACCTTGCTATCCTTCAATACCAAATATTGACTACTAATTAAGGTTTGAACTTTTAAAAACTTATATTTTACTGTTTTCAGGGATTTTGTCTTTGCTACGATGTTATTACAAAGCTAAATCTGAAAACTAAATATTATAGGTTCAGTGGATTAAGTGTTAATCATTTTGTTATAAGAGCATTTGTTACATTATTTTCAATAGTATTATTTTTATATTTACGATGGAATGTAATGGGATCTGCGAAGCCTATTTTCAGTAAAACTGATAATCCTGCTGCATTTACAAAGGATATTTTTACAAAGGTTTGTTAAAAAATAAAATAGAAAAATCAATGTGTGTCTTCAGCTTAAAAATGGACCACCCCCACCCCTTCATGTGACTATGAAGCAACTAAAGGATTAAAAGAGGCCTCAATTTTATTTTATTGTTGGAAGATTCCACTAACAATGGCATTCCCATACGGGGTTGTGTTAGACAAGTCACATAAATAATGACAAATACATATTATGAAAATCTAAGACATCATGGTTTCAGTGAATCCTGGCTTAGAAACCTTGATTTTGAATGCAACCAAGATGCATAGATTGTTGTAATGATAACCCAAATTATATGTTTACTATGTTTTATCCATATGTATTTCTATTTTTAATAAAATTTTCTTGCTTATCAAAGGTGAAATTTTTTTTTTTAGCTCTTATAAAATTAATAAATCCATATTTTTCAGGTTTCTACGTACAGTTATTTATATTTTTTGAATTCTCTTCTATTAATTTGGCCACAATGGTTATGCTATGATTGGTCAATGGGATGTATTCCTCTAGTCAATAATGTGTTGGATTATCGAATAATCTTATCAACATGTCCATACATTTTTGTCCTATTGGTTATTTTAGCAGTTTTTAAAATAAGAAATAAGAATTTAACTAAAAGGTATGAAACATTGATATTATCAAATAATTAAATTGACAAAGTCTCAATGTTGCATTGCACCCTTTCAAAAAAAAATGATTTATTTGAAATACAGACAATTCATTTTGAACTGAAGTTTTGAATATTATCAAATAATTTTTATTTCAGACTCCTTTTACTGGCATTAGTACTCACAGCAATGCCGTTCCTGCCAGCTTCCAATATATTTTACCCAGTTGGGTTTGTGATAGCTGAGAGGATCCTATACATCCCCTCGGCAGGGTACTGTCTCTTTGTAGCTATTGGATTCAATAAATTATTAAAAAGAAAAAAGATGTACAAGGTAAGCCCATGATTTTTAACCGTACATGTTTGTGTGTGAATTTTCAAAATAGGTAGGTAATAAGTAAGTGTTTTATTAAAGTTAAGCCCAGATTATACTAGTACTACTATAGCAGCACAACTTATCATAAGTAATGTTTGTTAATAATTTTTTAGTCTTTCCTCAAATTATTTTTATGGTGCTGTACTGTACTAGCCTTCTCAATCTGTAATAGTAAGATCAAAATGAAATGGGTCCGTCATCCAACAACATTTTCTTTATACAAAAATCGCTGCTTAAATTAAAACTGGAATCACAATAATGATCCCAAATGCTGCTAGTACGAAACCCTTGGTGTGTGAACCCAACTTACACTTGACTGACTTTATTTCTTTGTTACAGACTGCAGTTTTTTTATTCTGTTTATTGATATTTTTTAATGGGCTAAGGTGTTTTAAGAGGTCCTTGGATTGGAGGAATGAATATCATCTGTTTCTGAGTGGTCTGTCTGTCTGTCCACTCAATGCTAAGGTGCATTATAATGTTGCCAAAGCAGTTGATGCGAAAAATATGTCCAATTTGGCCATTTCTGAATATAAGTTAGCTATAAGGTAACAGTAGTGAAAATTTCAAATTCCTTTTAAAGTCATGGCTAGCATATTATTGTGATTAATTTGAAATAATTTTTCATGTTTTAGTTTGTATCCAGAATATTATCAAGCTATGAATAATTTGGGCAATTTACTTAAAAGCAAACATTTTTTTGGTGAGGCTGAATATTATCTTAAGTCTGCAGTAAAGATCAAGTAAGTGTTACTTTTTATTCCTTAAAAAGTCACAGATAAATACTGTGTTTAAGACTTTTCTTATTATATGACTCTACCAGGGGTAAGTCACTCTGCTGTTTAGGTATAATTGCCGGGCGCGCCTGCCGGGGCATGTGATAGAAAGAGATCCAAATATAAATATTGAATAAACTACTGGACCCATTTTAATGAATGAGGTGACAATAAATTTGCACTAAGTATGTAAATTTTTATTATATAGGTATTTAGTTTTATATGACTGCTGAGTTAGACTTCTGTGTGGTTACTACCATCTCTTAAAACCATGCAAAATCCAGTGAGTAAGCGAGACAGCGCAATACATGATGAAAGGCGACATTTCCCTTACTCAATCGTTTTTGCATGGTTTTAAGAGATGGTGGTAAGGCACCTGTACGTTAGTAATCATTCTGTGACTCTACTTTTAAATATTCCGTTTCATTCCCAATGTACCTCAACTCTCTTTGTATCACTTTGTGAAAACCACATGGGGGAAAGTCTTATCATCTTGGAGGCGTCATAAAGCATTACAAAAACGTAAGAGTAAGCGCAATGACGCAATACATGCTTAAGGCGACATCTCGCTTATTCTTTCGTTTATAAATTGAAAGTTGAAAAACCGATCGTATTTAATTATTCTAGAAAAGACTTCCCTGCAGCATGGATGAATTTAGGGATCGTCCTCGCCGCCATGGATAAATTCAATGAGTCGGAAGCTGCCTATAAGACAGCGCTGACTTACAGGAAGATATATCCAGACTGCCATTACAATTTAGGGAATTTGGTAGGTTTTGTATTTTGTGTTTTTTTTTTAAGTAATTCACTAGAGACAATTTTTTTTATCGACTATACTTATCAGTGTTTGCTTCGAAAAGCTAATTGTCTAAAACTATAACAGTAGATCCCGTAACGTTATGGGTTATAAGGGATTATATAAAGATGACATGAGAGTACCAACAACTTACAAGTTTATATAGAGTAAGTACTTATAAGTGGGTCTCTGAATAAAGTATTTCTTATTTTCTTTTGACATTGATTCCAGTATCTGGAGCTGAATAGGACACAAGAAGCAATGGAGTGCTGGCAGCACGCAGTTACTTTAGACCCCAAACATGTTCTTGCTTGGACCAATTTACTTGCCTACTTGGATAATAATGGTAAATCAATATTTAATACTTAAAATATTTTAAATCCTCTTCCACCCGGTCGTGAGTTACGTCGATTTGAAATACGTCTACAGGTACGATAAACAATCTACGTGATAATGGACAGTATCCATTTGTACTGCCGTTTTTGTCGGTTATGCATTTAAACTAAATAATAGATGAATGAGAGAATATAAAAAATATTGAAATAAATCTGATTACTTATTCATGTACACAAAAATACAAACATATGATACATTGTAAATCACAATGAGTACAAAGGTAAAACTTATTTCAATAGAAATATCTTCCTCCTGAGAGTAGAGGAAATAGAGGCAGACTGGTTGCATACCACCATCTCTTAAAACCATGCAAGAACGATTGTTCTTGAATGGTTTAAAGAGACGATAGTAACCCCCATGGTATGACGGGTATTGGTGCTAGCTGCACCCCGCGATGTTACCCACCGATACACAGCAGCACCATGATGAGGAACTCGATAGCCTAGCGCAGCGCGCGTGAAACACGCTCAGACGAAGAAGAAGAAAGACACAGCAGCGCCATCTATGACATAGGGTGTGTAAGTGTTAAACAATATTGTTTAAAAAAAATTTTGCATTTCAGACAAACTTGAAACGGCGTTGGATATCATACCTACAGCACTACGGCAGCTACCGACTTCTCCTCAAATTAATTTCGCAGTCGGTAACATCTATGGCAAACTGGACTTATTTGAACAAGCTGAGAGCCACTTCCTGAAGGCAATCGAATTGTGGGGAATTAAGGCACAGGCTTTACATTATTCTAATCTAGGTATGAATTAAATTTATATATTATTGGTTATTTAGTAGAAAATGGTTCAAACCTGAAATAATATTATTAAAAACCTTGCGAAGTGATTTCGACATTAAATTATATGTATGCCACGGGTAAAACGAGCCCCTTTTAAACAAAAGTGGACGTTAATTCCTTTTCAGCCGTATAATATAATACTTATAGGTACTTGTTTCTCAACTACAAATAACAAAATATAGAAGCATAATAAGGCTGAAAAATGGCCCCACAAAATGGACCGCATCGGGCGGGGCTTGAAAAGGTGAAACGCGGCGCAGTTCGCTCTCATTAGACACGCACGGTTGTTTCGCGAGAACAATTATTAAAAGGTGATAATTTTATCACCGTATTTTATAATTGTGTTATTTTGCGCATATTATTTGGCAAAAATGCCGTCTTGTTGTGAAGTGGTGCAGAAACCAGAGTAACGTTCAACTCTCAACTGAACGGTTTTTTTGAAAGGTTTCGTTTGTTTTTCTTACAGGTGTATTGTATCATCGATGGGGAAAATATAAAAGGGCTGAGGATATGTATAAAGCTGCTCTAAAAGTTGAACCGAACTTCCAAAGTGCTCGTAATAACCTTAGACGTTTAAAGGAGAAGCACAGGAAGAAAAATAAATATTAAAAAGAAACTTTTGTTTATTTTTTAAAATTATCTTTTAGCTATCTATAGTTTTTCACTTATTTGTGAAAAATTATCTTTTAAATGAATTCAAAATGTGCGTGTGCTCTGAGGGCCACTCTCTCCGAATTCTTTGAAAATGTGCTCAGGATTTTGTGAATATTCCCAAACAATTGTGAAACTTGGAACCAGATTTTGTGAAAATCAAATAAGAGAGTTATGGGCTTTAAAGTCGGACCCTCAATCCACTTATAGAGGATTGAGGGTCCACTTGTACCCAATTAACTAAGGGCACTACACAAAAACTCTTTACGCCCAAATTTAAGCTAATGCCAAACATAAGCTGACATAAGGGTTCCTTATTATCAGCGTAATAAACTTTCTATCTGAGGGTCCATTTTGAACGGAGATATACAAAGTAATACAGTGTTTTGCTTTAATGTTTTATAATAATAATAATAATTATATAATAATAATAATAATAATTTTTTTTATTTATTATATCAACCAGGGATCAATTTATTTGTTAGTAAAACAGAAAACCTTATAAATCTAATGTTAGTAGATCAATATAAAATAAAACATAGATTATAGGTTGCGTCACATTTGTCTGTTCCTCAGCATGTGAACCATTGAGCAATGGTTCACATACCGAAGATCAGCTCGTGACGCAAACATACTCAGGATGCTGTTGGTGCTAGCCCGCAGCCTGCCCGCCAGGGACGTGCACCGTTTGCGCATGGTTGTGTAAAAACAATCCACGCGCGCCTCAGCGAACATCCCCGACGCGCTGCAGCGTCGGGACAGCCCCACCAACATCCTGAAGGCATCATTATACTGGACCCGCAGGGCGCTAAACTGCTTCTGCGTATAATTAACCCAAAGGCTGCTCGTGTAGAAAGATGAGCAGTACGCTCTAAACAGTGTTATTTTTACTTGTTTAGTACAATGAGCAAACCTACGGGCTATCATGTTAGCACGTACAGACAGCGCCCTGCGTTCCCTTTCAATGTCTGTATTGTCTTTCAGGTCAGAGGTTAACCAATGGCCAAGATATTTGAATTTGTTCACCCTTTGCAAGGATGAACCATTTAATTTGATGGGTGGAATGGTATCCGGACATTTCGTGCCGGCCTGAAAGACCATACACTCACTCTTTTTTACGTTATACTTCAGGCCGTGCCTGGAGGCATATCTCTCGCACACTCCCAACAGCCTGTCGAGACCACAAACAGAGGCACTCAGGAGAGCCATGTCGTCTGCGTAACTTATATTATTCAGACATACACCATCAATGTGGCAGCCGACATGCAAGCTACTGAGCTCCTCTATCAGCGCATTAATGTACAGGTTGAAGAGTTTAGGCGAGGATAGGCCCCCCTGCCTTACTCCGCACTCCAACCTATATGGTTCTGAGAAGGCATTCGACCATTTGACCATATTGACTTGGTTAAGATACCAGAACTTAAAGATGTTACACAGTTCTGGTGGAACCTTCAGCTCCCCTAACTTCTGCCACAGTGTATCATAACTGACCAGGTCGAACGCCTGCGACAGATCCAAAAAGCAGCCATACACGGGGGTTTTACGCTCCGTGTAGTACCTAACAGTCTGCTTCAAACACAATATTGCAGTCTCCGTAGATAATCCAGGTCTGAAACCAAACTGGTTTTCGTGTAGTTTAATAAAACTATTTAATTGTGCATTAAGCAGACTATCAAGCACTTTCGATATTACCGTAGCCAGCGAGATCGGCCTGTAATTGGCCTTATCACTGGTATCTCCAGTCTTGTTCTTCACAATTGGCACCACCACAGTTTTCATCATCTCAGAGGGCAAGTAAGAATGACTCATACACAAATTAAAAAGTATAGTTAGGAGCCTCGGCAAGTGTGGCCCAGCATATTGTAGGTGTTCAATGCTTAGACAGTCGTGTCCAGGAGACTTGCCTCCAGTCATACACTTGATTACTTTACCTACGTCATCAACAGTGAAACTAATGCGCATCTCCTGTCCACCCGGTCCCACACTGCAGGTCGACTGTGGTGGCCCCAATGGTGATTTAACGGAAAAATGTTTTTTAAACATGTCTGCTATGAGTGATGGCTCACAAATATTATCGATACTCACAGGGAGATTTGGCTTAGATCCAATTTTATTAGTTGCTTTCCAGAAACTCTTAAAATCTTTATTTTTGTGGTGCGAGGCTATGATATCCATTTTAAGCTGCTCTTCGTGTTTTTGACACCACTTTAAACGAGACTTAAAAATTTTACGGCTTTGAACCATTTCGTTAAAAATACGACCACTATTTGGTTTACCATACAGTAGCCACAATTGGTATTTACACCTTGCCTCCCCGTGAGCTTCTCCAACATGCTTATTCCATCCCACAATTGGCTTTCTTTTAGGTTTTGTTTCCACAATTTTTGTTTGGCATTAGCTTAAATTTGGGCGTAAAGAGTTTTTGTGTAGTGCCCTTAGTTAATTGGGTACAAGTGGACCCTCAATCCTCTATATGTGGATTGAGGGTCCGACTTTAAAGCCCATAACTCTCTTATTTGATTTTCACAAAATCTGGTTCCAAGTTTCACAATTGTTTGGGAATATTCACAAAATCCTGAGCACATTTTCTAAGAATTCGGAGAGAGTGGCCCTCAGAGCACACGCACATGAATTCAAAACATAGGTATGTTTTGAATTCATTTAAAAGATAGGTATGTTTTGAATTCATTTAAAAGATAATTTTTCACATAATGTCCTTACCACTTTATTTTAAAGTTGAACTACTGAGACAAAATAGTTGAACTCACCACTTTTTATTTCAGAAGATAAGCATCGTAAGTACCTGCTTTGAGAGGATTGTACTAAGTTGAACTAGTGAGAAAAAAAGTCATTAGTTCAACGGTAGAAAAGGGGGGTTAATACCGTCTTCTAAAACTATGCAAGTTCCAGGGAGTAAGCGAGACAGAAAACATTATGTAAGGCGACATCCCCCTTACTCACTTGATCTTGCATGGTTTTAAGAGATGGTGGTAAGCCACCAGATCAATTAAGCTAGGGGATTATAATTATCCAACTAATATTATAAATGCGAAAGTGAGTTTATATATTTGTTTGTTTGTTACCTCTTCACTACTATCTACTAAACCAATATTCCTGAAATTTCGCATAAGTACACATAGCTAGGAGTATTGAGAAGGACATGAGTTACCCGTCATCCCGGGACTGTTCCCGAGGAAAATTCTTGCGGGCGAAAGCTAGTAAGTTATAAGCGTTCAAAAATACGAAACTCGCTTTATTGTATTAGTATAGGTTTTCTAGCTGTTCCCCGCGGTTTCACTCGCCCGTGGTATGTATGTACAGCCTACCCGAGTGCGTTACTCTAGAAAGAAAGTAGCTCATAGAGAGATATGAATTGTATAGCTGTAAATGTGCACTATATACCTACCCTAAGAGTTAGGCACTCGTATCCAGAAATCTGAGCAATTCAGTGTAGAGGTGGGTCTACCTACGCCAAGAATCAGCATTAAGTCTGTGGCGATTTTGTTGTGGCGCTAGCGCCACAACAAAATAACTACGAAGACAATCAACAGATGGCGTTAAAAGCACGAAAATCGAGCTTGCATACAAAACAGCAAAATTGTATGAAAGACTATATTGCACTTGCAAAGTTTACGGATTGGAGCATAAATACAATTTTGACAAGACATCGTCGAAGCCGCGGTTCCCCAGGCAATAACACCCGGCATGGCGGGAAGATCTTCCCTTTGTGGCGGTCGAGCACAACACTATCGCTCCCGACACACTCTCCAAAAGGAGTTTTTGGAGGGAAAGTAAACTGTCGCTATGTCCGCGCTGTATTTAATTTCCAAAACTTAGGTTTTATCGAGTGTTTGTGAATAATATTGGTGGATTATTAATCGCAAAGTGTTCGTGAACAAGCGTGAGTGTTGGGAAGTGATACAGTGTCGATTACGTGACTTTTTATCTTTGTCACCAAAATCTCCATGATATAGCTATGTGAAATTTTTCCACCGCTTCACTTAGCCATCTGACTCAGACTAGACTTACTTACTTGAGTGGACTTGACTATTGACTTGAATTTTTGACTCGACTGACTTAAGTAGGACTGAAGAAGATTAATAAATTCAAGAACAGTTGCGCAGGTGTCACGTTCAGTCCTGCAGCCATAACTTGGACCATGGGGTCATCGATGGCTGGTGGCACCCCACTAGTGTACTCTTTCGGGGTGCCCTTGGAACCAAGGACTCCGAAACATGACAGTTTGACATCACGCGCTGAGCAGAATTCGTTGAGACGCTCTTGACTCAGATACGGGTGACATTCAACCTGAATGTAGAATTCAAGAAAGGCCTTAAAGGACTAGATTCCATGGCCGTATAAACTATTAAACAATAAACTCCAAAAGTCCATATTTATTCATCCATAATATGCACAGACGTATAATATAAGATAATATGTATGCATTAAAATCAGATCCAAAATGAACCGCTCGGTGTATAATGTTCACTGATGATATTGGTCTTGGTTGTTGAGGTATTTGAGGTAGAGAGCAGACTGGGAAAATGGAAAGAAAGACTGGAAAATGTAGGTAGGCTTAAAAATAAGAAGGGGGGTTACTACAGTCTCAAAACATGCAAGATCCAGTGAGTAAGAGGGATGTCGCTTTACATGATATATTGCACTGTTCCGCTTACTCACTGGATCTTGCATGGTTTTAAGAGACGGTAGTAATCCCCATGTTACGAAAGATTAATAAGACCAAAAAAGAGTGGCTAACCACCATCTCTTAAAACCATGCAAGATCCAGTGAGAAAGGGAGATGTCGCCTTACATCATTTATTGCGCTGTCTCGCTTACTCACTGGATCTTGCATGGTTTTAAGAGACGGTAGTAACAGTAACCCTCATCATAGAGGAAAAAATCAAATGCCTTAAAGGGCTTGTATCTTGGGCCGTAGAACGTATTTAATAAAAACTTGAGTAAAAAATACAGAAACGTGACTAGTAGTTTGACATTGACAGACATACCAATCATGTCTGTCAATGCTGTGACAGTACTGACAGTGACAGAAACACACACCCTGAAAAACTTGTGAAACCAATCCAGATAGAACGTAGTCACAGAGTGCTTTTGTTTAATAGGAAAAACGTAGTGAGTGATTTTGTTTAACTAAACTTTATACCGAGAGTTTTTGGAGGGAAAGTAAAGCATAGCGACAGCTATGTCCGCGCTGTATTTAATTTCCAAAACTTAGGTTTTATCGAGTGTTTGTGCATAATATTGGTGGATTATTATTCGCAGTGTTCGTGAACAAGCGTGAGTGTTGGGAAGTGATACAGTGTCGATTACGTGACTTTTTATCTTTGTCACCAAAATCTCCATGATATAGCTAAGTGAAATATTTCCACCGCTTCATTTAGCCATCTGACTCAGACTAGACTTACTTACTTGACTGGACTTGACTATTGACTTGAATTTTTGACTCGACTGACTTAAGTAGGACTATCGATGGTAGGACTGAAGAAGATTAATAAATTCAAAAAAGGCCTTAAAGGACTAGATTCCATGGCCGTAAAAACTATTAAAAAAAAAAAAACTTTATACCAGATGTGAAGTTCCAGACAGAAACAATTTATTATGTAGTGATTCCGTGTTTTCTAATTAATTTTGATTTACAGATTCCAAAGCAAATCCAAAGTTCTTTAAAATGGAGTTCTCTCGTGAAATCATTCCCTTACAAGGTTTAATGGTATCTGCCGACAGTGTGTATACCTTTTCAAAATTGTCTGCAAAAGGGGGTGAGTAGAAAAATAATTAAACTGGACAAATGCGATTCGTATTCGCGCACTAAGGGTGCCGTCTAACTGGTACAATTATCAAAGCCTAAATTACTAATTTCGCTGGCCGTTATTAAAATAGAGCAATAAACAGAAAAACAGCGTTTATTGTATGGAAGTCCTACTTAAATATTGCTTTTATTCTGTTTTTAGTACCTAATTATATTTATTGTTATATCGCCAACAGTAGTTAACAATCATCTGTAAAAATTACAGCTATAGCTGTCAGTGCGTGCGATACAGTGATAAAAGACAGACTAAAAGAGGAGTCTTATAGTAATAGGGTCCCGTTTTTTTCCTTTGATACCCTGACCTGAGCCCTAAAAAACAGGTAAATTTTACTTAAGATGAACTAATATAAACAATTTCATTTACTTCTAGGCAATGAAGAAAATGTCAAAGATATTATCAATTGTATTCGGGGATTTCTTGTAGAACAAAATTTAATGTCCTTTAATCGTTCACCAAGCAGTGCAAAGAAAGTCCGTAATCTAGCATTTTTCTTACTGTTGAATGGAGACTTTGAAGTATTGCACCAAATGGCAGACATTGATGAGATTGAAACTCTTATCTGGACGATTCCAACAATACCTAAATATTTGATGTGTGAAATATTTTGGAATCTTAATTTTGACAATTTTTTGTATGAAGCAATAACATTGTGCAACCCTCAGTTAAGTTTGGAATTAGCATCTGCTTTAATAGATAATATTAAGTACTACACCCCAATGGATTGTTTAAACAAATTAAGTATCATTGCTGAAGGAATTTACACAGCTATTTGTAGACTACATTTCTGTAAACTTGATGGTAAAACGTTAACAAACTACTTAACCATGAACTTAAACAACTTTGAAAACTGTATAAGATTCTTCAGTGACCTACCAAAAGCAGAACAGCTTGATAATCTTAGTGAAGATGATTTATATAAGTTTAAAGGTAGATGTCTTTATACAATTCTTACAGTAGTCTACCATTGCCTAGAAACATTCACAGGGACACATGAGCTTTGTCCAGATGATGTTGGCATGTTGTATACACACACCCATTTGAAAGGAACTCTTCTTAATGAGTTTAACTTTAAACCATGCAATAGTCCAGACAAAAAAATTATGGAATGTCTAGAGAAAGTCCACTCGGCTCTTTTAGATAAATGTCAATATCTTGTGATGGATGTCACTGTTGACATTTTTTGTACCTGGAGTGAATTTATGGAGAACTGTAAAAGTATGCAACAAACAATTGGTGAATTATGTTACAAAGTGCGCACTGAACTACTGACTGTGAGCAGTGTGGCAGAGCACCCTGTAGTGGATATGCTGCAGCAGATCTCAAGCAAACCGCCAGATGTGTATGAGCTGGTGAACAAGTCTGATGACAATACTATCATTGAAAATATTAGCAATAGTGATGAAGAAGTAAGAGCTGCCTGGTTAGAAGGTTTAATAGAAAAAGAAAACTTATGTCAGAATGAATATTTAATTGAATATCTGTCTTCCAACATAAAACTATTGAATGAGGAACAGTCGCTTAAACTTTACAAAGTCATTAAGAATTATTTACTGAGTGCTGAGTGCAACAATATTCTGGAAGTATTGACAGTAAAAGCTTTCCAGCAGTGTAACAATGACATCAAATATGAATTACTGAATGAACACTTTACTGACAAAGTTTTTACTGATATGACAGAAACCGAGGATTTTCATATATTGCTTACTGAGACATTCAACAAACTTGTTGCATCTCTTGAGCCCGATGTAACTAATATTCTAACACTGTTTCTTCAGAACCCTAAGAAAGTTTATTCAAAGATATTTGATTTAGCTCTAGAAAATTTACATCAGACTAATATAATGCTAGATTCAATAAAACTGTTACAAAACTTTTCAAATCACTATTACATCTCTGATACAGGTCCTTGTTTAATTGTAGTGATACAAAATTCATTTGAAAACTTGGATACAGAAGCAAAGAAAAACAATTTTGTATATTTTATTGGTGAATTGTGTAGTGAGAACTGTATAACTACCGCACAGTTGCTGATGTTGATTGTGATGCCAAGTTTGCACAAAGCTTTATTGAATAGAGATTTAGGCAGCTTGTATGTGCTAGTCAAAGTATTGAAGGATGCATACATACTTCCGGAGTTAATTCAGTACCGAGCCCCGATGCTTGCGATGTTAGCGCAGGTGCTTGATGTGGTTCGCTGGAAAATCAACACATTTGCGCAATACGCGCCCATCACACTCCACCTCACGTTGCAGCTGCAGACCTCTTTGATAAATACATACAAAACGGCTATTCCTGGTAATGTATATTTATATTTCTTTATTATAATTTTTCACTTTTCTTCATTATATTTACCTGATTGCGCCAGAAGCAGGGTTATGTTTTTGAGTTGGCACGCTCTGCAGCTTGTATGACTCAATGGATTTAACATGGGTAGGTATAAATTTTGAATCAAAAGTTCAATGCAGTCGGTCATTTTCTTTTTTAATTAGTTAAGTACTTGTTTATACATAAGTTTATTTTATACAATGACTGAGTACGTCATTCTAGCAAAATGTTGCGCCGTTGAGAAATGAGAGAATTGCCGATAATTAGTTAAATTTAAGGTGCAATTTGTTCAAATATAGCAAAGTTACTCTTCTCTTTAGCTTTCACATCCTCAAAGCATAGCTGAGGTCTAATAGATTGCCCTTTTTTTTATGCCTCTGTAAATATGCGAAAGGGACAGTGTAAATAAGTAGAGAGAGAGAAACAGATATGCCTATCTTGTTTTATAAACTTAAGTAGTTTAATATGTTTTATTTATGTAAAATTATTTTATACCATTATGCAGATAAAGAGAGCAATTGGCTAAAAACTAAAGTGAAAAACTTGCATCCATTGAATATGTACTACTATAGGAAGCTTTGGGACCTGCCAGGCAATAACTTTGCTGAAATAATCAGTGGGAAACATATAAACAACAATATGGATGTGGAACAATTAGCTACTTGGCTGTCACAGGTAATATTTAATTGGAAAAAGCAGTTCAAATGGTGTTTGAGGTGTGTGTGCTTTAGTTACCATTCCGAAGCCTTGTTAGCTGAATATTTCAGTGTCCTCGTGACACAGAAAGACACCTCCAGATTATATTTACCTGATTGCCTGCTAGTTTTTAATTAGGTAATTTATTTATCTTTACAAAATAGGTTTTACATTTATCAAAACAAATCTCATGTCAAACTACATCAAATATAGGAAATAGGTTTCGCTCTTCGCAAGCTCTAGGTCCCGTCCATTTGGTGTTCATAACTATTCACATATAACAGGCCGAGAGGCGGTTTTAAAAACTGACACCAGAGTATTTGTATTGTATTGTACATTTGGTCTCCCTAACACAACAAAAAACTAAATCTAAAAAATCATTATCTTTCCTTTTGGATTCGCCTTAGTCGGGTTAAAAGCGTATGAAACAACTTTTAGGCTCAAAAAATCAAGCTTGCCACGCGCGTGCTATTAGTCCTTGTATAGCATTTGCTTACCCAAATGTATGATAAATATTTTGTTTGTCTGGCCTAACTGAACTGCTAGCTGAAACACACTACACAAAACGACTACAAAGTTGTATTACTCTTTCAGATAATATGTTCAGGCACACAAGACGAATGGTGTGACCTGTGGGACAGTTTCGCAGTATTTCCAAACACAACAATTTTAAATATATTTCATGATGCAATGTCTCTCCTCACGATTGCGGAAGGTGCCAACCGAACAGAAGGATCTTGGGCTTGTCTTCACTACTGCTATAGAAATTTTATATATGTGATAAGGGTATGTATAATTTTATCATATTATTATCCAATGAAGCAAAAACATCTGTGGAATAAATCTAACTAGTCTGGTTTACGTGGGAATTTCGGAAATTCCGTTCCAAAGTCCAAAAGGCGATTACAAAATTATAAAATGATTGAAACTGTTTTGGGATCTGAAATACCAATTCTTAACCTAACTAAATTATAAATGCGAAAGTGAGTTTGTTTGTTACGCTTTCAAGCCCTATCTAATGCACCATTCTCCTGAAATTTCGCATACTTAGAGACAGAAGTATTGAGAAAGACATAGGATACCTGTTATCGCGGGAAAAAGCATTGTTCCCGTGGGAAATATACGCGGGCGAAGCTGCGGGCGAAAGCTAGTTAAATATAATATTGTTTCGTATCGGCGAAGCCAAAAATAAGCCTACATACTTACATATGAATGAGGTGACAATAAATACGTTATAATGGCTCGAGAGACATAGGCTATATACATTGTATTAAAATTTTATCTGACGGAAATTAAACCTCAGATTACTACGAAAAAAATCAAACTGAAATAATCATCACGTGTCTGGTATGAAATGAAAGATTTTTGCGAGCACAGTACAAATATATATAAGTTAAATCATATTGTTCAGTAAATGGAAAAGTATTAAATAAATTGAATGATATTTAAAATTAAAATGTAGTCGGGTTATAGTTTTTAAATATTTTAGTTGTTTTTATTGTTAATGAAATAACAACTGAGAAACAAACTTAATTTTAACGGTCAATTGGGCACTAATTATATAGAATTTGTACCTGTCAGTCTATCAAGATTCCGATTCTGCCCTACGAATAAAAAAACATATACTAGGTGGAAAAAATAATAAAACAAATTATTTCAGTACAAATACTTCAAAGAGCCATTAAGAGACAATCAAGTGAATCCAGTAATTGATAAAATTTCTATAACAGCAAACCTTATGGAGGAGGACAACATTGAAGATCTCGCCACAGCCTTTCTGCCACTGTTTGCTTACATGGCAGAGAGGAAAAACGATTATAAAATTAATATAAGCCATTATCTTAGAAACAAATTGCGCCACAAGAAGTTTGCTGATACTGTCAATCAAATATTCGAAAATGGTGTTAGTGATCAGAATTAGAGGCAAGTAAGTATAGGTATTTAAGATCTTTGCACATAGGCCTAGTCCTGTGATCCAATTATTGTCATTTTTATAACAGTGTGTAACCTTGTGGAGAAAATACAATAAATTGTATTTTTTCACCTCTTGGGCCAGAAAAGGGTACGTAAAAACCTTAGAGTATTAAACCAATTTAATGCTCTAAGATAATAACTTACAGTCATAGCAAGACCATGTTTTTATTAATACCCAAAATTATATAATGCGCTGTTATTCTAATTTCGAAAGTCATGACGTAATTTAATTATAACTGATATAGGTACATGTTTAATTCATAATTAAGTTTTTATTAAATAAGTAGTATTTTGTTTTACTAGTTAAAAACTAGATGGCACTATGCACAAACATTATTGTTGAATGTCGTTATGGAGATTTTTTCACTAGGTTATAAGGTCCAGATTTAAGTTGTCATTTTTTTAAGATCAAAATTGGAATAAAGATCACTACTGTACTGTTTGAATAGTTTCATTGGTTGAAACCGTCTTCCAGTATTGTGTAGTTTTTGAAGCTCAGGTACCTCGCTTGACAATTTGGTCCATTCGAAGACGGATTTTGAAGTCGAGAGTTGTACTACACACTCCTAAGGGACAGCCGATTGCTGGAGAAAAGGAGTGTTGCCCTATATCAGTAAGCTGCGACAACAAGGCAGAGGATCGTGACATAGTTTGTTTATACCATAGACAAGGCTATGTCCGGCGTCGGATAGCGGACTGTGTTGCAGACTTGCAGACATCACGTAGTCAAGGTCTAGTAGAGCTTGACCTTTT
The DNA here is from genome assembly GCA_947044815.1 of Apomyelois bistriatella. Classification (NCBI taxonomy): domain Eukaryota; kingdom Metazoa; phylum Arthropoda; class Insecta; order Lepidoptera; family Pyralidae; genus Apomyelois; species Apomyelois bistriatella. The sequence goes on from OX345691.1 coordinate 7,464,337, forward strand.
CTACTCGGATTGTCAGGAGGGATCGGATGTGAACGAGCTGTCGAAAGGAGCAACATAACGTCACTGTTTACTTGTGTGAGTGAGGTGCTGTGCAATAGTAGTTCAATCAAGTGGGTGTAAAAAAAAAAAAGATAAAACCGTGAGTACATTTTTAGTTTTAGCAAGTTCAACCTTATTATAAAGAAACTTTTAATTTGGAATTTCCCAGTAGATTTTATGGACTTGTAAAATTTTTAAATTTGTAGTTAGAACTTAGTATTTTAAGATGAAAAACGGAGGTACGGGGAACCTATGCCCGATTTTGGCCCCAGTGTAAATAGTTTAAAAGACTTAGAATATTTTCTGTCATATTGGTCACATACAATTTCTTCCTACTTATAACAAGACTAAGGTAATTTAATTTGTTCTGTTAATAATAAAAAATAAAAAAAATTGGTTATACCTATATATAAATAAAAAAAAACCATATGTTTATCTTATTATTTGTTTATGAAATGTAATAATGGAGTCACTTATAAATGTACAAAGGGATCTTCATGAACGCATTAATAAGGCGAAGGTTAACTTTAAAAAATCTCCTAAAATTAGAATTACTAAAGAGTATGTGGAAAGTAGACTGGAATCGCTTGAAAAATTATGGTCAGAGTTCACACTTGGTCATACAAAACTAGTGAGCGTATCTGACCCTAGTAAATTGATTAATGAGACATATATTATTGAGGAAATTTACGACACAACGGAGGATGTATATTTAGAACTTAAGTGTGAATTACTTATTTTATCAAAGGGTTTTACAACAGATTGTGTTGGACAAATATGTAATGAAGGTCCAGGTACAAGTAATATAAAATCTAGCCATGTTAAGTTACCAAAAATATGTATACCCACTTTTACCGGAAAATATACCGAATGGACTACCTTTAGAGATATGTTTTTATCAATGATTCACAATAATGTATATTTAGATAAAGTTCAAAAATTACACTATCTCAAAGGTTATTTAAGCGGTGAAGCCGAACAGCTCGTTCGACATATACCTGTTTCCGACTCAAATTATGATCTTTGTTGGAAGCAACTTGAAGAGAGATATAATAATAAAAAATATTTATCACACTGCATTCTGAAACGGTTTTTGTCACAAAAAAGTGCTACATATGAGTCGGCAGGCTATCTTAAGGAGTTGTTGGATACTTCAACCGAATGTTTAAGCGCTTTGTCGAATATTGGTATTAATGTTTCAACATGGGACATTATTGTGATTCATATACTTACCCTAAAGTTAGATCCAGAGTCCCGAAAACAGTGGGAGTTGAGCGTGACAACCAACACTTCTTCAGACGACCTGCCTACTTTTCAACAATTTAAAGAATTTCTTACGGGTAGGTATAGAGCGCTTGAATTTTTAGAGCCAGTTAGAAGGACTGCGATACCACAAAATACTGTAAAGGCAAAAACCTTGTATGCATCGGATGGTTCTGGTTTGCTTTGCGAGTTCTGTTCCGGTAACCATAAATTATGTTTTTGCAAGAAATTTATTGCAGAAAATTATAATAAGAGACATGAGTTTGTTGCTAATAGTAGAATCTGCTATAACTGTTTGGGTAGCAATCACTCGGTTAAATTTTGTCAAAAAACTACTAATTGCCAAATATGTAATCGACGACACCACTCCCTTCTTCACCCAGAGAATGCCATTTCGCTCATGGTTAATCGGGAAAACCCTGTGCAGAGCATTGAGGACAATACTTCTTCAAGCAATACTAACGCTGACGAACCCATTGTAGCCTGTTTTGGTCGAAACATAGTCCACAAGCAAATATTGTTAGCCACAGCATTAATAAGAGCTCAGGCTCGGTCAGGTGAAAATCACGTGATTCGAGCGTTGATAGACCAAGGCTCGCAAGCATCATTTGTCACAGAAGCGACAGCACAGAGATTGGGCTTGAAGAGAATTCCAGTAAAAGGTATAATATCAGGATTAGGAGACCAAGGTTCAGTACTTTCGAAATATATGGTTGTATTAAGGTTTCAGTCTATTTCAGAGCCAACCTTTAAATTTGAAATCAGTGCATATGTATTAAAACAGATAACCACTTACCTTCCGACGAAACAGGTAGCAATGCTGGATGGTCTCGATTTAAAAAATATAACATTAGCGGATCCAAGTTATGATTCTCCTAATAGAATTGATGTATTGCTGGGAGCAGACATTTATAGTCAGATAATCCAGGACGGCTTAATAAAAGGAGCATCAGGATCTACTATAGCACAGCGCACCTCGTTGGGTTGGATTCTGTCTGGTAAGGTAAATACTTCGAATGCTAATCATAATTTAGTTGTTTTGCATACTTGTGTAGAGGACGAAAATTTAAAACGTTTTTGGGAACTGGAATCGGACAACTCATTTGTGTCAAAAAGGTTGTTTACTCTAGAAGAAGAGAAATGTGAAACACTTTATGCGAAAACCACTCGGAGAGACGCTGATGGTCGGTATGTGGTGAAGCTGCCATTTCGTGACGATAATCCGTCCTGCAAAGGTGGGAATTCTCGTGAGATAGCCGTTAGACGTTTAAAACATTTAGAAAAAAAGTTTGCTAAGGATGTTAAGTTAAAGAATGATTATATTAAAGTTATTAACGAGTATTTATCTTTAGGTCATATGGAGTTAGTGAAGGAAACTGATACAGAAGTTGATGAGTCTTTTTATTTACCACATCACGCAGTAGTACGCGAAGACAGATTAACTACTAAAACAAGGGTAGTATTTGATGGGTCATGTAAAAATGAGAAAGGTGTATCGTTGAATGACTGCTTAATGATAGGACCCACACTTCAACTTGATTTACGTTACCTTATCATGCGCTGGAGATCATATCCAGTGTGCATTACAGGAGATATTGTAAAGATGTATCGAATGATAAAGATCGCGGAGGAAGATACAAATTTTCAGCGCATAGTATGGCGTGAAAATAATGACGATAAAATAAAAGATTATAAATTACTAACAGTAACTTTTGGCTCTTCATCTGCCCCTTTTTTGGCGGTTCGCACTTTAAATCAAGTTGCTAGTGATGAAAAAGATAGTTATCCTTTAGCTGCAAGTAAAATACCTACTGATTTTTATATTGATGATTTGATGAGTGGTGGACAATCTATTGAAGAAGTTCTAAACATATATCGTGAAATGACAGCAATATTAGAGAGAGGTGGATTTATATTACAAAAATGGACAAGTAATAGAGATGAGGTTATGGAAGAAATAAAAAGAACACAAGGAAAAATAGAAGAACAAACAGATAAAATGGAAATAAAAATGGATAATGTAATTAAAATATTAGGTCTTACTTGGTGTAGAAGTGAGGATGAATTTCAGTATTCTGTCGTACTACCTCCGCTTTCTACACCGGTAACAAAAAGGAAAATAATTTCTGATATAGCTAGGTTGTATGATCCATTAGGATGGATAGCGCCGTGTGTAATCGTTGCAAAAATACTTATTCAAAAGCTTTGGTTAGCGGGAATAGCATGGGATGAAGAGGCACCTGAATCTATATTACAAGAATGGTTGACTTACCGAACTGAGTTGATTCATCTAACGAATTTTCGTATTCCTCGATGGTTGCACTTAAAAAATGATTCTTCCTGCACAGAGTTGCATGGGTTTTGTGATGCATCACAAGCAGCCTATTCAGCGGTAGTCTATGTAAGAGTTATTGACAGTTCTGGAGAGATCAGTGTATCGATAGTTGCAGCGAAAACAAAGGTATCACCTATTAAACAAGTTAGTATACCACGTTTGGAACTGTGTGGATCAGTACTCCTAACTAAATTGATAATTGAAGTTGCTCATGTTTTAAATATTCCAGTTAACAATTTGAAGGCATGGACTGATTCGACAGTCGTATTAGCATGGTTGAATAAACACCCTAGTAATTGGAAGACCTTTGTAGCAAATAGGGTTTCAGAAATATTGTCATCTCTTGATTCATCTCATTGGTATCACGTGAACAGTAAAGAAAATCCAGCAGATTGCGCTTCGCGAGGTATCACTCCAACGTCGTTAGTTAAAAACGATTTATGGAAATATGGACCAGATTTTTTAAGAAAGAAAATTATTATTTTCAAAAAACCAAAAGATAATGTTACGGAGTTAGAGGAATCAACCAAAGTTCCAGTGCTCATTGCTTTACTTGACGATTCGATTTTGGAGAGATATTCAAAACTGTCTAAACTATTAAGAGTTGTTGCTTATTGTCGACGTTTTCTTCGACGCTCTGGATCAGTTTATATTCAGAAAGGAGAACTTGATGAAGCTCTGGTATGTTGTATAAAAATATGTCAATCTAAACATTTTTATTTAGAGATGAAAGAAATAGCAAAGAATGGACAGATAGTTTCTAAGTCTAGTAAAATTATTTCTTTATCGCCATTTATAGATGATAAGGGTCTGCTGAGAGTTGGAGGAAGGATAGATAAATCGGATTTAGATAAAGATTTAATACATCCAATTATTTTGCCTTATAATTCTCATTTCACTCAGTTAATAGTAGAAAATGCACATCATAAAACTTTACATGGTGGACCGACGCTTATGCTTCATTACTTGCGTACTGCATATTGGATAATTAAAGCTAAAGATATAGTTAAGCATCATGTGCGCAAGTGTATAACTTGTATAAGACAAAAGGCTAAAACTTCTACACCATTTATGGGATCCTTACCATCAGTTCGCGTTACGCCAGCTCGTGCTTTTTTCAAATGTGGAGTCGATTATGCTGGTCCTATAAATTTGAGAACATCCAAAGGTCGCGGTCATCATGCTTATAAGGGTTATATTTGTCTTTTTGTATGTATGGTGACTAAAGCTGTACACATTGAAGTTGTAAGTGATCTAACATCTAGAGGTTTTCTTGACGCATTCAGACGATTTGTTTCAAGGAGAGGACACTGCTCGGAAGTATACAGTGACAATGGCTCAAATTTTATAGGTGCAGCAAAGGAATTGAAGATTTTATTTGATAGTGAAAAATCTTCTATGATTCATGAAGTCGTTGATAGTTTGGCAGCTAATAATACTACCTGGCATTTTATACCTCCTAGGGCTCCTAATTTTGGAGGTTTATGGGAAGCGGGAGTAAAAGCCACTAAATATCATATCAAAAGGGTAATTGGCGATACCACTTTAACATACGAAGAGATGTCAACTCTTTTATGCCAGATAGAAGCATGTCTTAATTCTCGCCCAATGTCAGTATTGAAAAACGAACCTGGTGAAGATTTGCCATTAACACCAGGACATTTTTTAATAGGAGAACCCTTATTGAGTGTCCCTTCATTCAATTATGAAAATTCTAATATTAGTACTCTAAGAAGATGGCAGTTAGTTCAAAAGATGGTACAAACTTTTTGGCGAAGGTGGTCAAATGAATATTTGACACATTGTATGCAAAGGTATAAATGGGTGAATAAGAGTCCGGAACCAGAAGTCGGTAGTATCGTTTTAATTAAGGAAGATGATTTACCCCCTTCCAGGTGGCTTTTTGGTAAAATTATTCAAAAACATACAGGTCACGACAATATAACTCGTGTTGTAACATTGAAGTGCGGTAACTCATACTTGAAACGTCCTATTTCCAAACTGTGTTTTTTACCGGTTAACGAGAATGTTTAAACTTAATGGAACATGCATGCAAGCTGTTGCAATTATTATTTTTTTTTTTGTTTTATGTTATTATTTTGTTTGTTATATTCCCTTGATACATCGTATCATTTTGTATTTTTTTATTTCATGAGGCCCTCCCCAAGGAATACTATAAATTGTTGCTTCACGGTGGGCGGCGAGGAAAAGGACATTCTGTCCTTGGTGGGCGGCATGTTTAATTCATAATTAAGTTTTTATTAAATAAGTAGTATTTTGTTTTACTAGTTAAAAACTAGATGGCACTATGCACAAACATTATTGTTGAATGTCGTTATGGAGATTTTTTCACTAGGTTATAAGGTCCAGATTTAAGTTGTCATTTTTTTAAGATCAAAATTGGAATAAAGATCACTACTGTACTGTTTGAATAGTTTCATTGGTTGAAACCGTCTTCCAGTATTGTGTAGTTTTTGAAGCTCAGGTACCTCGCTTGACAGTACATACGACTACCATCACTGTCAATTAAAACTATTTTTTAATTTTAATCTGCATATAGCAGTAATTTTATGTTTATTAACTAAATTTTTAATAAATATTGTTATTTTTTATGTTCCATTAGGCTTTTAAGCCAATAAACAAGTTAGTTTCGTATTTTTGACGTTTTTCGCTATTAAAGATAAAAAGTTAATTAAAATAAAATTTTTGATATGAAGCATATTTAAACAACAATGTATTGATTATTTCATCCTTTTTAGTTCAGGAATTGAGAGTCGGTTTCGTTTTTTGGCAAAAACAATTATTTTTTACTTTATAGTTTTGAGTATGCAATACCTTATAACTAAAAAGTTGTAAACACTTTGCATTTTGGAAAGTCGGGTAAACGTCATCAGCGTCGTCTCACCTTATTGACATGGAATATATCTAAAACGACCCAAATCGCAATAAAACTTGAAGAGTTCCCTCGATAACTCTAAGATTCCATCATCAGATCCTGATCTGATGACTATGGAACTATCTCGAAAGTATACCCTTTCTAACAAAAAAAATATTTTACAAATCGATTCAGTGGTCTTCGAGTAATCGAGCAAGATATATTAAAATCAAAAAGTTGTAAATACGTTTCATTTTTGAAAGTGGGTTAAATTTTCCAGCATCGTCTCACCTTTGTCTCACTTTAATAACTTAGAATATATCAAAAAATACCCATGCCCAATACAAAACTTGAAGAGCTCCCTTGATTTCTCCATGATCCCATCATCAGATCCTGAACTGCTGAATATGGGACCAATTGGAAAGTAAACCCTCTCAAACAAAAAAAAAAATTTCAAATCCAGCCGTCTTCGATCAAATAACACAATTCGTCTTGCAAAACCGAATTGTTTCAATTAAATTCAGTAATTTATATGAAACACAGCGCTGTTTTATAATATACTTATTGATAATATTTGAAATATCTATATTAGATGTTTCAATTTAAGTGTGCTTTAGTAGTAGAGAATAATTTATTTAGTGGCATAGCCACAAAAATTAAACATTGTATTGTTAAAAACCCTATAAGTAAAATAAATGATCTGAATGTAACAGTGATTTTTATTTACTGCTTTGCCCGTGGTTGGGATTTTTTTCCTTGAAGTTATCTGATGATAACTTCAAAATATGGTGGCAGTTCAGCTAAGAAAAAATTTCGAGAAAGGCGGGAGCAATATTCTGGCCACATGTTATGTCTAACCACAGACTATATAAAATGCTATGCCTGACTGAGAAACCGCGGCTCTGACGGTATTTTGCCGGTGATTTGCAAATATCGCTCCAACACGTAGAAACGTTGCAAGCGCTGTTTTAATTGGATAAAAAAAATCTTCCTGTAATACTACTTCGATAATAAATGATTCAAGATGGCGGGACCCCGTCAGGTTTATCATAGGATATTATCCTAGGTATGTATATGATTTTCAAAAACCTGATGGGACCTGACTGTAGGTACTTTTATACTACAGTAAAGCTGATAGCACAATCGTACTCTCTCAGCCTTAATTTAGCTTCAACTGTCTCGGCAACTGCCTTCGTGGCGTTTGCTTATAGACCAGAGGTCGTGTGTTCAATTACCAAGGGAAGCATACTTCGTGTAGTTGATTCAAGGCTTGAACCACCTAATTGATAATAAAATGATTCCGTGCTTCGGTGGGCATGTTAACCCGTTGATCCCGGCTGCCATCTGGTAGTCGTTAAAAGGAACCACGTCAGAGGCAGAGAGGCGGTTTTGAAGAACTCTGACCGTGTCACCTGCATGTAATGAAGATAATGACCTACCTCGGTATCTTGTGCTTCGACTGGTCAAACAGGGTGTGAAATTTTACACGTGGCTTTGGTTCTGTGGACAATGTATCATTATGGTAAGCATGACCTGATGGTGCACCTAGAATAAAATTTCATTAAGACAACGGTTAACATGTATCTCCCTGCAGGCAATAAAAGCTGCTGCAAACAAAACACTGACATTTAAATATTGTAAAGGGAAAGCTGAAAATAAAATAAAATTACTAACGGCTATATACGATCCATACATAACTTTTTACAGCACATTCATAATTTTGAATGACACTGTCATAATAAAAACTACATATAGGTCCAAATTGTCAGTTTTTTATAAAAACCTATCTATCAATGTTCGCTATCCGAGAATACATTTTAATATGTTTCTATTCTGTAGTTGTGATGAACCTGATCAGAAATTTGATACAGACGATGATTTTTTTCCAAATTCATACCAAATCTGGGGTATGATAGGCACTATGGTAGCCACTATCGCAGGCTGGATATTTTATAGAAAGGTAAAGCAGAAATCGTAGGTCTGTCCTTGTCTCATTTGCTTACCCTATAGATATAAACTTAAATATTTAATTTTATCCACCTATTAAGTAGGTCGAAATAATCGTTTACCCATTTCAGAACATACCTATTGCCCTGCCATCTGACACTTCTTTCACTGTAAATATGTCCAAGGTAGTTAATGCAGCAATAACCGTTGCACGAGTTTACCCCAGACCACCAATGTCCGAAATGTGCAATAAAGTCATTGTGTGGGTCCACAGAAAAGTATCGTAATCATTTTAGCCGCAGGCTGTCTATACTGCTGGACATAGGCCTCCCTTAAGGATTTCCTATCATAATCGGAACGACCGCTTGGAAACAGCCCGCATCCGGAAGAAACACCGAGCATAGCCCTCTTCATACCTTTTTGGGCGACCTTAAGCTTTCTTATGAGACCACGTTTACCACTTACAGGACCACGTTTCGGACCCATATGTCATCATTGATAAGGCACTGAGGTATTTTGGGCAAGAAGAAATTGTGGACTCCCCGAGCGCTGCCCAGCCGAGTTGAATTCGTCGAGAGATCTCATCCTTGAAGTTGTCAGCTTGAGTCAGGATGCTGGTTCAACTGACCTAAGTAGACATATTTGTCAGCAACTTCAAGGGTGTAGCTCCCAACAGAACCCGGTGACGGTGCAACATGGACATATATCTTAGTTTTGTCCATGTTCATTTTAAGTCCCACCTGTTGGGAAACTTCGTTAGGGTCATTAAGCATAAGCAAGTGCCACAAGTCCCCCAGCGATTTTGCCGCAATAACATTAACATTGGCAAGGCGAAGGGGACTTGTCATCAATATCAATGGCAAGGAATACTTGCCATTGATATTGATGACAAGTCCTTTTCAACAATAAATTAAGGCATTGTAAATATTCCAGGTCATCTTCAGAAAGACGACACAACAGTCTCAGGTTAAATCACGTAACATCACAACAGCTAGTCGTAGATGTCGTACTTAAAAATAACGAAATAAAGTACATATAATAAATGCATTGTTTTATTCAAAAAAATTATAAAATATACATAATTCGATCATAATAATCTAATATGGCATAATAGAATAAAAACATGGAACGTTCATTTATAACTATTCTTAAGGTGATACCTCCGTGAACACTAGCGCACCGTCATTTAAAAATCATTACTCACTGAAAACACAAGTTATCAAAAATCCCCTCTGCTGTAATTATGGTTCTGGATCTGAAGTTAATTTTAATCATATTCATAAATCATAAATCATTTATTTGCACGTAAATACAGGAAATTGAGGTCTAATTATTATGGAATAGAACATGTATTTTACCTGCATGAAGGCATGCAAATATTAAGTGTCTGGAGACAATACAGTATCTCCGCCAATACGACTTGAAAAAACTAAATTTAACAAAATACGAAAACATAAATCTGAATCATGTCATGACATTTCTAAAAATAATTATTTGTGGTTGTTGCAATAGTCAATAAACTCTTTTGTTGAATAAAAGCAATGTTCCAGTAACCATTTTGTTAATTTAGATTTGAAAAGAATCCTGGCGAAGCCCCATACATCGTTTGTACGAAAAAAAACAAAAAATATAGATAACTTGAAACAAATCGCATTAGCAAGAACACTTAACTAATTACACGTTTACCACCACTAAATAATTATAAACCCCGGGTTTTTTTAATTATTCCGTTTTTTAAAAGTCGTCCTTTTGTTTCATTTTCCATCGCCATATTTAAAACAAAACCCACCCAACCACAACTGAACTGAAACATCATGTCACTCTGACAGTTGCTAGCATTGTCAAATCGACATTGACAGTTGATTTAATTGATTATAGTAGAGTACTAGGTTAGGATATTAGGAAAGTCAATATATTTATTGCTTTGCACTTTCTTTATGTAGACCGCAATCTACAGAGTTCAAGTCAGTTTGAATGACAGTGACATTGGCAGTTGTAAGTCGTGGCTCTATGCGAATGTTTCACTTTCTACATTGCCATATTTAAGTTCTGGTAACATAATTTATAATAAAAATCTAGTTTTTTTCCCGGGGGTTTAAAAATATTTTATTTACAGAAATGTATTTCTGGGACTCTTATGATGTTGTAAAAAAAAAATCAACTCATCCGTATTTTTTTTTTTTATTCGTAAAAATTCCGCCATCATTCTTTTACCTTTAAGCAATTTCATATCATTGGGAAGCAAATTAAACAAACAAATACACATATTATAAACATTACGTCTGTAAATTTCTTTGTAGCAAGCGGGTTGATACAATCTGTTCATAATACTAGGACAATTCATTATTCATTAGGATTCAATTATTAAATTATAGTTCCATATAGTTACAAATTGCAAAACTGCTAAAAGTGCCGTTTTAAGCAATAATGCAATTTGTAACTATAGGGAATTATAATTTAATATGTTTAAAATTAACTTCAGATCCAGAACCAAGGGATTTTTGTTAACTTGTGTTTTCAGTGAGTAATGATTTTTAAATGACGGTGGCGCTAGTGTTCACCGAGTCATCACCTTAAGAGACTTCTTATTTTTTTCATTCTTAAAATCTTGAAAAATAAAATTATGATAGTAATTTGATTAAAATATTAAAAACTTAATAAGTATTGTTCAAAAAATCAATATTGGCCCCTGATGGGAACCTCTTGCACTCCTGCAATAGATACTTGTGCTCGTCTTCTACACGACCTTTCTTGAGCAGATACACTAGAATATATTGATACGGGAAGACAGGGACATTATGTCGTGCAAAGAAACGAAGTTTTACCCTTTCGATAATTTTTATATCGACGAAGCAATAGTCCGCCGAGCAGCAACTCCCGGGGGTCCTAGAATTGAACATTATCATTACAAAATGAATTAAAGACAAACGAAATCTGAATCTTGTTTACTACAATGGAGCGACTGCCATCTGACCTCCGTAACCGCCGTGGACTCGCTGTCGCTTGACGCGCGCTATTATTATGCCTTGATCGCACGTACCAAGTAGATGGACGAGACAGTAAAATGTTACTCGGCCGAGGCAGTGATTACCTAGGTCACTCGCTAGGCTGAGCACTCGGCGCACTCTTTATACGCACCGAGTATTCGGCCGAGGGCACTGTCTCGCCCGTCTACTCGGTACGTGCGATCAAGGCATTACGAACGCGCGCCCCGCTAGGCTATCAAGCTCCTCAGGAGATGATCTATCTTTTCATGAGAGATCTGTAATGTGTCTATCCACTTAATCCCATATGCGAGGTTTATTGCTAGCAAAACTTTTGACCATTAAAAAATCTTTTTTTTCTTCTGATAAATACCTCTTCCCATTGTCTGTCTTATCATAATATATCAGTGTTTAATGTATAACATGTAATTATGTTTTAATCTAGTGATATAAAAAACTTATTGTCTTACCGTGGATCATATGTTACTGGTTTTGCTTTCAAAGCTTTAAATATCATGTGATAGTATTGCCTATACTTTTTCTTCATGATCAGCACAATTTGCTTTCCCTCAAAAGGGAGCTTTGCATTGAGAGCCTGCAACTCCAAGTGCCAGAAAACAGCAGCTTTTGCTATTTCCACACTTGTACTATCAATCTCTAATATTTTAGGATGCTTCATCCACTCATAGATGTTTTCCTGAAATCAAATTAATATTCACTATGTTTTTCCAGGGACCTATAGTCCCCTTGTATTTCCGATCCCAATCTCAGTTTCAACACTCATTAGATTTCGCACATGACATTTATTTTTTGTTTGTTAATAAATATCTTAATTAGAATTGTAATATTTAAATAGTTTTTATCTACTACTCTCCTCTAAGTACTGTATAATGTTACCTACCCTCATAAACTTTTTGCATCTGAAGCTGTCATATATGTAACTGACATGAAGCAACCACTTCCCAGTAGCCAGAGCACAGACCATCATTCCTGAAAATGTGTCATTGGGCAAGACTGATATAAAATGTGTTGCCAACATTTCCATTTTTGTATTTTCTGCTACCACTCCACCTAATTCGTTAATCATAGCACCAATTCTATCTCGGTCCTGAAAATTAATGAATAATGTAATTTAACATAAACATGTTGGCTTATAAAAAAGGAACTGGTATTATGCAAGATGGTACACACATGGGTAAGCCATTTTATATTTATATATTTTTTGTCCCTATATATGGATTAGTTAGTGGAAATAACATAATAGCATCTAGGTGTGGCAGTGGCACCACATCTAAGCCACTTACATGAATGGATTCTGACAGCATGAAAATCTTCTTCTCACAAGCACATATCAAATGTTGTTTCATTCTCCAAGACTCTTCAGATGTTCCACTGGGAGAACCATAGTCACTATCTGTAAATTTATTAATTTGGAAAATATTAATCAAGACAACCATGAATTTCACATAAATAGTATTAAATTCGTTTTGAAATCTATGCCAAAATGAAACTGACCAAAATATTGCTAGATCAATTCATGACATTAAAACTATGAGTATAATGATATAACCACGAAGCAAATACAAAGAGGAGATGAATTAAGCAGTCAGGTTGAGTATGTATCAAAGGGGCCTCTGACGTCACGTTAAAAGTTTCAGCTTCTCGCCACCAGTGTCGCCAAAATCAGTACAAAACTTTTCGACGTCGTTCTAACACGTGTTTGCTTAACTGTATAATAAATCATAAATAATATTAAATTAAACTATTTTATACGGTTTTCTATCGCGTTTATTGCTTACTTATTTATACCTAACGTTTCAAGCACTTTACAGAGCTCATGGTCGCAGGCAGACTGAGTTGACATTCGTCTGTGTCATTTGTTTCTGATGTCACAAGAATACAAAACCATAGCTCATAAATCATTGAAAACTATTTCGATTCACACAGTATTGGCTGACAGTATCAAAAACACTTGTAGTCTTCCGATGAGTTTGAGATTTTATTAAATTGATAACTGGGTCCCAAGCTGGTGGTACTTGCCAACCATCCTCTCTATTGAAATTAGGATGTTTTTTAATTTCGATCGCTTCACGTATCATCCTTGGTATAAATCTGTTTTCTTTTGCAAGGACTTGAGGATTATCAAAACGCATGTAGTGGTTGGATTTGTCAAGTGAGTGTTCACAGACTGCAGACTTGGTTGAGCGTCTATGTTTCATGTCAGCAATATGTTCTTTGATACGGGTACCAATGCTTCTCTTTGTTTGCCCCATGTATGATGTTTAATTTAATGTGTAACAATCGCGAAAACATAAGAAATCATCATAAATAATACATTGGTTGACAAAATGAAGTGTTGTGTTATCGGGTGTAAAAGCTATACGTGTAAACCTAAACTGACTGAAGCTAAAAGATCATATTTTCATTTGTAAGTAATTAATAATTTGCATTTTATAATTTTATGTTACTGTAGCATGGAGTGACAGCCAAAATTTCGTAATGCGTTATCTAGCGGCGAGTAGAAACATTTTTAACACTGTTTGATTGTTATTGATAAAAAACCTCTTTCTCAGAAGTTGGTTCGAAATTGAGTTATTTTTACAATATTGCACACGTACAGGTTCAACTGATAACCTTTTTTAGAAGTTTTAAATTCGTTTAATTATTTTTATAACATACTTAAATACGATCCTGGCCTTGACATCTAGTAACGAGAAGCAGAACTTTTATCGATAACAACCTTTATAATAGCAGCCTGTTTATTATAGTTCGATTCTATTCAATAATAGATGGCTCTCCAAATGATATTTGGGGATATTATGGCAGATTTCCGACCCCCGACCCCCCGTAACAAGGAGACCCTGTGTTTCTAAGGGAAAGTGCAATAGGCCAGCTCCTCTTTGTATTTGCTTCGTGGATATAACCGCTTAGATCACCGGCACCATTGTGAAGTAGGGTAAGGTAGGACATTCAATAACACAAACCAAACGTTTCTTTACCTGTTTTATCGACAATAATACTTACCAGACACGGGTTCAGGCATGGACAGTCTTATTTTACTAGAAACTTGTAACTTCCCATCTTTGATGGGGCTGTATGCACTGTTTATTTTCTTCTGCCGATAACTCTCAATATATTTTCGAAACGGCAGATAGTTAGACGTCTTTGCTTTACTGCTTTCAATAAAATTACGAAAACTCACTTTCTTTGGAGTACTTTGTCTACTGAAGGACCTGTCATCAAAACAACTTCAAAATTAAAATAATAAATTTTATAAACCATATCAAACAATTTAACAAAATAAGCCTGTATTTGTTTAGTATAATTCTCACGTTATATTGAGAAATAACAAAGCAGGAGTACCCAGAGTTTAAAAGTTAAGCTGAAAAAGAATGTTAGTATGTAATTAGTATTACTTGCAAAGCTGATGATCCCCAGGCATGCCAACATCGGATTAAAACTCACTCATTCCCCAATTTGGAAAAGAATTTTTTTATTGGACTGGACGTTGGTGTCTGTTTTTCTTCAGGTTTGACACAGTCTATCTCTTGATAAATGTCTTCAATAGACCAACCTATTTGCCGACGTACCACTTTAGGTTTCTTTGCTTGAGAGTAAATTGCAGTGAAGCTATCCACACAGTCAACACCAGGATCCATTGGGAGTGGTGGCTTGCTCTGCTTAAAGTGGTATACTTTCAAGTGTTCTAGGTATACCAACTTATCAGAGAAAATTTCATGACATACTGGACATACAAAATGGCGCATTTTAACATTAGTAGTGCATTTGTTAATATGTAAAACATAGTCATCATACTGATCATACTTTTCATCACATAGTACACAAGCAATAAAAATAGATGCAGTTTTATCATCAGATATTACATTTTTGATAGGATCAACATCAGATGCTACTAGTGTTTCACTGCTACTTGATCTTTGCATAGCATTATTTTCAATGGTGCATTTCACATGGCAAATATGTGCTAGATTATTGTGGTGCTCATTACAATACACACATTTAACAGAATCAATGTCGCTATCAGTATCATCACTTACTTCATGCATATTATCGACATGGTTTTCGATGTTGGCATCTTTCACACTATTTTGATCATTATCACCTTCTATGGAACCATATATTGAATGCATGCGGAATTCTTGATTAAATAAGTCATTGTAATCAGTTCTATTTGACTCAAGTATTGGAGCTCCTGAAAATAAGAAAAACTTAACATTTGAACCTTGTATTATTTTCATGAAATTCTGACAGTATTACGTAAACATAACAGTATCGGCACATTCATTTACATACCTGGAGACTTTCTCAGTACATTATCAATTCGTTCACATTGTTTTTTAAAAAGATAAGCAGTACTTAGGTTTTCAATACATGTAGTACACACTCTGTCAGGAAGTCCATCTCCCTCGAAAATCTAAAAAGTAACAATAAGCAATTCATTAAAAATAAATAAAAAAAATAAAAATCTTTATTTTCAGACTAGATCAATTTTTGTTAGTAAACTTAGATCTACTTGTGTTAGTACTTATATTCTATGTGCGGTCAATTACCTCCGTATTAAGAAACGTTTGTTAAGCCCATTTTAACTTAAATATGTTTTGTCTCTTTTTCTCTTTCCTGACACTTCACACATTTTAGCTAACATGGGCTTAACAAACGTTTATTAATACGGGGGTTAATGTTTATTAAGTTATTAACATTATAACATACATACTTAGGTCAATTTGGTAAGAGTAACAGTTGGGCCATTAGGGAATGGAAACCAGTATTCTCGAGATCAAAAAACAATGGTCTAAATCCTGGTAAATGGAGTTCAATTTTAGGTCACTATATAAAGATTGTATGTTTGTTTGTTTGAATGATTATAACTTAAGCTATATTAATATATATATGTAGATGGATGTAAATAAATATAAATATGTATAATGATCTACTTGTCAGATTAAAAAAATCTTTCTTCTGATGTTAGCTGGATTCCTGAAAAAGGTTACAGGCCAGACTATAGTACATACCCACAAAAGACGGGTTAAACCGCTTGGAACGGCTAGTAATACATATAACAGTGCACATAAATGGATGAAATAGAAAATTAGTGCGTAATTGTTTATATTGTGAGGTGAGATATAGCCGGTGCACTTACTTGGACATTGGCGAATGACATAACCATGTCCGATAACATAATAGATTCATCTTGTTCATAAATGGAGCAGAAGTCTCCTAATTTTAAACAAAGTCTGCATTTATGAAAAGATCCATTTCCATCCATCGCTGGTAACTAGGTCAGATTCTGATACACAGTTATTGAACTTGTTGCATCAAGTGAACTCGCGCTTATCGCTCGTGGGCGAACTCGATTACTACTCAATATATGTTCATTATTCAAGACCATTAAGGCCGTATACAACTATTATTTTATTTATTCACAAAGTAAATAGATCACACATGTACATCGTAAACTTTAATCAATCAAACGAATCATTAACACAAATTAGAAAGAAAATTAAAATCAAACAATCATACACTATTATACAAAAGTACTCTGTCTGTGTCATACACAAAGTCGAATCAACAATTCAACATTTTTAAATATAACAACCGTTCAAATTGACAATGAGATGACGGAACACTTCATTTATGACAGTGACAACTGTAAATATGTGGAGGTAGGGTTATCGTCATTGTCATTGTATTTATTTTCTAATATTATTCGCTAACACCCATATTCTCAAACGTTTCCTCAAACTCCACTCATCCTCACTCGACCTCAATGGTATTCATAGTTGACACTAGCTTCCTCACCTTACCCCACATTTACACTCACACCCATATTCTTAAACGTTACCTTATAGGTCTCCTCCACTCAACCTCATTCGAGGACGTCTCAAGGAAGTCCTACAACTTTCCTTGAAAACGGTATTCTTACACCCATATTTTTAAACGTTGCCTCATAGGTCGCCTCCACTCAACTTCATTCGAGGACGCCTCAAGGAAGTCCTCCAACTTTCCTTGAAAACGGTATTCTTAATTGTTTCCTTGAGCAAACTCCAGTGAGGATGAGTCAAGGAATGACGTTTCGTTTCATTTCTGTATGTTGGTAAACCGCTTAACTTTTTGACGTAAAGAGAGTTTTTGACAAAGTTTCTTTTTCAATTTTAGCTAACTAGCATAGATTTATTATAAAACAACAAAATACTTAAATACACAAATAACTTATTATAGTAGGTACAAATTCTTTTAAATCTGGTCCTCAATAAAAGCACCTACCTTTCGTTAAACGAAACGTTCGAGGCTTCCTTATATTTGACAGTTCGTTCCTCACCTCCATTGAGTAATTTCCTTAAGGTGAGGAAGCTAGTGTCAACTATGAATACCATTGAGGTCGAGTGAGGATGTGTCGAGTTTGAGTAAACGTTTGAGAATATGGGTGTCATCCTCACTGGAGTTTGCTCAAGGAAACAATTAAGAATACCGTTTTCAAGGAAAGTTGGAGGACTTCCTTGAGGCGTCCTCGAATGAGGTTGAGTGGAGTCGACCTATGAGGCAACGTTTAAGAATATGGGTGTGACTCACTTGACTAGACTAGAGTACTGACTTGACTTTTTGACTTGACTTAAGTAGGACTGAAGAAGATTAATAAATTGAAGAAAGGCCTTAAAGGACTAGTTTCCACGGCCGTAAAAAGTATTTTAAAAAAAGGATCTCGTGTGTGTTTGTGTATTAATTTGAATTTAATTCGGAGGATATATAGAAATTCAATTATGCATCCTGAACTTTGTACAGATATTAATATCTATGCAAAGTCATTTCCACATTTCGGTCGTCCCAAAATAATAGGTTATATTGGCCTGGAAAATTTAAAGTTTGCCAGAGAACTTTCCAATAAGAGAGTACAATTTGACCTAAATTTACACATTGATAAATGTACACACCGACCTCCAGACTTGGATGTGAAAAT
Organism: Apomyelois bistriatella; assembly: GCA_947044815.1. Taxonomy (NCBI): domain Eukaryota; kingdom Metazoa; phylum Arthropoda; class Insecta; order Lepidoptera; family Pyralidae; genus Apomyelois; species Apomyelois bistriatella. The sequence goes on from OX345691.1 coordinate 7,482,756, forward strand.
AACAGAATTACTTCAGTTTCTATTAGAACACGAAATAAGACTTAATTTCCCCCTGGAAACATCTTTAGATAATTCAAATATATTCTGTTACCGTGGTCTAATGACTTGTGTGGCTCTTACACCATATGAAAACAAAGATCCTTGGAAGATTGTGGTGATACTATATAAAGGCAATATATATCTTTGTGCAAGAGATACAGAAGAAACCATTCAAAGGAAACAGAATATGACTGAATTCGAAAAAAAATGTTCATCATGGGGATATAAATTTGAACAATTTATTTTATCAGGTAGTCTCATTTTTAATAAATAATTACATTTGTGGAATAGATTGAAAAGTGGAGGCACTAAATCAAGTGGAAATTGCGGAGTACAACTTGTTGTTTTACTCTCAGTTTCTCAGTGTCTGTGCCAAAAGTGAACTTGTCATGATCTCTAAATGGGTTGCAAAAATTGACTACTACAGTTTATTTATTTAGTTCAATTACCAGACTATCTCTTGCATACAGTCTGTTCATGTGAATACCTGATTTTGTAGAAGGTTACTATAGGCTATACATACCCGCTAATGAAACGCGTAAGTAAAAGTTTCAAAGTGCCATTTAGAGTGCAGTCATGTAACTAAAATGTGGTTTTTGGTTAAGGTTTAATGTTTTTGCCAATTGGTATATTTTAGGTAGTAGAGGCTATTCTGTGATCACAATATTTTTCATCATTATATTTATCCCTATGAAAAATAAGATTTATCTCCAATTTTTTAAACCTCTTGAATTGCTGCATTTGAATTTTTTTGGTCAGCCTATGATATTTGTAGTGTTGCAGAAGTCCATAGGATGCAATATATATTTAAGATTAAACTTTATAAATACTTTTTTTACAGATAAACCCAATATGGTACCAAATCCTGATGTACCTGTTGATGAAAATGAGGAGTTTAGTTTAGTTTTTACTACAAAGTTAAATCGTCACACTATAATTTATGGAGCTGAGATGGATGGCATCCGTTGTGACCAGGGAGTAATGGCAACTCCACCAGCATCTGAGGCCGGACCAGAGGCAGTTATTAGTTATTTAGCTAATGCAGAATTTATCGAGTTAAAAACTACCAGACACATAGAATTTCCAAGGCAGGAGATAAGTTTTAGGTAACAATGTAAATACTTACATAAGTCATACTATTTCTGGCAGGTAGGCATCAACATATAGGTGGGGCTTTTTTTATAAACATTATACTTTACCTGTTATGTGTTTACCAGTTTAGGAGCAATAGAGGCATAACCGTGTTAGGTCTATTTCAGTAATTGATATTCAACCCATAGAAACATAGGCTTAGTACCTAGTTATAGTGTCATTTTAACACTTTTTTTACAGGATTTTACAAGAGAAGTAGAGACACAGAATAGATAATAGAAATGGGCATTAAATGGAATGAATAAGCCAACTTCATTCAAAGCCCTGTGGCCTTACCCACTGTATTTTATAAGATTGTGTTTTTTACTATTAAATTTTTAGGCGCTTTAAAACAAAGAAGTGGTGGTGCCAGTCGTTTCTTGCTGGGGTTGACAAAATAGTTTGTGGATACAGAAATGATTATGGCATAGTTGAAGAATTGAAGACATTCCAACTAAGAGACCTTGTGAAAATGTCAGAAGTATGTACCAATGTTTCTTATAATCTTTTAACTTTAGTTTGATTGTATATGCTAATGCATACAACATATTAAGGCTTGAAAAAGTCAGTATGTACCTACATACTAATTACCAGCCTTTGACAGGTTTATTTTACCCCTTTTCAAACAATCAGGTCACTAAATCTGTTATGAATGTCCAAGCCAAAAAGGAAGCAACTCGAGTATAGAAATCATCCAGTGTTACTGGAATTCACAACATAGGTATGAGATGTATGTAGGTTTGGTATAGCAAACGTCACATTTAATGCACAAAGTACCCCTGCATTTTGTTTGTTTAATATGTTTAGTTTTCCTTTTTAACAAATCAGTAGAGTCCGACCGAAACTGGTTTTCCGGCCGAAACCGAATATTCGGCCGTGGTATATGTAAGTGTTAAATTTCTTAAAATGCACCAAATTTCAGTATTTTAAGGAATTCTATACTTGAACTGTTTGTTGTACTACGCAGTTTCGGTTTCGGCTAATTTTGGCCGAAATCGATGCCGTTACTTGATTTTTGGCCGAAACTCGGCCGATACCGAATTTTCGGTCAAACACTATAAATTAGGCAACATTGAATAATGACCAAACTTTATAATTTCAGAAGTTTTGGAACCCAAATGTATGCTTTAACTTTTTGGACGACTTCTTCACTTATGTCAAAAGGTGTTTGGCGAGAGAAATAAAATTTAAATATGGTGAAGAAAGTTTGAATAACTTGCAAAATTTACCCATGATAACATTATTGTTGGAAAGAAGTGCCGGGACATCAGTACGTGTCACAGGGACCTACAACAATGATGATGATCCAATATTGCCAAATTGGTTTTGTGAGCGTTATGGTAAAAAATAAATAATAAGTTTAGAATATAGTTATTTTTATAAGTATAAACTAGCTGACCCGGCAGACGTTGTCCTGCCCTTTATTCTACCTCTACCCTACCCAACACCTACCCTACACCTGCAGCACACCTACCGTACCCTACACCTACCTTGCTGACCCGGCAGACGTTGTCCTGCCCTTTTTTCTACCTTTACCCTACCCCACACCTACCCTACATCTACCCTACACCTGCCCCACACCTACCGTACACCTACCCTACCTTACACCCTAGTTACAGCCCACGGACATTTTGTATGGGAAAATGTTTTCTTTTATTTTTATTTTTTTCATCTTTTTCCAATGTTTTTTAAAATGTATTCTGCTATTCGGGGCAGAGACAAATCCAACGAATCAATAACCATGAAAATTGGTTCAGCAGATCTCGAGTTATAAGTGTTGTAACAAACTCGTCTTTGTTTTATTAGATAGATATACACACGACTACGAGTGACTACGAGTAATTTCAATAATTTTACGCAATAAGGCAGTTGTAAACAAATAAAAGTATTTCAATATACTATGGTACCATTTATTATCACTGTATAGCAAATGGTGTAAATCAACATCCATAAAAGACTAATCAACAACATGGATATTTTTTCTTAAAATATAAACATGTACAAATTAAAACTAATTCATTATCATACATTTATATATATAAAAAAATTGAAATAAAAACAAAATTTAACAGAACAACATAGTTGTAATAAAAATAAACAATGTCATGTTTGAATACGTCTAATGTTAATATTGTACATTTTACATAACATCGTTTTATTTTTAGCAACAAATCTCCATAACATGTATGACGAAGTTAATCGTCTATTTCTAATAATTAAAAAATTATAATATCCTTAAATTTGTATGTGTATTGTATAGTATAGATAGACAACTTTTGGAAACATCAAACACTCATATTACAAATACTACACATAATAATTGTAGGTATTTGATGAAATAAAATGATCCATTTCATAGATGGAATCATACACTTACAACATGATTTGTGATCGTGAACAATGCTATGACTTAAGATTATTACCATTCAATCAATAAAATACACAAATTACAGAAAGAGTCCACATAATCAGCCATAATATTAGTATACCAATCTGATTATAGTTATATTTTCACCAATAAAGTAAAAACAAAACACTGTTTAAAACTATTATTAGGGCTTTATTGCATATAATAAAATTACAAAAACATTTATCACACTAGCTAACTACCTTGATTTATAATCTCAATCTTGATTTAATCTGTGAATGAATAAATCAATGAACACTTTATTGCACCATTTACATAAGTACAGCATACAGGATTCGAAATAATATTAGTACAAAGGCGGGCTATCGCTAATGCAATGTCTTTCAGCTAGAGTAAAACAGAAAAAACTAGAGCGCGAGCGATGCAGAAAGCAGTGTGATTTAAGAAAAAAGAAACTTTATTTTGGCTGCAAACCAGTGCTATCGATGATATTTCATATTTAACAAGTAACTTTTTGAATAAACAAGTTACCCGTCTGCATTTAAATAAATCTAGGTCGCTCTCATAATAAATAATGTCGTCCTCTGTAACCATAAGTTACAGAGGACGACAAAGAAACAGATGAATTTAGTAAATTAAATACATACACTTCGCAGTCAGCTAAATGGTTTTCAGTCATAGGTGTGTACTCGTATATGAAACGCACCTATTTATAGTAAAATACATAAATAAACGACTGAAATCAACACCGTGAATTAGATCTCTGCAAGTTTTGTTAATCTCAACCTAACTTATTTAATCAAAATTTTGTATGTAAATGACACAATAAAGTGTCCACTCATTCATTAAAACAAATTTCACTTGAACTAGGTAATAAATTAGTGTGATATTACATGGCTCTCTTAATGTTTCTGTGACACGTAAAACTGTGTTGAAGAATAAAATAAAAAAACCGGTCAAGTGCGAGTTGAACTCGCGTGGAGAGGGTTCCGTACAATGCCAATGTCAGTTTTTATAATTAATTGTGGTATGTTAATGTGAAAGGATTATAAGATGCGAGTTAACTACTACTATCGCTATCTAGTGGTGTTTTGCGTAAGTGAACGTTTTATATTACATTACATTTACCACTTAATTGTCAATTGATAGAATTCTTGTAGGTTTTCCTGTAATCTACAGGCAATGACCTATATTCCGATTTTTTTCAAAATTTTAGGCTCAGTAGTTTCGGAGATCAGGGGGGGTAGGGAATGGCCAATTTTCGTCTTCTTTCATGAATAAAATGAAAACTATTTTTAGTTACAATAATAACAAAAATATATTTGAGATCCTCATAACGAGCTCTTTCATTTGATATATAACACGGTAAGGTTTGCCAAACTTTTTTTTTAAATTCTTAATTTGTCACCCAAATGACCCTTATTTTAAAAAAATATTTATTTTCTTCACATATGTGTTTGGGTCACAGGATTACGCCATCCTACCAAATTTCATCTGTTTTGGTACAGAAGGTTCGGAGAAAGAATCCTGGCGAAGCCCCATACATCGTTTGTACGAAAAAAAACAAAAAATATAGATAACTTGAAACAAATCGTATTAGCAAGAACACTTAACTAATTACACGTTTACCACCACTAAATAATTATAAACCCCGGGGTTTTTTAATTATTCCGTTTTTTAAAAGTCGTCCTTTTGTTTCATTTTCCATCGCCATATTTAAAACAAAACCCACCCAACCACAACTGAACTGAAACATCATGTCACTCTGACAGTTGCTAGCATTATCAAATCGACATTGACAGTTGATTTAATTGATTATAGTAGAGTACTAGGTTAGGATATTAGGAAAGTCAATATATTTATTGCTTTGCACTTTCTTTATGTAGACCGCAATCTACAATGTTCAAGTCAGTTTGAATGACAGTGACATTGGCAGTTGTAAGTCGTGGCTCTATGCGAATGTTTCACTTTCTACATTGCCATATTTAAGTTCTGGTAACATAATTTATAATAAAAATCTAGTTTTTTTCCCGGGGGTTTAAAAATATTTTATTTACAGAAATGTATTTCTGGGACTCTTATGATGTTGTAAAAAAAAAATCAACTCATCCGTATTTTTTTTTTTATTCGTAAAAATTCCGCCATCATTCATTGGCTGTGACAGACGGACGGACGGACAGACAGGCGCACGAGTGATCCTATAAGGGTTCCGTTGTACATTTTTGTACGGAACCCTAAAAACTGTAATATTGAAAAGTCATATAAGCGCTAACATTATTAAACGTGCGTTAAAAGTCAAAATATAAAACTTGAGTAATTAGGTACTTGACCCTTTTGGTAAGTTGCACCAAATTGGAATAATATTGACACTGATCAGTGCCTCACGTTAGTGATTAAAAATCGAATTTTCAGCGAAAATATCTACAAACTTTGACAGTCTTCGGTTTCACTTACCTATAGATATATCCCTGTTAAATCAGTGTGTTATTTGTACTAGCGTTGTAACAAACAGACTACTAAACCACAATCCTTAATAGGCACAATTTAAGGAAAGATATAGATATAGTTTTTTTTACCTAATGTGAATTGTAGAATGTCTGTCGCAGTACGATAGATAAAGCCGTGATATAGTTATATCCCTAGGGATATAATTATATACCGTAACATAGATATACGAAAGAGATTAATTACTATCTTACTAGGAATATAATTATAATACGGTTGCAATCTAGTAATATGTTTATCTGACTAAACTAATCTAGTGAGATGGTTATAAATCTGCCAGTGAATCAGAGAAAACAATATTTATATATTGGTTTTTATTTTTATTTCAAAGTCAAGGTTGCAATTAGTCATAATACTTTTTCTATGCTTTGCGTACCCGTGCGTGGTCGCCATTCGAGAACTTTTCTGCCCATCGGCCATCGGTTCGTCGCGCTATGTGCCCCGTCCACTGCCTCTTCAAAGACCTAATTCGCTGGGCTATGTCAGCAACCTTTGTTGTTCTACGGATCTCTTCAATTCTGATTCGGACTCGTAGGGAAACCTTGAGCTTTCTTATGAGGCTCCTATGGCTCCTATTGCGGAGCTACCTGAAAGCTGCCCGAGTCGGATTCGACTAGGGACCTCATCCTTGAAGCTGGAGCTGTCAGCTTGGATCAACTGACCCAAGTAGACATATTGGTCCACAACTTCAAGGGTGCAGCTCCCAACAGAAACCGGCGACGGTGTAACATGGGCATTAAACATTAACAAAGAGTACTGAATGCTTCTTACAGGCGCGTCTTTTAGCCGAACATTGTGTATTCGTTTTTTTAAAGAAACATTTTAAATAACCTTGGCCACCAAATGGCAATAATTTTTGGCCTATTTCTCTCAGCGACAACTCTTCATTTGGTATAGGATCATTCAAAGTAATGTTTGTTAGCTGTATTGCATTTCTGGGTGACCAATCTTTCAGAATACCAACTGAAGTTCCAATTTTACTAAACTTAATCTAGTAATATAACCATATCACTAAACTAAAACCGTATTATAATTATATTCCTAGTAAGATAGTAATGAATTGCTTTGGTATAACTATGTTACGGCATATAATTATATACCTAGGGTTATAACTATATTACGGCTTTATCTATCATACTGCGACATGTCTACCAAAATAATTATCTATAAGAAAAAAAAACAATAGGTATTTAATTCATTATACTAATATTAGGCCGCGAGTAATTAATAGTGTTTAAAATGTTAGTACAACAAGGCGATTTGTGGATATACAGGTGTATGTTCTTTTTGAAATCAGTCACTTCACTCCTAATTGCACAGTTAGATACATATTTAAACCATCTTGGACCTCAAACAATAGACGCCGGCCAATACAATACAGATAAAGCTGCTATTAAGACTTGTTTATATACTTTGAAAGTCGCATTGTCGTTTAATGATTACTAAGCAACTCGTTAGTATAGATTTTCCATACAAAATCTACACTAAGGAGTTGCTTAATACAAAATCTACACTAAGGAGTTGCTTAAGTAATCATTAAACGACTGAATGCGTAGGAAGTACCTTTATTAATTAGATAGTTGGTTTCATAATCTCTGTGCACGAGCTATAGAAAAAAAAGCAAACTGAATAAAGACAAAAACATCATATTCAATTTATTATCAAGGATTATTTTTCTAACTTGCGACTTTTGGCCGGCCACTAACAAGAAAACATTGAATCGTTTTATATAAGCTCACTGTAGCCATGCCGGCAATTTTAAGATTCACTCCGCATTTGATGCGATCTATTTAATTTTAGTATATATCAGTAAAACTCCTATGTGATAATAAAATATATTAATCTTTGTGCTAACTTACAATAAATTCATTTTCATAAACTATAATAATATTATCATATTTATATTTTTCTTACGAAAATCGATTCTACTTTACTAAGCATGCTTGGCACGCTGCATTGGTCTGGATATACTACATAGCTAAATGTATACGCAACTGCTACATCTGCACCGCCTTCTGCCAATATACTGCTACAGCTGGTACATCACGCGTTGCCGAATTGTTCATACTCTAATGTGATTGTCTCGTTTTACATACATATTACAATATAGATATAAAAATTCGATGTTGTTTTGTGATAATGAGTTTTATATTGTCATTGATGCACATATCATATTTTCATTACTTCTGTAAATAAGGGACAGAAATCACGTAGTAATTATATGAGAGCATTTACGTTTTCAACCACAAAGATTTTATGTGTTTAAGATTTTTTCAGTCACACACATGTTGGTTTATTTACAAATATTTAAAAATTATTTATATTTAATTTTAAGGAACGACATAAAACTGTACTATGTGCAAAAACAAATTCCCTATATTTGCAGATTAATATTTTATGTGCTCATTTATCTTCATTCTAAAGTGGATTATTAATAACATCAAATTGAACCCAAAATTAGTAATCGAAGACGTCAATAAGCGATACGATACGACGTGTTCTATATTAAACATAAATAAATTCAATTGATTAAACAGAGCTCGCCGTAGCTTCCTGTAACGATTTCACATTATATGTTCATATCACAATTTTTGGGTGCATTATATATTGACTCAAATTTTTGGGAGTGTGCGATCCATATTTAAAATAAGGTACGCACAGAATCAATTTTGCCTTCACTGAAGGCATAATACAAATAACATTGTACTCTGTAAAGATAGCCACTATCTCTACAAAAATTAAACGAACATAAATCTATATATACAAGGGGTAACACGCGGACCGGCGGACTAGAGATCGACATTGTCGAGGTCGAAGTTTTACCCTTTCGATAATTTTTATATCGACGAAGCAATAGTCCGCCGAGCAGCAACTCCCGGGGGTCCTAGAATTGAACATTATCATTACAAAATGAATTAAAGACAAACGAAATCTGAATCTTGTTTACTACAATGGAGCGACTGCCATCTGACCTCCGTAACCGCCGTGGACTCGCTGTCGCTTGACGCGCGCTATTATTATGCCTTGATCGCACGTACCAAGTAGATGGACGAGACAGTAAAATGTTACTCGGCCGAGGCAGTGATTACCTAGGTCACTCGCTAGGCTGAGCACTCGGCGCACTCTTTATACGCACCGAGTATTCGGCCGAGGGCACTGTCTCGCCCGTCTACTCGGTACGTGCGATCAAGGCATTACGAACGCGCGCCCCGCTAGGCTATCAAGCTCCTCAGGAGATGATCTATCTTTTCATGAGAGATCTGTAATGTGTCTATCCACTTAATCCCATATGCGAGGTTTATTGCTAGCAAAACTTTTGACCATTAAAAAATCTTTTTTTTCTTCTGATAAATACCTCTTCCCATTGTCTGTCTTATCATAATATATCAGTGTTTAATGTATAACATGTAATTATGTTTTAATCTAGTGATATAAAAAACTTATTGTCTTACCGTGGATCATATGTTACTGGTTTTGCTTTCAAAGCTTTAAATATCATGTGATAGTATTGCCTATACTTTTTCTTCATGATCAGCACAATTTGCTTTCCCTCAAAAGGGAGCTTTGCATTGAGAGCCTGCAACTCCAAGTGCCAGAAAACAGCAGCTTTTGCTATTTCCACACTTGTACTATCAATTTCTAATATTTTAGGATGCTTCATCCACTCATAGATGTTTTCCTGAAATCAAATTAATATTCACTATGTTTTTCCAGGGACCTATAGTCCCCTTGTATTTCCGATCCCAATCTCAGTTTCAACACTCATTAGATTTCGCACATGACATTTATTTTTTGTTTGTTAATAAATATCTTAATTAGAATTGTAATATTTAAATAGTTTTTATCTACTACTCTCCTCTAAGTACTGTATAATGTTACCTACCCTCATAAACTTTTTGCATCTGAAGCTGTCATATATGTAACTGACATGAAGCAACCACTTCCCAGTAGCCAGAGCACAGAACATCATTCCTGAAAATGTGTCATTGGGCAAGACTGATATAAAATGTGTTGCCAACATTTCCATTTTTGTATTTTCTGCTACCACTCCACCTAATTCGTTAATCATAGCACCAATTCTATCTCGGTCCTGAAAATTAATGAATAATGTAATTTAACATAAACATGTTGGCTTATAAAAAAGGAACTGGTATTATGCAAGATGGTACACACATGGGTAAGCCATTTTATATTTATATATTTTTTGTCCCTATATATGGATTAGTTAGTGGAAATAACATAATAGCATCTAGGTGTGGCAGTGGCACCACATCTAAGCCACTTACATGAATGGATTCTGACAGCATGAAAATCTTCTTCTCACAAGCACATATCAAATGTTGTTTCATTCTCCAAGACTCTTCAGATGTTCCACTGGGAGAACCATAGTCACTATCTGTAAATTTATTAATTTGGAAAATATTAATCAAGACAACCATGAATTTCACATAAATAGTATTAAATTCGTTTTGAAATCTATGCCAAAATGAAACTGACCAAAATATTGCTAGATCAATTCATGACATTAAAACTATGAGTATAATGATATAACCACGAAGCAAATACAAAGAGGAGATGAATTAAGCAGTCAGGTTGAGTATGTATCAAAGGGGCCTCTGACGTCACGTTAAAAGTTTCAGCTTCTCGCCACCAGTGTCGCCAAAATCAGTACAAAACTTTTCGACGTCGTTCTAACACGTGTTTGCTTAACTGTATAATAAATCATAAATAATATTAAATTAAACTATTTTATACGGTTTTCTATCGCGTTTATTGCTTACTTATTTATACCTAACGTTTCAAGCACTTTACAGAGCTCATGGTCGCAGGCAGACTGAGTTGACATTCGTCTGTGTCATTTGTTTCTGATGTCACAAGAATACAAAACCATAGCTCATAAATCATTGAAAACTATTTCGATTCACACAGTATTGGCTGACAGTATCAAAAACACTTGTAGTCTTCCGATGAGTTTGAGATTTTATTAAATTGATAACTGGGTCCCAAGCTGGTGGTACTTGCCAACCATCCTCTCTATTGAAATTAGGATGTTTTTTAATTTCGATCGCTTCACGTATCATCCTTGGTATAAATCTGTTTTCTTTTGCAAGGACTTGAGGATTATCAAAACGCATGTAGTGGTTGGATTTGTCAAGTGAGTGTTCACAGACTGCAGACTTGGTTGAGCGTCTATGTTTCATGTCAGCAATATGTTCTTTGATACGGGTACCAATGCTTCTCTTTGTTTGCCCCATGTATGATGTTTAATTTAATGTGTAACAATCGCGAAAACATAAGAAATCATCATAAATAATACATTGGTTGACAAAATGAAGTGTTGTGTTATCGGGTGTAAAAGCTATACGTGTAAACCTAAACTGACTGAAGCTAAAAGATCATATTTTCATTTGTAAGTAATTAATAATTTGCATTTTATAATTTTATGTTACTGTAGCATGGAGTGACAGCCAAAATTTCGTAATGCGTTATCTAGCGGCGAGTAGAAACATTTTTAACACTGTTTGATTGTTATTGATAAAAAACCTCTTTCTCAGAAGTTGGTTCGAAATTGAGTTATTTTTACAATATTGCACACGTACAGGTTCAACTGATAACCTTTTTTAGAAGTTTTAAATTCGTTTAATTATTTTTATAACATACTTAAATACGATCCTGGCCTTGACATCTAGTAACGAGAAGCAGAACTTTTATCGATAACAACCTTTATAATAGCAGCCTGTTTATTATAGTTCGATTCTATTCAATAATAGATGGCTCTCCAAATGATATTTGGGGATATTATGGCAGATTTCCGACCCCCGACCCCCCGTAACAAGGAGACCCTGTGTTTCTAAGGGAAAGTGCAATAGGCCAGCTCCTCTTTGTATTTGCTTCGTGGATATAACCGCTTAGATCACCGGCACCATTGTGAAGTAGGGTAAGGTAGGACATTCAATAACACAAACCAAACGTTTCTTTACCTGTTTTATCGACAATAATACTTACCAGACACGGGTTCAGGCATGGACAGTCTTATTTTACTAGAAACTTGTAACTTCCCATCTTTGATGGGGCTGTATGCACTGTTTATTTTCTTCTGCCGATAACTCTCAATATATTTTCGAAACGGCAGATAGTTAGACGTCTTTGCTTTACTGCTTTCAATAAAATTACGAAAACTCACTTTCTTTGGAGTACTTTGTCTACTGAAGGACCTGTCATCAAAACAACTTCAAAATTAAAATAATAAATTTTATAAACCATATCAAACAATTTAACAAAATAAGCCTGTATTTGTTTAGTATAATTCTCACGTTATATTGAGAAATAACAAAGCAGGAGTACCCAGAGTTTAAAAGTTAAGCTGAAAAAGAATGTTAGTATGTAATTAGTATTACTTGCAAAGCTGATGATCCCCAGGCATGCCAACATCGGATTAAAACTCACTCATTCCCCAATTTGGAAAAGAATTTTTTTATTGGACTGGACGTTGGTGTCTGTTTTTCTTCAGGTTTGACACAGTCTATCTCTTGATAAATGTCTTCAATAGACCAACCTATTTGCCGACGTACCACTTTAGGTTTCTTTGCTTGAGAGTAAATTGCAGTGAAGCTATCCACACAGTCAACACCAGGATCCATTGGGAGTGGTGGCTTGCTCTGCTTAAAGTGGTATACTTTCAAGTGTTCTAGGTATACCAACTTATCAGAGAAAATTTCATGACATACTGGACATACAAAATGGCGCATTTTAACATTAGTAGTGCATTTGTTAATATGTAAAACATAGTCATCATACTGATCATACTTTTCATCACATAGTACACAAGCAATAAAAATAGATGCAGTTTTATCATCAGATATTACATTTTTGATAGGATCAACATCAGATGCTACTAGTGTTTCACTGCTACTTGATCTTTGCATAGCATTATTTTCAATGGTGCATTTCACATGGCAAATATGTGCTAGATTATTGTGGTGCTCATTACAATACACACATTTAACAGAATCAATGTCGCTATCAGTATCATCACTTACTTCATGCATATTATCGACATGGTTTTCGATGTTGGCATCTTTCACACTATTTTGATCATTATCACCTTCTATGGAACCATATATTGAATGCATGCGGAATTCTTGATTAAATAAGTCATTGTAATCAGTTCTATTTGACTCAAGTATTGGAGCTCCTGAAAATAAGAAAAACTTAACATTTGAACCTTGTATTATTTTCATGAAATTCTGACAGTATTACGTAAACATAACAGTATCGGCACATTCATTACATACCTGGAGACTTTCTCAGTACATTATCAATTCGTTCACATTGTTTTTTAAAAAGATAAGCAGTACTTAGGTTTTCAATACATGTAGTACACACTCTGTCAGGAAGTCCATCTCCCTCGAAAATCTAAAAAGTAACAATAAGCAATTCATTAAAAATAAATAAAAAAAATAAAAATCTTTATTTTCAGACTAGATCAATTTTTGTTAGTAAACTTAGATCTACTTGTGTTAGTACTTATATTCTATGTGCGGTCAATTACCTCCGTATTAAGAAACGTTTGTTAAGCCCATTTTAACTTAAATATGTTTTGTCTCTTTTTCTCTTTCCTGACACTTCACACATTTTAGCTAACATGGGCTTAACAAACGTTTATTAATACGGGGGTTAATGTTTATTAAGTTATTAACATTATAACATACATACTTAGGTCAATTTGGTAAGAGTAACAGTTGGGCCATTAGGGAATGGAAACCAGTATTCTCGAGATCAAAAAACAATGGTCTAAATCCTGGTAAATGGAGTTCAATTTTAGGTCACTATATAAAGATTGTATGTTTGTTTGTTTGAATGATTATAACTTAAGCTATATTAATATATATATGTAGATGGATGTAAATAAATATAAATATGTATAATGATCTACTTGTCAGATTAAAAAAATCTTTCTTCTGATGTTAGCTGGATTCCTGAAAAAGGTTACAGGCCAGACTATAGTACATACCCACAAAAGACGGGTTAAACCGCTTGGAACGGCTAGTAATACATATAACAGTGCACATAAATGGATGAAATAGAAAATTAGTGCGTAATTGTTTATATTGTGAGGTGAGATATAGCCGGTGCACTTACTTGGACATTGGCGAATGACATAACCATGTCCGATAACATAATAGATTCATCTTGTTCATAAATGGAGCAGAAGTCTCCTAATTTTAAACAAAGTCTGCATTTATGAAAAGATCCATTTCCATCCATCGCTGGTAACTAGGTCAGATTCTGATACACAGTTATTGAACTTGTTGCATCAAGTGAACTCGCGCTTATCGCTCGTGGGCGAACTCGATTACTACTCAATATATGTTCATTATTCAAGACCATTAAGGCCGTATACAACTATTATTTTATTTATTCACAAAGTAAATAGATCACACATGTACATCGTAAACTTTAATCAATCAAACGAATCATTAACACAAATTAGAAAGAAAATTAAAATCAAACAATCATACACTATTATACAAAAGTACTCTGTCTGTGTCATACACAAAGTCGAATCAACAATTCAACATTTTTAAATATAACAACCGTTCAAATTGACAATGAGATGACGGAACACTTCATTTATGACAGTGACAACTGTAAATATGTGGAGGTAGGGTTATCGTCATTGTCATTGTATTTATTTTCTAATATTATTCGCTAACACCCATATTCTCAAACGTTTCCTCAAACTCCACTCATCCTCACTCGACCTCAATGGTATTCATAGTTGACACTAGCTTCCTCACCTTACCCCACATTTACACTCACACCCATATTCTTAAACGTTACCTTATAGGTCTCCTCCACTCAACCTCATTCGAGGACGTCTCAAGGAAGTCCTACAACTTTCCTTGAAAACGGTATTCTTACACCCATATTTTTAAACGTTGCCTCATAGGTCGCCTCCACTCAACTTCATTCGAGGACGCCTCAAGGAAGTCCTCCAACTTTCCTTGAAAACGGTATTCTTAATTGTTTCCTTGAGCAAACTCCAGTGAGGATGAGTCAAGGAATGACGTTTCGTTTCATTTCTGTATGTTGGTAAACCGCTTAACTTTTTGACGTAAAGAGAGTTTTTGACAAAGTTTCTTTTTCAATTTTAGCTAACTAGCATAGATTTATTATAAAACAACAAAATACTTAAATACACAAATAACTTATTATAGTAGGTACAAATTCTTTTAAATCTGGTCCTCAATAAAAGCACCTACCTTTCGTTAAACGAAACGTTCGAGGCTTCCTTATATTTGACAGTTCGTTCCTCACCTCCATTGAGTAATTTCCTTAAGGTGAGGAAGCTAGTGTCAACTATGAATACCATTGAGGTCGAGTGAGGATGTGTCGAGTTTGAGTAAACGTTTGAGAATATGGGTGTCATCCTCACTGGAGTTTGCTCAAGGAAACAATTAAGAATACCGTTTTCAAGGAAAGTTGGAGGACTTCCTTGAGGCGTCCTCGAATGAGGTTGAGTGGAGTCGACCTATGAGGCAACGTTTAAGAATATGGGTGTGACTCACTTGACTAGACTAGAGTACTGACTTGACTTTTTGACTTGACTTAAGTAGGACTGAAGAAGATTAATAAATTGAAGAAAGGCCTTAAAGGACTAGTTTCCACGGCCGTAAAAAGTATTTTAAAAAAAGGATCTCGTGTGTGTTTGTGTATTAATTTGAATTTAATTCGGAGGATATATAGAAATTCAATTATGCATCCTGAACTTTGTACAGATATTAATATCTATGCAAAGTCATTTCCACATTTCGGTCGTCCCAAAATAATAGGTTATATTGGCCTGGAAAATTTAAAGTTTGCCAGAGAACTTTCCAATAAGAGAGTACAATTTGACCTAAATTTACACATTGATAAATGTACACACCGACCTCCAGACTTGGATGTGAAAATAACAGAATTACTTCAGTTTCTATTAGAACACGAAATAAGACTTAATTTCCCCCTGGAAACATCTTTAGATAATTCAAATATATTCTGTTACCGTGGTCTAATGACTTGTGTGGCTCTTACACCATATGAAAACAAAGATCCTTGGAAGATTGTGGTGATACTATATAAAGGCAATATATATCTTTGTGCAAGAGATACAGAAGAAACCATTCAAAGGAAACAGAATATGACTGAATTCGAAAAAAAATGTTCATCATGGGGATATAAATTTGAACAATTTATTTTATCAGGTAGTCTCATTTTTAATAAATAATTACATTTGTGGAATAGATTGAAAAGTGGAGGCACTAAATCAAGTGGAAATTGCGGAGTACAACTTGTTGTTTTACTCTCAGTTTCTCAGTGTCTGTGCCAAAAGTGAACTTGTCATGATCTCTAAATGGGTTGCAAAAATTGACTACTACAGTTTATTTATTTAGTTCAATTACCAGACTATCTCTTGCATACAGTCTGTTCATGTGAATACCTGATTTTGTAGAAGGTTACTATAGGCTATACATACCCGCTAATGAAACGCGTAAGTAAAAGTTTCAAAGTGCCATTTAGAGTGCAGTCATGTAACTAAAATGTGGTTTTTGGTTAAGGTTTAATGTTTTTGCCAATTGGTATATTTTAGGTAGTAGAGGCTATTCTGTGATCACAATATTTTTCATCATTATATTTATCCCTATGAAAAATAAGATTTATCTCCAATTTTTTAAACCTCTTGAATTGCTGCATTTGAATTTTTTTGGTCAGCCTATGATATTTGTAGTGTTGCAGAAGTCCATAGGATGCAATATATATTTAAGATTAAACTTTATAAATACTTTTTTTACAGATAAACCCAATATGGTACCAAATCCTGATGTACCTGTTGATGAAAATGAGGAGTTTAGTTTAGTTTTTACTACAAAGTTAAATCGTCACACTATAATTTATGGAGCTGAGATGGATGGCATCCGTTGTGACCAGGGAGTAATGGCAACTCCACCAGCATCTGAGGCCGGACCAGAGGCAGTTATTAGTTATTTAGCTAATGCAGAATTTATCGAGTTAAAAACTACCAGACACATAGAATTTCCAAGGCAGGAGATAAGTTTTAGGTAACAATGTAAATACTTACATAAGTCATACTATTTCTGGCAGGTAGGCATCAACATATAGGTGGGGCTTTTTTTATAAACATTATACTTTACCTGTTATGTGTTTACCAGTTTAGGAGCAATAGAGGCATAACCGTGTTAGGTCTATTTCAGTAATTGATATTCAACCCATAGAAACATAGGCTTAGTACCTAGTTATAGTGTCATTTTAACACTTTTTTTACAGGATTTTACAAGAGAAGTAGAGACACAGAATAGATAATAGAAATGGGCATTAAATGGAATGAATAAGCCAACTTCATTCAAAGCCCTGTGGCCTTACCCACTGTATTTTATAAGATTGTGTTTTTTACTATTAAATTTTTAGGCGCTTTAAAACAAAGAAGTGGTGGTGCCAGTCGTTTCTTGCTGGGGTTGACAAAATAGTTTGTGGATACAGAAATGATTATGGCATAGTTGAAGAATTGAAGACATTCCAACTAAGAGACCTTGTGAAAATGTCAGAAGTATGTACCAATGTTTCTTATAATCTTTTAACTTTAGTTTGATTGTATATGCTAATGCATACAACATATTAAGGCTTGAAAAAGTCAGTATGTACCTACATACTAATTACCAGCCTTTGACAGGTTTATTTTACCCCTTTTCAAACAATCAGGTCACTAAATCTGTTATGAATGTCCAAGCCAAAAAGGAAGCAACTCGAGTATAGAAATCATCCAGTGTTACTGGAATTCACAACATAGGTATGAGATGTATGTAGGTTTGGTATAGCAAACGTCACATTTAATGCACAAAGTACCCCTGCATTTTGTTTGTTTAATATGTTTAGTTTTCCTTTTTAACAAATCAGTAGAGTCCGACCGAAACTGGTTTTCCGGCCGAAACCGAATATTCGGCCGTGGTATATGTAAGTGTTAAATTTCTTAAAATGCACCAAATTTCAGTATTTTAAGGAATTCTATACTTGAACTGTTTGTTGTACTACGCAGTTTCGGTTTCGGCTAATTTTGGCCGAAATCGATGCCGTTACTTGATTTTTGGCCGAAACTCGGCCGATACCGAATTTTCGGTCAAACACTATAAATTAGGCAACATTGAATAATGACCAAACTTTATAATTTCAGAAGTTTTGGAACCCAAATGTATGCTTTAACTTTTTGGACGACTTCTTCACTTATGTCAAAAGGTGTTTGGCGAGAGAAATAAAATTTAAATATGGTGAAGAAAGTTTGAATAACTTGCAAAATTTACCCATGATAACATTATTGTTGGAAAGAAGTGCCGGGACATCAGTACGTGTCACAGGGACCTACAACAATGATGATGATCCAATATTGCCAAATTGGTTTTGTGAGCGTTATGGTAAAAAATAAATAATAAGTTTAGAATATAGTTATTTTTATAAGTATAAACTAGCTGACCCGGCAGACGTTGTCCTGCCCTTTATTCTACCTCTACCCTACCCAACACCTACCCTACACCTGCAGCACACCTACCGTACCCTACACCTACCTTGCTGACCCGGCAGACGTTGTCCTGCCCTTTTTTCTACCTTTACCCTACCCCACACCTACCCTACATCTACCCTACACCTGCCCCACACCTACCGTACACCTACCCTACCTTACACCCTAGTTACAGCCCACGGACATTTTGTATGGGAAAATGTTTTCTTTTATTTTTATTTTTTTCATCTTTTTCCAATGTTTTTTAAAATGTATTCTGCTATTCGGGGCAGAGACAAATCCAACGAATCAATAACCATGAAAATTGGTTCAGCAGATCTCGAGTTATAAGTGTTGTAACAAACTCGTCTTTGTTTTATTAGATAGATATACACACGACTACGAGTGACTACGAGTAATTTCAATAATTTTACGCAATAAGGCAGTTGTAAACAAATAAAAGTATTTCAATATACTATGGTACCATTTATTATCACTGTATAGCAAATGGTGTAAATCAACATCCATAAAAGACTAATCAACAACATGGATATTTTTTCTTAAAATATAAACATGTACAAATTAAAACTAATTCATTATCATACATTTATATATATAAAAAAATTGAAATAAAAACAAAATTTAACAGAACAACATAGTTGTAATAAAAATAAACAATGTCATGTTTGAATACGTCTAATGTTAATATTGTACATTTTACATAACATCGTTTTATTTTTAGCAACAAATCTCCATAACATGTATGACGAAGTTAATCGTCTATTTCTAATAATTAAAAAATTATAATATCCTTAAATTTGTATGTGTATTGTATAGTATAGATAGACAACTTTTGGAAACATCAAACACTCATATTACAAATACTACACATAATAATTGTAGGTATTTGATAAAATAAAATGATCCATTTCATAGATGGAATCATATACTTACAACATGATTTGTGATCGTGAACAATGCTATGACTTAAGATTATTACCATTCAATCAATAAAATACACAAATTACAGAAAGAGTCCACATAATCAGCCATAATATTAGTATACCAATCTGATTATAGTTATATTTTCACCAATAAAGTAAAAACAAAACACTGTTTAAAACTATTATTAGGGCTTTATTGCATATAATAAAATTACAAAAACATTTATCACACTAGCTAACTACCTTGATTTATAATCTCAATCTTGATTTAATCTGTGAATGAATAAATCAATGAACACTTTATTGCACCATTTACATAAGTACAGCATACAGGATTCGAAATAAAATTAGTACAAAGGCGGGCTTATCGCTAATGCAATGTCTTTCAGCTAGAGTAAAACAGAAAAAACTAGAGCGCGAGCGATGCAGAAAGCAGTGTGATTTAAGAAAAAAGAAACTTTATTTTGGCTGCAAACCAGTGCTATCGATGATATTTCATATTTAACAAGTAACTTTTTGAATAAACAAGTTACCCGTCTGCATTTAAATAAATCTAAGTCGCTCTCATAATAAATAATGTCGTCCTCTGTAACCATAAGTTACAGAGGACGACAAAGAAACAGATGAATTTAGTAAATTAAATACATACACTTCGCAGTCAGCTAAATGCTTTTCAGTCATAGGTGTGTACTCGTATATGAAACGCACCTATTTATAGTAAAATACATAAATAAACGACTGAAATCAACACCGTGAATTAGATCTCTGCAAGTTTTGTTAATCTCAACCTAACTTATTTAATCAAAATTTTGTATGTAAATGACACAATAAAGTGTCCACTCATTCATTAAAACAAATTCACTTGAACTAGGTAATAAATTAGTGTGATATTACATGGCTCTCTTAATGTTTCTGTGACACGTAAAACTGTGTTGAAGAATAAAATAAAAAAACCGGTCAAGTGCGAGTTGAACTCGCGTGGAGAGGGTTCCGTACAATGCCAATGTCAGTTTTTATAATTAATTGTGGTATGTTAATGTGAAAGGATTATAAGATGCGAGTTAACTACTACTATCGCTATCTAGTGGTGTTTTGCGTAAGTGAACGTTTTATATTACATTACATTTACCACTTAATTGTCAATTGATAGAATTTTTGTAGGTTTTCCTGTAATCTACAGGCAATGACCTATATTCCGATTTTTTTCAAAATTTTAGGCTCAGTAGTTTCGGAGATCAGGGGGGTAGGGAATGGCCAATTTTCGTCTTCTTTCATGAATAAAATGAAAACTATTTTTAGTTACAATAATAACAAAAATATATGTAACACGGTAAGGTTTGCCAAACTTTTTTTTTAAATTCTTAATTTGTCCCCCAAATGACCCTTATTTTAAAAACATATTTATTTTCTTCACATATGTGTTTGGGTCACAGGATTACGCCATCCTACCAAATTTCATCTGTTTTGGTCCAGTAGGTTCGGAGAAAATTGGCTGTGACAGACGGACGGACGGACAGACAGGCGCACGAGTGATCCTATAAGGGTTCCGTTGTACATTTTTGTACGGAACCCTAAAAACTGTAATATTGAAAAGTCATATAAGCGCTAACATTATTAAACGTGCGTTAAAAGTCAAAATATAAAACTTGAGTAATTAGGTACTTGACCCTTTTGGTAAGTTGCACCAAATTGGAATAATATTGACACTGATCAGTGCCTCACGTTAGTGATTAAAAATCGAATTTTCAGCGAAAATATCTACAAACTTTGACAGTCTTCGGTTTCACTTACCTATAGATATATCCCTGTTAAATCAGTGTGTTATTTGTACTAGCGTTGTAACAAACAGACTACTAAACCACAATCCTTAATAGGCACAATTTAAGGAAAGATATAGATATAGTTTTTTTTACCTAATGTGAATTGTAGAATGTCTACCAAAATAATTATCTATAAGAAAAAAAAAAACAATAGGTATTTAATTCATTATACTAATATTAGGCCGCGAGTAATTAATAGTGTTTAAAATGTTAGTACAACAAGGCGATTTGTGGATATACAGGTGTATGTTCTTTTTGAAATCAGTCACTTCACTCCTAATTGCACAGTTAGATACATATTTAAACCATCTTGGACCACAAACAATAGACGCCGGCCAAGACAATACAGATAAAGCTGCTATTAAGACTTGTTTATATACTTTGAAAGTCGCATTGTCGTTTAATGATTACTAAGCAACTCGTTAGTATAGATTTTCCATACAAAATCTACACTAAGGAGTTGCTTAATACAAAATCTACACTAAGGAGTTGCTTAAGTAATCATTAAACGACTGAATGCGTAGGAAGTACCTTTATTAATTAGATAGTTGGTTTCATAATCTCTGTGCACGAGCTATAGAAAAAAAAGCAAACTGAATAAAGACAAAAACATCATATTCAATTTATTATCAAGGATTATTTTTCTAACTTGCGACTTTTGGCCGGCCACTAACAAGAAAACATTGAATCGTTTTATATAAGCTCACTGTAGCCATGCCGGCAATTTTAAGATTCACTCCGCATTTGATGCGATCTATTTAATTTTAGTATATATCAGTAAAACTCCTATGTGATAATAAAATATATTAATCTTTGTGCTAACTTACAATAAATTCATTTTCATAAACTATAATAATATTATCATATTTATATTTTTCTTACGAAAATCGATTCTACTTTACTAAGCATGCTTGGCACGCTGCATTGGTCTGGATATACTACATAGCTAAATGTATACGCAACTGCTACATCTGCACCGCCTTCTGCCAATATACTGCTACAGCTGGTACATCACGCGTTGCCGAATTGTTCATACTCTAATGTGATTGTCTCGTTTTACATACATATTACAATATAGATATAAAAATTCGATGTTGTTTTGTGATAATGAGTTTTATATTGTCATTGATGCACATATCATATTTTCATTACTTCTGTAAATAAGGGACAGAAATCACGTAGTAATTATATGAGAGCATTTACGTTTTCAACCACAAAGATTTTATGTGTTTAAGATTTTTTCAGTCACACACATGTTGGTTTATTTACAAATATTTAAAAATTATTTATATTTAATTTTAAGGAACGACATAAAACTGTACTATGTGCAAAAACAAATTCCCTATATTTGCAGATTAATATTTTATGTGCTCATTTATCTTCATTCTAAAGTGGATTATTAATAACATCAAATTGAACCCAAAATTAGTAATCCAAGACGTCAATAAGCGATACGATACGACGTGTTCTATATTGAACATAAATAAATTCAATTGATTAAACAGAGCTCGCCGTAGCTTCCTGTAACGATTTCACATTATATGTTCATATCACAATTTTTGGGTGCATTATATATTGACTCAAATTTTTGGGAGTGTGCGATCCATATTTAAAATAAGGTACGCACAGAATCAATTTTGCCTTCACTGAAGGCATAATACAAATAACATTGTACTCTGTAAAGATAGCCACTATCTCTACAAAAATTAAACGAACATAAATCTATATATACAAGGGGTAACACGCGGACCGGCGGACTAGAGATCGACGTTGTCGAGGTCGGCCAGCGTCAGCGGTTCCAGGATGTCTCCTTGCAGCATGTCGTAAGGCGGAGACGTGAGCTCGCGGTCGCCGTCGACCACGATGCCGTGCAGCTGCGGCTCGGCGCAGACGGAGTTGCCGTTGATGAGGAAGTCGCGGTTGCTGTAGCTGAACACGGGCCGGTCGTCGGCCAGCTGCGGCGTGGACGGCACGGACTTGGACGCGAGCGCGGCGCCGGGGAAGCCGGGCGCGCGGCGCGGCTCGGGCGGCGGCGCGGCGCGCTTGTACGGCAGCGGCGTGCTGGGCACCGACCGGGACGTGTAGTACTTGCTCTTGTCCGTCTCCAACTCGGACAGGTCGAATTCCAAACTGTTCGTCCGTTTCAGAAAATCTTCGACGTTCTCGTGCGCGGGGTTGTCGTTAAAATTGTGGTTGAACTGGCCGTTCCTGTCGAGGAGTTCGTCACCGGGTATGAGCGAGCTCAGCTGCTCGTCTGAAAGGATCGGTTGGTCCGGCAACGGGTCGCAGCCGTTCCTCAAATGTTCATTAGAATTTAGCAAACTTGCCGTAGCGCCGGAGTTAAGTACGTCGTTGCTGCTGTCTATAGCGTTATAAATTTTATCTAGTGTTTCCGGGTTGAGACCGGCTTTTGATATATCACAGGTTTCGGTGAGGGATCCAAAATCGCAAAACTCGTTGGGTACTGGAGTAGGTGGGACCGAGCCGACGGGCGTGTTGTTGTAGCTGAGTAGTCCAATATTGTTCATGCCGGGTTTTAGCGGCACAGACTGCGACCGGAAAGAAGTGTCCATCCCCGGTCGGTACTGTAGCGGCGTTTCGGGGAAAAATTGACTCACTTCGCTCGATAGAGGGTCAGCAGACAGCGGTTGGGTCAGCTCCCCATTCATGTGGTCTCTGAAAGGCGCGTTTGGTAAAAAATTTAAATTGTGATTGCTAGTGCCGTTCGGTATTCCAAACATTTGTGCCTTGTATTGAGACGTCAGTATATTGGGAGAAGGCGGTGCAGACATCGGTTGACAGTACTTGTTGGGGACGCATATTTGTCTCCCGATTTCTGGTGCTGTCTTCGTCATAAATTTCTGTTCGTTCGGCATCGCGAACTGCTTAGTGTCCGACATGCCTAACGACAGTGGATTTCGCCTTTTCCTCCCGTTGAGCTTGGGAATTGGTCGTGAGCAGAGGCGCGATCGAGGCACGGGAGTATTTCTGGGACTCACGAAGGGACTCGCTGCTGTGCTATGCGATATAGGAGACGTTTGCAAAGACCCACCCATAATTTTTGGTTTATTGTTAACTTTGGTGGGACTGTGACCTCGTTGACCAAACGCTAAGGGTGATTTGGAATTGAAGCGTCCAGGAGAATGGCATTCGTCAGATATTGGAACAAATTCATATTGTTGTGTCCGAGTCGTAGGGCTTTGAGGTTCATTGTTAGCGTGGCCATTGTAATTATGGGGACCTGTCATGTTTGTTACAGTTTGGCTAGGTATATTTTCATTAACATACGGTAAAGAGGCCCCATTTTCAAAAGGAATCGCGTTTGCATTTTTATTTCCGTTCATAGTTACCGTCTGGTTTGTTAACATCGGTCTATTTGCAACATCTACCGACGTATTGTTTAAAAGTGGCTTGAAGGCTCCTTCGGCGATCGGCGTCTGTTTAGTTATTTGTTCGGGTAGAGTTTCCTGCGAATTATGGATGTCCTGATTGATCTGCGCATTAGGGGCTACGTTGCTAGCGGACCCACTCTGATTTTTTAAGTTTTTAGCCAGCAGTTCGCGGAGCTGGGATATTTTTTCATTTTTACCCTGACTATGTTCGTCGTGTGGGTCCTGGCCCGCCTCTAAAAAAGCGGCCGTAGCCGAGGCGGCGTCGTCGGGCGGGTCGGCGTCGGCGTCGCGCTGGTTGAAGTAGCGCAGCAGCTCCTCCTCGTGCTCCTGGCTGTTGCCCTCGTTGAGGTAGTCGTCCAGGTCGTGCTTGTCGATGTTGCAGATGCTGATGACGCGCTCCCTGGTGAGTATCTCGGAGTGCTTCTCGTGGCAGATGACGCCGGTCCTGATGTTGAGGCAATGCGCCCGCGCCTCAGCCGTCGGCCGCGGGGGACTCGCCGCCGCCGCCTGTCGCTCCCGGGCCAGCGCCGCGGCGGTGCTCGTGGACCGGCTCGTTAAGTTTTTTGGATCCTCTAAAAAAGCGCGGTCGTCGGTCGCGACGCGGTCGGCGGCGGCGCGCGCGGCGGCCAGCTTGCCGCCGAGGATCTCCGCGGCGCGCATCTTCTTGGGCAGGTACTCGGCGGCGCGGTCGTGCGCGCGCGCCTCGCTCTGGTACGTCTCCAGGATGAGCTTCTTGCCGGGCAGCGGCAGCCGCGGCGGCGGCTCGGGCGGCTCGGGCGGCCGGCGACGCGGCCACGGCGACCGCTCGGGGGACAGGTCGAGCGACGCGTCGCTGCTGAGGTTGATGGGCAGGCTGTGCTCGACGGCGGCCGGCACGGACAGGTCGCGCGGCGCGTACGGCTCGAAGTGGTAGGGGGGCGCGGGGGGCGCGGGGTGCGCTCGCGGCGGCGCGCTGTACGCGGGGAACGGCGCCCGCACCTGCTTCACGCGAGATACAACTCTGTTAATAATGTTCCCTGACGAATGTACGGACAAAATCTGATTTTTAAACTGACCTGAACTTATTTGACTTAAATGGGGCAGACTTAGAATACGTATACATATTATTAACCCTCACGCGAAATGAAACTTTCAACACAAGCTAGTTTTAAAAACATTCAAGACCGTAAACTACTCGCAACGGCCTACACAACCATCAATAGAAAGCGGGCAAAGCACATACCTACTTGTTATTATGTTTGGCCGAAATATTTAATGAAACATTCTGTCAGTACGTTGGCGTAACTTTTTATAACTTGAATTATCTGGCGACCTAACTATATCATTAAAATTTCAGGAAAATACTTTAACAATATAAACCAGTTCAGTTGTTTTCTGACGATGAAATTAATACTTAAGTCCAAAATCAACATTTAGATGAAATTCTCTAAAAGAAACGCATGGTAGAGTGCACTCGCGTGCACTTTGAATGGTATAGAACATTTTTAAGCGAACATGAAAAATTGGAAAATTTATATACATTTCTGTGGTAATTTTCATTGTAAACTCAAACTTACCCTTATTTTAGAGTCCCCACACTATCCACGCAGAATTGGCTAGAGGTGAGACGTATTTACTGGAACAGGTTTTTGGAATAGGTTTTGGCTTGGACGCGTAAGTACGCGTTCCCGCATGCGAGTCTTTTAGCGTATCGAGTATTTACAAGTACGGCGACTTCATCGGTCCGCGCAACTCAAAAACTAGGATGCGAGCGTTCGGGACTATATTCGGAAGACGTCGTCGTGAAACTTCGGGATCGCTCGACTCGCCCGCTGCCGCACCGAGCCGCCGAGCGATGTATTTCGGCGAGTTATTGTTTATTCAAATAACACTTTTATTACAAACACAATAAGGTCATTTTCTTTTGGTAGCATATTTGTTTTGGTGTGATAATAATACTTGTTGTTTACTTACAATTTTAAAAACAAACAGTTGTTAGTTGTTAGCTTTCGCCGAAAGTTCAATATGAAAGTAGGTACTAATGTATAAACGTATTGAAAAAAAAACAAGAAAACAAAATAATAAATAAAAAAAGATTAAGAATCACTTTGTATATAAAAAAAATGTAATTAAAAGTAATCAATATATATAAAATCGATTGAAAACTTCTAATATATATTTTACTTAAATACACTTTTTGATTGAAATTTTAATAAAAACTGTTGACAGTTCTAAGCCTGTATATATAAAGTATGAAGGGAAGTTTTAAGTCAATATTTAAAAAATTGGATAAAAAAAATGCGAAGTGTGAAGACTCAATACTTGTAAATCTACTTAGTCATATACGCAAGACGCGCATTTACGGGAATCATTTGGTTACGCAATGAGTCCATTGAGTCGCGTACTCGTAAATACTCGTGGACCTAGTCTTTGGATCTAGTCTTTTTCTGGACGCGTACTCGCAAGACTCAGTCCGCGTTTTACCTAGTATGTCTCACCTCTAGAATTGGCTGTAGCCAAAAAAAAAGCCTTTGTCAGTAATAACGTTAATGCCATTCGGCTCCGGATTACGCGAATCGATAATGGCCTACGGAAAAACGACCTTAGTACATTACATAAAGTTTTTTTAAGCCGATTCCGCGTCGATAAGCGAGGAAACTCCCTTACACTATCATAACAGGCCTTGGCAACTATATAATAATAAATGATGTATTGATATAAAGCCTTACCTCATAGACGGGCACGTACGGCGGCTGGTAGCCGTAGGTCGGCTCGGGGCCCACTTCCTCGTGTTTGACGGCGGGCTGGTGGTGGCTGCCGTAGGACGTGGACGGCGGGGACTCCCCGCTCGTTTCCTGGCTTTTGTTCTTTTTCGGCCTGCCCGGGGTGCCCTGCGTCTGGAAGAATCACTCTAGATAACACGCAGATTTAGGAACTTTTATGATATACCTTTCCTCTCAATCTAGCGCTGGTTGACTGGATAAGATTCTACATGGGATAATTCCGCCATCACATCCTATTTTGTTGTAAAGTAGTTATAACAGAAAAAAAAGACAATTAAACGGCATTAAGACGAGACCTTGGTGAACACTAGCGCCACTATCAACTAAAAATCATTATTCACTGAAAACACAAGTTATCAAAAATCTGTCTTCTGTAATTATGGTTCAGGATCTGAAGTTAATTTTTAAACATATTAAATTATAGTTCCATATAGTTACAAATTGCAAAACTGCTAAAAGTGGCCGTTTTAAGCAATATTGCAATTTGTAACTGATGGTGGCGCTAGTGTTCACCGAGGTATCGTCTTAAATGGTCTCATCGCATCTGGTGTATTTTCTAGACAGATCTAAATAGGCGCGGACACACACCTTGTGTCATTATGTGTGTATCGGTTGCGCCTTAGTTTGGATGGCCCGATATTCCATCTACCTTAGTGCGGGTAGAGATGTCCGGTAGGTAAAAACCCATAAGGTAAATCGGATATATACCAGGGTAAATACCCTGGCTTTTGATATTATCCCGGTAGGAACCCATCTCTAACTGCGGACAGGTTAGCTCGCGTCGGACTAGGATTATATTGGGCCAACATTTTGAGGATTTATATGAATGAATTTGTTGGTATATTTTAATAGTGTGGCATCAAAAATCTACACACCTGTATTTTTCTTTTTAGCTGCTTCATCAACTGTCGACTCGTTACATCGTCTTGCGGTACTGAAAATAATAAATACGATACCCAGTCATATACATGTTATACATGTCAATCTATTTAAATATTGAATTGATAGGATGTGTATTTTGGCTTTCGCCCGCGGCTTCGCCCTCATGAATTTCCATCGGGAACAGTGTCTTTCTCCGGGATGAAAGGTACTCTTTGTCCTTCTCAAGAATCTTTGCCAAAT
Organism: Apomyelois bistriatella; assembly: GCA_947044815.1. NCBI lineage: Eukaryota > Metazoa > Arthropoda > Insecta > Lepidoptera > Pyralidae > Apomyelois > Apomyelois bistriatella. The sequence goes on from OX345691.1 coordinate 7,511,389, forward strand.
TTCAGAAAGATTGGTTCAGAAGAAAGGGCTTGAAGAGGTAACAAAGAAATATACAAACTCACTCGCATTTATAATATTAGTTGGGATTGGTATAGTAAAAGTGGTATTTACAATGTGTTTGCGGCGGCGGCGGCGAACTGCTGGGCGGTCCGGGGGGCGCGAGCGGTACACTTGACGATGACAAATGCCTCGATAGCTCCGATATATTGGAGAACTTCACGCCTGTAAAAGTAGTTTTACCATTTATAAACAACTAGCGACCCGCTCCGGCTTCGCATGGGCATAAAAACCTTCCTCTTGAATCACTAATCTATTTAAAAAATACCGCATCAAAATCCGTTGCGTAGTTTTAAAGATTTAAGCATACAAAGGGACATAGGGTCAGAGAAAGCGACTTTGTTTAATACTATGTAGTGATAGTGATAACTACGTCATTTAATTCAATTTGATCAAGCATTCATTAATTAATAATCGACAATAGCGAGTCAGATTCTAGCATTGAGGTATCTGTACCAACAGTTCCTTACTGTGCGTCCAAATGAAGCTTTTTTTTATAACATTTAGAAGTTTTATTATAAAGGTGACCAATTTACCAACCAACATTATATTGTGGTTATAGCGGGGTTAGGAATACATATCTGTAAAAAATTGAAGTATTTAAATACATCCTGCTGATAGGTGGTCAAACAACGAAGGGGTCTAGATTTTCCTGTTTCTAATCAGGAAGCTTTATATTCTCAATAATTTTAATTGCTCACCTAATTTACTTTCAGCCCATTCACATACTATCCTTTCTGTTTCCCTTGAGGCGACATTTACTTCCTGAAAAATAAATATATTTTAATTAATAAATTTTATTATAATTCTCATCATTTGTCTTTTTGTCTAAAAACCATGGTGTCTTTTTCAAAAACCTGTTTCATCTCAGTAATTTAGATATCGCCATAGTGTAAGGTTTTTAGTAGGCTTTATTTCCAAAGTTATTGTTATTTGCCAGTATAAAATAAAGGGAAAGAGTAACGTAGGTTTATATTCACCTTGGTTGCTTCACTAAGGTCCGGGAGTTGTGGCACTTCCAATTTGATTTTCTTACGAAGACCTGCGTAACAATACCTGTAGCAATACCAAAGACAATTCTGAATTATGGTTCTATTACCTACTATACATATACATAGTTCTTGTTTACTACAGTTGTAGTAAAAACTAAGATGATGATCTTACTGCTTCACTTTATTTAAACTTTATTGTTTAAAATACAGTTGTATAGCACAATAGGCGAACTTAATGCTAAAAGCATTAAATTCGCAGAGATCGTAATGTGGGCTTAATATAATTTTAGTGGCAGATTTAAATATTGTATGCAAGTACCTACATCAATTATAAGTATAGAAAATACGCCAAGTGGAAACTACTGTCTCTGACGTTTACATTTATCTCCTTCATAAGAAGGTTTTATATCATATTGTCGACCTCCGTGGCGTAATGGTTAACAAGCCTGACCGCTACTCAGAGGGTCCCGGGTTCGATCCCCGGTCAGGTCAAGATGAAAAATGATCTTTTTCTGATTGACCTGGGTCTTGGATGTTTATCTATATATGTATTTGTTATAAAATATAGTATCGTTGAGTTAGTATCCCATAACACAAGTCTCGAGCTTACTTTGGGGCTAGCTCAATCTGTGTGATTTGTCCCTATATATTTATTTATTTAATTAGATAATAACTAATTGATCATAGTATAAAAAACATTTTATCTATAGAAAGTTTATTTTGCAGATGATTTGACCTTGATTGCATTCTAAAATTAAATAGATTGCTTAAACTTTTGTGCTCAACTTTAAGTTATATTGTCCACGGCTCTTCTCCCTTATTTCTTTGTACAAAAAAGAAATTGTGTTCCTATAGATCTCAAAACAATAACATTCATCATTTTTTTTTGTTCAATATCAATGACCTAGAACGATCAATGCATGAAGTTCTCACTATCACACACGTCACAGATAACGCCACAACACAACGTGGCGGCATAGATAAATAATACAAAAAGCTGCCAATAATTTGAAAACTATATTCTAAGGTAAAGAAGAGTTATACTCATATATCTAATAATTAATTGATACTTTTTAATATCTATTAACTACTAGCTATTGCCCGCGGCTCCGCCCGCGTGGTACTCGGTTATATAGCCCTAGCCCTAATTCCTTTTCTATATTGATACCAAGTTTTATTAAAATCGGTAAAACGGTTTATCTGTAAAAGCGTAACAGACAGACAGATTCGCATTTATAATATTAGTATAGAAGTATAAATTAGACAGTTTATATCTTGTTTGTTTGTAATATCTTTATTGCTTCAAAATACCCAGTAAATACAATATTTATTAAAAGCTAAAGATCACTTACGAGTATGTACTGATATAGAAAACTTGAAAAGTCTAAATCTTTGTAGCTAAAATTCAGCAGAATCGTAGATAAAGGACTGAGTACTCACTTGCACGATACAGGGAAATAGAGGTACGAGTTAAAGGGGGGTGGAAACATAAATTCTCAAAAAACGATTTCCCGAAAAAACCTAATGGGTGCCGTTTTTTTTTTGTTTTTACATAATGTTTATAGTAATAATTAAATTTCTATGAACCATTGTTCCCGCTGCTGTCGCAAGTTTGCAGTTGTTAAGGTTAAATACATCAATCAATCTCGATAGATTTTTCAATAAGAGAGACAATTTGGTGCGTTTCGATGCACGCTGTTTCTGCACTGTGTTAAGTCATTTAAAAAACCTCTGGGATTTTGTGGGATTACAATTATACATATTCAGTTATAGAGTCATAATTAGCAGTTAGTGAAACAGATTCGTTACTCTAGTTTTATAGCTGACTGTGATTAAAATAAAAGAATCAAATAATGAAATTTCTTATCTCATGCAAGACAAGATAAGACCTTTTATAATTATATAATTTTATTACAAGTAAATGCAATCCCGGTCTAGAAGCAACTTGGTGGAGAATCGATTATCCAATTCGTATTTAAAGATGACGATTGTCAAAAGTCATAGCTTATCTTTTCCTACGTTAAAATGTAAGTCAAGTGATAAGCAATCGTAATCGTTTCGTTAAATATATCATTAATTTGTATATCCTGATTACATCGCGTGTGTAGTGTGTGCGACCGAAACGACAGGCTGATAATAAAATAGATAATTATACAATCACAATTTTGAGTTTTGAAATTATCGGTCTTTGGTAATGCATATTGAACAGTAAGTTCTACCACAGATTACAAAATACTATTCTGGTACAAATATTAAATCGCCATTCAAAGACGCGTCGATTTTTTGTGTACTAATAGTCTTGTCCATAATGAGACATATTAACACTGTGATTCTAAATCCTAATTTATTAAAATACACTAAATTAGGAACTTAAGAAAACGTGTTTTTATAACTTACACTCCGATTTCGCCAAAAATAAGCGGGATCTTTACTAAATTGATTTTTTTTTTTCAATCCTTTTACTGCCATCTATTTGCAAGAAAAAGTATTAAATCCTTATCTTAGGCAATGGAAGCACATGGTTCTACTGAAAACGACTATGATCATGAAAAATCTTTAGGGTACTATCAACTGATTTAGCAGGCTCGAAACGAGTGAGTAAGCGAGATGTCACCTTACATCATATATTGCGCCATCTCGTTCACTCACTCGCTTGGAGGACGTAGTACTATAAATGCAATGCCCTAAAAGAGAAAGGAGATATAATATTATGGTTATACCAGAAACAGTTTGAATGGCATCTTGCCAAAAGAACGAGTTTGTCATATTTTTTTTGGGTTACGAAAGCTATTTATTGCATCACTATTAGATATTATATGCAACAGAAATATACTCTCATGATGTGAATAGGCCTTTAAGTAATTCGAGGTAGTTGTACTGGTACATTCGAACTTTTAATGAAACGATGATTATACCTGCAAAACTGAAAATATACTTACGAATTTCGCCTACGTTGCACATTACTAAAAAGGTTTGATGAAGGACGAAAAAATATAAACTCTTGCAGCGCCGTCTTAAGGTGCAATTTGGATAATAATAAGTAACAATTTCCCGTGCAACATGTCATAAGCGTAAGAAATTGGCATATTCTCTGTTTGTAGGCGAACTGAATAAATTCTTACCTAGAGTTGCCGCGAGTGCCGAGCCTCCGAGGGCGCACGCTCGGATACACCTGCTTCATAACCTTCCCGAAGTCAGCCGTCGATAGCGGCTTCATGTTGCTGCTGACACAGTGCGCTCTGTCGATAATAAGTAACATCATATAAACATTAAATACAATTACACCGTGCCTATTCTGATAATTTATTTAGCAAATGTGCACAGTAAAATATACAGGATAACACATATAATGGAGAACACTAGTACAGTACGCGCAAAATAACTTGGCGGCTCGGAAGTCAGCTGCAAGTGACATTTCGCCCCCGCACCCGCACCATGTATCGTCCCCGCGCAACCTGTATTCGTCTACTGCGCAGCGTTCCGCACGAAGTTTAGAGCCGCCGAGTTATTTTGCGCGTACTGTACAAGGGTGCTGCTTATTTCTAAAGAAATCTCTTCCAGCAGACCCAAGAGGATATGAAAAGAAAAGGGTAATAGGCGTGTTCTATAAGTTACGTTAATCAATAAGTTATATTATTATATTGTGGATACTCTTCAGATGCTTTATGTTTTGGTGATCGTCGACACGATAAGAAGAATAATCAGTTAACTGATATAGGTAAATAAAATTGATCACTTTTATGTAACGAAACTAACATACACACACATAAATGAATAGTAACAATATCTCCTTTGCTTCATGTGCTTTTGTATGCCACCTTGCAAACTAAGATAATAGTGATCCACTATACTTACATATATTCGTCATAAACATCCTGCTTCGGTAACGAGACGTCAGGGTCGACTTCTAAATGGGTCTGTATCCATGTTACAGTTTGCTGAAGTTCCGCCCTGCAATTTTGATAAAAAATATTTGCAATTAACAATTAAGCTACCTTTAAAACTAGAAGATACTAAAACAAATATCTACCTACAACTACAAACGTAGCACTTTAAACAGTACTTACAATTTATAGCTAGTATGTTTTACAAACGGACACAAGGTTTAAATACTAAATTATACTTTAAAATTAGTTATTTCCCATTACCCAAAAGTAGATGGCAACTGTTGAAAGCACAGTACAGTAAAAATTAATCATCATCATTTCATGTAGGTGTCACGGTCAATCGAGCATGCACACCCTGGTGTCAGAGTTTTTCAGAACCGCCTCTCGGACTGAGGTGATTCCTTTAACGACTACCAGATGACAGCCGGGAACAACGGCTTAATTGGGTTAAATTGGTAATAAAGACATATTGTGTTCTTTCTCATTCTCATTTGTCCATGGTTGCATCCTAAGCTGCATTATTTTGAACCTTGGGACCACTTATACGGTAATTAGTGGTCCCGAGTAGTACACAGTACAGTGTATTAAATAAATTCTATAACACTCCATATCATTTATCTAGGATAGATTTCACATATGAAGTTAGCATTATGCTAATTAAACAATACTATATGAATACCAACTTCTTGTTCAAGGCCATAAATGCTCAACAGGTTTATTTTAATTAGCTTTATCAAATACATGTATACCTATTTGAATTTAAATTCAATTGACTTCATATATTTTTTCAATTTGATTCAGAACACGGGAAAAAAAATCAAAAACACCGGATGCTTTCCCTCTCTGGATACTATGACGGTCCTTTGAGCGCAAAAGCGGCCAGTTCTCCTGTCATCAGCAGCGGAATCAGTATCGGAGAGATTTTTTGAAAAGATCTCTTGCGCTAGGGCGTCTCAACACCAAACGGCACAAATATGTAATCTTGGTTAAGAGAAGCATATTTGCGCCGCTAGGGACCTCAGCGCTCAGCTGCCGACCCAGCTCTCACGGAAGGTCCCATGAAGGCGCCAGTGTATCGACTATCGACACATGTAGCGTTCCATACATCGCGAGCTTTTCCGCGATCCCAATGACGTACCTGTCATCATCGTGAACTAAACCCTAGGGTTGCAAAGTGCGGGGTACTATGATAAAAATCAAAAGGGCTTTTGCCACCATTGGCGTACACTGCTCTCTGAATGTAATTGTCTCGGTTTGTCCTCTGCACCAGTGGAGCATCCAAGAGTTTTTGTTGGTTTCCGGGACAAAGGGGATTAGAAGTTAGGCAAGAAGCAGTCATAGGTATAATATATAAATTTTAAAATCAATTTTAAGGTTTTTACTTTTTCATCTTTTTGATGAGCGAAACATTAGCCGGTATGTTATAGCGTCATACGAAATATTTAAGTTTATATGTAACTTTTGTATTGTGACGTCATAAGGCGCGAAAAATAAAAGCGTAGAATTGAAATGTATCTTGGCACTTATCGATTCACTGCTGCCGTGATCTTAATAGGCGACTGTCTTAAGATCCGGAGGTTGTGGGTTCGAATCCCACATAGCACGCTTTGTTATGGTTTTTTCTCGTCTAATAAGGCATTGCAGGCTTGAATCACATGATTATCCGATAAAATAACGATTCTATGTTTCGGAAGGCATGTAAACTGTTCCGTTTTTGGGCTGCCATCTGGTGGACTTTAAGAAACTACAGTGCAATAATTGGTGAGAAATGGTTTAAAAAATTCAAATACCAAGGGGTAGCCGGTCAATTGACCCACAAAAAAAAGGAATGAGTGAATTGATTTATGCAATTTTTTGGGATTCCATACCTCAAAAGGCATAAATGGGGCCCTTATAAGATCACTTTTATGTCTAATTTTTTTTTCTGACGAATGTATGCATATATCAAGTTCAAATTCATAACATATAGTCAGACCTACAGTCTTTTTCGGCTGTAAAATAATCAAAATCATATGTCAATGCAATCAAGATATCTGCAATATTAGTGTTGCAAATTTCGTAAATTTTGCGATTTCAGATGGGAATCAAAACTAAATAAATAAAGAAAATTAATTTTTGCCAACAAATTAAAAAAACATGTCAAGTCTTTACTGTTATTTATTGTGTGGTAATACGAAACCCACAGGGCGCGAGTCCGGCTCGCATTTGGTTGATTTATTTATAGCAGTGAGCATCTTAGGAGCAAATAGAGACACTTTTCAAAAATAGGTGTAATAACCTATTGAAGACCTTATTAGCTAAATGACGAGTTATTGAAAAGATCAATAAACTTACCTGGAACCTAATGGATTTATAGGCTGCTTCAGAGGGTCATGGGGAGGTACACCAGTGGGTAGGCGCAGATAGAGTAGCAATCTCTCTGCACCCGTCAATGCTTCAACAGCTTCTAACAGTTGGGATACTCTTTGTCGCCCTTCTTGGCTGCAAATGTACCAGAATATAATGAAGTCAGTGCAGATTTATTATTAAAAAAATTATATGAAATTAATGAATCATCAATAAAACTGATTATGTACTAGAAAAATCTCATGAAACACATAGGAAAGAGAGAGATATGATAACTGATCAAATTAGGAGTATATAATATAGTTCCTTAAAATGTCAAACCTCTTATTCTAAACACAATGTGAAATGCACTGCATGCATGAACATGTTTTTACAAGGGTTTCATACTCAAATGATGAAAACAGGGCCCTATCTATCACTTAACCTCCATTGCCTATCCATCTGTCTGTCATTTAAGCTTAATAGATAGAGGTACAAAAACCTTTAGACCTGTATTAACATTTTAAATATTCCTCTTGACTGCATATAACATAATGGGTTGTCAAATTCAAATTAAAATATTTTTATTAGCAAAGTATATCCATTACTAACATTTATGACTTCACTCAAACTAAGTTAACAAAAAGTATAAGTAAAACATATGAACATGTTATTATGCACCTTTGGTAAATATTTTATTTAATAGAACAGACTGGTAAACAAACACTTAGTTAGATTTCTTCCTATCGTTGGGGTTGCCTAGAAGAGATTACTTAGGAAATAAGGTCGCCCCTTGTACATTTGTCTAATATTGGTGCAATAAAAGTTTTGCATTGTATTGTAAATTCTCCAAATCAGAAGATGCACATGCATCAGCGTAAAGCCGCTAGTGTGATCTACGATTAATAATAACAAAAATGTGAAATATGCATACATACATACATATGATCACGACTTTATCCCATACGGGGTAGACAGAGCCTAGGGACATAAGACCAAAGAACAGAAACAGGAAATCAATAGTGATGGGTCTAGCTGCATCGCCTATGTCATGATTCCCTCATTCGCCGATTCCCTCAGTTGACTTTTACGGCTTGCGCAGGAAAATAGGCAGCTGGTACGTTCTATGTTTTTCTTTTTCTCCCAGACCAGCTTGAAAGGAAATTTCAAGTATAAAGCAATGATACTTAAATTCTTATTATGGGTTACAATATGTGAGATTCGCTGCAACTCAATTTAATAAAGAATAAAACACATTAAAAATTTTTGTTTGTGTAAAATATGGATGTACACTCAAATCTCGTCAGGTATATGCACATTTAAAAGACTATTTATTGTACTACTTTTTGTCATTAAAAATAAATAAATAATTGACAACAAATGCCTTGCCTGGAAAACACAAACAAAATGTGTGCAGCTATAATTCTTGTTTCAACAGTTGTTACAGTCAACTACTCAGGATAAAGCAAAACACATAATAGATAATACATCATCTACTGTGTTAAACTACAATGATGAATAATTCATGAACATAAACAAAATATTTTTAGTGTTTTGTATGGACTAAGGAACAGCTGTCAAATAATATTTTTTTCAATACTTACTTTTCCTAGTGAGGGGCCTGGTGGGTGTGATCATAGAAATGCACACTTTTTGGTAATGTAAATGGGTAGTAGCAATAGTTGTACCTGATGGTGTTTTCCACAATCTGCTGCATAGAAGCTATTTTGGCAGAGTCCATTTTGGACTCAATATTCCTGGTGGGGTTGGCGCCGGATACAACGGCACCGGACGATCCAGGAGAGTTACTTGAAACAGCGACACTTTCTTTATCGTAAGACGCAGTTTGCGTATGTTTTGGATGATTGACATTTTCCCGATGAAGTTTCGCGTCATCCACTAGATCTCTTTCGGTTTTAACATTTTTCGCACTATCGTCAGAAGCCCAAGGTTGAAATGGAGTTGCACTATCCATTGTAACCTAGGCAGGTTACAAAGATTACAATAATCGATTTCATATTGTAACTTTTTCTAATCTGAATATATAAAATGCGTAACTAAACTCCATTTTCTTGACATTTGATCAGCTGTGGTGAGGTGGAGGGGTGAGGGGAAATTCAAATCAAGTTGTGTTGTGTTGCTAGTACCTACTCTAAAATCAACCCACGATTTTTCCCCCCTTTTTTTTTTTAGAATTCTTTTACGGCCATGGAAATTAGTCCTTTAAGGCCTTTCTTGAATGTATTAATCTTCTTCAGTCCTACTTAAGTCAGTCAAGTCAAAAAGTCAAGTCAGTAGTCTAGTCCAGTCAAGTAAGTAAGTCTAGTCAGAGTCAGATGGCTAAGTGAAGCGGTGGGAAAATTTCACTTAGCTAATAACATGGAGATTTTGGTTTTTTTTTTAAATACTTTTTACGGCCATGGAAACTAGTCCTTTAAGACCTCTCTTCATTTTATTAATCTTCTTCAGTCCTACTTTAGTCAAGTCAAGTCAAAAAGTCAAGTCAGTATAGTCAAGTGATGAGTCAGTCCGATGGCTAAGTGAAGCGGTGGAAAAATTTCACTTAGCTATAACTTGGAGATTTTGGTGACAAAGATAAAAAGTCACGTAATCGACACTGTACCACTTCCCAACACTCACGCTTGTTCCCAAACACTTTGCGAATAATAATCCACCAATATTAAGCACAAATACTCGAAAAAACCTAAGTTTTGGAAATCAAATACAGCGCGGACATAGCGACAGTTTACTTTCCCTCCAAAAACTCCTTTTTCCCCCTTTTGTCTTTACAACGAGACGATCATTCGCCGTCTTACCGTCTATCCATACTAATATTATAAATGCGAAAGTCTGTCTGTCTGTCTGTCACCTCTTCACGGCTAAACTGCTGGACCGATTGTGTTGTTTGGTAGGGATGTAGTTAACGACCTGAGGTCAAACATAGGCTACTTTTGGGCGCGATATGTCCGACGCGGGGCGAAGCCGCGGGGAACAGCTAGTAATATATAAATAAGTATAGTATATAACATTGCCAAGCAAGGTGGCCTACTATCATCTCTTAAGAGATGTCGCCTCACTAGATCTCGCATGGTTTTAAGAGATGGTGGTAAGGCACCTGGTGGTAAGGCACCTGGTGGCTTACCACCATCTCTTAAAACCAGTAAAAAGTTCCAGTGAGTAAGGGAGACGCGACGAGCAAGTAAGCGACTATCTCGTCTCGCGTCCGTTCCGTCTCACTCATCTTATCCCTCGTTTATCGCTTTCCGACCGCTTGTAGACGTCATTGTACACCCCCAAAGAAGATGAATAAATTGAAAAAATAATTCATTTGGTGCCGTAAACATTTATTACAAAAAAATACCGGCTTGATATGTCGTGCATGTCATTGTCATCCAGGTGATGTTTGTGGTATTGTTTGTAGTCTAAGTTGGATTGAGCGAACTTTTCTGGTTTCTGGAAACAGTATCTCTATTTAGTTTGTGTCTGGGAATTAAAAAAACTAAAAATGCAATGATAAATCAATATTAATTATGTAATTAAAATGTATTTTTACGAACGATTTTGCTTGTGGCTCGGTCATTTAAAACTGTCTCGTGTTATTATTTTAGTTTCAGTTATATTGTTTGTGGTCCCCCTATTTACTCATTATTATTTATCTAAGGTAAGGACAATCGTAATAAGTACTTATATTTCGTAAATATATTAAAAAAAAGTAAATTGAAAAAATATCTGGTTGATTCTGTTACTTTTAAAAATGTTTTACTGGTAGAAAATGCCATGTCTTGAATCAGGACTCCTGGTGGACTTGCTTATTAATGTTTGCATGAAAAAATAAAATAAATTTTCTACGAGGAGATTCTCCCTGCTTCGGAAGGCACATTAAGTCATTGGTTCTGGCTGCTATCGATAGATGTAAGTTGTTAGGCTATGTCAGATGCCTTTGGTTAGCCTGAAAAATCTGACAGTGTTGGCCACTAACACATTCGGATCATGTTCCTGTTGGTCTGGTTTCCCTGTAAAATTGGTTACCGAGGTCAGACGGCAGTCATTCCATTGTAATAAGCAGTCCAAAGCACCAAATCAGGACCATGAGGACTCGGACAAAGAAGACAAAAACTTTTCTACATCTATCTTCCGATACTGAAATGTATTCTTTGTTTTTGTTTCATAATAGCTTTAAAAACAAGTGATGGCTTTTGAAATCAGTTTTGGCCTGTCGGATAGTGCCTTTGATCGAAGTAGAACATTAAAGGATAGGTCCTGAAAAAATTTGTCGGAAAGTCAATGATTATCTAATTTTTTAGTATGATACAACACTGGGAGGAATTGGGGGCAACCACATGCATAACACGCTGGAAGCTCTTGGTGATTATTCCACCATGAATGTAGCTGATCTCAAAATTAGAATAGAAGAAATGCTCAGAATAAAGGTAAAACATTGGTGTTTTTATGTCAGTATTTTTTCATGTGTAAATTTAGCACAATCCATTCCCTGGGAACAGGAAAAGCAATTATTTGCTCAGGCTTGGTTTCTTTTAATCATAAAATTTAATCTTAACATATATAGAAGTCCCAAATTTAAAAAGACATACTGATTATCCCCTTAAATATGAAAGCATTGTATATTGTTTAACTAATAGAGTTTATGTAGATATGTTTTTCTTTCCTATATTGAAATTAATGTAGTCTGCAGTCACATGCATTTTGCTTTTTATAACTTATAATTTTTGACACACACACACAGTAATTCACATTACATATAATTTCTAGGCATCAGTATCAACAGAATTGAGGGAGCTTGAAGCGCGCCGCGGTCGGCTGCAGCGCGAAGCAGCAGCAGCAAGCGCCAAAGCCGACAGCGCTAAAGCCGAGCATGCGCGAGCGGCAGCCGAGCTGCAACGTCTTCGCGTCTCTGCAGACCAGGCGCGACTGGCGCAACTCGAGGCCAGTCGTCGCGATTCACCAGAATTAGCGCCGCCCAAACAAATACTTCCATCACGACCCCCTCCTATACTCCCCCCCGTTGACCCAACTTCTGAAGTCCATTGCCGGATGTTCTCCTGTTTTGACCATTCTCGCTGCTCCCTTACATCAGGCTTCCCTGTATATTTTTATGATCCCGATAAATTCGCGTTGCTGGCCGGCGCCGAAGTCGATGGATTTTTGAAAACCACACTGCGCCAAACACTTGGTTACAACACCCATCTGACTCACGATCCTAATGAAGCATGCATATATCTTGTACTAGTTGGAGAAGCATTTCCCTATGAGAAAAATACTGTGTAAGTTATTTTACATTGTCCCACTGAAGTCAAAATCTTTAACATATATTTTGAAAAATACAAATGTACTGAGTTTGGTATACACAAGTTTGAAGCATACACTGCATACAGGCAGTTATTTTTGCTTGTCGAATTACACTTGGTCTTGCTCTTTCAGCTCCACAACAGAATCGTACAAAATGTACATAAACGAGACTGCAATCAAGAACCTGCCATACTGGGGCGGTGACGGGCGTAACCACGTGCTGTTGAACTTGGCGCGGCGGTCGCTGTGGGTGGGGTCTGGCGACGCGCTGAGAGGAGCTTCCACCGGCCGCGCTATTGTCGCGCAGTCTACTTTCCCACTGGAGCGATTTAGGCCTGGGTTTGATATAGGTATACTAAATATGACAACCTCCGTGGAGTAATAGTTAACATGACTGCTACTAGGGTTCGATCCCCAGTCAGGTCAAGATGAAAAATGATTTTTTTCTGATTGGCCTGGGTCTTGGATGTTTTACTATATATGTGTTTGTTATACATACATACTATCAGTCAGTATCCCATAATACAAATCTCGAACTTGCTTTGGGGCTAACTCAGTCTGTGTGATTTGTCTCTGTATATTTATTTTATTTATATAAATTATTTTATATATTTATTTATATTCAACTTAAATTAAAGATTTATAAGGGCTTTATTTTATAAAACTTTATTCATTTGAATTTTTTGGAATCTCCAAAAAATGCGTTTGTTGTATATACTGTTCCTACATAATAATAAATTAAAATACAGTTTAAGAGAGTCGCTCCATATAAATGCGACAGCGACATATTATTTGCATTTACCCTTTTTGCAGATCATTACCTCATAGATTGCTTTTTTGTCAATTTTCATACAAAAACGTTTTATTTGGAATAGGATCCAGTCTCATAAATATCTTTTTTTTCTATACTAACAGTAACTCCACCGGCTCTGGGCCCCCCCGGCGGAGACGTGTGGCTTGACTGTGCGCCCATGGCACCCGCTAGAAGGAAATATCTACTCAGGTACGTATCTACTATACACCCCAAAGCTCATCTTGTTACCT